>CM073764.1:70837293-72095382 GCA_037127475.1 Arma custos
CACTTGGTATAGTCATGACTTTTTATATTAATAAAATGTGGATCAGGCTTTATTATATCTGTTTTAGATAAGTTAGATCTGTAACAAGAGAAAAAAGGAGAGACATGATGGATCTACTGAAAGTCATTCATTCTGTTAAAAAGATTACTTAAAAAACTTGCTAAGAAATCGAAATGACGAGCCTATATACAACTGATGCAAGAGACATCATGCAGACAGCTGACGAATTAATAAAAAACAATAATATAACATAACAGAACCGTGAATAATAATTTTTATGTAAAATTTATAGTAAGAGTAGCTAGTAATCAAGTTTTTCTCTGACAAGAAACTTAAAAATATAAACACTGAACTTAAATTTATTACGTTTTCCATTTCCCGAATCGATTAACTCTACAGATCACTTAAAAATTGTAACATTTCTGACGATAGATTTTTGGTTAGTCTTTGTTATTAATTTTCTATACTTTTAGATGAAAGCTACATCTTTATTTATGGATTCTACAATATTTATTTGATTTTATATAACATTGAACGGCTCATGTATGAATGGTGAGTTGAAGCTGTGTTTTGAAACCCTTTTCTAAGGGCGAATAAAGCTGCGTTCACAGAAAACTCAGAACATTAGTGTTTAAAAGTTTTTTTATACGTTCATTTCTTTTTTAAAAAATATTATAGCTTTAGTTTCAATAGTTACCTTAATAAAAATACTACTATTTTGGTATAGAATAGAAAAATATATTTTTTCAGGGAGTTGGTCCCATAAGAACAACATACATGTAGAATAATAATAAGATACATCTGGCAAGGCTGGTGATAGATTTCATGGGACTAGGAGCCTGCTGGGGCTCACGCAGTCTCTATAAAATGGGTACCCAAATTAATGGGGGGAATCTGGCGGTTGAGCGTGTTCTAGGACAAGTCACCTCACTGCGCAACCGATGTCCGAGAAATAGTACAGTCTCTACGGTGTACTGAACCCAAGACCCTTTGCGGGTTGTAGTGGTACATGTAGTATTATACATAAGCACATAGAAATAAAATAAAAACATTAAGTAAGTCGTTGTTATGAAAAAGAATATATATACTATAAACAATAATTAAACTAAAAACTATATCGGTCCCGCAGGTTATCACCTAAGTCACTACAAGCCTTAAATTTTCATTGGTTTCCTTTTGAATATTCCCGAAAGTAAAAAAATCGATTCAGTATTATAAGAAGAGTGTAATTATGGAGCATCTGTAGGTTTCAGTAAACATTCCAATAAGAAATGAATGTTCAACTGACATTTCGAAGTATAGATAGATATATTGATACAAAGATATTGTTTGTTGAAACATTTATTTTTTGATGATATGATTACCAAAATGTAAACATCTTTTTTCTCCATACTAAAGCTCGAGATTATTTATATCATTGGATAATATTAAAAGGAAACCGAATAAAAAGTTAAAACTTGTTGTAACTCAACTCGAAGTGACAACCTGCGAAAGCAACACCAAAAAAATATATAAACAATTATAAAGTTGTATGAGAAGAAAATTAAGAATATTCCATAACTTGCTTCTGATGGATGTGAGCTAATAATAATAATAATAATTATTACTTATTAGATGACATCTGTTTTGGAAGCGGGAAAGAAAGTAACGCTAGAATATTTTGTATTTAGGGGAACGAGAAGTTTTTTTTTTATAAATGGGTGTATGTTATGTTTTAAATGTAGCTATCAGACATAATCGGTTTATTCAAGCTCTAATAACTATTTTGATAAACTTATTTATAAAAAAGTAACAATATTATTCTTATGTAAGGTAGATAAAATGCATGTAGTTATTTTTTACCTATAAGCAAAACTTAATTTTTGTACTTATATTTAAACAACCTAAACTCACAACAAAAAGCCAGTAAACTTTATTAACGTAAGTAAAATTTACTTTTTATGATTCCAAACTAGTGTTAATACGTCTCAAATAAGTAGTTTCCAATTTTTTACAAAGCATCGATGAAGATGGCTTATTGGACAAAGCGTTATTAAATTCCGTTCCATATTTAAGGTACATAATGGGACCAAATCGCAAGATAATGCATAAATCGTTATCCCTATCTCTAGCGCATTATATATTGAATTAGAATCATGCAATATATTCATTTTATCCATCAATTCGAAAGCAATCTAAATTAATGGCTATGGGTAATAGCGAATGTAATCCATCATAAAGAATCCATATGAAAATATGCTCTAAACATATATAGGTAACAACATAACGTTATTAGTAATATATTAATATTTACATGTTATTAAATATATAGCATTATAAGATGATTTCGAACATACAATAAATAATATCGCTCTTTCAAAAGAACGGCATAGCTGAAAACTTGGCTTTTTTTAATTATTAAGCCTTCAGTTGCAATTGTATTTGCTGATGCATTTTAATTCAGGAACGGCATATCTGATATTTTAGTTCCAAGATTACTATTTTTTAAGATATTTTATTTTTAATGTTACTATTTTGAGTTATATCATGTTTGAATCTGAAGTTTTATAAGAATAATGACATAAGATGGAACCATAAAAGTTGCAAGATTTTAAAAAAATGTCTTATGGTTAATAAAATAATTTCAACTACAATTCTACTACAGGAATGATTCGCTTTACCAATAGCCGATTTTTAATTTTTTATTATTCAATAATTCTCACGGATCTTTCAAACAGCTCTAATGATTCTTTTTTTTTTAGGAACGATATATGAACACACAAAGGAAACAAAAAAAAATCATAAAAAATACGCTTTACGATCAAATTAAATTTAATCTTGTTACTTTTTCAATTGTAATGATGATACATATATAATTTATGATAATTAATGGATTCTTAAAAAATTGAAAAATGAGAATCTGTGGTACATTACGTCACAATGGTGCATTTTTTGCTGTCAGTCTTTATATACCTGTGTTCTTTAGTAACCATCATTCTACCCCTTTAAAAAACATCGATAACACGTATCATATTAGTAGCCTTATGTTCAAGCCTTACGTGAGGTCTCTACAAGGTGCTCTCTTCATCTTCATAAAGGTAACTCTTGCATAGTCTATTCTTATTCTAATTTTTTCCTAGCAGCCATAATAAGACCTATTTAAATATAAACATCTACTACAGCCAGATTTAAACGTCCAACTCAGTATTTGGGACTGTAACATTACGTTCTGGGCAGTGTAGTAAGCAAATATAGGATGGAGTATTGCATAAAACCAGTAAACAATTATTTATAATCATTTATTTGTGGAAAGAATTTTTTCAAAATGTTAAAAATAAAAGGAAGACAAATCCCCTTAGTGGCATGAAAATGTGTCTAAAAAATGAAATAATCAAATAAAATTATCAACTGAAGCAATATTTCTACTAAAAAATTTTTTCGCTACATTTGCAAAAAAAAACTTTGTAGTCAACCAAGTAAAAAAATAAATTCGGATTCGATTCAAGATACGTCGAATGAAAATATCAACTAATATTTAGATGTCCATAATTTCCAACTACAATGTTCACGATAAAATACATCACTTAAAATAGACTTAACGAATTTTTGTTTCTATGAAAATTAATTTTGTTTTTTGCTTTATTGTTTATACTAATAATTTTTACAAGTTGTGGGTTAAAAGCTCTGAGATGCGTAATATATTCTTTTATTTTTCACTCAATAGTAACATATTTGTTATTCCTCTACCAATTATAATTATCATTGCCTTGTAATTCTGTTTCGTGTGTTTGCGACCTTGCGGAGAAAATAATTCAGTTCTAATGAATAGTCAACACTGCGACAAAATAAACCACTCTCACTTAGAAAACTTCTTTAGCTGCGTTGAGCGATTTAGGTAGGGAAAACATATGGGTTTGCGTCACCGACATGCTCGTGAAGTGTTAAGGTAGACTTCAATTCATACAAGAATAGTAATATTTAATTAATAGGTCGTTTAATAATTAATTATTAATAATACACTGTTAATAGTAACTTAAAACATCAATAACTAGTTGCAAATTTTCGTTTTCCCGTATTATTTCGATTGTTGATATTTTGTTGAGCATCATCAGCCTGTCAAATCACTCCTTCAAAAGAACAATGTCATAACTCAAACAACCTAATTTTTAAATAGAGGTATTTAAAAGTTCCAAGGGTTTTAGTAAAGCAAATCATTCCTATTTAAATTATGGTGTTATATTTATTTATTTATCAGTAGCAAATTTTTTATTTTTTATTTTAACGATTATCAGTATTTCTATAAAACTTCAGGTTCAAATATGATACGATTCAAAATATGACTTTATTAAAAATATTTGTTATCATACCATATCATGATAATAAATATTTTTAATAAAGTCATGATAAAATAAATGGAATATCATATATATCGTTCCTGAATTGAAAAGCTTCAACCAATACAATTGCTACTGAAGGCTTAACTCAAAAATTCAAATTATTATTCTCTTGATTAATCATGTTATTAATTAATAAATAATTATTTTATTGATTGATAAATAAACTTCTTGGAAACGTACTTAATTATTACTAGAAGTGCAAATAGTTGTGAAAACCAGACTAATATTAATAATATAAGTTTAAAAATTGCGAAAATTAAACAATTATAATTTTATTTGAATAGTTATTCCAATTTTCACTTCTGTCGGCAATCCTCATGACCGTTTACTTTTACTTATTTTTTTACCCTTCAATTACCACAATTAAGAATATTATTTGGTGTTAGTTCCGAAGGTTGTCACTTCGGTGTGAGTTGCAATAAGCTTTAACTGTTTCCTATTTAATATTCTAAAAAAATACGAACTATGGTAAGCTTTAATATGGACAAAAGATTGTAAATGCTGGAAATTTTTAGATTTCAGTAATCAAGTCTTCGAGAAATGGATGTTCCAATAAACATATCAACTATAATTCAAAATGTTGGTTAAATGATTTCCAACATTATTTTCAACATGATATTCAAACCATTATTTTTTGGTGAAATGATTACAGAAATCTAAACATTTCCCATAATTCTTTTTTCTATACTAAAGCTCACGATATTTTGTTTTTGTTTTGTAAAATTATAAAAGGGAAACTAGTTTTAACTCGACTCAAAACTGCTATCTATTATTTCACTGTAGAATAATAAATAAAACCACACAGTTGCTTTTAATAATGTTATTGATTAAGCTACGATACTAACGACTTTCTATTTAAAGGTGATATTTGAAATCCCCAGTAACTTGCTGACTTTCCTCTCCACGCTAGAAAACCCGGGTTCCCTTGTTAATTGAACCGACAGAACCATTGGTCTTCCAATCAGCGGTCAATTAGTTACGGGTATCAGTCACAACCTTCGAGTGTATTTCCCAATTTGTTACCGGCTTCTAGTAATTGCTACCGCTGCAATTCGTTGACATTTCAAAAAGCTCGTAGAACCTGCATCAATAACCACTTGTCGTTTTCGTTCGAACTCAGCCTCCGACGGTAAATTCCCGTTAGGTCGACTTGCATTTCCGTTGAGAGGTTGATGTATTTTGTTTGAAGACTGAACTGTAAAATGCACCACTCCAAAGAATCCTTTTCGTTTGGTTTCAAATCCAGCTACATCCATTTTCAAAGATTTTTGAGGACCAATAAAAAAGTGGAGTGGCTCAGTGGTAGAGTACTGAGTTGCTATGCCGAAAATCCTGGTTCAAATCATGCTCGCTGGCATGACTATAGACTTTACTTAGTCAGTTACCAGCCGGAGATAGACCATATAAGATCAAGGAGCCTCCTGGGGCTACCCAGCCTCTATAAAGTGGGTACCCGAATAAGGGGGGACTGGCGGTTGTGCGTGATCTAGGTCAAATCACGTCCATGCACAACCGTTGTCCATGAAACAGTACAGTCTCTATCATGTACTGATTCCCAGACACGTTCACAGTTTGTAGTGGTACAGTTTTTTTTCTAATCGAAAAAGATTCAATTTTAAAAAATAATAATAAAATAAGTATACAAAATATAAATTATTAAAATAAAAGTGATAAATTATTTTTAAAAAAAGCTCTTTTTATTCTAAGTGTGGGTTCTATTTTTAAATTTTAAATTTTAAATTTGTAATGACTCTATGTTTATCATTACTAGTCAATTAAATATTTACACCAATTGGCATCAAACTCCAAAGGCATTTTTACGAAAAAATGAAATTTAATATAATCATTTTTTTCTATTTAAGCATGCTTTTAAACAATTATTTATTTGCATTTAATGCTAACGTCTTTTTGGCATGTAATATTTCTTTTCAAAATACTTCTTTCATTCTATTAAGGAATCTTTGTAGCAACATGAAGTTAAATTCTTCTTTGACTTTCCAGATCAGATCCACTTATTTACTTATAGGTTCCATATCTAAAGCATCCACGTGTTAAATGAACTACTAATTAATTATATAGGGTAAATTTTACCTAAACAAAGAAAGAATAACTTATATAAAAAAAAATACTGATGTAAATAATTTTACATTAAGACAACTTTTTTCGTTAAGACTCATCTTTAGAATTTAATAATTTAATAAATTTAAGAATTTAATAAAAACAAATTTGTGAAATATTAAAAAAAAAATCTGTTTACTATGTTTAAGTTTGATAAACGTAGATTTATTTACACCAGCACGTTACTGCTAGAATTGCAATAGCTATACGTTTAAAATTTTAATGCACATTTGTTAAAGTTTTATCAAATATTATGTTAAAAGATTTGAGATGCGTGATACAGTTTTTCTTTTTCACACAGTAGTAAGACATTTGTTATTTTCTTCCAAATTATAATTATCACTACTTTGTTTCCCAGTTTTATGTGCTAGTGACGTTGTAGTTAGATTTTTTCATTTGCGAAAAACACAATAACAGAAGCAATGTTGTTAATCTCGTTTGTAACATAACACTCCGTCAGGCTGTTTGAATAAATACATGTTTACTCCCTTGATATTTGTACCCGGCCACTTGAAGAACGGCCATAGACAGTTCTTTATAGCTAGTTTTAAATAATTTTTATTCGAAAAAATACAAATTTAATAATATAAACGGCTATTAACCTTAACGGTTGACAAATTAATTGTTGTTAAAAAATATATTTAGATTGGAAAATGTATGGTATAATTTGAGTCAAAAAATATCCTTCATAAACAATCCTCAGTGCTCCTTACTTTATTACGAATATTGACCACATGCATAATGACCTTAATGTGCCCTTTGCTGCTGATTTGGCCCTAACCCGATATCAATCCTTTCATGACAAACTTTATTCTCACTTTCACTCAATAGCTTTAAAACTTAGCTTCCCTTCAATCCCCGATAAAAGAGATGGCCTCGTTACCTTCTAATCATTCAGGTAACATGTGGTGTAGTGGTTATCATAACATCATATTATGCCCAAGATCGCGGGTTCGTAGCCCAACAAGTGGCCCTAGGATGTTTGAAAAGGGAGTAAAAAATCCTTGTCGTTTGAATAGGGCGGAAAACGGGAGTCCTGATCCTGTAGAATGTCAGGTAGTCGTTAAAAATCCCTATCCTAATTAATCCTGGATAGGCAAAATTCAGGGCTCCCACTTTAGTATCGTTCGATTAGCGAAAGCAGCATAATGTGACGTTAAGTAAGTTGATTTAGCACAACCCCACTACACTAGTTTCTTAACTTACATGACATTATATATAATTGTGGTATGATTTTATACAACTGTAAATTTCAACTAATAAATTAAAAATTAAAAATATAATCAGCCGTTGAGCATTTAAAAAATAATTTTAGTATTAAATCTCTGAACCTGTATGGAATATGAATTAATATTCTAATGGCTTTTTAATACCAGGGAGTACTTCACTCTGGAAGTTTATGGAACTATATAATAGTACCGTATAAACTGTCCTTCAGCAATAAAATTCTAGACGATGAAATATATAAATGATATCCCGTATGTAGATCTTTACTAGGGGAGTACGTACGTGTTACGCGTGACTTAATATGCTGTTTATCAAATCCAACCAGTCGTAAAATCATGTTTTATTGCAACCACCTTTAATTCAAAGAGATATTTATGCAGATATACGTTCATAGGACCTATGCTCGAATCAGAGACGGGCAGATATTATACGATTGAAAATAAAATCTCATACAAGACTGAAAAGACAAGAAACTGCTCTTCGTTTTCGCCTACTTCAACATTTACTGGACAAACGCTCTAAGCTCCCAATTAATTACAAAAGACTCATTTATCAGGCAGTTATCAGTTATCAGGCCTATTTGGACATACGGAGTTGAGCTTTGGGGCTCTACTAAACCATCCAATCCTTGCAATCCAAAATCCTTCGTAAAATCCTCAATGTTCCTTATTATGTCACAAACAAACTCATCCATCCTGATCTTAATATCCCATATGTTACTGATTTGGCCCAAACTAGATACCTAACCTTCCATGACAAGCTCCATACATACTTGAATCCGCTATTCTCTCAACTTGCTTCCCATACTATTCCTGATAACCCTCCAAGGCGTCTGAAAAAAAGATGGCCTCGAGACCATCTGCTATAGAACTTTATTGGAGTGCTACCGATGGGTAGTTTCTCCACAAGTATTTTTCATGTCATATTGTACATATTAGCAGATTTACTTATAGGAATATTATTAGAGTTGTAAATTTCAATAAATTAAATTTAAAAAAAAAAGGAAAGAAATTCTTTTCTCCTGAAAAAAATAACTACTACCTTCGACTGCATTTCAGCCTTCAGTTGCAACTATCTAGTTTAAAACGAATAACAGAATGATAATTTTAGGTATAACTTAAAATTTAGAGCAAAGCTTTTAAGTTTCGATGTTAATTTCTCTATTTTTTTCACTCTGAATTTCCAAAAATTGATCTTTTCGCTTTTCAATCAGTATATGAAATTTATCTAACATGAAATGCGAAGAAGTTTCTTGGCTAACCTAGCAAAAAATGTGGAAAAATCAGTTTTTGAAGTTTTGGAGTCCGCTTTTGGTGCTAGGCATCTAATATATTATATGAGGCGTTGAGATGCAAATGAGGATAAATCCAAATTTAAATTTTTTCAAGGAATCACAAACATATGCATAATTTAGGTTATTATGAAATGATTGTTTATTTGAGACAATCATTACTTTGGGTCATTTGACCTTGTTACAGTGGGAGTCCTAAATTTTGCGCATACTGATAAAATTAGGATAGAGGTCTTAAACGGGAGCCTGACACCGTAAAGGTTCGAAACCCCTAACTTACGTCCCTTCCTAGAGATAGTGTAGCCAAGGATCTGTTACCTCCTTTGAAAATAGTTCGGCTACACCGACAACTATATTACAGGTGACATTAAATCTTGATCGTTTTTCAATCCATAAGCATTTCAATCTTATCTCTTTTAAAAGAGATATTAGGAACTTTATTATCTTTTTCCAAAAATACGCTCATTTTTAGGTTTTAAATTGTTTTTTTTCCAACTTCATCAGTATTTAAGGCTTCATTAAGCATGTGCTTTTGTAAGAACTTTTTTCTAGCTTCTTCAGATGTCATGTACAGTACCTTTGTGCTTACTTTTCTACTGTACTGTACCTGTACAGTTTTACCTGTACCTTTTAGTGTCTGTACCTTTTAGTGTCTGTACCTTTTTACGTAAGTCTCGAAACTAAAACTGAAAGTGAAATTAATTATCTGTCCGATATTTCGCCTATTCAGGCATCCTCAGGGTAGAAAGAAAATACCAACAAAACAAAACATGAATAATGAATATAGTTGAAATGAACTATTTTCACGAATACCTTTCAAAATATAATTTACATTTCCTCATACTGCACCTGAAATTATGATTGCTGTGACTGAGAGCTCGCAGGTAAAACGGCTGCTATAGGCCTAGGGGTAAAACTCAATTTACTTAACTCGGTTTCTGCTTCCCTGCTTCCGGGGTCCTTCGTGGCCCATCAAAATCCTGAATTCGCTGCCCTCATCATGCCAAGACTCCATGTTCCTGCAAGCAACTATCTTTTCATCATAGATTACTAGTACATTTATAGCACCTTACCTTTAAAGTAAACTTTTTTATAATTGATTCCCTTCGGGAAATATTTTTACATCCGTTACAATCAAATTTGCATTCATGATCCCTGTTTTAATTACTGGGATATGATTGGAATATTTCAAAATCAAAACCATTGGTCTCTCTAACTAACCCATCGTTGCTTCATCAATTCAGGGATCATCAATGTCGGATTGTATTCTACCAATTAATTTGTATATATATTTTTTTCAGTTTGATATTGATTGAGTGTGAGATAATTAAGTTTGTAAATTTTAATTTATATATAAGTTTATGAAAGATAAATTTGATACTAAGACCGTGGAAAAAATTTCAACGAAAAGACTCCAAACTAAAATAGAAATTGAAATTATCCGTCCAATATATCGCCTATTTAGGCATCCTCATGGTAGAAGGAGAATAACAGCAAAACAAAAAATTAATAATGCACCCAAAAAACATCCCACCACCTCCAAGGCTCAAATGCAACTAATGAATCATAAGGAAGGTTACTGGACCCCCGGCTGCATAAGGCTAGGTAAAAACAGCTGATAAATACTTCGGAATTTGAAAAAAAAACATCAAAAAGCACAACGGGAAAAAATAAATAATAGTAAACAATACAAAAACATAAGACAAAAGACCATATGAAAAAATAAAAGTAAAAATGCAAGAGAAATAAAAGAACATTATCAAGAAACCAGTGCATTTTTACTTTTATTTTTTTCAGATGGTCTTTTGTCTTATGTTTTTGTGTTGTTTACTATTATTTATTTTTTCCCGTTGTGCTTTTTGATGTTTGGTGAGTGTATGGTTTTTTTTGTTGTTTTTTTCAAATTCTGGAGTATTTATCAGCTGTTTTTATCTAACCTTATCCAGCCGGGGTCGAGTAACCTTCCTTATGATTCATTAGTTGCATTTGAGCCTTGGAGGTGGTGGGATGTTTCTTGAGTGCATTATTCATTTTTTGTTTTGTTGTTATTTTCTTTCTACCCTGCGGATGCCTGGCGAAATATCGGGCAGATAATTAACTTCCTGTTCTAGTTTGGAGACTTAAGGGCTTTTCGTTGGAATTTTCCCACGGTCTTAACATTTTTAAGTCTTATTTATTCTAAATGATTTCAATTTGAAAAATAACTTTTCATAACCTTTGCCTGAAATTATTGTATTTTGTATTTATTAAAAAAAATATTATTGGTTGTAGATACTAATATAACCCCTGGGTTCATTAAATGGTATTGTTGTTAAACAACGGTTGTGCGGAAAGATATAACGTCCAAGATCACGCCCAACCTGTAGGTTTTCCCCCGATTATAAGGGTTGGTATAAGTACCCCCTGGTATAAGTACACCCTAGCTCCTATTATAAGTACCCTCATTATAAGGGCTGGATGAGCCCCAAGAGGGACTTCAGATACCAGTCCATAAATGGCAGTAAATAATGTATCTATTTAGCCGGATTTGAATCCTTGATTTTATGATTACCCACTCGAAGTTCTATCCTTGAGCTATCCTGTTCCCTCCTATCTTTTACAACAAAGTTAAAATTTTATAATTTATTTTATTTTATTTTTTTATTAATTGATAATTAATTAATTAAAGTAATGCTCAATGAATAGTCTTCCCCTTGTATAGAAATTGCGAGAACGCGGGGATGTGGGATCAGTGAAAGGAATGGATTTGTCTGACCGAGGTACGAGCCAGAATAGCTCAGGTGAAAAAGCATGACGGGGTGGTTCGAATCCCGGCCCTGAACCTATCTTTTCTCTTCAAAATAAAAATAGATAAAATCTTAGTTCGTTGTAAGGTATCACTATAAAGATTACTGCATATATTTTTATTTTTTACTGTTTTTATGTTTTATAATTAATTTTGAAATTTGTAGCTGCCTTGTTTTTGTATGTTAATCCTTTCGGACAGTACTTAACCGATTTAACATAAAAACATAATTTTCATTAGTAATAAAATGTTTGTAATATTGTATATGGTTTACATGTATTTAATATGTTAATGGACCGTTTTAATTATTAATACACCTATTAGTTTATTCATTTGTTAAAACAGGTATTACTAATTAAAAGATAATATATAATTGTTGATCATAGGGACACTCAACTTTTGCCCATAAACAGCACTCATATAGATATTAATGAGACCGTTTAAATCTAGAAAGATACTTACAAAAAATAGTCCATTTAAAATTTAAAAAAGGGTGCTGTATTTTAATAATAATAATTTAACTTATATTTTTTCATTGTTATCTTATTAAATCGATTAATACAAGAGTTTCACCCCTTTACTTTGAATTGAAGCTATAAAATGAATAAAATCTCAAAAATATTCTTAAAAATATATTTAGCAAAAGATAAATCAGAGTACATATTTAAAATCCAGGAAGACTTATTAGTTTTTTCCAGTATTTCAGAGATTTAATGCTTTGCTTTTGAGGGTATTAATTATATTAATAAATTGAAAAATTGGTATGTGAATCCTTTAACCAACTTATTCATGCTCATTCCAATTCTGTTAGACAGCGATAGTGAATGTAAACTTATTCCTTCTCAGTTTGTGAAAGCTCTTGTTACAGATACCTCTCTTCCTGGTATCTTTTTCTACGTCTATATTATTCTGTTTCGTCCGGTTCTAAATAGATAACAGATATTTTGATTTTTAACACCCATGCGAAAGTTGTTTGTATTTTTAATTTTTTAATATATGAGACCAAAAGCTATAAATCGATTTAAAATATTTGTTGTGGCATGTAAAGAAAAATTCCAAACAGAAAGCCTAAAGTGTAACATCAAAAAAAGGTCGATATTTCGAGTATTCAGACATTTTTAGGGCAGGATGGTAATTATAGCCAAACTCGAAATACAGTAGAACACCATCTAGAGAAAAAACAGCTGGTATTTTGCAATTTATACATATTTTTTATTTAACCATTGTCAGGTTTTGTACTGTAACGTTCCTTATGCTTCGGTTAATGGATTTGTATTGAAGGTGGTGGAATGATTCCTCTAGTTGGGGTACTACGGCAATTTTATATATAGGTATAGCTTAGGGAAAATTATGCTCAATTAAGATAACAGAGAATTGTGGCTTTTTGCTTGGAATTTTTATTTTGTAATGGCTCTAAAAAAAATTACGAAGTCTCAAAATTAATTAGGGAATATGTCTTTAAAGCTATAGATTAGTTTTGATTAGTTTTTAGCAACACACACAATTTATAATTATTTAATTAGCTTATAATATTTATATTGACTGTATCAACGTCCTATCAAGATTTGTATTCTCTTTCTCTCTCTCTCTCTCTCTCTCTCTCTCTCTCTCTCTCTCTCTCTCTCTTTCTCGCTCTCTTGCACTCACTCACTCCCTCTCTTTCTATGGATGTGTGTATACATTGCTGAAACTCTATTTATATTTTCTTTTTCCTTTTCCTATTCCTTTTTGTAAAGGTAGAAGAGCAATGTTACCTTTTCTATGTACTTAAGGCAAGGGTATGTACTTAAGCTCTTACACAAGCACGAGTTGCGTACACAAGCTCTGACCATTGAACTTTAGTTCAATACTGCTAAAATGCTCAGAAAATGTTGTAGATCAAAGTTGCAATACATTAAACTTTAAAAAGTTCACGTACAACTTTAATAAACTTAAAAAGGATTAAAAATTTATGTAAGAAAATGGATCATAATCAGAACAGAGACTTTAACTTAACACTCTATTAACTTAAATTTCGCCAAGCTTGTAAGAAGTCAATAGCAAGAAAATCACTACACTTTTTTGGCAAAAAATAAAAATTACTACTCATTATTGAGCGAATATTAAATAAAAGGCTTTCTTATACATTATGTAAAGATGAGAAGTCCATCTAGGAATGGACAGTTTTTTTTGTGTGTTTTTTTCCGGAAATCTACTGCTTGCATGGGTTTTCATTTTAGACTCGGTTTATCATTATCCATGTAAGAATGTCCAGTTTCTGAAGGAGCTATCACAAAAGCGTCATAAAAATTCGTATTTTAAAAACCGTATAACGTTAGTAGGTTGTAACACTTACAACTAATGTAATGAAACTTCCTTTAGTAAAGTGTGCAAT
Source organism: Arma custos (assembly GCA_037127475.1). NCBI lineage: Eukaryota > Metazoa > Arthropoda > Insecta > Hemiptera > Pentatomidae > Arma > Arma custos. The sequence continues at coordinate 70,851,465 of CM073764.1, forward strand.
ACTTTACAATACAGGGAAATAATTTTTTGACTTTTGTCCACTTAACCTGAGTTCTAGAACCGCTGTGGAAACTATGCCCACCTGTTGAAACGACTAACAACTTAGGTCAAAAGAATTGGTAACAGGTATTGTTTTAGATAAAAATGAAAACTGAATTTAATCTGAAATATATTGCGTGTTTTTTATTGACCTCTTAACTGCTCGCATTTATTTTCAAATATTTAATATCACTTTAGGGAGCGGAGTGGCTCAGTTGTAGGGTGCTGAGATGCCATGCTTAAGGTCCCGGATTCAAATCCCGCACGCTGGTACATTTTTTTTTAATCTATTACAGCTGGAGATTGATCCTACGGGATCTAGGAATCCGTGGGATATACCCCCTGCCTCTATAAATTGGTTACCGAAAATAATGGAGAAAATCTGGCGGTTGAGCATGATCTAGGACAAATCACTTCCCTCTTCCAATTGTCCAAGAAACAATGCTGTCTCTACTATGTAGTGACCCTTTACGGGTTGCAGTGATAAAATTTTCGTTTTTCATTTTCTAAATCATTTACTTGAATAATAAAAAATAATGTGCCCCCCTTCAAAGAAAGTAGGCACCGAAGTAGCTTAGTCTGTAGAGTGCAGAGTGGTTTCGCTGAAAACCATGTGGTTGTGGCAAATAAATAATTTAATCTGTTAATATCCACGAATGTACCCTGTGGATCCTGGCGGTTAAGCCTAATTTCGGACAAATCACCTCTCTGCACAACCTTTTTCCCAGAAACTTTACAGTTTCTATCTAAGTTTCACTTCTACATTATTTTTTTTATTTATTTCATATTCTTATTTTATTTTATTAAAATGTACATGATTGTAACGGGTTCTTATTATTGTCTATCTAATACCTGACATTCTGTAAAAAAATAGACCTATTTCAAAGTGGTTATCATTATCCAAATCCTTTACTTGAATAGTATAAAAATAGCCTTCATTCAGAGAAAAGAGCGATAGCTCAGTTCGTCGAATACTGAGTTAATATGGTAAGATTTCGGGTTCGAATCCGGTTGTGGCACATAAAGTATTTACTCTGTTAACCCCGGACACTATGGAATCAACAGGCCCTCCTGATTCCCACCCAGTCTCTATCAATTAGCGTGATCTCTGACAAATTACCTCCATGCACTTCAGTCCGCCTAGAAAAGAACTGCCACTATCATTTACTGGCCCCAAGACCATAGGTTGCGGTGGTACAGATTTTTTTTTTTTACATTAAAGAGTTTCTATTGAAATCGTTTTTTTTTCTGTAGTACTATTAATCTGAAAAAGTTTCCCATCTAGCTCGTCTTATGCATTCTTTTTGCGTTTGATACGATTTTATTAGACGGTAGGTATGTCTGCTTTCACTAAGTTAAGGTATTCCAGTCTATACTAGGAGAAGATCAGCTGAAGATTGGTCAAAGTGGAGGAAAATCGTCGAGAAGGCCAAGGTCCTAGGACCATAGCGCCGTGTGATGATGAATCTATACCAAACAAATCTCATTCCGATACTTCGAGCATTCTATAATTTCAGGAGGTAGTAGTTTATCTCAGACACCACACAAAAAGACCAACCTGATTTATGACGTGGCTCTAGCCCAGCCTAGCGGTCCGTGCAGACATATCTTTCGACGTGCATCTACCCAATATAGATCCACTGGCGGGATTGGTCCAATACAAATCATTATATGGCCAATAGATAAAGTGGTAATGACATAATGATCAGGTCCTTCTGGTGTGCCAATAGCAGTGATATCACTCACCTATAATAGCCTTATTTCTTACCCAACAGATGTGATACCGCTCCAATTTTCCAATATTGGTATCGATAGCGCTTTGCTTCGGCACAGCATTGTCCGAATGATAGCGTCTGGTTTTATGATTTATGATTTTATTCCATTCATTCTATAGTGCAATGAGACTACTCCGTCTAAATAGGACTGCAAATGTAATGAAAACCAGCCATGATTATTGGTAATAAAGGGTAATTGGTACCCTTAAGCTTTTTATTACGAGGGAGTTTGGTCACTTATTGTAGATTGATTATCTTCTCCCTGATGCCTCTGGTTTACAGCCAGGCAGGTAGCCTAAAGCCACGCGTACAACTAAACCGTTATTGTCCGAACTTTACTCGGCCGATCTCGACAGATCTAATCAAACGTATGTAAAAGAAAGGGAGTGCTTACACCACTGTAACCGTCATCCTGCGATCCAAGGATTAGCGCCCTACACCATATCTGTAAGATCACCCTTTAGGCAATTCTGCCACTTACGCGTCGGTATACCCATCAGATGTTTACCAGTTGGATTCCCCTTTTAAGAGAATCATCACTAACATTTGCAACTTTACTAAGTCTCAACCTTCACGATGCTATTATATTAATTCCGCCTTATGTAAACTACTAAATTCTCCTATAGACTGATCTTTATTCGAGTCGAATACTCTTTTCAAGTTAGAGAGATATGCTCATTCTTCAAATTTAGTGGCTTTTAAACTCCCCTGAATGAACTCTTAACTCCCCTAACTCTTTTGCGGTTATAATAATATTATAATACAAAAATAGGTTTATACTCGTATATAATTAAATCTTAAAATTTTAATCTTGTTTATTCATTAAACGCCATTTTTCCTACTTTGGCTCATTTGACCTTGTTACAGTGGGAGTCCTAAATTTTGCGCATACTGATAAAATTAGGATAGAGGTCTTTTTATTCATAAGTTTTTATTCATAAGTAAGGTAAAGGTTCGAAACCCCTAACTTACGTCCCTTCCTAGAGATAGTGTAGCCAAGGATCTGTTACCTCCTTTGAAAATAGTTCGGCTATACCGACAACTATATTCCAGGTGACATTAAATCTTGATCGTTTTTCAATCCATAAGCATTTCAATCTTACCTCTTTTAAAAGAGATATTAGGAACTTTATTATCTTTTTCCAAAAATACGCTCATTTTTAGGTTTTAAAATTGTTTTTTTCCAACTTCATCAGTATTTAAGGCTTCATTAAGCATGTGCTTTTGTAAGAACTTTTTTCTAGCTTCTTCAGATGTCATGTACAGTACCTTTGTGCTTACTTTTCTAAAACAATTCAGCTATGCCACTACTCCTAATGAGAGCTGACAAAGACAAGACCACATTCGTGGTCGTTGTTTTATTCATGGCTTTCCTTACTAACACCTCTATGTACTGCAACTCGGATCAGACATCTTGGTTTCACTGATGTTAATTGTGTTCTAAGCTTTATGAGAGTATATACATTTCCAAATCTGCTCCTATTATTCTATATTGTGGAACTAGGAACATTTTATTTGAATAATGGTTGCAGATCAAAGGTAGCTGATTTCTTAATTAAAAAAAAAAAAACTGTAACCCTACAACCTTTGGGCTGAAGAACTTGTGCTCAGTACATGATATAGACCATACTCCTGGGTTCATGCGGGGAGGTGATATACCCGAAATCACACTCGGATTCCTCCTCCCCCCCCCGATAGAGTTTAATCTATAAAATTCTGAAAGTCGAACAGGATTCATCCGTGGCTGTTCAAATCAGTCCCCTACACAGCCGTTGTCTAAGAAACAGTACAGAATACAACGTATTGTACTCACTCAAGACTTTTCATGGGTTATAGTATTTTTTTTTTAATGTATTAACTTATTCTGTTCCAATAATTTTTTTATCTTTATCAATTATCTAATACTATTAGGTGCATAATCATGTGCTCTCCACACACACACACACACACACACACACACATATATATATTTAAAACGGTTTTAAAGTTTTATTCATAAGTGACAACGATTCTTTATATTATTGCGTAATTCAACTGCATATTTCATATTGTATTTCCAATATCATAATTCTACATTCATTTAAATGACATCATGCTCATCATTTCCCTATGAATTACAAATAATTCGCAAAAACTCATTAAGTCCCTGTCAATGATTAGTGTTTCACTAAACCTTGTAGGAAGGCTTGTTCGAATTACAGAGACCGTGAAACCGAATGCTTAGGATTGTAGAGGAGAACTATTACAAAGGCTTAGGCATCTGATAGGTATTCAGGTAGTGTAAGAGGTGAAACCATTAGACCACATTTTGTTATCAATTTATCAGTAGCATTTAAACATTCTCTAATTATTTTACAACAATACGGCTTTTGAGTTTTTCATATTGCTTGTTCAACATTTTGCTAAATTTATGAATAACCTAAAAGAACATGTTTATAAGAATTATATGAACTGCTTTTTCAGTGTGTTAGGAGTCATTTGAAGATGATAAAAATAAATTACCAATTTTCTTTTTTGAAGTCTTTTAGACAATCACAGGGAGCGGAGTGGTTCAGTGTACCATTACAACCCGTAAACAGGTCTGGGGTTGAGTAAATATTAGAGACTGTACTGTTTCATGAACAGCTACTGTGCAGGCAGATGGTTTGTAATAGATCAAGCTCAACCGCCTGATTTTCCCCACTTATTTTGGGTTCCCACTTTATAAAGGCCGGGTGAGCCAAGTGTCCTAGATTCCAAACGACCCATCTCCGGCTGCTAACATACTAAATACAAGTCTTGCCAGCAGCGGGATTTGAACCAGGATTTTCGGTATGACAACTCAGTGCACCAATGAGCATCTCCGCTCCGAATTTTAATTGGCTAATTTAATTTATAGCTTCGTATGGTTCGTTATACCATATAGTGTATTCAAGAATTCCCACTACTGCAGTTTCAGTACATCAACTAAGCATTAGTTGGTAACTTCCAAGCATTATTCACTTTGTTCTAACCTTCTTGTTATCATTGCGGTATTTCATGTTCCGCTATTTGACTTCTGGAACTATCAAACATTTCAACTTTAAGTTTTCCGGAGTAATGTAAATATTAAGTATTAGAGTAGAACAGGATAGCTCAGTTTGTAGAGTGCTGAATTGCTATAATGAAGTTCTCGGGTTAACTCCAGCTTTAGAAGATAATTTATTTAGGGGAACTTGCAGACCCTTCTGGGGTTCAACCAGCCTCCATAAAGTAGCTTTAAGGAAACACCTGGCAACATATATTGGACTAACCACCTATAGACTGATCTGCAACCGTTGTCCTAGAAGCAGTTAAGTCTCTACCATGTTGTGAACTGGGGTTGTTGTGGAGTAGGTTAAAATAAATATTAAGTTGACCTGGGGATTGCACATCTTAAGAAGGATTTCTTTAATTTATACTTAGTGATGAATCATTTTACATGTGTTAATTTAATAAAAATAAGTTTCTTAATTTTGGAAATTAGAAAATAGAGAATGTAGAACTTAAAATGAATCTTTTATAATCTTCAGAAGTCCTACAATTAATCTATAAAGGTTCTGTATAAATATCTAAAGGATCAATTAAAAAAAACAGTGATTTTCACCTTTCATTTATTTAAGAAATTTTAATGATAAGTCTGGCATAGACTTCAATTGGGTGTCCCAATTTAAAGCAATAGCCGAGCAAAATGTCTTTGCAGAAGAGCTTGTTCACCATACAAACGGACTTCTTCGATACAAAGTGGAAACACTTGAAAAACACATAACCAATATTTCTCAGCCGACATTCGAAGAATTCTAAATACTACTACCCTTTAAATAGAATTCTATGCAGTTACGATGCTCCCGACCCTGAAACGTACCTCACATTCAAAGTTCATATGAAGAAATTGAAATGTATCAGCAAATTAAGAATTGCTAATCCAGAACATATCAGAATCTATGGGAAAAACACAACTTTTTTTGTTCAGGTCACAAGAAACATGTATATCATGCAATCAATTTATCTACAATAGTCTACATCACATTCTCCTTCATGGCCCAGCACACAATGAATGTAGGCAACAATTTCTTCTACACAACATCTTAGAATCAAAGTATCCAAGCTATACTCAATATCGGCAGTAACTTATAACGTAGATAAGTTGCATAAAGTGTATTATTACATGATGGGAGTTCAAAAAGTGCTAAATTCTTTATCATAGACCATTTTCTGTTAAATGTTTGTTTTTAGTTTATCTTTAAAGTGATATTTTGTTTATTTGTTTTTATTGTTTCTATCATAGCACCAGTAATTTATTCAGTAGTTTATTCTTTAATCTGTTATTTATGTTTGGAAAACCAGAATGTGTTAGTAATTTTATTTTATTTTATTTTTATTTTCATTTTGAAATAATATGTATATAAATTGTTAAAATCATAATAATGTAATTTATAGCCAAGCTGGGCTCTATTTGTATGGGGAAGACCCCAAAGACAAATAAAATTTCTATCTATCTATCTATTTAAGAAATTTTAAAAAGAATTAGAATGACATATTAATAATATAATACTACTAATAATATATAACATATTAATAATGTTATATATTGCATTTAATATTTTTAAAAACAATTAAATAACCTTTTTATTCGCACTGTTCATTATAGATTTTTAGTCGACGTTTTTTCAAATAAAAAAGTCAATTTTTGAAATTTTGAATCTTTCCACTTTTGAACCTCATATTAAATAAAGGTTTTCGTGATTATCCCCAAAATAATAGCGATATGATTCACTTTATTTTTATTAAAATCGTGGTGAGAATAATGCTAATTCTAACTTTATGTTGATTATAAAATCTAAAAGGTTCTCAACAATTAAACGATTAGATGTTCTACGTACAATGAATTGTTATGCGATTTTTTTTATCAATAAATAATTTTAATTATATCATGAATTAATATTTACATATGTATGAAATTATAATGATAATAATAAAAAAATGAAATAACAAACAGAACGATTAACAACATGTATTGCCATCATGGTAGTCTCAAAAGGCTAAACTGAAAGATTGATCACGATTTAATCGCTAATGTAAGAATTTTCTTTTTCAAAAGATAAATTCACTAGATCCTCTTATAATAATATTTTATATAACTTTTTATTAGCGGAACATGGATTAACAATTTGGAAACTTTGGCAATTAAGTATTGTTTATTTACACATTTGATCAACACTTGACGTAGATGAGATCTACACTTTGCTGTGACTGTGATGTTTCTTGGATACCGGTTGTGCAACGAGGTGATTTATACTAGATCACGCTCAAACACCAGAGTTTCCCCTTATTTTGGGTACCCGCTTTTTAGAGGTTGAGTGATCCCCAGAACTGTCCTAGATCCGATAGGATCATAAAAAATACATAAATTTCCAAAGCATGCATATCTACAATATATACTTGCATCATAGCAAACATTTAATGTGGGCCCACTAATTGACTACTATTTTAAACATGCATAAACGTCAACATAACAGTAATTTTTTGCTGCAGTATTTTATTAAGCATATCTAGCATGGTTAGGGTAAAGCGCTTTAACTGCACGGTTTTTTACGCCTAGCAGCTTTTAACCCATTAATTATGGCCAAAGAGATATAACCTCTTACGTTACAATAATATAAACATAAACAAAATTAATCAGCTCTTGTTACCATAGGTTTCCATTGCCTCCTCAGGTATTTTGATGCCGTTGCTTCAACCAATGTTATTGAGTAGTTGGAGTCGAGGGTTCTCGCACAATGGAGCCACGGAAACGATTAGAAATAATGAGCTCTGATCAGTGGAACGATTGCAAATGGTACAGTTTAAGGATCATAAACCACGGCGGATGATGAAAGTGAGCGGATCAGGATTGTGGTTCGGTGCTGTTGGCCAATTTATAGGCGCGTCAGGAACTTGGAATGTGGTAACTTTAGGGGCTAAGTGTTGTTCCACCGAAATCTGGAGATAAGCATAGAACTGTCAACTCCAACATTTCAAAAATTTAACTTTATACATTTTCCGCAGGTTTAGTTAAGCAATTTTATGTTACTGCGTAGGTGCTTTAACCGCTTTATTTCTCACAGTTTTAGCCCTGTTCTGAACTACATGTTAGGTACCATTAATTGGAGGAAAAATCGGTTGAGTGTGTTGTCGGACCATCCGTTGTCCAGGAACCAGTAAAGTCTCTACCATGTACTGAACCTAAGACCGTTTATGGTTAGTAGTGCTGTAGGTTGGGTTTCATAAAATATTAGTATTATCGCGCATTATTAACAATAATATTAAAGTTTTAAAAAATGAGGCTTTCGGATCAAAAGCGGATAAATCCATAATTTATAATATTTTCTTTTTCTCTGGTTTGTCAACCAATTTTGACTAACACGACACTTTGCCGCCTGATTTCTCAAGTTTCGGAAGCATATAGCTTTGCGTGAAGAAACTAGAGAAAAGTGTAGAAAAGTAATTTTTTCTTAATTTGGAGTTATACGATCTTGATCCTAAACACCTCATAAAATAATAAATATCCGTATAAATACAAATATAGAGCTGAACTTTGCCTTCGTTAATGCCATTTTCCTGTTGGTGTGTATCCTGATGAAACTTGAATTGGCGAAACGTAGACAGGTTGGTTTTTTTAGTATTTAATAGGCATGAGACGCTGCTTTTTGAGAACTATCTTATTTAATTCTAATTTATAATTTAATAATCCGCTTATTGCATCCCATAATCTTCAATCCCATATCACTTACCTTGAAGAATGGTGTCAAAAATGCAGGGTAAAAAAAAAATCGCGTAAATATAGTCAAATAATCTTTACTCTTCGAAGGGAACCTACGATTCCGGTTCTGCAGTATTCTTTAATAATATCCCACTGACTTCTGTAGAACAAATCCGATACTTAGGATTGCATCTCGACAAACTTTTAAATTGAAATCCTCATACTAGACTGGAAATACAAGAAACTGCTCACTAGTTCAAGCTACTGCAACACTAGCTAGAAAAAAGCTCTCAACTAATTACAAAAGACTCACATACATGACTATTATAAAACTTATTCGGACTTACGGAGTAGAGCTTTGGGGTCCACTTAGCCATCCAATTCCTCTCGTATCCAACCCTTACAATCCAAAATCCTTCCTAAATTAATGCTCCTTACTTTTTACCAATAAAGCCATCCGTAATCACCTCAAAGTCCCATTGATATGGCCAGAACCCGATACCAGTCTTTTCATGAAAAACTTCATTCCAACTCAAACCTTCTTCTTCAATTCCTGATAATCCTCCGAGGCGTCTGAAAGGAAAATAGCCTCATGATTTGAAGTTAAAATTGTAATTTGAGTAGTACCACTGGGCAGTTTCTCTACTTGTCCTCATACATGCACACATGTATCATTCCTGTCATTTACTTGTATTATTATTATACAGTTCTAAATTTCAATGAATAAATTATTTATTTTATCTTTATATTATATAATTTTTTAAATATTTTATTTGAAAAGAAAAGATATGGCAGATAGGACTGGGACTCGAACCAGGGATCTTCACCTCTATCCTGGCTTCGCTTCACGGCCAGGCATATCTCCTCCCTTCAATTGATCCTGCATCTACATCTCAACTAGATCCAAAATAAAATAACGTTAAAGTAATATTCTCCCCGTGTATACATCGCAAAGTGCGAGAACAAGGAGGTGTAGGATCAATTGAAGGGAGGGGATATGGCTGGCCGTGAAGCGAAGCCTGGATAGCCGAGATGGATAAGGCGTTCCGGGTTCGAGTCCCGGTCCTGGCTATATCTTTTCTTTTCAAATAAAATATTTAAAAAAATAAATTATTTAACTTTTTTTTGCTTTCCGGTTTATTATTATCTGTAATATCGGATTTCAGCACATAATGTCAAATAATTTTCTTCTAGTGCTATTATTCTCTATCAAACAAAGTGCTATCTCCATTTTATTAGTTGATTGGACTGTTGATGTGAGATGAGCTGTACTTTGTCTTCTTCGGTGTGATTATTCTTTTTGCGTGTGACCTGATGATGCTTGAATTGGCGAACCGTTGACTTGTTGATTTTTCCAGTATTTAAGAGACATCAGGCCTTTCTTTCTGAGACTTTTTCTATTGCATTCTATTTTATAATTTACGGAGTTTTTTTGCCCCTTTTTTAATTATTTTTAAAGATATTTTATGTACAATTTCTGTTTTATTCATAAATCCTCAGAAAACCAGAGGAGAGCCCACTTTAGTTTAGGATGGGACTTGGTAATTTAGTCAGAGAATTAATTCCACATGAACCGGCCCCAGAGGGTCGTATATTCAGAAGTCGACCCTTCTAACGCCATAAGTGATGTCCTTTGACTGCGAAATTCCTTCTGTGGGTCCATCCGGTTTCATCATGGACTTTCAGTTTTTTTTTTTCATTTTTTCTTGTTTTCTCCTCGCTAAAAAAAGAAGATAAATAAATCGACGGTTTATGGGATGCTAAGCGACGTTTAAAAGTGCATGGTTAAAAAAAAGTCAATCGAACCGTAACTATTATCACTTATTTAGATGGTATGTATTATCTTTTGTATAAAAATAATTGTGTTAATTGTAGGAGACACTAGATTTTTAAATTATAATTATTGTTATTTAAAACGAAACCAATGTTCCGAATCGATTAATTTTATCGATTAAAACTAAAACAGGAGAATAATATTTAAAATTTTATTTTATAAAATATAAATATATTTTATGAAAAGCAGATGCAATACCATTTTATAGTTCTTGAAATAGAAGGGAATTGAATTAGATAATAAAGTTTTTCCCCAGATAAGGATACCCAGCTTATTGAGGTGGGGTGTGCACTAGGAGGGTCTACAGATACCACAGGATCTATATATTACTGCAAACATATTAAATAATCTATTTATCACTGCTGGACTTAAATCCGGGATCTGCAGCACAGCAACTCAGCGCTCTACCACTTAGCTATCCCTCTCCCTTATCTTTTTTAATACTAACAAAATAAATAAAGGGAAATTAGCTCATTAAAATCCGATATTAACCACTAAAAATCAGTTAAATTTTTTTTACAACCTAACTGTTAACAAAGGTTATATAATATCATTTGAGGGTTAAGCGTCCTTTGCGATCGTCTGAAACGGCCGGAATTATGGGCGAACAACTCTTGGTTCCTTCATCACGATAATGCATCCAGTTGGCACTGCATTGGTTCTTCGCGACTTTTTTGCCAAAAGCTCGATTCATATCGTTCCGTAACCACTGTATTCGCCTGATGTGGCTCCATACGACTTCTGACTATTCAGTTCAACTCAAAAGGCCAAAGCGGGGGCGTCGTTTTGACACAACTGTGGAGATAAAAACCGAATCGATAAGGTCTTGAAGGCTATACCGAAAAAAGACTATTCCGACGGTTTCGAGGACTGAAAAAAGCGTTGGAAAAAGTGCTTTTTATCGGACGGGGATTACTTTGAAGGGGATGAAATTGATTTGGAAAAATAAATAAAGAATTTGCATTTTATAAAAAAATTCACTTTACTTTTTGATCACAGTATATATATATGTATATATATATATATATATATATATATATATATATATATATATATATATATATATATATGTATACTAGCTTATGCCCGCTGCTTCGCTCGCTTGGAATTTGGTTTGCAACATAAAGCTTCTTGAAAGATCATTTAAAATAACTAATTTGATTATTTTTAAAAAATATAATTTACTCGTACATCCAACATTTCAGATGTCTAACTTCAAAACTGACGGATTCTATACAACCTTTGAATCCCTGTTATATTAAAGGGGAAACCCTTGGGGTGGAATTATCCAAACTTCTTTCTTTCTTAAACTACACAAAGAACCAATCTACAAATTTCAAGCTGCTAAGTTCCTGATTTGCCTTTAATTATGTACTATAACGGGGGAGGGCACATGCCCCCGTGTCCCCACATAAATCTGCCCTTGCTCGAGCTATGTTGTATAACCTATTTTACTCAATAAGTTTCATCCACATCCGTTCAGTAGTTTTTGCGTGAATGAGTAACAAACATAACTACAAACATTCGCATTTATAAAATTAGTAAGATATCCTCCCGTGCGCCCCCCCTCCCTAAATCAGCCCTTGCTATAGTCTATGTGTAATTCTGATGTATAATCTATATTACTGTAAAGTTTCATCCAAATCCATTCAATAGTTTTTGCGTGAAAGAGAGACAAACATACAAACTTTCACATTTATAATATTAGTAAGATTAGTAGGATATCAAAACAAATAGTTCCACTCATGTTCATTCTGTTATTTTAATTATGTACTATAATGGATTCTCCACAGTACCTAAAAAACTTTCGGTGGGGGAACGTGCCCTCGTGCGCCCCTCCCCCCCCTAAATCCACGCTTAATATGGCCTATGTGTTATTCTGATGTATAACCTATATTACTGTAAAGTTTCATCCAAATCCGTTCAGTAGGTTTTGCGTCAATGAGTAACAATACTAGTAGCTATCAAGCTAGTGCTCCCGTGCGCCTCCCCCCCCCTAAATCCACGCCTGCTATAGTTTATGTGTTATTCTGATGTATAACCTATATAACTGTAAAGTTTCATCCAAATCCGTTCAGTAGTTTTTGCGTGAAAGAGAGACAAACATACAAACTTTCACATTTATAATATTAGTAAGATATATACTGTGATGTATATGTGATTTACACACACACACACACACACACACATATATATCTTACTAATATTATAAATGTGAAAGTTTGTATGTTTGTCTCTCTTTCATGCAACTACTGAACGGATTTGGAAGAAACTTTACAGTAAAATAGGTTATTCATCAGAATAACACATAGGCTACAGCAAGGGTACATTTAGGGTGGGGGCACGGGGGCACGTGCCCCCCTAAATACGCTCTCCAGACAGTTTTTTAGGTACTGTGGAGAATCCATTATAGTACGTAATTAAAGGCAAATCTAATCTACTTTTCCTACTAATATTATTTATGCGAAAGATTTAGAGGGGGCACGGGAGCACGTGCCAGATATCTTTTGTGTTCTGTGGAGAATCCATTATAGTACATAATTAAAAACTAATCAGGAACTTAGCATTTTGAAATTTGCAGATAGGTTCTTTGTATAATTTAAGAAAGAAATTTAGATAATTCCACCCTCGAGGGTTTCTGCTTATAAAAAATATTAAATTATTTATAAAATAATCTGTCTCGAAACTTCATGTGGCAGGCCAAATTCCACGCGGGCGAAGCCGCGAAAAAACCAATGTGTTTGTTTGTTTTCTTGGGTTTAGGGGCGTAAAACATCTAGGTCATCAACGCCCGTTGGTTATTAAGTTATGGTAACCCACCTATCCGAAAAGCTAGTGTATATATATGTGTATATATACACTAGCTTTTCGGATAGGTGGGTTACCATAACTTAATAACCAACGGGCGTTGATGACCTAGATGTTTTACGCCCCTAAACCCAAGAAAACAAACGAAGCCGCGGAAAAAGCTAGTGTTTGTTTGTTTTCTTGGGTTTAGGGGCGTAAAACATCTAGGTCATCAACGCCCGTTGGTTATTAAGTTATGGTAACCCACCTATCCGAAAAGCTAGTGTATATATATGTGTATATATATATATATATATATATATATATATATATATATATATATCTATCTAAACGACTTTATTACAACAATGCGTCATATGTCGTAGCCTTATTCATACAAGCCCTGCCGCTATTTCTTTTTGTCGTAGCAGTAGCTTTTCTGTTCAATCTCTCTTCCCCCTTTCAGATGGTACGTGTTTCAGTACCCTTTTAGGCTATCAGTCGTCCGCCATCCTCATAACATGCCCAAACCAACTCAGTTTTTCGTTTCAACTGAGTACAGGATGTTAAGTGGTCTGTTTACTGCTTCCCTAATTCTGTCATTCGGAATGTGTTGTGTTCGTGATATCCTACAACTACGCCTCCAAAAATCCACCTCCATTGAAAGCAGTTTTCTTGCCGAGTCAGGTTTCTGAGGAATACAGGGCGTTAGTTATAAGAAATGAATTTTAGAGTCTCTTTTTTGTTGTTATCTTGACGTCCTTACTCCACATAACAGAATTTACAGTCCTAATTGCTTGTCTGCCTCTTATTACCTTTACGCCGGTATCTTTTTTGCTGCTGTTCTCCTTCAAAACCCACCTGCCTAAATATTTAAATTGTTCAGTTGGAGTCAAATCACATTTCCCAATATTGAGTGAGGAATTTCCACTATTATTTAATGTACTCGCTTTTTGTTTTACTGATTTCCAGGGCTCCTGCCTTACAGGGTTCCAGCAGTTTCCTGATCATAAAGGAAGCATCTTCTTCTTCTTTTGCAATAATGACCTGGTCATAAGCAAATTGTCAATTGTACAGGCATTCATTATCTATGATTATCACCATACCACTACACTTTCTTATCCTTAGGCTAAGGATATTTTCAAAATACATATTAAACACCAGAGGGGAGAGTGAGCAGCCCTGTTTGAGGCCTTTGGTGATCGGTAAGTTCTTGATTAGGCATTTTTGAGTTTAACCATGTGCATACAGTCCCTTTATAGCTCGAATCCACGTGCTGGATTTGCTATAGAGTATAAATTAAAAAAAAAACTATTTCGTGAGATCTGAACGTTACATCTGTCACTGTTTATTTCTAGATCACTCTGATTCAAGGATTATCAGTATTTACTGTGAATTTTATTTCGGTTTTTATACAAACAGTCTATATGTTTTATTTAGTTCGTTATTTTTTAATATTATCGGCTAACGTCTGTCGACTAGCCTTCTTCTGCAAATACAATAAGATAAGTTCCGCCATATTGTAAAATCATATCAAGTTATTTCTTTTTTCCGAATATTTTCAAAAATTATAATTAATAAATCATGTTGATTAAAATCCATGCATTTTATTTATTTTGTTGTCAACCATTTATAATTATATAAATTTATAAAAAAGTTTCGTGTTTAAATTCTATAGTAGAAATTTAATCATTTAACTGCCACGGATGGACCCTATGGGAACTACAGACCCTCTTGGTGCTCAACCTGTCTCCCTATATTAAGTAATATTAATAGGAAGAAAAATCAGTCGGTTGAGTGTGTTCTCGGACAAACCCCTCCCTGCACAACCGTTGTCCTGGAAGCAAGTCTCTACTATGTACTGAATCCTAGACCGTTTGTGGTTAGCAGTGCTACAGGTTTGGTTAATAAGGATATTAGTATTTTTGGTCAACATCAACAATAATATTAAAATTATTACAAACGAGGCTTTCACATCAAAAGCGGATAACTGCAAAATTTATGATATTTACTTTTTTCACTGGTTCGTAAAGCAATTTTGTCTAATGCTACATTTTACCACCTTATTTCTCATGGTTTTTCTGAGGGTATCAGTCAGAAGAAGAACAAATAGTATTAATTAATTGCCGGATTTTTTATTTCAGTTAGAGCCTAATTAAATGTGTCTTTAAATCCTACTGCTGTTAGGTTAATCTTTTCATTTATACCAATAGTTTGTTTTTAAGAAGTAAAATGCAGTGATAGTAGTTGTAGAAGTTTAAGTAAAATATATTGTATACCTAATAATGAAATAATTATATCACGAACTGTTTGATTTTTTTTCAATACTTACAGATAATTTTTCATATAATTCTCTTTTCCTTCATCACTTATTTTATAAATTAATTTACCTTATAATTTATACTATGTTTACAACCCATCTCTATAATTTCCCCCACACTTATGTGCAATCGTAGCTAAATTGGTCATCGGTGGCCGACCTTGTGGCTTGACATGTGGGAAGATATACGCCTCTATTGTCTCTGTCGAAACCTTATTCTTCCATAATTGGCATTCCTTCAAGAATATTAAAAGCTCTTAGTCATCAACCGTTCCAATTTGCCTTACTTCTGGAACTGAAGGAATTTCAAATATTACATTGAATTCGGCATTCCTCATTGTGGGGAGAAAGACGTCAGCCTTGAGAGTCCTCAAGCTTCGTATTGAACGGCATCGCGCTGAATTTTTTTCATTATCTTATATTGTGTAATTAAATAATTAACCCTCGAGTACTCACATAGTTTTTCCTTACGGGCCATCTGATTTACAAATTGATTAATAAATACACAATAAAATATTTAAACATTTTATTGCATGTAATTACTTATATGAACCTACTTGCATTCCCACAATCAACGAATTGACATTTTTCCTACATTTCAAAAAAAAAATTAACACAGAGAATAAATGAAGGAAATGATGAAAATCGAACGCTACATATTTTAAAACTTGTGTATATGTAACAAATTAATTACAATATATTGAATTTGGATTTTAAACAATTTAAAACCTATAAATATTAATAAATAATTTTCAAAATTAAAATTACCAATATTCCAAGCAATTTATCTTGTCGTTATCACTTTCGATGTAGGCTCCGACATCAAGATCTGATTCCAAAATATCAGCTTCTTGTTTCTCTAAATCATCTAACAAGATGCGTATTTTGCCAGAAAGCATCGAGTCATTAGTCCTAATGACTATTTTTGATTTGTAAGATTGGGGTTCTAAAATTTGTAACAGAACAAAAATAAAATAAAGTAATCTGCAAATTAAAAAAAAAAACAGTTAATATTTTGATAACATTTAGAAATTTAAAATTATCACTCATTAATTTTAACTACTAAATATAAAACTTTAAATGAAAGCTTAACTTGAATAAATCAAAGAAGTCGCACTAGCACTGAGGTATCCCGTGGGACCTCAAGAGCTGGGACTTTGCTTGTATTTTATTAACAAACTTAATAACGAACCTTCCACGTTCACATTCATTAAGGTACTAGCAAGATATGAAGGGGTTCCTCATAATCTAGAGAGTGGGAAATTCGAGAAAATAGGTACCAAAAATTCCCTGGGGCCATGTCTCAGTACTTGAGGGTAAGTCATAAAGAATGAATAATTACTAAATTTTATTTTAATGCGAAATACTTATTGGGTGATGTGTAAATTGACGCTTCGCCAATGCACGAGCGCGATTGAGTCTGTTTGATCTTGAGCGTGTGAAATTTCGTTTTTTGGCCTGACAAAGGCACATGCTGTTGGCATAAAAAATGAATAATACTTACCGGCTTCGTGAAACAATCTACATAAAAACAAAATAATAAAAATAAAAAATCTACTTAAAAACAAACTAACTCAAACTAATTCTTCCTCTAGCTCTGCTGGTCTTCCACAAGCTGTCCTCATCTGCTTCAATGGAGTCCCCTCTTCTCAAAATGTTATGAAAAGCATTAAAACTAAAAACTATACACACACACACACACACACATATATATATATATATATATATATATATATATATATACATATATATGTTAATTGTTTGTTTGTTTGTTTGATGTTGTTTAGGGGCGAAACACAGCTATGGTCATCAACGCCCGTTGATGAAGAAACATTGAGATATTAAAAAAAAATAGTATATTTGCTATTACTATTATTTATTGTTTTTCTCGGCTTTCTACGGGAGAATGCACCTACCCGGACATAAGTCAAGGGTACTTTTCTTAAGGTATTCGCAGTTCCGAGTAAGGCCGAGTATCCACTATGTTCTCGAATCTACTGTGCTCATCGTTAATCCCCGCCGAATACGGAGCATGTAGCAGTTTGTGGAGGTTAATCCGCGCTCCGCTGGCTGTCGGTTTTGGCCCCATCTCAAAGGGGAGGGCGTGGTCTAGTGTGGACGGGTCGTGTAGCATGAACATGAACAGTGGGGGGCAGACGAAAAATCTTATATAAATATAAAATCTAATTCTAATGCAATTTTATAGAGAGATTCCAATATTATGGAATCCTGGATGTAAATTAAGGAAGGATGTACGTTATAGAAATAAAAATTTGAAATAAGATTCTTGGAAGTAAATTCCGATGAAAATACCTGCTGATGTGAAAAAATAAAATATTAATTTTACTGTTAGGATATCTTTCCGATATATGTAGAAAATACTTTTTAATAAGTTTAAAATAAGAAAAAAAATTATCTTATCGTAAAATGGCCTGGGGTGCTTGATGTTAATCGTTGTAAATATTTTATTGGCTGATATTTTTAAAAGTATAGTCATTATGATAATTTTTAAAAAGCAACATATTTTTTTTACCATAAAATGGATTTTTTTTTCGTTCATCCTTTAATTCTTATTTTAAACTTATTAAAAATTATTTTCTAGTTTTTGCTTTTCCGATATCCAGACAGTAAAACTAAAATTTTATTTTTACACACATCGGCAGGTATTTTCCTCGCAAATCCAATTTCCTTCTAAGAATCTTATTTACAATTTTTATTCTTATAATTTAATTCTTAGGATTCCATAATATTGGAAGTTGTTAACAAAATCCTATTAAATTAAAATTGTTCTCTAATTTCTCTACTCTAGATTTTTTTCCTACCACTGCGTATTTTTTTAAAGCAACAGTAACTCGTGTTAGCTTCTCTCTTGATACAATTTCGCTCAACCAAAACGAGGTATTCTGTAGTTTTTTGTCAAATAATTAATTTAAATTTAGACTGCACTTGCCACTAACTCGGACGAAATGTTCCTTCGAGATTCATCTGATCATTGCGGACTACTTCATGTTCGGCCATGTTACAAATCACGTCTCTATTAGGAGGGAACGCGGAGCGAGGAGCACCGTTGATTCGCGAACACAGTGGATACGCGGCCTAACACTGCTTTCTGGATTTGTTCTAGAATATTGTAATTTAGGTCCAACTCTTTTCTGCTTTTCATCATCATTTTCATCATTTCGAGAATCAGTATTTTCGTGGATATGACCAACGGCAAAACTTTTGCTTTAGGAAGCTTATATAATTATATAATTCCTCTGCCAGGCCCCGATATTTGTTAATTTTACTACATTATAATAATTTTAGTATTATTACCATTTATATATTTAAATCCTGGTGTATTTGCATAAAAGAGAACATAAAGTATCATGGGAAAATTGTTTTCATTTAAATCTGCTACAGTATTGGTGTATGGTTCACTTTCATATATTATTTTTAATGTGTGCTATGGGAACAGAGCAATAAAGTTTTAATTATAGTTTCTTGTTCTGATAATTTAAATAAATGTTAATAATTAATAATTAGTTTTATAATTTTTTTTATTATAATCCTACAATTAAGAGGTAATAATGATTAATTTAATTTTCAAATCCATGGCACTGAAATTATTTAGTGTAGTCTTCTGTTTATTTCTATATATTATGAAGCCTGAAATTAAAATTTAGAAAATTTATAATCATAATAAGCTTATAATATTACATTATACATATTTATAATGCTCTCATAATTAAATTTTAAATATTGCAAAAATTTGTTTAATAAGCAAATTGTTTTGCGATGTCCAATCTTATACAGATCCAATCTCATCACCAGTTCGTGAAAAGGCATACTTTACAATCAATCTTTACAAGATTTACAAGCATTTCTGTCTGAATGAAAAACTTTAATGACAGCTATAAAGTAAATATCGAATAAAATGAAAATGAAAGTAAATATCCCATGATAATCATACAGACTATATATAATGCAGAAGATTATCTGCATCATCAATAAAAAATTCTACTTACATTTATATATACCAAGGAATATATAATTAACTAATATATCATATACAATTAAAATGAGAAATGCGGCTTCGCTCGCTTAGAATTTGGTCTGCCACATAAAGTTTCTTGACAAATCATTTTACATAAATAATTTTATTCTTTTCTTAACTATAAGTTACTCGTACATCCAAAATTTCAGATGTCTATCTTCAAAACTGACGGATTCTATACAATCTTTGAACCCCTATTGTATTAAGGGGGAAACCCTTAGGGTGGAATTACCCCAATTTCTTTCTTAAATTATACAAAGAACCTAACTGCAAATTTCAAGATGCTAAGTTCCTGATTTGCCTTTAATTATGTACTATAATGGATTCTCCACCGTACCTAAAAAACTGTCTGAGGGAGCACGTGCACCCGTGCCCCCTCCTAAACCCGCCCTTGCTGTAGACTATATGTTATTCTGATGTATACCCTATATTACTGTAAAGTTTCATCAAAATCCGTTCAGTAGTTTTTGAGTGAAAGAGGGACAAATATACAAACTTTCGCATTTATATTAGTAGGATAGGACTAGTAGGATATGTAAGCAATAGTTTCACTCATGTTCTTTCTGTTATTTTAACTGCTATTATCATGTGATTTGTCTTTAATTATGTACTATAATGGATTCTCCACAGTATCTAAAAAACTGTCTGAGGGAGCATGTGCCCCCGTGCTCCCTCCTAAACCCGCCCTTGCTGTAGACTATATGTTATTCTGATGTATACCCTATATTACTGTAAAGTTTCATCAAAATCCGTTCAGTAGTTTTTGAGTGAAAGAGGGACAAACATACAAACTTTCGCATTTATATTAATAGGATAGGACTAGTAGGATATGTAAACAATAGTTTCACTCATGTTCTTTCTGTTATTTTAACTACTATTATCATGTGATTTGTCTTTAATTATGTACTATAATGGATTCTCCACAGTATCTAAAAAACTGTCTGAGGGAGCATGAACCCACGTGCTCCCTCCTAAACCCGCCCTTGCTGTAGACTATATGTTATTCTGATGTATACCCTATATTACTGTAAAGTTTCATCAATATCCATTCAGTAGTTTTTGAGTGAAAGAGGGACAAACATACAAACTTTCGCATTTATATTAGTAGGATAGGACTAGAAGGATATGTAAGCAATAGTTTCACTCCATGTTCTTTCTGTTATTTTAACAACTATTATCATGTGATTTATCTTTAATTATGTACTATAATGGTTTCTCAACAGTACCTAAAATCTGTCTGAGGGAGCACGTGCCCCCGTGCCCCCTCCTAAACCCGCCCTTGCTGTAGACTATATGTTATTCTGATGTATACCCTATATTACTGTAAAGTTTCATCAAAATCCGTTCAGTAGTTTTTGAGTGAAAGAGGGACAAACATACAAACTTTCGCATTTATATTAGTAGGATAGGACTAGAAGGATATGTAAGCAATAGTTTCACTCATGTTCTTTCTGTTATTTTAACTACTATTATCATGTGATTTGCCTTTAATTATGTACTATAATGGATTCTCCACCTTACTTAAAAAACTGTCTGAGGGAGCACGTGCCCCCGTACCCCCTCCTAAGCCCGCCCTTGCTGTAGACTATATGTTATTCTGATGTATACCCTATATTACTGTAAAGTTTCATCAAAATCCGTTTAGTAGTTTTTGAGTGAAAGAGGGACCAACATACAAACTTTCGCATTTATATTACTATGATAGGACCAGTAGGATATGTAAGCAATAGTTTCACTCATGTTCTTTCTGTTATTTTAACAACTATTATCATGTGATTTATCTTTAATTATGTACTATAATGGTTTCTCAACAGTACCTAAAATCTGTCTGAGGGAGTACGTGCCCCCGTGCCCCCTCCTAAACCCGCCCTTGCTGTAGACTATATGTTATTCTGATGTATACCCTATATTACTGTAAAGTTTCATCAAAATCCGTTCAGTAGTTTTTGAGTGAAAGAGGGACAAACATACAAACTTTCGCATTTATATTACTATGATAGGACCAGTAGGATAGGTAAGCAATAGTTTCACTCATGTTCTTTCTGTTATTTTAACTATTATTATCATGTGATTTGTCTTTAATTATGTACTATAATGGATTCTCCACAGTATCTAAAAAACTGTCTGAGGGAGCATGTGCCCCCGTGCTCCCTCCTAAACCCGCCCTTGCTGTAGACTATATGTTATTCTGATGTATACCCTATATTACTGTAAAGTTTCTTCAAAATCCGTTCAGTAGTTTTTGAGTGAAAGAGGGACAAACATACAAACTTTCGCATTTATATTAGTAGGATAGGACTAGAAGGATATGTAAGCAATAGTTTCACTCATGTTCTTTCTGTTATTTTAACTACTATTATCATGTGATTTATCTTTAATTATGTACTATAATGGATTCTCCACAGTATCTAAAAAACTGTCTGGGGGAGCATGTCCTCCGTGCCCCCATAAATCCGCCCTTGTTGTAGACTATGTGTTATTCCGATGTGGTACCTATATTACTGTAAAGTTTCATCCAAATCCATTCAGTATTTTTTGCGTGAAAGGGAGAAAACATACAAACTTTGGCGTTAATATTAATATTACTATATTATTAATACTTAATATTAGTATGATATATTAACATTGTATGTAAAATTATATATAAATTTAAATATATACTTTATTTCAAGCCAAAAACTACGAGAATGATAGGATTCCACTTCCCTCAATAACTAAATGAACTCTGTACCAAATTCAATATAACTATTTATTCACTGACGCTTTAGCTATGTCGCATAAGTATTTTATTTACAGACATTAATATTATCACATAAGAGGTTATTTTTGGTCTTATTTTCATGAAAAAAAATTAACTGTATCACTATAGTAGTCATGGTAGAGACTGTACGGTTTCTAGATCAACAGGTTGTGCGGAGAGTGCAAGCATATTACAAGCAGATTTCTTGTATTTAATAGTACCCGCTATATAAGGGCTAGGTTCTTGGAGGGTCTGTAAATCCCATAGAATCCACCAGGAGCAGTTCACTGAATAAATAATTGATGCCATGGATTTGAACACTGAACCTTCAGCAAAGTAATTAAGCACTCTACACACTGAGATACGCCACTCCCAATATGTTTATTAATTTTCTATAATTACAAATTGTTGACAAAAAAACTGTAAATAAAATGCATGCATTTCAATCAACATAATTTATTATAATTTTTAGAAGTATAAAGTAAAATGATATAATTTTATATGATTTCAAAATATAAGTTACACTTTATAATAATGATAATATATTATGTTATAATATTTGCAGAAGAATGCTTGGATTAACAAAGAAATTGTTGCATTATAGCTCAAGGATTTATTATATTTTATTTAATAACTGTTGTTATTTTTCTTTTCGGATTTTTAAAACTATAGGTCATATGCCAAAACCCAATGCGTTTTTTCGTTAATAATCTCGGTCTTCCTAATCTCCCTCCACCAAGTCTCTATAATATAATGATTCGTTCTTTTTATTTATTTTTTTTAATTTTTAATTTTTGCTTTTTTTGGGACTTTATAAAAACCTAATGATTTGTAATATGTAGCCTTCGGGCCAAGATACATATTATTTTTCATTTTTGTTATTCTTAATGGACTTAACCCCAGAATAAAGTTTCTTTTCATTTACATTATGTACGTTAACCGGTAACAGAATAACAGGCTGTAATGTTACATGATCAACGGTTGTGCAGGGAGGTGATTTGTACGAGATCATGGTCAATTAGGTTGTCCTCCACTTAATAAGGACTGGGTGAGCCCCAGGAGGGCCTGTTTGAACCCAAAACCTTCAGCATAGCAACAGAGGACTCTACAAACTGATCTAACCTATTCCTGGTTCACGTTATTCAGCTTGCTTATAACTAATATTTTGTTTATTTATAGTTGAAGTGAACTATTTTCACGAATCCCTTTGCTCATTATTAATTTTTCAAAATATAATTTCCATTTCCTCATACTACACCTGAAATTATGATTGCCATGACAGAGCTCGCAGGTAAAACGGCTGCTATAGGCCTAGGGGTAAAACTCAATTTACTTAACTCGGTTTCTGCTTCCCTGCTTCCGGGGTCCTTCGTGGCCCATCAAAATCCCGAATTCGCTGCCCTCATCATGCCAAGACTCCATATTTCTGCAAACAACTATTTTTTCATCATAGATTACTAGTAAATTTATAGTACCTTACCTTTAAAGTACACTTTTTTTATAATTGATTTCCTTCGGGAAATATTTTTACATCCGTTACAATCAAATTTGCATTCATGATCCCTGTTTTAATTACTGGGATATGATTGGAATATTTCAAAATCAAAACCGTTGGTCTCTCTAACTAACCAATCGTCGCTTCATCAATTCAGGGATCATCAATGCCCGATTGTATTCTACCAATTAATTTGTATATATATTTTTTTCAGTTTCATATTGATTGAGTGTGAGATAATTAAGTTTGTAAATTTTAATTTTTATATAAATTTGATACTAAGACCGTGGAAAAAATTCCAACGAAAAGCCCTTAAGACTCCAAACTAAAGCAGACATTGAAATTATCTGTCCAATATTTCGCCTATTCAGGCATCCTCAGGGTAGAAAGAGAATAACAGAAAACAAAACATGAATAATACACCCAAGAAACATCCCACCATCTCCAAAGCTCAACTGCAACTAATGAATCATAAGATAGGTTACTCGACCCCGATTTTTTTTTTCCACCATCTTAACATTTATGTAAGGTCTCTTTTCACTTTTCAATATTAATATAAATTTGATACGGTATAATCATATATATATATATATATATATATATATATATATATATATATATATATATATATATGCGTGGTGGAGCGTCCAGTTGTTCTAAATGTCCCGAGTTCAAATCCAGCTGTGGCAAATGATTTATTTAATCTGTGAACAGTCAACGATGGATTCTGTGGTATTTGCAAATCTTCATGAGGCTCCGCAGCCTCTGAAAAGTGGGAACCCTTAATGGGTAGGAAAACCTGGCGTTTGAGCGTGAACTCGGACAAATCACCTCCACAATCGTTGTCCTATTAACAGTACAGTTTAACTGAACCCAAGACCCCTATATACATGTAAAGTACAATTTACTGTATCCGAAGTCAAATTTTAATAAGTTATTAATTAAGAACACTGATAAGTTATTAATTCTGGCTTTGGACATAGAGTAACATTGATAAATTCTATGCTACAGTTATTATTTTATGCTACAGTATTTAGCATAAAACATAATGTACTTATTCATAAAAGTAATGAGACTTTTGGCCGAGAAAAAAAATTAATTAGATGTCATTTTCGTCCGTCAGTATAGAGCAAAATAAGTTATTACCAATTTATAACGTATTGAAGACAACCGGTGATCTAAGAAAAAGACAGTTCTTGTGAATTGCTGATACTTTGTAGTTGTTTAAAACGTATTTATTTTATTTTAAGTTTTTATAAATCTTGGAAAAAATCAAAATTCAATTAAATATCACCCATTATATAATTCTTTTCGTTAGGTAAACTTACAGTGGTAGTTAATATAATATATTTTTGCATTAAAATATATTAAATACAAAATATGTCATTACTGCTGTTATGAAATATTTTAGTGAAACCACTAATATTTATGAAGTAGGCTATTTCGTTGTTGTTTAGATTTTTATTTAATTATGTTTTTGTAAAATATGTAATGAGTAATTATATCTTAGTATCTAATGAGACCACTAAAACGGCTTGAGAAAGTAACTATACAAGATGGTTCAAAGACACAGGCTCTAATATTAATTATTAGTTAATTAGTAGTAGCAGTTATTAATTTCAGCATTTGAAACTCAACTTATTAGTAAAATATGAACTCAGTCATAAGAATTTAGCACACCATTAAATGTAATGGCTTTGACCATATAAAATATTTCAGAGAAGTATGGTCTAATATTAATTATTCCTATAGATTTAACTACAGTACTAACTTTATGTCATTTTAGGGCTGATAATGGCCCATAAGAACCTAGGTTTATGTAATATAATGAAGATTTATAAGGGCGGGGAGAGAAATGCTTTTGTATAGGCTCGGGTCACTACATCGATTTTAAGGCAATCAACCGGACGTCAATAGCCCTATATTGATGCCCACAAACTCCCTTAAGAACGGAATCAACCAGAGCCCTATCCGAATTCTATTCAAATAAAGCACCCACGGGTTATAGGGAGTATATATAAAGCTGGTGTGGATAGTGGAGTAATTGCCTGTTCTGTCATGAAATGAGAATTGGCTCAGTGGTGGTGTTTTGCTTATAACTGTCACCAGAGAGGTTGTAATGAACATATACACATATACACAGGTTGTCATTACCTCGAATCTGTCCTTTGTTGTGGCCTACTACAAATACAGTTGTCCTCATCTATTATCTATAATAATTAAATGTATCAACTAGATCTGGTATTAAATTCGCACTACAAAGGTAATCCTGGGTGAGATATCTTATTTAGTTAAGGTGACAAGTCACCTCATATACTTTATTAGAAAAAGAACAAATTGAGAAGAATACTAGCAGCTCTTAACGACCATTTTTTTGTGTACTTCTATCACTGACAATAATAACCGCAATAAGAAATGTACATATTATTAATCTTAATATCGGTTTTTAATTTTCTAGACAGTTATAAATAATTTCTCGAGATTCAGTCAATTCTTTCAAACTACTTTTGGCGATGTTTCGAGACTATGTTAGTCTCATAATCATGCTCCGGTGGTACTTTACCAAGACGGGCTACTTGCCGATGACGTTGAACAATTTTAAAACTTGTGTATTTACAACAAATTAATTAAAATTTATATAATTTTGATTTTAAGCTATTAAAAAACTATTAATGAAACTAAAAATATTTAATAAATTAATATTATCACTATCTCAAGCGATCGACACTCATCTTCCAGGAGCACTTCGAGTATATGGGTTTGTTGTATTTGTTCCAAAGGAAAGATGTTTTCTTAATTTTTTTTATTCTTTCGGCATATGTAACAAAGCTTCAGCTTATTTCTTAGAAGTTTTCTCACATCCTCAACTATATCTTTATAGGTCAGTTCCTTAAACTTCCGAGGTAAACAGGTAACTGTATTACAAGTAGAAAATGGACTACAACTGTTTTATTAACCCCTGTGATTAGGATATAAATATAATTATCTAATAGAGAAACAACCGTTTGATAATTTCGATTGAAACCATATTTTGGGAGGCTTTCAAACCCAACAACCTGAACCCTCAATTTCTCTTTGAAGGAGGAGCTATTACTGAAATCGGGTTAAATGTCGTCAAATTAGAAGGATTTTCCTTTCGGGACCGCCTAAACAGCCCTTATAAAAGTGCGGGCGTAATCAAAAAGTTTTTTTGAGGGGGTCTTGTACTTGGTAAGTAAAGTGAAGGAAGTGGTAAGGGCCTTCGCTTAGCAGATTTCTAATTCATTTTGCGGTGTCTCGTCGCTAATGACTCTGAAAGGTTTCCTTCCCCGATATCATTTAATCGTTTTATTTTGTCCAATCAGCGATCAATATTTAAAAAATTTAAATTTCTTATCGTTTATTTGTAAATTGTATTTATGAGTGGGATTGCTCAACGGCCGATTTAACATTTCACTCATAGTCCGGTGGTAGATAGTTTCTTTAGTATGTTAACACCCGAGGATGTACATACTGGGATCTGGAGACCTCCCTGGGCTCACCCAGCCTGTATAAAATGGGTATCTAAAATAGAGGAAACACTGTTAAGCGTGGTCTCGGGCAAATCACCTCCTTGCATTACAGTTGTAGTGAAATGTGTGTCCAAGAAACAGAACAGTCTCTACCCTATACTGAAACCAAGACTCTTTGTGAGTCATAGTGGTGCGATTTTTTCTTCTTATTATTTTTTTTAATATTTGTAAATAAAATTCACGATTTGGAGATGGGATTACAGAAAATAGCCGTATCCTGGAGGTATTGATGTAACAAGATAATTATTGTAATAATGGTTGCTTGTCGTTCTTATATGTATTTGAAGATATGGGTGAGTGATGTAATTTTTCTATGAAATAATTATGAACTTCCATATACTCTATGAGAAATATATATTTTGGTTTCCTATATAATCAAGGCGCATTATTTTATAAAAGCAATAAAATTGCTTATAAAAAAATTCAATTTGTTAAGAAGAAAATATTGTTTTAAGAATGGTAATTTTTTCGATATCGGTATTGAAAAACTTAGAAAAGTAAATGGGATTATTTCAAGCTTAACATTGTGATATAAAAAGTCATAAATTAAGAACAGATTCAGATGAATCTTTGCTTTGCCTATAAAAGTGGTACATAAAAATAAATTCTATAAATTACACATGTTATAGACTATAATAATTTGAAGGAGTTGCATAAAGTAATACTATAAAATAGTATTATTTAAATATTATTTATAAAAACAAATAAAAAGGCAATACTAATAAACAATAAAATTAGTCTATTAAAAATATAGAGAAAAATATTATCTAGAAAATATACAATTATGATATCAAAATAACTACTTTTAAATATAATAAATCGGCAACAATTCTTTGCAAAAGTTCCAACAATAAATTAACTACTAAAATAACAATTAATAAAAATAAATTATTAATAGTATACTGACGTAAGTCAACATTATCTTAATTAATGTAATGTTCAATAAATACTCTGCCCCGTTTATACATCCCAAAAATTGCAAGAACACGAGGATATAGGATCGGTGGAGAGAACGGAATTGACTTAGATATGGCCCCTGGTAGCTCACTGCACCAGGGATGCAAACGACCCGGGTTCAAATCCCAGCCAGGACTTCTTTAAAACAAAAATACTAAAAAAACTGTTTGATGAATTATATTCCGTAAACGGATTATGATATTTAACATTAACATTTTAATTATTATATATTATTATTAGTTGTATTATAAATTAAGATTTATTAATAAGTTTAGCTTGTATGAGTACAGTTCTTAGATAGCACCCCCGACTATTTCCTCATTAATATCATTCTCCTAATTGCTGTAATTATCTTCCACTCTAAATATAACTTCCACTGAGAAGGACTGATTTAGATGAACCTATGCTTCGCCTAAGGGACTTCCAGGAAGCTTCTATCGAACCGTGGTTTCCTACCTGGCTATAGATGCTACCCTTCTGTCAAGATTAAATTTAGTGTTACTTGGAATTGAGAATACATAAGAAGCCACCAATCCGCCTTTTAAACAGAAATACCATAAATCTTAATAACTATTTAATTAATAGTAAATCAGTAATCGAAATTATTATTATGCTTCAAAATAAAATGTAGACATATTCGCTAGATTTTGTATAAAAAGTTCACCTATATTCAATATATAGCTACTTCAAATGAACATCATAACTCAAAAAACCATTCGGTTATTGGAAAGCAAAGGATTCATATTGTAATGATGGTATCGATTTTTTTTTATTAACCATTACAAAATTTTTAAAAACATGAAACTTTTTTGTTACTATTACTGACAATTAGTTCCCGCCTTTTGTTCCAAAATCCAAAATTCAATATCTATATAACCAGCATCTTTCCAACTCTTCTTTACCTATGTGTAGCGTGGCCACTAATGCTGTAAGATAAACCACGTTTTAAGGTATTCGAAAATAAGGTGTTGCGTAGAATATTCGGTCCAAAAAAAAGGATAAGACCACTGGGGAATTTAGAAGATTAAACAACGCGGAATTGGAAGCATGCACCCGGTTAATATTATTGAAGTGATATCTTCACGAAGATTAAGATGGGCTTCTAAATTTGTTGGACTTAGTAACGAACAAATTCCTAAAAAGTTAATAAGCGCTGTTCCGACTGGGAAGCCTCTGAGGGGTAGAGGGTTTATTCGAATTTATATCATTATTCTTATAAAACTTCAAACTCAAACATGATCCTGTACCGCTAGAACCCGTGAAGGGTCTGTTCTTCATTACATGGTAGAAACTGTACTGTTTCTTGGACAACAGTCAAACATGATACAACTCAAAAAATGAGTTATTAAAAAAACAGTTGGAAATGGAATATCAGATATAGCATTCCTGAATTAAAAATCTCTAGTCATTACAATATTAATGAAAGCTTAACTCTAAAACGCCAAATTTTGAATTATGTCGTTCTTTTTTTTTAATTTCTTGTCCAGTCAAAATTTCATATATTTAAGATTTTAATTGATTTGTAACAAATAAGTTTTATCTAAATCAGTAAATAAAAATTCATGGTGACATTTAATTTAACAAAAAATGTTTATGAATAGATAAAAAAGATATCGTAAACCTACTCCGTTAAAGAAGTTAGATGACCTAAGACTCAAGCAGGGTAAATTTAATGACTTTTCAACTTAAAAAGTTATTTATCCAGGCAAAGTGCTAACACTGGCTCAACTTTGTTCAACTTAGCTACTACTGTCTACTAGTACTATTGAACTACTCATGAGTATTTAGGATATTTAAATTATATGACATGAATTATACAGCCTATTTACTCACATATTTTAATTTATGCAATTAAAATTATTTTAAGTTGTGTAGGTACAATGGTATTAAATTATAAATATTTGTTTAAGAATATAACTTTTATCGTTTTTATAGTCTACTCTAAATATTCAGTATATTACTTCTTTTTTTTTTTGTAAAAATTAATCAAATCTTTTAATGTGTTAACCTGAACTATGCCCCATTTTTACCCAATTACATTTTACCTAATAGAGTACACAGGCTTATTATTTAAATGTTGTATTTTTTTTCGCATCCTCCAAGATTTTATTTACAATATACTTAATACCAATTTACAACAAATATCTGAAAATGCTTCTATATAAACCAAAAGCCTTCCGTTACCTTTCGATAAAATGTTGTATTGAAAGTAATAACTTCAAATATTATGTTAGTCATTAAATTGGTTGACGAGAGGAATGCCAAATAAACTTAGCATAAACAATAATACCACTAGCTCTGTTAAATTAATACCATAAACTACTAAACCCAGTGTCATAAGTTTTTATTAACATACTGAACGCCCTTTTTATTACCCAATTACATTATCAAGAAAATAACCTTCTTCGGTTATTTAATTAAATTAAATTTAATTAATGAAAGCGTGTCGGAAATATGTTTAATATGATATTACGGGGCGATTCATTTATTGAGAATAAACCTATTAGAACTTTAGAAAACTAAAATATATAATAGATAAATTTGAATTTTCAGATAGTTCAAATGAGTTAGTTTTTATAAGAGAAATTAACCACATTAAAAATTGTCATGTAAAAATCGCTATTTCTTAACGAAAATATTCTATGCTAAAAAATTATTAGTTAAAAATTTTCAGATTGTTTCTCAGCACATCTCAGATGGAAGAACGTAACTGATCATTAAAAATTTCTTAAACAAAACGTAGTCATTAGTAAACATGTAATAATCATACGGGATTATTTTTTATGTGATTAATAATTATTTCAATCCATAATGATTTTGATTATAGTGATTACATGCAATTATTGATCTTTTAATTAATATAATTTTATCCAAATCTCTATGGATCGTATCGTTTTTGTTTTAGTAAATCGAGCATCATCACCAACCTTTATTAAATTGATAAGTTAACTCATGGGTGTAATTTTATTTCTCATTTCGATTGTTTGTTTTGTTTTTGTTCTTGTTATTTTACTCCAAAGAACAAAAAAGTGTAATCGTATATTCGAAAGGTGCGATGACATGTTTAGGAATGAATAGATAATTTATTCAGAATATTTATGTATATGCTCATTTTCCGGAAATGTAAATTTGGTTTCATATTTTTTTTAACTTTTTGATTTTTTTATAGAACCCTTCTTAGTCTTTAAGCATGACCGTCAATGCCTACGGATTTTTGAAAAATGTTTATGAAAAATTACCTCATAAGCATATGCCTTATATACATTTAGTGCTAAGTGCATATAAGTCATTTCATACATTATTTATTTGCAACAAGAGTTCTCATGTCCTGCTGCAGCCTCTACCGCCAGAAAGCTTGGCATCGATCTTTCCCTGAGTGGTCGTTTGTCTAGTTCTTAATGAATATCTGGGGACATTCCTCTTGTACTAAATAGTGCTAGTCTCATAAAGTCCTGTATCTGTCTACTTATAAATATATCGGATGTAAGCTAAGCTCTTAGAAATTTACACTGCAACCGATGTCTTTGTTTTCCTAGCTTCTTTTCCTTCGATTTCGTTCATTTTTCCTCACCAGTTCGGACAAAGATGAATCAATAATCAAATGCCGAATTGATTATTTATTTATCAGAACAGTCTAGCGTTTCATGGATTTCTTAGTAAAAATGCAAAACCAAATCCCTTTGCGCATTTTGGTAATGATCAAGTACGGACAGTAAAATCAAAGTAATTTATACAGAATCGTCTTTTCCACACAATTCTTAAAGTCCTTCATAAAGCTCTTTATTGTACAATTCAAAATAATAATTCTATGTATGTATGCAGACAAAGTTATAACATCACTGTACAACATTCAAAAATGATAGTCCCCAATCTGACCTTTTTTATGTACGGTTAGATTTAATGGCGAATCATTATTGACACCTTCATTTGCCAAATATTGTGTCTCAATATCTATTATTTCCATTAAGTTCTACAGCTTGGCAAGTGGCCTTAGGGTTTTTTAAAAGAAGTAAAAAATCTTCGAATATTTATTCTTCAGAGAAGACATAAAATGGCTTTCCGGAACCTGTGCGATCTCAGGTACTCGTTAAAGACCCCTATCCTAATTATGCCTTGATAGTTAGAATTTATAACTCCCTTTTTTTCATCTATTTGAACCAAACTACCATAAAGAAAAATAAACAGTATACACAATGTTCTGTGATAAGTACATAATAAGTGAGGCCAGAAATTTAAATCGATATTTTTTTTAATAGTAACACCTTCGATAACCTAATAATTAATCTTATCAGTATCAATGTTTATGATTATTGATGTTCACATACACTATGATGAAGGTAAGGAAGTTAAAAAGATTTGGCAAAAGAGTTACTTAAATTATATATAATTTCCAACACATAAAAACATAAAAGCGGTTGCAGATTTATTGCCCATAATTGAAGATAGTTTATTAGGGCTTAAACAGTTGAGAAAACGTCTGAAAAAGGATCATCGTGGTAATCGGATGTTTTAAATTGGTCTATGTTTTTTGTATTTTTATTATCTACATTGTAACTTTGTTAACATCTAGAAAATTTTCAAAATAATTTTAGATGCCGAGAGATTATTGACTGTACTGTGAATATTATCATTCACGGTGCCATTAGGTTTTACTAGCGACTTTATAGTCAATATATCCGAGTGCAACTACAAAGCATTTTTACCAGGGCCTGAACTCGAATACCTGCTTCAAACGAGGCCATTCCAAAAAAAAACCTTTACGGTTTTTTTTTTATTCCACTCCACTTGTTAAAAAAGCTATGAATACAAAGCGGTGAATTTCAGCCGTATTTTAATTTTTATTGTCATATTTTACTGGAAAGTGATTGACTTTAGCAATGAATCGAGGTTGGAAGCTGGTTGGGGTACATTTTAAATCCTTTTTTTAGGGTGGCTTTGGTTAAAATTAAATTTAAATTTCATATTAAGATTTGCTCCAGTCAATATGTATATCTTATTATGCCTTCAATTATTTTTGTAAGAATAAATAAATTATTTAGGGATGGTTATGGTAATGAAATGCTATTGAATCCACTAATGAAGTATTTCCCCTCCCAAATATTTTTCTTGAATGTTATTTCAGAAGTGTTAACTGCGTTTGAAAGGAATTTGAGGAATAGGTCACTGCATGTTTGTCAATAGCAGCCATTTTGTTTACACCATATTTGTTATATAGATCAAATTTAACTGTAGAAATACTTGAAAACCAGAATGAGATATAATAAAGATAAAGTGTAAATATTGTATAATTTTTATGATTGTTAACCAAGAGAGTTAGTTAATATAAGTATCTATTAAACTAAATTTTTTAAGTTTATAGTATTCATAAAATAACATTTTGTCTATGCTTTTAGTACTCCTAAAAGAAACTTCAGTATTTCAATTGTCAAATATGTAATAAAGTCTTAAAAAACGAATCCATTAAATATCAATTTCTTAAGAATCCTTACAAAATACTTATTAGGTGTTGTTCAACACAGCTGAGTGAGTGCTGATTTGATTGGCTGAAGATCCCGGATTCTAATCTTGCCGTTGCTGATAAATTATTTAATCTGTTAACAGTCTGAGTCTTAAGAGCGGGGTCTTAAAACCCTCTATTAATACAAAATTGTGGGAAAAATCATGCGGTTGAGCGTGCTCTCTCAAAATCACACTCCCTGCACAACTGTTGCCCTAGAAACATTTACAATGCCTACTATGCGAGTATACTCAACTCCTGACTTTCATGCTTTGTAATGGTACAGATTTTTTTTGTCAACAGTCTTCTTTTCCAATTTTGTAAACAAAAATGTTGTTTAGTAATTTACTGAGATGTCTGTTAATACATAAGTTTTACTTTATGTTCTTGAGATTCAGTCTATTCGTTTCTTCAGGCGACGTTTAGAGACTAAAGTGCTCTCATAATCATGTCTTACTAGTGGCAAATAGACTTTTTTTTATTAATTTATAAGTACATTGCACAAGTATAATTTTTATATTAACCCTAGATTGGTAGTGTGAGTCGAAAGGACTCATTGGAGGCACAGTAAAGTCCCCCCCCCAGTATTGAGGGAGTGGGGGAGGGTACAGCCTAAGACCCCCCGCTATTCCTCAAGAAGTTAGTTGTGCACATGACATTGCGAGGTGGCCTTTAGAAAGACTACTCTACTATTGTGAATCTGATATTAAAGGTAAGAAAACGCTTAAGTAAGTAAAAATTACTCACGCTACCAATATATGTTAAGCTATTAAGGAGTCAAAGTTACTCACGCTACCAAAATAAGTGCTAATATTTTTTTTTCTTTTCTTCTTCCAGTTCATCAAGAGCTCTTCGAGATTTTCGTTTTCTTGTAAATTTAACACCATGTACAGTTCTGAGCTTGAAGAAGTGCATGATCACTGAAAAAGAGGAGGAGACAATTTCCGAGACTGAAGATAATAGTGATTACGAAACAGAAGTTCGTGATGAAGAAGCAGAATTGGATGAAGATAATGCAAGTTTGCCTCTTAATGAAGAAGAAATAGAAGACAGCATAATAGACCGAATAAGAGAAGTAGAACTAGAAGAAGATGGTGCATGTTTGCCTCCCAATGAAGAAGAAATAGAAGGAAGCATATCAGAGCGCGTAAGAGAAATCGAAGAATATGAAGAAGGTGAGCCCACTTCTAAAAAGAAAAGGTGTGAAGATAAAATCACAAGTGTCAAAGATAGTTTAGTTGTTAATCCTGGGAAAGATTTTTTTGTGGTAAAAACCAATTTGAGTGGGGAACTAAACCATTAGCAAAAGCAGGAAAAGTTCCCCACAAAAATTTAGTTCATATTCTTCCTTTTAATAATAGTTCATAGTTACATCATATGTGTCCACAACTTTTATCGCTGCCAGCAGAATTCAAACTTGAGACCTCTTAGCCGACTCGATTTTTTGTTAAAGCTTGGTGAGCAGCTGACAGAAAGATGGCAAAAAAGACGACTGCTCCTACCCAATATTAGTACAGAGCTGAGAAATATAATTTCCACAACTGATGGACAAGAAACTATAAGAGTTGAGGTACCTGAAATTATTAAAAAGGGGGCCAGAAAATACTATGTTGACTGCGACTGGCGAAAAAGAGGTACACAACTACATATTGTGTAAAACCTTTATGCCGCGAACATCAAATTATTAGTTGTCAAAGCTGTACAAGCCAAATACATGGGACAAAATAGAATTATGATACCAAGAACAGTAAATCTTGTATGTTGTTTGTTTCTGTAATTCTACCTTAAATTGCTTTCTTGTTCATTAAAAAATATCGAGTGTGTACCAATCGTTTGTGATATCAAAAATAAAATAAAAATATAATTGACTGAGTTTCTTACTTTTTTAAGTGTAATATAGATTGTGATATTGAAAAATTATTAAAAAAGTTATTTAAGTTGATATTTATTACTATCCCACTCACTCAAATAATAATTGAAAGTCAATAACTTTATAATGAGTAAGAGTTACTCACGCTACTAATCCCGCTACAAAAGTTAACGCTACCAATCTAGAGTTTAGACGTGTTTTATTTAATATAATTCATTGAAAGCGTATTTTCTCATGGTTGGGGATTGATAACGAGACTAATAG
Organism: Arma custos; assembly: GCA_037127475.1. Classification (NCBI taxonomy): domain Eukaryota; kingdom Metazoa; phylum Arthropoda; class Insecta; order Hemiptera; family Pentatomidae; genus Arma; species Arma custos. The sequence goes on from CM073764.1 coordinate 70,887,368, forward strand.
ATTCTTGAAATGTCGCTAAAATTAAGTTTATGAATAGACTGAATCTGAAGAACTGAATGTAAAACTTTATACATACATAAATATATGTATATATGAATATCTATTATATATACACACATGTACTAGTGTAGTATAATGAATAGGGATATTGCTAATTTTATTTTGTAGTATATATTTTACCTGGCATTTGTATTTAATAACCATATTAATTTGTAAATTGTATAATTTCTAATAAAAATTAATGCTTATTATTATAAAAATAATATTAAAATGCTAGGCCAGGTAAATAACACAAAATTGGTGATATCCCTATTACTTTTTGCGCAGTTTAGATAGATATTGTGTGTGTGTGTGTGTGTGTGTGTGTGTGTGTGAAAACATGTACTCCACTAATATGTATACGTATGTAATACATTATTGCTCCTACATAATATCTATTTACAAACCATTTTATATATATATATATATATATATATATATATATTTACTTATTTATTTATGGTTATTTTGAATAATTTAATTTTTTTTTCAATTTTGAAGAGAAAAGATTATGTCTTGGCCGGGATTCGAACTCGGGTCGCCCGCGTTATATATATATATATATATATATATATATATATATATATATATATATATAAAACCCCAATTAAAGTTAATAATAAAATAAAGACCAAAGACATAAAAGAGTTAAGCCAGGCCAGTCCATAAATACTGTCGGTGTTATTATCAAAATTACCGAGCTTAGAGAACATGGCAGAGGAGAGGGAACTCGTCTTTGAATGGTCCGATTCTCATCTAGGAAATGGAAGAATAGTCTGAGGGAAGTCTAGTATTATAGTATAGCACTTGAGCCAAGCCCCAACACAGGATTGCGGATAAGCGCTCGAGTGATGGTCTCTACAGAGCTCTACTCGTCCGCTTCATCTATCATTATGATTCCTTATTCTAAGGAGTTCATGTCTAGGTAGTGATTTCAATTATTTTATTATTATTAGGTTTTTATCACATATATGTTTATTCCAGTCGATTTTAATTTAATCGAAATATAATCTATACAGAGCAAAAATTAACAGGGAAATGGCTGATATTGTAGTATATACTTCACCTAGCATTTATATTATTGAATATGTAAAGTAAACTGCGAAAAAGTTTCCTTGATTTTGTATCTGCGTATTTTATATCGCGATAGCGTCACAGCCTTCTTGACCCTACAGCTGTTGAGGGAATAGTTTTAATGTACGGTTACAGTGTATCGAGTTAATTGAACCCCATAAATTGAATTTTGAAAGAAACATGCAGTAAAGGCATTGCATGAGTGCTGTTTCTTTGTTGCTTATTTTTTCAGGCCAGGGAATGTTTAGTTGAAAATTATTGTAATTTTTTACATGTAAATATGAATTTATTGTAAAAAAAATCTTTGTTTTTTCAGAGAAACAATTCCGTCTTTATTTCTATATACAAATGCATAAAAACATTATAAATTTATAAAATATTATTATAAATATATTCAATAACAGCCTGTCCAGGGACGCCTACCGGTGTATATCGCTCTCGTTAATTCCTCAATTCAAGTTGTGTTGTGTTGTTAACCTTTGTTTCTAATTGTTACTCAATAGTTGTTGATACACAATTGTTACAGTATAATTATTCTATATATATATAAATATATATATATATATATATATATATATATATACTATATATATTATATATATAATTTGTAGTCTTTACGTCAGTTTACAGAAGTCAGTAGAAATTATAGCACCTGTGGGGCTAATTTCTGCACAACCTCGGGCCAGTACAATTCAACAGTCCTCCTACATTTTCTCTGAAAACAGTGCTACGGTAGTAGATGGTGCATGTTCGAGCGCCAATTAACTAACGGTGGACGACTAGTAAGAAATATGCACGTTTATTGGGGTGTTTAACAGATATACAAACGATATAAAAGAGTCATTCTTATGAACTAACTAGGTGACTTGGTGAATATTAACTGTCATTATAACTTATTGTTTATGGACATCTAACTGAGATACTACTCACTTACATACTTTCTACAACATCTTTACACTCTACTCTCCCACTTCCTACCTTATAACTTCTTTCTAACCTAATCATAGAGCTAGTATAGATACATAAAAAATAAGAGGGGAGGGCATGGAAGTTTACATTGCTGACAAAACGGAAGCATTGATGAATCTTCCTTGTAACAAATCCGATTTATTAACAATTTACTTCAGGTCGTTGACATATAACAGTGGTACAGGTCTTTATGTTATGGTACAGGTCAACCATTTCCTCGCCAATCAAAATGATTTAACACTCAAATGAATCTTTTCTGTTGATATTTTGCTTAAAGTTTGTCCAAATTTAAAACAGAATGATATTAATACCAACTCCGTGGGGACGGGCTGGAATATATCCTGGATCTGAGGAAACAAAGGAGTGGAGAAATATGCTTTGGTTGGAGCTTTGTGCCTCCTTATCAAGGGCGGATAATGGCTCAGAGTGGTCGCTTTGTTCTCTTCAAAAGTATCCTCGCCAATTGTTCACTTCCCTCCCTCCTCTCTTATCAACACTTTTAGAATCCACGGCTTATATAGTTTTTCCCATTTCCAGAAAAAAGTTCTGAAAAATTATATTTATATTTTGGCCTAAATTTGTTTTTAAATATAATTTTTACTCATTAGATTCGTACCTCATACGTACTTTCTCATTATACAATCCTATCTCTCCACCAGGCCATTCAAAGTAAAACATAATTATGTCTGGGCATCCCTCTTTCCTGAATCTGCTGGTGTTCTTCAAGTCAGCTGACATCCCAACCCATCCCAATACTATCCTTAACATGTATTCTGAAGATACATGTCTATTATTAGTCAACACTAATCCAATTATACTACTCCCTACTCTCCAATCCCATAATACTGTCCTTGAAAAATGGTGTAAAACTGGAGGATTTAAATAAATTCCCACTAATACCGACAAATCACCTTTACCCTACGTCGTAAACCAATGACTTCCTGTCCTCCAGTATCCTTTAATAATGTCCCACTGGTTCCTGTAGGATAAGGAACTTAGGACTATACCTTTACAAACGTTTAACTTGGAACCCTCCCTTATAATAGACTGAAACTACAAGAAACATCTGGCTGTTTCAGGCTACTTCAACATTTACTAGACAAAAGCTCTAAGCTCTCAATTAATTACAAAATACTCATATAAATGATTAGACCCATCTGGTCTAACGGAGTAGAACTTTAGGGGTCTACTAAGGCATCTAATTCCAAATCCTTTCGTTATCAATTGATTTTTATGAACTTAAACTAAGAATGTCTGAACCTAGTAAGACAGAAACAAATATTTGATTATTTTAGAAAACGGAAGTTATGGATCCCTTACAAACGGAGAGAATATGGATAGCACTTGAAGAAGCAGGCATTAGTAGAGGTCTGATAAAGGCGGTGAGATACCTATACAACAACGACATATATCAGATAAGATGCGGTAACCACCTTTCGGACCCTTTTCATGGTACTAAGGGATTGAAGCAAGGGTGTCATCAGCATGTCACCCACTCTCTTCAAGATATACCTTTCCGAAGCAGTGAAACCGTGGTACAAGCAATTTGGGGATGTTGGACCGTTCATTGATGACGATTAGCTACTATCCTTGTTCTTCGCTGACGACCAGGTCGCGTTTGCGGACGACGTGTAGACATAATGTCTACCTTGAAATGGCGGTGTATGCCCTAAAGATGTGCGACGAAACGGCGGGCTTAAGAATTAACTTCGAGAAGACCGAGTATATGGCCGTTGGAGTATATGGCCTGATACAAATGCGCTTCTGGTGGACAGGGAGGCTTGTAAGAAAGTAAATATATTTGGATACTACCGAGTCGTCTGAGTATGAAGTAAGGAAAAAGGTGGAGCAAGCCCGAAAAGCTACTAGAATGCTACATCCGGTCCTATGGAATGCAGAGATATCCAAAGATAATAAACGCTGTATTTTCACAACCATTGTCGAATCTATTCTGACTTATTCTTCGGAAACCTGGACTATGAGCTCCCGTCTGTACTCAAAGATGCAGGCGGTTGAAATGGATTTCTGGAGGAGGTGTCACCGTGTCACTAGGCTGGAAAGACTTAGAAACGAAGAAATTCGACAGAGGATGGATGTGAATATATCAACAAATGAAAGGATTGGGGCACGCCGCCTAAGATGGTACGGCCATGTGAAGAGAATGGCGTTTGAATGTTGACCGAACAGAGTGCTGGATTGGGTTCCACCAGGGAGGAGAAGACGCGGACGACCCAGAAGCAGGTGGATGGAGGGAGTCCAGGAAGAGATGACCGGTAGAGGTCTCCAGGAGGGGGATTGGATGGACCGAGAGGTGTTGAGCTCTGCTCTGAAAGGTTGAGGCTAACCATGTTGGAACGCCTATAATGATAATAGAAAACAGGAAAACGAATTGTAATTGGTTAAATTCTAATCTAAAAATATAATTAAATGTTACATTTAGGAATTTGTAGAAGTATGAGATTCTAAAGACTCCGAGGATAGAGGAAAAAAAGTAATATCGACATACAATAGAAAGGCCACATCGAAAATAATGAAGGTGAATGAGAATTCTTTTATGGTTTTATGAGCAGATGTGTTCTCTATAAGTGCATTATATCGTATCAAAACGCACAGCAGAAATTAAATTAAAGAATATTATTCATTATCATTATTCATAGTTTATTAAAACTATGTCAATAAATAGCATGTATTGGTGTAAACAAGCCAACTCATTTCCACATATACATATTTACAACTAGATAAAACTCCCATCTCCTTTAAGATAAATACCTACCTATTAAACACAAGACGCTACTGTTTACAAGTACTTATATTTCATGTTTTGAAACCCTATAGTCTGCACAGTTGGCTCGCATTCAATTTTTGGTAAGATTTATTGAGTCGAAAAGGTCGTACGGGGGCTGCAGAGGTCGGTAATATTGTCGAGTTGGAGGCAATTCTTCTCCTCGGGCTATCGTCGGCGACTTGGCTCCCTTTGGATAGCAGAATAAATTATCTTAGTAAACAGTCCTTTCTTCCTCTGTTTTTAGAGATGTGTTTAAAAATAAAATAAAAAAATATATTATTTACGGATGTCATTTGTATCTGTAGAGATCGGGGTACCTTAGTTTGTAGAATGCTTTTTGTTGTTAATTTAATTTGTAATATGTTAACGATGGACCCTTTGAATCTGGAGACCCTCTTAGGGCTCCCAGCCTCAATAAAATGGATATCCTTTGTCTGGGGGAAAACCTTGTAGTTAAGCATGATCTCAAACAATATTACTTTTCTGCACAACCGTTGTTCTTGATCCAGTACAGACTCTACCAAATGCTGAACCTTCACAGGCAGTAGAGTTAGTTATTTTCTTTTTAGGTAACTCTACAATTAGCAATTATTACTATCATTCCTTCAGATTATAACACTTATTTCAGCATAAAGATATCTATTTACACCAGGAAAGCATATTTCTAGTCGACGAACAGCGGGCCGAATAAATATTTCAATTAGAAAATATTTTTCCCTGTAAATTTTTCATGCCTAATTTAAATAATGGGCTCAAGACATAATATTAAATAATAATAAATAATATTTATAAAATGGCTTCTGAAATATTTTAATATAATAATAATAAAAATAATCTTTATTTATTCTGGGGTTGCCTCAAAGGGTTGATTCAACATTGTCAAAAAAGTGGATAAACGGATTCTTAAAGAAACAAAAAAAATAAATAGTACTCATAAATAAAAAAGTAGCACCTGAAGAAAATAAATATTATAGGATGGTTAAATAAACTAGTAAATATTGACTAATGCATTAATTTAGCCATAATAATTTATTGAGACAAGAATTGAAATTGGAGAGGATATGTGAATATAGTAATTAAATATAGAGAGTACAGTGAGAAGAGAAGTTATAGAGAAGAATAAACTGTTTAGAAACAAAACTGTTATAAGTGTTGTAGAGTGGAATAGAGTAGTCAGTATTGTCTGTACATCTTAATTAAGTATATTTTATTGTTTTCAATTATAATTTTCATCTGATCACTAAATATTTGATAGTCAATAAATATATATTAGATATTCTATATATTATTATCATTTAGAATATTTTTCTTTCGTTTCTTCATAATTTTTTCTTCACTACTTATCTGGCGACGTTTCGAGGCTTCATTATTCTGTGTGTGTCCCCTTTTCGTGAAAAAAAACAAGGTTTAGTGATTTATATTACATAACTCAATAGTCTAAACATAAAATTGGCACTTATAAGAATAAAAGATAATGTCAATGTATAAATTGTACGAACAAATTGATAACAGAAAGATTACCACTACATCATTTGCAATATATTTTATATCTGTGCATTGTTAAAATATATCCTGTAAATACTGTTCAAGATCTGGTGAGTGCTTAAATTTCTAAAGTTTGGATATGTTGTATTACAGATGTTGTGAATTAGTATCAGCAGGTTTTTTGGGCTGTTTGACCATGAATATATAATTTAAATTCACAAAAATCCAGTTTCTTTTTTTGTTTCATCTCAGAACTTCACCAAAAGAAAGTTTACTGAGCATTGACTGAATCTCGGGAACTGAAATAAAAAACATTTTTAACAGCAACACAGTAACAGGTCCAGTAAAACAAGGATTGATACAAAATAGATGCAAAATTATTAAGTCATTTTTTTGTAAACAGTTATTGATAAATAAGTTGTTTATAAACAATCAACAGGAGCGTTCAAAACAAGCTACAGGAGCATTCAGAACAAGCCCACCACTAAGTATATGTGTTGAATCCGGCTTACCACCCTTACTGTTCAGGAGAAAAAAACTCGCCATCAACTATATGACTAAGTTATATACACAAGCCACACACCCAGCCACCCAATTACCCCCCAATCCAATTTCATCTTTCAACCGAAATTTTCTTCCGAATTTCGACAAAAATGTAACACCACGCTCCCTTTAGCTGAAAGAATGTCCACTGAAATAGGAAAGCTGAATCTGATCAGACTAAACAAGATTCAAAATGAAATTCCTCCTCGGGCCTATTTAAAATCTAATTTGAACCTGAAACTGACAAAATTTAGAAAAGAAAGTACAAAGCCCGTAGAATTTATAGAAATGTTCAATAAAATAATTAAGTCTTTACCAGAACACTTACTAATATTCACTGACGGATCTAAATCGGATAATTCAACAGGTTCTGCCTTTGTCACACCCGATGCTACCTACAAATATAAGCTACATCAACTTAGTTGTATATATTCAGCAGAAATCAATGCCATCGGAATGGCCCTCCGATATCACAGCCCTTCAAATCACCTATTGAAAATTTGGTAATAGTATCTGACTCTTTGAGTGCCCTAAAAGCCATGAGTAACATGTTCACAGACCATCCTGGGGTAGAATATATATTAAACCTCACGAAACAGCTATATGATGTTGGAACATCGATACATTTTATCTGGTCACCGGCACATGTGGGTATTATAGGCAATGAACTGGCTGATAGGGCAGCGAAAGAAACCCTTGCTCTTCCAGATCGGGGTAAAGCTATATTGACCCCATCTGAGCTAACGCGACCACTTAGACAGCACGTACTCCAAGAGTGGCGGGCCTTATGGGACAATAGCTCTCCAAACAAATTGAAGCATATTAAAACCGATGTCAAACCATGGAGCAGCTCCTGTCGTAGCTCCCGAAGAGAGGAAGAGGTCCTTACACGACTTAGAATATGACATTCATGGCTTACCCACGCTCACCTGATAACAAAAGAACACCCGCCAACATGCGAGAAGTGCAACGAGAGCTTGTCAATAGCCCGTATCTTCGAAGGCTGTGCCTTTTACAAAAGAGCGACGGATAAAATAGCTCTACCTACCAATGTATCCATGATATTGAGAAATGAGGAAGAATACATTAACAAGGTCATCAAGTATCTATCAAAAGAAGAACTTATTAGGAATATCTGAGGCATTTTTTTATATTTATTTTTTAATAAAAAAAATTGTTACTAAAAATCATTATACTATTTTAATCATTCAAATCATTATGCTATTTTCTTATTTTATTTATTTGTTATTATTGTCATTATTATTATAATTGTTACTAGAATTATTTTTACAAATATTATTATACTACTGTATGTATTATTATACTTGCATATATTATTATTATATATAATATTATTATTATTATTATTATTATTATTATATATATTATTACTCTACTGTATGCATTATTATACTTGTACTATGTATTAATGTTACTAAAATTATTGTTACTAAAAAAATTATTATACTAATAAGGCATTGATGACCAACCGGTTTTACACCTCTAACAAAAAACAACCAACCAACCAACAGTCAACAGAAGTAGATACCGAAATGTATATTTCTTTTTATTTTCGTTCTTCTGTTCAGTTTCGACACGATTATGAGACTATTATAATCTCGAAACATTGCCTAAAAGGAATTTAAAAGAATAGACTGAATCTCAAGAACGGAAAGTAAAATTTATTTTATAAAAAGTCAATAGCAGATACCGATTTATGTATATATATATATATATATATATATATATATATATATATATGTCCCGCTATACGTTTACCTATTCAGTGGTTTTATTTCCTTCGTTTGGAAGGTGCGTGAAGTGCCTATTGACACCCTGCAATTTATCAGGATGACGAGAGAAATAAAAAGACGAAGGTGGATAGGACAGGTTTCGGGTGGTGATTTGTGGTCCCTGAGGATCGCTGGGCCTCCACAACGGCCCTAAATAGCAGAATCAAGTTCCACCCTGATGAAGGTCTTCAATTTTATTATCCCTTTTTGATAAAACAAAACAACAAAAGATGGAAACATTTTCCCTTTGAAGAACACCTGCCAAGTAAAAACAGTTGACAATCAGCAGATTGGATGGCATCAAAATAAAGCAATATGACATCAAAGACATGAAGAATTACACTTCCTAGTGGCACCTATCCCGTGGCTTGATTTAAACTCCTATGATAATAGATCCCTCATCCAAGTTCTTTTTAGTCTCATCCTAGTGTTCTCAGGCAGGAGGGTCGTTTCCGTTTGTTATATCAAAGGGTATGGGTGCCCGTTTATTTCTTCTTGGAAGCGGTTGTGAATTGTCCGTCAATCGTTGGTATTTTTAAGTCAGTATGCTGAGTTTTGTTTTAACAAATCGAAGTGCTTTTCTGATGTCTTAGTATTTTGGATTTAAAAGTTTGCATCATTTGTTTTCTGTTAATCTGTTTAATGATGACTTTAATTTGTAATGCAAATGTCTAAACTGGTTATATTAAGTAAGTGCAGGTGCTTAATTTTTGCCTTGATTCTAATTTGGATTTTGTCTGTATGCATAATACATTGAATTGAGTTTAAGATATAGCGACTGGCGTTTTATTTAAAAAATTAAAATAGTTATCTTGATAATGTGACGTTGAGATTACAATTAAAATAGAGGTTGGAGTTGGGATAAAAACGTTAGAAACTAGAGTTCAATCACTATGGTTAAATAAGCTATAAAAATTTTGATATAGATAAACAAAATAATTTATCTTCAATAAAGAATAAATTTATATGTGTAAAAAAAAAATATTTCTTATAAATCACATATGAAATATATTTTATTCCATGTATTGCATCTCGTTAGGTGTTTATACAATAAGTATCAAATGCTTTCGTCCAATTTATTCTGTCCAAAATGTCCAAAACATTCAATAAAAATATAAATAAAATAAAAATATTGTATTTGTTTTCATTTATAAAAAAATCTATTGGTTCGCAGAATAAAAAAAAAACTTTGAAATTGCACTAGATCATAGTAGCCTAATTATAACCAACTTTGAATTTTAATATTATTTGGAACAACTTTTTACATAAATCAACGCTGCAATCGTATGCGATTCTTGTTTCTGTCTTTTATTGTAGTTAATAAGAAGTAATCTTAGTTTAAATATCCAAATGCCAGAAAGCTTATTAAACAAAACCAAAAATCAATAGAAAATAACAAAAATAATTAGAAAAAAAAACGAATAACCTTATTAATGTATCTAGACTCTTGTAATGTAACAATGTGAAAATTAAAAAGATAAAACAAAAGACTATAAAACATATGTTACAGAAAGCTTGTACTTTGCTAGTACATGTAGGTTACATTATTATTCTTATATAGCATATATATTTATAAACTATTTTACACATATACATAATTTATATTTTGAATTTTAAAGAAAATGATTTTGAAGACTCTTTATAATGTCGAAAGATCTTGTGATAAAATGAACTGGTATTCCCTTTTCTATATACACCTTCTAAATAGAGTTAAAAGGTTGCAAATCTACATGTGAATTGATGTGAAATCGTAGAACTGTCCTTTGGGAATATCAAGATTTTACCCTTCCATCTCATATTGTTCTGAAGATATTGTGAATCTCTACAGAGTCAGGCTGTGGAAATTGAGTTAGTGTAAGGAAAGTGCCTTTTGGGAGCTCGACTCTTTCATCCCTTGTTTTGATACTTTCAATTTTGTAACAATATTCGCCCTTATGCAGAGTCTGCTGTTCACATTTTTAATATGTATTAACCCCTGGACATATAAATAAAACTGACTTTGACGCACCCGAATAATCCAACGCTAAACAAATTTTAAACAAAATTGAATGAAATAATTTAATAATAATAATAATAAGGTATAGCAAACCCGAAGGCTCGATACCGATACCACCAATCTTCTGTCCATGGACCACCAGCCCTAATCGATCAGATCACTCTTAATGCAATTCTCCTACCTACGTCTAGACTTACTCCTCTGACACTTCCCAGTCTGCACAGTGGTAGAAATAATTTAATAATTTTATCATTTACTGTACACCAGAAATATTCCATACGTATCGGTTACATAAAAGTCTACAATGGATGGATGATGTCATGGTATGTCAAAGGTTTACGTTGCGTCCTTTGCAAAGCCTTAAGTCCCTCAAATACCTATGAATATCTAATCAATAAACTTGTAGTCCCATCCCTTACCTTCGCTTCTGGGCCAGTTACTGGGTAATCTAAACAAAATTAACAAATAAAATAAAATAAATTAGATACCAATAAAAATGCTAAGAACAATACTCATATTATTTTAAATTATGTAATTATCACCAATTAGTCATTATGATTATCATACTGTATAATTATACTTAAATTTTATTCAGGCTTTAAATTTATGGGGCTGGTGTAAAAGTGTATGTTTATATATATATATATATATATATATATATATATATATAAGTTAAGATAGGACATACACCAGTATAGACACTAATCCTAAACAGTGGATGTCAACATTGTAAATAAGATAAATAGAGGATTGTAACTTGAATAAAGCAGTGTTTAACCAGCCTTCAAGTGAGTTGTTTATTTCCCGACTTTGTCTTTTTTTTATGTTTTGCTTGGTGAAGTACATAAGTGGTGCCGAAACCCGGGAGAACGTTTTAGCAGTGCAGTAAGAATATTTTCTTTCGTTTTTTTTTCTCTCCTCTCTGTCAAGGACACTAGAAACTATTGTGATCTCATTACAGAGCTATTATTTTTTTTTTTACGTACATACTTTCATTTTTTTTTGTTCTTTAAAATTTGAAAAACTGATTGTGCCATTATGAATGGTGAAAGAGAAATCCTTAGGCCTGCAACATTAACTTTGGAGCCTTCACAGGCAGAACCAGTGAATCCCGAGTTCCCGCCGTAACCGTCGACAACCCTAGCGATGGCACGGGCTGACTTAGCTGTGCAGGAGGCAAATAGAATAGCGCAGGAAACAAACGAGCTGGAAAAAATGAAATTAAGAAAGGCAAATGTGCAGGACTTAAGAAGGGAAATATCAGACTTAGAGAAGTTTAATGGTGATATAGGCGAATTGAATCATTTTCTCAAGGGCGGAGATTGCATTATGAACAGTATCCAGTCCCAGGTCTCAACAGGTTGTTTGGCAGAAACAGATGCCAAAAGACTACGGGTAGCCTTAGCACGACGGGTCAGAAGGAGCGTGCTAAATCTGATCCAAGCAGATGAGGATACTGCATGGCAGGTGATAAAAGAAAGGCTAAAAAAAGCGTATGGAGGGGGGCGATGGGCCCCAGAAGAAGACATGCTGCAGATGTTTCGGGAGGTGAAACGTCAAAATCAGACAAATGGTCAGTATGCTGCAGGACTGCTGGTAAGACTAAATAAGATAAATGAGAAGTTACGCGAGGTAATGGATACGGGTGCGGTCGAAACGTGGATGCTGTTTATGACCACAGTCTTGAAGGTGCAGTTAGCTAGGGATACCGGAAAGAAAGACGGGTTACCTAGAGATAAGTCATTCATGGAATGCGCCCAGGAGATGGTGGATGTGAGTGCCCGCGATGAAGAGGATGGAGAAGTTTTCGAACCAGGATGGTGCAAGGTGTCATATCGCCGTAATGATATAGGAAGAAATCGACCAAGACCAGACCGAGAGAGAAGAAGGGATGGAGACTTTAGCAGGAGAGACAGAATACCCAGAGAGAAAAAGCCGTTCGGAGATAGAAGGTATGGGAGAAAGGAGGATAGAAAGTGCCACGAATGTGGGAAGACAGGGCATCTGATGGCCCAGTGCCCACGCACGCGCTGTTTTGAGTGCCACAGCGAGGGACACATGGCGAGACAATGCCCATACATAAGGCGGAGAAACCATGATCGTGGAGAGCCGATGGAGGTAAATGCGCAGAGAATATGGAGAAGAAGCAGAAGGCCATCCGATTCGTCTAGATCTTCCGAGGCTTCAGGATTCGAGACAGAGGGCAGCGAGCCTGGTGGCAGAGGGACCCCTGGAGGAAAGAGCAGACAACGGAGTGCAGGGAGGAGAATCGAGGAGGTGAGTAGAGAATGAGAATGATGTGAGCAGAGAGGCAACCATTTTTGTGTAAATACTATCATAAAGAGGCGTGATCGGTTGCCTATCATCGAGTTTTGCAAGGGGTGGAGGTGTCTGGTGGACACAGGGAGTTCGTGTACTCTAATAGGTTGAGATAGTTTACAAACTATATTTAAAGGAAAGAGTGAACCAGAAATTAGGACGTGCTTATGTAAGTTGGTCACTTTGGGTGGTCCCTGTACGGTGGAGGGGGAAATTGACCTGGCGTTAGGTAAATGGGGCAAAAAGGGTGGAATAGCAACCCTGCATGTGGTAGAGACTATGCCGCGTGAATATGGGGGGATTTTGGGGTGTGATGTGCTCGGGAAATTAGGGGCGAAACTACGTAATGTAGAGGGTCAATGGGTGATTAAAATAGGGAGGCGGATATATAAAACGATGGAGAGCGCGAAAAGGGATGTGCGGTGCGTTGGTGCAATAGCCCAGGCCAAGGATTGGAGGACGGGCATAAAGGAGGAATATGCGGATATTTTTTTTCGCGAGGGGGATCCCCTGAGTGTGACGGGGGAAACTTTTCACGAAATTTAAAGTCATTCAATCATTTAAAATTCATTTAAAGTCAGAGTAGAGTACGTACGTGAAGGAGCGGAGGTATCCACAGGTGTTACGGGAACACATTAGGGCGGAGATCGCGGAACTCAAACGCCAAGGAATTATCGTCGATAGTACGTCGCCCTTTAACAGTCCTCTATGGCGGTCAAGAAGAAACCTGTTGACGGGGATACTAGGGAGCGCTACAGGGTGGTAGTGGATTTCCGACAACTCAACGACAACACGTTGGATGAGAAATACCCTATTCCCAGACTAGAAGACATTTTGGACAGATTGGGCGGAGCAACGGTGTTCAGTACCTTGGATTTGAAATCAGGGTACCACCAGATTCGAATGCATCCCAGGGACCAATGTAAAACAGCGTTCACGTTTGAGAGGGGGCATTACGAATTTACCCGTATGCCGTTTGGTTTGAAAAATGCGCCAATAACTTTTCAGAGACTGATGGACGAGTTCTTGAGGGGCTTAGATGAAAATATGTGCCAGGTCTATATGGACGACCTCCTGGTTTTTAGTAAGACGGAGTTAGGTCATATCGAGGACTTGAGGCGAGTCTTTGACAGAATCCGTCAATTTGGATTGAAATTGTCGGAGGAAAAATCAATATTGGGGCAAAAACAGATCAATTTCCTAGGGCATTCGATATCGGAGGATGGGGTTCGGCCTGACGGTAAGAAGGTGGAAGCCATAGGGAAAATGGCGATGCCGAACAATATCAAGGGAATCAGGAGATTGCTCGGAACCCTCAATTATTATCGTAGATTTGTCCCAGAGATGGCCGAACATCTGGTTTCTCTGAATGAATTGTTAAGAAAGGGGCGCACAGTTCAGATTACCCCGGAGATCGAGGAGAACATTAGGAAATGCATGCGTTGGTTGCAAACAGAAACCGGTCCTCGCATTTCCGAATTTTTCGAAACCGTTTGCGATCACCACCGACGCTAGTGAATATGCACTGGGAGCGGTTTTGTCGCAGGAGTATGATCAGGGAGAACGGCCGGTGGCATACGCAAGCAGGAGGCTTACAGACGCAGAGACTCGGTACAGCGCGTTGGAAAGGGAGTTATTAGGGATTATATGGGCAGTCCAACACTTCCGGCCCTATATTTTCGGTAAGAGGTTCAAAGTTCATACCGATCACAGGCCACTTCTGTGGGTGGCGAATTTGAAGGAATCGTCGGCTAGGGTGACGCGTTGGAAGGAGATCCTGAGCCAGTATAATATCGAGATAACATACAAGCCGGGAAAGGATAATGTGGTGGCGGATTGGCTATCTCGTGCCCTACAGGTCAATGCGATCGATTCAGGAGAAGGGGAACCGTCCGGGGGGCTTCAGAGGTTCGTACGTGAATGGACGCCAGATGGGAAAGGAGAGCGAGAAACAGACCGCAACGGGGAATCTCCCGAACAGGAGGATTCACAGGACGAGAGACTGACGGACATGGAGGAGGTGGATGAGGTGATCAATGACAAGACGCGACAGATAATCTGGAAGACACGGACCACAGGGTTACTGAAAATGGAATATTCCAGATATGAGAGGCATCATATTGTGACTATCTGGTCTCAACCTGGAGTCAAGGAAGAACAGATATGCCAAGTTCTGAAAGGCGCGTCAAAGGTAGGGGTGACCCACTATCTCTATGTAGGGAACGCGACGGTTTGGGAGAAAATCAAGAATTTGTGGCGACTAGAGAAGATAGGTCTGGATAGGTCGTTTGTTAGGTGTCGCCTTATGGTGGATACGATCCGGGATACCGATCACCAAAAAGAGGTCACGTTAGCTTACCACCAGGGGAAAACTAATCATAGGGGGGTTAATGAAACAGTAACAGCATTGAAACGGAGGTACTACTGGGTGGGGATGACGAAACGGTCGAAGAGATTGTGAGGGACTGTGCCATTTGCCATGTCGCGAAGTATGATCGCCATCCCCCGATAGGGTTGCAAGTGGAGACGTGTACGCCTATAGTGCCGCTAACGGATCTCCAAATTGACACCTTTACGTGGAGGGGCTTTAAGTGGGTAACTATCGTGGACATATTCAGTAAAATAGCCATGGCCCATCCGGTGAAAGAGAAGTCAGCGGCCGCAGTCGGTGGCGCCCTCCGAACATGGTTCCAATGTTACGGGATGCCAGATTCGATTTCCTCGGACAGCGGTAGAGAGTTCGACAATGCCCAACTGCGAAAGGACATGAAAGATTGCGGTGTCGCTTGGCACTGGAATACACCCGGGCATCCCAAAAGTAGGGGAGGGATTGAGCGGCTCCATAGTACTCTGGGCGAACATCTTCGTGTATTCCATGCGGATAAAGGGTTGGAGGCTGATGTGGCGATGCCTCGGGCTGTTGCGGCGTACAACCACTCAATCCACATGGGTACGGGATTCTCCCCTTTCGAGGTCCTCTTTGGTTTACGGGCTCGACGTAGGGACGGGAACGGTACGGTCGTAGATGACACCATGGCGGAACACCTAGTCGCGAACAGAATAAAACTCGACCGAATATGGGAAAAAGCGCGTACAAGAATGGTCTCGGAGAAGAGTAAGAGAGTAGCCAGGGATAATTTTGGTGTGAAGGATATCCTGGGAACTCTTAGGATAGGCCATATTGTTTACAGAAAGATTGTGTCAAATCGCGCAAAGGAGGTGCTCAGGTACGAGGGGCCATTCAAAGTGATTGCGATTAGGGAGCACAATCTGGTCACCATTCAGAGTCTGGCGGAGCCCAGAAAACGTAGAACGGTACATATTGAACAGCTGAAAATTCCAGCTGGAGAAACTAGACTATAAATATGTATGATCACCATTGCTTGTATTTTTTTTTAGTATTTTTATTATTTGGTATTTTTAAGTGTTTGTTAAAGTAGGTCAGTAGAGTGATAATGATCTTAAGTTAAAGTGCTAAGTGAGTTCTTGTACATAGTGTAAGTTTTCTTTTCTTTTGGTTTTTGTAAGTGATAGCTTTATTGATCTGAGGATATTGTATTTAATTTTCTTTCTGTTATTATTTTTGTATTCTTATGTTATGACTATGTTTTATCTTGTTTTGAGTTTACGAGGGTATTCGTAAACTGGCAGGGGGGAGTTAAGATAGGACATACACCAGTATAGACACTAATCCTAAACAGTGAACGTCAACATTGTAAATAAGATAAATAGAGGATTGTAACTTGAATAAAGCAGTGTTTAACCAGCCTTCAAGTGAGTTGTTTATTTCCCGACTTTGTCTTTTTTTTATGTTTTGCTTGGTGAAGTACATAAGTGGTGCCGAAACCCGGGAGAACGTTTTAGCAGTGCAGTAAGAATATTTTCTTTCGTTTTTTTTTCTCTCCTCTCTGTCAAGGACACTAGAAACTATTGTGATCTCATTACAGAGCTATTATTTTTTTTTTTACGTACATACTTTCATTTTTTTTTGTTCTTTAAAATTTGAAAAACTGATTGTGCCATTATGAATGGTGAAAGAGAAATCCTTAGGCCTGCAACATTAACTTTGGAGCCTTCACAGGCAGAACCAGTGATACATATATATTTATATATCATAATGTATTGAATCTTAACATTTTAACATGTTTTAACGTCAGTATATAAATCCATAAAGATTTTATGATTTTAGTACCCTCAAAATAATTTTTTATCTTTTTATTGATGGTCTAAGTTTTTTAGCATGTTGAAGCAACATCTAATAATGGTTTGGAAAAAATATTTCTAACATGCATGTCATAAAATCTTGCACCTTTAATTTTTTTATTTATTTTATCGTAATAAAGTTATCAAAAACGTTTGCCAATATTAATATGGTTTCCATTGGTTTCAATTTTTTAATAATTTTCTTGAACAGAAATTAATTTTCTATTATATGTTATACATTCATTCAATATATCCTAAAAAAATGTAACGCACATTTTATTTGAAAACAAGCTTGTCGACAAACTTTTTTTCTGTCAATTTATTTTCATTAGAAATTATAAAATGAAATTAACTATCAGCTAGCTGGTTGTCATTACCCTCACAGCTAGACAATATGCACACTAAATACAATATATATGTTTATGCACAACATAAACCCCAAATACAAAATAAACACTTATACATTTTTATAACTTATAAATATATACATACTTGTGTCATTATTACTTTTTCCTTATTATAATATTAATAAAAACGAATTTATTATGTAAATAGACTAACTACCGCTTTCGAACATAAATTTAATATTTTAGTAAATTTATCTTAAAACCCTCGCACCGTAATTTCAACTGTGATTTATTTATTATTTATAGGATAATCCAGCTCACCGAAGTCTGGACCGCACCATGATTTTTTGCTCAGTTAGATCCCATGGAGTTTTATTAACTTTTACGAAAGTGTAAGGACTAACGTTTTTAACGTTCTCGTTAAAGATGATAATATATTTATGGTTTATATAGTCTGGGCAACTCTGAAAATTTATCATGCATCCTGTTTTAAATTTAGCTGTAAATAATAAAAAATAAAGTTATCGCTTAGTTAGTTAATCTCAAGGAAAACCAAAGCGACTCTAACAAGGCGTTGATTCGTCCTGTGCTCACATACGGAAAAGTAGAGCTTCTCCAAAACAGATGAAAGTAAGCTACTCGTATTTGAAACAAAAGTACTATGTCACATTTACGGGCCAGTGTACTCAGGTAACGATTGGATGAGGCGGAGTAATGCAGAATTCGCCACCATAGATTAGCGATACGGACGTAGTTCGGTTCATTAGGATGTAGCGTCTAAAATAGGCGGGTCATGTAGCCAGGATGGACGAGATTAATCCAACCAGCAAAATTATGCTGACGCGTCTAGGAAGGAAAAGAAGAGTTAGAAGGCCCAGATTATGCTGGATAGATGGGGTCGACGTAGATGGACTTCTTGGACTTGCTAACTGGAGAACCGTTGCTAGAGAGAGGGTCCAATCGGCGAAAATAATTGAGGAGGCCAGGACTCTTGAGTTGTAGCGCCGATGAAGAAGACGAAGAAACTACTGTATAATATTTATTAAATGATTAATAATTGTATAATACAGAATTAATAATTAAATAATTGGAAGGGGTATACGCCATCGATCATTATTTAACGTTTAAAATTCTAGACAACTGAAGCATATAAATTACTCATTTATTTTCCGGTCGAGAATTTTTTTTATCTTAATCTTTTCTCTCATGTGTCTCGCCCAGCCTTTTCTCTCATTGAAGTGGGTTCCCTTTATTAAGGGGAATAAATCTAGTTGATAGATAGGGTCTCAGCGAAATTATCGCCTTCCATAACCGTTCATTTGGAAATAGTACAGTCTCTATCATGCTTTAAATCCAACAATCTTTCATTGTAACAGGATTTCTTTTATTACCTAATAAGTTATAGTATCTGAATGACACCATCCATATGATCTTGTAAAATGAACATTTATATATAGCATATCATATAGGATCGTAAATATTTGCGTTCCATTCTTAATTAGTTTAATTTAGTTATTCAACTCCTTTAAGTTTTATTGAATTTTATGATGTCAAGATTCCAGAGCAAATAACCGTATTTTTTTTATTTTTTACAAATTTTTTATTTTACTAGATCGATCAAAATTGTATAAAGCAGTTATTTTTAGGCCTTATTCTATGATAATGCTAAGTAGAATAAATCGAATTAGTATACCTAATTTTTAGAATATTTATTATATAGTATATCTATTATGCATCGTTAATTTTCCTTCTTCTTCTTTCGCAACAACCTTATGTGCCTCTCAGAGTTTAG
This sequence comes from Arma custos, assembly GCA_037127475.1. NCBI lineage: Eukaryota > Metazoa > Arthropoda > Insecta > Hemiptera > Pentatomidae > Arma > Arma custos. The sequence continues at coordinate 70,906,713 of CM073764.1, forward strand.
CTATGGTTTAAATTCTTAGGTTTTAGTAAGATTTTGAACTTCCTTGATGTTTTAGCCTTTTTATTTCCGCACAGTTATTGTACATCCAAATCCGTGGCTATTCGCTGAGTTTTCCGTTCGATTTTTTTTTTCTCTGTGTGTGGTATTGTTTTATTCCATATGCCAGATTTAAATGGATTAAATTTAATAAAAGGTCTATTATTAATGGTCAGTATGCTCTATCCCTTGGTTGCTAATGATATTATTTATTGTATTGACTATATATGTTATACATTTTTGTTTATGTATTTCAAATATTTATTAATGCCATAAATTCTCCCATTGTCTGTTAATTTTAATATAATAAAATAATATCTGGTAAATATTATCGGCCAAATAAGTTTCCATTGTTTTCGAAAATAGTTAGAAATACCAGACTTTCACTCAGTAAACTATATTATGGGTATAATTTATTGTAATTTGCATAAACTTGTTGATATATACTAATAAGTATGAATATACTTATTGAATACACCTATCAGTTTCGAACGAGTGACATTGTTGAGTTGAATTGTGTAGAAAGGGACTGATGCCGACACGGAGCTACACAACTGCTATGCGATATGGCCTAACCTCGTGTTCCACGGCGCTACTAGGCAATTAGTAAACTCCCTGCATACTTGTCTGTGTAGTTTGTAGGCGGTACCTAGTATCCTGCCGGATAAACAGCCTGCAATCAGCTGACAAATATATTTAAACATATATTTATTACTATACGCCAAATTGTCGAAAGATAATTTTAGTTAATAATATTTCAGTATTAAATACTCAAGAGTAGAAAAGGACAGTTATATCAATTTTTTATGTAAACATGTTTTACTTTATACTATACTTACCATTTGATTCTATTTATTATCATACCTAATGAAGATATGAGCTATTGAAGATCAAAAGTGGATTACTCCAAACTTAAAAAATTGACTTGTTTCACATTCTTCTTTCTTTTAAATAATTTCAGAGTAAGGTTGTGAGAAGGGATTTTTCAAATTGATAGAATTAAGAATTTTAAAGTCACGGGTGACCTTAAAAATAAATAAATCTTTATATAATATAGGAGGCGTTTGGGACCAAAAACGGATAACTCCAAATTTTAATAATTTACTTTTTCACATTTTGCGCTGGTTCAGTTAAGCAATGCTTTATATTCCCGATACTTCAGATTCAAAACCGAACTAAAGCCATGAGAAATAAAGCGGAAAAGTTTCATTTTAGACAAAATTGTTTTGCTAAACCAGTAAAAAGTGTGAAAAAGTCAATTTTTTAATTTATATTATTATTATTATTATATTTTAATTTATAAAGTCAATTTAATTTTCGGAGTTATCCGCTTTTGATCCTGAACATTACTTATGTTATTAGCAATCGGTTAATAATATTCTACTCATCTTTATTTTACTTATTGGTATTATTATAAATATTAGATACATATCATTATATCAGAAATTTTGATTCATTCATTGGCTAGTGAAGTAGAACACCCATATTATCCAAAACCTAGAATCAGTTTTTTTATGTTTGTATTGTTTTTAGTTTGCTATCTATGTCCAGACATTAGCTTTTTTGTCAGCTAAAAATGAATCATCTCGTTTTTATTTTATATCAGCACATTCTGCTTGAGCGTTTCGTGGTTACGGCTGAACTTATACTTATGGCAGAAGCCGGTAAGTTATTTAAAACTGTGCGGGAATTTTATTGTTATTTGTATTTTCCATCGTTATTATAAAAAATAAATTTATAAAAATTAAAGCCTTATTTCTCTCATTTTGCGATAACTTATAACTGTGTGTCGTAACTCAGTTTGCGAATGAGGTACTTTTACTTGTGCCAACAATATGTTAACATTATCAGATAGTTCGATATATTAGATTTCTTCAACATTTATTAATGCTGTCTAAGATATTTAATTTAAAAAATAATTACATTTAAATGTATAAATTTATGCTGAATAATGTCTTACGGAAGGTTATTCGAATATGTGTATCGTGAGCCTATAATAAAATTCAGGAATAACTATGATATAGCTCATATGCTATTTGACTATTTTGTAGCATTAGTATTTTTTTTTATAAGGTACCTAAGGTAAATAATAATAAAACGAAATCATAACCTATATATGTATTGAGGTTTTTATATATTTTTTAAGAGAAAAAAATAATTAAACCTACCTCTTGGGGTTTACTGATAGAAATTTATTTCAATTAATTGAGCTGTCTGAAGTTCGCCGTTGGCAAAAGCGGCGAAACAATTAATTGCTACTGATATTAACATTGTTTCCCCAAACTTGATGCGGATCGGCAAAACAATTTTTAATTGTATAGACTCACGAATAAACCAAATTATGTTAAAATAATTTCAAATTTACCTCATGTATTGGTTGGAAATAAGAATACCTACATATTGCTAATTTCTGTAATTGAAAATTTATATTCCGTAAATCACTGTAGCCTTTGAATTTTAATTTCATTGCTTCGCTTTTCTTAATAAACTATTTTTATGATAACAAAACTATAATTCATTTAAGAGAAAAACATTTATTTTCCATTTTTATAAATCAATAAATTAAGTTTGTTTATTTGTTAGTTCATTTAACGTAATGCTGCTATGGCTAATCGCACGATGGTAAATTGGGAGCCCTAAATTTTGTCTATCCAGGTTTAATTAGAATAGGGATTTTTAACGAGCACCTGACATCGTGTAGGCTCGGGACCTCGTTTAACTTCCCTTTCGAAGAACGGTGTAACTAAGGATTTTTTACTCCCTTTAAAACATCCTAGTGCCACCTGCCGCGCTATAAACCCGCGATCTTGGGCTTAGTAGTTTGTTACGCTAACCACTAGACCGCAGTTTGCCCCTATTATTATTATTAAGTTATTGTAGCTCGAAACCCCGGTTTTCTTATTTATAATAACATAGATGGTTTTTTTAACACGCTTTTATCAGCTTCACCTCTTTCTATGCACGCATGTAGGTACTGGAACATTTCAGGACATCGAATTAAGTTGAAATTTGCTCACTTCTCAAGGACCGATGACAACACAATGTTTTAAAAGGTTTGTCATTATCCTGACAAGGATTTTGGGATTAGCTATTTTTATATCCGAAGACATGGTAATGTCTTGTGCAAAGTACTAAGTCGGTTACTAAGGCATAGATGGCTTTATATTTGAGACAAGCTTATAACTACTGACAGGATCTACTGTAGAATTTCTTTGCGAATAAAACAAAATGACAATGAGCAGATTTTCTGTCTGTAAAGTAACAATAAAATGACATGAGAGGTGTGAAGAAGAACAATACCCAGCGGTATATCTCCCGTGGCTTGATTTGATATTATTATGATAGCAGTTCCTTCATCCACGTTCTTTTTAGTCTCCACAGGCATGCTATTCATTGCCATTCATTAAGTGGGTTTTCATTCCCGTGTAATTTTTCTTGGAAAGGTTTTTAGTACTTTCGTCGCCCATTAGTATTTTTAAGTATCCAGAGTTTTGTTATTGACATACCAGGAAGATGTTGTGGTAAGTCAGAGTATCTATGTATCTATGTCAGAGTATTGGAAAGTTTGTAGCCTTTTTCTGTAAAATAAATAATAGTTAAAAACTAAAGAACGCGCGTTTATACCCTGCCTTACTAAAAATTAGAAAATAATATTCAATAAGTATAAAATAATGATAGTGTGATAAAACGAAAAATTCATTTTATCATAAAAGAATCTTGGTGTGCTTTATCAGATATTTCCATAATGACTCTACTTTCCCCAATATCAGTTAATAAAATATTGACTCACTCTTTATTATGATACAATGAATATTTGTTCATCGCTCTTTATTGTCATTGTAAACTTACGGAGAATTATTATCTGCTTTTTATATTTGTTTTCTCTATCAAAGCCTATTTTGTAGTTTATTAAATTATTATTTGTTATAAAGATATTATAAGACAAAATGTGGGTTCTTATTGTTATATTTACTAATATATTTTTTTTTAAATTTTGTATGCTAGTAACGCTATAATTTTTAAGACCATAAATATCGATAGCATGTATATGTAACGTCAAATATAATAAATAACTATAGATATTGATCTGGAAAGCAACCCACCGGAGGAAGTGGAGAGTTTTGGATATTGGTCGACTGTTATATTTGAGCCTGGGTCATTCGAGTTGGTTTCATCTTGCCTCGGGGTCCTTGCGTGAAATGAGATTTTTCATTGCCCTGAACTATCCTCATAGTATTCCTTCCAATCCAGAGGAGACAAAATAATTTTATCTAACACCTAACCCCCAAGTTCTAAGAATCAAAAACACTCATTTATATATTTAAATCCATTTAGTTAAAATCTAAGTTGATAGAGGTATATATCGCTACAAAAGGACAATGTGCACATTGGGGTTCAGCAAAACAAGTTCACATACACAATATACAAACAGCACAGTCCAAAATTCTCAGAAAAATTGTTAATGCACCATGGTATATTTCGAATCACACCATACACAACGAAATGAACATTTCCACTATAAAATGATATATTCATAATAAATACATAAACATTCCACTAATCGTGTAAATAACCCAAATCCTCGTTCTTCCTCTTTCCTAATCCCTGTTACCTTGACTTGATAGGAAAAGATTAAAAAGACATTGACCAAGAGACCTACTTAACTATTGGGATTTCCATTCCAAAACTTGATGTTCCAGTAGAAAATCAAAGAGAATAAAACATGGATCGAATTGCTAGATGCGCAATTGCGCTGGTGGAAATAAAAATTAAATAATAATAATAAAAAAATACAAATTATAACAATTAATAAGATAATAAATTAAATAATAAATTATAAAAAGAAAATGTATGCTGTCGTTAGTGAAGCTGACTAATGGTAAAGGAGTCAGGTATATATAAACTGAAGGCAGTTCGGAGGTGTGAAAATCCATACTTTAACTGTGTATATGTAACACATGGAGCGGAATGGCTAAGTGGAAGAGCGCTGAATTGCAATGCCGAAGGCCCTGGGTTCAAATCGCGCTGAATGGCAGATTTTTATTTATTCTGGTCGCGGACGGAGAAAGATCTTAAGGGATCTAGAGCCCTCCTGGGGCTCACCCAAACTCTATAAAGTGTGTACCAAAAATGAAGGAGGGGGTCTAGGACAAATCATTCCCTGCACAACCATTTTCCAAGAAACAAAACGGTCTCTGTTATGTAATGAGCCCCAGACTTTTCACAAGTCTTGTTAGTATGACTTCTTTTAGATTTAGTTTTAGCTATTTTTAATGGACATTTTCAATGGCAGCATTGGATGCTTGATCCCACTGATTGTGTTGTTGACGTTGGTCCGGTTTTCCTGCTATTTGTTCGTTACTGGAGCTTTAACAAGTGAATGCAGGTCATCCCAAGGGCTATCTAGGCAATCAGGAAGATAATTCTGTGCATTTTCTATTTGTATCATTTGTAGGTTTGTATCTATATATAGTACAAAGATTATATCTATTTTTGCTCTAAATTATAATTATTATTAGAAGATGGCCTCGTGACCTTCTATGTTTAATTTTCTATTCGCGTACTACCTGTGGATAGTTTCTCTACTTGCTTTTATCTCAATTTGATAATGCATTTCCTTATTCATCTCGAAAAGATAACATGGCTAATTTAATCACTGAAAATTTTCTGGTCATATTCACACTTCAAAATACGGCCCAAATAATATTGTTGGTATTTATAAAAATGCAAGTGAGCTCTCTTTTAAATAAAAAAACTCATATACATGACTATTACAAGACCTATTTAGATTTACGGAGTAGAGCTTTTGTGCTCCAACTAAGCCATCGTATTACTCTCCTACCCATTACTTACATTCCAAAATCCATCGTAAAACCCTCAATAATCCTTACTTTGTCTCGAAGATTTATAACTATTGAATTTCAATTATTGATGCAGCTTAGTAGGGATCGAGACTTGCATGGGTGGATGCTCCTCGGCGCTAGTAATGGCATAAGATGAAATCAAAGAAATAGAATTTCAATTTTTTTTTTCCTATTGACGAATGACATCTAACATTTCAAATGTAGCCGTTTTAAAGTTTCAAACACTTAATTTTTAAGTCATCCGATTTGCTTCTGATTTTGACACTAGTTTCAATCCTTGCAATCTCTTCAATTCCCTAACACCCTCCAAGGCATCTGAAAAAAAAGATGCCTCCGTGACCTAATTGAATTTAAGTAATTGTAAGTAAGTTGAATTAGTTACTCTTTTACTACCAGCGGGTATTTTCTCTTCTTACCTTTATCTCATGCCATTGGGTGTCACTTATTCTATTTATTTGATGTATTATAATTATGCAGTTGTAAATTTCAGTAAATAAATTTTAAAAGATTATTATTGTGTTTGCTTAAAATATCAAGAAAGAACTTTGATCAAATAAAATTCTGCGAGTTCAAAGTGGTTCATAAGTTGTTATTAATGACAATTGCTTCTTAAATACCTTTCGTACAAATGCCTTAAAAAGTCTTGATATGTCTTGATGAAATTGTGTATTGTGGGGAAAAAAAGGCGAGGGAAAGTGGCAAGAATAATATCCTCCACAAAAGAAAAGAAATAAGAAAAATACTGTGAACCACAAGGATCCAGTAGTCTCCTGGGTCTCCAGTTCTGAAGAGATTCACAGGTGTAACCAGAATAATTTGTCTGCCACAGCAGTTCTCTTCGTGACTTAGAGATACCTACCTCCTTACTAACTGAGTTCTCCACACTCTCCGTTTTAAACTGCTGATAAATAATAGAGGATACTTTCCTCTATATCAATGGGGAAGAGGATATAACAATCTTCTTTGACTTTTTGAAACTTTTTGACGTTCGTTAGTGTTTAGTATGTTTTCTATTAGCTGCATTTTTTGTTTATAGCATTTATAAAAAAACTTGCCCATATTAAGTAATTAAATAGTTTTTTATGCACAGAACTGTTCGTTAGGGTTGCATATGTATTATATCAGCCGTCCTTTTTCGTTTATAAAACATTTTGCACATTATGTAATAAAATTATTGATTATCTTAGGGACGGTTTGTGTATGTTCTGTTGGTCGTATTTGTTGTTTCTCATTTATACAATTTATAAAAAGTTTGCACATTAAATAATAAAGTCGTTAACCACTCATATAATTTTGCTGATGCAGAAAACAACATGCATACTCATATTATTACAAGAATATGGGTAAATGCGAAGTTGCGAAATAAGAAATCGTAACCACTAGGTACTATTAAGAATCGTACCTAATCGAATTTATGATTCGAGAAAATTACTAAGCATATGGCCAATTTTAGAAAATATTACATAATTATTTATGTTATCTCTTCATACCGAGGCGCTAGCGTAGTAATGTAAGGTAAAGCAATCATATTAATATCGCCCGCATTAGAGGGAAGTACCATCATCTCATCCTCATCGTGATAATCTTTGCCTCTTCTACCACGGTGCACTGTGAGGATCCTGCTTATAGAGCCTGGATCAAGTATCTCTCTCTTCCTGAGCCAACTCTCTCCTTCGGTTTCAGCCCCTGCTTCTCCTCATGAAACCATCTCTTATGCTGCCTTCCTCTATGCCTTTTTCGCTCCATATTGGTCTCCTGAGTCTTCCTGGCGATTCTCTCTGAATCCATCCAAAGGAGATGTCCTAACTGAATTAGTATATGTTCCTCTAGAATAGTCTCACCTGGTTTGAGGTTAGAATGGATGCTTGGATTCCGTATTTTATTTCTCTGGGTCTCCTTTCTACTTTTCGCAGGTATCTAATTTCCATAGGATGAAAATACCATATTGCCTTATTTAGAGTTAAGCTGTAAAGACTTCTGTACATATAAATTTGGCTTTAAACTACGTGGATCTTAATGTAAACGTCTGATTTCGAATTACTGGGATAAGCTTCAAAGTGCATGGAAGTTATTCGCATCTCCGCGATTATCATTCTTCAATTCTCACTCTGTCAACGAAAGGAGTTTTAATTAAAGTCACATTCCCTTCTTCCACTAGAATTTTCACCTTCATTAAAACATTTCCCCTTTGCCGGACTAATTAAAAAGTTAGAAGTCTAGTTCTTTCAGGCTCTTGCTCCGGTCCAGTGGCGAAACACAAGGGCCTCGTTAACCTGGGCTGTATCTGCCGGAAACCTTTTTAGAAGTCTCCACTTGAAATGTCTCTGTCTCTACATTCTGTAAACAGTGATTAAATTGCTTCGTGGGGCTTCAAGAAATGTTGTCTGACTACGGAACGAGTGGTCGTTTGAAATGTTTCTGAATTGCTAGCCTTTTTAAAAAAAATCTTTTTACCACGATCAAGTAGGCTCCGCGTTGAGTTTGTATGCAAATGTTATTTAGATTTGAATGAAAGTAACTCAGCGCGATTAAAATATATCTAAGTTTGTTTAACTTTTTTATTTAAATTCACAGCTCTAATATAATTCAGTAAGTTAATAGAATGATATATAATGGGGACAATGACGAACAGAGATACTACCAGTTACACTCGTATAACAAATTCATCTCTATAAGTCACGAGGCCATCTTCCGTCCGGAATTGCTAGGTTTGAGTAGTAATAAAGTTATGATGGAAGGATTGATATCAGATAAGGCCAAAATCATCAACAAATGGGGCATTAAGGTCATTATGACTGACTTTATTCGTTACAAGGTAATATTCATTTGGGATTTTACGAAGGAATTTGGATTTTACAAGTACAAATTCATAAATAAATCTTTTTTATTATTATTTTTACTTATTAAAATTTAACTTTACTTTATAACTTCATTATTATGTTGTGATAATTAATTGTTGACCGTTATAAGAAAAATAATATGGCCTAGCGGACCCTAAAGCTCGTTGCTGACCAATCTCTCATCATAAACGTCCATCCACGGACTACCGACCACTGAAGCAATCCTCCCACCGACACCTCGGTCTACCTCAGTCGGTTCAGAGATTAAATAGGAAAATGAAATATAAAATAAAAACAAAATTAATCAATAAATAAGTAATAAATATTAGTTATTTAATTTAAATTGCCTCGGGATGAAACTAAGTTAGGGACGAGAAAGAAATGGACGGAGGAAACACCAGCAATTTATGAAGGAAAACTGGGCAAATATCAAGGCTAAGAGAGAACGGCTAAATGATGTTTTTTTTTTTTTTTTAAATAATCATTATGTATTTTTTTTGTGTTTATCCCTAAAAAGTAACTACTAATGAAGGATTTCCATACTTCTTCAGTATATCCTGCTCAATCATAATATTATATATTTTACTAACGGTATAATCTTAAGGCTTTTTGAAATCGATACTTGGAAAATATTACTAAGACGTATTTTCGGTCCAATAAATGAACAGGGCACATGGCGTAAGAGGAACCAAGAATTGGATGACCTGATAAAGCATCAAGATATTTTAAGGTTTATTAAATCCAGAAGAATTAGTTGGCTGGGTCATATTGAGCGAATGCCGGATGAAAGAATGCCCAAAAAAGTTCTGCGTGAAGCGTTTCCAGGAATAAGAAAGAGGGGACGACCACGTAAATGCTGGATTAAGGACGTGGAGGAGGACCTGCGTAAAATTGGAGTGACCAACTGGACGAGACGGGCCATGGACAGAGAGGAATGGCGAATCATTGTTGGAGAGGCCAAAGTTCATCTTGGACTGTAGAGCCGAAGAAGAAGAAAGAAGAAGAAGAAGAACTAGGAAAATATTCGATCGCTAAGTTAATGTGTTTGTCTAATCTTCAAATTTTTCCTTTAGTTATTTAATTTAACTAGATATAATTAATGAGAATTATAACACGTCTGGAATAGTGAGAACCCGCTTTACATATTATAAGACTTGTCCTGGACTCTTTTTCATGAAATGAAAAATACGGTCCCTCTTCCATTTCCAATCTTTGGGATTCATTTCATAATCCCAGATCTTTGAAGGTGAATCTCATCAATTCCAGAATGCTCTCGCGCGCACTTTTATTAGTTCTCAAGGAACGTAGTCCATTTGCTCCTCAATTATAAAGGATTCCAATTTTCCGAAGATCATTTCGACTTCCTTCTTACACGATTCATGTATTACCTGATCAGAACTAAATTATTCAAGAAGTGTGAGTATCGACTATTGTTTTCCTTATTAACAGTACAAAAGTAAAGTAAAATTGGAGGGAAATAATGATTAGAAACAAATTAATGATTTAATTATAATAAGAAGAAGACAATGAAGTTTTGACAAACCCGAAGGCTCGATGCCAAAACCATCAATGTCTGCTTAGAAACTTGCGTCCACGGGCCACTCCTCACGCCCATTTCCGCCTGATCACTCCGAACGCAATCCTCCCCCCTACGCCTCAGTCTACCCCTCAGGCGCTTCCTAGTCGGTACAGCGCTTATTAACTTTTTAGAAATTTCTTCCAACTAAGCTCAGCAACTTTACAAGTCCATCTTAATCTTCGTGACGTTATCACTTCAATAATATTAACAGGTAGTATGCTTCGCAATTCCGCGTTCTATTATCTCCTGAATTCTCCAGTGGTCCCATTCTTTCTTGGAGCGAATTTTCTACGAAACATCATTATTTTCTAATACCTTAAGATGTTGTTCCTTAAGGATGAACGGATAAATTAACGATTACAAAAAATATTAATTTTGTATTTTTAAGTTGTTGGCTGATAAATTATTTAATCTGTTAACCGTCGTTGTTGGACAAACCTTACTAGATTTACCACTTTAGCTCACCCATCCTTTATAAAGTGGATACCTTTATAGAGGGAAATCCTGGTGGTTGAGCGTGGTCTCAGCCAAACCACCTCCCTGCAGAATCTTTGGCTTAGTATGTTAATAATGCAGAGTCTAATACCTTCTAGCCCAAGACTGCTGTGAGCCCAATAGGATATATATTTTCTTCAGATATATGAATAAATAGCGGGATTATTTTCTTTTCTTGTTCAGATCAATGATTAAAACAATTCATGTTTTACGAAGGTCAAGGCGATTTAGTCAAGCACATGTTCCCTAATGTTTATTATTTATTCATTTTTTACATCATTCTCTCTCAATCTGCTAAATGCATTTATGTCTTGAACAGGAAATCTTTTACTTCTCTTAAGCCCTTGAGATCTGCGGGGAAGACACTCTGGTCCTCTTTGATGTGTTTTGTTTATTTTTCTGGCTAAATCAGCTTTAAGCTTCCTTTGGTCCTGGAGATTACGCCCCAACGTTTATATCTTTTTCCTAATTCTCCGTAAGATTTTATCTTGAAGAGGGAAGATAAGCATTTTAGCCTTGTGAATGTATCCACCATTCATTGAAAGAAAACCCTAATGGTTAAGACATTAATCAAAGTCTCCTTGATCGACAATTTACTAGCGTCAACGATAACAACTTTTATATTTCTTAAGTCGTTTCGATTTTGTTTAATTTATATTATCATAGCCGAATCCGAATATTTATTTATTTTTATTGCTATTAATTTAGCTTATTCAGGAACAAATTTTTACTTCATAAACTCGATTGATCCAAATTTACACTTTATACTTATTTTGTGAAAAAATCGCTACCTTGTATTAATTTTTATCTTTACTATTGAAACAACTTAACATAAATAATAAATAAATAAATAATTCAAATATAACGGGATTTTGATCACTATATGTACGAACGAAGAGGGGAGATCAAGGAAGTTTATGCTGCTGACAATTCGGAAGCAATGACGAAACTCCCTGGTTACAAGTCCATATTATAAATAACTTACTTTTGATTATTGACCGATTGGTAAATTGATGTACCGCAAAATGGGTGATTGGGAAATAAATATATTGTAATAATTTTTCTCTATTTGTATATTCATCCAAAGCTGTCAAGTACAAAAAATATAAAATCTGCAGATTGCTTGTTAGTAAAATTACAACAAAACTACATGAGAGGCTGAAGAAGAACAGTACACAACGGTATCTAACGAAGAATTAAGTTGAATTTGAAATTACTCTGTGTATCTCAATGCATTGGACGAACTTACTAACTTATACTGTAATAGGGAAAGATAATTCACCATTATATGCTTAGGCAACTAATGGTGAACGACATAGATTCCTCGGAGGAAGTAAGTTGGATGGGACAGGAGAGGTAGGAAGCGTCCTTCCACTGGCTAGGCTAACAAGAGGATGGGGCCGAATCGATCCTGGCAGGACTCCTGCTATCAGGGCAAGGGGTGATAAGGCTCTGGTCTACCTTTCCTCTGCCTCTGGTTCTACTCTGCCCTTCCAAGGTCAAAGGGAAGAAAATTAATTTTATGTTTATGTAAGTACGGTCGGTGAGCGAGAAGAAAAAAAATTATTATTCTACTCACTTTATAGGTACTCTGTTTTATGGATTAAGTAATAGTAGTTTGCAATTTTGATGTTGCAATTTACAATAATTGAATACGAGCTGATACATATGAAAAACTAGTTGATAGATGTAAAAAAAAACTTTATTTTTCTAATCCAATTTCCACCCAACTAATTTTAACACAGGCGCCAGAAGCGAATGGAGGAAGGCATTATTAATGGACATGGGTCTTCAACTGTAGACGCAGCAATGAATGAATGGATGAATATTTACCCTCTCTAGATTTTCCCCAACGTGTTATTAAATATTCAATCCCAGAACTGAAAAATTCAGGATTTCGTGATAAATCAAAGTCTGAAAGTGTTGTTTGTTTGTTCACTTAACCTCACTTTATGCTTATAGGGCTAATCGGACGATGCTACATTGGGAGCTCTAAATTTTGCCTATCCAGGTTTTATTGATAGGGATTTTTAACGAGTACCTGGCACCGTACAGGCTCGGGGCCCCCGTTTAACGTCCCTTCCGAAGGACGGCGTAGTTAGGGATTTGATCCCCCTTTAAAAAATCCTAGGGTACTTGCCGGGCTACGAACCCGCGATCTTGGGCTTAGTAGTTTGTTACGCTAACCACAAGATCACATGTCTCCCCTAAGTCTGAAAGTGTATTAATGACTTCCGAATCATTTAACAAAGAATTGCCCTGAAGAAAGTTGTAGACATTTTGAACAGATGATGAATCAGGAGAATAAGATGGGTGTAAGAGGACTTCGTATCCCAGGCCGTTTAGTTTCTTCATTTGATTGTTTAAACATGAAATCTGATGTCTTGTAAAGTGTGTGGGTCATTTCCGATTAACCAAAGCAGGTTGTTTTTTTTTATAATTTTGCTTACTTCAATATCGCCATGGGTAGAAAGGACAAATGAATTATTTGTGAAATAATTATTCATTTATATATCAATCTGTATAACCTGCTTAAAACTTCTCAAACCAACGGCGAATAGTCCTTTCGTTACAACCCCTTCTCCAAACGCGGAGGTAACGTCTCTTAATGCTTGGCTTCGGAGTGTCAAGGTTTAAACTCATAAATAAAAACAATCTCATTAAGATCGCGTGTTCATGGCCATATATGGCAAATTAAACAATTTTCGTTCAATTGTAGTGATAGTAAACATTAATATAAACGAGAGGATTAATATCAACTCATTACTATCTGTAAACATGAACATAGTAAAGAACAGAAGTCCAATAATTCCACTCTGAACTTTAGAAATAATAAAAACGGACATTTCATATGAAACGACCCAACAAATACACTTTTGATTGACTAATGATTAACTAAAATGTTTGAATAGCATTGAAATAGCTTAAGTAATTTTTTTTTAATTTGGACTGGTCGTAAATAACGATATATTTACTTGCCTATTCATATGCTTTAGTAGGGATACACCCTGTATTGTATACAGAAGGCATAAAAGAACAAATCTCATATAAAGAAGAAATTAAATAAATTTTACATTTTTTTAATGTTTTCTTATTTAGGTAGATACCTGTTACTATGATTGTTGTTTGATATCTTCGTCCCAATGGTCTATTACGATGATGTGATCAAACTTTCATCCCTCTGGGACTTTTTCTGTAAAATATTGTCTGCATGCTTCTTTGAGAGATCTGGGGTGATAGAGAAAGTTGTTTTTTTCCTTAGCTACACTTTTAACAGCAGTGTTGTCATTAAATGGGAATGACAACTAAAATTTTAGTTAGATTATAGAAGATTAGACTAATTCCTAAACCTTATCTTAATGTGTTGATGTAATATTATTACAGTTGTAAATATCAATAAATTAATCTAAAAATCTATCTTAATGTGAAGTGGCATCCAGTTTTCCTTTTTGTAATTTTGAGTTAGCTGTATCGCTGTTTAACGTCATTTCCTACTACTGTTATTGCAAACAGAATGAGTTATTTATGCATTTTACCAAAATTTCCGACAAGGTTGGGAAGGTCGATATTCACTTCGCCACGAAATAAGTTATAAGCGATCAGACCGAATTCGAATCGGCGCCGCTGGTGTTACCATTTTGAAAAGTTATACTGATTTCAAATTTTTTATATTTAAATACTATTTCTTCACAATCGACTCGAACTGTTAATTATGTAGTCATTGCATGAAATTCATAGGTCGTTACATCAACATCTCAACAGCTTCCATTTTCTTCTTGAGTGTTTTTGTTCTAAGCCTTCTAGGTGCACAACATTAGAGAAAATACAATCCATATCGCTTATTTTCAGAGGAACGTGCAATTGAATACTTTTGAGATATTTCTACAAGAAAATGATCTAGCTTTTTCCTCGGTCTTATTCCGATAGCCTGATGCCATTGAATCGATACTTGTTCTCATTCTTACATGAAAAAATATATCTGTAATATTTTTTTTACATGTTTCTATATACTATATTTCTTCACTTCTGTACCTCTTAGCTCTCTAAGTTCCTTCATTCTTGCAATATCGTTTTCCTTCCGTTTCATTAGTCCAATCGGCCTCCATCTTCATTTTAGATACTTTCGTAAAATCAGTATTTTCCTTTAGAGATGATCCCTCTTTAATAACTGCTGGAGTAATACTCAGCTCCTCCGAATCTGTTTCCTCTTCTGCAGCCCAATCAATTTTTTCCAGCATTTGTAAGTAAATCGTCCTACATATTTGTATAATTATTATTATTATTATTATTGTGATTGCGCATTGTCAATAATTGTGAAGACAAAACAAATTATTAGTATTGTCTTTTATATTACTACTTATAGTTCTAATCTAATTAATTGAATCCTGGCGAATTATGATATTGAAATATTTATGACTTTGAGGAAGAAAATGTTCCGGTTGAAGGTCACAAAAATTCTCTTAAACTATTTATTTTAAAGCCAAAGTTTCGACCCAGATTGCAGGTCTTCTTCAATCTCACCACTGAAATAAATATTTCTCCTAATTAATTAGAATTTTTTCTGACATCCACGAGGACCACTTTCTTCCTCATTTATATAAGGTCAACTAACATGATTCAAGATTTATGATTCCGATACTTCATGGTAATAATGATGTGAACTTTATGATATGATGTGTATCCAGTCTCATTCATATTTAGTGGATTTGCACTAGGATTTTAATAAAAAAAATATAAACCTGTACGACTACCACTTGTGCAGGGTCTTGAGTTCAGTGGTAGGGACTGTACTGTTTCTTGGACACTGGTTATAGGTGATTTTTTTCTAGTTCACGCTCAACGGCCAGTTCCCTCTATTTTGGGTACCCACCTAATAGAGGCTGGATGAGCCCTAGTAGAGTCCTTGATCCCGTAGGTTCCATCTCCGGCTGCTATCAGACTAAATAAAAGATGCCAGCATTGGATAATAAAATCTACAACTACACCGCTCCTTTTGGGATATTAATCGTTAATGAAATTTGTTTAATCTAGGTTTTAAAAAGGTTTTTAAAAAAGCTAGGTTTTTTATCGCGTTGTTATATAACTATATAACATAATAAGAGTCTTTGCAAGTAATTACAAAAATGCAATAATAAAGTTCTTTCTGTCTCTTGTTTCTGGAATTGAACGCTCTTTTAACTCCGAAGTGGGCAAAGGGAAAAGGTGAGACTGCAGTGGAGCGGAACATCATCCTCACTTAAGGTGTCGGCAAGCCTATTCCTCCCTCCGGGGGTGATACCTTGGCTAAACTCGGCCCTCTATTGGCCCATTTGTAATGGTCGAGTCCAGCTTTATCGAGTTATCTCCTTTCCGGATAGCTATTGGTTTATCAGCCGCTTTGATCTGGGTATTGTACAGTTTGGTCACTCAATCGAAATTCGATCACACCCAATTCAATCGCTAAACTTAGTGGAATCCGATAAAGGAGATTGGAAGCTATTTAGTGATATTTTGGTGAAAGCTAATTTATTAAAAAGTTTATATTTTATAATAATTACCAAATAAAAGATATACAGATTTATATCATAAATTCAATTTTAATTCGTATCTATATTGCTACTTAAGCAATAGAGATATCTTTAATATACCTGTACCGCTACAACCCACCTAAGTAGTAGAAATATAGTCTAGTAGAAACTGTACTGTTTCTTGTACAACAGTTGTACAGGGAAGTGATTTGTCCCAGATCACTCTCAACTGCCAGATTATCCTGCTTATTTTAGGTACCCATCTTATAATTGGCGGCTAATTCGATATTTGTAATACGATTTTATTAGCTTCGCCTACATGAACTAAATTTTTGTCAACTTCAAAACATCGAATTTAATCAAAACTTTGTACATCTCAAGGACTCATGACAATTTAATAATTCAGATCATAACCCTTACTATAATCTTCAGGATTAGAGCTTTTTCATATCCGAAGAAGGGGTTGCGGATAGTGTAAAGTACTAAGGCGTGTTCTGAGGCATAAACGCCTTAATCTTCGAGACGTATATGATTGCTAGCAGGATCAAATGTGGGTTTTTTCGCAAAAAAATAATTGAACAACAAAGGTAAAAAAAAAACTTGTGTAGCTCTAGCAAACCGAATTAAAATGTAGGAAATAAACAATATTTTAAAAAATTAAAAAACATCCTTTAATAGGAAGCAAAAATAAAAAGTAGAAAAGAATGTTAAATAAGTTTATAATAACAACAGATTAATTAACAAAAAAATCTGGGGGTGGTTTATAAGATATTTTCATAATGACTACTTTTACCAATATCAATCAATAAAATATTTACAACAATTAACATCAAGCACCACACGTTTTTTGGAAACAGAATTTGAAATCTTATAAACCACCCCAAGTTTTTTCAACATAAAATGAATTAGTTTGTACATCATTTTATTATTATTTTAAACTTGTTGCAAATTATTTTCCACTTTTTATTTTCATTTCCCATAAAAGTGCGTGTTTTTTTTTTTTTTAAACTACGATGTATTTTCTACTTCTTAAATCGCCAATGTGTTTTCTTTAGTTTTTTAAGCTTAAGTTCATTTTATACTTTTTAGTTCGGCTAGCTACAAAAGCGTGATTTCTAGTTTTTTTTACTATTATTTTGTTGTTACAAAATATACGAAACTCCCCAGTTGATCATGCCCCAGTAGGCATATGCTTGTCTCCAAGATTAAACCATGTAAGTTTTAGTGGGCACATTAGTACTTGGCAAAAGGCACTGCAGTGTCTCCGGATATGAAAAATCATCAAATTTTGGTTTTATTGTCATTCATTGATAAGTGTGAGAAGTTTCAATTTTTTTTTAGAGAATAGAATAATTTATTGATATTTACAACTATAAATATATTACATCAAGTAAATCTGCTGTATGAAGAAAGGACATGAAAAAAAAAAACACTTTTGGAGAAACTATCCATTGATAACACTCCAATAGTAGAAGGCCTTAGGCCATCTTCTTTTCAGACGCCTCGGAGGCTTATCAGGAACATTATGGGAAGCAAGTTGAGAGACTAGCGGATTCAAGTGTGTATGGAGCTTTTCATGGAAGGATAGGTATCTAGTTTGGGCCAAATCAGCAACATATGGGATATTAAGATCATGATGGATGAGTTTGTTTGTGACATAATAA
This sequence comes from Arma custos, assembly GCA_037127475.1. NCBI lineage: Eukaryota > Metazoa > Arthropoda > Insecta > Hemiptera > Pentatomidae > Arma > Arma custos. Next base: position 70,924,698 of record CM073764.1, read on the forward strand.
GGAGCATTGAGGATTTTACGAAGGATTTTGGATTGTAAGGTTTGATACGAGATGAATTGGATGGTTTAGTAGAGCCCCAAAGCTCAACTCCGTATGCCCAAACAGGTCTGATAACTGTCATGTAAATGAGTCTTTTGTAATTAATTGTGAGCTTTGAACGTTTGTCCAGTAAATGTTGAAGTAGGCTAAAAAGTCGAGCAGTTTCTTTTGTCTTTTCAGTCTTGTATGAAGTTTCAATTTAATTCGATGTTTTGAAGTGGCCGTAAATCGAGTTCAAAGATACTGTTACTTTAATACGTGCATACTAGCAAAGCTAATAAAATCATAAAAGCCAATAAAATAAAACCTCATTAATGCTTATTCAATTATTACTCATCTCTAATCCAACGATTCGATGCCGCTTGGTTATGCACTGATGGAATGTTTTATGATGCTAAGTTGATACAAAGCTGTCCTATATGAATACCAAGTTATATCATTCTACTTCATAACTTATTAAAGTGTGATTTTTTTCTTTTAATCTGTTTTCTAACTATAATTTCGCAACACGGATTTCAACATTAGCAACTGAGAAAACTTGCAATTCTTAGGGAATAGTTTCATAACAATTATTGTCACTGCTCTGACACACCATCACCTTGTATAAATCCTTTAAATATCAGCTCTTACTTTGTTTATACTTCGTAAGTTTCACACATTCCATGTAAGGTTTATATAAATGCGTAATTTACTGTTCGCTATTTCTACAAAGCGTACTACAAAAAATGGAGAACGGAGATAGTTGGAGGGTGCAGTAAAAAAAACACCAAATAATTACTAGACTTATATTTAGTTAGTACCGACGTTTTTACCTACAATGTAGGCCATATTCTGGGCTATTAGAGAGAAACAAAAAGAACAAAAAATTTGTTGTTTGTTTCTCTTTCATAGCCCTGAAGATGGCCTACATTGTAAGGTCGAAACGTCGGCACTAACTAAATATAAGTCTAGTACTTATTTGGTGTTTTTTTGACTGCACCCCCCAACTATCTCCGTTCTCCATTTTATCATCCAGTCAACTATTTTCCTCTCATATATGTACTACAAAAAAATTGGTAGTTAAATAATCACTCGGTTTTCCAACATTCTTCAACCGATCTCGTTCTCTTAAAGGAAGAGAGTAACAAGCAAATAGGGTGTAGCAAATAACAAAGGAAAACAGTTAGATGGAAATGAAAGGGGAGTTGGATTGCGGTGGAAGGGAAGAAAGAAGAAGATAATTGAAATGATTCTTCTAACTCAATGTCAAAAAAGCTTCTATAATGAAAAGCCCACGCTTAAAATAAAAAATATATGTTGGAGTTGATATTGATGGATATAATTTAGAGGTTATTATAATTTCAAATTACTTATTTATCTACTTAGAACCACTGACTTAATTAAAAAAAATATTGAAATTCAAATCCATTTTATAATAATACTTCAAGTAAATCTTATCAATATTATATAATAGTATGCCATTTAGAGAAGTAGACATTGTTATTTAAGTTAGAAGATCACGAGACCATTTTCTTTTCAGACGACTTAAAGGATTATAGCGAATTGATGAGGAAGTTACGATTGAAATTGGTGGTTTGAGTGTAAATAAAATTTGTGTTGAAAGGATTCATATCGGTTTCGGGTCAAATTAGCAACTACTGGGACTTAAAATGTTTAAAACTTGTTTACGATTACACTTAAAATACCAGACGTTATTCTTCAAAAGACAGAAAGAATCAATTTCTATACTTACGTAAATAATTATATAGTTATGTAGTTATATAGTCAATAATAATCAAATAATTGATTTATTTACTTTGTTACACATTCTTTTAATCTGTAATAAATATTAATAAACATTTAGAATCCGCAAATTGTATATAATGTGCTATAAAAACTAATGTATTTTGGCTAGAGCTCTTGATATTCAGTCATAAAATACTAAGGTCAAAATTAAACCTTTTGGTGAGATTTAGAGAAAATATTGTTCTTATAATAATGCCTTAACAGTAAAAAAACAAGCATTTATTGATTTATATTGTATTACACTTTAGTATAAATATAAACTTAGAATAAAATAAGTATAAAATTTGAGACTTATACGATTAGGAGAGAGTGTTAACACGTAAAAATTGTTATTAAAAATTATTGAAATGTTTGCTACCACATCATTCAATAAAAAAAACTATATAATATTAACATATATCCTTGAAATGTTCTTCAACACTTGGTGGTAAATATAAATATATATTTACCGATCTGTACTTCGTATGAGATCATTAATATTTTATGGACTACTAGCTTATGCCCGCGGCTTCGCTCGCGTGGAATTTGGTCTGCCACATAACGTTTCGTGAAAGATCATTTTAAATAAATAATATAATTATTTTTTTTAATATAAGTTACTCGTACATCCAACATTTCAGATGTCTAACTTCAAAACTGGCGGATTCTAATCCCTATTACATTAAAGGGGAAACCCTTGAAGTGGAATTATCCAAATTTCTTTCTTAAAGTATACAAAGAACCTCTTCAAATTTCCTGATTTGCCTTTAATTATGTACTATAGAGGGGGGCACGTGCCCCCGTGCGCCCCCCCTAAATCCGCGCTTGCTATAGCCTATGTGTTATTCTGATGTATAACCTATATTACTGTCAAGTTTCATCCAAATCCCTTCAGTAGTTTATGCGTGAAAGAGAGACAAATATACAAACTTTCACATGTATAATATTAGTAAGATTTTAAGTAAGAATAAATAATTCTTCTAAATTTATTATTATTTTGTAATAAATGTTTCTTATTTTTCTAGGTTACGACGATTAAACAGATTATTAATGCATTTCGCTAGAAAAATCTATTTTCTAATTACGATAGTGCCCTAGATTGATGGCAGTTACAGTGATTTCAGTTAGTACTGCATCATCAGTAAAGTGCTATGATATCGCTAGGGATTTTGGTGAAATTAGGATAATGGACTGCATTTATTTACTTAATGCATTAGATAATTTATTTTTTGCTAATTGCAACTGAATAATAAATCCTTTTCAACGTCTGATAACTAAAAATTTTTTTCCCATAAGGTCGTAAATGCTACCCAAAAAATTTCTAAAATTTAAAATTTCTCACAATCAACATATCTATTATTTTTTTCGAACGCCCCCACTGATTAATTTAATTTACGTGCAATACAATTCGTTTTCAAGTATAGTTATGTTTCCAGATGCCTATGCGCTCTCTGCTTAAGTTGAGTATTGGATCCTCCTTCCTACGTGTCACTTAAACCCCCTCACAAGGGGTATTGCTACTTGCCTGGGTGATCTAGTCTAATAATCGTCTTTTTCTAATTTTTTTTAAATTAATATTTATTTTTTTTAACGCCCAGAAAGATACATAGAAATATTCATTAATAAATATATACAATTTTTCTAACTGCTACAGTTATTTGGTAAAACTATATTGATCAGGTATAGTGTTTCAAAATAATTAGATATAATGATTCCAATTGTATGTCTGTATACAAATTAAAATTATATACATAGTTTAATTATTTAAAAAAGGTGAGTTGATTTAGCTCAGTGTATAGAGTGCTGAGTTGCTCTGCTGAAGGTTCCCGATACAAATCCAGCCATGCCAGATACATTATTTAACCTATTAACAGCTTTAGATGGACCCTGTGTGGTCTGCAAGCCCTCAAGGAGATCGATCACCCAGCCCTAACACCCCTCTTAAGGTTAATTAATAAAGTTAATATTAACATTATTAATTATCATTATCATTTCATTAATTTTTATTACTATTTTTTATTTATTTTTTACATGATCGGCCAGCAAGGTCCACACGAATATCACTTAATCATCTTCACATTCTCCGTCTTCCTTCTCCTCTGCTCTCTCATCTTCCTGGACTATTCCTCTCGTTCTTTCTTAGTCCATTTTATTATATTATTATATTAATACATAATTATATATTATTATATTATACACATTACTATTTTATTATATTATCACATTATTATTAAATAAATACAATTTCATTAACAATATTAATTTAATTTTATATTTTTAATTCTGTGATTTAGTTGTTAGTGTTAACAAAATGTTGTTAACAAAATGTTGTAGTAGTGTGTTGTTAGTGAACAAAATGTAATCACTTCGACTCTCAATATTTACTATCACACTCAGATAGGTTTTATGGTATTTAATTAACTTATATTTTATCTCTAACATTAGAATATTCAATAATTCAATTGGTTTCTAAGGAAATAAAACTTTTTTCAAATATAATTTTTAAATAAACTCTTTTAAAGACTAAGAGTTGTTTATTTTATTTTCGAACGTATTTATTTAAATTATTATTATTAATATATTAATAAATTTTGGTAATTAAATTAATCATTCAAAGTTCTGACAGCATTATAAGTTTCATTGCTGTCTCGGGTGCTTCAGTTTTGAGCGTAACTTTAGGAGCATGTGATATTCCTAACAGTGCCTGTTAAATTTCTAGGCCTTAGAAATCTTTTGCCATATTAGATATTTTAAAGAATCTATGAATTATAATCATTATATTGTTGTTAACTTTGTCACGTACGATCACCTGTAGTATAGTGGTTAGCGTAACAAACTACTAAGCCCAAGATCGCGGGTTCGTAGCCCGGCAGGTGGCCCTAGGATTTTTTTAAGGGAGTAAAAAATTCTTAGTCATGCCTTCCTTCGGGAGGGACGTTAAACGGGTGTCCCGAGCCTGTACGATGTCAGGTACTCGTTAAAAATCCCTATCCTAATTAAACCTGGATAGGCAAAATTTAGAACTCCCACTGTAGCATCGTCCGATAAGCCTTAGCAGCATAAAGTGACGTTAAATGAATAAACAAACAAAAACATTGTCACGTTTTATTTTCATAAGTTCAATCCAATTACACCAATAACTTCTAAATATAAACGTGGCTCTGCATAAACTTTTACGGCTTCATTCCGTGTAGCACTCTCATATTATAATTCCAATTTTTCAATGTCAAAAAATCATTAATATTTAAGTAAAATTTCATAAAAAATTAATTTTCTAATTATTATATTAGTCTAATTACTCGCAATCAGATTATAATTAAAATTGTCATCAATAAATTTTCATGTCAAATTTAATCGTAATTATAAAGCGAACGCATTTATGATGATACAGCGTCAATAAATGAAACTATTATCGAAGATTAGAATTTGAAAACCAAAATTGCTATAAATATAATAATTAGTTTTTCCCGACTTCGTTATCTTTATTTTATTTATTGTTATAATTCGATGAAAATCTAACTACCATAGACCGAGAAACAAAATACCAAACGGTGAAGTAGAAATGAGGTGTTCAGGATGAAAACCGAAAACGTCCAAAATTTTGAAAAAAATACCTATTCACATGTTTCGCTTATTCACAGTTTGATCAAACATAACAGTTCACCGCCTTATTTGATCATATAATGGTTTTTGTCCGTTTCTGAAGCTGAAGTTTCGATAGCATAAAGCGTTGCTTGATTAAACTTGCGAAAAATTCATTTTTTGAAATTCGAATTTATCCGGATTTAGCGCATCAATGAGAAATGAATTTAGCACATTATTTATAATTATCCTTTCTTTTTATACGTTATAATTTATTGTAGTTATGTTTTTATATTTAAAAAAATAAGGATTATATGATTTATGAGAATCCACTTTTGAGTCTAAACGTCTCTAATATGCTCTAGTTGACTCCAGTTCAATAAATTTTGGACTGATTATTATAAGTGAAAGGTAACATTCGGAGATTTATGAAAAAAATAGGCTAAATGATTTTTACATAGAATTAAACGCATATTTTTAATATTTGATTATGATCGCGAAACAGATTTTTGATAATCCTGTATATGAAATATTTGGTTTTGCCTGGAACTCAGGTATGTTTTGGCCGAAATATTTGGTAATAATGATTAGCAGAAGAAGAAAAAATGCCAATTGATTGATTTGAAGCCGAATCTGTCGTCCGTGGGACTGAGTTTATCATTAATTTATTGACACTTCTAAATATAATAAACCCGAATTAAAGATTTCGTCAAGAAAATTTTTAAAATATATTTCTACCTTAAGAAAGGTTCAAGATATTTTCTCTAGAATATCTTATTGTTTTCCCTTTTTCCTCTCATTACATTAAACATTCTTTCAGAAGGAAAAGAAATAACGTTCTTGTTTTAGAAATTCCCGTTTTGAATATCTCTATTTTCATAAAGCCTTTATGAGGAAACATTTTTCCCTCTAAATTATTAAGGGAAGACTTTACTCCTGGATATTAACTTTGTAATTTTTTTTTCAGAACGTAAATGTTATAATAGATATGAAAATGTTTCACAAAGGTTTAAAAATGAATCTGTTGTTAATCGATGAAATTATTGTTCATTTGATTCTGCAACTCAAAAAATAGTTACGTGACCCTGATTTGGAATTATTTTACTTGATGTTTTGAAAAGCTAAATAAAAGTACATGTCTCCATTTACATGTATTTCCATTTAATTTCATATTTCGTTTTTTCTTATTTTCTAAAAGACATTTCCGTAATTCCTCTTAGTTGACATATTTGTTTTTGTAGTGAATTTTAGTCATCATATAATATTAAGAGGGTACAGGGCTCCTCAGTGTGTAGTGTAGTGTAGAGTTGTTGTTTTTTGTTCATTTAACGTCACTTTTTGCGACTACGGCTAATCTGATACATTGGGAGCTATAAATTTTGCCTATCCAGATTTAATTAGGATAGGGATTTTTAACGAGAACCTGACATCGTATAATGTCCCTTCCGAAGGACGGCATAACTAAGGAGTTTTTACTCCTTTAAAAAATCCTAGTGCCACCTGTCGGGCTATGAACCCGCAATCTTGGGCTTAGTAGTTTGTTACTGTTACGGGCGCCGGCAGGAAGGCGGAAGCGGGGGATTAGCGGCTTAACTCCGTCAGCGGGAGACGTTTAAATAGGATTAGGACGGTTCTAGATCGTCTTCTTTTGTCGGCAAAGGATTAAGAATATTCCAGAATTATCTGGCCCCTTCGAGTTCTGGAATGTTCGGCCTTACCTCTATAAAAAGACTTCCGTCACCTCGAGTCAGTCAGTCTTAGCCTGAGAGTAGACCAGTGAAGATCTGTGATAAGTGTAATAAGTGAGTGTCAGTGTGATAAACTAGTCAGTGTTGAACCGGCCCGTGTAATAAGTGTATCAGTGAACTGTGACAGTCTCGCGAGTGTAATAAACTGTTTCTGTTTGTTACTGTGTGTCAGTTTGTGATACTTGAAGAATCTTACGGTCGGTGGACTAGTGAACTGTAAGTGTTAATTATTAGTTATAAATTGTAGTGTAATTTTATAATATTCATAGAAACTATTGTAACTAGCTAAGCTATCTAGAATTAGTAAAATCTTATATTATTGTAATAATTAAATAGGGGTTAGGCCTAGATGATAATATTTAGAATATTGTTATTATAAATTTATATTAGTTCAATAATTTAATTGTTAATAGTTTAATTGTATCCTTTTTATCATTTTGTTAATAAATATTAGTTTCTTTAACTAAGGAATTGTTTAATTCATTTTAATACCCAGTAGCCCGTAACAAATTGGTGTCAGGTGTGGGGTTATTGTGTAATTGCTATTATTTTGCATTTTGTAATTATTGGGCTACTGTATGAAGAATGGCTTCTAAAAGTGTTAAGTTAATTGATTTAAAAGTTGCGGATTTGAAACGTGAATTGGAGGAACGTGATCTTGATTGTTCCGGAACTAAATGTGTACTGCAAGAGCGCTTGCGTCAATTTTTTGTAGATTTAGGGGAAAATCCAGATGACGTTCTGTTTGAAACTGATTTAAGCAGGTTGTCTGCAACTTTTAAAAATGAGTTAAGCAATGTTAAAAATGAGCTAGGTAATGAATTAGGTACTGTGAAAAGTGATTTATTGGATACATTAGAGTCTAAGTTAGGCATATTAGAGACTAAGTTAATGGAAAATGTTGAGAATAAGTTAGCTAATGTAGATAATAAGTTAGCCGATGTAAATAATGAAGTAGCTAATTTTGGTAATAAGTTAGCCGATGTAAATAATGAAGTAGCTAATTTTGGTAATAAGTTAGCCGATGTAAATAATAAAGTGGCTAATGTAGAATCTAGGTTAGGGGAAGAACTGAACTCAATTAAAGACGAACTTAGGCTAAGAGTCGAGGCTCTCGAGGGACGTATGAGCAACCCACCGAAGAACGACACCGACCTTTCCTCCGAGGGCAGCCTTCATAAAACCATTATGCCCGCCAATTCAGGGACGCCACCAACTCACAACACCATTCCAGTGTTCGACGGAAAGACGCCGTGGGAGGACTACATGACTCTCTTCGAGACTGCGGCTTCGATCCACCGGTGGTCGAAAGAGACCCAAGCTTCAGCTTTGTGCCTGGCCTTGCGGGGAGACGCCTTGGGAGTACTGCAGGGGATGCCACTGTCGGAGCGGTCTAACTACGGGGAGCTGGTTAGAAGACTGGAGATGCGTTTCGGCCACCGCCACATGGACCAGCTATATCGCTCACAGCTGAGAAGCAGGATCCAGAAGACCAACGAGACTCTACAGGAATTTGAAGCAGACATTGCACGGCTGGTGAGGAATGCTTACCCATCGGTCACCGATGATGTCTACGAGAGCCTGGCTGTCGACAAATTCCTGGATGGACTTCGGGACCCCGAGACGCAACAAGCAGTGAAGCTCGCCCGGCCAAAGACTTTGGGAGACGCATTATCTCAGGCCATGGAGTTCGAGGCTGTCAGGCAGTCAGTACGGGGCCATGCACGTGTTCGAGCAGCAGAAGCGGAGCCTAATGTGATCCCTAGCGTCGAAGACATAGTGACAAAGGTTTTGGAGGCCCTCAGGACCCGTAAGAAAGAGATACGCTGTTGGAGCTGCGGCCAAATTGGACACCCTAGAAGCAAGTGTCCATCCAAGAAGCAAGAAAAGCCACAGGAACGAAGTAGGGTTGATGGGGAGGAACAACTATCAACCCGCTACGTCAGAGGCCCGAGGAAGACCAGTAGAGTTGCGTCTTTAGGGAGCAGAACGAACAGCTTCTACGTTGATGGGAAGGTGAACGGGCAGCTGCGAAGTCTGCTACTGGATACCGGCGCAACCAAGACAATCTTGAGCTCAAAGACAGTTCCTGCTGAGAAGATGTTGCCAACGATTTGGACATTACGGACTGCCACAGGTGAGCTAGCCAAGGTCTACGGGGAGACAGTTGCCTACTTCATCATCGGGGGTCAACATCTGAAGCACCGCGCTCTCGTGGCAGATATTGATGAAGATGTCATATTGGGCACGGACTTGATGATCACATGCGGGATCAAGCTGGATATGGCAAGAGGTGTGATGACGCTGGGAGACGAAGAAGTCATCCTCCGGCAGGGAAAGGATATCTACGCACGAGTGCGCTTACTAGAAAACACCACTTTACCTTCTCGGAGCCAAATCATAACACAGGGGACGGTCGAAGGACATCTACCTGAGGGTCAATGTGTGCTTCTTGAACCTGGAAAACAAGAAGAACAGGATATCGGACGCGGCGTACTGGTGGCTAGGTCTCTCATCAAGGTCGGACGTACCACTCCGATTCGGCTAATGAACCTGAACAGCTTCCCAGTAACGCTGAACAAAGGAACACCGGTAGGTGAATGTACAACCGCTGCCTCAGTGGTTCGTCAGCTGCAACGTCATCCCACCGAGCTGCGAGGACTGCCGGCAGAACTAACAGGATTTGTGGACGAATCATGCCGGGAACTCTCGCCTGAACAGAGCGAGGAAGTGAAGAAGATGATTACCCGATGGCAGGACGTTTTCGAGATCAGCCCAGGGCCACGGGGTAGAACGGATATCGTCCAGCACAGGATTGACACCGGGGATGCTAAGCCCATCCGACAGGTCCCGAGGAGGCTGCCGTTAGCCAAACGGGAGGACGCCGAGAAGATCATCAAGGATATGGCGACTGATGGTGTCATTGAGCCTTCGAGTAGCCCCTGGATGTCTCCTGTTGTATTGGTGAAGAAGAAGGACGGCACGACGAGATTCTGCGTGGACTACCGCCTTCTGAACAACGTCACCAAGAAAGACAGCTATCCGCTCCCCAGGATTGATGATACGCTGGACACCCTAGAGGGGTGTGAACTTTTCTCTACCTTGGATCTCCGCAGTGGATATTGGCAGGTTGGATTGAAACCTGAAGATAAAGAGAAGACAGCGTTCTCGATTGGGACTGGACTCTGGCAATTTACAGTAATGCCATTCGGACTTTGCAATGCTCCTGCAACATTTGAGAGGCTGATGGAAAGCGTGTTAAGAGGTCTCTCTTGGGAAATTTGCCTGGTATACCTAGATGACATCATTGTGCTGGGAAAGTCCTTCGCTCACCATCTGAACAATCTGGAGAAGGTCTTCGAACGACTGCGTGCAGCGAACCTAAAATTGAACCCGAAGAAGTGTCATCTCTTCCGAAGGCAAGTCAACTACCTGGGGCATGTTGTGTCAGACAACGGAGTTGCCGTTGACCCAGAGAAGATTGCAGCGATCACCGACTGGCCAGTACCTCGAGATAAGCACCAAGTAAGAAGTTTTCTCGGCCTCTGCACCTACTACAGGAGGTACGTGAAAGGGTTTGCTAACATTGCAAAACCTCTTACCAGGCTTACCGAGGAAAAACGGACGTTCCTTTGGGATCACGAGTGTCAGGCATCCTTTGAGGAGTTGAAGAAGAAATTGAGTAGTGCTCCTATTCTGAGCTATCCCCGTCCCGAGGGCAAGTTCATACTTGATACAGACGCCAGCAACACCGCTATTGGGAGCGTCCTCTCTCAGCTTCAAGATGGAGAAGAAAAGGTCATTGGATATTTCAGTAAAGCGCTCTCAGCTCCGGAACGCAACTACTGTGTCACAAGGAAGGAGCTTCTGGCAGTGGTGAAATCTATAGAGCATTTTCACAAATATCTATACGGCAGAAGATTCCTCCTGAGAACGGACCACGCGGCTCTAATGTGGCTGCTACGATTCAAGTCACCAGAAGGACAAGTGGCGAGGTGGATAGAGCGCCTTCAAGAATATGACTTTGAATCTGCTCATCGTGCTGGAACGAGCCACAGAAATGCGGATGCGCTCTCAAGGAGGCCTTGTGGCGAAGACTGCGGGCATTGTTCTCGACAAGAAGAGAAGCAGGCATCAGTGTTGAGGACAACGGTGGTCATGGACAGTTGGCAGGATGCAGAGGTGTCAAAAGAGCAGGACAAGGACCCGGACTTGAAACAAATGAAGCAGTGGAAACTATCAGGGCAAGGAAGACCAACCTGGCAGGATGTTGCTCCAATGTCGAAGAATGTAAAGACTTACTGGGCCCAATGGGACTCCATTCTAGTGGACAACGGGCTGCTGAAACGGGCATTGGAGAACACGGAAGGAGATCAGCGCAGACTTCAGCTCATCGTTCCAAAGAGTAAAGTGCACGAAGTACTCAGGGAACTTCATGACGGAGTATCTGGCGGCCACCTTGGAGTTCACCGTACATTGGAAAAGGTACGTGAACGCTTTTACTGGGCAAACCTTAAGGACGATGTGTTGGACTGGTGCAGGCGTTGTGCGACTTGTGCGGCTTCTAACGGACCCATAAGAAGAAAGAAGGCCCCAATGAGGAAGTACAACGTGGGAGCACCGTTTGAGAGAATAGCAATTGACATCGCTGGCCCTTTCCCTGTAACGGATGAAGGTAATCGGTATATTCTCGTGGCCATGGACTACTTTTCCAAGTGGGTGGAAGCTTACGCCCTTCCGAATCAGGAGGCAGTCACGGTTGCGGACGTACTGGTGAAGCAGCTCGTCAGTAGGTTTGGAGTACCCATGGAACTTCACTCTGACCAGGGACGAAACTTCGAGTCTGCAGTCTTCTCCGGGATGTGCGAAGCACTGGGAATACGGAAGACCAGGACGACACCTCTTCACCCTCAATCCGATGGCATGGTGGAGCGCATGAACAGGACTATGGGTCGATATTTGTCCAAAGTGGTCTCCGACCATCAGCGAGACTGGGACCAGTATCTTCACCTGTTCCTGCTGGCCTACCGCAGTTCAGTCAGTGAGGCAACGGGGCAGACTCCCGCAAATGTGGTATTCGGCAGAGAACTTCGGTTGCCTTGTGATCTGAGATTCGGTTTCAAGCCTGATGAGGAAATTGCCGGAGAGGAGTACGTCTCGGATCTACGGAAGCGAATGGATAATATCCACGAGAAGGTTCGCACAAACATCCAGGGAGCCAGTGACAGAATGAAGGAGCGTTACGACATCAGGGCTGAGAAGGGTGGCTACCAACCTGGAGACTTGGTCTGGCTACATGATCCTCGAAGAAGGCGAGGCTACTCACCTAAACTTCAGAACTCCTGGGACGGCCCGTATGAGATCGTCAAGAGGATCAATGACGTCATATATAGGATCAGGAAGCAGCCGAAAGGAAAACCCAAGGTAGTCCATTTCAATAGACTGGCCCCGTACAAAGGAGACCACGGCCCGAAAGAAGACCAGCAGGTCAGGTACCTAAACAACGTCAAGACAAATAACTCAGTTGCTCATACTAAAGTACCAGGGACCCGTGGAGTAACTCAGGTAATCTACAGAGATATCTTCTCGTTACCAGTGGAGTATTCTCTGGCCCATTGCGTTGCCGAAGATCTGAGGACTTCTCGAGGGATTGCAACGGTCTTCAGGAAGAAGTTCGGCGGAACTGAGGAGCTGGAACGCCAAGGACCAAGTGTCGGGAAGGCACTCCACCAGCCGCACGAAGGACGACACCTGTTTTACTTGGTTACCAAGTGTGCCTCTGATCAGAAGCCGACATATGACGCACTGAGGCGAAGCCTCGATGACCTTCGGAGTAAGCTTCTGAGACTGCGTGTCACTAAGCTCGCTATTCCGAAGTTGGGCTGTGGATACGACGGCTTGGACTGGAAGATTGTCAGGGACATGATCGAACAGACATTCGCCAACTCTGGAATTGCCATATTGGTGTGCACGTTCAACCCCTGGAAAGAAGGTGCGTCTCCATCAGTAGAAGCTCATAAATGCCCGATTTCTCCGGACTTGCTCTGGGGCAGAGCACTTTTAAGGAGGGGGCAGTGTTACGGGCGCCGGCAGGAAGGCGGAAGCGGGGGATTAGCGGCTTAACTCCGTCAGCGGGAGACGTTTAAATAGGATTAGGACGGTTCTAGATCGTCTTCTTTTGTCGGCAAAGGATTAAGAATATTCCAGAATTATCTGGCCCCTTCGAGTTCTGGAATGTTCGGCCTTACCTCTATAAAAAGACTTCCGTCACCTCGAGTCAGTCAGTCTTAGCCTGAGAGTAGACCAGTGAAGATCTGTGATAAGTGTAATAAGTGAGTGTCAGTGTGATAAACTAGTCAGTGTTGAACCGGCCCGTGTAATAAGTGTATCAGTGAACTGTGACAGTCTCGCGAGTGTAATAAACTGTTTCTGTTTGTTACTGTGTGTCAGTTTGTGATACTTGAAGAATCTTACGGTCGGTGGACTAGTGAACTGTAAGTGTTAATTATTAGTTATAAATTGTAGTGTAATTTTATAATATTCATAGAAACTATTGTAACTAGCTAAGCTATCTAGAATTAGTAAAATCTTATATTATTGTAATAATTAAATAGGGGTTAGGCCTAGATGATAATATTTAGAATATTGTTATTATAAATTTATATTAGTTCAATAATTTAATTGTTAATAGTTTAATTGTATCCTTTTTATCATTTTGTTAATAAATATTAGTTTCTTTAACTAAGGAATTGTTTAATTCATTTTAATACCCAGTAGCCCGTAACATTACGCTAACCACTAGACCACAGGTCGCCCCCATTGGTAGTGTATAGTTGCAGTGCTAAAGGTCCTGGGTTCAAATCCACCTATTACAGGTAAATTATTTTATCTGTTAACACCCACGTAAGTACCATATGGGATACCGTTTCGACCTTAATGTTTTTACATATTCCCATAACTTGTTTTCTTTTCTCTGAAGGAAGCTTATTATTTACAAAGAGCCATCAATAGTCGTTTTATACTTTAATTTTGACGCAGAAATTGGCCATGAAATCCTGCTATTTTTACAATATAAAATTAAGTTGTTGGCTTACAAAAGACTGTAAGTTATGAAAAATAATGTTAAAGGATAACAAAACACTACTCTCTTAAATTGCCACTGCTATTATTTTTCATTAATCACATGTCAAATGTCTCCTCATATCGCCATCCTGTACGGAAACAGGGAGTGATCAGAACATTGAAGAAAAGATCCATCAGGATTTCAGAACCGGCTCTCGTGAAGAAAGGAAGAATGGCATTTAAAGAGAGCTCTGATAAAGAATGGACACTAGGAAGAAAAATAAAGAGAGAATTCAAAAAAGTCTAAGGAACAAATAAAAACGAAAAAAAGAGTGGGAATTAAGAAAGAGCTGATTCCAAATGTCCAGTGTACTACAGAGAAAATAGTAGAATATTATAAGAAATAATATAAAATAAAATAAGGACAGCTTACACCACTGACAGAAAAGTAAATCATGTTCTGTGTAAAGATGACTAATGAATATACGCTGGGAATCTTCAGCATTCCATGTTCCCGTAGGAAGGAGTACTTTTGGCAAGGCTAATATGTACAAGACTTGCAGAACATATTAGAAACGTAAAGAAGATGGACAGCAAGTAATCAGCACTAGCAGAACATTTTGTGAATACTAATCCTGCCTGCAACAAAATTGGAGAGGTTTATAATGTAATAATCCGACAGAAAAAAGATGTTAGAAACAATATAAATAGTGAGGCATCCCGACAATTTCAATTGAGAAGGTGGATATAAATTAAGCAAATTATGGCTCCTTAACATACCAGTGGTAAAGATGAAACCAACCTGCCGAGGGTCACCCAATAAGGGACCACCCAATCAAGGAAAAGCCGATTAATTAACGCCTTATCAACATGCAAACTTTGCCTCAATTTTATCAACTACGATCAAATTTACTGTTATAAAATAGACACTTTTTTACTTCTTCTAATATACAAACAAATAATGTTGTTTATTTTATTTCAGATAATACCCTTATTTTTTTTTGCAGGTGAGTGGTACATGCAGTCATGTGGTACATTTCGAACCCGCCAATGCAGTAAGTACATAGGGAATGAGGAAGGACTATTGATGCCAATACGACAAGCGGTTGTTGTTATGATGATTTAGTGATGATTGTGAACAGGCAGTTGGAGCCTGGATTGCGCCTCTAAACGGTTGCCTAACCATATTACTGCGCTAATCTTCCAGAAATTAGTTTCTGGCTCTCCCGTCCAACGTTTTAACAATCTCGTGCACCGATCCATTATAGCAACTCGTAATGTAAACCTTCGTATTATTTTAAACTGCGGAGTTTGCTTCCTTCTTTTCTTAAGGATTTTAATATTGTTACTTCGCTTTTTGGGAATGCGTTCCCTATATCGTCGGAACAAATGCAACATATTGAATGTGAAAATAGTGCATATTTCATTTCTAATCCATGGTAATAATAATTGATGTTAGAGTCATATAGAGTTAAATTCATGTTTAAAAGAAACATGAAAGTTTTTTCACTCTCATGATAAGCTTTATTTTATACCTTCGATTTTGTTACATACTCATTGACGGTATATCTGTTTCTGATCTACCTGCTTAGAAACAAGTGAGAAAAAAAAGTACCAGAACAACCCGTGAAGAGTTTGCTGTTCAGTATTTTTTTTTTTTTGCGGTTCAGTACTTGTACAGTAGAGACTGTACTGTATCTCGGAATATGTTTGTGCTGAGAGATGATTTGTCCTAAATCACGCTCAACCGCCAGATCTCTCCCCTTATGTTAGGTACCCACTTTATAGAGGCTGGGTGAGCCCCAGGACGTTCCTAGATTCCATAGGATCCATCTCCGGCCGATAACAGATTAAATAAAAGTCTGCTAGCCATTTGAAATGCGCTCTATCACTGAGCAATTCCGCTTCCGAAAACGTTTGTTGCTCAGAAACAAGTGAGCATAGTATTTATATTTTATTCCTAAGCGATATATATTACTATTATTATTCTGGCTATACGGTCCTACAAAAACCGGGCCTCCTCCACCACAGGTAACCATTCTCTGCGATCTTGTGCTATTCTCCTCTCATACTGTACACCCAGCAGCTTTAAGACCTCCTCAACATCGTCCAGCCATCTGATCCGGGGGCGACTCTAAGTGATTGGTAAACATTTAATTTATTCTATCTGTATAAATTTATCCTACACTACACATAAACTTATAAAACTCCTTTTGGAGGTCGGGAAAATTTAATATGAAACTTATTGAACAAAAAGCAAAATAATTAAGGAATAAAATTGTTACTTCCAATAATATTCCTCGTTATCCCGCTTACCTTGCTACTATGCTTCATTAGTTCATAATTCTATTAATAAACATTTATAATAAACTTTGATCAGAAACGGAGGGGATGCATGCTCAAGTGCAATGATGGCATTTGGAAAAAAAAGCAAAATACTCTTTAAGGACAGGCACTTGTTTCGAAATTTGAATCTTTTGAAATTCAATTACCTTAGTTACGGAATGGTTTAGGTTAGAGTAATCATCATATAATCATCTAATCTGTTGAATAGTTTACTTATATTCTATCAAACTAGCAAGTGTTGATAAAAAGAACTTAGTAAGCGATGCTGTACCGCGTTGAGCTTTGCGGCTTTTGTTGTTTTTAGCGGTAAAACCCGAATGTTATTTATTTGCTAGGAGCTCAAGCAATCGACAGTATTTACTATAAGGGAATATTGTAACTGAATTTTTTCAGGAGAGGAGGAGAGAATTGCGTTGTGGTGATCGATTTTCGTTCACCTTCTGGCTAATAAAAAGAAAATCCAATTTACTACCATTGGTTTCAGTTCCTTATATATATATATATATATATATATATATATATATATATATATATATATATATATATATAAGTTACGATTAGACTGAATATAAACACTAAAAAAATATAAGGGTTTGGGCAGAGTAACGATACAGACAGAGATTCATGTAACAACTGAATTTATTTTCGTTTTACATCAGTACTTATAGCTACAGCTTGTTTATAACTAACCATAAATAAAAGATAATCCTAAGTATTAACATAACTTAAAGGTCCCTCAAATATTCACTTAACTTATATATATATATAAAAATATTTTTTTCTTCACCTCACTCAAGCCCAATTTTTTTTCTTATTATTAACAGTCATGATCTTTAAATTGAAAGAATTTTACGGTAATTTTAGTCATTTTAGAGAAACCTTTTCTGTAATTGATAATCCATGATAAATTTTACCTTCATTTTTATTGTTTGTATATCTCTGTCTGATTAATGTTTTATTAGAAAATTTTCGTTTATTTTTATTGATTTTTTTTTAAAATTAATGTAAACTGGACTATATATCTTTTGTTTTTTATATATTGGAAAAAATACATTCTCCAGTGATCTCAACTTCTTAATTTATTTCATTCCTTAAAACGTTTCGACAACTATATGTCATTATCAATCTTTTAAAATAAGTTTTCTGCATCGATACAACAATTATACATAACTTTAAAGAAGCTATATGTCTAAAAATCTCATAAATGCATATTTATTAAATATTTTCTTGGGGATTATCTTTCCTCCACGGTCAAATTATTAAAATATCAATATAAATTTTAGATTCTGGTTAGGATAACGAGAAAAAAAATATTAAATCATTGTATTTTCATCGGTCCTTGAGAATTTTTCAAAGTATTAATACAATTCGATGTTTTGAAGTGGCCGAAAATGGAGTTTAAAGATTTCAATACATACATCCAGGCGAAGCTAATAAAAGCGTGTTAATAATAATAATAATAACAGTTTATTTTATTCGATATTACTCTTCTTAGTTAAATGGTATAAACTCCAGAGGCTCCCTACCCCAGTTAGATCTGGTCCTCACATTATTACCACTACCTCCGGCACAAGGATGACTTGGAGATAAAATCCCTTCCATTGGTCTTCTCTGGAAAATCATGACCCGAATACTGTATTCGACTTTAACTTCACTGCCTGTTGAATACTATCCAGGTGTATTGTATATTCGCAGTTCGCTCTGCTTGGGCTCGGATAGGAAGCTCTAATCCCCGTTAAACATGCCTGAAGCTAATTCCAGCACCATAATCGGATGAATAGCACCTGATCTCATAACGCCAATCATTATGCTTCTAACTACATATAGCTTTATAATATAGATTAGCTTTCTCTATCCACAAGCCAAACTAAAAAATATTTAAAATTTATTTTTATTAATTATTATTTTGATAGTGATTATTTTTAAATATTATTGTTTTGAAGGGAAAAGATTTGCCCTGGCCGGGATTTGGAGCCGGGTCAGTGGGATTCGTAAATAGTTTATCTGTGTTTCTTTTTTTTATAATATATTCATCCACAATTGTCAACTACAACAAAATAACGGTCAGCACAGTTTCTAATGCAAATATAGATTTGCTTTCGTTCGAATCGGAGTAGCAAGTCAAAAAAAAAATTTAGAATCTGTAATCTCTATATATATTTTTCCACATTCCATTTTTGTTCCAAATAAAACAAAATGGCTATCAACAGAGTTTACTCAGATTAATTTTATTAATAATAATAACAATAATTTAGACTCTTCCAAAGAGGTCCTCTCAAGCTCTATTGGGATGAAGCTACCATAGCGTACCATACAGTGCGTCATAGTACACCAGATATCCTCTTTATAGATGTGAGAGCAAAGGAAAACGACAATAATATGAGCTTCACTGTGGGAGAAAAACCAAGGAAATATCAGTTACCCGGTTGTAGAATCGAAGGGATTATATCATTTGTAAAGTGTGATGGCTGATACAAACGAAACAAAGGTAGGCATAGATGGATTAAAATTGCCAGTTCTCGTGCTATGAGAGGTTCAACAATCAGTTCTCATTCTCTTGGACACAGCCAGCCTCTTTAACATTTTTTTAAATATTTAAAAAAAAAAATTATGCTCGGTCCGCCGTTTTAATTCTCAAACCACAGACAAAACAGAACATTGATAATTATTATAATAATATCAATAATAGCAATAGATTGTGAATTCGAAAACCCGAAGGCTTGATACCATCAATCGCATTTTAACAACTTCAACCCTATCTCTTCTTCCCAAACCCGCAACATCGCCCTTATTACAATTATCGCACTTACGCCTCGGATTAAAGAATGTAATGGTCCTTCTCCCTGAATATATTAAATAGGCTCAAAAAGGTTCGTGGACCGAAAATTAGGAGAAGAAATAAGCCAGTTACAAAAATAAGGGACCCAAAATAAATTATATTTTCAAATTATACATATATATACATACTTATATAATGTATGATACAAGCCTGATACAATTGTCTGGGGAGGAGGTAGAGGGTTCTGTCCTGGCTGGCTGAGAGCTAAAATGAGAGTGAGCGAATTAAAAGGGAACCGTCGACAGCAAATTTACCCCCTCTACCTCCTCTGACTTCGTTCAACCAATCAAATTTTGATTATTACACAACAATCGCAAATCCAACAGTAAAAACATCCTAGGTCAATAGTACAACCAATGTCTAATTCTATCTATACTAAATTACATCAAATGAAAACATGGTGTCTAAGGTTTATAATAATTCTTTATTAAAGTCTAAAGTTTTTTTAATAATTTATGTGATCACCACATTACCCCCCCTCTTGATAAAAAAAAAATTGATGACTTCAATTTTTGATAGAACATATGCGACGAAAACAAAGATAAGTTGGGCAGCAACCAAAATTCGATGTGCAAATTGTCTTTTCTATATTCTATAAATTCTATATCTATGGTAGACACACACACCAAAAATATGTATATATATATCATCCCAACATAAAATTTTTTTTTATCATGTCGTCAATGTCGAGGGTGGACGAGGGTGGATAGTTGTGTCTCACGCCTACTACAGGAAGGGTATGGAAAATGGCCACCAGATCCATAGACCAGCACCATCTTCCGACAGAATCAGGCCAACAGGATTGACCTCATGAATGGGTCTGCCATTCATTCAGTTAGCCCGTGCCATCTGAAGGAAAGACACAAGTACTCCACATATCCTTTCCACGTCACTGAAGGGACCCAAGGTCATATTAATAATCAAAATGCAGGAAGAAGCACATCGGAGTAAAATGTGGGGCCCTTAATTTATGGAAACTAACCATCAAAATTTCTGCCCATAAAATAGAATGTGTATTCTATATATACATATCAAACACAAATTATTCTAAATTAATAGTACTAAAATTATCTTAAATCTAGAGACCACTTGCGCATTTTAACACGAAGACGCATATGAATCAATTACTGAATTAAAATCCATCATCAAAATTTTTCTTTACAATTCAAGATCTATCTGTAATATATACTTTATATACCAATACTTCTATACAACTCAAATAATTTCAAATTCAAAATATTCATCATATTCAATTCAATTTTCCAAAAAAAAATTTCAAAATTTTTCAACTCTCAACACAATAAAGTATCCATTTACCAAATTTTAATCAATATTCGTAGACAATTCAATTCATTTCAAATTCCAAATATCCATAAATTCAATTCAATTATGCATAATTCAAAACTTCAATTTATTATATTATTCAGTCCCTTTTATTCTTTATTAATTTATATTTTTTTGTTTACTACTGAAACAAAAAAAATATCTATATAAGTTGATCTTGCTTTTGTCAAAGCCGAAAATCAACTTAAATACATGTGGAAAAAAAATTTCAGTCTCATATTTTATTTATTTTCTCTTTCTCTCTTTTTTTTTTTTTTTGATTCTCATATTATATTCAATCAATATCTTTTATCGATTAGTAATAATAAAACTTATTTAAACTTTCCCCATATTAATTATTGAATTTATACAAATACAAAATAATTTACAAATACTTGTGTCTTCTTGATGTGAAGTGTTGGTCCCTGAAGTCCAGTCTCGACGTTTTCTGGCTCGCAGTATTTCTTTTCTTGAGACGTTCCTGTAAGATTTCTGGATTATCTCTGGATTGATGATTGAGGATCGAAAATCAAAATGTACTCTGCAACATAGCTCGAACAATGTTGTCTATCTGTAAATTAAACTTTGATAATTTCTGTCGTTTGACAATATAAGATGTCCGCCACATCTTCAATTACATTGTACATAATCATCATAATTATAATATTAATCAATTAATTAAATTCTTATTATGATTATTCTTATTATTCTTATTATGATAATATCATATCTCAATCAATTAATTAAAGTTTAATCATAATACCAATCGATTACTTCAATTTTTTCTATACCAAACATAATCATAATTCATATATTCACACTAATACTATCATATATTACATATCCATAACATACTCAAATATAACATTTCGAAGAAACTTGGCCATTATTATTTTTGTTTTCTCCGTTGCCCATAGCAAATTTACAATATGGTCACCTGTGGTCTAGTGGTTAGCGTTACAAACTACTAAACCCAAGATCGCGGGTTCGTAGCCCGACAGGTGACCCTAGGATTTTTTTAAGGGAGTAAAAAATCCTTAGTTACGCCGTCCTTCGGAAGGGACGTTAAACGGGGGTCCCGAGCCTGTACGATGTCAGGTACTCGTTAAAAATCCCTATCCTAATTAAACCTGGATAGGCAAAATTTAGAGCTCCCACTGTAGCATCGTCCGATTAGCCATAGCAGCATAAAGTGACGTTAAATGAACAAACAAACAAACAAATTTACAACACTTTACAGACATAAATCACAAATTCCTTTCATACAACATATATACAAGATAACATATTATTTCTCAGTTCGAGAAAGTTTTCAAGCTTCGAGTGGACAATACTTTTTAGTGGTTTTGTTAAGTTAGAGGGAAAAGGAATAAGTCTAACTAAGCAATATGAGAAGGAAAGGGGTGTAAATTATGTGTGTAAATTATTATTAAGTTAAATGTTAAATTCAGTAAAATTAATTAATTAGTCTTGGAAAAAAATATGTTAAAAAAGAATAAGATCCCTTCTCCCTCCTACTTTTTTCCTAATCCTTCTATTCGGTTAACGAGGATAACTGCTAGAAACCACCATAACTCCCAACAAAACACCAGTTTCCGATAAAAAAATTTAACTGAAGAGGTAAACATCCTTATCAGAAGCCAGAAGGGTGATTAATACTTATGTAGTTGAAAAAAACAACTAAAAATTCAATGCGGTAGAACTTTTTGTTCAGCTTGTTAGCGTGAAACGTGTATACATAATTTCTCAGATGTTTCCAGAACTTTAACGAATATACTAAATTACCAAGAGAAGTTTTAATCTGTGGAATATAAATATTTTACACTTTGCAAGCGTATTCGTTATTAGTTTTGAAGCTCGGTGAAAATCGTATAATGAAAAGAAGGATAAAAGAATAACGATCTGGTTGCTAAAATGAATGAAAAGCATGAAATCCGGATATTGATAACTTGAACGAGAAGTAGGCCTTGAAGAGTCCCTAAGGCTGGGAATAATCCCAATATCTATATTTCTTCCGAGAATCTTTAAAGGTATAACCTATATATAATATATATAGAAAGAGAGAGGGAGAGATTTTAAATATAGCTTTCTAATCAATATTAAATATAACGTTTTCAATCGTTAAAAATTCTCAGTAAACATTGTAATTTTAAATCAACAACTTCTGAAAAAATACGAGATGATTCAATTCATGATGCGTTCACTACTGGTCTAGCGTCTTCCCAAATCAGGCAATGTTTACTTCAAAACGCTGAATTAGACCTAATAACAGCTTTTAATCAAGTTCGGACTCTTGATCTATCTCAACAGTATTCAGTTTCTTATTCTGATCTTTTTGTTAATTCTGTCGTACCTGATAGAACTAAATTCACAGATCCCAAATCAGAGGAAGATAAAGAAGAGCTTCCCTGAAGAAGAATGAAGAAGAGCCTCCCTCCTATGGCTGTTCTCCAATATTTTTTTTGTGGACGTCCTAAATATCCTAGATCTCGCTGTCTGTCGGAGATGAGATAAGGTCGGCCACTGGTCAATTGTCTGTCGTTCTTCTCCAAAAACTTCCAAAACATCTGCTTCCATTAATCCTAAGGCATGCTTCGCTGCAGCCCCTTATTGCCTTTCTAAAGCCACGCTGTATATTCTAGTCAATGTCCACAATTCAGATGCTTTAATAAACACTGGAAGTTCTCAAAGTTTTAGTAAATTTCGAAGTTTAGTAAATTCGTACAAATTACAAGTTATTCCAGCATATGGGAATGTCACGATGGCATCTGCAGATCTCCTTGCTGACATAAAGGAACAAGCTATGATCACTTTCCAACTTCAAGGCCACACTTATTCTAACATGCATTTAGCAGTTATACCTAATTTATATGCTGATTTAATAATTGGGCATCATATTTTAGGAAAACGCGACTCTGTCATTGTGAAATTTGAGGGCATAAAGCTTCTTTGTCTTTTTGTAACCTCACAGCTGCCAATATCCCACCTGTCTCATTATTCACATATTTGTCTCTCCTGAAATCAAGCAATCGCAATAAAATCACGCAAACATTTCCCCTCATACGGCATATATTAAAAATTGAACCAAGCTATTCTCCTTGCCGTGCTCAAGTTCTGGTCGTACAAACTGAACATCGCCGCAAGTGAATGGTGATTGATTATTCACAGGCGATAAATCGTATTACTAACCTTGACGCTTATCCCTTAGCAAGTATCTGTGATCTTGTCAATTCAATAGCTAAGTACAATTATTTCAGTACGATCTATCTTCGAAGTGCTTATCACCATAATGAAAAGGATAGAAATTCACACTGAATTTGCAGCCTCAGGGCAATTATATCAATTTAAAAGGATTTAAAGAATCTAATAGAAAATAACACAATCAAACCTGATCCTGATAGACTTAAATCATTCCTATAATAAACAGCAAACAATTCCCCTTATCTAAAGAAGCTTTAGAAACGTTCGAAAACTTAGAAAATTGTGTTGCTAACAGCAGTGTTGCTCCTATCGATAAAAACTTCCCATTTTTAGTCGAAACAGACGAATCTTACAACGCCATTAGAGTCACTCTATCACAGAAAGACAAGCCTGTTGCATATTTCACCTCGAAGCGAGACAAGATATTCGTTTATAGAAAAGGAGACTTGTCGAGGTAAATATGAAATAGCAAGATTATCTCATGGGCAAACATTTCACTCTTATGACCGACCAAAGATCCGGAGCTGTTATGTTCGACTCAAAAGTTTCATCAAAAATAAAGAACTACAAAATTTTGCGATGGCGTCTTGAACTTTCCAATTTTAAATTCGACATAATTATATACCAGGAAATTTCAATGCATTATCAAGATTTTTCAATGCTAATAGTACACTATCTAGACTTATAAATAGTCATCAAACACTTTTCCATCCATGGGATACTGGAATGTATCACTGGGTTAAAAATATGAACCTCCCGTATTCCTTAGAAGAAATAAGGCACATTACTGAAACTGTCGCGTTTGCCAAGTAGTAAAACCCAATTTCTATAAATTGAAGGAACTATAATCAAGGCTACACAACTCTTTGACAGGTTAAGTTTGTATTTTAAAGGAAATAACCTGCTGCTACTCGCAATAAATATTTCTTAACAATAGTTGATGAATTTTCTAGATTTACATTCGCTTTTTTTTGTCCACATATGACTTCAACAACTGTTATTAAACACCTGAATTATTTATTGGTACTTTTTGCCATACCATTATATACTCATTCAGACCGTGGAACTTCCGTAATTTCTAGAGAATTAAAATCATTCCTGGATTCTCTTGGGATAGCAAGAAGCAGAACAACTCAGGGGAATGGATAATGCGAGAGATTCAATTTTACTATTTGGCAAACAATCTCCCTCGCCCTTAAATCCCAAAATAAGCATATTTCCGAATGGGAGGAGGTTTCAGATGACGCACTTTGTTCCCTTCGGTCTCTTTTGTGCACAGCAACAAACTGCACTTCTCACGAACGCTTCTTACAATTCCAACGGCGTTCTCCGAGCGAAATTTCTCCACCAACATTTTTTATTTAAATTAAATAATAATAATAAATTAAAGAGTTCATTCTTATGTGAATAAAACCATATAATGGTTACATTCAAATAGTCTGTTTTATTCATTACATGGAAAAAGTAGTCGTCACTGAAATGAAAGATGTAACTGCAGGAATGACAATTTTTTCTGAGAAGGATTTGATAAGATAGATAAAAATACCGTATCACTACAACCCGGGAAGGGCCTAGGGTTCAGTATATGGTAGAACTGTACTGATTCTTGAACAACGGTTGTGCAGAGAGGTAATTTGTGAGATTAGGTGATCCTAGAATACGGTGTTAAAAATATGAACCTCCCGTATTCCTTAGAAGAAATAAGGCACATTACTGAACTCTACGGCCGCCAACAGATTAAATAGCAGTCTGCCAGCGAGCGGGATTTCAGTCCAGGACCTTAGGCATCGCAACTCAGCGCTGTACCACTGAGCCACTCCCGCTCCCTTAGATAAGATTAAAGTTCTTTATTACTTATGATTACAGATATTTGTAACCAACGAATAAATTTTATAGTTTTGATTATTTCAATTTAATAGCCTAAATTTTATTTTTATCTTTTAACGCTAAGGGTGCCTTCAATGGGTGGTTTCTCCATTTACACAACCACGTCAATCGCTTTATGGACGATTTTGAAAACAAGATCGCAGATAAAATGTGCGCCAAATGGTATTTGTGCTACTTCCCAAAAAATATTTTTTATTATTATTATTATTATGTTTCAATCAATAAAAAAGCTAAAGAGTACTTGAAGTCAAATATGTTGATGAGTATGAGTATGAGCATTTATTATTTCCATAAATTACGGGTTCAAATATGATTCAATATGACTAAAACCACATTAATGCCAATTTTCATCGGTCAATATCTGAAAAGGGATTGAATGAAAACAAGTGAAAATTTTACATAACATCCTTTATACTACTAAGAATATCTAAAAAAAAAATATGACTGAGACTCAACTACATTTTGAGTTATAGAGATGTAAATTTCAATAAATAAAACGCTATCTTTTTATTGCACTTGTGCAATGCTAAATTAGCAACTATATAGCTATATAGCTTCCTGATCTTGCTTCTGTCGTACATAATGCAGTGAAAATTAGTAAAATAAATAGTTATGTTTCTTATAGTTACTGTAAACATGAGATGGAATTGATTTTTACGGATTTTTGGATTGAAGTTGGATTCTTTAATGGGAAACTTTTACAAGAAATAATGTTGGTGATATATCACTTCTTTGCGACTTTTCTCATGATATTCGAGATTCAAGAGATGGAGAAAGATAACCAAGAAAGTATTACTCTTTGGTTGGTGGTGTATAAGGAAGATTGGAAGATTATACGTAAATACATAAAGGAGAATTAGATGTAATCGATACGGCTACGATGAGAGAGTCTTCCAGCAGAGGCTCAACGTTTCGTAACATCTCCACTATATTATGTTATCTAGGCGATTGTTTTTTTTTTCCTTTACGCATTCCATTTTTATTACTACGAAATATATAGTAAGGGGATGTGCAATAATTAACCTATATATTACCTTCTTAATTCCTATCATACGAAGAATCATATAATAAGTCAGGTTGGAAGTCACAAAAAATTCTCTTAGTAAGAAAAACTGTTTATTTTTAAAGTCATCGTTTCGACCCACATTGCAGGTCTTCTTCAGCGCTAGTAGTGAAGTCAGGTGTTGACACTAGACGCAATATTAATATTATTCAACAACATTCCTATAACATTATGTATAACTATATATTTTTCGAGTACATCGAAACGTTGGCTACTTAATCAATTTTTCTAAGAGAAATTCATTGAGCTCTTCCCGGGCCAATTTCTTCCACATTTATATTTTTTCTATATTTTTTATATGTGTATCCATACCTCTCAAATACAAACTATTGACAATAATCAGATTTACATCCTTTCCGAAGGGACGGCTTAATTAAGGATTTTTTACTCCCTTTAAAAAATTCTAGGGCCAACTGCTCGGCCCGCGACCGTAGCCATAGAAGTTTGATATTCTAACCACTATACCAAAGGTGACCCCTATTCGGATTATTTAATGAATTGTTACTGATTGAATTAACGAACGGTCAGTTATTTCTAGGTTTATTACTGCCCGATTAAACAAACAATCAAAAATTAGGACGTATACCTATAATTAATACAGTACAAATCATATAATATGTATAAACAATATAATTCACCTGTAAAATGTAGTTTCAACACTATCCTAACAAACAACACATCTATACTCAATGTTTCGAAGGAAGAACGTACAATCGAGGTTAAAAATGTTTCAAGATCCATTGTCTAGTTCAATGCTCTGCAATAGTGAAATAACGTATTTATGGTAAATTCGTATCTTAATAGTATCTTGATTTTTATAGCATTTATTTTACTGAAATCGACTTATTTTAATAGGGCAATTTTATATTTTAATTAAGTTAAAATAATTATAACTGAATATGTATTGGTTTGAATACATTCGAAGAAAACCTATATGGACATATCCTGCGAGTTAATGTAATTTGTCTAGCGATAAGAATATTTGGGCTCCTTAGAAATAAAATTAAAAAAAACTGATAGAAGATTAAGTGGCTACAGGCAAGAACAAATCGGACGATCAAAATCTCCGATAAGAAAAGGAGAAGGAGATCAGAGAGAATGAAGAGATAATGAACTGAAAGAAAGCCGAGGAACAAGCACTAATGATTGATCCGTGTACCCCAAAGTTGGGTGAAACTAAAAAAAAAAAAAGGATTTCACCTCACTCAGAAAGAAACTGAACAGGAAAGGGAAGAGCGTGACTAGGGGGAAACAATAAATCACATAATATTTAGCTTTAGTCAGTAACTTTAATGTTTAAGATTGAACTATTATCAAATCGAATATTACTACATTACAATAGCATAAGATTCTACTTTAGACATGACGCAATTTCTATGTAAATCACTTGAATTGAAAGTAAAATTAAATTGAATTAGTTAGTACTTAACTAAGTACTAACTAACTAAGTACTTAACTAAAATGTTTATAAAGGACAACCAAGGTGATTTTCAACAATCGCTTCAATGAAATCTATCGACCTTAAGTAATGGGCTACCGCTAATTTTAATGGAAAAATATTTTTTTAAACATGAAATTTTTTATCTCAAAAATTTTCTGTTTGAATTTCGCGTCAAAACAGTTAGTTTTGATAAGATATAATGTGACGTCATCACGCTTGTTGTCATCTCGCTACTTTTCCTTGTAGCAAAATTATTTTTGAAACATTTTTAGCTTGTTTTTAAAAAAAACTCTAATTAAATTGAAACAATTTTACTTTGTTAAATAAATAAATCACTTATCATGTCTTACAAATATTGTTGTGTGCCAATGTGTGAAAGCACCCCAAAATCAATCCCAGATAAACTGTTCCTTAAAGTCCCCATGGATCCAATAAGAAGAAAAAAATGGTTTTCTCTGATGAGAAGAAAAGATAACACTCTAAATGTGTCTTATCCTATGTTTTAATAAGAAGATTGTCATGATAATGTTATCATTAAAATTGTATGTAAAAATCATCCTTAAAAGATTGTTATGGATTCTTATCATAGATCTTCTACATTGATTATAGTGTAAAGTTAGCATAGTTTCAGCAATAACTAGCCAGTGTACAGTGCATGTAAACTCTTTCATTAACAAACCCATTTTCAGATCCAGTGAGTTTGATCTTTTTTTTTTAATTCATCACCTCTTGAGTGAACAGAGTGATAAAGAAAGTATTACAAAGTTTTAAGTACACTCAAAAAATATCATAAAGAAACCTTTATTATTTATAGGTTATGTTAATAAAACTAATAGTTATTGAATAAAAAGATGAAACTTTAACAAAAATCGATTCTTTACTTGAAATAAATTAATTTTAATTAATAAGCAATTGTTTTATTTCTCAAGATGAGCACAATATTCTATATGAAAATGCGAAAACATCATAAGAATTATTGATCACAAAAATGTGTACAAGCTTGATGACGTCACCAAACCAAAACATAGAGAAAAGTTTTTCATTTCCCGCGTGAATTTTTTCATAACCCGAACGCGATTTTTTTATTGAAAAATGATTTTTTAAACATAAAATAAATATTTATGTGAAAGTTACATTATGGTGAATCTAAAAATTCAGTAATTTTTTAATTAAAGAAAAAACTTGGTTGTCCAATTTAAAAATAGTGGAGTATCTCTAATAAGTTTGACACTTTCTTTTTTATTTAATTTCGAAAATATAAGTTTTTGTAAATTAAGGCTAAACTATAAAATATACGTACGATAAACGTGGCTAACATTATTCATTGCTCTAGAGTTGCTATCCCGAAGTTCCGGATAAAATCCGGCTGTGGCAGATAAATTATTTAATATGTTAACTCCTGGTTGGACCCTGTAGCATCTGACGATCCTTTTGGGGGTTCAATCAACCAGTATAAAGTGGGTACCCTTAATTGGAGGAAAACCCTGGCGGTCGGGCGTGATCTCAGACCACCGTTGTCCTAGAAACAGTGCAGTCTCCACCACGTACTGAACCCAAGAAACTTCTTGTTTTATAGTGGTACAGGTAATATTATTTTTGATACAATATACTGTAATGATTTTTTTTTATTATTAATTATTTTTTAACTTTATGATTCGATGTAAATTAATTATTATTGTTTTTCGAAGTAAATTGTGCATATTGAAATAACTGGTTTTAGCAAATATATATCCAACTATTGCGATGTTGTGGGAACTATTTCTTAGCAATGCGAATTTACTCATTGTATTTGATTTTATATCCTTTTATACCAATTATATTTTTACAGTCTTAGCTATAATTTATTATATCGCTGTATATGAAAGGTTTTACTTAGAAGTAGTATGGACGAATTTCTCAGGCATGCTATTTAGGAAATTTTGAAATATGTATTAAATTGCGCGGAAAGAAGGGTTTGTTTGGTTTAGGATTTTTTTTTCTTTTAAATGCGCCACCAGCTCCATCAATCTGGATTTACTTGGCAGCATTGAAGAATGGCCCAAAGCCTTGGTGAACCGAAGAGTGTAAACTTTAAGGCGGTAATCTGCGTTCTCAGCTCAAAGAACTTTGTTGAACGGGACATTGTTGTTGTTTTATTCATTGCTTTGTTACTATACATTCCTCCCAATTGTAACCCTTAGTTATTGACATATTTAGCAGTGTATATATTATAACTAGTTATGTAATAATATTTCTATTTATGTTCAACAAATAATGGACATTCCTAGTTATCAGTATATTTTTATTCTGTTTTCTATGTTATCTAATTACATATCAGGTACAATAGCTTTTAGAAGTTTCTAGCTTGAGAGGTTCTGAAAGAACATGAGTAACCCAAAAAGCTGTGGAGAGAACTGTCCACCAGTTGAAACTCTGAAAAGGGATGAGACTCATTTTATTTAATTCGCTTGCCAGTAGAAATTTAAGAAACTTGAAAGCGATTTTTACTACCATTCATATTTTATCCATGTACACCGAATCTCATCTGATTATATTCATAATTGGCGTCTGGAAATACTCAAATATAGTTGGATATATGTATTTTAAATTGTACCACTACAACCCGGTAACGGGTCTGGGGTTCAGTACATGATAGAGACTGTAATGTTTCATGGACAACGGTTCTGCAAGGAGGTGACGTCCTAGGTCACGCTCAACCGCCAGATTTCTCACCTTAGATACCTTGGGTTTCCGCCATGACAACTCAGTGCTCTACCACTGAGCCACTCCGCTCCCAATTTTTATTTTAAATATATTTTTCTTTGTCTTTCTCCTCTGCCATTCAGTATAGGAAAACCTCAATACATCGGAGCAATCCTTTCCGATCTCGACAAATTCTTTTCATTTGGGGCAGAGATTTTCCCTCTTCTTTCTCCTTTTCTTTGTAAGTGAACTTGATACAAGATTCTTGGGCGACCTCGTGGCTTTACCTATTTTTAGGCTTTACCTTCCTTTGTTGCCGTTCTTCGTACATGCGACAGACATGCCCTTACCCCTTCAATTGTCTTTTTTCAATGGAAGTCTTTTGTTCGAAAACTTGTACTTTAAGTTTTATTGTCGCAATCCGAACTCCATCTATCTTTGTTTTACCAACAACTCTTGGAAGATACTTCATTTCTGCACTTGTAATGCAGTGTAGTGTTTTTCAAGCATGATTCAACTTTTATTCCTATTAATATATTGGTTTTAAAAACTTCCATTACCATGTTTTAGTAGCTATGAAACTTAGCATCCGTCTCCGATGAATTAGGATAGGGATCTTTAACGAATACCTCAGATCATAAAGGCTCGAGTCCTCCGTTTTACGAGTCTTTCGCACGACTAACATATTTTTAAATACATTAAAGCTACCTGTCTGACTAAGATCCACTACCCCACAGGTGACCCCTATTTTCAATGTACACCTATCTATTAAGTATTAACCATGCCTAATAATTTATAGTTATTTATTTATTTACCTTCTAATTAGTTAATTGTAAACACAAAACTATATCGTGGCAAAAATATGTAATAATTTTGTGGCGGAAGCTCCGTTATGATCGGACGTGGGTAATGTGGAGGAAGCGTTCACTGCAAACTGACACAGAGAACCTGGAAGTTCTTTTATCTACTAGGAAACCACGATTGATAGTCGCCGATGAATATTGGAGACAGGTAACCTCTTTCTTGATGGCTTGCTCTAAATCTGGGGAGCATGTAGGTGTACTTATCTGGCATCCTTCTTCATCCTTTTTTCATCGTAGGATTTGCTCACACATTCACCCTCAACACCAACCAATAGTTTTATAAGTGATAATAAGTCATTTGCGTATCGAGGATAATTATGTATCGTAATTATAAATAAGTAATATTCATCAATTCATAATAAAAATAATGTTCTGTTATAAGAAATGAAATCCTCACTGCCATAGTTATTGTAATCTAACTATAATGTGTTGAAATTCAATTGTTTCTATGGTTATTAATTTAAGACGTTGTTTTTTTTTATTATTTAAATTATATATATTATTTATAATGAATTTAATTCGTAAGATACGTTGCTAATTATAATTATTTACTTCTCTATAACAATAAATTCTTTAATATTAAAAGCTTTACTGATTTAAAGTTTATTTGGTGAATTTATAAATATACTATAGCATTCCTGCCAAGTCCCTTTTTTCCAATAGAATATTCAATCAAACTCCCACTGTTTAACTGTCATTAATTATAAAAACACTGTTTAACAGTGTAATTTTTATATTATTACAATAAAAATTACACCTAAAATACAAAAAAAAATCAATTTCTTCCTTATTAATTCAATTTTTTATTGTTCCAACTCGTATTTAAAATAAGTTGTGCTCCACCATTGACGACAAATATTTTAAATAAGATCGTAAATATTTTAAATAAGATCGTAAATGCATACTTTTGTTTATTTAAAAAAATAACTCACTAATTATAAATACTAATACCCTTAATTCAAACATTCAAAACATTCAAACATATGTTTTAATTTATTTATTGAATAGTATTATTTGTTTAGATTCTTCGAGTGAGGAATCAGGAAAATTAAATGACATTTAAGAGTAAGAAATTATTTTTAAAATAACCCTTTAATTTTTCTCCAGCAGAAGGAATAGTTTCCCTTTTATTGAAACCATAAATTGATAAAATATAAATAAAATATATAGATGTGTTATATATTTTCAAATCTACTCAATTGATTTCATGGCACTCGACTCAATCAAGTGATTTTTCCCTTAAATATTTTACTCCTCTTCAAGGCTTGGCCTCGGGAAGAGCAGTCGTTACGGGGCATATCGATCTTGTTACAGAACTATACTACGTAACGATGCAGGCGTTTGCTCTAGAGAAACAAATATTAGGAACCTTATACGGTTTGTAACAAAAGCAAACAGAGGATTTACATAAGAAATGTTCTGCCGCCGGAAAGGGTCGAGATCTCGATTGTTAATAATTGAGACTTCATTTGTGACCTTTTGCCTGGACTGGGTTTTCTACAACGGCTGTTTATGTCAGCTATTTCATTTGAACCTCCTATGGTTTCAGTTTTATATCATCCTCTTCATGTAAAATTCCTATGTAAATCTAAATTGTTATATTGTTGATAATTTTCGTTCTCAAATATTGCAATGGCTCTAATTCGGAGTTCAAATATTACATCATTTTATGAATTTTTTATAGTTTTATTATTGACATCAATGCATTTATCTTATCGGTCAAAAGAAGAATGAGCTCTCCCTCCATCCAAAAAAAACATACAAAAGAAGATACATCAAATGGTAAAATTTATTTGTAGGCGTGGTTTCCGTAGTAGCCAGTGTTTTTTTCTTTTTAAACTATCAGAAAAATATTATTAAAAAACATAAGCCTAAACTAAAATATAAGAAGCTTGTTTTAATATTAAAAAAAAACCTTACCACAACACTTGAAAGGGCCTGGGGTTCTCGTTCAGTACAAGATAGAGACTGTACTGTTTTCTAGGACAACGGTTTTACAGGGAGGTGATTTGTCTTAGTTACGCTCACCCGTGAGATTTCCCCACTCTCTAGAGGACAATACTTTTTCGTGGAGTTCTCAATTCTTGACAGGCAGATTTCCCCATCACTTCTCTGTAAGTCTTTAAATAAATGCTCAGTTCTCAAAAAAATAATAAAAATTGGTACTTGGTAACGACTCTACTGTCATTGACGGTAATATAGCCAGCTCATATCAGCAATCTGGTAGGTTACTTGATAATATGAGAAGAAGAATAAACATTTTGCAGAGTTTTTTAAGTTTTTTTTTTTAATAATGTATACAAATAGTATACAAATAAAGATTTCCTTACAATTTAATAGCAATTTTTAATGAAGTAGATATTCGCGAGCGAAGAATACTAAAGCTCAACCATGATAAAACTTATAGATACAAAAAATGTTTGGTTAATTTAAATTTCGATTTTTCCAATTATAATATAATTTAAAAAATACTCAAATATCACCTTTAAAAAAAAAAAAAAATATTAAATTAGAACTAACACAATTATCATCCTAAATAAAAACTTTGTTTTTCAAGCATCAGATCAAATTTCAAAACGTTTAATTTATTAAAGAGTCTGAGCCAAATTTCTTAAATCCAGCAGTACTCCGAAAGCTAAGATAAAACTCTATTTACAGAATAAATGCAATTTGAACTAGAAAAGTTGCAAGTTTGGAAGTAAAATCTAATCCTGGAAAGTAAAACTATAAGATGTTGGGAAGACTCTATTGAGTAGTTTTGTACTTGAAGAGCCTCTTACTCCAGATCGTCCGTTTTCTCAATAAGGGCATAAAAACTGAAATGTTCATGTCAAGATTTAACAGGTACTTATGAATTTTATTTGACTAATTTTTAATGATTATTACTAACAATTGTATTGGAGCATTCACCTAAATCATAATGCTTTGCGCCTAATTATATTGCCTTGAACTACCTACTATCTATACAACAATAAGATGTAATTACATAGGACATATATACAAAATTAAATATGGACATGGACCAGACGCTACAAACAACAATTACATCTTCTAGACTACAGTCACTTGACTTACGAAACAAATGGCTAATATACAAAACTGTACTAATACCTATTTAGACACACACATTTAAACCCCATAGTATAGAAGAACTATTAGGATCAGCATAACACGCCCATAAAGAAAAGATACAAACAACACAACCCCAACTTGACAAATTGAAAATACTCCTATTTATTTCGAATTCCACCGTACACAACACACATTCTACTGTAAAATCCTATATTCACAACCAATACACAAAATTAAACTCATCAACACAAAACAATCCACTTGTCTTGATCTTTCCTACTCCTTGTTTCATGGACATGCTTGGAGAAGATTAAAAAGGCAATGGCCAAGAGACCTATTGATCATTTCCAAAACTTCATGTTCCAGGGAATCCAGGAGAAAAAACAAAAACTAAGATAATAGTTGCTAGATATGAGTTTGAGCAGATGCGAATGTAAAGTAAAAGAATAAGAATGAGAGACATTAAAAGAAAAACAGGAAAATTTACGAATACCACGGAGCATTTATAAAATCTGCTATAATATGTGTAGGTGCTAAAATAAAAACATTAATCAGTTAAATAAAATTTCATTTCCTGCAAATCGAGGAGGAAAAATGATACATCTCAAATTTGACATGCTGCCCTTGTGCAAACATGACATATCCTACTAATATTATAAATGCGAAAGTTTGTAAGGATGTATGTTCGTTACTCTTTCACGCAAAAACTACTGAACGGATTTGGATGAAACTTTACAGTAATATAGGCTATACTGCAAAATTACAACACATTACCTACATATGTAAATTATTCTAATCCTTTCAGTTTTAATTTCTCGCTGCTGCCGTACGACAAGTGAAACCGTTAGTTATACTAAGTAATCCTTTTCAATAAATTCAATAACATTACATACTAATCCTTTACTGACCCGAACAACAGTAAACGAAAGTAACTTCTGTCCGTCCCGTTTGTCAATCAGTGTCAATGTATGTTTCATGGCTGTGCTGATCCGTTTGTGATGAAATTTGATATGGATAATCTCAAACCGGGGAAGAACATAGGCTACTTTTTATTAACACACCACACAGGCGAAGTTTATATAAAACTGTAACCTGATTGACTAACACACTCAGCGGCAACGCACAGTAGAAACTACTGAAATTAGCATCTTGAAATTAGCAGATAGGTTCTTTGAAATAGCTTAAATGAGCACTAAGAAAGGAATTTAGATAATTCCACCCCTAAGGGTTTCTCCTTTGATATAATAGGGGTTCAAAGATTGTATGGAATCCGTCAGTTTTGAAGTTAAACATCTGAAATTTTGGATGTGCGAGTAACATAGTTAAAATAAATTAAATTATTCATTTCAAATGATCTGTCACGAAACTTTATGTGGCAGACCAAATTCCACGCGAGTGAAGCCGTGGGCAAAACTAGCTTTCCATAACACATTATGAGCAATAATAATATCTTTTAAATAAATTTAAATTACTTCCTTACTTTGTTACGAGCAAAATAATCTATAATGACCTTAATCTCCCATTTGTTGCTGCTTTTTCCCGAATCCAATATCAATCTTTTCATTACAAACTTCATTCTTACTCAAACCCCCTAGTTTCAAACCTAGCAACCTCTTCAATTCCTGATAATCCTCCGAGGCGTCTGAAAATAAGCTAGCTTCGTGACCTTTTAAGTTGAACTTGTTATTTGAGTACTACCACTGGGTAGTTTCTCTACTTGTCATGCTAATATGCACCAATCATTCTATTTACTTGTTGTATTAGTATAATTCAGTTGTAAATTTCTTTGAATAATTTTTTTTTTAAATAAAAAAATATCTCTAGCCTGTTGTGTGACCCAGACATAAATAATATAAAAATAAGAGACCTTAATTTTTGCAAGAGAAGCCTTTCTTATTCCTCTTAATACCATTGTTAGGAGTTTTCCCAAGTTTGTTGATAACCGTCTATTGAAAGGAGGAGTGAGGGTATTATTAATGACATTAATAATAAAGAATGGGGTTCATATTTAGAACTTTTTCTCCTCAAAGAAATTCTTTCTTATTATCTTAGCTAATTTATGATTATTTTGTTTTCTGTGAATATTTTAACGGATGGCATAACAATTGTATCGAGGAAAACCTCCTTAGCGTACAAAAATAATGTATGTTGGCTCCATCATGAACCTAATAAATACATAAAATAAATAATAAAATAAAGTAAATAGAATGAATGATAACGGCAAGTAGAGAAAATGCTCACTGGTAGTACTTGAATAACAACTTAGAAGGTCAAGAGGACATCTCCTTTTAAATGCCTCGGAGGATTATCAGGAATTGAGGTTGCTAAGTTTGAAAAAAGTGAGTTTGAGTGGGAAGTTGGTCATGAAAGGATTGATATCGGGCTCCTGCCTAATAAGTAGCAATAAGGATAATAAGGCCATTATGGATGACTTTGTTCGTAACAAAGTAAGGAGGATAGAGGATTTTACGAAGGATATTGGATAGGTTACGAGAGGAATTCTATGGCTTAGTGGAGTCCCAAATCTTTAGTCCGTCATCATGAATTTGAAATATTTTCTGTATTCATACTATGTTCAATACTTTTGCACATTGAGAAACTGATTATATAACTTAATCAAGGTTGAGAATTTGCCAAACATATATAAATGGAATAATAATGTATTTGTATCTATCTGTGCATCTGTTTTTTATGATACTCTTCCCAGTACAGTAATTGTATTCCCTACTCAGAAATTCCACCTATAATTGAGTGGGATAGAGAATGTAGTACATATTGTGTAATTCTGTTTTCCAACTTCCCTCTAAACCTGGCTATGTAACATATTTCGAGAGGATTAAACCTAATGGTTATGCTAAGAGATTCTCAACTAGTTACCTCTGTATCTGTTCATGAAACAGTATTATGAATTTCAGATTCATATAAAGATAATTATCATATGCTCTCTAAAATGAGGCTAATACATTTTTTCTTTCAAAATTACCATTTGAAAGCAACGTTCATCTATTGCCACATTCCGTGCTACTGTATACTATGTGCCTTTTAATTACTGATGTACTGATGAAATCATACTATAATTGATAACTTAAAATGCACACAAAAAACATTATTAATTTATTATTACTTTGTGCATTATTCTGAACAATTATGATCGTTAGCAAGCATGGACCCTTTGGTCTATTACAATATATAATTTATTGCTATAAACAATAACATTATAATTCTTGGTTCTGTAAGTAAAGTCAATAGGAATAATTGTCATGATGCATAAACCGCATTCACACTAAGGAGATATTAGATCAGCGATGTATTATAAGTACGCGATATACGATACGCATTTCTCAACAACGGAAGCCCATAAGTCGTCGCAATATACTCCTTCAGATATAACGCTTACCGGCCTAAGTATTTTACGCCAGTTTGAGTTCTGACCTACAATCTGACAACCACTTTCAAGACAACATTTGAGACTTAATTCGGAGTTTCGGTTAACAAACACTTGTATTTCATTATCAAACGACAATTAATATATGGTGTGGGCAAGTTATTTACATTTGAAAAAAACCTGTATCACTACGACAGAAGGGTCTGAAGTTCAGTACATATTAGAGACTGTATTGTTTCTTAGACAACGGTTGAGCAGGGAGGTGATTTGTTTTCAACACGCTCAACCGCCAGATTTCCCCCCTTATTTTTGGTACCCACTTTATAGAAGCTGGGTGAGTCCCAGGAGGGTCCTAGCCCCATAGGACCCATCTCTGTACGATAAGAAATGAAATAAAAGTCTGCCAGCTCCACTGATCCACTACGCTCCTATGTAATACTTTGTCAATTATAACATTTTTTGTGCAATTAGTTTACAGTCAACACTCAATTATCTTTCTATCAAAAGGAACGTCGTTATATTCCCTTAAGATGATTGAGATTGACGCAGTTGAAAGGTCTTTTCTCATTGGGTATTAATAATTCAATCAGACCGCTCGAATGACTGGAGCATTTGATTGGCTTGTGGTCTTTGTTGTCAATTTATCTTGGAAAGAACGTCACTCGGCAAACAAAATGTCAGTCGGCCCTTCCCAGAACCAATATTTAACATCGATTATTCGTGTTTATACGCAAATTTAATTTTATAATTAATCTTAAATGTTTTTCATATCGTAATAGTTCATAAAATTTCATTATATAATTGAGAAACTACATTTCTCAATTTATTTTTGAAATTGAGTTTGTGACTATAGGCTTAATGGTTTGCAAGTTACAGAGTGTGTAATAAAAAAAAAAAAAGGTTCTTTTTAGATATTGAACCTAAGGGTATAACAAATTCAGTTATTTCTTTTTGTTATAAAATTACGTTTTTTTCGTTAAAGGGGTGAAGCACACCAGATCTCATTTCTTATTTTCATGTTGTAACAATATTATATTATAAATATTAATAAATTATTGGACTTGAAAATAACTTTCTGTTATTATACAATCAGGTTCCAATGAAATACTA
Source organism: Arma custos (assembly GCA_037127475.1). Taxonomy (NCBI): domain Eukaryota; kingdom Metazoa; phylum Arthropoda; class Insecta; order Hemiptera; family Pentatomidae; genus Arma; species Arma custos. Next base: position 70,964,105 of record CM073764.1, read on the forward strand.
TGGTAATTTACTAGTTTCGCCACTTTTAATGAACTTTTAATCAATCAATATAGCTGGTGGGAGTGAGAAGTATTGATTAACTAGCGATGGTAAGCACCCGAGAGTTTAAAAAATGGTTAACTATGCAAATGGTTAAGAAAAAGTACAAGCACAAATTAAATGTCCAAAACAGAAAAAAATAATGTATATCAAAACAAAAATTTTAAGTACTGGAATATCACAACTAGTTTAGATATTAGGTTATATATATATATATATATATATATATATATATATATATATATATATATATATATAATTATTTACCTATAATTGTGAAATAAATAAACTTGCTGAACTAAGTAAATGACTCCTTTCCTTGAAACAACATGGCGGAACCTGATTCGTTACTGAAAAGCGTCATCCGGCTTATTAAGTGACGAGACAATGAATCCCAGACACAATTTCATCCCGATGCTGAATTCTCCGCCTTAGGATGCTTTCCCCTACATCTCAGCAAACACACTGAATACACACACACACACACACACACACACACACTCATATGCTGAGCCTCGAACCCTTAACTAACTCCACCCTTAGCAACCTCGAGCAGTTTCTGCTTCCTCTTGTTTGATATTCTAACAAACATTGGGGGTCGATATTGACAGCATAAAAGGGAGATATTTTATATTATAAACACATGTTTTATTTATATATATATATATATATATATGTTTCTACTCTTAAATATATTTTTAATATATTGATTGATATTTGGAATTCCAGAGTATCATTTAGGATGATTACTCAAATTATTATTTCTATGCTTTAATTCCAGAGGTCTGTTCTTGTTTTTATCAATTTACTCATCTATTATATTTTCAATATATAATTCATAAATAAATAGTGCATCTGGGGTATGTAAGCACCATAGGAATTATAATAAGTATAGTTTATTTATTAAGTTTTAAACAAGATTAACGATTAAATAGATATATTTTTAGAGGTACACTTAATGATTCAGATATAGAAACAGAAAGCGGATTGCCATAAAATACATAACAGGAAATAAATTACACTTATCTGTGAAACCGGGGTAGATTCGCCTTGCTACCTCCGGGTCTCGCTGTCTTCGGATACTCCTTCCCCCGCATCTCTTTCGCCGGCTCCCTCTTCCCCGTCATCCTTCCTCGGAATCCGTGTAGAGAGTACTTTCTCCAGTGGAGTCTTCGACGCCCCTTTTCTTATCTTTTCAGCCATCTTGACCGTAAGGGGACCATAGGGGACACCTGCGTGACCTACTTTCATCACTTTCATGATGGCATCACGACGGTACAATACATAGCAATATATATATATATATATAGTTTTTACCTGTACCACTAAAACCAGAGGTTCAGTACATGGCAGAGACTGTACTATTTCTTGGTCAATGGTTGTGCAGTGAGGGGAATTGTCTGTACATTTTCTCACCTTACTCACCATACAAAGGCTAGGTGAGCCACTCGGGAGTCCAACCGCTATCAGATTTTTAAGAAATCTCTCAGCGAGCGGGATAACCCAGAACTTTAGGCAGAGCAACTCAACGCTCTACCACTGAGCCACTCCGCTCCGTATAGCACCACTCCGTCACATAATAAATTTTTTTTGTCCTAAAACGATCTGAAACAATACATCATTACACATTTCAGCACAATCACTAACCTTGAACAATATTTACACATTACTCGTAAATGGTAATATTCAACAGGTGTTTTGGTTGACTGATGCGGTAATAACATTTCGTCATCAATTTGTAATTACCATTGATTTATGTAACTCCATATTTAAACATGTTTATAGGAATATACTTCATTCGTATTGAGTGATGTCCTGGAACATATTTTCTCATTAATTTGTATTTACAATTTATGCATTAACTGTAAATTATAATTGTCTAATTATAATGTGTAAATGGGTGTAAATTTCATGTTAAATCTTAATGTTCATAACCTTTTACTGTAATTCACTCAAGTCCTATTGTTTTTTCCATTGAAGTCCATGCACAACATAACAATAGATTCTCGAAACTTCGCAAAAATTTAATTTCATACGTTTTTCCTGAATTTCAAAAACCGGAAAAATGATATGCACACTCACACCTTTATGTATTCCAAATAATTTTTTATATATATTTTTTAATATACCAAATCACATTCAAGACTACTTTAACAAATTTTAAACTGCCATTCAGGTCACATGTAATTATTTCATTAAAACCGTCAATTTTTGTACTCAAAAGCTTATCATCTATTCTATGTCTGACATGAGCAATTAGCAACAGGCCAAACTTCAGCAATATCAGATTGATCTATATAATACAATTTTTGTTTTTACCTGTACTTTACGTTCTTTCGGTTACTTTATAGTTTGAATCAACTCTGTCAGCATTGCTTTTTTTATTTGATTTCTATCAAAGAATAAAGTCAAATGTAGTAAATATCATGATTCTAGAAGAAGACCGCAACAATATGGTCTCAAGAGAGATAAGAAGCCCCCCAAAAAAAAAGAATGGCAAAAGTATGGGCACAAAGAAAGGCAAATACGAGCCTTTAAGTCATTTTCGTTGTTTTAATAATCGCAACCAATATAGTGATAATAACAGTACCTTTAGGTACCGGTCATTTGATTTTATATTTGGAGTAAATATACTTTGTTCCTGTGAAGGTTTCTTTAAACTACTTATGAAGATGTCTTTCTGGGAATTGTATCAATAAAAGTCGTAGCACGAAATCCGCATTATATGTGCATAAGATAATTTGATATCTTAATTTGAAATTCTATAATTTTTATAATTATTGAAATTCTTCCAGTTCTACGTTTTATAAAAAGAAACATTTTTTTTACATGTTCTTCTTTTGCATACTAGGGACTACTTTCCAATTTCAATACATCTCACCTTGTTGTTTCTCTTTTGTTCCGTCTAACATTTACCATCATTTCCCTGTACAGTGTCTTTCTGTCGTTGGAAACTTCGTCCCAGGTTTTTTCAATCTTCCCTGAAATTTCTTCATACTCAAAACTTCCTTAAAACCTCTCTGCCCGAAGGGTCGTATTCCCTTATTCTAAATCTTTTTTACTTCCTGAATCCAGGTAGTAGTTGATTTTTTTTTTTCACTAGGATACTTGTATATTCTTTTCGTTAATCCGAAATCACCAATCCAAACATTAACAATTTTTTTTCATTGTTATATATTTCATCATTACAACCCCATTTTTTTCACTGGGCCTAAGACTTTTCTTATAATTCTTTTTTCTAGTAGGTACCTCAAAGTTTTCTAATCTATAGTTTAATACTTGGCATTCACTCGATATAGCCAAATTTAATTTTTATTTATTTCAATAATAAATACAATTTGATATCAATGTAATTGCTGTAAGGGATTTAGATTTCTCGAATTAAAATAAAACTTCGTCAGTTAAAGAAACTATTCATTACCGGACATTTTATTTTATTTTTGTTCCAATCTCATAGATATCTCCTCATATTTTCTAACTATACGTTTTAATCCTACCATTGATTTTCATGAATTACTTGTATGAACTAGTTATAAGCAAAAAGCTATAACATATATTTTTCAAGCCAAAAAGGCAATTCTTTTGGGTGACAATGTAAATTATTTAACAACATGCACTATTCAGTGTCATCGATCTTGTTCCACCTGCATTGGTTCTATGAAATCATTACGCTCCTTTTGTTGATCTTTACGTATATATTTTATTTTTGTTAGCATCCTGGTAGTTTACAATGTGCATGATTTTTGTACTTTAAGTGATTTCTAAAAACTGAAAATTTCTAACTTTAGGAGGGAATGGTTTTATCGTCGATAAAAATACGGAGTATTTAATGTGAAAAAAACGAACACCTTTTTTGTTTTCGATCTATGGTGTTTGCTTTAGGATTGATATCTGATGTAAAATTCACATAGTCATTTAGAAGTAATTAAACCACATGGAATGTGGTGGCAATACTGGCCCTGATATCCATAATACCAATAATCATAACCTTCCATTCATTGATTACTTTCTGTTATTATTGTTACATATGCAGAGTGTTCTTTAAGTCATAAATAAATATAAAATTAATAGATAATTTCTCTTTTTTATATGGTATAAACACTAAAGGTAAAATACTTTTGACTACTGATCTTTAATATTTAATATTAACTGATATGCCTACTAATGTTTAATGACACTTTGCGACGAGTTAATATATCGTCTATAATTTCTATATGTTATTTAGATTGTTCCCTTTTTTCCCGTTAATGGTTTATGGATGGTTAAAAAATTGATGAAAAACTTATTGTACTACTATTATCGATACTCTCGAAAAAAAAGATTATTGGTATGCATAAGAGGCTGAAAAGTCTCTGGAGTTGGGATCTACTACCGAGAGATGAAGCCTGCGAGTCCCTTCGGTTGGAGGTTTCTACATCCACTCTTTCTAGTGAATTCTTTAGTTGAGGATTTCGAAAGAATACAATATACAATGTGCCGAATGGCATTTATATAATTTCTTTTAATAAATACTTAATTATTACTAGGTTTGTTGCCAGGAATTATGATGGTACCGATTCAGCTACACAGTTTTGTCATTGAAGTTGGTCTCGTTCCGATACATACTAACTGATAGAGAATCCAATGAATTCAGTTTGCCTTTTATGTGAGCTCTTGGAAAGGGGAGGCTATTGAATAATTCAGTGGAAGAATTATAGGAACCTGATTTAAATTTGGTCCCGTTTGACGGAGAACTCTGATGTAGCGCTGTAATAAATTCAGAAGCAGCGGCTCTGCCTCGCAATTTTAAATTATCTCCAATAGAATTCGACCTGTGAGTTTCCGAATCGAATGTTGGATTATTAATTTATATCTAACTGTATCTTATTCCCCTTATCAGTACATGATAGAGACTGTAGTATTTCTAAGGGTAATAACTGGTTAAATAATTTATCTGCCGGATCTGTAACATTTCGAGATATTTGCTTTCCTGAAGTTGAAGTGAGTTTGTTTCGTGTAGTATTCAATTCATCATAATTTTCTAGGTGTTTTTTTTTAAATTGTATTAATTATATTGAGGCAATATAGCAATAAACAAATAATAGCTAAATAGCTATAGTTATTTGCAGTACTGATAACATAATACATAAGCTAAATGTACTCAGAACAACTAGACTATTACGCGTATACCTGCACTGCTCAAATCCACTTCAACATTGTCGGGCGAATTGTACTATGCTCTCTCTCGGTCTTCTATCGAGTGCCTTCAATTTTCAATTGTAAATCATGATCATTATACTTCGAATATTTTGCTAATTGAAACTAATCATTTATTTTATCCTACAAAAGTCAAAGAGCTAATTACTTCGATCAGGTACAGATTATTCGTACTAAGCGTATCAATTCCATACGTTCCACACTTCAAATGATATGGACCATTAAAATTAATTATTAAATGTTACAATCTGCATAAAATAATTTTTAATATAAAATTATGTTTAATAAAATCCTACTTTAATTTATTTGATATATCTTTCTGTTACATAAAAAAGTTTTTAATGATATAATATTTTAATCGCTTGCCTAGCAACGAGTCGAGGAATTGCTCCTTCGTCTCATTTCGCGTTCGATAAGTTAAATTATAGATACTTCTAAAAATTGGCAAATCACAAAGTCACTATTCCATTTAAGCTGCCACTCAAAGTATTGCATTGGTTTTGAAATTAAATGGAAAAAGAAGATGGGCACCCTACCTTCTAATTTTTTAATTAGTGTGTTATCCTCGTATAATAATATTAACCTCGTGAAAAGGGGTCTCTTACCGCATTAAGAAGAATCTTTATTTATTTTCATTTTTACATTATGCCAAAACATCAAAATATTTTCTAAATTATTCTGAAAAAATGAAATTCTGCCTTTTTAAATTCAACCCTATGATGTTTTATTAGGAAACAAAACAATGGATGGCCTAAGTTTTTATACAGAATTAATAAGAAGAACATTTTGTACGAAGTATGACTTGTTTGAAATGAAAAATATATTGAATTACAACTTAAAGGAGCAAGGAAAGAAAAATCTCTCTAAGGATTACTTTACCCCGGTTTCTCTGCCAGTGACCTGAACCATAGAAACTGAATTATATCGAGTTATATTTCAAATTAAATTTAATTCGGATAGTAATATCAAATTTCGCAGGTCACATTTCAATGACAAGATTCAGCACGTGGCACCTGCATACCCTACTGGAGCTCACCCAACCTCTATAAAGTACCCTGAATTATGGGAAATCCTGCGCGGTTTGGCGTAAACTCGGAACTACCACCTCCTTGTACAACTGTTATCTCAGTAATAGTACATTCTCTAACATCTACTGAATCCATCATGACCCTTCCTGGTTTTTATTTGTATTTATAAAATGGTAGTTTCTAAAAATTGTTTTAGTCTTGAGATAGTCTTTTTTAGTATTTTAATTTTCGGTAAAAAAAATTGGTATTGATGAAGTTATAGGCTACTCCTGAATAAATTAAAAAAATATATATGATTACGTAAAAACTTAAAGAAAAAAAAAATCGGCTTCCAGTCAACTACTTTATTGTTTTATATGACAAAACGTTTCGACACTATGGTGTCATTTTCAATTATTTATTTTTCTGCATTCCTTAACTTTAAATAAAATAACAATAATTACAATAATATAAAATTTTTTTACATAAATGTCCAAAAAGATAACATACTATAAGTACAAATACCTGGAAAGTCACTATTTTTTAAAAATAATTTTTAAGGAGATCTTTAGTCCTCCATAGTCAAACTTATATTCCATTACACAAAAAACCAAACCTTGATCCTTGAACCATCTGATCCTTTTTCTTATTTTTATTAGTCATTAGACTTTAGTATAAATATAACTAATTATGTTCTAAAATGTACATTAATAAAGTAAAATTAATTTTTTTTTTTTTTATGAATTTAATTTATTTATTTATTTTACTATATAATTTTTAAATAATATTTTATCAAAACAATTAATTAATTTTGAAATATATGGAATTTTTTTTTTTTTTTTCTTTTTTTTTTCCAATGTATAAGTATTCTTATGATCTATTATTTTTTAATTTCAAAATTATGGATGAATATAATTTACTAATTTCTCCTGCCTCTTTTCTATCGTTTACAGCATTTTCTAATTTATCATTTATAAATAAAGCCTCTAAATTTTTTCTTTTTGTAGTATTATCTTCTCTATGTAGAATTTTAGGCTTATCGAAGTCAAAAGTGTGCAATTCCTTTTTACAATGTGCTGACAATGCTGTACTTGTTTTAGCTTTAGGTTTAATGTTATTTTGATGGTGATATATTCTGTTTTTTAAGTGTGTGCTTGTTTGTCCAATGTATATTCCATCACAATTATTACAAGTAAGTTGGTATATTAAATTTTTGTTTTCCATAATTGGTATCTTATCCTTTTGACTTGTTATAATGTTTTTGATTGGGTTTCTTGTTTTGTGTGCTATCCTCATTTCTGGTATGTCATAAATTTTAAAGGTTGGTTCGATTTTTTCTGATAAGCCTCTGATATAGGTTATACTATTATATTTAATTTTATTATGTTTTAATTCTATATCTTGTGCTTCTGTTACTATATTAATTTTATCATTGTCTATAAGTGGATCTATGTTATTAGTTTCTTTTACAAAAAAATTAGTTATTTTAGATTGAGAAGGTTTAATTTTTATTGCATTATTTTGGCTATGTATTTTTGAAAAGTTAGTAGATTCTTTTGTATTTAATTTATTTTTTATATTTATAGGTAAGTGATTATCTTTTATATTTAAATTGATTTGTTTATGCCATAAATCTTTTATTAGTTTGATTGGAAAAGCGTTGTTAAGAAGGATTTTGAATATTTTGTTTTTCGTTTCTTTTAAAAATTCTACATCTGTTAATTTTATTGATCTATTAATTAGATTTAATGCTATGTTTTTTATTTGATGTCTCGGGTGATTTGAATAATAATTAAGTAATTTACTGGAGGTGATATCCTTTTTATACCATTTTGTTTTAAGGTTATTATTTTGTTTTCTTATGATAGTAAGGTCTAAAAAATTTATTGAGTTATTATTTTCCAATTCTTGTGTAAATTTTATATTTTTATTTTGTTTATTTAGGATTTTACTAAAATTTTCTAAATTATTTTTATTTGTGATAATTAAAATGTCATCTATGTACTTTACTAATAACATAGGGGGGTTGTTTAATTTTTGTAGGCTATCTTTAATAATGTAGTTTAGTACTATACCAGATATATTTACAGATAATCTGCCTCCCATTGGTAATCCTTTTGTTTGTTTAAAAAATTGGTTTTCGAAAGTAAAAAATCCATTTTCTGTACATAGTTTAATACCTTCCAAAAAAATGGATTTACATTTTATACTAGTATATGGTTCGATGTTTTCCCAATTATCATTTATAAGTTTGTAAGCTAATTTTAATGGTATATTTGGAAACATAGATACCACATCCAAACTACTTATTATCTGTTCTTGCTCTAATTTCATATTGTCTAATTTATTTTTTAATTCAATTGCATTTTTAATGTCATATTCGTTACTGTTATTTAAATAATCTAAGGATTTATTTAAAAATTTTGAAAGGTTATCTGTTGGATTGTTTGTTCCATCTACAATAGGTCTGCAAGGATATCCTTCCTTATGTAATTTGATTAAACCGTGAATTCTAGGGTTACTGTAGTATTTATTTGATAGTTTATTAAAATTTTTATCTATATATCTGTATCTAACTAACTTTTCTAAATATTTATTTATTTTAATGTTCAGTTCATTCATCGGGTTGTATCTTATACTTTTGTAAGTGTCTTTATCATTCAAAATGTCTAAAATCTTTCTCTTGTAGTCTTATTTAGTTATTATTTAGTTTTATCACTTTTAATTATGCATAGATCTTCATTATTTTTAAAGAAGATCTTTGTAGTTAGGATATCTTAATTTATAATTTGAGTGAATCTATTTAGGTTTATTTTTTCTTTATTTAAATAATTTAATATGTTTTTACTGATGGTATTCCGTAAGCCATTTTTATGGTTTTCTGGAGTGCCTATGAAAGTTATTATTGCTTCTACATTTGCTATCATTTGATATATATTTATTTTTTTATTTTTTGGTTCATAATTGAAATTATCGCCTAAACTTAATAAATTTATAATATTAATAGGTATTTCTCTAGAAGTTAGGTTGATTACTCTATTGTCTAAGTGTAAGTTATTATAATAATAAAAAATATTAAATTGTTTTTTGGTACATTGATTATTTCCTTGGATATTATTAGAGTATATAGTTGTTTTGTGTTTATCTAAAATTTCGCTATTATTATATGGGTTTTTGAATTTCATCCTATTAGGTTTATTTGTTTTGATATTAATGTTTTTTAACTTAATTTCTTTAATATTATTATACCATCTTTCACATATATTTGTAATTAAAACTTGCAAATTTTTATCTGAAATTTTTTCTATAGTTAGTTTCAATTTTTTTCTTATTGAATTTGTTAACCAGAATGCCTGTTTTTTGTCTAAATTAACTATTTTATGTCCTATATAATTAAAGAAATTATGATGTTTTGTGTTATTTAGGAAATTTTTATTAAAACAGTTTTCTATATTAATTATATGAGATAAAAGATGATTAGGTAAAATTTGGTTTTCCATGCATAATTTAAGGTAAGTTAGTTTACATTCAGCATTAATTAATTTTAAATTCAAATCAAAAATCATTCTCAGTGTATTTATACTCAATTTAAAGTTATCTGGACTTACATTTTGATGTTTTGTACAATTCAATAGTTCATTCTTAAAATTCTTAGTCAAATCTTCTACTAATTTGTTATTAGATGCAGTTGGTGCTCGGATTTCACCTTGATTGTTCATTCTTATAATTTTTTCCTTTTTTTAAACTGGATTTATTTGAATTTCATCTTCAAGAAAAAAAAAAAAAAAATCGGCTTCCAGTCAACTACTTTATTGTTTTATATGACAAAACGTTTCGACACTATGGTGTCATTTTCAATTATTTATTTTTCTGCATTCCTTAACTTTAAATAAAATAACAATAATTACAATAATATAAAATTTTTTTACATAAATGTCCAAAAAGATAACATACTATAAGTACAAATACCTGGAAAGTCACTATTTTTTAAAAATAATTTTTAAGGAGATCTTTAGTCCTCCATAGTCAAACTTATATTCCATTACACAAAAAACCAAACCTTGATCCTTGAACCATCTGATCCTTTTTCTTATTTTTATTAGTCATTAGACTTTAGTATAAATATAACTAATTATGTTCTAAAATGTACATTAATAAAGTAAAATTAATTTTTTTTTTTTATGAATTTAATTTATTTATTTATTTTACTATATAATTTTTAAATAATATTTTATCAAAACAATTAATTAATTTTGAAATATATGGAATTTTTTTTTTTTTTTTTTTTTTTTTTTGAGAAAAAAAAAACATAATTAGTTATATTTATACTAAAGTCTAATGACTAATAAAAATAAGAAAAAGGATCAGATGGTGACTTTCCAGGTATTTGTACTTATAGTATGTTATCTTTTTGGACATTTATGTAAAAAAAATTTATATTATTGTAATTATTGTTATTTTATTTAAAGTTAAGGAATGCAGAAAAATAAATAATTGAAAATGACACCATAGTGTCGAAACGTTTTGTCATATAAAACAATAAAGTAGTTGACTGGAAGCCGATTTTTTTTTTTTTTTCTTGAAGATGAAATTCAAATAAATCCAGTTTAAAAAAAGGAAAAAATTATAAGTAAAAACTTAAATGTTTTCACACTTTTTCGTCCCGGTCTATTTCCTGGCTAGATCGTAGAACAATATAAATGTAAGTTAAACTCGTATAGGTTATAAAATATTACGTCAATGGCATGAAATATATTGTTATATGAAGAGACATCACTGTAAATAAGTGTTTGAAAACATTTCGCTACGTTAGTAGTACAAAGTGCTATGATACACATTTATGAAAATGACAAAAACAATGTCAAAGATTCTGACCATCGGATTCTTTAGGTGATGGAATATTATAGTTTTATTTCAATTCAGTCGGGTCACATTGAACAGCAGAAAAAGAAGGCCATAAAAATTGTAAATGAAAAGTGAAAGCATGATAATATTTATTAAAAAAATAAAATAACATAGAACTTTGTTACTCCATAATGAGAGTTACTCAATAATAATTATGACAATGTGACGTAGAACAATTACATGTCTATGCATAAGCTTACTTCCTCTTCAAATATTTTTACATATTTTGCCAAAACTAATCTCATAAAATTGTCGATCCAATCCTGGCATACACTTATATATATATAAGATATTCCTTCAATTTCTGTTGTTACTGTTGTTAGATTTCGTTGCCTCGGATTAAGTTCAGTGAGATTTAGAGGGCGTTCGGTACTTCACTTCGTTGAATGATTTACTGAATTCTAGGGATACAACTTTTTAAAGCGGGACTACATTATATTGCATTTTGGATAAATACTAGCTGAGATCCAGAAGTATTCTGTTATGATTTTTCGTATTCCCTTTCAATAATATTCTCGAGAGTGATGTAGAGAAATATTCCGATTTTCTCAAGCCCCTAAAAATGCATGAATGCCCGGATACCGAAATTTCAATAGTGATTATTTTCAAATTTGGAAAATACGAGCAATGCAAAAGCTCGCCAAACTATTGCGATCTTGTGGAATAGTCACAGCTATCACTCCATAATATCAAATATTCGAACAAGGAAATATCTTCTATTACCATGTTTAAAATTTTGTATATTAAGCGAGCTAATGGTATTACCAACTCGTCCGCGCATCTCTTCTCAATTAGATGCTGCTCTAATATACTGTTATTTTCTTCGCTTATAATTTTTTTTTTAACATCTACTTCTGCAAACAGATCACATAGGTCTTTCGACTAAAAGAAAAATTATACTCATTGCAAAATATTTTGCGATAAACACGTAATTTGACAGGCCTGAAACCTGTTCCTCTCACGAAGATTAGACATGGATCATAAATTTGTGAAGGGATTGATCACCTTCGATAAACTCCCTCTTAGTATCAGATCGACAATAATGGCTCTCAATTTTGGGAAACAGATTGATATGCTGTAGTACCAGATCTACTGCTTTATATACTTGTTTTCATGTTTTCCTTTCATACTATTTCGAAAAGTATTCCTTTCTGTTGCATGCTTGTGAACGGTATGTAAGGGTTTCAGGCATATTCCTAGTGATCCGGTGTAGAATTCGCATACCTGACCTTGATTAGAAAATAAAAGGAAAAGCATTAAACCATCTTTTTTTTTTATTTCTCTTTGTTTTTCCTTTCCCTCTTCTTAGTAAATTGCTCATTTCGGTTGTATTAAGGATAAACATTCGGACATTAAACAGATTACATAGATGCATGCTATAACATAAACCTATGTGCTTCCGTGTTCGTACATTTTTTAGAATAACTAATGTAGAACATAGGACGATGTGACTCCGATTTAAAATCTTCACGACATACACTTTTGTATTTGGACGATACCCTATGATACTCTGACGTTTTGAAGATCTATGTATAGTTTTCGACCCATAGAACCATTTGATGTCAAAACCGCTGAATTTTCAATTTTTTAACATACACTCATGTAAAATTAAGATAGCAATTTATTCCTATAAAAGTTCAAATATCATTATTGGTTTATTATATTGTTTATATATTTAATAATTACTGATTAATGATCGGTGTTTGTTAAGTCTACGTAAATAATCTCCCCAGTTTTCTTTTTGGATTTGGTTTCGCTTTATAGAATTGAAACTGTAATAGGTCAATAATAATGTGTCTAAACGCTTGTTCAAGGTGATCGAGAAGTTTGTTCAGTGTGTTGAATTCAAAGGTAGTATTTTTGGTAATTGGCGGGTAATCTGTTAGTCCCTAATAATTTACCTAAAAGTCTTTGGTCGTTAATTTGGTTGTACTCGTTGTTGCTTTTGTGAAGTTGATTTAAAACCAATCTGATCGTTTTGAGAAATTACCTGATGTCTTCATATGTATATAATATTCTATCATCTACTAGAAATCGTCAAATTATTCACACAATAAGCACGCATAGTCAACACGAAAGACTATTACGAAATTTGAATTGTATCGAGAGGTTAAAGTTTTAAATTTACAAGGAGCACTAAGATAGATTTTAGTTTCTTTCGAATTAAGGGAATACTTTAAAGAAAGGATTGTAAAGTCCCTATTCTTTTCCTTTGTCGATATGAATTATAATGTACCAGGAAGAAGGTAATTAGTTCATAAATAGCCGTGTTGAAACTGAAGAAATTGTAAATAGGGATCATTAATTTTTATTTAAATTCTAAACTGATTTTGTTCCTTACATTGAGTTATCATTCGATAGCTTCTAAATATACTTTAAAATATTATTCATCGGATTCGGAAATATTCATTTGACGATCTAAAAGGAGACCTCTTTCCTTAAAGAGGAGCTTATATTTCCGAAGTTGGAAAGAATTTATCAAAGTAAATTGGCTTCATTAAAAAATAATCAATAAAAATCATTTTAAATGTTTTAATGATGATCATTATATTCCATATAATTATAAATTACTTCAGTCGTATTGAATAATTGTTAAGTCTTCACTTAAAAGCTTTGAAATTCATAAATTAACATAAATATGTGGCCAGCTCTCGCTGTGTATCTCTCTCTCTCTCTCTCTCTCTCTCTCTCTATATATATATATATATATATATATATATATATATATATATATTTAGATAACCTATTGTCGCTGTCAAAACAATACCGCCTATCTGCAACTTTTGGTAAAAATAAAACGGACGTATTAAGATCAACAACATGCAGGGTATGATTTTTTGATACTTCTCTTCAATCTTTTTATTAATAGTTCCAAAATTGCATAGATAGAAATAAATTGTCAAGTCTACATTCAGCGCGATTTTTTTCTCTCCTGTAAAATCGTACTTATGCGGTATTGTTAAGACAACGACGATATACTTGTGGTTCTTGTGCTTCAGTCAGTTATTTTTTCAGTTTAAAGAACTGGCTGAAGCTCGAGGACCACAATTATATTATTTATTAATCTTTTTTTAAATCTGTATTTGTTCTAATAACTTAAAATTTCCATAGCGGTTTTAAAATTAATATGGGGATATATTTTTTTTATATGTGACCCACAGCAATGCATTTTCTAAGAGTCTCCGCAAATCAATTGTGTTAACCACCCCAGATATCAACTTTTACTGTTAAATAAACTTTCAATGTAATCATTAAAAAGATGCTAAAGCATGAGTTAAATTTATTCAAAAATCCTAAAAAAATTAATATTTGAATTAAACTAATTGGAATTTTACAAATTATTTAGGTAAATTTCAAATCTCTTGAAGAAACATTAACGAAAAATATAATAGTAATAATAAATAAGTAACGGTGTATTGAAATCATTACATTACTAAAATTAAAAGCGGAAGTCATAATTAAAGTCCTAAAACTCAGAGTTCAGAAACCTCTGAAGTTAATAAATTCTGGCAATAAAAAACTTGATATTATAAATATAAAAAAAATATTACTTTATAACCTTATAAACCACAATTCTGGTATTAAATTATGAAATGTGTCCAAAGTTAGTTGATGGTAATGCATTATCCAAATTTTCATTTTATGATCTATGTTTTACGACCGAGCGCTTCAATTCTATCATAATGTATTCCAGTTCATGTTTAGATTAAAATTCATACCTTTGGAGTCACCTATGGTATAGTTAATAGCATAATAATCTTCTATTACCATGATCGCGGGGTCACAGCTCAAGGATTTTTTAAGTAATGAGTCCCATAACATACCTTCCATTCAAATTAGTTGCATTTGAGTCTTGGAGGTGGGTTTCTTGGGATGTTGCGGTTTGCTGTGAATCACTTAGTGAAAATTTTCAAAAGAAGATCGAAGATTCAATATGTGCCGAATGGCATTTGTACATTTTCTTAAATAATTTTTGATTTTTTAATATTATTACTAAACTATGTTTCCTTAATTAAAACTTCACAATCAAAAGTAGTCGTAAACAGTTCACTAATTAAGGGGCGAGTTTCCTCAAAAATCATTAGGACAATAAATTGTTTTTTGGCACTGACCCAACTTTGCTGGTCCCTAAATCGGGAAGAAAATCGCATTGGACCCTAAAGTAAGGGTGTAGGTTATCGGCCGAAGCTAACAAATTTGTAGCCAGTTGGGCAGAAAATTTCGTTGCCCCCAATCACCTTATATCTATCTCGGAGGTAGGAACCTTTATTGTTCCCGATTCCTTACTTTTATTTTTATTAAGGGCAAATCTTTGGCGATGGTAACACATCATTATTTGTTATGAGAGTCAAGTGAATCTAGTATATCTCGTGAATTAAGTCGTGCATGGGTATGACTTCGTGTTTTTTTTTAAATATTCAGTATTTAATTGGTCTAATTACTGAAATAGATCTAATTAAATTCGTACAAGGGTCCAATGATGATGGGGTTGTTAAGCAGATGAAATTAATAAACTGATTGTGATGTTATTCAATAGAATAAATAATGTCTGTTCTCGTATATTTAAGCATAACATGATTGTTGATATCTTGATGAATATCGTTCCTGCTGGATGAAAAATGACTTCAAAATAGAAAATAATTCTAGATGTCTAGATAAAGAGGTATCCCTCACTTAAAATAGTCCATTCCTAAAAATGAGTTGAACTTATATGTTATTATTTTTATAAACTTTTCCTTTGAGAATTATTATGTTAAACAAACAATATAAATGCAACCCATGAAGTACATGGTTGAGGTTGTACTGTTTCTAAGGCAACTGTTGTGCTTTGAAGGAATTCGTCAGTGATTACGCTTAACTGCCTTATTTTTCCCACGAAAGTTTTTAACACTGTTTGGTGGTAGCGGCTTCGAGTCTTCAAGTTTGCTAAGCCATATTATTATTACCATTGTGTTAAAGTATTACTCGATTTTGTTTAGTTAATGATAAATCCGCCTTCCTGTTAGTTTTAGGTTTTGTATGTTCCTCAACAGTTTTTTTTTTCTTTTTTGAGAATTTCACTAGAAAACAATCTATTTCAATGCATTCATTAAAGTGAGTACACGGAATTCAATTATTTCGGTGAAGCTTAACAATGCCGCCACTGATCTGACAAAATGACAGAGCCGGAGGTAGTGGAAGCCTTAGGACCGGGCTCAATCATAAAGCCTCCCCTTGAGTGAACCAATTTCATTACCTCCTCCATTTGTTAGATTGTCCCTTCGGACTTCTTCCACGATCCTCGGCCCACCTCCGCGTCTCGGTAGAAAGCCTGCCCCGAATGAAAAAGGATTGTTTTACTTCTTGAGGAATATTGTTAAGCCGTCTTTAGTTACGACCATCTGTCGTAATTGGAAATTAGATAATGTATTTCTGTAAATAAGTGTAAGTCAAGGTTTTTTTTAAATGGAACAACTGCAACTCGTAGTTCATAAGTGGTTGAGTTAGTCCATGATTTGAAATTTATTTAATACTTTTATTGAAATTGATTTAAGTCCAATTTTTAAAAATTATGTTTTTAAGTTTACTACTGTATAACAATAACACATCAAGTAAATATAATGAAAGATGTAGGATGCCATGAGATAAAGGCAAGTGGAATAACTGCCCCCTTCTATTACCTGGTAGTAACCTAGAAGGCCATGAGGGGTCATCTCCTATTCAAACTCCCGGAGGATCATCAGGAATTGAAGAGGCCGATGGATTGAAACTAGTGGGTTTGAGTGGAAATTCAATTATTCATGAAAAGACTAATATCAGATACGGGCCAAATGAGTAACAAATGGAACATTATTGTCGTTATGGATGACTTTGTTCGTAACAAAGTAAGAAGCATTGAGGATTTTATGATGGATTTTGGATTTAAAGATTGGACACGAGAGGAATGACGTTTTCTTGTCACTTGGTTGAAGCCAAAACCTGGAAGTTCCAAGAATGGAACGATGCCGATTTTAACTTAAACTTAACTATTGCTAATAAAATCTTAAACGGGGATGATAAAAATAAGTCGCTAAACGTGGATAAAGAAGTTTTCACTAAAAAAAAGGAACCGAAGAATATTGACTTGATCACGATTATGTTTTAGCTTACTCTAGAAAATTAAACGAAAGGAATTTTAAATGGAAAAGATAAGCCCTCGGCCGGGATTCGAACCCGGAACCTCTGTCTCTCCGTGACAGTGCCCTACCATTTGAGCCACCAAGGCCGCCTGCCGGCAGAGGACAAATCTTTTCTCTTAGCCGATCCCATGTCCTCGCAATATTTGCGATGAATACACTAGAACGAAAGTTCTTTGAACATTAATTTAATTTTAGGATCTTATTGACTTAATTCATATTACTATTTATAATTTTTTATAATTATTGGTCAATTTTTTTTATTTTTAAAGACAAAAGATAGGCCCTTGGCCGGGATTCGAACCCGGAACCTCTGTCTCTCCGTGACAGTGCCCTACCATTTGAGCCACCAAGGCCGCCTGCCGGCCTCTATACTATAACACCTCCAAGGGTTATAGTTGTAGATCTCGAAATGAGTCTGAGACATCCCTTATGCATCCCTTATCCCAGATACAGATTTATTGCATGCGACTCGTTGATTTTTATTATATTTACTTGAATAGAGATGGTATTCTACTGAAACTCATAAATACCAATTAATGTTCCGAACAGTATTTAGCAATGACTAGTTAATAAATTATTTAACAATGGCACTGTATAGATACTAATTATTAGAGGACTGGAAAATATCGTCCTCTGCTATTAGCATTAAATCTTTAATTTAATTATATATCTTAATAAGACATCACGTAACTCCAGTGCTTGAGACGTGATACGTCTAACTTCGTAACTTCCCCAATATTCAACACCAGTTGTTGAGAGTAAGGCCTCTCATCTACCGTCAACTTGAGGCATGTTTAAGATGTTTTATAAAAATATATAAAATATGCATTTATAATTTAAAAGTAGTTATTGACAATCATTAAAAATCTAGTGTTTTTGAACTCTATTATTAAATTAAAGATCTATAATTTAATCTTTGTTTGTTCGTTTAACGTCACTTTTTGCTGCTATGATTAATCGAATGATGATACATTGGGAGCTCTAAATTTTGTCTATCCACGTTTAATTAGGATAGATATTTTAACGAGTACCTGACATAGTACAGGTTCGGGACCCCCGTTTAACGTCCCTTCCGGGTCGGCGTAACTAGGGATATTTTACCCCCTTTAAAAAATCCTAGGGTCACCTGCCGGGCTACGAACCCCCGATCTGTGGGACTTGTTATCATAGGGACTTGGAATAGTGGCATCCCGAGCTTAATTTCACTATAATTTCTTACATAGTACTTTAAGGTTCTGTTGGAAAACTTTTCTTGCCTTTATTGATAACCTTATTCACTAAGATGAAACCAAAATGTATAGGAAGGAAGAAACACAATAATTGGAAACCTCGTTGTATTGTCCTGTATACTATTGTTCCGGGCACTATTGTACAGTTGGTGGATTTATGTGGATATAGAGGTTGTAACTTAGGGCGAAAGATATTTATATTTATCTACGGACAGTAAATCTTTAACAAAATGCAAACTAACCGACTATACAGCTGTTAATAATGCAGGGATTACACTGCTTTCACCAATATAAACTTCTTCTTGTTCTTTGTCCTCTTGATTACCCTTGGGTGTAAGATAATTTTTTGTTTAAAAACTTTTTAATGTAGGAGAGACTCTTGAGCCCAACATTTTCTATTAACGGTCCTCCTGCATTTTGCCTTCACTAATAAACAAATTCTGATAATATAATTTTTTAATTGTATTCATATCCATTTGAATACGTGGCAATACATCTAATAAATTGTTTTCAAGATTTTTCCATTTATTAAATCTGGGCGGAAATCGGTTTAGAGACAGATTTATAAAAATCCACTCTCCCGGGTGTCAACAGTGTTTCATCAAAATGAAAATCACTCCAGTTTAGAGCGATTGAACCATTTTCTGTGTACAAAAAAAAAAATGTTTTCTGCAATGGAATGGACATAAATGAAAGAATGGAATGAATCGGATCGGTGAGAATGTGGATTAGAATGAATAGAAATGCAATGAAGTAGATTTAAACGTAATTAAAATCATTAAAACTGTTATTTATTTTTAATTCTACTGCGCTCCTTGTTATCCCTGCTAAATTGATAAAAGTAATGCTGCTATATACAGAACTGAAAAAACTAATTAAGAAAACAAATTAAGCATCATTCGCCAGTCTGACTACACCAAGCATATTACATAATTTCTCAGATACCATTCTGAAAACTTTTTGTAATCTAGTGCTACACTTTAATATTAGAAAAATATGGAGAATCAATGAACAATTTTCCGTTTATATCATTGATTAAATGGCGTCATTAAACAATTAATCAGCAAAATTATAAGTTAAAGTAAATTATCTCCGACTTTTCTCATTAAAATAACAAAGACAAGAATACATAGATTCATTTTAATAATAACTCTTCGTACCAAGTTGTTTATGAAGAGCACAGTATGATTTTTGATGTTGTGTACAAATAATTGCGTACCTTTTTCATGCTAATGTTAATGATAGAAAAATTTAAGTTATTAAATTATGTTCCTCCACGATCTCTGCTCTTTAATTAATACAGTAGCTTCACTTGTTTTCCTTTTTGTTCTCCATAATCGAATCGTTAACTGCAGAAAGGGAATTAGTCGACTTTTCTAAATTTTACATCAATCCTTACAAAAGAATGGAATTTGTCATCGAGTTCCTTATCTGCTGTAAACAGAATATTCAGGCAAATATGAATATGTAAAATATGAGTAGGCAAAATGTGCAGTGATATAAATCAGTAATAGAGTGGTGAGTTTCCGTGCTGTTGCCGATATTGCCGATTTTATTTCATACAATTTACATAAGTCTTAAACTGTAAGCAGGCGGGGATGGGTCTTTGTGATCTAGAATCCTCCTGGGGCTTGCCCGGCCTCTATTAAGTGGTTACCCAAAATAGGGGGATAATCTTGTGGTTGTGCGTGATCTGGGATAAATCACCTCCTTACACAGCCGTTGTCTAAGAAACAGTACATTCTTTACCATGTATTGAACTCAAAACCCTTTCATGGGCTGGTGTTGTACAGGGTGTTTTTTTTTAAATGAAAAATGCAAAATTAATTAATTAATTAAGAACAGTTTTTTAGATTATAATAACGATTTTTTTACTAATTAAACTTTAACCACAGGTAACGGCTAAACCACTGTTTAATTGTGCTTATGTATTTCCTAATAAAAACATAGTGAACATACTCCGTTGTTAATCCTAACAAGTTTTAGTTGAAGTTGCTAATGCATTCATCTTGACGATAGCTTCTCTAGTTGAGGAGCTTAGTAGAATGTCGAAGTATAGATTGCCATCTCACCAGCGACCCGCGACAGTTTGCTAATTTGATCGTGTGTGGCAGGTTCGCTACCTGCTGTAAATTGACCTATTATAACTTCGGTAGCAAGAGTAGGCATTTTCTCCGATATCGTATGTGTATCTAGTCGAGTTTACCGGCTATGTTGGTATCTCCATCCTTATTGGCTCCTTCAGCCTATACACGTCAGGCATGTCACTTGATTCTTAATTTCATCATTCCAAATCAAGTCCTCTAACAAATCAGTCAGTAAACTAAAAAAGAAGTCCCTGGTCTTGAGCTGAAAAATCCGGGAGTGCTCTAAAAAATGTATTGGAAAACACTGATGTGCCAAACGTCTCCTTACAAGGTACCACTCATAAAAGCTGAATTACCAATTCATTTTACATACAATAAGTAGGGTCAGGTCATTTCTGTAAATAGTAAATTCACCTTTTCTGATATTATTGATATCAATAGTAAATAAAAAATCGTTTTTTCTGTTTCATGTTCCTCAGGTATATAAAAACAAAACAAAAAGGCAATGTATATTCTCTATATATTGTAAATACTCACACATTACATTGATATACCAATCAAAGACTCATTTTCATCTCACAAAGCTATAAGCCTGATCCCAAAAGATTATAATTTACTTAAGATGCTAGAATTTACATTACTTAAATTACTCGAAGATAATAATAATAAAAACTAAAGAATATCCTTCTCATAGTACTATTTATTTAATTAAGTTATAAATAAATATGAATTTGATGTTGGGATGTGTTTATTTAGCTTCTATTTTATCATTATATTATATGTTTTTATTATTCTCTTTCTGTCCTGATGATGAACCAATTGGCGAAATATCGTCAAATATTTTTGTTTCTTATTATTTGTTAGAAACTTTCGACCTTTTATGGGGAGAGGGAATTTTTCGCTCAGATCCAACCCCCAGGAAA
The DNA here is from genome assembly GCA_037127475.1 of Arma custos. Taxonomy (NCBI): domain Eukaryota; kingdom Metazoa; phylum Arthropoda; class Insecta; order Hemiptera; family Pentatomidae; genus Arma; species Arma custos. The sequence goes on from CM073764.1 coordinate 70,985,649, forward strand.
CAAGATACCTCACCTTTCCGATCTTTGCATGCTCACACAGAACCTTCGAGCGACATTTCTTGCTCGTTCAGTTATTAGATAACGATCATACGGTGGGTTTGTCACGACGTAGGAACGACTATGTTTGTCAATATTGTATTATGACATTGCTTATTAAAGATTTCACTGCTATTACAGGACAAGGTTACTTCCTGGGTCTTCCCAGGTGCATTCACCCTCATCCCTCCCACATCTCCTATCCGTATATATGCAGCTGTAGAATTAAGAGATTTTGACTACTGTTAGGGTTAGCTACCTGTAAATCTCTAAGACTTGTAATGTAATCTGTACTTCTGTTTAATAAAGTACTATTTAAGGAACAGATGTTCGGTAACTATTCCACCAACATCTGGGACTCAATTCCTCCTAGCATCCACCATTCTTCTTTCCTTCCCTTATATACAACCTTTCTTTCACTCAAGCAGGTTCTCTCTAAGCAGGTTTTGTTATTTTCTGAAAAGGACCAGTTGTAAATAATGTCTTTTATTCATTTGTCTTTTTTCTTTTAGCTTATTTACATTTTATGTTTTTATTCAATATTATTTATTTCTTTATTCTCTTTTCTAGTATTCTGTCACGAAATGTGCACTGTTTTGGGGGTTTTATTTACATTTTTGGCACTTTTGTAAATAACTCATGATTTGTATGATGTAGGCTTCTGGGCAGATGTATATAATGTTTCTTTTTCTGTTCATGTTTGTTATTTAAAACGGCACTAGTCTCAGAATAAAGTTACTTTTTTATTCCATTCTATTAAATTATTTATAATAAAAACAGAAATGTAAAAGTGCATCTCATATTTTTATGCCCTCCCTCCGTTTGCATCTAATAGTAAGTCGTATCTTGTTCCATTTAATATAAAACTTATTCTCGAGGATGAAAGGGCTTTAGTAAATGTTGCGGTTCAGGTTCCGCCTGGGAAATGAAGGGCCGTATAAACCGAGATCCTCCAAGTCAAACGAGATTTCTTTTTCCATTTCACTTCTTTCAGCGGCCGCAAAATGTTCATCATATTTTTTTTCTATTCACAATTCTTCTTTGAGGAACTTTCATCATTTTCGAAAAAAACATTTGCAATTCATACTATACATTGGAATAATGACACGGATATTCTTTTAATGGACGAAATTTATACTTTAATACCATAGAGCATGCTTAATAAGAATATAAAATATTTGTATTTTCCAAGTGGAAGTTATTTTTATAAAAGATTTTGTTTATTTTTTAAATATTTGCTAATAATCTTTTATTGGACCTAGCGAATAATATACCGTTGTTATGAATTCCAACCGCTTAGCTCACAAATGAAACACTGGGAATATAAATTTAATTGGTAATATCTTCGATATAATAGATAAAATAGATGGCTAAGTTGCCATAAAAAAAATAATGTGATGAGAACACTAAATAATAAAATCTTTGGGAACCCTACATAATATTAAATAATGAGTGAGACCTGTGTCAAGAAACGAGGGCTGATAATTGCTAATTCATGACACGATGTCACATGTACATAGATCGTGTTTATACACGGCAGTCAAAACCGATTTTTTCAAACAAAACGTTTATTTATTTATGATTTTATAATAAAGTATGATATATTTATATAATTAATATAAACAAAATATAATCCATAAAAAATATATATTTTTTATTGTTCTGAACTCTCCTGTTCTGAAAACATTTTTAGCATTGTAGTGTTATATGTTTTTTTAATAGGTCTAACATTCAAGCGACTCCCAAATTTTTCGTTAATAACATTTCGCTAACATAATTTCGTTAACATTAATACCTGGATATCTACTCCACGATCGTATCTATTAGAAGTTGCGAAATAAAATAGATAGTTTTTAATATCCTAATGATAATTAAATGTATGTACTTAACACTCTTTGCTCTCGTTTTCCGGTACATTAAGTTTATTAACAGAATCAAATTTATAAAATACATTGATTTTTCTCGGAAGAGTGGTAGGACATGATAGTTAATGCCTGGAGAAGGAGAAGGTTTCATTAAACTAAGGCTGGGGAAATTCAATGGAAATCTCCCAGACGCTTCATTCAGTTGTTAAAACTTTGTCTTAAATGTCCTTTTGATTTTCTCATTACCCATTTTATTTAGTACCGGTCCGTTCGGGAAAATAAATATATAAGAAATTTTGCTTGCTAGGTGTTTTGTGTTACCTTCTTACCTTGTTTTACTGACTCGGCTATAATACATGGTAGAGACTATACTGTTTCTAGGACGATTGTAGAGGGAGTTGTTTTTTCCCTGATTTACTTGAACATTTTGGTTTTTTTCCCAATTTAGGGTACCCACTTTGAAGAAATTTGTTATACCAGGTCTGGGAGGGAAGTGACAGTAAAAGAATAAACTGAATCTCGATTCGGAAATTTTCCTGTCCCCTGTTACTTTCAACACAGGATTGGCTTTTTTTTCTTTTTTTTTGCCGGAAACAGAAACAATTCTATACGGCGTTCAAGTATCTTCGAGGTTGATAATTATAAAAACAAATCCTGTACCATTACAGCCCAAGAAGGGTCTTGGGTGCAGTACATGGTAGTACTGTACTGTTTCTAGAACGAGATTGAGCAGGGAGTTGATTTGTCTGAGATTGCTCTCAACCAGCAGGATCTCCCCAGTTTAGAGAACCTACTTTGTTGAAGCTGGATTGTCCCTAGTAGGGTCTGAAGATCCCGCTGGCTTTTAAAAGATTGTATTTGCTTCTTAAGCAACGGTGAATCATTCGTTCATTCTTTTTTCAGATCACTCAAGAATTTTTCGTTTATTTGTGACTGATATACAAAATGCGTCATATTTCACATTCCAGTAAACCAGTGAAACAAAAAACAAACCTAATATTGTTTAATTGGTATAATATATATTTTTATACATATCAAACATAATGCAGGCTGTACTAGAAATATCAGTTTATCGTTAGCTCCTAGAAATTGTATGAGTAAATGAGAGACTAATTAAAACTTGATGGGAAATCCACGATGGCCCAGGGATAAATAACTGTATGTCCAAGATAAATGCAAATGGAGCGATTGATAAAAAAAGGGTATTCCGAAATAATATTTTCAATAAGAGCTCAGGTAAATATTATTTAAGTTGTAAGAAGAAAATCTAATTATTATCGAATGGAATCATATTACATGGATTTACAAACAACTTCTGATACGAACTAACTTGAATATTAATTATAGACTATGCAAACACGTGACTTTTACACTTCGCCGGGGCTGACTTTTACACATGTCTTTCTGTCAAATTCAGTGAAACCGTCCTACCTATTTCCGACACAGTATGATACCTTGGCTTCTTTCTAGACAAAAGACTAACATAGAATCCTCATACCACACTCAAAAGACAAGAACTTAACATACGATTCAGCCGACTATACAGATTGCTATGTATAGCCTCCCATCTTTCAATAGACAATAAACTACTAATGTACAAGACGATCATCAAACCTATCTGAACCTATGGAATGGAACTGAGGGGGACCGCAAATAAATCGAATATCAGACGCATTCAATCCTTTCAATCCAAAGTCCTGAGAACTATTGTCAACGCTCCTCATTATGTCTCCAACAAAACCCTCCATAATGATCTCAACATTCCTTTCATTCCTCGACCTCATCCCTAATAAATTCTCAAACTTTCACCAAAACCTTGCCTGTCATCTCGATCCCCTGGCTCAGTCATTATCCAGTTCCACACATCCATACAATCCACCCCGCCGTCTAAACCGGCAATGGTCCCAAGACTTGTTATAATAATGTTAGTTGGAGTACTGGCACTGGTCAGATTCTCCACTCACGACCTGTGTTTGTGAGTGAAGCGCCCTTAACCAGCTTCCATTGGAGTTTAATTCCAGTGACGTGGTTGGGAAAGGGGGCAGGAGCCTACCGAACTCCTGCTTTTCCCTAATTCCTGGGGAAGAAGCTCAGTTCAGGGACCCAGGCAAATTGTAAATAGGATTTTAATGTGTACGTTATTTTATTTATTCTTATTTTTTTTATCTAGACTTTATTTTATTTTCATTTTTGCATTAATTTCCTTTTATTACCGCATGTATATATTTTTCCATATGTATATATTTTATTACATTCATTTATTTTATTTTGTTTATATCATTTTTTGTTTTGTTATGGAATGGTTGTAGCTACGTAGCACCATTACTTATTGCCCACAAGTGGCAGATTGTAATGTTTTTAATAAAGTGTTTTATAAAAAAAAAAAATAGACTAAAATTATAAACTATTATATTAACTTTAGAACTGACATAGTGACTACTCAACTCCCTTATTTATATTCTTAACTATCCATACTATACTATTTCCTGCTCTCTCTATCTTCTCTCTTCCTTTTACAATATTTTAGCGGTGTATACTCGTATCAAAGAGTATTAGAAGCATTGTCTATCCTTCTAGATTTATGAACCAATATTATGAATTTAATAACATAGGAGATTTTAAAAAGGGTTTTTAAATAATAAACAATATACGGGGGCTTCGAACGAATAGTAGGGTGTATTATTTGCACTAGGATGTTCATGTGGATCAATTCAAGTGGAATCATTAGGCTATATAATAAGAATGCCTGATAAAAGAGTATCAAACAAGCTGGCATTATGGTTCTAAAATAGGTAAAAGAAGAATCGGCCGACCACTCTGACGTTGAATACAAGTTGAAGAGGTCCTTAAAGCATTATGCGTCACTGGATAGAAACAGAATGCCAGAAACAATAAAAACTGGATTATGTAAAAACAGTCATGCCCCACCACTACAGCCCATATTGCTATATCGGTAGCCCCGATGACTAAGTGGTTAAGTCAATTTTTTCCAAAATGAGTTCATTGTGCTGATGGAAGCGGGATCGTCTTTCCCCTAGTGCATAAGCGGCCATGACTAAGTCATGACTTGGCTTGAAATGTAGTTATTGCTTAAATTATAACGACATTTCCAACGAACGAAAACGAGTATTCTGTTGATTAATACCTCTTCCTACCCAATTGTGTTAATTAAATCTTTGAAATACTTCAAAGTCAGTAATGAATCGTATAAAAAAAACCAAACTATAAGAGATATAAACTGGACATAAGACTGAAAAGTCTTGCGTAACGTTGTAGAGAGTGTACCGCTTACATGGTAACTGTGCAGGGAGATGATTTCTCCGAGATTACTCTCAACCGCTAGGTTTTCCTCCAATTTTGGGTACCCATTTTGTAGAATGTAGAAGGTAGGTTGGCCCCAGGAGAGTCACCAGATCCCAGAGGATCCACCTTTAGCCATTAACAGATTAAATAAATTATCTGCCTTGGCCGGATTGGATTCATCTGTTCTACTAAGCCTCCCCGCTCCTTTTGTAGGAGTAGTAATATATAATAGAGGAGGCCCAGTCTCGGTGACGGGATGTAGAGCCAGCCATGTATGTAGTAATATATAGTTTTATTTTATTTACTATTCAGGAGTTAAGCTTTTCAAACCTAGCATCAAAAATAAAATTCTATGATTCATCCAGTGATGACTTTTAACAAGAGTACCAAATAAATAATATCCCCAAGTAGGCTTGAAAAAAATCTGTTTATGTGATGACAGACGAATTGATTTTTTAATTTTATTTATTTGTTTAAGATAATAGAGATTAATAGGGAGCGATGGTATAGCCCAGAAGGTCCTCGATTCAAATCCGGCTGTGGAAGATAATTGATTTCATCTGATAACCGCAACGGATGGACCCAGAGGGATCTGAAGTCCCCACTGTGGCTCACTCAGCCTTTAATTTTAGTCAATAAAATGAGTTCTTTAATTAGAGAAAAAAAGACGGTGGTGCATGATCTAGGGCAAATGATCTCCCTACACAACAATTAGCCAAGTACAATCTCTACCATGTGCTGAACCCAAGACCCGTAATGGGTTGTAGTGCCCCATTTTTTTTAATTGAGATTGATGCTCAATAAATTTTTTTAGAATCCATCAAAGTCAGTCATCATAAAACTGACTATTTTTTGTTCCAGGACTCTTGAAGGACCCTTATCCTCTTCATAGATAGTATTGTTTTTAATATTGTGTCAATAAAAGTAAATAATGACTTAATAAAACAAGTTGACTTAAGATAATAGAGTGAGAGAGAGGGAGAGACCTAGTGCTAGATAAATATATAAGACAGGTTGGTTTAGCAGAAGGGCCTCCTATGTTGAAGGGCTTCTCCATTTGTAGCTCGCTTAGAGGGCTGTTCCCTTTGTTCCTCCCTCATAACTTTTATCCATCCTTCATAATTTCCCTTGCTCAGCTCAACCTACCTCGCTTTACTTTATAATGCCTCCACTTTTGATGAGAGCTTATGTAATGATGCAAGTATAATATAAGTACTATTTAATTTTAATATTAATTACCTCTCTTATTCCTAATATACAGTACATTGTAATATATACTTTAAATTCCAACTATATATACTTTATATTACGATATAAACTAATCAATTCATGATATACAGTACATGAATTCAAAAGGAAATAAAGGCACCATTAAAAGATAGATTATTTGTATTCCAAAACTCGATGATCATGTAGAAAAGCGAAGAGTAAGGCACTTCGATCAAATTTGCTGGATGCGCAATTGCGCAGGTGCAAATGAAAATTAAATAATAAATAATAATAATGATAGATTCGTCCTCGAAACATAAAATCAGAATTCGCAAAACTATTATACTTCCAACTGTTCTTTATGGATGTGTATTGTAGCCCTTAACGCTGAAGGATAAGCAGCCTGTTCTGGTATAACAAAATAAGGTGTTGCGTACAATATTTAGTCCCAAATAGGATGGTACCACTGGAGAATTCAATAAATAACACAACATTGAATCGCAGAAGATTGAGATTTAACTTTTTTGTGAGATACATATCTTCCTATATGTATTAAAATTAACGGAAAAAAAATACAAAAACACTGTCGCTGTAAACCTAGGTATTGTCTTGGATTCAGTGCAGAGACTATTCTGTTTCAAAGACAACTTCTGTTCAGAGAAGTGATTAGTCTGAAATCACGTTAAATCACTAGGTGTTCTCCACAATTAAGGATCCGACTTTATAGAGACTAATAATATTAGATCTCACAGTGGCTAGTGGAAGATTTAATAATTTATATATAGCCAAATTGGAACTAAAGACCTCACAGTAATACACACACGCTGTAGCCAATAAATGTTCATTGTGTCACCTGAATTACCTCGCTCCCAATAAATGTTATTTATTAACACTATTAGTTTTATTTACAATTATTTTTCATAAATATGCGATGATAAAGAATTTTTTTTTAATTTATGAGCAGAAACTGAAGGTCTAAAAAGGGCTTGAAGGTCTTGAATTGAATCTAATTGAACACTTTAGACATCTGGACTTTGACAACAGCTTAGCGCTCTACACACTGAGCTATCCCGTTTGTTAATTAAGCGTTCGTAGTTTTTTTTTTTTTAAATACAGGTAATGAATCATAGGAAACACCAATAAAAATTATATATTTGTTTATAAAAATAATTCTAATAATTTTATAATTACCTTGAATTATTTATTCCGAGAGATTTGGTTGAAAGAAATACAAGAGAAACAAATTATAATAACAATAATAAATATATAAATATATCATGATTATTTGTACCATTGCAAAAAAGAAACTCCCTTCTTTGAAGAAATTCACTTTGACTACCATATATAAACACAATCTATGTATCTCTGCCATTGTTCCATGTATCAGGAATTCACAGCCGACTAATCAATTGACTCTGATAAGAGACCTTATCGTATTGATACCGCGTAGGACTGTCATTGGTGTATATTGTACCTGGAAACCATTGTAATTGGAATTGCTGTAGCAAAATCTACATTTATCTCTCAATATATGTTAATGAAGCAATAATCCCACCACATTGATCATGACGTTAGTAGATATGATTTAGCAGCAATGGAGAAATGATGTTATTGTTTGGTATATTCCATTTCTCGTTTGAGTCAAGAATGTTGTCCCGTAATTTTCCTCGTCAAGCGTTTGATATAAAATGATATGAACGCTTATTTATTCATGTAACGTAACCCTTTGCTGCTATGGCTAATCTGATGGTGCTAATGTATGCTACTGTTTAAGTCGTACTATACTATTTTCAATGCTAGGAAACATTTCCCCAACCATTTTTATTTTTTTTTTTTTTTTGGTTAGTGAATACTTTAGCCACGTTTAGCGACTTTTGGTAGATGAAAAAATTAAGTGAAGTTCATTAAAACCTATGTAAACACAAATACAAATATTATTATTTATATATAACATAAATAACTGCTAAATATTATTTCAATTAAATTATTGATATTTTATATTGAGCTTGTCTCTCATTCGTTTTACATAATATACTCTACTAATATATACTTGTCTGTGAAAACCAGAAAAATTAGTGTCAATAATTTAAATTTACAAATTTAAAATTGAAATAATTCAGGCTGCCATTGATTTAGAAATATACAAAAAAATAAACTTAGTCCAAAGTTTTGAGTTTTCACTTCTATCGGGAGTACTCATGACTGGCATAAGAAATAATTTAAATAGGAGTTATGCAAAAATTTATTAAGTTCCTCAACTTCATCGTGGTGAATGTGAACATTTACAATCTTAATCATTGATAATGTTACAGTTATGTAATTTTGACTATCCAAGTATACTTAAGAAAGGGACTTAAATTCTTGGTTATGCCGTCCTTCGGAAGGGACGTTAAACGGGGGGGTCTTGAGCCTGAACGATGTCAGTTACTCATTAAAAATCCCTATCCTAATTAAACCTCGATAGGAAAAATTCAAACAATAAACAAACAAGATAGGGATTTTAAGCTAGTATCAGGAAAAGGCTCGAAACCGCTATTTTACGCCCCTTACGAAGAACTGCATAACCAAGTATTTTTTCTCTCTTTAAAAACCACCTTTCGGGCTGTGAACCTGCGATCTTTGGCATAGAGGCTGTTTCAACAACCAACACACCACATGTGACCTCATTCAGTTGATTAAATACACACATCATCCAGTTTAAGTCAGTTAATATTATGTAGGTATGAGAGAAGGATTTCTGGGTGAAAATATTCTCTATACGAAGTAATCCGAGAATACCTGTATGATAAAGCGTGCTGATCTAGAAGATGGATAGTGAAAATAAAAGATTTGAGGAGCTTATTTGTCACGTTTAAACTTGGTCATGACTTCAATGCTCAGCTGATTTCCATCAACTTTGAAATATCTGAACTCAAAATTTCTCCTTTCTGTCTGTCTCTAGCTAATTTTTCTTGACAGCTCGGGGCTCGGTCTAAGAATTAACAAGAAAAAATTTAAAACGAGAAAGTATGAATTGAATGCAGCAGTACTAAGTTAGTTCAAGCTAGAGCACGCCTCTAACTAGATTTTCCTAACCGAGAAAACTGTCCGTGTGCTCAACTTTCTGTCGAAATCAAAGGGTATCGAGTCACGTTTCCACGGTATAAGTAATATATAATATTCAAATATAAAATTTCACCCTCACTAATAATCTATTACGCTTTTAAACAGCAGTATACAGGAACAAGGTATGTTTTTGATTGTACTATATTGAAGAGGATTGAGAACATGAAAGATTTCAAGTTATAAGAAGCGGATACGCGGAAATATGGAGATTTAAGCCTCGATTCACAACTTGGTATGTCTGTATAGGCATTTACTAGCAGAATCAGAATATTAATATTACTGACTTCGAATAGTAGTCAAGTAAAATTGTGTAATAGTTTTTAGGGGAAAATATTTATTTATGACCTATTACGAGGATCGGCTGATAAGTCCCGGGTCTCTCAAAGAAAACAATTTAATTTTTTTGTTTTCAAATAATCTCCAGAAAGGCCAATATATTTGTAATATCGGTGTTCTACTTTAATTAAACCATCTTTGTGGCATAATTTATCAAGATCCTACTCAAAATAGCTGTCCTGCTCAATGACCTACTCATTGCTGTGAAATATTCGTCCTCCAAGAAATTTGTTGTCAATGGCTAAAAAATGAACGTTTTATCATTTCTGGCATCATCAGTATGTACACCTGAATTGACGAAACCTTGATTGTTTAATTCGTTTCTAGTATTTTAGAGTGTTAAGACTTGCTTTTTTTTTCTTATTGCATTCCAATTAATATTGTAGTATCTTTTTTATTTGGCTAATTATTATCTATATGTCCCATTTTTTTATATCCCAACATGTTTATTAGGAATAGTTATTATACCATTTTCGCTAGACTGTTAGATTTCATTTTAAATTTATTTCTTAACTCTTCATTAGCTAACATTGATACAAGTATGTGGTTGTTGTAACAAATCATCTTATTCGTAAATCATGATGTAGTTTTAGACGTACGAAACTCGCGTGGAGGGAAGATGGCCAAGATAAAGACCGCGAATTTCTTGGGAGGAGAGTGCTAAAGAGGCGTTCGGGAGGCGAGACATAGACAGGAGTAAGAGAAGAGAGTTGGCCAAGGAACGAGACATCTGGTCCAGACTCGAAAAATTGCGAACCCACACTGCACCAGCGGTAAACGGGGATAAAATGATTTTGATGATGATGATGTATTTTTAATATCTATTATTTATTTTTTTTAATCATTATTATTCAATTCTTGTACCAACCGGTTTATTTTAATTATTATTATTTGTTTTAGGTAAGTGGAGAATCAGACAGAAGTTCCTTGTCAATTTCCTAGAAAATTTCAGGTAAAAAAATAGCGAATAACTAATTCTGCTGTTACTTTATTAAATGATCTAACTTCTTTTTCCTCATGCATGTTTCAAAATAAAATTATATTTATATTTAGTTATTGTTTTTTGTGTAAACAAGTTAATTACAGTTCTCTTGATTAATTGAAGTTTGAGGTAAATTTGTGGTTTAATTTTAATGTTAATATCTTCCAGTGAATCCCATCCAGATAGCTCTAATATTAAATTGTTGAATCGTTTATGGAAGTTAGTCGGGGGATGAAGTTTTGTCCGAGTTAGAAATCCTGGCCTAGAGATATTAGCCACTAGCTATCTCGTCAATAGCAATTAGGATAATAGTCAGTTTGATAAAATAATAATACTTTAACTCTAATTGTTATTTAATTTCAATAATAATTACTAATGTTTAATGTAATATTAATTATGCATCATATAGATTTTTATTCTGATTTGAATCAGGTCTGGATAAATCAAGCACTTAAATATTTAAAATTGAAATAATTGGTATAAAGTTTAACTATTGGAATAAACAAGATATAAATATATATATAATTTAAATCATGAGAATGATTTCAGTTTTAAATAGTTTTGTATCTTGCCTGATTTAAAAGGCTTAGCAAGAATAAAGGCTCAGAACTTATAGAAATCTGTTTCGCGCTTATGTTGGATTTTGATCCTTAGCTAATTAGCATTCTATTGTTTAATTTTTTAAGATTTTTCAATTATATCGAATCATACTAGGTTCATACTGGCATCACTCTATTTAGAAACATTTAAAAATAATTTTAAGAAATGACCTTGTAGTTAATAACTTCGGCTGTTAATTATATTCTTACAAAAGAGGAATGAAAACTTCAAAACCATTCAAATCTTAACTTTAGTACAAATGTGGCATAAGTCCTCCTAGCAAGAATCTATTCAAACACTGCTCCAAATTATTTATATATTTTCTTCCACGAATTTTATTTTTAATAGTTTAAATAATACCATCTGTCGACTTATATTTATATGAGGCTTCTGTTATACTTGAGAAAGTTTGTATTACTGTACTATTATATCTTCCAAAATACCTTCAGCTAGTGCTAGGCAACTAAACGTTAATTAATGTCAGTCCTCAAGTATTTTATCGTTATAAAAAAAATACTATACTATGTTATGGTATTTAAATCTCAAATGTTAGATGTAGTTTTCAGTTCTAACCCTCTGTGAAACCTTTTTAGTATTCCGGTGGCACTCGTTTCGGTCGAGTTCCTCTTTTTCGGGACTTTACCACGGTTGCTGAATCCACTACACAGCATCGGAGAAAGAAACGCCATTCTCAGCTTATGCAAACTCTTCTCACTGAAACAAACCTCCGGGTTGGTTACGGCTCGATTCTTTGTTTGCCTCAAGTCCTGTGGTTGTGGGAGGTTTCTGTGCTATATGAAAAAATTATGAAAGCTTTTTTTTGTTTATTGATTTAACGTCGATCTATGCTGATATCGATATCGGATGCTACAGTAGTAGCCCTAAATTTTGTCATTTAGGTACACAACCTGCAACCCCCTACAAACCCGTGATATTGGGCATAGTTGGTTGTTATGCCAACCACGACACCACAGATGACCCCATTCAATTTTTTTGTTCGTTCTCTTTTGTTCGTCTGAGTAGTATTGACTCTTGGTTTTTCCTTGATTTTGGTTTTCAGGGTGTAATTAAAAAAATATAGCCCCTTATTTTTATACATTCTATAATAATAAAATTTAATACAATTAAGATTGTCAATAACATTCAATGAGGTATTAATTATCAACGCATTAAGCAAGTAGTATTTTTTTTTATAGTGCCGCAAATTATACAACAATAAATATATAATGTTTCCGTTCTCTTTTATTAGGATTTTTATATTTATTTTTATCAGGATTTATATTTTTATTATTATTAGGATTTATAATTCTATTCTTACCAGGATATATATTCTTATTTTTATTAGGAATTATATTTTTATTTTATTACAATTTTTTTATAATTTTATTTACAATTTATATTTATATTTTTAGTAGGATTTATATTTTTATCAGGATTTATATTTTTATTTTTATCAGGATTTATATTTTATTTTATTAGGATTTTTATTCTTATCAGGATTTTTTTTTTTTTACTTTCATTAGGATTTATATTTTCATTCTTATTAGAATATTATTTTTTATTAGGATTTATATTTTTATTAAAATTTATATTTTTATTTGCATCAGGATTTATATATTTACTTCTATTCCCATTTATATTTATATTAGGGCTTATATTTTTACTTTGTATTAAGTTTCATATTTTTTTAATACTTACTATGAAAACTTAATGTCGATGGGTTACAGAAATGAAAGAGTCAGAAACTTCGGCATGGCTGAACTTGCTCGTTCAAACCTCAAATACAAGGCATTAGAGACAGCATTTAAATTTACATTTTGTAAAACGTTTACAAACTTATAATGTCTTCTATTGTCTGCTTCCAATTATTAAGGTAGGCTTGGGAAGCTAAAGAAAACAAGGGAGTAAAAGACTTATACAGGGTTTTGTCCTTTTTGTTAGAATTTTCTAAAAGAGGTGCAAATTTCTAAAAGGCGTTTATTCTAATGCCCGGAATGGGTTTATAATTTATTTATGACATTTATACTTTTACATATATTTTTTTTTTTCAATTTTAGGCATTAATCTCCGTAAAAACACATGAAAAGTGCCATTCTTTCTGCCGTAAAATAAAAACAAAGTTATTTAAAAATTAGAGACCAATTATTTAAATAAGACTAGTAAAATATTACGCTTATACTCTATTATTAGAAAGAAGGATACTTTTGTGAACAACTTTTATATAACTGTTAGGATTATTAATCTTGTCAGGATTCGTACTGTTCAGATTTGTTTCCTGGGGTTTAGAGGGCGTAAAACATCTAGGTCATCAAGGATTCGTACTGTTTATTTACTTGTTATTATTATTAAAAATTATTAAACAATACTTGTATTAATCAAAATAGGACCCTTCACTTTCAATACACTTCCCTCAACGTAAAACAAGCATATCTATCCCCGCTCTGTAAAAATTATTTGACAAGGATGAAGCGAAGTCTTGGAAGGCCGATTGTTCTTGAACGGAAGATTGTTCTTTCACTCACAATATTAATGTATCGGAGCGCCTCTGTGACGCTGTGGCCGGTTTAATTTAAGTTTAAATTCGTAGAGAAAAATTATAAGCATTCCCTCGGAAGACATAATTTTATTCTTATTTATTTTTAAAACGCTGCTTCATTTTCAAAAGGAAAAGTAAGACTGACTATGAAAAAGGATTAAATGATCTTTCAAACGGTATGCATAACATAATTGTTTGTGTACAAATAATCTATGTAAATCTAACAAACGAAACTGTCATTTCATCCGTTACGACCCAATATTTCTTAGAATCAGAACATTCAACAGTGAAAATACATATATTTTCTTTCACTTTTTTTACGCTTTAAGATTTATAGATAGATCATGTAGCCTTCTGGCCAGATATATATTATATTTCTATTTCTCTAATAAATGGTCCCAAAATAAAGTTATTTTTCTATTCTATATTTTGAATAATTATTATTTGAATATTAAGAAGAAAACAATTTTTCTGGTGGAGGAAGATAAATAACGCCTTAAGCAGTGAAACTATTTATTAGAAACCTAAATAGTCTTTATGTTAATGTGGAAAATAGTTTACTGGATAATTCTAATAATCAATTGAAGTGGTCAGGAGGTGCAGTCAAAGATAACGCAAAATAGGCAAAACTTATTTTAATATGCCAACGTCACGGACCTAATATGTAGACCATCTTCAGTGCTGGGAAAAGAAACAGGAAATAACTATATGAAACATTGCTGTTCCAAGGAAGAATAGCAGATTATAGGAACAGAATTGGTTAGAATGAAATACAGAGAGTAAGATAAATGAAAATAACAATGAGAAGAAATAATGAAATAACTGTGAGAACAAACTAAAGAGATTAAAAAATTAAATTAAATGAAAGGTTAATTTGTGTTATGTTTTACTGCACCCACTGATTCATTCAATTACTAAACAGTATTTAGGTTGAATGCTCTGATTCTAACAAATTTTGGGTCGTAACGGATGAAATGTCAGTTTCGTTTGTTCGATTTAGATTATTTGTACACTAAAATTTATGTTATGTATACCGTTTGAAAGATCATCTAATCCTTTTTCATAATAAGTCTTACTTTTCATTTTGAAAATGAAGCAACATTTTAAAAATAAATAAGAATAAAATTATGTCTTCCGAGAAAATTCTTATAATTTTTCTCTACGAATTTAAACTTGGCCACAGCGTCCCGGAGGCGTTCTGATACATTAATATTGTGAGTGAAAGAACAATCGGCCCTCCAACACTTCGCTTCTTCCTTGACACCTAATTTCATTTTTAAAGTGAAGGATCCTATTTTGATTAATAAAAATATTGTTTCATAATTTTTTTGCTTATAATTTAAATTTACACCTTCACTGACGTTTCATATGTTACAACCCAATATTTTTAATATTTGGGTAATTATTATTTTGATATCCAGCCGGATCATTATCTTCACTTTATTATTTATATTTAAAATAATCTTATTTTTCCAATATTTAAGACAAAAAGATTATTAAAACCTGGCTGCAAAAATATTTGATAATTTTTTCTTTCTACTAGACTAGCGCATTGCGGTAAAGGAGTTCGGAAATGAAGTTAGGAAGTCCAAACTTCTGGCATGCATTTATTCAAACATTCTGTTAATTAGCAATTCAGTAGCTAATTAAGCTTTTTCGAAATTATTATCTTATGTTATTATAATCAGCCCCAGAAATATACAGTGATGGAATTCGGATGGGATCCCGGCAAATAAATACATCACGAAAAAAAATTGTTTTGTTGCATGTTTCTATTGACCGTGAATCCACCTGGAATTCTTAAATATTAATATTATTATAATGTATAGTTAATATTATAGTAGAACGTGTGAAAATTCTTTATAAGCTCATTTTCACCAGCATGGCTTTTTTTTCAAATTATAAATCCTATTTATTTATTTTTTACTTAAATATGATGAAGAAACATCACATATAATTTATGAAAATACCTGGTTTGCGATAAGAATGTGTTTAGTATCTGAAATGTAATCTTAGTTGTGTTCTCCATCACGTTGGACGCTTATTATTAATATGCTTTGTAATGAAATTCCTGGTGATATTACTGTTTCCTTTGATATGATTTTAAATAAAAAGTTTAATATTTATATAGCCTAGAGCGTCTATATTTGCAAATTTGTTCCCCCTAGTCTGGGGTAAAAGCTTTTTATGTGATAGTAAAAGAATGAACGTTATCTATTCTTTTTGGAACTATAATGAACAGAGAATCAGCAGTTATTTTTTGCAAGAAACAGGAACAGTTCTATTGTGCATTCAAGTTTTTTTTTTGTTTTTGAAGCTTATAATCCAAGAAGAATAAAGCGGGTCATTAGAGTCGAAGATAAAGTCCTGGAACAAGTGGAGAACTTCAAATACCTGGGAGAGCACCTAAACGAAAACGAAGACATTGATTTGGAAGCAACCGAGTGAATCTGAACTGCGGGTGCGGATGCTTCGAGTGGTTAAGAGGTGGCTTTTAAACAGAAGAGAAGTTTAAAAGAAAACAAAAGTGGCTGTATTTAAACCAACTTCCTCCCTATCCTCAGGTTCTCTTCAGAATCATGGGCACTGACAAACAAGCACCAATCCAGAATACAAGCATAACCAAAAAGAGACCGAATCCGGAACACCATTAGGTCGAAACTAATTGTTAAGCCAGCCAACGAGATAATAGAAGAAAAGTGACTGATATGGCTGGATACTTCCTGTGGCTGAAACCTAACAGAATTGCCACGAGGACCTTCCGAGTTAAAGTGGAGAGAAACGAGGAAGAGGACTACCTAGGAAGAGGGCACACCAATGGAATAGAAGAGCACAGTTAGTGGAAGATTGGCAGAGCTGGAGAATACTGTACGGAATTCCTCCTCACACTGGATAGGGAGTTCAGGAGGAAAGAATATGATGATGACGAGGATGCTGCAATTGTTTTTTAGTTAATGTGCTTTCAAAAAAAGTTGTTTACTGCCACATTATCTGCCGTTCAGTAATAGTCCCTGCGGGTTTAAAATCCCATTCAACGGTTGGCTTTCCTTTACCATTGTTCCGAAAACTCTGAGCCGGAGAATCGGTGACATTTCTGGCTGGTTTGTTTTAAATAGCTCGAGTGGCAGAGCGGTTGCTCAATGCAGTTCTCTTCCTAATTACTCTCACTACGCAGCTTCTTTGTTTACCGGCCTTCTGTTTAGTAACATTGTACTATCAGGCCAGCTCCGTCCCAGGTTTAGATGGATTTTGATTTTATTTTCGTTCTCTACTCAAGTAAAATACAGCAATCTGTAGAGGATAGTTAGTTATTTATTAATAACGTTATATGCAATTCATCGTTAATTGAAGGAAGGGAAGATAATACGTATAAATAGCAACGGAGTCCTAATTTTAGAATATTATATAGTATCGCTATATTTTGTTAGGTTATGTACGTATTAACACTAAGCAAATACCAGCTTCAATAACCATTTCTTAACAGCTGGTAACCAACAGAGTTGTTCGTAATTCATTTAACGCCACTTAATGTTGCTACGGCTAATCGGACAGTGCTATAATGGGAGTCTTTTGTGCTATAATGGGAGACAATTTTTATCATCCAGGTATAATTAGGATAGGGATTTTTAGAGTACCTGACACCGTACAGACTCGGAACCTCCATTTTATGTCCCTTCGAAGGACTGCTGTACTAATGGTTTTTTATTCCCTTTAAGAAATCCTAGGACCTGTCGGGCTGCGAACCCGCATAGAAGGTTAGTTTAGGTTAAATCATATATTCTGTTAATTTATTAGAGGAATATATACTACCTTAAATCTAACAAGATATTACAAAAGTTAGTTTTGTTTTCTACGGATAAAATTTTCAATATAACGGATAAAAGTATTTAGTAAGTAAAGTAGTTAAAATAAGCAATATTAGGTTGAAATTTTAAATTTTAACAGCTTAATATTGTAACATAATGTCAGTTATAACCTAATATTATGTAACCATTAATAACATTTGTTGCTGTATCATAGTTGAGGGTAGGAGAGAGGGAAAACTGCTTCGTTATTTTTCTTTCCTTCTCTCTTTTTCTCTGCGAAAAAATAAAATAAAAAAAGATAAGAGAGAACAAGTTGCTAACATTGTTGTAGAGGATACTCGAGAAGGCTCGAAAAAAATGCCCGGAATGATAAATCGCAGCCGTTTTAGTGGAGGGCTTGTAAAAGATCTTAGAGTAATGGCGGCGATGAAAGAATGTCATTGTCAACTGTCTCTTCTCTTCCTGTCTTTACTATATTATCTTTATTTGTCCCGTTTACTATATTATCTATGTCTATTATTTTTTTTCACAATTATTTCCTGTCAATGTCAAATGTAATATACCTTTCTCTTATTCTGTTTTAACCAAAGTATTCATGTGAAACCATCAAGTAGTATACGTGAAATAAGTCGTCCAGCCCAATAGGTCAGAAAAGTTGCTCAACTCACAAAATCCCTACTTCCCTACATACATTATGTTTAAAACGACTCCGCGGTATTTCATAAAAAAAAAAATAATAATAAGTTTCTTAGATCGCCAGAAAAAAAGAATGATTAAGTTATTTCCGATTTTATTTAATTTATTTTATCTGAATGTTTGGGCATTCACTACAATTCGCATTAATTACCTGTTCACCGCTAATAAACCCAACATTGCGGGTTCGTAGCCCGGCAGGTGGCCCAGGGAATTTTTAAAGGGAATAAAAATCCTTGGCTATGCCGTCTTTTAGAAAGAGCAACTTAAACCGGATAGGCACAGTTTAGAAGTCCCACTGTAGCATTGTCCGATTAGCTATAGCAGCATAAAGTGCCGTTGTTTGTTTGTTTTATTTTTAAGGGCAAACAACTACAAATGGTTATTATTGCCCTCACCACTAGAGAACATACATATTTAAATTATCTAGATAATTACAAATATTGATTATTGTTACACTATTACTTAGTATAATGTTACATTATTACTTATAAGTTATTATTACATTATTACTTAGTAAAAATATTGTTATATATAAAAATATTAACATAGTATACTATATTAGACGTATAATAGAAACATATTAAACATATAATAGAAACAATAGATAATAATAATAGAAACATATTACGTATAGTAGAAACATATTAAACATATAATAGAAACAATAGATATTAATAATAGAAACATATTACATATAGTTGCACTACCGTACCTAGGACAATCCTCGAAGATATGGCGCACTGTAACTGTCTTGTTGTTTATAAAGTGACGTTAATAAACAAACTGATTTATTTATTTATTATAATTTATTAACAAATTTAATAACGAGTTATTGTTAATACTTTCTACTGTGTTGTATATAACTCTGCCACAGTATAAATAAATCCTCAATGGCAGTGGGAAGTGGCACAGCTTGTGTATCAGGTATCAGTTGTCTCTATCGGATATCTGATAGCGGAGATCCAACTCCGACGCTTAAGCAATATTTTGTTTTTCTCTTTTGGGATTTGGCTACCAACAGGGCATTCCGAGTCGCGGATCTGTTTCCGTTTGATGTCTTAAATATTTTATTATTTAGTATTTCACCATATTTATAAGAACCACATTAATAATTTTTACACTTAAAAAAAAAGTTGAATTTGATCGTTTAGTTTATATATATTCATCATTTTGTACCATTGTGTGGAATAGCTCAGTTTGTAGTGTGTTTAATTGTTCTAAATGTTCCGATTTCAAATCAGACAGTGGTAGATAAATTATTTAATCTTCTAAAAACCACGAATTGGCCAGGAAATCTGGAGACCTTCTTTGGGATCACCCAGTCTCTACAAAGTTTTTCCTCTTAATAGGGGGAAAACAATTACCGGTTGAGCACGATCTCTGATACATCAACTCCATTAACAACTATTGCTCTAGAAACAGTACAATATCTATCATGTAGTGAACCCAAGACCGTTCTTTTATAGTAGAGGTACAGTTTTTTTTTTAGTTTTTTTTAATAGGTAGAATAAAATTCACTGTGCACTTACTTCTATGATCAGTCCAATTTTTATTTTATTAAGATGAATTGAAATATTTGTAAATTTTGAAACAGTCGTTGCTGTAACTATTAGATTTTTTCCAGTTAAGACGAATAACAATCACGATACACACAACGTTTTCAATTTCCTGAATTTCAATTTCGTTTTCAAGTCGATGATAAGTGTTCTGCTGCAAAGGATAGTAATCTGCCTTCCTTGATAGATTTTTTTTGCAAATTGGTTTTTAATCGATTTTCACTCAATTCAATTTCAAACAGCCTTGTTCGATAAGTTTTCTCTGTAAATGTGGAGAAAGACGATCTGGTCCTAGATTAATATTTTCCTCAAATATTTTTAGAACCCTTAGGTGCATTATTAATTTCTAATAATAGACAGCCTGGGCCTTGGCGGTGGCAAATCCAAAATTACTTTTGGGATTAGATCTGATAGGATTCCATTGGAGGGTCCTCAAGCCCATATCCGCTTTTACACTTCTCGCCTCCTTCTTAATTGATATCGAATCTTTTCTTCATACCTTACCATTTCGTTTCTTTACACTCATTTCCTTCAAAACTTATTACATATTGTTAAGCTGTTTTATAGACATTTTTTAAATCCTGTTCTTTGTTGATTTTTTTTAATGAAATTACGTCTTATGGGTAATTTTCAAAAGAAGCTAATTTTATTCCATTTGGTCAACGCATTTAATTAACGATTTTATTTAATTTATACATTGGGAAAGATAAAACCATTTTCCAGTCATTATATATTCTTAATCCTTATAAATCATATAAGACGTTTCGACAGCACTGTGTCATTCTCAATCCGTTAAATTTAGTTCTCTGCATCAATACAATTCTTTTATATATCTTCATAACATTTCACAACAATTTTAGTATAGATACCTCAAAGTCATATTTATTTTAATATTTTCTATAAAACTGTAGAGGAACATCTATCCTCCATGGTCAAGATATCACATTAAAAACCAAACTTTGATCTTTGAAAGACTAGATAAATTTTAAGTACTTATGAATATTTTTTTTATATAAATATATAAAAATATGTCTCAAAATAAATATCTACAAAACAATAAAAACTTTTTTAATTTTATTTTAAAATATTTCATTAAATCCTTTAATTAAAGTATTAAAACACTAAAATAGAGCCAAAAACTCAAAAAGAAACACTATTATTTATTATAATGCAATTGGAAAAACCACAATGCAAAGCCTTATGTTTCAAAAAATACACCTACTTACCAGTCGACGTTTCGCCTATTCAGGCATTATCAAGACACCAAAATCAAAAAGGGGTTATGTGAATCGCATCTCGAAGAAAAAGGTGCAATCTACCTTAACCTATCTTAAGTAGAAAACTCAAATTTGAAATTTTTACTAGCTTTCTTATGTCGGTAAGAGAAAATAAAAAAATCAACTGTATCAAAATAAAAGTGTAGTGATTACAAGAAGATAGAAAAACATATGAAAGAAATACGAAACACAACAATATATGAAAAAATACTGAAAAAACATTTTTATAGTATTGGCTACCATCTTATCAGAGATTTCTAGAGAAGTGGATAATAAAAAATATTGAATCCGGTTACAAGGCTACCTCCTCTTTCTCTGTCAAATTATCTGTTATTCTCCTTCCCTTCTTCTTTTGATTGGTTGGTTTAATCTTACTTTATTCCACGGTATTATTTAGATCTCTATTTTTGTATTTATTTTATTTTTATACTTTAATTAATTCATTTTCATTGGATCTTCGGTTGAGGTTAATTATATTGTGTTTGTTCGGCTTTATATTTTAAAGAATTATTGATTCGATTCATAAAGATGATTGACTTAGAAGAGTGGCTTAGTGGTAGAGCGGTTCAAATCCCGCTGATGCCATGACTTTTATTTAATCTGTTATCATCCGGGTCATATGGAATTTAGGGCCCTCCTGGGGCTCACCCAGGCTTTCTAAAGTGGACAAATCACCTCCTTGCACAGCCGTACTGTTGTTCAAGAAACAGTACAGTCTCTAACATGTTCTGAATCCCGGAACCGTACGTGGGTTGTAATGTTACAGGTGATTTACACTCCCTCCTTATGATATAAAGAAGAAACTTTCGATCGATCGTATTCGATGGAAATATATTATTTGTAATAAAATATTCTTATTTTTAAGAATGATGTAATATTAAGTTATGAAACTAAAAATAATGCTTAGATTTTTTATTAAATTACGAAAATTCGCTGCTCTTCATTACATTTCTACCGCGCTTAAGTCCTTTCTTCCCTAAACCATAAATCCTACACTCACCCACGGTTTGATAATGATGGAACTTTTAGTTCTACGGTCAAAGAAATATATGTGGAAAGATACCAAACACAGATAAGTTGTAAAACTGGAATTTTACAAAATTATGTGCCTTTTTAAATTTGTAAATGTAAAATGTACGTTTAAGGGTAGCTAGAATCTCTTTGACAATGATAGTTTTAATTCTGTGACACAATTTCGATAAAAAGCTATACCAAACCCAACCAGTTGGCATTATTTTTAATATTTCTAACTTTTAGAACTTCTAACTTTTGATAGATATTTTTGAATTCTTATTGAAAATACTCAACCACGACCCAGTTCACCGTTCATGTTTAATATGCCATTTGCTTATTGAACTTGTCTATGTTTGATGTTATAGATCGTTCATAATTTCGGTCTCCTTGAAGAATATTATACTTCGGGAGAACAGAAGCCTGGAATGATGTTCACATCATGATGTTACGGTTCAATGTTTCTATGGTGCAACCGCAAGATATGATTGGTCCTATAATGGACGTTGCAGTGTTCTTACCTCAGGCGTAGGATCAAATAAACCACGCTATTTCCGAAACATTTACTCGATATTCACTCCTTCGATCATTCATTATGATTTTCCTCATCTATTCTAACATGCCACATATGTCTGTGGAGGAAGGAAATTAATATACAAAATTTCAGACTTGACTGATTTTCCCTCGAGGGGATCCTCTATTCGAGAGGTCACTTATCCAAATACCAACTACATTTGACTTTTCTTCATTTTGATTGCTCATTTCTAGCGTCTCAAGACCCTCGGCTTCCCTCCCCCTCTTATATATATGTATATATATATATATATATATATATATATATATATATATTTATAGTCTGAAAAGTTTTTACTCCCCAGCGAGCGGTTATCAATCTCCTCCTTGTAAGGAGGGTTTTTCCCACCCTCGGAAGGAAGGGAGGATGGGCCGGAATAAGTGGACGGAGGCCGAGCAATGATGGATGGTGGTCGTCCTCCACTTTCTGCTCATTGATCTTCCCTGCCTCACAGTTCTTCCTTCAACAAGTACAGTGACCATTGAATTAGCATTTGCTTTGTCATGCCATATGGCACATTACATAACTTGACATGTATGAATTGGTTTTTATACATGATATCGAGAAAGGGAAAGTTATTTTTTATCTTGATATACAATTACTCTACTTTAGCGGGTCATTAGGGACTAGATGAGTGATTTAAATACGATTATAAACCTGTACCACTACAAACTGTGAAAAAGTCTGGGGTTCAGTACATGGAGACTAAACTATACTACTAGGACAACGGTTGTTCTGTGATTTGACCTAGATCACGCTCAACCTCCAGTTTTCCCCCTTACTTTGGGTACCCTTTTTTTAGAGGCTGGGTGATCCCTAGAAGGGCCCTAGATGCCATATCATTCACCTCCGGTCGCTAACAGATTAAATAAAAATCCTGCCAGTAGCGGGATTTGAACCAGGACTTTCGGCACGGCTACTCAGCGCTCTACCACTAAGCCTCTCCGCTCCCTAAATACGAATATAATATAAGCTCCCTAATAATGACAATCTTTAACAAATGATGATTTGATGATTTAATTCCGCATTGAGGGACTTAAATTTTTAATTACGTTGGAAAATGTTTCTTTACGATCTCTTTCGATCATTTTTAAAGATAAATATGGAAGGTATTATGTTCAGTTGCAACACAATTCCTTGGTCCTCGAAAAATATTCCCGTTGAAAAAATGCACCCGTATTTTTTCCTCAATCCCTTCTATCTGTTACTAGTCCCTTCACAACAAAGATAATTGTTTCAAAGGAGTAAATAAAAGTTTAGTTGTGAATAGATATGATAATAAGGCTAGCTATCCTAAAGGTTCGATGCCAAAACACCCAATATCAGCTAACAAGCTCCCATCCACGCACGTACTACTATCCAAATCCAAATCAGTTAGATCACCCTTACCACCCACTTACGCCGCGGCCTATCACTTAGACACCAGTCGGCACAGCGCCTCGCAAATTTTTAGGAATTCGGTCTTTCCTTAGCTCAACAACTTTACAAACCCATCTTTATCTGGGGACGCGATCAGTTCTATTATATTAGTTTAGTTTATAACTAGTGCGAACTAAAAAGGAAAAATAAAACTAATAATAATAAGAATGTAAGGTGAGGATAAGATAGGACTATATGGAAATCTAGAGGAATTGGGGATGAGAGGGAGGAAGCCACAGGGCCTATAATGTTGACAGGGTTTAAGGGACGCTTTCGGAAACCGGGCGGGAAAGGGGGTCCGGTGATTGATCGGAAAAAGTCAGTTGTAGGTCGCAAGGGAGGGTGTTGAAGGAATTTTATGGGACTCCTCGTTAAGTATTT
Source organism: Arma custos (assembly GCA_037127475.1). Classification (NCBI taxonomy): domain Eukaryota; kingdom Metazoa; phylum Arthropoda; class Insecta; order Hemiptera; family Pentatomidae; genus Arma; species Arma custos. The sequence continues at coordinate 71,010,341 of CM073764.1, forward strand.
CTGCATAGTTTTAAAGTCTAGTTCCTTACGGATGAGCTTCATGTTTCGTGTTTTGATATAGATCCTTTAGATGATTTTCTGAAGAAACTTCAGGGTTGTTGGGGAGTGATATGACAATTATAGTAATCTGAATACTGTTGTTGATCTGGAAATATGTATATATATATATATATATATATATATATATATATATATATATATATATATATATATATATGGGTTTTGAAAAAGTAATGGAAGAGTACTCAGAATTCAGAATCTAAATTTGAACTTGTTGACTCGAATCCGATTTACGGGTTCTCAGTATTACCTTTCGGGTCACTTCAAGTGAACGCCTAAAAGCATGAGAGATGTGGTGTTATCGCGGTATCCTCAGAGAAGTTTCATGGGTAAACAATATTAGCGACGAAAGCATACTATTGTGAATACAGAAGCCCCTCGAGAGCTTGGACAAAATATTTAAATGGGCATATTTGGCCATTTGATGCGAAATGTAATAAACTGCTTGCTGCAGTTACTCATACAGGGCAAGATTGAAGACGAAAGAGGGGTCCAGGTCGCAGGCGTCTTGGTTAAAAAAACCAGGACATGATTAACATCGGTAGACTTGTTTCGTGCTGCGCTCAGTAAAATAAGATGGGCCGTTATTATCGCCTTCATCCAAAGAGGATAGGCACATTTAGAAGAATGATATAGTGATAATTCATTTTTGTTTTTTCTAATTAAAAGTTTTAATGTTGCTACCATAGTAGGTGTTTTGTTGCTTAAGATGGTGGTCATACAAGACTGAAAAGACAAGAAACTGCTCAACGATTACTGGACAAACGTTCCCAATTAATTACAAAAGACTCATTTACATGACAGTTATCAGACCTATTTGGACATACGGAGTTGAGCTTTGGAGCTCTACCAAACCATCCAATTCATCTCGTATCCAATCCGAAATCCTTCGTAAAATCCTCAATGCTCCTTAATTTGTCACAAACTAATTCATCCATCATGATCTTAATATCCCATATGTTGCTGATTTGGCCCAAACTAGATACCTATCTTTCCATGAAGAGCTCCATACACACTTGAATCCGCCAGTCTCTCAACTTGCTTCCCATAATATTCCTGATAACCCTCCGAGGCGTCTGAAAAGAAGATCGAGACCTTCTACCTTAGAATATTATTATTAATATATTATTGGAGTGCTACCGATGGGTAGTTTCTCCACAAGTATTTTTTGTTTTCATGTCATTTGTTCATATTAGCAAATTTACTTGTTGTTGTATTATTACAGTTGTAAATATCAATAAATTAATCTTTAAAAAAATATGGCAATGAAATATTTTTTTTATTGTGTATGTTTAGTTTTTTTAATCATTCCATGATCAGTATGCCCTGTTATAATAAGCCTTGTTAACCTTTTCTTCTGCTCCGCACCTTCCATACATTTGTGAACCCTGGCATAGCGGGTTGCATTGATTGGTTTAACGAATTATCAGTTGTGAATCATTAGACAGCCTACTTAATTTTTCTGAAGTTTAGTTGTGTTGAGAACAAGTGAATGATTATATATCAGATAAGTATTTCTATAGTGACATAAGTCGAAAACCTACATTTTTGTAAAAACTGGAAAACCTGTATTAATTAGTAAGCTTGGAATACCATTGGGGCACAAAGAGTGATACAAATGCCTCCTGGCCTACAAGTTCTGAAGCTAGGTTGATGCAGCTTTTATGAGCCATAAAAAATATAGGGTTGGCAACTAAGTCATTGCCGTTTTTGTCGATAGATTCACTCTACACTTTCTTTTGTTTTGTTAACGTGGCCAGAGCATCTAACCTATATTTTTTTCTTACTGTATGGACTCTACGTTTAATTAGTAAAAAAATTTTTTTGATTAGTTCTTTAGTTTTGTTTTTATCCCAATTTAAAAATGGAAAAACAGGACGTGCATTTCCGACACATTTTATTGTATTACTTCCGAAAAGGCAAGAACGCATCGCAAGCACAAAAGAAGTTATGTGCCGTATATGGAGATAAAGCCTTAAAAGAAAGGCAGTGTCGAAATTGGTTTGAAAGATTTCGTTCCGGTGATTTTTCACTGAAAAATGCACAACGATCTGGCCGCCCAGTCGAAGTGGATGAAACCCATATCAAGGCCATTATCGATTCAGATCGTCACAGCACAACACGAGACATTGCAGAGAAGCTCAATGTGTCGCATACATGCATTGAAAAAAAATTACAAACCCTTGGTTATGTCAAGAAACTTGATTTATGGATCCCTCACCAGCTAAAGGAAATTCATTTGACGCAACGGATTAGCATCTGTGATTCGCAACTGAAACGCAATGAAAATGATCCATTTCTGAAGAACCTAGTTACTGGCGACGAAAAGTGGATAGTTTATAACAATGTTACTCGCAAGAGATCGTGGGTGAAGCAAGATCAACCAGCCCAAACAGCATCAAAAGCAGATATTCACCAAAAAAAGATTATGCTGTCAGTCTGGTGGGATCACAAAGGAATTTTGTATTTTGAACTCATGCCGCAGAACCAAACGATAAATTCAAATGTTTATGTTGAACAACTCGACAAACTGAAGGATGCAATTGAAGAAAAGCGGCCGGTATTATCAAATCGGAAGGGTGTTGTTTTCCATCATGATAACGCAAGGCCCCACACATCTTTGGTTACTCGGCAAAATTTATTGGAACTGGGTTGGGATGTTTTGTCACACCCACCATATAGCCCTGACCTGGCGCCTTCGGATTACCATTTGTTTCGTTTCATGCAAAACTCTTTAAATGGTAAAATTTTTAACAACGTGGATGATGTCAGATCACACCTAATTCAGTTTTTTAATAGCAAAGACCAGACATTTTACGAACGGGGAATTTTTACGCTGCCAGAACGATGGAAAAAGGTCATCGACAAGAACAGGCAATATCTAATTGAATAAAGTTATATTTTTAAACAAAAATTCTGAATTTGCCTTCTTATTTGAAATCGGCAATGACTTAGTTGCCAACCCTATATTTACCCATTTTATTCATGGGTTTTATTGTTACATTTTATTGTTGTACAAGAATTTTATTGTAAAGGAAGATATTCGTTCTTATTTTAAATACTATTTCTTATGTAATGAAATTGTAAGATGTTATACAATAATAATCCTTTTGAAATGACAATACAACTTCGATAAAGTATATTTACAACTTAGTTAAAACAGTTTTGTTAATTTTCTAACTAAGTTAAAAATGGGAATGATCAAGTCAAATTAGCATTTATATTCATTTACAGCTCACAAAGACAAAATTTAAATCCTCTGAAGCTTTGAAACTTCCCTGCTCCTAAATTCCTTCGTTATTACCGCCTGCTTCCTCGAAGTTCTCTGGAGAACTAAAAAAGTTCCTCTTTTGTCGCCCTAGAGGAAACTAAGCCTGTCAAAAGCTCGGGTTGTTAAGATCCGCACCTTCCTTCTCATCCTGTCTTCATTATACTTCTTGAGCGCTAGGCTGAAGCGCCTAAATATTCATTTTTATTTACTGCCATTATAAGTATGTTAATAATTACTTTCGAGTTATAATAATTAATTTTAAAAATCAGTAATAATAATATCACATGGTTTGGGGATTAGAGAAATACCTCGGTAGTTCTTCCCGTCTAATTCCGCTGGAATCAACGACCAACAATGAGAGCAACTTTCCGGGTTTCAGACTCACTGGAGAGGTCTAAAATGTACATAAATATATAGGTTTGGAAATCCAACGCAATAAATCTATACTGGTTTAGTGGTTTGCATTATGTCATACTATGCCCAAAATCACTGTTTCACAGGCTTTGGGATTTTTAAAGAAAGAAAGAAGTCCTTGGTAATGCAGTCCTTTAGAGGGGTCATAAATTGGCGACCCTTTGAGGCCCCTAAAAGGCGGAAGGCTGAATGAGCTGAATCATGAGAACACTATTTGGTACCTAGGTAGCGGTAACTATTACTAGATATACTGATTAGAAATAGACTTCCGCCTTTTTTTTCTTTTTTTTAGCATAGAGTTCTAATTTTAATAGTATTTCTTAATCTTCAAAGAATCCCGTTATTCCAATTGTTGTGCAAAAAAATTGTTTAAGTGAAATTTGGAGATATTAGGACAGCAATAAAAAATAATATAAAAGTAATAATAAATAAAAGTAATAAAAAGCAATAAAAGTAATATAAATCTTAGTATTGGTTTTTAGTTTTTACTTTTATCCGAATTTTCTATCCCTTACCTCTGTTCAAAACAATGGATACTGTTTATCCTATTATAGGATACAAAAAAAAAATTGTATAGGGAAGAAGTAAAATATAAATTACCTTTATAAGGTATTTATTAAGGGCGCAGTAGATATGAGACCACAATCGGAAATTACCGATACTCTATGGCTTGATCTCTGCATAATCTGATACTAAAGAGGGCCACGCGCAGCCCAGGCCCCAATAACCGACCTAGATATCCGGAGGAATCTCATAAGTAAAGAAGAAGCCCCTCTCGTGGAATCCTCTAGAATTTATATTGAGGCCAAGAGACTAAGCGGACTCTTAAGCTCGTTATCTCAATAGAGAGGGGAGATCTCTTTTGCCGGATCAGTTTTAACGATCCGTGGTTTAATGGTCCCTACTCCTAAATAATCAGTAGGTTTTTATAGCCAATAAGATTATATATCATCGTACCCTAACCCAGTTTTATTAGGAAATCTTGAGACAGTTTAAGAAGGATTGTAACAGATAAATTAGTTAAAATGAATCTTAAGATCTTTTAATCGATTCTTCGCCTTAATTGTAATTGAAGGAATGTATACTTTATTGAGATATTACAATCTGCCACTTTTAGGCAATAAGCAATAGTCCTAAATAGCTATAAGTACAATCATTCAATAAAAAAAAAAAAAAAAAACTAAGGACCTCAAAAGAACACGCTTTATTTAGGAGATATTCACATCTAAAGATTTCATTGTTACAATACTATTTGGAAGCATACATTGGGCTCCTGGTAAGAACTTGGAGAAGAACAGCGGAAGATCGTTCAAACTGGAGGGAAAATAGTCCAAGAGGCCAAGGTGTTTCATATTATTGATTTATTTCGTTAGATATTTGCCTAGAACCAATGCCTCCAAGCTCGAACTACTATAACATCTAACAGCAATGATCCACGATTTCGCTAGTCACTATTTGATAGCAGAACACTATTTTCGATCGGAAACCAAATAAAAATTTGACTAGTGAATACACATAAATTACGGAATTATAATGAACTAGGTACAAACATTCTTACTTTCGTTGTGTTTCTACAAAATAATAAAATACATATAATAATTAAAAATGTTAGGCACAGAACAAAAGAATTAAATTAAATTCCGTCACGATCCATAGTATAAAAAAAAAGAAGTAAAAAAGGGAGGCGATGAAAAAGGATAAGTTGATTAGTAACAAAGTTATAAAAGTCGACTAAAAATAATTTAGGCCGATCCTTTTTTTTTTTTTAGTTTCTTCAGCCTGGGAACTATTAAAAGCTTCAAAATAATCCAGTTTTCTCAATCGTTCAACAAACTATATAATGAAAAGCATCTGTTCCAACAATATTTTAAACATTGGTTTTAAATGGCATTTAGATTAACACTTAACACTTCATTATACGGTAAATACAATATGTGTGTGTATTTAGTTCAAGTTCATTTTTACATTTTTTTAAATATCTTTTAAGACTAATAACAAAGTTTCCAAGATATGTAAATTACAAAGCACTTCTATATGGCACATTTACCTTTGTCGGAAACAAATTACATGCTTTCCTCTAGTATCCTTTAATTATTCCCCACTGACCCCTGTTGACCAAATCCGATACTTAGGATTATATCTTGGCAAGCGCTTAACTTGGAATCATCATACTAGTTTGAAAAGCCAAGAAACGGGTGGCCGTTTCAACATGAACACTTACAAGGCAAAAGCTTTAAAGTCCTAAGCTCCCAATTAATTACAAAATACTCATATGCATTACTATTATAAGACCTATTTAGACTAGCGGAGCAGAGCTTTGGGTTCTACTAAGTCATCACGATACTCTCGTATTCGATCCTTGCAATCCCGAATCCCTAATGCTCCTTACGTTGTTAGGAATCCCAATTAAAGTAATGTTCAATGAACATTCTTCCCCATATGTTATTTGCAAAAATTGCGAGTGCTGGGGCGTAGGATCGGTGAAGAGAATGGATGTGTCGGGCCTGGTTACGAGCCAAGTAGTTATATAATAATTTCTCCTGCTGCTTGAATAGAGTCCACGTCTCGCCACCATGCACTGCGACTGGATGAAGTATCGTCTTAAATACCCTTATTTTGAGGCTTCGTAGTACAGAACTATTTCGGAACACGCTTCATCTGATACCGTGAAAATAAGATATTATGTAACAAAATTTAAAATATGCATAGTGATAAAAATAATTAGTACTCTTTGCTAAGCGCCTATGTTAAAAACATGAGGTTTACCCATAACTTTAAATTAATTAAATTAAAACTCCTAAATATCTCGTAACATGAAAAGAATGGAATTATACCCATAAACAACAGCTCAATTATTAATCCCAGTGCTATTGCTGCGTTTGGATGTATTAGTTTAGAAAAATATTGTTTTGCATGAGCTACTCCGCTAGGCTGAGTTGCTTAGTCAAAGGTTCCGTGTTCAAATTCGGGTGTCCAATAAATTATTCAATTAGTTAACACTTATGGTAGGGCCCAGTAGGATCTCAGGACGTTCTGAGGATTGCCTAAATAAAGAGGGTACCCTTAATTGAGGGAAAACCTGGCGGTTGAGCATAATCTCGGTCTAATCCCTCTGCGCAACAGCTGTCCTAGAAACAGTTTAGTCTGTATCATGTACTTAACCAAGAGCCATCATGGATTGCAGTAGTTCAGATTTTAAAAAAAAAATGAATTATGTTATACCAAACGATATGAATAAAATAGTTACAATGCCAAAAAAAAATAATGCAAGTATGAAATCTATGTACAGATAAATTATCTAATGAAATTCTATATTTAGAAGAATCATTAAATTGAAAAATTGTTTTGCCCTATGTTTGACGTCGTTACTATTTTTATTTTATTTTTGTACTTTGGATCGATTTTGGAAAAATTAGGATTATGTTCATACAAATACTAACCAGCCACTCACGCAAATCCGCCCACGATTTCCTTAATCAAAGCCTTTAATAAAAAATTCACCCTACCAAGGACCGATGACTGTCTCCAACTAGGAAGGAAAGATTTCTTGAAAGATGATACATTTTATTAATTCCCGGTATTTCGTTATCGATCCGAATGTTCGATTTGTAGAAGCAAGTTAGAAGGAATGTATGTCTGTAGCACATCAGACTAATATGGGTTCAATACCCCGTATTCAGTCATCAATGTTCACTAATTATATAATATGATTATAGCTATATTTATTTCGACTTTACAATGTTAAAGCATCATTAACTATTAATATCTACTTATTATTTCACTACAATAATTAAACATGTTATTTTAAATGATTGTACTTCTCTAATGGAATATGACACCTGTATTATAATAATTTCTTATGCACATTTCTCCACTATTTCTTTTTTCTCTTTATATTTGCATCCACACCTGTCAAATAAAACAATGACAACCAGCAGATCCACTATTTCTTAAATTATTTATTCTATCAATATATTTTCAAGAAGTTACTGTCATGAACTGCTATCATTATTTAATTGTATCAATGCTTGATAGTTTGATAGTTCACTGGTAGTGAGGATTTTCTAATCGATTGTTTGTCCTACTAATATATATTATAAATGCAAAAGTTTGTAGGTTTGTCTCTTTGTCATGCAAAAACTACTGAACGGATTTGGATGAAACTTTACAGTAATATAGGTTATACATCAGAATAACACATAGGCCACAGCAAGAGCGGATTTATGTGGGGGAGCGTGACCCTCAGACAGTTTTTTGTGGTCTGTGGAGAATCCATTATAGTACATAATTAAAGGCAAATCAAGAACATAGCATCTTGAAATTTGCAGATAGGTTCTTTGCCTAGTTTAAGAAAGAAATTTGGATAATTCCATCCTCAAGGGTTTCCACTTTAATATAATAGGGGTTCAAAGATTGTATAGAATCCGTCAGTTTTGTAGTTAGACATCTAGAAATTTTGGATGTACGTGTAACTTATATTTTAAAAAAACAATTAAATTATTTATTTAAAATGATCTTTCACGAAAGTTTATGAGGCAGACCGAATTCCACACAAGCGAAGCCGCGGGCAAAAGCTAGTACTTCATAATTCAAACCTCTTGAAATAATAGTAATTTCAGTTAAATCAATTTGTAATTGACACCATCCTCACCATAATCTTCTGAACTAATTTTATAAACATAATATTTAAAAATGTAAATAAATACAAATATAGCATTGCCAAATCTATTTGAACCTTTTCCAAGTCAACTGTAACCTTTTACAAATCAAAGAATACCCTTTCCAAGTCACAAGGAACCCTTTCCAATTCAAATATAAATCTTTTTAAGTATTGATGCACTTCTATAATTTCTATGCATATAATTTATTTTATTTTCAATGACCCTTTAAATTACTTAACAATATGCTCAACTTCACTACAAACTTATGGATTCTAATTCTTATTTATTATTTTATATTAAATATATTTATATTAATAATTAATTTTATTTTATATTTATGTCAAGCATTGGTCCGTAACCGAAACACCTCACTTCTTATTCCCAGAACCATTCGGAATTATTTTTCGACAATCTCGAAATATTCCAATTATTCACACCTCTCATCATTCTATCAACGGGATCCTTACCTCAAAACTCCTTCGGCAACTTGAAGTAGTTAAAACAAATTAAAGATATTAAAATCAACGAATCCAAGTCTATTTTATACCGCACAGTCTCGATTATGCTGGTCCCAATGAGTGTAGAGGCGAACTGTCTCCGGGCAAAAACTGATGGTGCACTGCTCGCAACTGGGCCTCGCTCACTGATGTTTCTTCAATGGATTTTGTTTCATAAAAATAATCTAGTTTGAAATGTCTCTCTACATATAAGAATGTTTAAGTGATAACTGAGTAATATTTTATTTTACATATTAGATGGATAAATAAAAATGGGTCTTAAAAGTTTAACTGACGAATGATTTACACGGTTCATCCCCTAGCCTTTAAGAAAACCTAATATATAAACGTGTCCATGAATACCTTCATATATATTGACATTATTAAAAAATATCAATTGGATAAAAGTTATCAGAATCTTAAGAAGTGTCCGAAATGAGTTATGGTATCCAGTGATAATACAGGTAGTGATAATTTTCAGGTATCTTATGGTCATATGTGAGTAACGTTAGGAAGCACCTTAAATTGTCCACTGAGTTTAGTTACCTGCTTTAACTTAGCATTACTCTTTGAGTACTACCACTAGGTAGTTTCTCTACTTGCCTTTGTCTCTGCACATGATTTATCTTCCATTATATTTACTTGATGTATTCAGCATACTGTTGTAAATTTCAATAAATACATTTTTAAAAAAGGCATTTACTCATTGCTCATTCATATATTACTAAATTGTTTTACTGAATTTAAATTTACAATCCCAGATTAGGTCGGGTTAAATGTAAATCCTTTGATCCAGATAACACCGCCGCCGTTAGAAACATTTTGGGTTTCAAGCCTAAATTGAAGTCCTACCGATCCGGAATGTTGCTCCCGTTTTGAAAAGAGTAGTATTCGGATCACGTAGCACATCCTCCCCCGTCCTAGAAATGTGTCCACCCTCCCGCACATGAGCACATACCCCTAGGTATAAGCACATATTTATAAAAAGTATATGCCGTTTCCTCTCTTCTATATTCCATTGTGCAATCTCATTATTGGAAATTCTTTAATGTAGTTAGTTATATTTATGTTAATATTAGTTTACACTGTTTTTATAAATTACGATTCGAGTCTAAAAAGTTATCTGAGATATTCATGAAGCCATTCGCTAAGATTTCTCCTCGAGACCAAGGATTATGGGAGAAATGAACTGTTAACTGCAGAATTACTAAAGCCAAGATGAACAAAGTGTCCTATATTAACACTTTAAACAATTATAAATAATTAAGTATTTTTTTATAAAATTTTCAGCCTTGACCCATGCTTGATGGTTAATATCTAATAATTATAAATGGCTATCATTATTATATTGCTTTACATTAGATCTTTAGACGGTTGATCTTAAATGAAATTGAATCCACTACTTTGGGACTCTGTTTAGATTAGGTGCATTCCTAATGTTTACAAATAGTATTTCTGGAACTTTAGAAGGACGGAGTGGAGCCTATATAAAGAGGGTACCCTTAATAGGACAAAATTGGGCGGTTAAGGGTTATCTTCCGATAAATCAATTCCCTTCACGTTGTCCTAGAAATAGAATAGCTCTACCACACACGGAGCCAAAGAGTCTTCACGATTCTTGGTGGTACAGGCTTTTTTTTAATACTTATGAATACTTTAAAAATCTGTAGGTTAATTATGCAATTTTATTTATTGTATCAAAGATCTGAAACAATATTTATTAAATAGTTTGTATAATAGGTGAAATATAAAATAGATGATGATTAATTTCTAGAGCTCAAAAAATTAATATTAAAAAATGCATAAATAAAAACTAGTCTTGTTATAAGTTTTGCTTATTCCATAATGAGCTATTACTTTATTATTTAGTTACTTATTTTGCACTTCTGGAATTGCAAGCTCAGCAGTTTCCTCTTGTTTATACTCTATTGGTTTATGGATGTATTCTAAGGACCTTGAAATATCTCTTATTTTCGGACTTTTCGGATCGAAGAATTTCATATTTGTTAAGAATACCTGCCAAGGACTGAAAATTCCACTGTCATACAAAATGTTGCAAATTTATAAACCTATCAGCAATTTTACAACGGTAGATTTTGAAATGAACATTATCACAAAGAAATTAATTGTTTTATTTTCCAAAACATAGATTGAAACTTTATAATAAGTATAGCATATATTGATGAAAAATGAAAATTATGTTTTTCGCCTTTATATAATAAAACAGTCTTTTGATTAAACTATAGTTCAAATACTCCATCTAAGGTTGAGGAACATTTTTAACATGCTTACAGATTATCATGCTAACAAAAATATCATAAATTAAATTTAAATACAGATAATCAGTAGGATATTTAGATAAAAAATATATGGAGTGTATTAACTTACATAAAATTTGTAATACGTTCTATTAATTATAGGTTTTATGACTGTACTCTTTCTTAATCCATTGTTATTTCCTGAATTTCCTGAATTGTCTAAAAAACAAAGTAAGGTCACACAGAGATCTTTCCCGCCTTTTCTTGTTGTCCGGAATCTGTGAAATATGAAATCTGCAAGATCCACAACTCGTATCACAACTTTAATACAAATTAGGGAATCTTTGGGAATAGTTGTTATGCCAAGAGCGAGGGAAGCCAGATCAAGAAAACCGCGTTAGAAGTTGGGTCGACCTTATAGGGCGAGTGGTCCCTTGAATAAGAATTGGCCTTTGTAGAGCCACAACACGAAGTTTCACTGTACCTTTTCCTCGGAATTCACTCCTCATTTTATCAACTCCGATTCGCTAATAATCTTATCTTTGTTTTCTGTAGAAAATACTACATTCTAATTCTCTTTAGTTTCTCATCGAATATTCTTAAAACTTAAAGGTCCGGGTGAAGGTCGAAAAAATTCTCTTAAATAGAGAGAACTGTTTTTTGGAAAGCCAACGTTTGCAAGTCTTCTTCTGGACTAAATATACAAAATACAGACAATTAAAATTATGCATGGTATACAAAAAAAAATTGCCATGCCGAAAATTCTGGTTCAAATCCCGCTGCTGGCTAGACTTGTATTTAGTCTTTTAGCAGCGAGATGGTTCATATGGGACCTCACTCTCCCCCCCCCCCTAATATACATCCCGGATCACCCAGCATCTATAAAGTTAGTACCCAAAATAAGGGGGGAATCTGGTGGTTGAACGTGATCCAGGGCAAATAACTTCCCTGCACAACCGTTGTCCTTGAAACAGTACAGTATCTGCCATGTACTGTAATACAATTATACGTATGTTTCTGACTCTTTTAATGTTATACCTTTGTTTATACCAAATTAATTTATACCATGAAGTTATATATTTTAATCATGATTTCATGTAATTATTACATGAAAACCCGAAAAAATTAAAAAAAGCATATACGTGTCTTATATTTCGGTAATATAAAGGGTTAAAGGATAGTTTAGTTGAAATACCGGAGACTTAATGCCGATTTTATGGACCACTAGTTGTTTCAATCTGTTACTCATTTAATTGGTAATGGCATTTAGACGGTCATAAAATGAAAATACAGACCAATTACCCTACCATTTACTAAACCTAATGCCCTTCATGAGTTGTAGTGGTACAGGATTTTCAGGAGATGTCATGTCTAAGAGAGTTATCTAATATATAATATCTTTTTAATAATTAAAACAAAAAATATTCAATATTATAAAAATCTTCCAGAGAATTCCACCATTACACACCATCACGTTTAAGTGAGATATCAGAGACATGATACCGTTTTTATTGACCACCAATCTGTAACTCATTTAATTAGTATTGGCTTTAACCTTCTTGCACAAATTAGTATCACTGTCAGCTCTATAGTACGATGGTTATTCAAGTTAAGGGTTAGTTTAGTTAAAATATCAGAGGCATAATTCTGGTTTTATGGACCACTAGTTGTTTCAATCTGTAACTCATTTAATTAGTAATGCTATTTAGACTTTATTTTTTCTCCTGACGATCATAAAAGGAAAAGACAGACTAATTACTAGGAGGAGATGGGTAGGGTGGTAGGGAGAGGCGCTGATGAGGGGACATAAAACGGGAGAAGATGGCTAGCTGGAAGAAGAGCTTTGCATTATTCAGTAGACAAGGCTGTTAGTAGCGCACTCTCTCTTTCTCGGGGCCTACCATTAATTAATCTATTATTAAGCGGCCCCCTCCGACTCTGCTAGTTGACCCGCCTTCTATTATATAGTCAATTAATTTTTCACTAGGCCAGGTCAGTCTGACGATGGTAATAACAAAGCTGCTTCTATCAAATGATGTTTTATTAAAAAAAGCTTTTGTTGAACAGCTTCCATTCGAATGAGTTGAATATTTTTAATTAAATATGTTTTAGCCGTTCTCTCTTAATTATTATTATTTTTTTAGGAAGGAAATATTATTTCTTAGAATTTATTTTTATTATTATGTCGTTTCATATGAAATAATCTGTTAGCGGCCCGAGACGGATTCTATGCGATCTAGAACCCTCCTGGGGCTAACTCAGCCTCTGTAAAAGGGTAAAATCACCTCCTTGCACAACAATTGTTCAAGAAACAATAGTTTCTACCATGTACTGAATCCTAGACCCTTCACGGGTGTAGTGGTGCAGATTTGTTTTTTCATATGAAATGTCTGTTTCGAAATATTTTTATCCAAAATATTTATCCCAAAAACTGAAAAATCCAGGGGGTTTTTTATGAATAAAGTATGTAAATGCGTTTTTGAGAATAATTTTCAAAACGTTTACCCTAATGGAAGTTGTCCGAATTTCTGAGCAGATAAAAATCTTGGAGATAAGTCTGGTGTATAATGAGATTGTGGGAGGACTTCGTTCGTAACACATTTCAGTCGGGAAACACTGAAACATTGCGTTGTCGCGTAAGAGTGATCAATGCAGGTTGTATTTTTATTTATATCAATATCCTTGCAGTACGATGTAAATGTGATCGTTTAACTTCTGGGCAGAAAGGAGAAATGAATAATTCCTGTCATTCACCACCAAATAGAAACCAAAAACTTTGGATGCAAATTCGGTCAGTTTTTTACATTCCTCTATCCCGCACGTGGTGGTAGTGTTTCTTTGGCTGCAAAGTATTCAAGTTCAAACTCATAAAAAAAAAAAAATACACGAAAATAGTGTAAATGGAAGTCAAGTGATCCGAGAGTCGGTTCTATATGAAACTCGATTTGATATTTGTTAGTTTTTTACTGATCGAAAGAATCTATAAAGTTTGGCTACACGGCACCAGATTTTTTAAATATTATATTGTTGATTTTAAATAAAAATAAAAATAAGTGATATTTTTGGTGGCACAGTGATAGAACTGTCGTTCCTTAATCACTGTTTAGTTTATGACAAATCGTAAGTCATTTCACTTTGTTTGTTTAAGTCGGGATCACGAGTACGTTTGTACCATATAAACAAGTATAATTATCTATAAATGTCCGTTTAATTAACCTTTTGAAGAAAACTTATTAGATAAAATAATTCAGTACAAAAACAACAATTAAAGAACAATAGGTTATAAGCACTGCTCCCAGGACTATCTGTTTTGCCGCCACTAATTATATTCTCTTTATTTATATATTTTATATCATACGAGGCGTTCAGGACCAACAGGGGATACCAAAAATTGACTTTTTCACATTGTTTGCTCCCAAAACTTCGGAATATGAATAAAACCATGAGAAATAAGGCTGCGCAGTATCGTGTTAGACAAAATTTGGAAAAGTCTATTTTTAAAATGTCGTAGTTATACCGTTTTGATACTGAACTGCTGAACTGAATATATTTATTTATTTTTGTATAAAATATTTTTTACCACACAACTTTTCAGAATGTTATCTAAAACACCGAAACTTCAATTAGCGGAAGTTGACTTAAAATTATTGATTGAAGAATTAAAAAATCTCGCCGATAGATAATATTCAAGAACCTGGTGCTTCCACCCCTGATACAACTAAAAATGGATTGTTCCGAGTGAACCTATCTCATTTAGATTCGAATCACGGTAAGTTCCTTCATAAAGATAATGAAACTCTGAACTTAGATGAGAAGTCTCAAGAATGTAAAGTACTTGAAGATAAAATCCGTAATAATTTATAAGAGCCTCGATCGCTTGTTATTTCGCCTGTGGCAAGTAATTACACGATCAGCGACATATGTTTTCCAGATAGGCCTTCGAGAGAAATTATCTCCAATCTACCCCTTCCTATAATTAATATCACTTCGCGTTCAGGAAATATATCGGATTACGCATTTAGGAATACTTGTACCCCTTTAATCCATGATATAATTGACTTTACTTGTGGCATAGTAAAGTCCATAAGTATCATTACCGATTAGTTAATATTGAAATACTATGTTAAGCCACAAGCGGTTATTCAAATATTGTAATAAGGTTATACCACTACTTGGTTTGCACTAACCAAATGTCTTCACAGCCATACTGACAAATAATCTTTTAAATATTTTGATATTCCATGAATAATTAAACATTTATTGTCTTGTTGTAAAATTGGTAAACACTTACAATTGAATATAAGCTTAACCTATTTTGGTTCTTTTCCACCCAAGTATTACTAATTTCAATCTTTTTTATTGAGCAAATATCAAAAAATTTAGAGCAAGAACATTGTTGAACATGATTTCATATTTTTTGTTTTGTTTTTTATTCAGCAATATTTAGGATATGCGATAAAAATGTATTGATTTTATTCGATTTTTTTTAGTACAAAAGACTTATCGAACACGAAAGCTCGACTTCGATAATATCAATCTCTGCTCATATACCTTCGTCCACAAACCACTACATCCAAGCATTAATACCTCTATACAGTTATAAATATCATTATTATTTTATATATATACAGATCACACACAACTGCCACGTTTTTGCTCCAATAAGAGATACTTCTTCATTGAGGCTGCGCGAGCCCAGGAAGACTTACAGATCCTATATGGCCTATAATATCCATATATTGTAATTATATAATTT
Organism: Arma custos; assembly: GCA_037127475.1. Classification (NCBI taxonomy): domain Eukaryota; kingdom Metazoa; phylum Arthropoda; class Insecta; order Hemiptera; family Pentatomidae; genus Arma; species Arma custos. The sequence continues at coordinate 71,026,258 of CM073764.1, forward strand.
GTAGGTATCCCACAGCTGATACTCTACACTAATACTTTTTTTTGCTATATAACATGTAAATATTTGCTGACATACATAGCTTGCGTGAAAATTGACGCCCTTAGGAGGTCACCCAAACATTCTTTGCTTTGAGCCATGGTACCGCGGAATGCTACCCATAGCTCCATAACAGTCCCATTGGGTCCGATTCCCTAAAGTCTCCCCTCCCCCCCCGATGCAAGCTCGGGTTCAAGAACAGTGACCAATCGGTCGATATACAAAGATGGTTATTCGGATTCAGCAGGCGCACTAAGACCTATATTACTTTCACTGAAGCAGACTGTTCTTGGACCAAACCTCCGGGCGGCTATTTTACATCCTGGAATATATATATATATATATATATATATATATATATATATATATATAACTTATGAGCTTCGGCATAAAAAACATTAAAAAAAAGAGAGATTGGGGAGAATAACAACACACATGAAGTCTAGTTAAACACTGATTTATTCTCTAAATCTAGCACTTACAAAACACAACAGAAAAGAAATCTTACACTATGTACAAGAGCTCACTTAGCACTTTAACTTAACGTCATCAGCTTCTTCTGACCTACTATAACAAACACTTACAAATACAAAGTAATAATAATACTAAGAAGAAAAAAAAAAAATGCCAGACAACAGTAATCATACATATTTACAGTTTACTTTCTCCAGCTGGAATTTTCAAAAAACTTTATGAACTGTTTTTGTGTAAAAAAAATCTTCACTATGAACTGTTAACCAATTCCCGGGTTTCGGCACCACTTATGAGCTTCGGCATAAAAAACATTAAAAAAAAGAGAGATTGGGGAGAATAACAACACACATGAAGTCTAGTTAAACACTGATTTATTCAAGTTACATTCCTCTATTTATAGTATTTACATTGTTGACATTCACTGTTTAGGATTAGTGTCTATACTGGTGTATGTCTTATCTTAACTCCCCCCTGCCAGTTTACGAACATTCTCGTAAACTCGAAAAACACAAACAAAACATAAGAGTACCAAAAGTAAAAAGAAAATTAAATACAATATCTTCCAATCAAGAAATCTAGCACTTACAAAACACAACAGAAAAGAAATCTTACACTATGTACAAGAGCTCACTTAGCACTTTAACTTAACGTCATTAGCTTCTTCTGACCTACTATAACAAACACTTACAAATACAAAGTAATAATAATACTAAGAAGAAAAAAAAAAAATGCCAGACAACAGTAATCATACATATTTACAGTTTACTTTCTCCAGCTGGAATTTTCAGCTGCTCAATATGCACCGTTCTCCGTTTTCTGGGCTCCGTCAGACTCTGAACGGTGACCAGATTGTGAGGACCTCAAAAGGGGAGAATCCCGTACCCATGTGGATTGTGTGGTTGTAAGCCGCCACAGCCCGAGGCATCGCCACATCAGCCTCCAACCCTTTATCCGCATGGAACAGACGAAGGTGTTCGCCCAAAGTACTATGGAGCCGCTCGATCCCTCCCCTACTTTTGGGATGCCCGGGTGTATTCCAATGCCACGCGACACCGCAATCTTTCATGTCCTTCCGCAGTTGGGCGTTATCGAACTCTCTGCCGCAGTCCGAGGAAATCGAATCTGGCATCCCGTAACATTGGAACCATGTTCGGAGGGCGTCACCGACGATCGTCGCTGACTTCTCTTTCACCGGATGGGCCATGGCTATTTTGCTGAATATGTCCACTATAGTAACCCACTTGAAGCCCCTCCACGTAAAGGTGTCAATTTGGAGATCCGTTAGCGGCGCTATAGGCGTAGACGTCTCCACTTGCAACTCTACCGGGGGATGGCGATCATACTTTGCGACATGGCAAATGGCACAGTCCCTCACAATCTCTTCGACCGTTTTCCTCATCCCCACCCAGTAGTACCTCCGTTTGAACGCTGTGATGGTTTCGTTAACCCCCCGATGGTTAGTCTTCCCCTGGTGGTAAGCTAACGTGACCTCTTTTTGGTGGTCGATATCGCGGATCGTATCTACTATAAGGCGACACCGAACAAACGACCTATCCATACCTATCTTCTCTAGGCGCCACAAATTCTTGATTTTATCCCACACCGTCGCGTTCCCTACATACAGATAGTGGGTCTTCCCAACTTTGGACGCATCTTCCAAGACTCTGCATATTTGTTCCTCTTTGACTCCCGGCTGGAACCAGATAGTAACGATACTGTGCTTCGCATACCTGGAGAACTCCATTTTCAAAAGCCCCGTCGTCCTGGTTTTCCATATTATTTGTCGGTTTTTATCGTTGACTGGCTCGTCCAGTTCTTCTATCTCCGGTGACCTCTCCTCCCCTGATCCAGCCTGGTCGGTGGAAACTTCACTGTCCCGATTGTCCGTCCCAAGTTCTCCTTCCCCATCTGGCGTCCATTCCCGGATAAACCTTAGCAGTTCCCCCGACGGTTCGCCCGCCTCTAGTTCTATGGCGTTGATTTGGAGAGTGCGAGATAACCAGTCCGCCACCACGTTGTCTTTAGCCGGCTTATAGACCACCTCCATGTTATACTGGCTGAGGATCTCTTTCCACCGCGTGACTCTCGCCGAAGACTCTTTTAAATTTCCCACCCACAGAAGGGGGCGGTGGTCTGTGTGGACCTTAAACCTTTTCCCGAACACGTACGGTCGGAAGTGTTGGACCGCCTAAACGATACCCAGCAATTCGCGCTCTAGTGCACTATACCGCGATTCCGCGTCCGTGAGCCTCCTACTCGCATATGGGATCGGTCTATCACCCTTCTCGCTCTCCTGAGATAGTACGCTCCCCAACGCATACTCACTAGCGTCTGTCGTAATTGAGAACGGTTTGCTGAAGTCTGGGAATGCGAGAACCGGTTGAGTCTGCAACTGCTGCATGCATTATCTAACCTTCGCTTCCATTTCCGGAGTAACCCGGATCGTCCACCCCTTCTTGAGCAACTCGTTCAAGGAAACGAGGTTTTCGGCCATTTCTGGGACAAAACGGCGATAGTAATTGAGGGTTCCTAACAGCCTTCTGATTCCTTTCGCATCCTTCGGGACAGCCATTTTAGCGATCGCCTCCACTTTCGTACTATCGACAATTATGCCCTGCCGCTTCAGCTCCGCTAGTTCTTCCCGGATATGTTCCTTCAAAACCTGCGGGTACCTTCTTTCCTTTACATACGTACTCTTCTCCGATTTCAGATGAATTTCGTGAAAGGTCTCTCCCGTCACGCTCAGTGGATCCCCCTCGCGAAAAAAAATATCTGCATATTCCTCCCTTATACCCTTCCTCCAATCCTTGCCCTGGGTGATTGCACCGGCGCACACCACATCCCTTGCCTCGTTCCCCATCGTTTTATATACCTTCCTCCCTATTCTGATTACCCATTGGCCCTCTACATTACGGAGTTTCGCCCCTAATTTCCCGAGCACATCGCACCCCAAAATCCCCTCATAATCACGCGACATGGTCCCCACCACATGTAAAGTTGCTACTTCGCCCTGTTTGCCCCATTTACCCAACGCCATGTCAATTTCCCCCTCTACCGTACACGGACCACCCAAAGTGATCAACTTACATAAGCACTTCCTAATTTCTGGTTCACTCTTTGCTTTAAATATAGTTTGTAAGCTATCTCTACCTACTATACTACAAGAACTACCTGTGTCCACAAGACAACTCCACCCCTTGCAAAACTCAATAATAGGCAACCGACCGCACTTTTCACAATAGTATTTACACAAAAATGGTTGCCCCGCCATTCGCACCATCCTCATTCTCTCCTTACCTCATCGGTTCGTCGCCCTGCTCTCCGTTGCTTACTTCTTCCTCCGGGAGTTCCTCTGCCACCAGGTTCGCTACCCTCCGCCTCGGATCCTGAAGTCTCGGATGCTCTGGAAGATTCGGACGGTATTCTGCTCCTCCGCCATATTCTCTGTGCGTTGACCTCCATAGGTTCGCCCCGGTCCTGGTCTCTCCTCCTTATGTATGGACATTGCCTCGCCATATGTCCCTCGTTGTGGCACTCAAAACAGCGAGTGCGCGGGCATTGAGCCACCAAGTGCCCCGTCTTGCCACATTCATGGCATCTCCTATCGTCTCTTCTCATGTTCTTCCTATCTCCAAATTGCCACTTCTCTCTAATCAGCACCTTCCTCCTAACGAAATCTCCCTCTCTTCTTCTCTCCGGGTCTATCCTTGCTCGATTCCTACCTGCTTCGTTCCTGCGGTAGGACACTTTATTCCACCCTGGTTCGAACACTTCTTTTTCCTCCTCGTCACGGGCACTCGCATCCTACATTTCCTGAGCACCCTGTCTTATCCCTGGGTAGACCATCCTTCTTTCCGGTATCTCTGGCCAGTTGAACTTTTAGGACTGTTGTCATGAACAACATCCAGGCTTCCACCGAGCTGGTCTCCATCACTTCCCGCAATTTTTCATTTATCTTATTTAATTTTGCGAGAAGTCCTGCTGCATATTGGCCGTTCGTCTGGCCCGTCCTCTTCACCTCTCTTAACATTTGCAGCATGTCCTCCTCTGGGGCCCATCGCCCTCCTCCGTAGGCTTTTTTCAATCTCTTCTTAATCACCAGCCATGGAGTTTCTTCGTCGGCTTGGATCAAGTTTAGGACACTCCTCCTAACCCGACGTGCTAGTGCCACTCGCAGCCTCCTCGCGTCGGTTTCCTCCAAAAGATCAGCCGCCTCCTGCGATTGTATACTCCCTATGATTCCGTCTCCTCCTTTGATGAAGTGGTTTAGCTCACCTACATCTCCATTGAACTTCTCTAGATCAGAGATCTCTCTCCTAATGTCTTGCGCATTAGCCTTCTTTAATTTCATCTTTTCCAACTCGTTTGTCTCTTGCGCTATTCGGTTTGCTTCCTGTGCGGCTAAGTCCGCCCGCGCCATGGCTAGAGTTGTCGATGGATACGGCGGGAACTCGGGGTTTTCCTGTTCCGGCTGTGGTGGATCTAAAGTTAATGTTGCCGGCCTGAGAATACTTTGCCCGTGTTCATTCATGCTGGCACTTGTTGACATATAAAATTAAAGAATACTTCGAATGTAATAAAGAAGAGAAAAAAAAAGAGAAGAAAGAAAAGAAAACTTTATGAACTGTTTTTCTGTAAAAAAAAATCTTCACTATGAACTGTTAACGAACTCCAGGGTTTCGGCACCACTTATGAGCTTCGTCACAAAAAACATTAAAAAAAAGAGAGATTGGGGAGAATAACAACACACATGAAATCTAGTTAAACACTGATTTATTCAAGTTACATTCCTCTATTTATAGTATTTACATTGTTGACATTCACTGTTTAGGATTAGTGTCTATACTGGTGTACGTCTTATCTTAAATCCCCCCTGCCAGTTTACGAACATTCTCGTAAACTGGAAAAACACAAACAAAACATAAGAGTACCAAAAGTAAAAAGAAAATTAAATACAATATCTTCCAATCAACAAATCTAGCACTTACAAAACACAACAGAAAAGAAATCTTACACTATGTACAAGAGCTCACTTAGCACTTTAACTTAACGTCATCAGCTTCTTCTGACCTACTATAACAAACACTTACAAATACAAAGTAATAATAATACTAAGAAGAAGAAAAAAAAAAAAAATGCCAGACAACAGTAATCATACATATTTACAGTTTACTTTCTCCAGCTGGAATTTTCAAAAAACTTTATGAACTGTTTTTGTGTAAAAAAAATCTTCACTATGAACTGTTAACCAATTCCCGGGTTTCGGCACCACTTATGAGCTTCGGTACAATAAACATAAAAAAAAAGATTGGGGAGAATAACAACACACATGAAGTCTAGTTAAACACTGATTTATTCAAGTTACATTCCTCTATTTATAGTATTTACATTGTTGACATTCACTGTTTAGGATCAGTGTCTATACTGGTGTATGTCTTATCTTAACTTTTATATATATATATATATATATATATATATATATATATATATATATATATATATATATATATATATATATATATATATCCTCGCGCGGATCTCATTACCGCGTAGGTGAGCGTACCACGGAACGGATGTGGGGAAATTCTCTAGAAGTTCCTCCAGGGTAAGTCCGATGGACTTGCTGCCCAACAATGAGGACGGCCCCCAGGCATGCTGGAGGGATGCGACGTAGGTTAGAACGCTCTACTCGCATTATTTTTTAGTTCACCAAATACCACTAACAGTCATAGATCTTTCTGAGGTAAAACGCTCATTATCCGGAGGTAAACTAGTCCCCCGTTCGGGTCTCCTGGTGGGGACTGCTTCAGGGGATTCATGTTCAAGTTTAAATACGGTTAGTGGGTTAAATTCGGTCTCAAATGAGGTTTAGGTGTACAATTTAGATATAGTGGCGCTACAAGAGGTTTGCTGGCCAGGGGAGGGTTCGGTAAAGGAAGAGAAATACACTATTCGGTAGGAGGAAGCGGTTACTATAGTTTAGGTACTGGGTTTTTGATATAGAACAAATTGCTTTCCGCGTTTGAGAGTTTGAGAGACGTGCATTTTTTTAGTGAAAGGATATCCGTGGCTGTCTTTCACGTGCGTTCGGCTAAAATCGCGCTGATAAATATACATTCTCCTACCGAAGATGGTGGGAAGAGATGAGTTGTACTATCCAACGAATCCAACCATAAGGATGGAATAACGGAGAATTTTTTACTCCTTTATAAAATCCCAAGGCCATCTACTGGTGTTGCGATTCCGCGACAATGGTTATAGAATCTTGCTATACTAACCACTACATCACAGGACCCCAAAGACTCGTAGTTATTCCTATTTGAAATCCACTGATTAAGACAGTTATTGTCCGTGTTTGCAAATAGGATTCGAGGATTTGGACTATCATCGAATCGATTTCTGCCTGTTGAGTTTCATTTCGTGACAGACTGTTGGAATAAATCTCCATTCCAAATCTCCGCTCAAGATAGTATAATCAATGACCTTTAGGAAGACTATTTGTCTTTTCAATCCTATTTGAAATAAATTATGATGTTAACCTCATAATCCATCAATCATGGAATAATAAAATATCAGTAATATTTCGAAATATGACGTTCTTAGTACATTATATATCTATCAAGATAACGTAAAAATAATTATTATTTTATAACAACATTGTTATATACCAAACTAAATCTACAGCTCCTGCAAAATACATGTTTAAGTCGATTTTTTTTTCAAAACGAGTTTCTTCACTTGAGAATGCAGAATCGTGTTATTTTCATAGTAAATAAGAGTCTTAGACAGGCATTGACTAGAAATGGAGTAATTGCTTATATTACAACTCCATTTCAAGCCACAAACTAGGACCATCTAGGTGTAAAATTTCCTTACCGATCGTTGGATGGGACTTAACCAAGGATTTCGGTTGGCGGTTCCAAGACTGAATGGTGCAGGGAACTCGTTTAAGATCATTATCCAAATTTAATATGGAAAGGTAAAATATAGGACTCTGACTGTTAAATCGCCCTGTTACCATAGAAGCATAAAATCAATAAATAATAAACAAACTAAGAATAATTTCTATTACCTATTTATTTTATTATCATATTATTTATTATACCTACCTAGATAATGGGTAACAATGTGATGTGCTTAGATATTAGTGGTGCACCGATAAAGGCTGTGAGACACATATACAGCGATAATGTGCGGACCACTTTTCAGACCCTTTTCATGGTACCAAGGGGTTGAAGCAAACGTGAAGCAGTTAAAAATCTACTTCGAGAAGACCGACTATATGGCCATTGGAGATTCACCTGAGTGTTACAGAGAGTCCTGTAAAACGGTGAAACAAGACAGAAAAAATTGCCTGTATAGTTTGGAATAATTCATTTCAATGTAATCAGGAGGGATGCTAAAAGTAGAACTTCTTCTTAAAACCTATATCTTTTTATTTGATTGTTTATTTATTTAACGATACTTTTTACTGATTTGGCTAATCGGACGGTACTACAGTGGGAGTCCCAAAATGTCGCCTATTCAGCCATTTTACATCCTCTCCAAACGATGGCATAAGCAAAGATCTTTTACTCCCTTAAAAAAATTCTAAGACCGCTTGCTAGGTTTGAAACTCATTTTAATTGGGCGTTGTAGAGGAAATAAAGTATCCATTGACCTTGGAAACAAAAGCAAGCATTTCATGAAAAATACGTAATGACCTCTTGGAAAGGATTATGGATCAAATATGGCTGTGACCAAAAACATCTTGATGAGATACCGAATAAAATGAACGAAAATCCTTTCCTTACAATTTCCTTCTTCCTTTCCTTAAGGGAAATAGTATCGACAACGAAACGAATTTATATCTCATTGTTAGTAGAACAATTTGGATGGAGTCTATTGTCTTGTTTCTTCGAAGGCTTATAACAAAATGTTTTTAAGATGTTTTTTTACATGTAGTATCTTCTCGAAACAGCCATAACGCTAACTTAAGGTTTAATTCTTTTGAATTAGAATTAAAATGTTTCAACTTACATTTCTGTCGTGTAAGCTCTTAGCTTGTTTAAAAAAAGGCCTAACTCTCAAAATGTTACAGCTGAACATACTAAATATTTATTGTATTAAGCTTATATCTTATTGGTTTTTTTTTTGCACAGTGAAAACTGACAAAAATCGAAAAAAAATAATTACTGGATAACAATCGTAAAATCCACAGAAAATGCTGTACGAGTCGAAGCTCCAGCTTTCCTCCAATTTAGACATTATCAGATAATGCACCATCAATGAATATCCATTGAAGCATATCTCACACCAGCAGTCCAAACAGTCGCATAATTCTGAGAGAGCAATATCACAAGGTAGTAATTTATCACCTATCAATATGCTTACTGATGCGTCGGTTTGAAGTGTTGAGGTGAGATGCACTTTTATAGTATATTCACTGCTGTGAATTTTTGGTATTTGTCTCAGTGATGTTCGAGAAACAAAAGGTTGACGGATCAGTTAGCTATCCAATATTTTAGATACGTTCTGGTTTTGTGTTGGTACATCTTCTACTGTATTCTAAATAAATATATATTAATAATAAATAAATAAATAAATGTCATATTCACCTGAGCATTATAACGGTGCATACGTAGAATTGAAGTTTACATTTCGTAGTCCGGAATCGAATCCCTATAGTGCGCTCAAACAATCTGATCTACCTTCATAGTTGGGTCAACACTCGAATCATATTGTTTCTAGTTCGTTCCCTTTCCAGTTCGTTTGCTTAGTGTTTGATTTAAATTCTTCGCTACAGCATCTCCTTTCCCTGTATTCGATCTACGTTATATAGACGGTACCGGATGGAAAATAAAAATAAACAAGCACAAAACTTCAGCAATAATCACTAAAATAGAGCCAACAACTCAAAAAGAAACCCTATTATTTATTATAATGCAATTGGGAAAAACCACAATGCAAAGCCTTATGTTTCAAAAATACACCTACTTACCAGTCGACGTTTCGAATCAGTTGTATGTTGAACGTCTTGGTGGTGGGGTGCTGTCTCATGTTTGGAGCCTGTTTGGGCTGTTGATCATTGGGATGTATTGCACCTCTTTCTTCGAGATGCGATTCACATAACCCCCTTTTTGATTTTGGTGTCTTGATAATGCGAATAGGCGAAACGTCGACTGGTAAGTAGGTGTATTTTTGAAACATAAGGCTTTGCATTGTGGTTTTTCCCAATTGCATTATAATTCAGCAATAATATTAACAAAAAGAAGGCCTACTATACCGGAACATATTTCCCATATTTCCGTAGAAAATCTCCGCTCTCTACTAAAAACAAAATTATATTATATAAATCAGTCATAAGACCTTTACTGATATACGCCTCTCCTGTATGGAGCTACACCTGTGACTCCAACTATAAAAAAATAGAAAGAATACATACAAACTCATGTATGAGAATCATAAATGACTACCCCTGGTACACAAAAATAACCGACATGATACTATATTTAGACCTACAAACAAAATTAAACAATTTATTCACTCTCAGACTTGGAACTTTTTCAACTCAACAAAAAACTCAGGAAATTCCTTAATGCAATCAATAGGCAATTATAACAAACAAACCTTAAGACGATACATACATAGACGAACTAGACATATACTATTAGAATAAATATAATTAATTTATTATATTATAATAATTTATCAATTATAAGCGAATTTATTCCTTAAATGGAAAAAAAAATTGTACTACCAAATATTATACTTATTTTTATTTATTTATTTTACTGTTATTTTATTTTATTTTTCTGTTTTGTGTAGGTTTTTTTTTTCTTTTACCTACTGTTATAAATATATATACAGCTTTTATTTATTATGTTATTCAACTTACAGTGTAAATTGTTATACTTCAACATGTATTAAATAATTGTTACAAAATTGTAAATTAGCAAAGTCAAGGAATAAAACTTTATTTTATTTATAGAAGATACCGGAAACTCTGAAAAACTTCTTTGTTTTAACTATTACTCCGAGTCTATAAAAAAAAATAGTACAGTGGGTTTTATATATACCTCAATAATGTTGTTTACCAAACAATATTGATGTTTCCTTCATCTGTTCTTTTTAATAATAAATTAAGAACATTAAAGATCACGAATAATAGCTTATAGTTTCTGTCTCTTTATCCTTTATTTAATTTTTTTTGCTAATATTCCTGGTTGTTTACTCATGTCCTATAAAATTATACCTTAATAGCAATAATGTAGATTTATTCATATTTTTGTATAATTTAATTAATAGTCCCATAAAAACATCAGAGCACAACTATAATCACTTATCGGTGGAAGAAAGTGGTCCGGGTAGAGGTCAAAGAATTTCTCATATAGTCTATTTGACCCCGAGGTCTTCTTCAGGGCTATGCAGGTATTCTTCAGGTAGTATTCTTAAGACTTAAGACTTAAGGTATTCTTAAGACCTCCAAGGTGGGTCGAAACGTTGGCTACTCAATAAAGTTTTCTCCTATTTTATGAGAAATTCTTTGACCTCTACCCGGACTACTTTCTTCCACATATATTATCAAGGTCAACAAATATCATTCAGTATAATCACTTATCAATTGTTTTATGGTTTATATTTTTATCTTGACCTATATCTTTTTTCTGTAATATAATCTTTTCCCTAATATTCCTGATTGTTTATTCATAATCAAATAATATCTTAATATTCAGGTGGTACAAACACTAAAAAATTAAGCACTGTTATGATATTTAAATTTAAAAAATATAATCGGATGTTCCAAAAGTAGGCCTTCAACAAATTTTAAAAAGAAAAATCTGTACCACTAAAATCCATGAAGATTCTTGATAGAAACTTTAGTGCTTCTAGGGCAAGTCCGAGATCACATTTAACCACCAGGTTTTCCACCAATTTACTGTACCCACTTTATACAGGTTGGACGAGCATGAGAGTCTGTAGATCACACAGAGTCCATCCGTGACTGTTAACAGATAAATTAATTAACAAAAATAACTTATCTGCCACAGTCCATTTCGATCCCAAAACTATCAGCATGGCAGCATTGTGCTTTACTTTTGTGGTACTTTGCACCCTCACCCAAAAAAGAGGGAGAAAAGGAAGAAAAGTTAAAAAAAAAATGTAATGCATTTCTATAACCTCAACTAATTCTTACTAACGGTCCTAAATTCGAACCCATAACATCATCACTTTTTGTGACCAATTGGTTCATATTCAAACCACACCAGTTCATTACTATTTATACTGTTGAGATGACTTGCTGTTAAACTGTTGAACTCATTCCTACAATGTTAGTTTTGTCGAATTCACATGAGCACGCTAAAGGAATTAAAATATAGGTATTTTGAACATACACGATTCTAAAGAAACTTCCATTAGAGATGGTGGAAAATTATTTATCATTTATACTTGTACACGTGAGTATAGGACAATATTGATTGTATATGATTAATTTATGAGTTGTGAAAAAAGAAAATATTGGAATCAGTGGTAGTTCCAATATAATATCAACTGAATTCCATTTTTATATTCACTGGAAGAGAATACACACAAGTAATGACGGAGCATGAGGCCTTGAAGCAAAACTTTAATTTATAAAAGGAAAAAGGCGAAGCTTGGAACTTCTCTAGTCAAAGCGTCCGCAGAGAGAAAGCAGTCCTATAGTTGGCTCAAGATTGAGAATTCAAGATTTGCTCAATTTACTATAATCAGTGAAGACACGACTTCAATATGGCAGCCGAGCAATAGTACCTAAGTGGTCATACACGATTGTTTCATTTTCGTAAATCTAATTGGTTCGGTTCGAATAACTAAATCTTCTACACCTCATCCGAACGATACATCCACCATTCCATCCACCATTTTCATGTATAAGATCAATGAATTCAAAAGAAGATCAATGAAATATAATTAATTGTAGAACGTTGAGCTGCTGTACTGAAGGTTCGAGATTCAAATCTGACAATGGCAAAACAAATAATTTAATCTGTTAACAACCATAAATGAACCAAGTGGTATCTGCATATCTTCTGGGGCTCACTCAGTCTTTATAAATTTCGTACCCTTTATTATGAAGAAACTATGCGTTTGAACATGATATCTGCTAAATCGCATCCCTGCACAGCTGTTGGTTTTTCGAAAATACAGTCTCTACCCAAGACAGGAAAGTTCTGAACCCAAGACTCTGTATACTTCGACTGGTACAGGGTTTTTTTTAAAAATCAGGATTTCGTTAAATGTATTTGCATTTTTTCACGTTAATTTTTGGCACATTTAAAACACAAAATTGTTGTAGATAACTGAATAATGGCCTGTATAGTGGAAGAAACTGTTGTTCTCGATAAATTGTTCATTCAATCTAACTCAGTACATCAAAGCGGTCTTTTTAACAAGTCTTTGAGAAGTTTTAAATTGTGTTAAATTAGGAGGTGGTTCAATGTGACCTCCTTACACAACCATTGGCTTACAGATAGTATAGTCTGTACCATACTATTTCTATAGAAACAGTATAGGCTCTACTAGTACTGAATCGTAAATGTCTGCATCCTATCAATGCTCAAATCATGAAAGAAATTAATATTTTTTTTTACCTGTAACACTACAACGCGTGAAGAGTCTGGGGTTCAATACATGGTAGAAACTATACTGTTTCTTGGACAACGGTTGTGCAGAGAGATGATATTCCTATCCTCCAGATTTTCCCATTCCTCTATGGAGTGGGTACTCACTTCATAGAGAGTGTGTGGGCCATAGAAGGGTCCTAGATCCCATAGGATCCATCTCCGGCTGCTAACAGATTAAATAAAAGTCTTGCCAGCAACAGAATTTTAACCCCGGACCTTCGGCATTGCAACTGAACGCTCTACCTATGAGCAACTTCGCTCCCTGAAAGTAAATAATTACACTGGTTGACAAAAATGAACTTGTTTTCTTCCACAAGATCTAAAATAACATTTTCTAGAAGTATGTTTAGTGCTTAACTCAAATATAAGTTTAGTTTTTCTCCATCGGGCAAGAGTTTTCTGTGATATTCATTTGAATTTTTATAATATTCGAAAAAAATCGATCGATCTCAAAATTATAACTACTCATTCTGAAGTACCCGGAAAGTGGTAGATAGTGATTTTCGGACATATATAGCTTCTGGAACGTCTTTCTTCTTGGTCCAACAGTAGTCAGCCAGCATACTGGAACTCCAATTGCCACTTTACCTCTTTTCCAAAGTAGAAATTTCACTGCTGACATCACTCGCTCACAGCTCCAAGATTTTCGGAGAAGTCTGGGTGAGAATCCAAGAAGTGAATTTTTAAAGACATGTTGCATCCCATAGCTTTATAAGAATGCAGAAGATCAGTTACTAAGCCACGATAGCTAGGCTGCTTTCTCCAGTGGATTTAACATTCCTTCGAAAAGCTCATCACCCATTAATGACCGGATTTGTGGTCCTATAAAAATTCCTTCTTTCAGTTTAGCTTCTCTGACTTTAGAGAATTTCAAGTACAAGAATCCATCAGACTGTTCATCCATAGCTTTAGCGAAATTTGTCATCACTCCTAACTTAATATGCAATGGAGGTAACGATATTTTTTCAGGATTCACTAACGGGATATTTGACACATTTTTCTGGCCAGGGATAAGAGATTCACGTTTATGCCACGATTTTCTTTTTGGAGTAGGTTCCACCCTTTGAGTCTGGAAGTTAAAACTTCAGCTTGCTGTTTAAATTTAAATCCCGAATCAGTTCATTAAGGTCTTTCAGATTGGGAAAGTATGATTCTGAGGAACAGGTATTGGCTTCATATTTAGGATCATTTTTATTGTCATCTGAAGCACTTTCAGTTTCAGTTAGGTCATATTCAGAGTTATCACCTAAGGTCGCATCTGCATATACTGGCACAGGGTATATACAGACTTCATTGTGTAAGACAGGTCTTATTGTATATTACAATTCCGGATACTTAACTGTATGCTTTCTTTTAGGTGTGATTCCTTTAATATCTGTCAAAGAGAAGTAACAAATACTTAAATGATCCTTCGGTTCCCTCCAAATCATGGAATTTTTCCACTCAGTCAGCAATCTAACACACTAAACACAGCGTTTCGTTGGGGCCCAGCTCTTATCAAAATCACCAGCCTGACAAAGTAAAGTTGATAACACGATTGGGGTCAAATTTCGCCTTTGAGACTTGAAGTCAGCTCACCACATATATAGCTGAAACTGTCTACATGATTTACACACTTTATTGGCATGATGAAAAAAAAAAACTAAAACACTACATACACACTTCACTTCCGAAAAGAAAGGAAGGAAATATTTCACTACTGAACAAACTCACAGTCAGCTCAATAGTGGCACATCACAATGCCAGATGAACAGTTCTGAGCATGTCCAAACATGAATGAACCTGCACAGCCTTGTTTTATGGTACTTCAGCATAATATTACAAATAAAATTTCCTTAAATACAGCATGGATTAAAAGCGCTACATATAGGTAAAGTTTCTATATGGAGGTACACATATACTTTATCCACTGTCACAGAAATACTGTGTCAGATGGAAAAATTCTGACTAATTATCTGAATTCAGTATGAAAAACTGCACTAGATTCACTAATCAGATTTCTTGTGAAGAAAACCTTGTCGACCAGTGTAATTAATTAAACAGAATAATAATGAAATGAATGACCATTATCGTAGCAAGATGAATATGCTGACTGGTTTCGTATGCAATTTATTAACTCATATCCATTATTGAATTTATTTATACAACAAATTACGACATTAAACCTGTACTATACGGAAGGAAGAGCAAAGAAATAAAAGACATTTTAGATCGATGGTGTGGCAATTTTAGAACCATTGTTTCAACACGGGGTTTTTTTCTGTCGCTGACCGCTCTCTTGGAACGCCACCAAAACCGTCTGTATTAATTTCTACGTGATCGTTTTCCAATGGTGATCCTACACGCCCACTAAAACCGAAAAAAAACGCGTAGAACCACCATAACAAGAGCCCGCAACTTTATCGGTTTCCGTTCTACTATGGTCAATTAATCGAAACAAGGATGATAAAAGGAAAAACGGATCGTGGTTAGTCTGACAAAGTGATTAAATTTATAAAAAATAGTAATAAACATATAATGAATGATAAAATACGTAATACATATATTATATATTAACTTTTTTTCATTTATTTATGTTTTATGAATCGTACGAGTTATATAACATGGATTAGACGCTGATAACTAGCTGTTTGACGTCATCAAAGCATCAAACAACCAACCAATCAGCGAATAGCTACCCTACCTTATAATTACAGACCAAAGGCAGCAACGATAGATACTCCGAGATAATTCACCAAACTCAGTTTCGGGATGTCTCTAATTGGTGAACTATGATGATGTTGGATATTCCGTATCGTTATTGAAGTCAAAACTTCTTTAGCCTCGTTTAGCGACTTTTGTTAGGGGGTAAACTTGTGGGTTCGCGTAGGAAACATGCTCGAGACTGGCCAGTGCATGATTTATACAATTTCTTTTAATCTACTATAGTTTAAAGGTTAGATAAGAACAATAATATCTATTTAAAAAGTCGTTCAATAAATTATATTTTTATAATAACATCGATAACTGGTTAAACTTTTCGTTTCCCCTAAAAGACTATATTTTTAATAGTTAAATGTCTTGTTTTATGAAATGATCTTTGTATTCTTGAACTTAACGATGATAATGATGCTAAAAATGAAAATGAAATCTATTTACGCTAATTATGTCAATAAAATTATTGATATTTTTTATTGGCCTTGTGCAGTCCATTATAAGTTTTGATTAATAAATAACATACTTTAACACATTAACGCCATATGCGGCACCGGTGCGCACGACCTGAGTACTCCTTTGGGCCGCGTGTTCACATATCCACAGGCAACCTTAATTAAAAATTACTTAAAATTACTTACTGGAGCCGCGCGATCACCGGTGCACACACGGAAAATTAAGGTTGCCTGTGGATATGTGAACATGCGGCCCAAACGAGTACTCAGGTCGTGCGCACCGGTGCCGCACATGGCGTTAATGTGTTAAAATGTATATAATTATTGTTGTGTCAATATACACTACGCAAAAATTAATAGGGATATTGTTAATTTTGTAGTATATACTTTACCTAGCATTTATATTATTATGGAAATGTTTACACTTTAGAATATTTAATTTAGTATAATTTCTAATAAATATTACTGCTTATTAAAATAAAAAAATATTAAAATGGTAGGTAATGTAAATACAAAAAAACAATTAGTGGTATCACTATTCATTTATGTGCAGTTTATGTATAAATCAGACTAATGGTAATAATTTAAATTTAAAAATTTGAAATTTAAATAATTTAGACTATGGTTGATTTAGAAATTCAAAAACGAAAACAGTTTTAACGCCTTGAGTTTTCACTTCTACCTGAAGTCCTTATTACTGCCTATTTAAATTATTAATGATCATCTTTTTCTGCTCTGAATTTACGGTAACTTAAGATTTACTTATGAGTCCGTAAATTAAGAATATCTATGGACCCTTATCATATTCTTATTGAGTTATTTAATGGATATAAATGTTTTATAATTTATGTTTTTCTATTAGGAATATTATCCGTACAATATGTTACTCTGAAATCAGAATAGCATTCAATATTATTAATGAGACTTACCGAAGATATTAATCATATAACGAATGATTGGACCGTAATGATGATCGTTTGTAAAATTATGATTGTGGTATGCTTGTATACACTACTTACATTTAATAACAAGATGTATTCAAGTTTATGTAAGTGCTATTAGATAATGAAAGTCTGTAGATCAAGATACTGGTTATATAAGCTGGTTAGGATGATGGGATTGACACGCGTGTATCCAAGAATCCATATAATGTCTCTAATTAGGCAGTAACTAGGTCATTGTTGATATACAAGTGTATATATATATAACATTTCAGAAATGCAACAGTTTGAAGTGCGAATACTTTTTTGTATCTTGGCTATTTCTCTCTTGGATCTTGAGTACAGTACATGGTAGAGACTGATTTTTTTTACCCAGTGAAGGGGGTCAAAAGCGTCTCCAGATTCCAAAATCCATCTTTGGGTATTAATAGATTAAATAATTAAATATTTAAATAGATTAAATATTTTTCACACAGGATTTGCATCCAGGACCTTCAGCGCTCTCCTCATTGAGTTACACCACTCCCTTGTGTGTGAGACATTCAGTATTAAATCTGGATAACGGATTCACATTTTTCGCATGTTTACTCAAAAAACTTAGTCTAAAACGACTAACGACTGAAAGCCTTATTTTTCATGGTTTTAGCACGGTTCTAACCTCAAGTCGCTTTATGCTTCTGTAAAATTTTCAGAGTGATTCGTAAAATTTTCCTATCCAGGTTTAATTAGGACAGGGATCTTCTTCAGGGAACCAGTATCTTTCACCTTACAGGCTTCGGACCCGCATTTTACGTCCCTTCCGTAGGAATGCTCAACCTAGGAGTTTTTTACTCTCTTTAAAAAATCCTACGGCCACCTGCCGGGCTGTGACCCGCGAACTTTTGCAGTGATGTTTGTTATATTATTTTTTCTGAGTAAACTAAATATGATTTTAAAATAACTAAATATACCTAGAAAACTGCGAAGTAAATGCCCCCCGATATATTTAGATAGCTATGTAGATAAGATCGTGCTTCGCCACAAAATCGACGTGATGGAAGGAAGACAGTGGGAAGAGACATTATTATTTCCGGAGCATCGGTTGCTCCTGGTAGAGCCTGTAATTGCTGGGCTGGCGGTGACATAATAATAGGCCGCGCTCGGCTATATATATCTCCCGTCCAGGCTCATTTCCCCGCTTCTCGTCTCAATAAGATCCGTCCGAATCTTTTTCTGCCTTGTCTCTCTCTTACTGCTCTCCCAGTCTGTTTATCTATCTCTGGTCGGCCTCTTCCTTCCTTGGCAGAAAAATGGGATCGAGATCGGACGAGAACTGAGACTTCACAAAGAGACTCAGTGACATTTCCTTCTTCGTAGTTGATTATTAGTAGTATTGCGAGGTATGGAAAAGAAAATTCCTCCCAACGATACCAGTAGGGAATATTCTCCTTTTCAGAAACCAGAGCTTACAAAAGAGTTGAGCTTACAAGAAGCCCTGATTATCTTGGTTTACGGATCAGGGACTTCGACTTTCCCAAAGTCAGGCGAACAAAGGCTCCTTGTGTTTGAGAGTAAAATTATATCCTTATCTATGTTCCAGTTAAAGTAGGTGAGAACTGGAAACCGGAGAGTAACTTGGAGCTCAACACACTGACAAGGGAACCGGACTTAACGGGAGACGTTCGCATACGGAGGTTTACATAGTTTGGACATGTTTCCAGGAGGTATGTGTACATAGTATGCGTACAAAAAAATATTATGACCATATGGATAGAGATTGTGGCGTAAAGACCTATTACGAAAAAATCGAGATATAGAAACGTATGGTAAATACAATGTATTAAAATAGCAATAATAAGCTGACTTGGCCAGATGGGAAAAAGACCTGGTCTTGAAGTTTGAATAATTATCTTCAATTATTACTCAATAGCATCCCGATATGAATAAGAGTGAATAGTCTTCGAAAGAAGGAAACAAAGCTCATAGTTATGGGAAACGAAATATTAAATGCCTGCAAGTAAAGAAAATTAAACTAAGTATTATAATTGATTATTCTCACGCACTTGATCATTAAGTTTTGCAGTGATAGGATGTTCCCACTCAATCGGACAATACCCAGAGTTTGCTTGGATTTTATATTGAGCGTATTTAAGGTCAGTCCCCTGCCTTCACAATATTAATGTTGTGAATCTCAAGGATGTGACTTATAGTATTGATATTTATATAATTTAATATAATTTATTTACATAATATCAAATAATCATATAATAATAAAAGTATGGCGAATACAGGTAATTGAAAATAAAAATGATAAACATTGCACAGCAAGGTAAATATAAAGATTAAAATGGATGAGTGTATAGTATAAACAACGAAGTGCCAGGAAGGTAGTAAAATACATAATGAAGAATAAAGTAATAATAAAACAGAAAATGTTGAAAAATAAAAAATAAGGTAATAAAGATAAAAAATAAAAACTGAATATAAAGTGGGAGATGGAAAAAATGATAAAAATACAAAACAAAATCTGTATTTTTTATAATTTTACAACTTTCATTTCTTACTGTACTTCTTATCATTTTCTACATTTATCCATATCATTTTTTACATCTCCCATTTTATTTTTTTCTATTCTCAAGTTTTCTCCTATTCTATTGAGAAATTCTTTAACCTCTACCCGGACCACTTTCTTCCACATATATTATCAAGGTCAACAATTATCATTCAGTATAAACTACTCATAAATTGCCCGAAATTCTACAACTACATATATCAAAACAAGATTAAAGAATTAGTTTTCTCGTCCTCCAAAGTTTTATTTATGATTACTTATAATATGTAATACATTAGGAGCTGTATAATTATTTATTGATAAACGTATTTTTTCCGTTAAAATAGTACATTTATATGTATCTCTTTACGGATAGTCCCCATAATAGTGCTTCCAGGGAATAATACCGTCTTCCGGGGAATTTTATGATATATTCTTGCAAGAAATTATTAAAATAAAAATCATTTGTTTCATTTATGAGCTTGGAATGTTCATTATTTATGAGGTTGGAACTATTATACGCAGATTTATACAGCAGTGAGGTACAATATTACGGAGTTCATAAACAGTACTTACAAAAAACTTTAGTATACTAAAAATCTTTAAAATATTCTTTAAAATGCATTTATTATTTTATGGAAAATCTATTAAGATTTGAAAATTAGAGAATTCCTGAAAATAAATTAATGTAAAACCAAGCTAGTGATCTCATTGTACATATGAAATTATTTTTTGTTAAATACAAATGAATTTATCTTTCTTTAGTAATTCATATTTCTTCTATAATAGTTTTTGTCGGTAAATTGAATTGCAATTTGAATTAAGATTTAATTAAAATAATTAATTTGATTACTCTGCTTCATAAAGAGACAATTAGGATTCAAGACCGGATTGCCGAGTTATTGCGCATTCTATTCCCTGGCGTGTATCCGTCTCGCTTGCTACAATTCATGATTATCTACTTAATAATATATTAAGATTTTAATATAAATTGTTGCACGATTTTAATTTTTTATTACATTAAATTACAAGTTTGGCAATTTTGGGGTTAAAATTGGTTATTGAGAATTTTATATAATAATTGATCGTTAATAGCGAAATTTTCGTTATGGATGGTATTACATTAATATTTATGTAATTAATTATTTAATCTACTTATGTAATTAATTATTTATTATTTATTCGGTCTATTTTTTTCTATTTAATAATTATTATTAAACTTGTTTTCGAAGACAGGAAAATGCGATGAACATCAAATAATGATAAAATTTCTTACATTTTTAAAATTGGCAGAATTTCGACCTAGTTTTTCTTCTAAAATTATAAACTGTTAACATCTAGTTATCATATTTGAACTTATCTGTGTACCCGGGCGGGAAATTAAAAAAAAAATATTTATATATCAAATAATAAAATGATTTCCTTGATAAGTAACATTTAAACATGGAAAATAAAAGTAAAGCCACTGATTCCTGTAAAACAGATTCAGTTAAGGATTACATCTTAACCAAAGTTTTATTTGAAATGCTGATACTAAACTGAAATGACAAGAAATTCTCTTGTCTTCTCTTAAAAATTTCTCATTCATAACAGAATAACTTATAACAAAAACCGAACTTTACTGAAAGTTATGAAAAGTGGAGAATGTGAGTTTTGCATCTGCATATCTCAAATGTTCAATAATGATTATAACTGGTTCAGGGCGTTATTTTAAAATGAACATATTTACCACGAAAAGTTGATTCCCTAGTGATGAAAGGAAGCGAACGAGAAAGAGAGTCAAAAAATACATAAAAAGTAACGTTGGTAGATTTCCTTCCAAAAAAGAAGTTTTTAAATAAAGAAGAAACACCTCCGTTTGAGAGAAGCCAAGCCCGCCGCCGTGTGTTCTTTGTATAAGCGCCCTTTTCCCCATACGGCAATAAATATTTTGCTGATACGCGATTCAACACTATTCCTCTCCAAAGGACCTCCGAGCCAATAGAAGGATGAGTTTGAGATCCCAGCCAATATTCCCTTTTGAGATTTCTCAGCATTTCTCCGGCTGATACCAAGTGTGTTCAAGGTGTCCCGCCTTATTTGATATAAAATGTTGTATAGCAGTACTAAATTTTATTTTTCCTATTTTAACATGTTTTCCTCGATCATTAACTAGTTATTCCTGTTATTACACCCGCAATTAAAATTGATCAGCTCTAACAGACACAAATATTCGTACTTTTTAACCTAAACGGTGATTTTAATTGAATGACTCTATGAAAACCCTTTTTTTATCAAGGCAAATAACAACTACTTGCATTACTATATATAATCGGTAATTGAGAAAATTTTTAATTCTTTAATTCATGCAAATTACACATTCATCATCTAGAAATAACCCCCAAAAGACTTATGCACATGCAAACAAATAAAAAGACTCCTTAAGGAACTGATTATTGGTGGCTTTGACAGGTTGGTTAATATAGCCTTTTATATTGATATTGATGGAGATGAATTAGCTTTGTATTTCCGATTCTTGGCCTGATTATTATGCCGTATCTTTTATTTGACGGAGGTGGTTTTGCGGAAGGCCCTCCTAATCATAATAAATTTTCTGGAGAGCGTGCAGTGCCGTTCTGCCGCTGCTGCTGTTGAAGAAAGATGCCGAGCCAGTCTTAATGCTCAAGGAAGTTGCTTTGAACATCATTTAATATTAATGTTAATGTAATGAGTAAAATAGTTGGAACAAATAAAATAAGTTTTATTTATTAGCTATGCCTAAATAATTCATGACAATGAACATCTTTATGTGTGAACATCTAACAACACATTTGCGGACATACTTCCATAGGAATTTTTTTTTTGAGATAGTTTAATTTAGTTTTCAGTTTGGCTACTTAACCCTGAAATACCCTGTATGTTAATGTATAATAAATAGAAAAAAGTAAAATAATTAACAAAATAAATAAAATAAAATAAGCAACAATGCGGATTTTGCCATTGCATTTAAAAAAACATTATTTCTTTTTTGCATATTTTTTGTCAATATATACTTCATTCATGTATATACATGTTATGGATAATTGTAAATCTTTACATTACAAAAGAGCGTAGATAAAGAGTTAACGTGTAAGTTGCAGAATAATCTTCCAAATGTAATTCGTAACTTTACTACCAAGAGACAAGTCGGGATGTAAGCTAAAACTTGTCCCACTGGGAAGAAAGAAAAACAAAGAACTTTAATATCGTTCCGATAGAGTTCCTGAGCTTGTAACATTTCCAAAAGATACTAAAGTTTTTACCAACACCATCAATATTTTGTTCATAGCACCTCACTCATTCTTTGACTTATCTAATGGAAATAAATTAAACTTTTAGCTAAAGCATAAAACATATTAAAAATTATAATTTATGCACTATCACGGTTTAAATATGTATAGCATCATTAATCATTATAAATACATATTGCATCATTAATAGTATAATGTTAATTTAATCATAAAGCCAATGAATGCAGAATAATTCGTAATTCTCGTAAGGCAATTATGTACTAAAATCGTACCAATTATGTATTGGCTGGCACCGAGGGCTGTAATCGAACCACTTCCTTAGAAATGTAATCACTCAACTATTAATGTCTATATTAATCTGTATCAGATCCAATAGTCACTTCAGAATAATGCACAATCCAATCTATTTTGGAGGAATATGTTTGATTAACTGATAAAAACATAGGATAAGCAAAACTTTTTTTTTTATAAGAGATATATTAGATAGTTTATATTATAATAGTGAGTAGTCTCTAAGTTAGATATAGTCAATAAGTTATAATGATGGTCAATAACAATAAGTCCATTAGTTTATAAGAATTACTCTTTTGTATATGTTGTATATCCATGTTATAATGTTCAATAACTCAATAAATTTCTAACAAGCCGTCCACCGTTTGTTAACTGTAGAAATGACATAACGTTTTTTTTTTTTTTTTACTTATTGCTTTTTAATTATTTATTGGAAAGAAATGGTGGTGGACCCCGCCGTAGCTTATAAGATCGTGACGTAGAAATGACGTAACATCATTTGACGGGACTTTAACTACCCCTATCACCAAGCAGGCAGCTTGCGGAAGAAGTACTGAAAGATAGAAAGTAAATTATAGTTTTGCATAAGACCCTTGTTTAAAAAAGATAAAAAAAAACTAATTCGTTCTAGTAGTATCAAAGAATAAGCTGTAGCTTTGATCTTCAAAGAATATGTCTTTTCTTTAATAAGGGCTTGGAAGACCAGACCTTTGTTGGAAAGCCGAGTGCTTTCGAAAGAAGAAGGATGCGGTCTGACCTCGGCCCTCCACTCCATACAATATGCTCTTTAATAATTTAACGTCATACATGCCTACATACTTCCTCAGTCATGCAGCGGCTCCGCTTTGATGTTCTCCTTAGTAAATGAGAGAGGATTAATTTTGTCGCGATATGATACTTTGACGCAGAGTAGAAACATACTGCTGTTGTACCATTCCTCACCTGAAAAACCAGTGGTGGTGAGAGAAACATGAAACGTTCAGAAAGTGGATAGCTCCTTAAATTTCCAATATTGGCCTTTTCACATCTTTTTAATAGTTTAGTCAAACGATTTCGTAAAGTACGACACTTTAGTCCGTTTTGAACCTGAAGTTACGAAGAAATAAAGCCTAAAATCCAAAGAACAAGAGTGGCAAATAGATGCTTCTTCGGGTTACAACAGAACCTCAGAAGTAGTTTCCTATCCCAAACCACAAAAATAAAAATATAATAAATCCTGATGCGGCCCGTTCTGACATATGCTTCAGAATGTTTGACTCTCTAGATGAACAAATGCAACGTATAAGAAGAACTCTTGTGGCTGCGGACGCGGAACATCCTTCACATCCGTAAATGGAGAGCAGCAACAATGAACAGAGACGATTGGTGGTTGATGTTGCAGCAGGCCTTGTCCCCGCACGAGATGTAGAGCCATCTATGTATGTATGAAAAGCATTGCTTGACTAAACTAGCGAAAAATGTTAAATATCAATTTTTCAAATTTGGAGTTATCCGCTTTTGATCTGCGCCGCATATTTTATGTTATATTACAAATACATACTACTACTTTGTATATTTAGTTGTAACAATTGTTCAGATGGATTAAAATTAATGCTCATCCTTTGTTGTGTTCCTTTTAACCTCTTTTTTAATCTTGATGTTTTTCATGGGCATGTCTCTAGTGTTTATCTACACTGTTAGCTAGACGTGTATGGAAGAATGTAACCCATTGTTCAGTTGATAAATAGTTCTTAAAATAGACATTTAGACAATAACAAAGCACGGAAGCTATGTCAGGACACAAAGTCTTAGAATCACTATAATCAGCAGACATTGCCATGTGACAGGTACTAATTTTTATATGGCTTAAAATGCTATATGGATTTTCAAGCTATTATACTCCGCACGAGGTATTCAGACCTGAGGCAAGTTAAACGACTAGTATAGTCGATCATCTTTTGTCAGAATTTATCTACTAATCCCCTATTAGTACAGGAGTTTTAATTACTGACAGTTCATTAATAAACAATATAAACCATTAATATGGTATAACGATTTTTCAACTTATGTTAGAAACAGATTTTTCGTTGTCGATATACTGCGTTTCTTTTTGGATTAATAATGAATATCAGTTACCCCAATCCTTATTCCTAGTCCTTCGATCCTACATATCTGATCGCTTCTTCCAAATGCGCTGTGGTTACGAATACTCCTATCTTTACTCAATTCAAGCTGGAGTCCCCCATGGCAGCGTCCTGGGTCCTATCCTATACATATTTTATACTGCTGATGTCCCAACTACTCCTGAAACCTTCCTTGCAACGTTCGCAGACGTCACAGCCATCCTATCATCTCATCCAGATCCTAAAATGGATTCCTCGAACCTCCAAAGGAACCTTTCACTCATTGAAATTTGGTGTAACCAATGGCGGATCAAAGACAACGAGGATCTGTCCAATTCAATGAAACCGTCCTACCTATTTCCGACACAGTGCGATACCTTGGCTTCTTCCTAGACAAAAGACTTGCATGGAATCCTCTTACCAGATTCAAAAGACAGGAACTTAACAGACGATTAAGCCAACTATACAGATTGCTATGTAGGACCTACTTTCAATAGACTATAAACTACCAATATACAACACGATCATCAAACCTATCTGGACCCATGGACTGGAACTGTGGGGGACCGCACAAAATATCGAATATTAGACGCATTCAACCCTTTCAATCCAAAGTCCTGAGAACTATTGTCAACGCTCCTTATTATGTCCCAAGCAAAACCCTCCATAATGATCTCAACATTCCTTTCGTCCTCGACCTCATCCCTTCTAAATTCTCAAACTTTCACCAAAACCTTGCCTGCCATCCCCCCGGCTCAGTCATTATTCAATTCCACACATCCATACAATTCACCCCACCGTCTAAACCGGCAATGGCCCCGAGACTTGTTATAATAATGTTATTTGGAGTACTTACGTTGGCCAGATTCTCCACTGTCACGACCTGTGAGTGTGAAGCGCCCTTAACCAGCTTCCATTGCAGTTTAATTCCAGTGACGCGGCTGGGAAAGGGGGCTAGGGCCTCCGGAACTCCTAATTTGCCCTCATTCCTGGGGAAGAAGCTTAGTTCGGGTACCCAGGCAAATTGTAAATAGGATTTTAATGTGTACATTTTTTATTTATTTTATCTAGACTTTATTTTATTATCATTTTTGCATTAATTTCTTTTTATTACCGCATATATATATTTTCCCGCACGTATATATTTTATTACATTCACTTATTTTATTTTGTTTAAATCATTTTTTGTTTTGTTATGGAATGGTTGTAGCTAAATTATTGCCCATAAGTGGCAGATTGTAATGCTTCAATAAAGTGTTTAATAAAAAAAAAAAAAATTAATATAGCCATCTATAAGACATAAAAACAATATAAATTGGGTCTGAAATATGTTTGACGATACGCACTGAATATGGATGAGCTATGAAATAGTTTATTCACTCTCCTCAAACGAGGTGGTTTTCACTTTTAATATACTGATAATATACAAAGATATATTTTTATCTTGTTTGAGAAAATAACCTGTCGCTGAATTTCGTAAAACTAAGTAATGTAGTATTTTTATGGGATTCACATGAAAATAAAAAGAATAATAAAGAGCGGAGTGGCTCAGTAGTAGAGCGCTGAGTTGTCTTGTCGGAGGTTCTAATCCCGCTACCTGGTGGACTTTTATTTCATCTGTTTGCGACCGGAAAGGGATCCTATGAGATCTAGGGCCCTCCTGGGGCTCACCCAGCCTCTATAAAATGGGAAACCAAAACACTTGGGAAAAATCTGGTGTTTGAGTGTGATCTAGGACAAACTGTTGTCACTACACAACCGTTGCCCAAGAAACAGTACTATCTCTACCATGTACTGAACCTCAAACCCTTCGCGGGTTTTAGTGGTACAGGTTATAAAGAATAAGATTACTGCGAAAATTAACTAATAGGATAAGATCTTATGATAAGACAAATTCTAGCAAATATTGACCTGTGAGAGGTTTTTGGAATACACCAGTTTGACTTCAGATAAAAACATAATAAGATGGCTGAGAAATGCCCAAAGAATGAAGAGTGGTAGACTTCCTAAAATGATTATGAAGGAAGAACTGGGTGAAATAAGGAGCAGAGATAGATCAAGATCTCGTTGGCTGCATGATGTGGAAGACGACGATTTGAAGTGAATACTATCCCTTCTATTACTATTTATGGGATATTGTACGTTCCCGCTCCGGAATATGGAAATAATGATAACAACAGAAATAATATATTAATTAATTGCTGATTCTGAGACACCTGTGAATGGCATGTGTGGTGCAACACCTCTGGGTGGTTGCTGCTTTCCTCCTTCTCTTGCTAGCTGCCTGCCGAGATGTTCTACTCCATAATGATGTGAATCATGCTGTAATATATGGAGCACATGGTAACCTGTAGCTATTCTCTTCAGTTGTAATAAAAAGGCATTTTGTACCTCTGCAGAAAACAGAGGTTTCGGAGGATGGAGATGTGCAGCCAAAGACAGGTTAATGTGTACGAGGATTATTGAGGAAGCCAAGAGCCGTTAGAGCAGTACTAGCAGGATTTATATATATTTTATTTTTATACTTATTCTAAATTTTATAGTTCTTTTACCTACCATGCAGCAACAACAGCATTAATTTTTTTTAATGAGATTTACTCGAAAGCATAAAGAACAACTGAAGATTAATTAGCAGGATAAGATCGTATGATGTGGGCAAACTATAGAATATTTCTAGCGAATATTGCGGGACTAGGAGAGTTGTTTGGAATAAACCAGTTTGACTCTAGAAGTGACTTCCAACACTACCATAATTCCTATTAAATCCAACTTCTACCAAGTTCAGGGGCCAATGACCCTTCAACTTTGCTTTTCTCCTTGTTTTATTCAGAACTTTTTCTTAGTATCAGATTAATCTTCGTAATTCTATCAGATGCTTTTAATCCTTGTTTTGTTAGAAAAATAAAAATATTCAAGGAAGAAAATGGTCTGGGTGGAGGTAAAAAAAATTCTCTTTAATAGGGAAATCGGTATTGGAAAGCTAACATTTTGAACCACATTACAGGTCTTCTACAGAGCTAAGTATACAAAATACAGACAAATTAATGTAATACATGGTGTATTAAATCCCACGTGGTGCACGGAAGGTTAAAAATAAAGTATAGAATTGTTATGACGGTATGATTAAAATAATGGAATAACAGATTACTTATTAAACAAAAATAATGTGTATATAAATTAAGTAAATACAATAAACCTTTTATTAAAATTTTAAAGCAAAGAGAGCTCATATCTTATAAATTATAAAAATTATAGACAATTTAAAACTTTAATTTGTAATAATTTAATTGATAAACATATTCAGCTTCCTTATAGATTAATATTGTTGATATTCATACTATTTTTTCGTGATTGAAGGCTTAGCTGCAAAATAAAAAAAGGTGCTCTAATTTCAATAAAATCATAAAAAACGTCTAAAAGTTTAGTGAATACGAGTATGAATGACAATAGGTACTTGTTTCTTTCTATTGAATCTATTTGATTGTACAACCAAAATTCTATTGAAAAAAATATCGTGTTTTATTCATTTACCTCTAGAAGTTATATGCAGCGTATATTATATATATATGTATTGTCTCATGTAAGTAACAAACTTTGAAATTATTTGAAACTAAATGGTACATGTAGGTTTAAACTCTCCTAAAATTGAAATAATTCCTTTGTCTAGAAAATCCGTGATTTATTCGTTTTAAATTTATTTATTTTATGTAATAAAGATCGGGCTAGCTCTCGATGTTTAGAGCCTTCAGCTGCTGCGCTGGAGGTCCCGAGCTCAAATCTAGCTTTGGCAGATAAATAAATAATATGATTTAATTTGATAGTAATTAGAGATCCGAACTGTAGCATCTACAGACTCTTCTGAGTCTCATTCAGTCCCACTCAATATATTGGTTATCCTAAATTGAGGGAAATCCCTGGTCTCGGACAAATCACCGCCCTGCGCAACCGATGTCTTGGTTAGTTATATTGATCAGACAAATTGCCGAAATGAAAAAACAAATCAATTGCTGACACCAATTTCCACTGATTTTATTCCTCCCCCAAAAAATTAATATTCCTATATATCTTAGTGAACCCAGTGCATTGCCTGGGTCGGCTTTTATTAAAAAGGGTGATATGGACCAACTCATTCAGAACAATTACAAGAGTTAATTAACGAGTCTGATTATTTAATTTTGGCCGGAAAATTAATATAGAGGCAGGAGAATGATATTTATGCAGATCGTTTCACAAAAACAGAAATAATAATCAATATTAATGAAACAACATTTCTAAATTAAAATATTACTTTAATATAATAACTTCCCCTCTTATGAGATTCTCTTTGTACATAAAAAACATTACATACTCGTATGACATACATACCGTCAAAATATATTTTTAAAAATCCTCGATTAAATCTAAGTGACACTGATACTTTATAAAAAAAAATATAAGATTAGGATTAGGGATTAGCGAGCCCGAAGGCTCAAAACCGAAATCATAAAATATCTTATTACAAAGGTCAGTCATAAACAAACGTTGAAAGGGTGATAACTTTAGAATAAGCGGAGATAATTATTTTATTGTCAATACATTACATTTTTACTTTGGTGTTAATCTAAGCTTTTCTTCAATCGGGAAGTGGTTGTATATACATTCTAATATTTCTGTATTGCTAATTTGGTTTGTAATCAATAACGTATCATATTTTCCTTTATTTTTTTTTTAGATCGAAAACCGTTTTTCAGGACCATCAACCCTAAAGCTGCATTGAAGTTTGGCATTTCCCTTTTTAGTAGATTTAGTTGATATTAAATTTCGATGTTAAGGCGGAGCATTAAATTGTGGGCTTGTACGATCTACAGACACTTTTGAGGCTTGCACCAAAACAAGATGGATACACTACTTTGGGGGAAAACTTTGCGCTTGAGCGTGATCTCGATAAAAATCACCTGCCTGCAGAACTGTTGTGCTTGATAAAGTGCAGCCTCTTCCATGTACTGAACCCAACACCCATGAGTTGTAGACAGTGTTGTTTTTTTTATGTATTAGGTCGAGCTATACAAGAATATTTCTTCATACTACATATTTTTTTATAATTCCGGTTAATAAACTACTTCTTCAACATACTCGTGTTGCGGATTCTTGCTAAATAGTTTAAATTCAACGATTTAATTGAGATAGTTTGTCAACCAACTATGACAATGCCTGCTCAATCGCCTTCATCTGACGTAATGGCACAGGGCCCATCACAAACTTATTAGCTCATTACAAAGTGGACACTGGTCAATTCGCTCTTGTCCCGAAGGATGATTAATGTTATATATCCAACACAAAAGGCCCTGCCGGACCTCACAATGGCTCTTTCATAACTTTGTTTGACATGCTCGTGTTAGTTTTGTGCTACCGATTCCTCTCGAGTTCCTGTCTCGTCTCGACCGACTAATTATGATATATAACAGATTGTAGTAATCTTGCTTTCATTAAGTAGGAATTCCCTATTGTATTAGAATTCCTAGAATCAATTAAGTTAGTTGTGGATTAACATGAAATGATAAAATTATAGGGTCGCCTGTTGTGTAGTTGTTCGCATAAATACTTTCTATACTCAACGTCGCGGGGTTAGCTGCTCGGCAGTTGGCCTTTAGATTTTTTTTAAGGGAGTAAAAAATCCTTGGTTATGATGTGTTTCAGAAGGGACGTAAAATGGCTTACTCGGGCCTGTTCGGTGTCAGTGACTAGTTAAAGATCACTGTCCTAATTATATCTATACAAACAAAATGTATGCCTCCAAATGGAGCATCGTCCGATTAACCATAGTAAAGTGGCCTTAGGTAAATGAACAAACAATAAACGTTGAGAATCAGAAGTACCATTAGCATATATTATGCAATACGACAATCTAATTAAAAACTTAAGAAGGCTTCACCCTGTTTTACGCTTTTCAATGACTATAATTATAAAAATCTGATAATATTTTTAATAACAATACGAACTCCAAGGTGTCGGTGTGATACTACTAACAATAGCTGCAGTCGAAATGTAAAAAGTCTTCTTGGAACAACTAAATAAGTTCTTGTCGACCATCACCACTCTTCTAATTTTTAAGGTCTGTGTATATCTTCTATAATTTTCTTTTTATTAAATACAAATAAAAATTATATTTTAAGCAACATTTATTCGGATCTCAGTGGGTTGAGTGCTAGGTTGGAGTGCACAATTTTTTTCAATTGTGAACTCCTTCAAATATACAATCAACTACAACCATTTGTAATAATAGTAATTTCTAATGTCAAAGACAATGTTCTGTACTTTCTATTACTTCCTGCTCATTTCTATCAGCATTTCATTTTATTGATTATACCTCAACTGTCCACAAATGTCTTTCTTCCAGACATTCCATATCATTTACTTCTCAGAAAGAGTTATTTGGCTTTCATGTGCAATAAAATTAATTTGAAGTCTAGCCGATAAAAATGGATGTATGGCGTTATATTTGTAACTATTGCTTTAAACTTTAAAAACCCTTATCGTTTAGGGTTACCTCTAAGACTGTTTCAGCAAACGACACGAAGGTCCTGGATCGAACAGGGAGATAAGTCTTAATTTAAATAATGCGACTGCGGAAGCTCTAGGATTTATATATCTCTTTAGAGCTAAGATCGTGGCTATTTTGAATATCAGGAGTATCTCTTTCGGACTTTCCGATGTCTATTTGCATTTTCTAATAGAATATTCGCATACTTAACAAGTCACCTCCTGACCAATGTATATATTTCTATTTTTATTAAGAAAGCTTATCTTTATAATTTTTATTATAGTACTATGGTTTCTTGTCAAGTCCCTGGAAGAAATGTCAAGAAAAAGTAATTATAGGAGGAATGGTATGTAGTTCAAAAATACACTATGCTACTGCAAAATGCACTTTCGTTTATTAAGAATGACTTAGTACATATGACTTAGCTGGTCGCCATGGATTATCTTCTTGTCAAAATTCATTTGATTACCTTTTTCACATAATTTGACCTTTGGAATTATTCTGAACTTCTGGAAGTATTTCACAGCTTCTTCCAAATACGGCATTTCCTAAAGTGTTATCCTTTTCATTTTTTTTTATTTTTTTTTTTATTATTTTATTGAGTTGTACGTACAACTGTAATACATACATCTAGTACAATTGCTATGAGAGTAAATAATACATGATAGGACATGTAGAGATACTACCCACTGGCAGCACTCTAATAAAGTTCTATAATAGAAGGTCCCGAAGCCATCTTCTCTTCAGACGCCTAGGAGGATTGTCCGGGATGGAATTGGATGCAAGGATGGAAACTAGTGGGTTTGGATGGGTTTGAAGTTTATTGTGGAATGAAAGGTATCTGGAATGGGCTAAATCGGTAACATATGGAACGTTAAGGTCATTATGGATGGTTTTATTTGTGACAAAATAAGGAGCGTTTAGGATTTTGCGAAGGATTTTGGATTGCAAGGATTGGATACGAGAGGAATTCGATGGTTTGGTGGAGCCCCATAGTTCAATTCCATAAGTCCATATAGGCCTTATAACAGTCACATAAATAACTCTTTTGTAATTGATCTGAAGCTTTGAGCGCTTATCCAGTATGTGTTGAAGTAGTCGGAAACGTCTAGCTTTTTCTTGTCTTTTCAATCTTGTGTGAGGGTTCCAAGTAAGACGCTTGTCTAAGTAGAGTCCCAGGTAGCGAATCTGTTCAACAGGGATAAGTGGAGTACTATTAAAGAATACAGTAGGACAGGAAGTCATGGGTTTTCGACGAAGGGTAAAGGTAATTTGATGGGACTTGCTGGGATTGATTTTAATTCTCCAATTCCGACACCATTCTTCGAGGCTTGATAGGTGTAATTGAAGGGATTGGGATGCAACATATGGGTCGTTGTTAACTGATAACACACATGTGTCATCAGCATACGTGGAGATGAAGGTGTTAGGATGGGTTGGAATGTCAGCTGTATATACTGTGTAAAGGATAGGACCGAGGATGCTACCTTGAGGAACGCCAGCAGACTGGGAATAGAGGGATGAGTAGGAACCTTATGACTTACTTTAAATGTTCTGCCAGTTAGAAAGGAGCGAATGATTAAAAAGTATGTAGGAGGAAGGAATTGGATTTTGTAAAGGAGCCTTTTCATTTTAAATAGCCAATAACGAAATTAATGGGAAAAAAGCATCAAATTTAATTTAATAGACAATAAATAAATTTAAATAGAAAATAAACGAAATCAGACAAAAGCACTAAAATATGGAATCAATTATCGATTCCATATCATATCGTTCGATATGAGTTCATGAAAAAATCATTTTATTTTTCGTCAAATGTTATTTAAAATAACAAAAATTTTAACAATACAAATAGGTAACTGGCTGATCTGATCAAATTAATGAAAATTACATTTTAAAAAAAAGTTCAGTTAATGGTACGTTTGGATATCTGACGTTCATATAATTGATGCTCCACTGTATACGTTACTATTGGAGTAAATCACATACATTTGTAAGAATAATATAGATAATAAAATTATTATTTAAAATGTTTGTATTTTCTATTCTAAATATTTCACTTAAATGTGTCTATCCAGTCCTGAACAAGACCTGCAATGTGGGTCGAAACTTCCGTTCGGTTGACTTCCTCCCGGATCATTTTCTACCCCATATATATATATAAATATACATATATATACATATATATGTATATATATATATATATATATATATATATATATATATATATATATATATATATATATATACTAGCTGACCCGACCACGCGTTGCTATGGCTTTTGTAACAGTTTTAAAAGAAGATTACGTTAAAATTTGAATCTTAAAGAAACAATGAATCAATGGAAAAAATGAATTAAATTGATTTTTGATTTTACATTTTATTCATCTTATATCTAAGTACAGTGTATAATAAATAAATAATACATATAATTCTTAACTGATAAAATATAAACATTAGATTATGAATGAGGTATATCATGGTTGATTTTTAATTATGGCTAATAATATTTTTTTTAAATACAACTATTTATTTCAATTTAATTAAGCGCTGATCGATGCACAATATTTTTTTTTAATATGTCCTTTGCTATTACAAATATACTAGATGGTTTACTTACACGTGAGCATGCAACATATAATTGTCCATAGAAGAAATATGGATGTTCTAGGTCCAAACCGCAAATGGACATTGTCTGGCCTTGAGACCTGTTGATGGTCATAGCAAAAGCCAAGCTTATATCAAATTGAAGTCATTTGAACGGTATTATGGGTTCTAATGGTATCATTGGAATATATGGCTACAGGACGACTTCTACTTTAAAGATTCCAGTCAACATTGCTGCTTCAATAACATTCCGGTGATATTTTGATGACCAAACGTATAAGATTCCCATAATTGGTGGATTAAAATTACACGAAATCAATAATAATGGCCGAAACATATCACTGAGGGGTATGAAAAGTAGTTTACATCCTATTCTCAGACCTACTGAATATAGACACAAAATTTCATAAGAATCGGTTAAGTCATTTCGGAGAGTTTTGTTACAAACACTGAAACACGACAATTTTATATATATATATATATATATATATATAGAGAGAGAGAGAGAGAGAGAGAGAGAGAGAGAGAGAGAGAGAGAGAGAGAGAGAGAGAGAGGGAGAGAGAGAGAGAGAGAGAGAGAGAGAGAGAGAGAGAGAGAGAGAGAGAGAGAGAGAGAGAGAGAGAGAGAGAGAGAGAGAGAGAGAGGAGAGAGAGGAGAGAGAGAGAGAGAGAGATTTAGTAGTATTACTTCTCATTTACCTGATGTTACCAATCTTCTTTGTTACAGTTGCGAGTCCTCCAGATAGACAGCGGTTATTGGAGGATCAGCGGAAGAGGAGGACACCAAGGCCCCAGCCTGCCCCGAGAAAAGCAACGGAAAAATGAAAAGTGAGCATTCTTTACAGATTATTAGAGTTGATTAGAGAAAGTCGTCCATGAAAAATCTCTTAAGAACATACCGACCAATATCAGTGTTTTGCAACCTTCCAATTCTCCGTATTTGTTCTACAATATCGTTTTATGGTGCATTTATTTTTTTTCTTAGCCCCGGCTTAATTCTTGCTATGGTGTTCTAAGAAGGTGCATTTTTTTAAAACTAAAAACTATATTATCAATAACAATTATTGGGAGTAAGGTAGTTGCGGAGCTGAAGTTTATCGGGTTCGAATCCAGCGTGGCAGTAAATTATATTGTGGGATTCTTAATTGAGGAATAACCTAGAAGTCGGTCGATATTTCAAATCATTTTCTGTGAACAACTGTTTTTTTTAATGATTTTATGGTAATGCTGTATAAGAACGTTGTACTGTCAATCAAAATTTCAATGCATTACCATTTATTCGGATACATTATCTGGAATTTTCTGTTTTAGATAGCTTATGAGCTAGCTGGATTTAGCCGTCATTGAACCAAAAATCTAATTTTTAAACGCTTCTTTGTTCCTTTCATCGTGTAAATCTTCACCCTCACATTATACTGGAATTAAATTTTACAAATAAAATGTCAAGCGGGTGAAATCTTCAGAAGAATCATTGGAAAAAACTTGAAAAGGCTCCTGCCAAAGAAATAAAAATATCTTATTACGATAAAGCTTCGGTTATTATACCCCAGACTTAATACCACGGGTTTTTTTCTAAAGGGATTAGCGCTTTGATCTTATTTCTCACAGGAATAAAGACTCCGAGGTTTGCATTTTTTTTATACCGTTAAATCTTTCATAATAATATAAAATGTAAGGCAGTGGCACGCCCGGTCATCTGAAAATCCTGTGATTATTTGAGGTTGGGAAAACTTGCTTTACTGTATTACAGTTTTTTTTATATACCAATAAACATATTCTGATTCAGGGGAAGAAATATAGTTCCTCGTATGCCTGCTGGCCCTGAGCAGCCATGATCCCTAGATCTAAACCGAATTGACACTGTCCTTGAAACCGAGTTTACGTCGGCTGAAAGGGCACTGGTGAATCGGCCCCATAGGGACTAGTTACAGACCAATGGGCAGCATGTTGTTGCACTATAGAAATCATGGTTCCTAAAAGCGTGAGGTTGGGGACCCTCTACAGGCTGTTTATGTCCCCATAAGCACTATGCAAGTTAATAACATCGCTCGACCAAAGATCTAGATGGTCTTCAGCATCAACCAAAAAAATATACATATGTATATATTTATTGTTCCTTTTATCCGGTGATTAAACAGGTCCAAGGTAAGGAAAACTGCTGATTGATGCCTCAATACTTGAAAAATGTGTTATCGTATCATTATATCTTACAAAAATGTATACTGCACATGCAACTTTCTGTATTGGGAGCGAAATAAGTTTTATTTAATCTGTTCGTAGCCAGGGATGGATCCTTTGGGATCTGTGACCCTCCTGGGACTCAACCAGCCTCTATAAAGTGGGTACCCAAATTAGGGGGAAAATCTGGCGTTTAAGCATTATCCAAGACAAATCACCTGCCTACACAACCGTTGTCCAAGAAACAGTACAGTCTCTACCAAATATTGAACCCAAAATCCTTCTTGGGTTGTTGTGGAACAGATTTCTTTTATTTTGTAATCAAACTGATTAGCTTTTATTTTAACTTATAAAAAAAAATCAGTTGTTATATAAAATTTACCATTGGTTTTCTTTTTTGACGCAGCTAAGCCTATTAGACTAATTCTGTAGTAAGTAACTGCGAAGCAATTAAGCCTTAGTAACTACTGAAACAAACTCGTAAGAGAAACTCCGATAAACCCCAAGTTGCGATCCAATTCTAGGTTTGTTTATCTAACTTTTTTGGATATTTTTTATTGTTTAAGAAGTTCTATAACAAGTTACATATAAAAATTATAAGAATGAAATAACCAACTGTTATATTTTAATATTATTAATTGTAAGAATGATAGTTGTTCCACGGATCCTAGTGGTAAAATATTTTTGTTACGATATATCTAAACCTATTCATTTTTACTTTATGACACAAATTACATAATCATATTTTATTTACTATTCCTCTGTGTTACTTTTATCACCAAGGGTGGTTTTGTTTGTACAGCCGCTCACTTGCACTGCTGGTGTTGTTGTTTCTTCCAGCCACACCTGTTTTGAAAAACATTGTTGCTTATTTATAAAATTTAATATTTTATTTTATTTTTACCAGATCGGCCTGGTGGGCCTTTACATGGTTGTTATAATATTGATTATTAATTGTTTATAACAATTGATTATGGGGGGGGTATAGTCCGTACAATAGACACCCCTAACTAAATACAACGTTAGAACTATTGGATAAGAGTAAAACAGTGGATTGTGTTATATAAAAAAATATACAAATATAAAATAGCTGTTAAATAAATTTAAGGTAGTAATGTCACTAGAATACATATTTACACAGCTCATAATAAGATGTCCTGCAGTAACCTGGGCTTTAGTCTTCGCGATGATGTCTGCTTTCCTACGTTGTAATTTATTGCTCCTTTAACTGCTGGTAGTTGGGCATGAAATTTTCTGAATCTTTTTTTTATGTGGTCGTCTATTGTTTCTATTTGTAGTTCACGGTGTAGTTGACTGTTTCTGATGAACCAGGGGGCATCCACTGCGATTCTTAAGACCTTGTTTTGAAAAGTTTGCAATCTTTTTCTTTTTAATAATTTGAACAAGTTGTAGTTAATGGTTATATAACAGTTATAAACAAGTTCATAGTCTGTCAATGTACCAATTCTCTGTTTGTCATAAGTTTGGTCTTCCTCTTTAATGCTTTTTTAATATCGTATGGTTGTTTTTTTTTAAGCTCTGTGACTCTAATCTCTATGCTTAAGAGATGGTATATTTACATATAAAAGAAGTTGGAGGGGGGTTCAAGGAGGTTCACATTGATGAAACGTCTTGGGTTACAAATCCATTTTATAAACTATTCACTTTAGGCCATCGACAGTTTTGTGACTACAAGATAATGACATAAAACGTCCTGAGTGACTTGAAAAATTCTTTTTATGATGGGAAAGGCTTTATCTTTTCCGAAAACTAGTAAGGGCTATACATTTATATCAAATGTAATTATGATGCTCTGACGTGTGGGTAATAGTTTTTGTATTTATGACTAACTTGCTCTATTCAATATATTTAACGCTTTGACGAATCAGATGTTGTTTCATTGAAGATATTGGCTTACATCTCCTCGATAGGTTTTGTGATCGAAACAGCCATCCGGTGGTCAGGCCATAAAGGAGAACGCAAGATGAAGATAGTGTGGTCACTATTAAGGCCTATTAAAACCCATGAGTTTATTGCTCTATAAACTTTCCAAGCCAATACAGAAAACTCGTTAAACTCCTGACTGCTGAAAAATAGCGCAATATTGCCTGCTTTGTCAAATTTCATCAATATTGTTGTAATATTTTTGTTTCCTTTACTTAAACAGAAATTTTAAAATTATTTCCAATAATAACTTGAAAATTCAGGATAATTAATCATTAAATTATTATTACACAACTCAAATTTAATTGAAGAATTGTTTTAACAAATATGAACTATGCATTTTCAGAGTTATGACTAGCCTTGTGATTCCATATCTTTCAGCTCCTCAGTCCAAAAGGTAGGAATCACTATTGACCAAACTCTATCCTAGAAACCCCAAGTGAATCTCTTACGGGAGGTTTTCAAAAGAAGATCGCAGATACAATATGTGCCAACTGGCAGTTGTTTGTATAGTTTCTTTAATAAATATTTTTAATATTATATTTTTTGTAAAGGCTTAAGAAGGAGTCGAGGACAATGGCTTTTGCCAATGTTCATAATTTAACTGATCTAGCATGACAAAATTCTATTTTTACAAAAAGTAGTTCCTTAATGTCAACTTCGATAAAGTATTACACCATTAAAAACTTTTTTATACCACAGGGAGATAACATGAAACAAATAAAAGATTCGACGTTGGGTAAGTATATGATTCGATGTAAGGTTCTAATTAAAATAGTGGTTTGTCTTATTAATTAATGACGTATAAATATATTCAGTTCGATATTTTTATT
The DNA here is from genome assembly GCA_037127475.1 of Arma custos. Classification (NCBI taxonomy): domain Eukaryota; kingdom Metazoa; phylum Arthropoda; class Insecta; order Hemiptera; family Pentatomidae; genus Arma; species Arma custos. Next base: position 71,065,776 of record CM073764.1, read on the forward strand.
AATGGAAAAAAATAGATAACTACTAAAGAAATTTATAGAAAAGGAAGTGAGGGAGTTGAAAAGGAAGAGAGTGTCCTAATTTGAATAGATCAATAGAAATTTATTTGTTACGAAATCAATCATTCCATGAAACTGGTGCTGAGAATTTCTTTAGAATAATATTTTTCAATAAAGTGTAAAGAAGTTGGGGAAGGAAAGTGAACCTGAGACCTTATTAAAATTTCATTTCCAGGAAAGCCTAACGACTTGAAAACCATCGGGAATAATGACTTAGGTGAAACATTTGTTTCTAAGAAAAATGAAGGTGATAATAAATGGCTTCTTAAAGAACCCGGACAGTAAAGTTAATCGATGTTGAAAGTTCAGGGAGATTGAAGAAGAGAAGTATGTAGAAGGTAGCTTGAGCTAGCGGAACACACGAGGTAATGGTGTGGCCTGGCGGGCAAGTCTTAGTGCGTAGCATTAACTCTCATCATGTCAATTTGTGCTTCCAGTTCTAGCGGCGGGAATGATGTGGTTTCCTCTTCTTGGCGGTTATAGAACTGAGTCTTGGGCTTACCTCAGGATTATTATTATTATTTCTTACCCACTTTCCTTATTTCTTGCTGAGAATAATTACAACCTTTAGTTCTGTTAGTTTTATTCTTATGGGACTAGTCCTGGAATGAATTAAAAAAAAAAAAAAACATATTGTTTTATGCTTGCCGAGTCAATTTTTGTTAGATTTGTTAATTGAGTGAGCCATGGATTGATTATATGGGAGATATCTTACTAATATTATAAATGTGAAGATTTGTAGGTTATACATCAGAATAACACATAGGCTATTGCAAGCGCGGATTTATGGGGGTGCACGGGAGCACGTTGCTCCCCCCCTCCCCCGACAGTTTTTTAGGTACCGTGGAGAATCCATTATAGTACATATTTAAAGGCAAATCACATGATAATAGTGGTTAAAATAACAGAAAGAACACGAGTGAAACTGTTTTGATATCCTACTAATATTATAAATGCGAAAGTTTGTATTTATGTTTGTTACTCATTCACGCAAAATCTACTGAACGGATTTGGATGTATCTTATTAAGTAAAATAGGTTATACATCATAGGCTACAGCAAGAGATGATTTATGTGGGGTTCCGAGGGCATGTGCCCCCCCCCCGTTATAGTACATAATTAAAGGCTAATCCGGAACTTAGCATCTTGAAAATGTAGATAGGTTCATTGCATAGATTAAGAAAGAAATTTAGATAATTCCACTCCAAGGGTTTTCCCTTTAATGTTATTGGGATTCAGAGGTTGTATAGAATCCGTCAGTTTTGAAGTTAAACATCTGAAATTTTGGATATAAGAGTAACTTATATTTTTAAAAATAATTAAATTATTTATTTAAAATGATCTTTCACGAAACTTTTGTGGCAGACCAAATTCCTCGCGAGCGAAGCCGCGGGCATAAACTAGACATCCACATCCATATAAAATGTAAGAAAAATATGTGTACAAACTACAGAGGAATAACGGGGACATGCAGATGGTTGAATCCTGAATGAAAGGCTGGAAGAGGAGTTTTCTAATCAGATAAGGAAGGAACAGAGAGCTTTAGAGGTGGAAGATTGGGTAGTGAACAAATTTACATCCTGACTCAAGTGGTGCAAGAAAGGAATGGATACCACCTCGAAACTCATCTGACGTTTGCTGGCAGAATGCATACGACAGTGATCCTCTAAAGAAACTGTTGGGAACCATGGATCTAAGTAGAGGCCTAAAAAAAAGCTTTAAAAAGTTTGTATACTGGGGCGGAATCAATGTTAAAGATAGGAGGAAATGTCTAAAAGCCTATCTTAATGGTAAAAACATTAAAACAGGGATGCAACCCACCCTCAACACTTTTCAATATTAGTGTGGACCAGGTATTAAATTAAGGAAACAAAGATATCGAGGGACGGGAGCTGAGGTCAGAAATGATGTAATTGTATGATAAGTGCCATGTAAGATGATGTAATTTACTTGCAGTTAACCTTAGCTTGTAGATAACCAGGTGATATCAGCAGACAACCATTTTATGGAGTTTATGATGAGGATACTCCTTGAAGAATACAAAAAGTGCGGTCTGGAGATAAATACCATCATAAAAAGCCTAACGCATGTCTTGGAGGGACGATTGACAGATTTGGCACAGTACAAAGGGAAACAAAATTAAAATGGTAAAAAGATTGTTAATATCATAAACGGTATATTATGCAATATAAAGGTGTCTCTCTATATAATCTAGCAATAAAAAAATAATAATAATAAACATTTTGTCATATCCAGGTTGCAGCAGGTCCCTGGAGGGGTCAAGAAAGGAGGTTTCAGAAATTAAAATGGGGGCTAAACCCTCATTGCCACAGGAAAGATACAAAAACCAACTGCAAAATCATACTTTTTTACTAATAGTAAATAGTTATTTATAAGTAGTGAAATTCAAACCTCTCCTATTAGAAATATATTTTTCTTTTGCTGTTGTTACATTATATTCGTGTATGTCGATTCTTCAAGTACCAATTCATTGATATTTATGAGCAACAAACCGAGCTTGCTAACTTAGGTTATATTAGGAACGAATCATAGCCCCGTTAATACATTTATGCATGCAGATAGTAATCACTAATACCTTGAATATTTAAACAAGAGTAGCATATGCAAACTGTTGCCTGAGATTGGCAGGGACTAGAGCTGAATAATTAAAACAGTTTCCCCGTTGTTACGTCAGCGAAGAATCAGATAGTTTGGAAGAAGGCTCGATATTTTTAGCATGTTTATGAAAATTAAAAATTTAAGCAATTGGTTCTAAGTTGTAAGATAAGATGAATACTATTTTAGATGACGTTAAGTTAGAACATATTTACATTATTTTTAAGTGAAATGATGACGTTTCCAGCTCCATTGCCTTTAAAGATGAGAAGCATATAGCTTGAAAAAAAATTCTTTTTAATTGGATTCAGGTTTTGGAGCTGGTGAGTGAATTTCATCATAGAACTATTTCCCATCCGAGTTATTTCTTAATGTTATAATAAATATAAATTTATGTTACTAATTCTTCCAATTGTAAAAATTCAAGTTCCTTGGAGAATGCTAGGAAATTATGTTAAAATGCAGCATGAACCCATTATATTTATTATAATATCTTTTCTCTTTAAAATAAGAACATTATATTTATTCTTTGCCGTTAATATTGGGATCTTTTAAACATTAATTCCTAAGTCTATTCTCTGGATAACTTATTTATTTTTCTGTTTAACAAGGATATTTATTTATGCATTTCTTAATTAGCGATTCTATCGAAAATTCCATTTCCTCCCTATTTCGGTCCTGTAATTTGAACAACTATTTTTTTTGTTTTGAGGAAACTATATCGTACGATACCTGTACTGTACCGTTCTACGAGCTGTAAAGATAAAGATCATGATCAATACTTAATAAAATAGTGAAACCTAGTTCACTATGGTAGAAAAACAGTATTCAAATAGTTATATTATCTGTACTATATTATGTTATATTATCTATAATATTATAATAGTTATAAATACCTCGGTAACTAGTACCAGGCTCGGGACCTCCATTTTACTTCTCATCCAAGGGCAATAACCAATGATGTTTTCCTCCATTTTCAAAAATTCTTGTCCCATCCGCCGGGTGGAAAATACCATGCAAACTATTTTTGGATTCTTCTTATCCTCAAGTTGGACTAAAATTATAGATTAAGTGCACAAATGGCGGGGTTTCTGTTTTTCAAATTACTTTATAGGCGTGGGGTTGCTTCTGCTTCTTCTTTCTTCTCCTTCTTAATTGCCTCAAAGCAATCTTATTCAACTTCCCCGTTTCAATCAATAACCTCCTTCTTTTCCAATCAAGCGATTCTTTTTTATTCAAATTTCCCAAATTGGCTATAAATCTACTTGGTAAACTAACTTTGCCCGAAAAAACCTCTAAAAGAATATGCATCAGCCGTTGCCTTTAAATTGAGGATGCCGTTTTTTTTTGTTTTTTTTAAGGAAATCCTGTCATGCATATGCACAAAGTGTAAGGTTTTTGCAATCAGTTAGCCACGTAATTTAAAGTTCGAGAAACGTATGTAAATAACCAATACTATATCTTGAAAATAATGAAATGTCTTTTTTTTCAAATTATCGGAAGTATTTTCCAGTCAAATAAAAAGTAAATTTTTATATGTACAACATAGTCTACCACCAATAATATAGTCTTGGTCGAATATAAAATTTCTTAATTGACTCAGAAAACTCTCGGAATTGACAGATTTCATATATTTTTTATTTTATTTTTTTTTGGAAAAGAATTAAATCATCGATTTATTTTTCTCACAGGAAAATTTCTAAATAACGCATAATATCAACTAGGAAAACGTCGAATTCGTATAACTCATCTGTTTTAAAATTTTATCTCAATGGTTTTCCCCCCTCGCTTTGTTTGTAGTGTCTCGTCAGTTCTTGTAATTTTATATGTATTTCCCATGAAAGTCTTTTGTATATGAATAGTCCGAGATAACATGCATGGTTTTTAAAAGGTACAGTATAATTTACACTGTTTATTTCAATTATGACTATTGAACATGAAGCTTTCAGTAGAGAGAAGCTTACGTGGCTCGATTTTTATTTGTTATTAAAATTGTATTTTAAAGGGGAAAAAAAAAATTGTAATAATTGAGGCGTTTGAATTCAAAATCGATTATATCCATTTTTTCAAAAAAAAAAAAAAATTAATATGTTTTTAATGACAGAAATGATGTATTAGATATGTTTTTGTTTCAGTTAGTTTCAAAACTGCCTAGATCCTTCAAAAATCAATACCAAAAGATCCAATTTCCTTTCAAAAGTTTTTATATCCATTGCATCAAATGAAAATTGTTAATTATACTTTATTTTTTTGTTATATGATATAATTTTTTAAATATTTTATTTGAAAATAAAAGATATGACCAGGACCGGGACTCGAACCCGGGTCTCCCACCTGTCCGTGGTGGTGCTTCAATATTAATGACTTAAAGTCAACTAGATCCAAAAATAAAAGTAATGTTCAATTAACATTCTCCCCGTGTAAAAATCGCAAATGGCGAGAACACGGAGATATAGGATCAGTGGAAAGAAGGGATATGACTGGCCGAGAAGCGAACCAGGATGGCTGAAATGGTTGAAGCACCACCACGGAGAGGTGGGAGACCCGGGCTCCAGTCCCGGTCCTGGTCATATCTTTTCTTTTCAAATAAAATATTTAGAAAATTTTTAATAAATGGAAAATCAAAACTATTTATATATATTGTTTAACTATCTTTTTCCCGTGACTTCGTCCACGTTGATTTTGAATAAAAACTTATGTTGAGTTTTAACGGAGAGTTTTTGAATTTTGAACTTCATATTATTCACAATGACTTAAAGCGTTAAATAGTGAATTCAGCCAGCCTACCAATTCTTATTCCTTTGTTGATCGGTTAAATTTAATGTCCTATTAAGTATTAATTGGCATAAGTACAGAATTTTCGATAAGTACAGAATTTTCGATGTGTTTTCGGTTGAAATCCAGTTTGTAATATCCAAAACTGTCATCTCTTGAATTAAAATGTATACTCGGATGGTATTAGAGATACTCGTAGGGTAAATATTCTCGTAAATATACTGTAGTAGATTCTATATTTTGTTGCAAAACTTTTACCTGGAATCTAGTCCCGTTTCACAATTTTGGAGGTTTTAAATTTCTAAGTAGCATTACAGGTGCCCCAACATTCTGTGGTATAGTGCAGGAATTCAGGCGTCAATTTCGACTACTGAATCTATTGAGCTGTTTTCTATCGAACATCGCCATAAGTCAGGACTTATTTGGTGTTTTCTTGACTGAACCCCCCAACTATTTCCATTGTCCATTATATCATCCAGTCAACTATTTTTCTCTCTAACAAAAATACGTTGACCAAATTAAAATTCCATAAAAATAACTAAGTCTGGTTCATAAATTTAAATAACCACGGGCTATAATGGGAGTGTCAAATGAAATAACGACCGGGACACAAGGTCTTTGTTGAGCTCCTTTGATCAGGAAGAAGATGAAGAGGTGGGCTTCGGATTCTTAAGACCCTCCTCAGATGTAATGGCCCTAATCCCTAATCAGAAAATCTTATCAGCTTTAATTATAGCTCCTTCCCCTCCACCTCTCGAAGTTACGCTTATTTTGTAAAGCTTTCTACAGCTAACATCCTTTTTAATGTTTATCGCGAAGTATTTTGTAGTGATTAAACAATAAGCTATAGATAGTCAATTATAGTGTCTTAAGGGCGATGCTTCATTTCCACCCTTCACATCTTTAGTAGCAGTAAGTAGCGCAGTGCTGTTTTTAATCACTTAGGTACTTATTCCGCTGATTGATAGCTTGGTATTAGAAATAATTAGAGCCCCGTCAAATTATTAATTGACATCACGTTACGTCATTTCTATAGTTAACAACCGGTGGACGACTTGAGCATTTACATTGAACATTACAATATGGTGCTATCTGGAGCATTAGTAGTACCTTGATAAATAGGATAAGGGGCATAAAACAGATAGTGTCCCTTAGGGTTTTACCTTTACTCTTAAGATATAGAGCGGCAGTTGTTTGGAAGGAGTAGGCAAGTGATAAACAGGATATATAAGTCATTCTTATGAACTAACTTGGTGACTTCATCATTAGAACTTATTGTGACTCTGGAATATATCTTAGAGACTTCACTTTTGTATACTACAAACTATCTACTACATCTCGACTCTCTAGTCTCCTACCTCCAATCTTCTCTCCTGATCTTTCCGAATCTTAGAGCTAGTATTTATATATGTAAAAGAAGAGAGAAGCCCAAGGAAGTTACATATTTGAAGATAATTTATAACTTAGAGGTAAGGAGCACACAAGTATACACAATATCCCTAGGGCATCAACCCAATCCAACTATCCAATAACTCTATGTCACAATCTTATCTCTTTTCCCACTATTTCTTCCCAATAAATAAGTAAAAAAATAATAACTTAGGTTATTTAACCTTGCCAAAATTGACATATTTTGGTATTATAACCTGGCATAATGTTCAGTTCCTTTAAATATAATGGAGGTTATATCAGCCATCTCATATTAGAGAAAATTACGCCAGTTGAAATTACTCAACTTGAATTACTTTGTCGTTCTCAAATAAGCTGTCAATTTGTTTTATTGAGGTATATTTTAATGCCTTGTTTCCAAACCATTCCAATTGAACACATAACATTTAATACATAACCCATACTACCTAACGTTACCCCTACCGACATGGTAACCTACGGAATATTGTAAAATACCGACACGGTTTATCGTACAGTTTAACCTGAAGTTATATAGATGAGGAAGAATATGGTCTGGGTGGAGGCCGGAAGAAATTCTCTTTAGTAAGAAGAACTGTTCATTTTAAAGCCGACGTTTCGACCCACATTGCAGGTCTTCTTCAAGGCATAAAGTCACTGAGGCAACATTTGACAGACTGAGGAAGGAAGGTATATATAGCGCTAGTTATGTTAATTACTATCAGCAGCAAGCTCAAACTGCTACCGTTAGCTAAAAATAAAAATTTAAATGATCTATAAAATCATTTATTTCAACAATTTTTAAATAAATAAAATTAACACCGTCTGTTCATTTGTGTCACGTTAACGCCCAACAAAGCCACTCCTGCGTGGATATTCTTAGCATCATTTATGGACAAATGTGGATATATTAAATCTTGATGATAATCATCACCTTGCTAGATGGAACCATAAAATCCCATTATTTTTATGTTCCTCTTTACCAAAGCCCTCAACCATCTTTTGTTGTGCCAGCTGAGCGTGGTTCGAGCTCATCATCTTCTAGAGGTCAGATTGACAAATACAGAATCCATCATCAAGTTGTGTTTTCTAAATCATCCTCCTCTGTTGTTCCTATATTACTATAATATTTCATTAACTAATATCTAATATCTCACGAGTTTGAGGTTATCCACTTCTGGGCATTTCCTGGTATAATGGTGAGTCTCATCATCATTACATTCACCCCGCAAATGAACCTCTACTTAAAGCAATGTATTTAATGTCTTCAAATGCAACCAGTTGCAGTACAGGCAATCCGAAACTGGCAAAGTACTGAAAAACTAAAATCTTTTTTTTTTTTTTTAATTAGGATCTTGTTGACTTACATCATTATATTATCTATAATTTATTTTATTTTATATTTTTATCAATTGTTATAATTTTTAAATATTTTTATTTTAAAGAGAAAAGATTTGTCGAGGGCCGGGATTCAAATCTGGGTCTCTCAGGTATCCGTCGTGGTGTTCTGCCACCTGAGTTAGCCTGGCTCGTACCTAAAATATTTCTAGGTTATTATTTATACATTTTTTTATAATTGTTATTAATTATTTTCATTTTTAAATATTTTTATTTTGAAGAGAAAAGATGTGCCCTGGTTGGGATTCGAACTCGGGTCGTTCTTCTCTCCGTGACAGCACTCTACCTTTTGAGCTACCAGGGGTCGTCTCACAGTCAGTACAAATCCGTTATCTTCACCGATCCCTTATTCTCGTGTTCTCGCTATTTTGCGATGTATACACGATGAAGAATATTCATTGAACATTACTTCAATTTTGGATCTTATCGACCTACGTCATATTATTATATATAATTTTTCATGGATTGTTATAATTTTTAAATATTTTTATTTTGAAAAGAAAAGTTTGCTCTGGCGAGGATTCGAGCCCGGGTCGTCCGTGTCCGTGTGACCGCACTTTACCATTTGAGCTACCAGGGGTCGGACGAAGGGACGCTTAATCGGAGGTAAGGGACGAAACGGACGACCCGGGTTCGAATCCCGGCCAGGGCAAATCTTTTCTCTTCAAAATAAAAACTAAAATATTTCTATTTGAAATATTTAGCCACGTTATACTGAAAGTTTCGGGTTCAAATCCGGCTGTGGCAGCTAATTGTTTAATCTGTTAACAGCAACGGATGGATCTTATGGTACATACAGATCCTGTTAGAGCTCACCTTGCCTTTAATGTGGTAAAATCCTGGGTGGTTGAGGGCGACCTCGAAAAAATAACCCTTGCACTACCGTTTTCTTGATTATCAACCACGTGCTGAAAGATCTTTCATCGGTTGTACTGGAACAGATAATATTCTGAAAAATATAATATTCTATTACTTTATGTTTCCATTTTCATGTTAATGGGGAGCTCATGTTCTATCTATTCATCAATACATATTATGTTAACGAAGAATTAGGAAATAAAGAAACTATAGGAATTGCATTCAAATGTATAAATTATGTAAAAATAAGTTCTATAAATCAGGCTACCTTCAGCTTATAAAAAAAAAATCCCATTTCACTGCAACACATAAAGGGTCTTGTGTTCAGTACATACTCGTACATGAAGGTTCTTTATGCTAGATCATGCTCAACCGCCATTTTTTTCCGAATTAAGAGTATCCACTTTGTTGAGGCTGAGTGAGCACCAGGTGGTTCCTCAGATATTGGGTTGTATATACACATATGTATATACATATATACTTATCTTTATATAGGATTAAAGCGTTGCCTGTTGATTCCTAACAAAATATTTAATATCTATAATAAGCACTTGTTAAAAGTTAATGGTGGTCTATGGCCGGGGTCATTCATTTTTCTTTTCTACCAAAAGGAAAAACAATTGATTCAACATCATACTGCCAAGAAATTGACCAACTGCATCAAAATTTGATCAACAGCCGGTACAGGTAAACAGGAAAGGACCTATTCTCCTTCATGATAACGCCCGACCTCATGTTTCAATACAATCAATAAATTAAACGAGTTGGGCTATGAAGTCTTACCATACCCCCCCTCCCCCCATATTCCTAAGATCTATCACTTTTTTCGAAGTTTGGACAACTTTTTGCGAGTAAAATTTTTTACCAATGATTTAAACCTTAATAATACATCTTATGAATTCCTTTCATCACGTGGCTCAACGTTATTCAAATCTGGGATAGAAAACTTGGTAAGCCGTTCGCAGAAGTGTATCGAAAATGATGGTGAATAATTTGAATAAAAAATATGTTAGATTTGATCTGTGTGACAACCCAATGCCATGGAGTCTTTCAACATATTAAATATTTTATCTGCCCAGCAACGGGTTTTGAACCAGAAACCTTCGGCATAGCCACTCCGCGCTCTAACCACTGAGCACCACCGCTCCGCCGCACCATCCCTCCGACTTATACTCTTTAGTATTCTACATACAATAGTGGTTAGTATTTAGGAATTATCTTGATACGCAATTCCCTCTTACTGACTCCACCGCCAATGAAATCATTCTAAATAAGCAGCTTCTCTTTATGTGAGAGTGAACTGTGACTGTTGATAGGGCATTCATCTTCACTGACGCCTGAGATAAGTCGCTTTAGCCTTTGAGTACAGACTCCTACGTGGTCACTGACCGTGAAGCGACTCAGATAAAGGGAAGTGCCTTTGTACGCCCTCTGATTGACGCCTTACTAAATACACGTAGCCTACTCAAGTTCTTGAGGTTCGTTCCTCTTGATATTTATATGCTGCATTTTCTTTTATAAAGAAAAACTTAAAAAAAATTAGTTACACTTTACACACTTAGTACTGGTATTGGTAGTAAAACTAATCTGGTGAATGAGTCTTGTTATTTTTTCCTTTCTACTAAGTAACAACTATTTTTGGCAATTCTCCTCATCGGGCACTCAGGGGTCTTCGCTTCACCGTCTTCAGCACGTTTCATTATTTATAAATTAACTATCTATTTAATTTATCAATTTAATGTCAATATGAAATTGTAAGCCATTTAAAAAAAAAATATTTTTATATGTAAAGAAAAAAAGGAATAGTTTTATATGTAAAATTAACTTGTTAATACAATCATCGAAATTTGAAATTAGTGAATAGTTTAGGCAAGAAGGCTAGAAGCAAGGTTGATAGTTTTGGTGGAATTCTAAAAGTTTGATGATTTATGTTTTGGGATTGATTATAACGCTTAATCCTTTTTATTTTTTACCCCTTATCTAGAAAAGCATGCAATTTTTTTTATTAATTCTCCTTTTAAGTTCTTTAGTGACCTCTGAAGGTCTATCGATGGTAATCTTGTCCATTTCCTAAGGGTTTACAAGCAGGAGGGCTGCCTGCGACCTGAACCTTCAATCGTACCCTTTATGATGCAATAATGGTCAATAACTGCATTCGGTAATTTCGCATCACATGACCAAAGTAGGCTAATTTTTATCTTTTGATGAGGTCCAATATCTCGAGTGGCTTTTGTTTTGGTTTAGTATGTTCTCTTTTCTGATTTGATACACCGAATAAATTCTAAGAATTCGCCGATAACAACACATCTAAAATGCTTGTAGATGTTTACATGAAGCATCCGTAAGTGTCTATGCATCTGATGCGTATGATAACACTAAGAACTCGTAACACATCTAAGTACTCTGATTCAGGTCTGCAGGCTGCATAGCATATTTTTGAGTTGGTTAACAGCACTTCTTGCCTTTTCCATACGAAACCCGATACACCACCCGGACCATTCTCTTCCATATATGTTTATATATATATATAAAGGTCAACTATTATCATTCAAGAAGAAATCTGGTTTATTTTGAGTGATCCTAGTTATCAGTTATTTTACATCCCAGATAAGTAATTCTGTCCTTTCATTTTAGAGAGTGATTATTTGCCTGGATTTCAAAATCAATATGTTGCTTTTTACTGATAATTATGATTTGCGGATTCTTATGATTATTCTTGAAACCATAGCGCGTTATCTATGAGACGCAGAAGACATTCAGCACTGTCTGCAATAAGCACCGTGACTTCTGCATGTTGTAATATTATTTTATGTAATATATATTGAATATATATTGTAATATTCTTTTATAAACTAATGATTCGTTAATAATCATTCTATCATTATTTCTTTATTTTTCTCGAGGAAGCAGTTCATATTTGGGTAGTTAGAGATTTCGATATTTTCTTGGCAATGCATAATTCCTCTGGTTTGGATTTGTTTCGCAAGCTTAAAAAATGACAGTTTACCTCGTGCAAGTTTATTCTTATCGGCTAGATGTATTTGTAAACTAGGAATTTTGAGCTCCGCAATATACAAACATTGTTGTTCACTGATACTATTTTCTACATCCATTACATGTAGTTTAATTTTACAATTGTACTTACTTATTTTATTATTTTTGTTATACTAATATGATATTTTATTGTATTACAGAAGGGCAGGAGGGGTCGCTGACTATCGTCCGGCGGTCGAGCGGGAAGAAAGGCGAGTGCGGGCGAGAGGGCCCGGATGAAGCGGCCCTTGAGGCGGTCGACCTCGGCACCGAAAACCTCCCGGCTGTGGATACCCCCGACGCTTGCGATAAAGCCGCCCTCCGGTATGTATTTATAATAAGTTTATATTATTAATAATTATATTATTCATTAAAATATTCATACGAGGTGCTACATACAAATGGTGAAGGAAACGTAGAAGGAGCTAAAAGGAGCTTTCCCTATAAAATAAAAGGAGCTCCATCAGCAGACGAGCAGAGGAGACGACCATGTCATTATAGCACAGGATAAAGAAGACTCGGAATAATTTTTTAAGATTCCTGAAAGAATATAATAGGGGAGGAATGAAGATGAACTTCGAAAGAACTGAATGCTTCACGAAGACGAAACATTGGAAGTGAAGCGTCCACAGATGAAAAATGTTACAGCTTCAAATATCTAGGTTCTGCCCTTCAAAAGGAACATCCGAAGGGAATGTAGCCCGAAAAACCATAGAAGGAAGATAAGCCATCGGTATGCTCAATTCAGTACTATCGAGTAATAACATCCTGAAAACCACAAAAAAAAAATATTTTTCAAGCTATATAATGGCTATATTGTTATATGGTTGTGAAACTTGGAAATTAGGAGAGAGGAACAAAGGAATACTACTCGTCACTAAAAATGGTAGCGGAAAATCTAGAAATGACACGAGACACAATCCATTTTTAAGGGATAATGGGTACTCATAATTAATGTTAAGGAAGACATGGCTGGGCAAAGTCTCAATGAAGAAGTTCTCTTGACAGAAAAACCTGGAAAAAATATTTTCGTAAAATTTGTTTGGAGAAAATCTCAACTTTGTTGAAATTTTCAATAAAATGTAGTAATAATTATATTAAATACAATCCTTCGCAATGAATTCATCTACGCAATTACTAAGGAGCCACTATAAAGACACATTTCAGCTTATTGGGAATAATCAGCTCTACGCCTCCCGTCATCATTAGATATTTCACCTATGGATATGATTATCGATCCCGTGTCATTCCCTTTGATTACGGGCCTCCAAGTCGTAACCTCATCAGTCCTAATTATCATATGCCATAACGTTGACGATAGACCATGGCGTCCGATCCTGTTCTCTCCAGCCTTCTGCTGTCCAGGAGAAGCATAACCATGACTAATTAACGGTATGTCCTGCTAGACAAAATCCACCCATCATAATCTTTATTTCAATATCTCCGAACTTCAAAAACAGGCAGGAATATCTGGAATAAAAATCACTTTTTTAAATTATTAATTTTCCAGTTACATGTCTTCAACCGTACTATTTTTTTGCTTGACGGTGAATGATGGTGAAGTGGGTAGAAAATTATATGATTGAAGTTAGATATGATATATAAGATATATAAATAAAACTTTACCACTACAACACATGAAGGGCCACTTTATAGAGGCTGGGTGAGCCCCGAAAGGGTCGACCCCCGGCTGTTAACAGATTAAATGTTGTCAGAGCCACATCTAAACTCGAGACCTTCCGCACAGCAACTAAGTGCTACTACAGACCTAACCCGCTCCCGGTTATATAATATAATCCAGAGATATCAGAGGAAATAGAATTTTCTCATTCTGAGTAACTGTCTCTGAGGCCAAAAACAAATTAAAAATTAGTGTTTTGAATTATTCGGTAGTTAATGCCTCATTAAATCTATAACTGAATAATAGTCATCAGATATGCAGACGAAGTAATTTAAGCAATAGAGAAAACTCAACAATAATCAATCACAAACGAATATCCGTAGAATCATGTTTTAATAAAAAATGGAGATGTAAACAAAATACCGATCTCCAATACTATATTTCAAACGCTTTTTTTAGAAAACAGCCGTTTTTTAGAATTACGAAGAACTTTTATTGTTATGAGAGATTATCAAAATGAAAGGATACATCGTTTGAAGTCTGAAACTCGAAAAATGTTACGATTACAATACTTTTTACACCGACGCATTACCGAAAGGTCACAGGCTCGAAGACTTGAGGCCAAGAATTAGAACTGAATCCCTCTTCAGTTGAGAGGAAGGTAAAACATCGAGGATGTTTAGCACGTAGGGGGAGAGGGTCACGAACCTCCATTACGGTAGCACGGTTTCTATAGAATGAGCTGATGGGAGCTCGGCAACGGGGCAGGAGTTGTGCCATTCCTTTATAGACAACTGTTCCTGTGAGATAAGATGCACCTCGCATTAAGATAAACTTTAAGGGAAACAGTAGGGGAGCGGGATAGCTCAGTGTGTAGAGCTAAAGGTCCCGGATTCAAATATAATATTTAAAGTCATAGGTCCCTGATTTCGCCACATAACTTCACTGCACAACCGTTGGTATAGAGACTATACTGTCCCAGTAAAAAACTTGTATCAGTACGTTGCAACGTAGTAACGCGTTGTACTGCTGCAAGTCTTCTTTTATTTCAAATCAGAATTTGGTTACGTATTACACTTACAACTACAAATTACATTCCTGCACGTTAAATTAATAGTGCATTTTAAAAAATAGATGTAGATGACAACATGAAGGTCTGGATGATGGAAGAAACCGTTGTTTTCGGTGAATTGTTCATTCGACCAAACTCAGTATATCAAAGTCGTCTTTTAAACAAGCCATGGCCTATGGAGTTAAGGGAAGAACAAGGATGAAAAAAAAATCGAAATGTTTTCATAGGGAAAACAAAAGTCTGAGCTGTTACAGCAAATAAAGAGTTATATTCTACGGTTAGGTGAAACTTTTATTTTGAACAGTATTATTAACAACAATATACTTCAACAGGTATTAATATATATGAACTATATTGTGAAATAAATGCAACAGCCGAAAGGACCCCACTGCCTTAGTCATTGGTTTATAACACACCAATTTAAAACGTAGTTGAACAAAAGAAAGTTTTTATTACCTAAGTCTATTGATGTCGTTGGTGATGTGCAAAGTTTTCATAAAGATAAAAAATATTTAAAAATGTATTGCTTGAGACCGTTGAGCAAAAGTTGATAACACTTCACATTTATTTAAAAACAAATGTTAATATTATAGCATTATAAGTTCGTAGTAATTATGATACCATAATATTTTACATTGCGATTCTGGATGAAATTATTCAAATAAATTCTTTAAAACATGTAAGCAGAGAAATAAAAACAACAAAAATAATAGTTTTCGGGATAACTCTTCTGAATATAATTATATTATAAACTACATTTTTAGCTTTAAAAATATATATACATTCCATTGACTCTTGCTTTTATTAAAATGATTTAATTTCCATATATTACGAAAATAATACAACTTATATTTCACAATGTTACAGATCTACAAATTGTAGCGTTACTAAATCTTCCTCCACCTCGTAACTCAACATTAATCGAATAACTAACTCAGAAAAGTCGAAATTGCTCCTAGTAGTCTGAAGGTCTTCAACAAGTTCGACAACTTATATATTTCGGTCGTGTTGCAAATGTCAACAATTTGATACAAATGCCTACCACCTATTTCGTGCCGCTATTTCATCAATTTTTAATAAATGATTCAGAACTTTTTTTTGGTGCAAATCTTAATAATTCACGAAATCCTTTATCTTTAGAAAAAAAAATAAAGTATAGGTTTTTTAAACCCTAACGCATATCTCTTAGATCTTACAAATAGACAAACCCAACTACAAATGTGAATTACCTTTATATATATATATATATATATATATATATATATATATATATATATATATATATATATATATATATATATATATATTAAATATACATTAAAAACTTAAAACACTTTATTGAAACATTACAATCTGCCACTTGTGGGCAATAAGTAAGGGTGCTAAGTAGCTTACAATCATTCAATAACAAAACAATGATATAAACATAATAAAGTAAATAAATGTATAAATAAATATATACATCCGGAAAAATATATACATGCGATAATAAAAAGAAGTTAATGCAAAAATGATAATAAAATAAAGTAAAAAAAATAGAATAATGCTTGTACTCATATCCGACTATTTTTTCCATTTTTGAGTAGGCCTTCCATAAGTCATACATGATAATTGTTTGGGGATTAATGCATGCTTGTAGTGTTATTTAATTCCTGTTAGGCACTGCATAAATGAAGAATTCTTTTGTTTCCCGGCATATCCCACCGAAACTTTTGTGGATATACTCGACCAGCATTATATTTTCGTCTGGTAAAACCTGATTCATCAATTTCTACAGATTCTTTTAATTCAGTTTGCGCAAACTTCCTTAAAATAATTATTCCAATTGGTAGCAGTTTCCGCAGACATACTTAATTCTTCTTTCCAAAATAAGGTGGTTTTATATTTTTTGGTCCAAGCATTAATGAATGCCAAAGCCGTATTTATGGGACTTTAAAACCATTAAACCTCGTACCGTATCTAACGTCACTTTCAATTCGGCAACCAACCTTGTGACGTCTCCATTTGTAACCATTCATCCTCTTGTATAACTTCATTTTGTGACAATTTCGGAATTTTCTTTCTTCATGAAGTAGGCCTATTTCCTGCAAATAATTAATTGTATAATCAAAATCTTTAAATTCTTCGTATATCTTAAACAATATAGCAAATGCTACACATAGGTATATGTTTTATTAAATAGTTAATATAATCAAGTGTATATTTTTCTAAACATAAATTGGAGTTGTGGGGATTAAATAAAAAAGACAACAAGGTTTTTTATCCATATAATCATTTGGATGAAAGATTTTTAGAGACCGTTTTCTTAAACATCTGCAATTTATAACTAATTCTCAATACAGTTGAGAAGTTTTTGAGAGAGAGGTGGTTGGACATAAAGTGGGGCTAGCGTGATATCGGTTCTAGGATAGTAATTATATCCAACTGTTACTAAAATAGTGGCATAGTACGATAATTATGGCCTCATAGAAATCAAAACCACATTTTGGGAAGAGAACCTTCGTCCAATTACTACCCTTGTCCAATTACTGTGCATGTGTTTGAGGAAATAAAGTCAGTAACAGCGCAATTAGAAAAAAATAATAAGCAGTATTATATCCTTGAGAACTGCCGAAAGAAGTGAAAACTCAAAACTCTGTAATAACTATGTTCTTTTTTGAATTTCTAAATCAATTATAGTCTGAATTATTTAAATATCATAATTTATAAATTTAAATTACTTACATTATTCTAATTTTCATATCTATTGGCACTCCGAACAATAATTATATAAATTTTCTAGGAGTTTATTCACTAATAAATTCATATGATGGACCGCACAAACTCAACTGAAATTGTCAATAATTTAATTGAAATAATAATTAGTATATCATTTATAACTTGTATTTATATCGATGTTAATGAACTTTATTTTAATTTTTAGCGTTATTATCGTTAAGTTCAACCATAATCAGATCATCTGTAATACAATCATTTCATAAAATAAGAGATTTAATTATGACAAATAAAATCTTTTTTGGTTATTGATGTTTTATGTTATTATTAGTATGAATAACGTAACTATTATAAAACGACCTGTTATTTAAATATAATTATTCATGTATAAATAGAATTCTATTAGTAAAGTTAATTAAAATAAATTATATAGCTCATAATCAGGCCGCTCGCCGTCACCATTCTCGCGCAATACTTTGCGAGCATGCCGCTCAGGGCGATGACGTGAAGTTTTTTCACTACTGAAATTCATAAACGCGACTAAGGAAGTTTCCACTTCAAAAAAGTTAAAGAACGAACTATTAATAACCTTATTTGCGAATCTAAAAATAGAAGAGGGCTGAAGTATTAAATCGATATTGTCCACTGGCACACTGATCTTACCCGACAGGCCGCGTTATCATTCCATTCGGTTCGTTAATAAGTTATGTAAGATTGGTCTTGAGGAATGGGTTCACTATATTAACAAACTCTCTTAAGTAGGGTGACCTTAACCGAAAAAATATTAAGTCATTAAGTCATTAATAGATCTAGTCGGGAGAGATACAAGTGAATTGGTGTTATCTAATCAACAACAAGGGTGTTTCTAAATTATCTCATTAATCTTACTGAGCTTAATATTAAAAAAAAACCTGTACCTCTACAACCCGTTAAGGGTCTGGGGTTCAGTAGATGGTAGAGACTGTATTGTTTCATGGACAACGGTTGTGGAGGTAGGTCCAAAACTTATTATTAAGTAGGTATTAATTGTTGATTATTATTATATTTGATAATTGTTGATAATTAATAATATTCATATCAAGGTTTTAAGAATTATGATCATTAGAAATTTGATTAATTAAAACGAGAAAATATTAAAATATGTGTAAAATCAATGGTCTCGTAAAAAGATTCGAACCAATAGCAGTCTGGTCAAAATAATAATACTAATTCATAATATTACTAAATACTAGTCCGTTCCCCTGGCATCAAGTTTCGAGTCTAGAATCTAGATTAGTTTTTCCCCAACCTTTTTTGTACTACGTTCTTCCTGTTCAACTGAACGCTTTCCACTACTCCCCCCTGTTGAAATGATAGCCTCTCACGCCTCCCCTTGCACAAAAAATTGTAAGGGCATTTGAAAAAAAAACAAGTATTGCATTGAAAAAAAAACATTTAATTTTATTAAGTTATCTAGTTTGGCGAATCAGCGACATATGGGATATTAAGATCATGATGAATGAGTTTGTTTGTGACATAATAAGGAGCATTGAGGATTTTACGGAGGATTTTGGATTGTAAAGATTGGATACGAGCTGAATTGGTTGGTTTAGTAGAACCCTAAAGCTCAACTCCATATGTCCAAATAGGTCTTATAACTGTCAGGTAAATGAGTCTTTTGTAATTAATTGGGAGCGTTTGTCCAGTAAATGTTGAAGTAGGCGAATACGTCGAGCAGTTTTTTGTCTTTTCAGTCTTGTATGAGGATTCCAAGTGAGACGTTTGTCCAGTCCTAGGTAACGTATCTGTTCGACAGGGATCAGTGGAATATTATTTAAGGGTACAGTAGGGCAGGAATTCGTAGGTTTGCGACGAAGTGTGAAGGTAATTTGATGGGATTTGTTAGGATTTATTTTAATTCTCCAATTTTGACACCATTCTTGAAGGTTTGAGATATGGAATTGAAGAGATTGGGATGCAACAAATGGATCCTTATTTACTGATAACACACATGTGTCATCAGCGTAAGTAGTGAGGACAGTGCTTTGGATCAGCTGTATATATCGTGTATAGAATTGGACCCTGGATACTACCTTGAGGAACACCGGCAGACTGGGTAAAGAGGGAAGAGTAGGAAAAATTATGGTTTACTTTAAAGGTTCTATTACTGAGGTAAGAACTGATAATAAGGAAGTAAGTAGGAGGAAAGAATTTACGGAGTTTGTACAGCAGACCCGGATGCCAGACTCGATCAAAAGCCAAGTTTCGATTTAAGACTAAAAAGTACTTATAAGAAAAGTTACTAAAACTAAGTGAGAGAATTTTTTTTATTAAAGAGAAAAGCCCCCGGCCGGGATTCGAACCGGGATCCTCTGTCTCTTCGTGACAGTGCTCTAACCAATTGAGCCACCGGAGTCGCCTGCCGGTAGGGGACAAATCTACTCTCTTATCCAATTCCATGTCCCCGTGTTCTCGCAATTTTTTCGATGTATACACCAGAACAAATGTTTGAGAGAGAGAGAGAGAAGAAGACACTTTATTGAAGCATTACAATCTGCCTGCTGTGGGCAATAAGTAATGGTGCTATGTAGCTACAATCATTCCATAAAAAATCAATAATATAAACGAAATAAATCCATAAATAAATATATACAAGCGAAAAAATATATACAAAAATAAAGTAAAAAAAAAATATATATATAATAATAATAATAATAATAATAATAATGTCTTTATTTATTCTGGGACGAGTCCCTATAGAATAACAATACAGGCATTGTAAGCTATTAAATCTTAGAGTGTTAAATAATTACTTTTAATTAATTATTACAATTAATTTAATTAGTGAGAACGAATAAAAAAATGAACAAATAAAAAATGTGAATTACCTACAATAACAGTATTTCAAAAACATATTAGAAGAAAAGAAAGAAAAAAATTAAAATAAGTTTACAATAATTATATAAGAGAAACAAATTTATGGTCACATATATCAAATTTATGCCAAGAAAAAAAACAAAAAAGCAAGATTAAACAATATTATCCGAGATTTACCTTTCATCCCTTTTTGTCCTTTTTAATATCTATCTATATGACATTAATAATACATATGTACGTGGTTTAAATTCCACACACTCAAATATATGAATACAAAATAACACACACAAATGTACATCTAAAAACATCATTCATTCATCGAATAAAGATAGCATTAAGTCAATTACCTACTATTTTCGATTTTTTGGGAATTGTAGGGATAATAGGTGCTGGAATATACGGGATTTGAAGGTTGGAAGATTATTGGAACGACGAATGGAAGAAGGTATAGAGTTCCAAAGGGAGGAGGATCGGATCAGGAAAGCTCTGTCAAAAGCTGCAGTTCGGTGGGATGCTGTATATAGATCAGAGAGCCGAGAACGGGTGTTGCGGGAGAGGACTGTGGTTTTGAATTGAAGGAGATCGAAAATGTAAGATGGTCGACGGGATTGGATAACTTGGTAAAGGAAAGATGCTAGGACGTACTTACGGCGGTAGGAAGGGTAGAGCCATTTCAATTCTTCGTAATATCGGGTCACCGAAGCATCTCTAGGGATCCCAAAGATGAATCGAACGAAGCAATTAAGCAACCGTTTTAATTTTGCTTCGAGATCCCCAGAGATACCCCCATACACCGAACAACAATAGTCAAAATGGGGGAAAATTAAGGAAGAAACTAGGAGTTTACGGATTTCAAAAGGGAACAGGTGACGAAGGTAATTGAGACGCTTTAAGGTGGAGAAGGTACGACGAGAAATTTCACAGATATGGTTTTTCCAGGAAAGGGTCTGGTCAAAAGTAATTCCAAGGTTTTTGACAGTTGATATATATATATATATATATATATATATATAATAAAAAAAATATAATAATAAATAAAACATAAAAGAAATATACTGTACACATTCATACTCTATTTACAATTTGCCTGGGGTCCCCGAACTGAGCTTCTTCCTCATGAATGAGGGCAAAGCAGGAGTCCGGGAGGCCCCAGCTCCCTTTCCCAGCCGCGTCACTGGCATTAAACGCCAATGGAAGCTGGTTAAGGGCGCTTCACACACACACAGGTCGTGAGTGGAGAATCTGGCCAGTGCCAGTACTCCAAATAGCATTATTATAACAAGTCTCGAGGCCATTGCCGGTTTAGGCGGCGGGGTGGATTGTATGGATGTGTGGAACTGGATAATGACTGAGCCAGGGGATTGGGATGACAGACAAGGTTTTGGTGAAAGTTTGAGAATTTAGTAGGGATGAAGTCGAGGACAAAATGAATGTTGAGATCATTATGGAGGGTTTTGTTGGAGACATAATAAGAAGCGTTGACAATAGTTCTCAGGACTTTGGATTGAAAGGATTGAATGCGTCTGATATTCGATTTTTTTGCGGTCCCCCACAGTTCCAGTCCATAGGTCCAGATAGGTTTGATGATCGTCTTGTATATTAGTAGTTTATTGTCTATTGAAAGATGGGAGGCCCTACATAGTAATCTGTATAGTTGGCTGAAACGTCTGTTAAGTTCTTGTCTTTTGAGTCTGGTATGAGGATTCCATGTAAGTCTTTTGTCTAGGAAGAAGCCAAGGTATCGTACTGTGTCGGAAATAGGCAGGATGGTTTCGTTGAATTGGACAGAAGGACATGTTCCCCGGCGAAGTGTAAAAGTCACGTGTTTGCATTTTTCCTCGTTGACTTTGATCCGCCATTGGTTACACCAAATTTCAATGAGTGAAAGGTTCCTTTGGAGGTTCGAGGAAGCCATTTCAGGATCTGGATGAGATGATAGGATGGCTGTGTCGTCTGCGAACGATGCAAGGAAGGTTTCAGGAGTAGTTTGGATATCAGCGGTGTACAATATGTATTGGATAGGACCCAGGACGCTGCCCTGGGGGACTCCAGCTTGAATTGGGAAAAGATTGGAGTATTCGTTGGAAGTAGCGATCAGAGAGGTAGGATCGAAGGACTAGGAATAAGGATTGAGGTAACTGAGTTTTGAGCTTGAACAGCAAACCGGCATGCCATACCCGGTCGAAAGCTTGTGCTACGTCCAGAAATGCGCCTGTGCAGTGCTGTTTGCTTTCAAGAGCAGAGGATATGTGATCGACAACTCGGAGACCCTGCTGGACCGTCGAGTGCCTGGGACGGAATCCAAACTGATGTAAAGGAATATTGGATTCGATTATGGGTAGGATTCGTTTCAGGAGGATCTTTTCAAAAATTTTGGAAAGAATAGGAAGCAGGCTGATGGGTCGGTATGATGAAGTGTCATTTGGTGCTTTACCAGGTTTAGGGAATAGAATGATGATGGAGTATTTCCACAACAAAGGGAAGTGAGTTGTGCGAAGGATACAGTTGTATAGATAGGTAAGGAAAATAATCGCTTTTGTTGAAGGATCTGGGTAGTTAGAAGGTCATGTCCAGGAGATTTGCGGACTTTTAATTTTTGTAACAGGAATTTGACCTCAGAGGGGCTTACAGCGTTAGGAGGTAAGGATAGTGGAATGGGTGAAGAGAGGAATTCATGAACATTGGAAACGTGGTAGGGTTGGTTTCAGGATGTGGAATAAATGTATTTGAAAGGTGTTTGGCAAATTCTTATGCTTTGTCCTCATCTGATGCAGCCCAAGAACCGTCTTCACGGCAGAGGGGATGGGAAATAGGGTGGTATTTAAGGATCTTTTTGGTAGCATTCCAAAGGGAATTATCAGAAGCGGATAGTGTGGAGAGATAGGCATTGTAGGTTTCGGATCTATAGGTTATCAGGTTCTTTTTAACTAGTTTGGTGAGGTAGTTATACAGTCTCCGATCGTGAGGATGCCTAGTTCTTTGCCAAAGGGATCGGTAACGGCGTTTGGTAAGGATAAGATCCCTAAGATCTTGTGGTAATGGATTTTTCTTGCGGGGTTTGAAGGAAGGACGAGGTGAAGATGCAGTCCAAACTGCTTGCTGGATCAAATTGGTAAAGGAATCGACTGCATCATCTAACTCTTGGGGTGTTTTTAGGGAAACTCTGAGGTCAATGGTGTCGGATACAAGCTGATGAAAAAGGTTCCAGTCAACTGGTCCCCTAATAAATGATGCCGGTGGAAGTTTGGGTATTGGGGATACAGAAAGGGTAAGGATCAAAGGACTGTGATCTGAGGAAAGTTCATCAAGGCGTTCTATGGAATAGTTTAGAGGACCTAAGCCAGAATGGATAAAAAAGTCGAGGAGATCAGGATTTCTGTTTGGATCATTGGGCCAATATGTAGGAGTGCCGGGAGAAATAAAACTGGAGTTGTGGGAATTAAGTGCAGACAGTAGCATGCGAACAAATGTTTGAATGTTTTGAAATTGAGAATGTTTGAAAGTGAGAATTGATTTAGTTTCAACTGGTCTCGCCGCCCTCCTGACTTGTCTTCACGCCCCACAGATTGGGACCACTGATTTAGATGGTTGAGAAATTAATGAAAGTAATACCACAACGTTGTATTTTTTTTATGTCGATTTCTCTCATTAGACAGTTAAACAAGTTGTTAGCATAAAAGTAAAATTATTTTAGAAAAGTATTTTTCCTTTTAGTATATTAAAAATTTTCATTTATTTCCAGTGCTACTTTTCTTCTACTCTATGGTTAAATAAAATAAAAAAATATTGTTGCAAAAATTTGGAGCTTTCAAAAAGCCATTGATCCTTTACGAAGTCAATTATTTTTTTTAAATAAATATACAAACCATCAGAATGCTAAAATTAAATAAATGAAGGCTTCTCAAGAGACCTGTAAGAACTTTACATTTAGAATTTATTAACTGATTGCGAAATATGTTCTTTATAGCCCTTTAAAACAAAAATTACCAATACAACCAGCATAGGGTTTTGGGTTCAGTACTTTGCAGGGGTTGTACGTTGTAGATTTGTTCTACATCACGTTCAACTTCCAGATCCCCCTATTTTGGGTACCCACTTTATAGAGGCCGGGTGAGCACCATAGGTATCCTAGAACCCATAGGAACCTTCATAGGTTACTAACAGATTAAATAAAATTTATCAGCAGCGGGATGTCGACTCAGGACCTTCAGCACTGAAACTCAGCGTTCTACCACTGAAAGGCCTAAAGTTATATCCATTAAATTTTACTTTGCATACATGCTCCGGCAAATTATTACAAAAACTTATTCCGATTATTAAAATTGTGCAAATTATTCCGAAAATAGCATGCTAAAGTGATAGGATCGATGTTAGGAGAGACCGAGAAGGACTTAAGACACACTTGAGAAGATGGAGTAAGATCCGATACATCGGCTGGACTAAGTGCAGTGTGTTGACAGCGGGCAATGTCACGCTACACTGCGACAGACTGGACTTAAATAAATATTAATATTGCTAAAAAATTGTTTATATTCATAGCTAATACGGATATTACATTATGAAACAGCAATGATAACGGCTTCCCAAGCTTGCTGGAGTGTTTGAAGTTGGTTTGAATTGAACATAAAAAAAGAATGCCCCACCGTTCGCTGCATTCAGCAGGGTGATGCTATTGTAATTTTTATACACAAGCGTGTCGCTTATCTTTCATTTTACAATAATATCATGGTAGACTAGGTTCTTCATACGGACTGTACCTGCCAGAGGCCTTTTTTCAAATTACTTTAGCCAATTGTTAAACAAAATTTATTTAACCGATACGGCCCCACATTCACAGAAGAATATTAAAACTTTGCACAGTCGACCAAGACATTATGATTAGTTAGTACCTATGGTAACAATAATATACATAGCTATTAGGTGTTTGCTTGAATTGTGATCAGCAACATCTATTGGTGAAAATGTAAATTATCAATGGAAACCCCCTAACTTTATCTTTAAATTCGATGTTCAATACATAAAATAACAGTTTTCCGATTGTATACTTAATTATTCAATGTATAACGAGGCTAATTGCGGAACTCAAAAGTGCATTTCCGACATTCATTACTTCTATTGTTTGATTTGAAGAAATATCCGGAGCCCAGCGAACACTATTAAAAACTTATGGTGATGCTGCTAAGTCAATTCCTAGTTGTCAGTTACAAATATTTAGAGTTGAGATTTTGTTTTCAATGTCGAAGGACCACATTCCAGGAAGACCAAAAATGTATGAATATAATGAATTATTTATTGTACATTTATTGTAGAAAACCCAGCTCAAACTATCAAAGACTAATTAGCTGTTCATGAACAAACCGTTAGTGAAGAAAATAGTAGAAAAAACTGTTAATGTTAATAACTGTTAGTAAAAAAAATAGTTTCCCGCTCGAATGGTTTGAAAATGCCATTTCGAATCGTTTCAACATCGCAGTTTCATCTCAAGTACTCGCATACATACCAAAGCTGATTTTATATCGATTAATGTACAATTTATCGATTATTATCAATAAAGGCCTTTTCAAAGTTGAAAATAATGTTCAGAATACACGATGACCTAACTCCAAAAGAAAAACATTGTGGAGATTTAACGTTAGCTAGGTGAGAGTTATCCTCGCGTGACTAGAAGTAGTTCCATTTAATATTTAATGCCAGTCAAGAAGTTTGAGAAGCTTATGGAACTTGTGCGAGTGGTTTGTGAGATATTTTATGTTGTCTGTTGTGATGTTGAAACTGAAATTAGTGGTGTTTTTTGTAGCGAGTTCATATTTATCTATCGAAAGTTATCATGCTTAGGCCAATACATACAATTTTGTGTAAAACTTCGTTTTGTTATTTATAAGGTTTTAGTTATGAAAATTTGAAGGTTACGTACGTTTGTATTTTCAAATGGTCGTTTTGTGTGATATGGAGTTGTAGTAGTAAAAATTGTAGTAAATTGTGAACAGCCTAGTTTTTATATTTTAACGCCTGCAAATGATGGTAAAATTATTTGTTTTCCGCTTAGGAATTTTTTTGTATTATTGGTGTTTCGTGTTTTTCTGTAAAGGATTAGGATTAGGATCAGGTTGTGGGGCGATCAACAGCGGGGTTATTTCTCCCTTGCTTTCGAAGTGATAGCTATGTTTTCTGTAAAGGAGTCGTGGCATTATCGCTATTGTGGCTTGAAATTTAGTTACAATATAAGAAATAACTCCAATAATTTTATTTAATGGCAAGGCAAGATCTGACTTTTCCACGCATTCAATTCGAGAATAGTACGATTCCGCCTGACTCAGTACAGCTAACTCATTTTCGACCTAATTTGACTTAAACCATTCACCATGGTTGCAAAAATCGTCCAACTTGATTTTTGAAAAATTGACTTTCCCTACTTGCCTTTATCCATGTATTATTTATCATTCATTATATTAACTTATTGTATTGTTATAATACAGTCGTAAATTTCAATAAATAAATTTTATTTTAAACATATAAAAATAAATTAGAATTTTACGAGATTTTAATTGATTCTTGTTACCTCAAAGGAGTTTAGTTGAAGGGCATTAAAGAAATAACTGTAAGTCTAAAGAACGCTAATCCTGTTCCAGGTAGTTTTTAATTTAATCTTAATTCTTGTCATAGAAAGCTATCCCTTTCATAAGCTTACATAGAGACTGCTGATGGATATTATAATTGTATTAACTTGTAATCATAATTAATTTATGATATATAATACTGGCAATAGACACCACAGGTCATATTTATATGAACAATTAGTTAATACATAGTTATTAAATAATTAGTAAGAAGGAAGGAGAGAGCACTCAAGGCGCTACGATACTAGGCCTGCAATGCCTAGACCTCCTGCGGGCTACAGCCCCTTCAATATTGTCTCAATTAGATTCAATAATGTCAATATAATAATTATTACAATACAATATACAAAATAACATTGCATACCCTATATCAATTATGCTACAACCAATATTTTATTAATTATTGATTTCCAATAAAAAAATTATTTATTATAGATGATAGTTTCAAGTAATCTTTAAACAAATAATCCTTATTAATATGAAATATAGTATTAATGTATACTAACAGCCTTAATACGAGTAACTATCATTCTTTTTTTTTTCTTTAAGAGTAACCTCGAGTTTTTTTCTTTATTAGGGTTGTATTAAAATGTTAAATATTGCAGTAAATCATTTATTTGTCAATAATTTTGTCTGACTTTTCAAATAAATATGCCTTATATCCTAATTTCATTTTACACATTTCAGGTTAAATAAATTAATATGAAAAATGTCATTATTTTTTAAAATAAATTATTTATTTTTTATCTGTTAGAGCACGATAAGTATATAAAGTAATTACTTTTTCTTTCTTTTTTCTTTATTTTGATATAATAAAAGTAATGGGCGATTCTTCACTATTCTGTATAATATTTTATACCATACTTTTTAGATAATAAAGCATTGTTGTAATAATAATACTCCCAGCAAACAAATAAATATGTAAAAAAAAAAAAAGGCAATCAAAACAAGGTATATTGAATGGGGTCACCTATAGTATAATGGTTAGCACAACATCCAATCAAACCGTAGGTCTCGGATTCGCAGCTCGGAAGATGGCCTTATGATTTTTTAAATGAAGTAAAAAATCCTTGGTTATGCCGTCATTCGGAAGGGACGTTAAACGAGGGTCCCGAGCCTTTATACGGTCGGGTACTACTCGTTAAGAATCCCCATCTTAATTAAACCTTTTATTGGCAAAATTTAGAGCTCTCTCTGTAGTATCATACGATTAGTCATAGCATTATAACGTGACGTTAAACAATCAAATAAACAAACATAAATATCTTCCAAAAGTCCTATTGATCATACGCAAATACACTGTTATATGGAAATAAACTATATGAGTTGTCGATATCACGTTTTTCTGACAAATAATTGGATGGAAAACCTTTAATCGACTAAAATGAAGCAATTTTATAATTTAAAAACTTCTTATATTATTTCATTATTAAATGTGCCTTTTTAATACAATATTATTGACATCACAGCATATAAACGGTTGATATTGGATTGATATGAAGTAAAAATTTTGGACTTAACGAATGAGATGAGAGGATTGCGTTAATTACCAAGAAGTGGACGGATTTTGTAAATAGTAGTATCGGTATCGAATTATTATTATTTCAATATTAATTATTTATTGATTTTAACACCCCTTGTATAATTCAAACGGTAAGTACTATAGGTCCCTAACTTATTCTATCTAATGTTAGAGAATCTAGTAATATATGTTAAATAGTACAGATAGTTTATTTATTTATTATATAATTATATATAAGAATGTTTTACATATGTATGATGAGACCACTGGGGAATATAGGAGATTACATATTGCGAATAATGCATCCAGTAAATATTTCTTAATTAGAGAAATACGTCGCTAAGATTAAGATGGGCTTGTAAAGTTGCTTAGCAACGAACGAACTCCTAAGATGTTGATAGGAGCCGTACCGACTGGGAAGCGCCTGAGGGATAGACCGAGGCGTAGGTGGGAGGATTACTGGAGGATTTGGGTTTGGATGGTGCTCCGTGGACGGAGGTTTGTAAGCAGAGATTGTTGGTATCGGCATCGAGCCTTCGGGTTCACAAAGCCTTTTTCATCAATTATTATTATTATTAAATATATATAAAATAACATGAAGTAATTAAGTCAATATATTATTCTATTTTTTTTTCTTCACTATTAGTGAATCTATTGTTTGTTTTTATTTTGTGTTTTGCTATTTTCAATTTAGATGTTTATACTAAATGTTTTTAAAGTATTTAGTCTTTTGTACTAACAATATATCTGTATTTTTTATTTTTATTTGTTACCTCAAAGAATAACGGATAGAATAAGTTTCATCTACATATTCATGTTATATCTATCAGATACAAGTTCTCCCTACATCATACTCGCCTGAGTCTTATAAGTTTATAAAGTTTCTTCTAACATAGAGATCTAGTCTCAGTACAGTTAACTCACCGATATAGCTCTAAATATTCAGAATAACAAAAGCTTAAGCGTAATAATAAGTTGGACACGAAGCGAAGTTTGTATCGTAGTGCTTAGGGCCAAAAATGTTATAAAACTACAGTTAAGTATATATTTAAATTCTAGGTATTTTAAATTTAACCGAATGTCTGCGAAATTAATAGGCTCCTAGACTCACAATGGCTTCGTATTTTACCCCTTGTTGGATTGCTCACATTATCACATAGGAAATTTCGTATAAATCATTCCATTGCACCTAACCGTGACGAACCTTAGACTACGCCAAATAGACTATAGCAAAAAAAAATTCAAACGAGCATATGATTTAGTTGACTTCAGTCTTTAATAGATACATCTTTAATAATGTACGGTACGGTACTTAATAAACCTTCATAATTTGTGAAGAGTTACCTAACATTTTCATTAATTTAAAAGTGTTTATGAAAAAATAATTATAATTAAAATAAGTAATAATTTAATAATTACTAGCACCCCTTTAATTGCTTGGTGATGTGATGCTCTGACTGATAAGAAGCTTCACTTTTATTTTAATTTATATTTTCTGAAATCCGCCAGATTTTTTCCCCAAACTTGAGGGTCCCTCAGGATTGATTTACGAATGTTAGAAGAATAAATAATTTACGTTGGTTCGAACCAGAAATTGCAGATCAGCAACTCACTCATCTACACACTGAGCCACCCCGTCCCCTGTAATAATGAAATTATCTGTACTTTTCTCTTATATGGGAATCACTAATATGATTACTTAATCTTACCCCCCCCCCGATGCTTAGTTGTCCGTAAGAAAAAATATCATGGAGATATAACGTACATATATTTAAATAGTAATAACATTTAATTCATAATAATAAAATTTTTATATTATTTACAAGATTATTTATGGCTATGAAATGAGAAATAGTTTTCTACGATTTAATCACCGATTATATCTCGGCCAAACATTGATACACTTAGTTACATATTGAGATTGGATCCTGATATAATTATTATTTAATCAGTCAAAATTAAATTACATATAAAGAACCACATGTGTAATGAAGTGAGAAGAGAGGCGGGTAATGTTAGAGGGAACACCTGTAGCTTCATCGATCGATTCCATGACCTGAGGGGTAAACAATACGTCGGGTCTCTATTGTGTTCTGCTTCTTCGTCATGTTCTTCAACTATATTTCTAGGTTATCTGTCCTTCTAAATATTCGAGAAGGATATAATATAACATTCTCATTTAAAAAATAAGTTAATAATCCTGAATTATGACTATTAAAAATGAAGCTTGAACCAAGCATCTGAATAGATACTGATTTGTTTGAAATATTTTATATTGATTACCAAAAATATTGTAACACCATAACCCAGGGAGGTGATCTGGTTGAGAACATGCTCAAACGCCTGGTACTCACTCAATCAAGAGTACCCATTTTATAGGGGGCTTGGTTAGCCCCAAGAGGGTCTGTAAATCCCACAATGGTTGTTCACAAAGACCAGGATTGGTATCTGATATTGTTAACTCAAAAGCTATGCATCAAATGTGAAAAAACATTTTTTGTATTCGACCTATATAATTTACTTTAGTATTGATATAAAGTTCTTCATAATATAAGATTCATATATAAGGAACAAAGCAACCTATAATGACATAGGTAAAAGACGATAGGCACTGATTTTGAATGAACCTGGAAACAGTTTTTTTTCACTCCCCTGAAAAGTGTTTTTGTTTATTTTCGATACTTTGCGTTTGTATCGACTATATGACCTTGACTTTAGAAACCTTTTTAGTAGCACAGTAACCAATGAGATGCTCCACTCCTATCATAGGTCTTACAACTTTCCTTTTATACCATTAAAGAGTTCACGGTTATAGTAAATTAAATTTTAAAATAATTTCATCGCGCTATTTTCGTTGTCTGTTTCTTAGAATTATTTTAAATAACACTTTAGTAGTAACTTCATAGTTGTGTAGGGCACCAGTTGCTGTCCTCAGCTGAACCAACCTACCTCAGAAAAATAAAAATTTAATAATATTATTCATTTTCATAATAGAAAGATAGTGCTACATAGTGGCATGCCACACTGAGATCGCCACAACTGAAGTACAGGACGTTACTAAGCACTTGAAATTGGGGGCGACCTGTGGTCTAGTGCTTAGCGTAACAAACTAAGTCCAAATCCAGGAATATCGCGGGTTCCTAGGCCCTGGGATTTATTTTTAAAGGGAGTAAAAAATCCTTAGTTACGCCGTCCTTCAGAAGGGACGTTAAACGGGGGTCCCGATCCTGTACGATGATATAAAATAAATTATTTAGAAGTGTAGAATTTAATAACAATTTTTCTTCCGTTTAACATAAAATTTAACTTTTTTCGATCCCTCAGTTCATACATATATTTGTAGATTCTCCTTCTTCGATGGCCATATTCAATAAGGTCCTACTCCTTCCCAGTGCTACGTCATGGCATCCCAACGCGAAAAAGTCGTTCATCTCAATTCCCGCCTTAAAACGTTTCACTCGAGTGGCCCGCTAGTCTAAGATCGATCCTAACTAAATCATAGTGTCAGGGGAAGCGACTTCTATTTATTTCTTGAGACAGTTTTCAGTTTGAGTGGCATTTAATACTCATAACTAAATTTATTTTTTCTTTATGAATTCGGACTCAGATCTTGTTTTTTTATATTGATTTCTTTCAAAAAATAAAATTTAAAAAAACTCGAACAAAATAGTATTTACGACTTACTTCAAAAGCATTTTTGTACTTCTGATTACATTAGAAAAATATTATTTATAGTTATACATCTGTACTCCGGAGGTAAAGGACACAATTTCACATTTTTTAATTTTAATTTTGGCCATCCAGACCAATTTCCCATACCTCAGACCTATTAAAATTCTTTACTCATAGAAACAGCTTAAAGAAAATTGTTCATATTGTTTGCTTTTCCATTACCAAGTAATTTGAAGTATTGATCATAGTATTTATTTATGACAATTTACCGATATTATCTATTTTGTAGCCATGATGTCCGGAGACTATACCTATTATCATATATTTATTATTTCTTCAATTAAATAAATCATCACTCCTTTAACATAGGGATCACCTGTAGTGTAGTGGTTAACAAACACACTTCAAAGGTCGTGGGTTTTCAGCCCGGGAGGTGGCCTTGGAATTTTTAAAGACAGTAATCGTTGGTTATACTGTGCTTTGGAGAGGACGAAAAATAGCAGCCCCGATCCCGTGCAGTGTCTAGTACTCGTTAAACATCCATATCCTTATTGTACCTGTATAAGCGAAATTTAAGACTAATCCTGCAGCATCGTCCGATCGCCCAAAGTACCATAAACTGACTTTAAATAACTAAACAATAGGGAAACGGCTATAAAAGACATAATTTTTTTAACCAATCCTTGCCATGTTACTGCACTCAATATTTATGGCAGTCCTTAACCATTAGTTATAGGATTCAGTATCATGGAAGGATCAAAACTATATCCAAGACAACGGTTGGCGATGAATGTCGATAGTATTCTCAAATGCCAGGTTAAAGCCACTTTAATAAGTCTGGGTGATCCTCAAGAGGACTTCCAGTCCTCACATTGTCGATTCTCGACTGTTAGCAGAATACATATTTCCTTCTACCTCAGCCGGCCTTCGACACGAACCCTCAGAAGTCACCCAGCTGTAATAAGTTCTCTATCAGTCATTACGAAATTGTAATGAAATGGCATATTTAATTTTATTATTTCTATTATAATATTCATATTTAATCTATTATGATATAACTCATAATCAGAACTCGGTGATGCGGTGTTGGAGAATCGGAAAGATCGTAGACTCTTTTAGAAGTTTGTATTTTCTGTGGCCAACTGTCCTCCCTTCTCCAGTCCTACGTCAACATTTGTGTTCATCTCTACGGCACTGATCTCGTATATTTTATTTCATATTTCATCATATGCACCATTCTATTTCCTATAGTTTAGTAAAATACTCCCCAGTATTTTAAATTATATTTTGAGCTGCACTAAGCCATCAAATTCCTCTCGAATTCAATCCTTACAATCCAAAATCCTTCCTAAACTCTTTAATGCTCCTTACTTTGTTAAAAACAAAGTACTCCATAATGACCTTAATGTCCCATGGCCTCGTGATCTTAATTTTATTTTGGAATACTACCAATGGGTAGTTTTTCTACTTGTCTTTATCCATGCCACTGTGTATCATTCCTGCCATATTTATTATGTATTGCTATAAGACATTGAAGTGAATTTCAATGAATAAATTAATAAATATATATATATATATATATATATATATATATATATATATATATACTGTATCCATACCTTTATGTATCCATATTAATTGTTAATGTTACTTACAGGGAGTACTTCATCTGAAAAAAAATTTACTTGTATTACTAATAAAAGACTGCGGGTTTTTTAAGGAAGAGAGCTGACTTAATTATTTTATGTTTAATATTATTGAGTACTCTACTATTGGAGATGGTTCCTTTTTAATTTTAATTTTCTATTATATGATTTAATTTAATTTTTCACTTATGATTGATCCAGAATTCTCTAAAGTTGGGTGAAAAAAAAATGAATTTTAAATATGTGTTTTTTTTTTTGTTTACGTAGGCAGGTGGAAATCTTCAAAAGACGCGAATAGGCCCGTACCTTTCTGTGTGTAGGATTTTTACCCACTAAAACCACCTTCCTACACCTGTTTTCCACACTCCACGGGACCTCCGTTAGGCATTACTTCGTGGAGAAGAATGACTGAGTGCCACCTCATTGATTTCTGCTACCTCCTGGTTCGCCTTTCTTTCTCTTCCTTTCTTAGCTTTTCTAGTAAGTATGCTGCTAACCTTTGGCCTGCCATCCAATAATCCTGATTGATCAGCATAAGGTTGACAACATTATCTGCAGTGGGATCAGAGCCGCAGACGCGTCGGAACTCCATCCTCTCTTCTTGAAAGCGGGGACAGAAGAAGAATATGTGCTCTGCGCTCTCCTCCGCTCCTGGGCAGAATGTACATTTACCTGTATCATCGAGCTTAAACCTATGCTGGTAGGCTCGAAAGCAACCATGCCCTGTGAGGAACTGAGTGATGTAATAGTCGACCTCCCCGTGGTTCCTCTTCACCCAAACCTCAATGTGGGGCACCAACCTGTGCGTTCCACTGAATGCCATATCGCAACGACGTTGCCACTCCCTAACTGTCATGTGTGTGTGTGTGTGTGTGTGTTACAAAAAGTGGAGAAATGGCGCTTTAACGTTGCACTGAAGGTATGTCAAGTTATTACAATAGAGGCTTATATTAATGCTCACTCTAAATGGCTTATGGAACACTTAGTTGGGCCAAATTAAGAAAGGTTTTCTTAACATACATATATACTTCGAATGAACCCAGGAGGATCAAGCAATGCATATTGATGTGAATCTTCCTTACTTTCTCCATCTTGTCTCCGTATAATCTTATTATCTGTTCCATTCGTTCCTAGTTTCTTCAATGCTTCCTTCTCTGACATTACTATCCACTTTTCTAGCTTTCAAACTTTTCTAGTTTCCAAAATCTGTCTGTCTGAATTTTTTTTATTTTTTGGCGTGCCAACCTTCAGGTCATTAACGCCAGTGGATACTGGTTGTTGATATTTACTCCTTTATTTGCCTAGTCTGATAAAATGTATTGGTATATTGAAGCTTACTTCAACCTCCCAAGCCAACGGCTCCCAGCACCAACCCCCCAGCGGAACCCCGACCGGACCACAGGGGATGTGGTCTAATTAGTACTCAATGAATTATTTTAAACTGAACGAAAATCTTATTATTAAATAATATCTAGTTTGAAATAAAAGTAATATTGATTATATATATTATACATATATATATTAATCGTTGTCTCTCATGAATAATTTACTCGTAATTTTGTTTTAATTTATATATATTTTAATAGGCCTGTTGATTTTAGGAAGTCAAACAAGGAAGGTAAGTTCTGTTCGTTGTTGCCTAATATTTCATCAAAGTTTTCTAAAACTCCCGATTTTTCTCTTTGATGTTGTTATCGTCTGCATTCCGTGAGAAGATGTTTTATATTCAGCGGAAGTCCACACCCTTCACACATAGGGGGTTCTTCTTTAGCCATGAGGTGACAATGAGTTAGACGAGTGTGACCTATTCGTAGCCTGGTGAGAACTTCTCTTCTATTTTCACGTACCGATGTACTCCGGCTTCTGGCGTTTGCATTTCTTCGTTATGTTTTGGCTTTTTGTAATTCTGTTTCAACATGCCTAGTCCATGGTGTAATTCACTTGGCTTTTAGTTCCTAAGGAAGAATTCTATTGTTGAGACTTATTGGGGGACGTATAGTAACATACCCATAAAACTTCCATCGTTATGTCTACTGCCAAGTTTGATATATTTTTATATTCGATGACTTTTAAACGGTATCTTACTTCAATTTATTTTGTACCTAGATTCTTTATAACGATTGGATGATAATCAGGTCTCTACAAAAATTTATAAGTTTTTTACTGTTAAGTAAGTCTGTGTCCAAAATGCCTTCAAAACGTGTAGTTGAATCATGCCGGAAGGAAAGAGGAAAAAAAAGTTATAGCCAAGGAGATATAACAGTTAAAAAGATATAAGGAAAGGCTATTAACTTCTCACTTTTATGGGACCATGGTTAACTGTCCTAGCGCAGCAGAAAGGCTTAACAGTTTTGTTTATATCTCTCGGCCGTCGCAAATTAAAACAGTATGCCGTTTTAATTTGTTTAATTTTACTAGTAATAAAATTATTTTATTAGCTTCTACATGTATCAGTTCGAGTTGAAAATTATTCAAACATCGCAACTTCTAACAGGCATTGATTAAATGTTCAGTGTCAGTGTTGTTAATGTTCTAGCATTTAGAGTATAATATAAAAATAACTTTATCCCAGCACTGGGCTGTTTAA
The DNA here is from genome assembly GCA_037127475.1 of Arma custos. Lineage (NCBI taxonomy): Eukaryota > Metazoa > Arthropoda > Insecta > Hemiptera > Pentatomidae > Arma > Arma custos. Next base: position 71,102,227 of record CM073764.1, read on the forward strand.
AATAAAGGACGTAAAGAGAAAAAGAAACGTTATATACTTCAGGCCTGAAGAATACATAATACTAGTCATGAGGTATTTACAAAAGTACCAAACGCGCAGCAAAAAGTTAAATGAACGAACAAATAAATAAAAGTGCCAAACAAGTAAATAAAACAAAGAAAAAAGTACATTTCATGACAAAAGCTGAGCAGCAAAAAATAATAGAAACAAAATGTAAAGAATATACAGAAAAAATGGGTGGTTGTGTATTAGCCGGTTCTTTGCTAATGAAAGTATTTGGAAATTTCGTTAAAAGTTAAAGCCATATAACTATTTTTTTTTTTACTGCTGATATCAGTAATATTTTAAGGAACTTTTTTTTCTCATTGATAAATTATTATTATTAAAAAAAATACTTAATTATGATTTGTATACTTATATCTCCTGAAAATATCTCGGCATTTTCTTTAAATAGGGCGTTTCCAAATTATAAATATGCAATGATATTTTACCCAAAGCTGCCTTTTTTTGATAAATGTCTGTTTACACTTTTTATTTTTAGGAATGATTCATAGATTGTTAAACTTCTTATTCTAGTTCTTAACTTATTCTTTACGCTCCAATTTTCCATGAGAGTATTATTTAATTTTGATTTATATATTTAATATATTTGTCTTAGTTACATTTTTTATGATGCATGTCTTTGTTAGGATGCTCGTCGGTGTATAGCACAAATACTATTTGCTGGCATTGGATGAAAAATAATTACATTTATTTTAAACCTATCATTCTACTATATTCAATATAATGTAATATGCTTACAATTTATTGATATATAATTTATATCAACTCAAATATATACTCTTTTTGCGTAAGATACTCTTTTTAGGAGCGACCTGTGGTCTAGTGGTTACCGTAACAAACTACTAAGTCCAAGATCGCGGATTCGTAGCCCTGCAGGTGGCCCTAGGTTTTTTTAAAGGGAGTAAAAAATCCTTAATTACGCCGTCCTTCGGAAGGGACGTTAAACGGGGGCCCGTGCCTTTACGATTTCAGGTACTCGTTAAAAATCCCTATCCTAATTAAACCTGGATAGGCAAAATTTATATCTCCCAATGTAGCATCGTCCGATTAGCCATAGCAGCAAAAAGTGTCATTCAATGAACAAGCAAACAATATACTCTTCTTATGATTATATGTCTTAATGTGTCTATTATAAAGCATGTGCCAGATGGCATTTGTATAATTTCTTTCAATAAATATTTATTATTATTATATGTTTATTAATTGTTTTTTCTTTGGTGTTTCAGGTTACGCGCTTTATTGCGACAATTACAACACGGTGAAATTTCCGCCGATTTATTAAGCAAGAATCTTATGTTTGCTGTTAAAGTTCTTGAAACTGTTTATATTGACGAGACTAAGTAAGTCCTACATTAAAAAATTTAATTATACAAAGTTTATTTTTATGTATATGCCTATATTTATACATTTTATCAAAATTTATATTTGTTCCTTTAAGAAATATCAGTCTGCTTGGAATTTTTTACCTATTTTTAAATCATGTCAAAATTATATTACCACGACTAGACCAAATGTTGGGAATAATTACTCATTTATGTTTGAATTTATAAGTCAGTTCCAATTTTCCAACAATTAGAAATAGGATTGTGATTTTGTAAAACACTTCTCTCGGGCATGCATGGTGTTTTTTCTTCATTAATTAACCTTGGAACAGATTCCATCAATTTTCAAGAAAATAAATGAACAGCTACTTTAATATAAAAAGGAGAATCAGTCTAATCTAGAAAGAAAAATGGCTTAGGCAAGGGGGATCAGTTGATACATCACCCGAGAAATACATTTATAATTTTATTAAAAATCATGCAATAATAATAAAAAATAAAATAAATTAGTGAATTAAAATAACAAAACACTAAAGCATATTTGTGTTTTGTTTATAGGCATAATAGCCTATATCTACAGCCCTCGTGAACAAGTGGTTAAGTATAATTTTCTCCATAATGAGTTTCCTGTACTTAAGTAAGCGGAAACGAGTTATTTTCGTAGTGAATAAGGGGCTAAGTAAGAAAATGAGTTATTGCTTATATTACAACTCCATTCCAGCCCAAAAACTACAAGACTGATACGATTTCGGTTATCTGAAAGCAGTTGATCCTCTCAGGGCAAAATCCGACTTAACCACTTATTCACTGGGACTGTAGATATATTCAACATCAATTGTTTGCTATTCATATTTTTAATACGATTAAACCATATAAAGAGAGAATATAACAAACACATGTACACTCGCAAGTATTTTTTCTGTTTGTGATTGTAAGCGTATTTCTAAAAAATGCACTAAACATAATGGACGGTCTTGCTGTTGGGTAATTCATTGCCTGCCTATTTCATACCCCCTCAGACTTTCTGAATAGGATTTCTCCTTTCGTTGCCCGTAGCTTCAATGCATTAGCAAATTAATTGAAATGTAGAGCATCATAATGAATTCTTCTAGTTTTTTGTTTATGGAGACAATGTCTGGATCCATCCCTGAAGAAAGAGTTTTAAAATTAAAAAAAAAAATAATAATAATGTCTAATTAAATTCAATGAAGATATTTAATCAATTATTCAGAAATAAGGAAAATACACAATAAAGTTGTCCTATAGAGAAACTTTAGCCGATTTTGGAATAACAACCTCAGGTTGAAGCGTAGAAGTTGTAGTGAAACATCTCCATGAGTTAGGAAATGTCTTGGACCAAGACCAAAATAAGGCTGACATCTTCTTACCAAGTATTTTTCCCCCTCCTTATAATTCGCACACTAAGGTTTAACAATTTTAAGAAATACCAACGGTTAAAAGTGTTACTAGTGTTCAGAAAGATCTCTTGACCTATCCGTCATGGAGGTAACAGATAAAGCTACGCCAGTAAATAAATCGGCATATTCTGGATGATAAAGATAGGGGATAGTTAGTCTTAGTTGGACTTATTGGGGGCTGACCATGTTGCAAGAACGGAGGAAGAAAAAATTCCGAGGAAAATTTTGGATGAACGGATCTACGGAAAACGTTGAGTTTACCCATCGACGTTGCCAGGCACTGAAAATGGCTGCTGAAATAAGAGAAGACTGACTTATTATGTTGGAGGACACCAAGACCCACACTTAAATAGATAGTGTTGTGACCAGGTTGCGGGGTTTTCCGGTCCAAGGTCCAAATTGATTTAAAAACTATTGTCCAAAGAAAAATGTTGTATTCTTATATTATACATCAACGGTAACATAATGCCAACTCCAAAAACATAACCATAATATATATTGTAACATCAACGTAACACCACCAACTAAAAATCATAGATACATAATTAATAAAAACAAAGATTATATACACTTTTATTTACAAATATTAATAGGATGCTTACCGCTGAGCCGCAAAGATACGATAAGGTAAAAACAGTTAAATTTGGCAATTACTTGGCCATATAACCCACTTATACACATCCGTATGGAATGACGGTCCTCAGTTAAGTGAGGTCAGATTGGTAGAGACACCTGACGGACGAATTTAGCAAACAAAAGAATACTCGTTACACACTCCCCTCCAGCGATTAAGTCCGTCGGGTTGGATAAAATAATTTAAGTTTTTAGGGATGCCATAAGCCTATTATCTTTCCATCTTCATCTCTCAGTTTACAGGATCCACCACCCGTAACGGAAACAACCGTAAAAGGGCCTTCATATTTGGGGTTCAGTTTAGCAGCGAGTTTATCAGCTGCCGACGATAGCTGAAACCTCATCTTTAAAACTTGGTCCCCCGGTTGGAAACGATCTTTTCGGCGTCTCAAGTTATAACGACTGCTCTGATTTAGACTTGCCTTCAGAGAGTTTTCCTCGGCTATATGATGAACTTCAGGCAGTCTGCCCACTTTAGCGGCCCAAGTAGCATGTTCGTCTGTGCCAGCCACTAGGATATCATCGTCGTTAGCTTGATGTAGAGGCCTCAGTTCTCTACCAAAATTTAAGAAGGCAGGACTGAACTTGGTCGAATCTTGAACGGCGGAATTTAAGGCAAACTGGATCTCTCCTAGTTTTTCGTTCCAGCGTTGGTGTTTCTTCCCTAGGTACGCTACGATAAGTTGCTTGATATTCCGATTCGCTCGTTCTGTCGGATTTGCCTGTGAATGGTAAAGAGGAGTAGTTTCTCTCTTGATTCCAAACTCCTTAGCCACTTCAGTTACAAGATTACTGACGAAGTTCTTCGCATTGTCGGAAATTACTTTATGCGGTGCGCCATATCTGTATATTATGCGGGATTTCAATTTATTTACAATAACCGAAGAGGTAGCTTTTCTGATGGGACATAATTCCACCCATCTACTAAATAAATCTACAAACACTAGTAGATATACATTGCCTCTAGAACTCCTAGGATAAGGACCCATAATGTCAACTGACACCATTTCCCACGGCTGCTTGTTATAGCGAGGGAACATTAACCCACGAGGTGGCGTGTTATTGGGTTTGACCTTCTGGCATAACTCACACTGCCTCACATACTGGCTTATATCTCGGTACAATCCAGGCCAATAATATAGTCTACTAACCCTAGAAACAGTTTTATCTATCCCCAGGTGGCCTGACTGCGGTAGATCATGATTTTCATATATTACTGCTCCCCTTAAATGTCTAGGAACGACAACTTTCCATTCCTCACTGGGGTCTTCTAGCTCTCCCTTCAAAGGATTCTTTCGATGGTATAATAGCTGTCCATCTTTTATCGACCATCCAGGGTGGAGTTCTGGGGACTTCTGGACTCGATAAAATTTCTGATTATACCATTCGTCGGTCGCTATGAAAGTTCCTGAAGTCGAAACAGAATCGGTAGTAGAATTAGGATCGGAACTGGTAGACAATACTGTGATTGCAGCAATTCGTGATAGGGCATCGGCCACTGTGTTGAGTTTCCCCTTTCGATATTCCACCTTGTAGTTGTAAGGCTGCAAGCGAAGAGCCCATCTAGCCAAACGACCTGAGGGTTTTTCAAGTTCAGTAACCACTTCAGACTGGCGTGGTCAGTTATTACAGTGAATGGATAACCTTCCAAGTAATGCCTATTCTTCTCGATACCAAACAGAACTGCGAGGCATTCCTTTTCGGTTACGGTATAATTCCTTTCAGCTGAACTTAAGGTACGAGAACAAAAAGCGATGACTCTTTCTTCGCCGTCTTGTATTTGAGTCAAGACCGCTCCAAGACCTGTATCACTGGCGTCCGTCTGTAATTGAAAAGGCTGTTTAAAGTCTGGCCTAGCTAATATTGGTGCTTCAGTCAGTGCTGACTTGAGAGCATTGAAAGAAGCGTCCTGCTCTTCTGACCAGATCCATTTAGCGTTACGCTTAAGCAAAGCTGTTAGCGGAGAGACAACTGTGGAGAAGTCTTTAATAAAACGGCGATACCATCCTGCCATTCCAAGGAATCTTCTGAGCTGCCCAGCGTTGGTGGGAGGAGGAATCGAAGTAACGGAACCAACCTTATCTGGATCTACACTCAAGCCATCACTATTAACCAGATAGCCCAAGTACCTAACTTCATTACAGCCAAATTCACATTTTTCCGGGTTGATACGCAGACCTGAGGCTTTAAGTCGACTGAACACTTCCATTAGCATATCCAAATGCAGTTTGAAAGTTGGTGTGCAAACCAAAATATCATCAAGAAAAACTACCACGTAAGGGTAAAGTTCGGGTCCAAATATTGCATCGGCTAACCTCTGAAAGGTAGCAGGTGAATTCGTCAGCCCAAAGGGTATAACTTTAAACCTGAATAGTCCTCTGCCAGGAACTGTAAACGCAGTAATGTCTTTACTAGTTTCGTCGGCAAGGGGCACTTGCAAAAATGCTTGCTTGAGGTCAAACTTGGAGAGATATCTAGCCTGTCCAAGTCCGTCCAAGAGAGATGTCATATTAGGCAAAGGATAGCAATCTTTACAAGTGACTTCATTAACCTTACGAAAGTCTATACAAAAACGATAACCTGATCCCTTACGAACCATGACTACCGGGGAAGACCATGGAGATTGGCAAGGTTCCACTAATTCTTCATCCAACATTCGATCTAACTCCTGGTGCATTGCCTCAAGTACTTTGGGTGAGTAATGGTAGGAGCGCTGCTTGATAGGTTGGGCATCCTGAACATCCACCTTATGGCTAATGCGCGTCGTTAATCCTGGAGAATCTTGGAGAATTCGCAAACCTTCACTGACTATTCTATCTAGATCCACCCTTTCTGAGGGATCAAGTGAACTAATGCCGCATATTTTTGATGTTTCCACTTCTACTAATTGAACATCTTGACGAAACGAGAACTTATGGTCGGGGTCATCTTGAAACCACCATGTCGCTTCACGATGATTAGTACTCATATTTGTGTTAACGATAAAATCTAACCCTAAAAGAAACATAAATGGAAGCTTGGTTAAAACGTAAAGCTTCGTGTCATATGACCGGTACCCAACGGTAATTGAAATGGAGAATCTTTCATCAACAATACCAGAGCTTCCATTAGCGACACAAATATTAAATTCGGGAATTTTCTCAACTTCATATCCCAATTTAAGGAGAATCTCAACCCCTTCTGGTCCAACAAATGAGGTAGTGGAACCAGGGTCAAACAGGGCCAAGTAGGACAGGCCTCCTTTGTCAGGTTTCCCTATTCGGAAATCAATATAGTGCTGTTTAGGAAACGGTAAAATATAACAAGATACGGTAGAACTTTCAGGAGAATTCGATACGACACAAGGAGAAACGATATCAGATTTAGCGGTACAAAAAGGTAAACGATAAGGCACGGTAATAGGTAAATCGGTACTTGGTGGGTCAGCCGAAACCATGGGAATAGGATTGACCCTCACTTGCGATTCCCTTGCACATTTCCCGGAGTACATTTAGGACATGCGTGAATGGAAACTCCTGGGTTACCACAACGGTAACAGAACAACTTTCGTGGTAGCGGACATCTCGAATATACGTGCGGTCCACCACAATTCCAGCAAATTAATTTCTTAGCTGGTAGAGCCGGTTTTGAGCCTTTTAGACACGTTTTCTCGTAGAGAATCGATTCGGTACTATTTCTTGATTGTACATCAGTCGGAGAGAATACCTGTTTCTTAGAGCCAACTGCCTGAATTTCGAACTGGTCGAATTGAGGATCGTGATTCGTTGTGTTAGCAGCAACATCGGTTTGTTTTTCCAATGGCGAAACAGTAAAAATTTCCGGAGATATTTGTTCTTTTCCGGAATTGGATTTGTTATATCGTTTAGTGGAATTCGCAGAGCGGGATTTTTCTATAATAGGCCTTTCTGATCGGCTTTCTTGAGCCATCATCTCATATACTCTAGTCCGTTCGGTGACGAAATTAATCAAATCCTTATAAGAGGGAATATCTGCTGATTTTATTCGTTCTTCGAATGCTTTTCTAGTCCCTGGGTCTAAATTATTAAGAGCTAAATGAAGTTTAATGAAATCCCCCATGTCTTCAATGCCTAAAGCCGATAACGCAGAAAAAATATTTTCATGCTCAGATAAAAATCTCTGCAAATTAGACGCTGAAGAATTGTTTAAAGGGGTAAAATCCATCACCTTCTTGATATAAAATCTGGCTAGTCGCCTTTTATTTTGATAGCGAGAGACCAATGCGTCGTAAGCGAGCGGATAATTAGCTTCGTCTAATGCGAAGCCCGAGATAAGCGACAGAGCTTCATCGCGTAAGCTACTTCGTAGTTAGTAAAATTTCCTAATGGTCGATAGAGATTCTTCCCTATGAACCATAGAATCAAATAGGGAATAGAATCCATTCCAGTCCTCTAATTTCCCTGTGAATATCGGTAAGTCAATTTTCGGTAGCTCCTGAGGAATAGAATGAGAATGGACAACCACAGGTTTATTCTCAGGAGGGCAGGTAGATTGCACCACTTTGTTATAATTCGCTTTAGTAATATCAACTAAATCGTTAAATGAATTTTGTACTTCTGTTGTCTCGAGTTTTTCACTTTTGTTCTTTATACTTGCATTAAATATCCGAATTTTTGATTGAATTTCTTCAAATCGGATTTCATTTTTGAGTAAGCGGTCATAAGCGGGTTTAAAAGCGGATGCTGAATCGGTACTCAAAGATTTGGATTTTGTGAAAATGGATTGAACTGCGGCAAAAATATCCTCCCTCTCTGACACTAGAACGACTGGATCACCCATTGTGACAATAAATCAAGACGTTACCCAAAGTTACAAAAAAAAATACCAAAGAAAGTAAATGTTGAAAAAAATACCAACAGAACCTTTAAAGGTCGTAAAATACTGAAAATTAAATTAATAAAATTATATTAAAACTAACAAATTAAATTAAATCGGTAAGCGTCCTTTACAAACTTAATATATAATTTTTCATATGTCAGCCATAGATAAACAAATATTTTCCCTTTAAAAGGAAACACAAGATAATGCTAAATAGAAACAAACAACAGCTGTTGTCTCTAGGTGAACTTAATGCTTACTTGCTAATCTAACATATGTTCAATTCAACTATTTAAACTTACGGTAAAAATACAAAATAAAATCATATATTAGTAGATTTTAATTTTCAAAACATGTGTTAAACAAAACTAAGTCGTTCTACGACCTTAAGTAAAAATTCTTAATATTTTGTTGTTGATACAAAATTATAAATTAAAAATAATTATCTTTACATTTCCAAAATTGCGTCTAAGACAAACCTTTTGCTTCCGTCAACAGAAATTTAGTACCTTCGATTAATACGAAAATTATATTTAAACATAAAAAAAAAATATTAAAGTATTGTTTGGAAAAATTACCTGTTACTATTATTATAAAACTATTATCAGTTAACTTCACTATTTCAAAAAATGTTAATATAATAATTAAATCTTCAACTAATAACTTATCTGTAGATTTTTCTTTTGCAGTCCCTGTATTCGAGCGCCATAATATTTGTGACCAGGTTGCGGGGTTTTCCGGTCCAAGGTCCAAATTGATTTAAAAACTATTGTCCAAAGAAAAATGTTGTATTCTTATATTATACATCAACGGTAACATAATGCCAACTCCAAAAACATAACCATAATATATATTGTAACATCAACGTAACACCACCAACTAAAAATCATAGATACATAATTAATAAAAACAAAGATTATATACACTTTTATTTACAAATATTAATAGGATGCTTACCGCTGAGCCGCAAAGATACGATAAGGTAAAAACAGTTAAATTTGGCAATTACTTGGCCATATAACCCACTTATACACATCCGTATGGAATGACGGTCCTCAGTTAAGTGAGGTCAGATTGGTAGAGACACCTGACGGACGAATTTAGCAAACAAAAGAATACTCGTTACAGTGTCAATATTATGATATTCATGTATACATCGTTGGGTTAACAAACACGAAATCAAATTTACAAACATACGTTGGTACAACATCAACAGTAAAATAGTATAATTAACGTGAGATCGTATCGTGAGGCAGGATGTGATCAGATAAGAATCATCTATAGAAGGAACTAGAAAGGAGAGTGTCGAAATAGAAATCGGAAAACTGAAATCGTACAAAGCAGAGGAGATCGATAACATCCCAAGTGAACTGATAAAGACATGAGAGAAAGCAGGAGTTTTCTAAAAGAAATTCGGGGGAAATGAAAAAATCCCGCATAATGGAAACTATCTATACATATTCCGATCTACAAAAAGGTACCGAGAACAGTCTTTAAAATGCATTAAAAAATTATTCGAATTAGAGGTATATAGCGAGAAAATTATCGAAGAATATTAATATGGCATTAGACGAAAACGATCGAATTTCGATTGAATATTTTGTTTTACCAAATAGGAAAGAAAAATTTAAATACTATGGGCTAGTTCATCAGCTTTGTATCAAAAATGATTCCATCGACGGCCGGATGCTGTTTAACATATTGATTGAACAGGGAAAACCGTATATTTTATCTTTAAAATAAAGCACGCATGTCGTATAACAGAATAACATAGTCAGAGGCACAAAAGCAACAACAAGGAATGTATACGTAAACATTACAAAGGAACTTCTACGGCGTCCATGTAAACAACTAAGGGATAATGATTCAACGGTTGTGGGGTTGTTGAAAGGGGAAGGGTTCGTCATCACGGACTCAAAAAAATTCAATTAAGGAAAAAATTCTTGTTATTTTTTGTCTTGTTATTAATTAGCTTTTGTCCCAAAGCTTAAAAATCAGTCCAGTGTCAACTCCTGATCTCACCAGCCCTGAGAAGACCTGCAATATGGGTCGGATTTCAAATAAACAGTTCTCCCAATAGAAGAGAATTTTTAACCTCCACCAGGACCATTTTCTTCCTCTTAAAAATTAGAACTTATAAAACTATAATTCTTCTAACAGGTTTATATGGATGTAAATTGTTATCTCTAACTTTGAAGAATGACCAACGCCTGTAGGTTTTCGAAACTACGGTATTTTGTAGAATATTTGGTCCAAAAAATGAGTCCTCCGGAGAATATATAGGACCTACATAATATAGGAGGTTACAGAATGGGCAGTTTCAAATCAAGTAACTGGTCAACATTGAAATGATTTTTTCGCAAAGCAAACTTAAATTGGCTCTTAAAGTTGTTGCTTACCAATTAACAAATTCATTAAAAGTTAATAGGACTGAAGTAACTGGGAAACGTTAGGAGTAGGTGGAACAATACTAATAGGCTCATTTAGCATAGTGTGACCTCTGCAAATTCAGTGATATCCTCTTCTGTAACTTGTCCAGGAAGGCCATCTCTTCCATAGCTGATCATGCCTAAGTCTCACTTTTCCAATGATGTAACTTTATAGTTAGTTTCATACACAACTTCATAACTAAGTTTGTCAGTTTTCCTCTTCACTCAACCAGCTCTCAGTCAGTCCTGCCAACAAGAGTTGCTACTTTACCTACACCTCTTTGTCTTGTCTTGATTCCCGAGTTTTTGTACTCGTATCATAGCAGGCCTTCATATATCAGATCTTTTGTTCTCATTTCGAGTAAAAAATTGAGTGAAAAAAACGGTTTAAAACTATATTTTAACATTATATTTAATGATATTATATCGACCTACCATAAGTTTATTGAGTATAATTTAAACAATATTGAAATTATAATTGTCTAAATTATATATTTTAACTTACAGTACCATGGATACTACAGACCTTCCTCTCCTGTTCTCTTCTCCCTCCCCTATTCATTTTTTGGGGGAATCTTCAGTTGAAGTATATTTCATAATGTAATAAAGAAATTATTGCATTGAATAAGGGTTTCCTATACATACTGAAACGGGTTCTTTTACATTTTTATATATGTCCTGTTGATACATCATCCTTAGCTCTACACCCCACAAGGCCTCAACCATATCAACCACCAGTCATCTCTGTTCATTGCTGCAGTTCTCCAGTTACGGACGTGTAAGATGGTCCGAGTGTCTGAGGACACACCATCCGCCCAACGGAACCTCGGTCTTCCAACCCTTCTCGTTCCATGCACTTTTACTTCAAGAAGTTTTTTAGGGATTTTATCTGTTTCCATATGTGAGATATGTCCTCCCCATCGTAGCCTAATATCTTTAATAAACCTAATAATGTCGGCATCTTTATATAGTCCTATTATTTCTATGCTCAAACGTTGTCTCCACAAGTTATTGTGAAATACTACTACAAACATTCTCCATAATGTTTTTTGCTCAAACCTCACGATAGCGAGTTCTTGTGCTTCTGTAAGAGTCCATTACATTTAGCAGGAGTATCTTCTATTTTAGGAGCTGTAAATTTTATTTCAACTATTATTAATATACAACCAGCAGGAATAATTCCCGAACGAATCCCTTTATTTGTTTGATCAGTTGGGATTACCGCTTTATTATTACTTTTATCATTACCTGTATTAGCAGGAGCTATTACCATATTATTAACTGACCGGAACTTCAATACATCATTTTTTGATCCTTCTGGAGGAGGAAATCCTATTTTATACCAACATTTATTTTGATAAATGTTGTGAAGCATATGTTAGAACGGCCTTATCATGATTTTATATATTCTTATAACATGCTTATATATATATATGTACAAATTATTTTTTATAGATTAATTACTGATTTAAAATCATTTATTGAAGCAGTTTTACAAAATCAAAATGTAATCATTAAAATGTTTTTCTAGTTATTAGTGGTTTCAATTGAAATGATTTATCATTGGTGATGACTGTACCTACTATTCTCCTGGTCTTTGTTATGTAATTTTATAAACATTGCTTTCAATCTCTAATTTCTCTTTATTTTCCAAAACTCGTTACCTTATCATTTTTTATAAAAGTATTATTGTATTCAAACACAGCAATTACTTACGATTTACCACAACAATTTTTACCAAATTGACATATCAGTATATTGAAATTACAGATTAATTGGCATATGACTTTGGGCCAACCCGCTAGAAAGGATAATGTTTTTTTATTGATAAATTTAAGTAGTAGTAGTAATAAATATATATATATATATATATATATATATATATATATATATATATATATATATATATATTCACACCCAATTAACATTATTTAAGATGTACTTCAACCATCTCTGATTATTTGTAATCATATTTCCATGATGTTCACATACCAATGAGTACATAAAAAAAGTATAGACTTATTAACTCTGCTAATCAGAAACAGAATTTTTATGCAATTATATATTAAATATATTATGTCTCAATATATATATAAACTGTCGCAACATACATAAATGTATACACAAATACATAAATGTATATAAATACTATGATAAAAATTAAAAATTTTCAAATATTCATGGGGAAAAAAAATAAGTTTATGGTTGCACTGCATTCATAATAGTGGTAAATATGAAGTTGGATACTTAATTATCGTTTAGCTTCTTTACAATATTTATACTTAAAAATATAAAATCAAAATTAGCCGAATTGTGCTTGAAACAATTCATGCATTTATATAATATAGTACTGATAACAGTAAAACTCATATTTTACATTTCTAGTTTGTTTGTTTGTTTTTCTTATTGCTTTTATTAAAATATAATAATTAAATTAAATACATTTTCTTTCTTGATCAGAATATGGCAGTAATATTAATCTGAATATCTGTTTTGTTTTTTATATCTATTTTTGGTTAAAAAGTTTTCTTTTTAAGATATCATACATATTCATATTTAGAGTATTACATTAAATAATTTTTAAAAAATTGGTATATCTTACTGTTAACATTTGCCCTGACACACTTAATCACTTCCCACTGTCTAGTATAGAGCAAGATCCAACCCATGATGATTATTTATACTTTGACCAAGTAATTGTAAATAACTAAATAAAGAACTTATCAAAGATTAAAAGATTGATATTTTTCTAATTAGAGATAGTAATTATTCATCCAAACTTACTTACATTACGACTTCATTTAGTAATCAATGAATAATCTTCTAAGGTATAAAAAAATATTCTATATGGTTTTGTTTACCCTTTTTTAATGGTAACGAGTTTTAAACATTGTTATTTGGTTATGTAGGTAACATCTACTTTTAATCTTTTCCTTCTCTAAATGAGTGAATATTGCACTATTTTTCTTTTTGATGTGTGTAAGCACCGTAAATAATAAATTGCATTGAGGAGTTTAAAATAAAACAAAAGATGTTGGTAAACTGTGTAAAATATTATTCGTTGCTGAGTGGATGCTATGTAATTGGATGCAAATATCTTTTTTTTCTAATTGTGTGTCACACACTATATAGTGAATATGAAAGCACGTTTGTATGTGTGTTTCTAAATTTCCTCTGTTCTGTACTGTACTCTTGTTATATTGCAGTTATCAAACACTAAGTCCATTGGATGGTTGTAATTGTAAAACTAGTTTGAAAGAAAAGAATTTGTGGACTTCATGAGTAAGATATTTTTTTTAGAAAATATTTACTGAATAAAATATTAAATTAATTATCGAAATAAATTATTATATACTTTCACTTAAAAATACTAAATACTATTTACAGCAATTTTTTTGCAGTGATATTAATATAAATGACTGTCAGTTAAATTTGATTCAGTATTCATAACATTTCTAAATCAATTTTTAAAAGGAAATGAATTTGAATTATTAGCATTCCTACAATGTTGTCTTAATCACAACACCATGTATCAAATTATTTACTCTCTACTTAGAAACGTTATTAAAAATTATTCAACATTTTTTATGTGTGATATTGGATATAATCACTTTTTAAATTTCTAATAGCCTTTTATATATTTTGGAAAATTTCTTTTAAATCATAGAAGAAAACTACCGCCACTTCAATCCCAATATTCATTTTTTTTTTTAAACACTGACTTGAAAAATAAAAGCAGACAGTAAATCCTTATTTGGTACTTGTATCCGAGAGTTCCTCTTGTCTTCACCTATTGGTCACCCAGAGATTGTACCATTATTTTTATAAAACCTAATATTTGTGTCATTGAGGTTTTTCCCACCCAATCTTTCTTTATAATCATTATTGTTTATTGCTGGTGGTTCTAAGCAGTAGATACAATTAATATTGATTTGTGCAAAATCCATTGTCCAATATCTGTTGATATGCAATTTTTCAGTGGATGCAATGCATATTCACAATTGATATAGTTTAAAATGTAGTTTTATTTAAACCCATTTTTTATTAAAACCTTAAAATTGTTATTCTTTATTTAAATAAAAATTTTTGTCAAAAAACTTATAGTTCAAAAACATATTCTTGAACTTTATAAAAGGTGGTAAGCATATTTTTTAAAATATTTTTATGCTAATTTGTTGATCTCAGTAATATGTCAGTAATGTGTCAATTTTCTCAAAAATATTTCAATTTCATTCTTCTCCTCTTTCTTTCCTCCTATCTCTCAATACTTTTTGTTAGGTTGCATTTTGGATTATCCAAACTAATTATCTTCTCGTCTATTGACTACAGTCATCCCAAATTCATTATAGACAATATATTCTTAATTTAAAACCATTTGTATGTTTTATACAATCAATTCATGTATTAACTTATTAAAGTATTTCAACTTTACAATTATTTAACTATTTTTTGCAGTTTTATAACTATTTTTTTGTAGTTTTCATAAAATTTTTATCAGCAGACAAAATCAGACTGATTTTCTATAGTTTTATTCCAATAACTAGCAAAATGTTATGTCTACATAATGATTTTGTTTGCACAAACTCAACTCTCTACATTTGATAATGTACTTGAAGAAAAATTGTAATTTCTTTCTTAACTTTGAGTGTATTATAAAAAAAAAAACATTTCTATTGAAATTGGTATTCAAATTGATGAAGCTACTTAGTGCACTCAGTTCATGTGAGTTTATCGTTTTTACACATGAAATTTTGGTGCATTTTACTTACTTTAGATTATTTCTTTTAAGTTAATACACCCACTAGAATATTGAGGAAATTTAGGCAATGCTTTACATAAATCTAAAGCAAGGGAAAGTGAAACATGGTTTTATTTTTTATATATTTGATAGATGGCACTCTATAAAAATTAATATAAGTTTATTTATTTCAATATTTCTTTTAAAGCAACTAAAAATAATAATACTTTAAATGACCAACCATATTAGTTCAGAGTTATTTTATACAAAAAGTTACTTTTTATCTTCCACTTGATAACTTACTTTCAATTGGGATACATGCATTTTAATTTCATATTGTGTTGTGCTAATTTCATAAGTGGAGCAGGGTTGCTCAGTGGTGGAGTGTCCAGATGTCCCAGATTCAAATCCAGCTATAGCAGATAATTTGTTTTAACATATGGCTCTGTTTGATCTGGAGACCCTCCTCTAGCTCACCCAGTCTAGTCTCATTAAAGTGAGTACCCTTAATTTGGGAAAAACTTTATGTGGTCTTTACAAACCCTTCACAGTTTGCACTGTGCTGATCTTCAATGCAGTATTATTTTATTATTAAGTAATAATGATATTTTAAATAAAAAAATAATTAAATACAAGTATGATAAAATCGTAGGGAAAGATGGATAAACTGCCTTTCTAAAGATTAAAGAAATGATTTTTATATATCATTAATTATTGTTTCTTTAAAATGCTTCCCAAAACCAATTCTTGTTTAAAACTTTATCTTGGCATTTTTTTTCAGAAATAAGACATTTCTGACTAATTAATAGTTTTGTTTGGTTACAAATATTATGACAGAAACTTATTGGGATTATTTTGTTTTTATGGAAACATGTTTTCATTGCATTTATTTTTCAAAATGGAATGACATGTTTAAAAATCTGATATTTATTTTTATAAAATTTTAACATTGACTCCCTTGCTTTAGGCTTTCACATTTAATGAACCAGTAGATCATTTCAATATTCCATAATGATAAAAAATATTCTAGTGTAAACTATGTTATGAATAAGAATATTCTTTTTCTGGATAATGGAATTATCAAGTGAAAGCAGGGAGGAACTCGGTAGGGAAATACAAAAAAAAATTTATTGCGGGAGACATGGCACTATGTGGCCAAGTGTGAGGTTATGTGTGTGTTGTAAGTAAAGGAGGGCTGTGCCTTAGGGAGCCGAGGAAGAAGGAGGAAGAAGTAAAGGGAGAGAGGGAGAAAGAAAAGAATAAAGAGCAGCCGACCAACCAACCTCGAGTGCAGCGCCGGCTGAGGACACCAGTCTGGGCCTCAAGGTCCTTCCACAAACATTACAAAAACAAAACAGTACCCTCCTCCCTTGTCAATCTGTTTCAAATGGCCCAATTTTATTGGAAATTGCAATAATCATACTTATATAACTGATTGATATAAAGTAATAATATTAGTTACCAAAACTAATAAAAACTTGAAAATAAAATATTTGGATTTTTAATTATTGAAAAGTCGATCAGATTTATTTGTTAATATGGTTGTCTGACCAAAAATTGAAAGCCAAAATAAATCATAATCGTTTTCCCGCATTTATGATTTCATGTTGTTTTTTTTATTCCAATAAACCAATAGTTATTGTTAAATGAAATTGTATTTATATAATTTTTTGCTTCTTCAGACATCGTTCTTCCGATGTATATCTTTTTGTTCAACACAATTACTTTATTTATTTTTTATATTTCTTGTATACCTAGCCTGATGAAGACTTGCAACTTAAGTGCACGTTTAAATAAATTTATAATTATCTTTTTGCTGTTATTAGTATTCTCTTTGTTGAACGGGGCAGCTCAGTGATAGAGCTCTGTGTTGCCGTGCCAGAGGTCCCTGATTCGAATCTGGGATCAAAAAATTTATTTAATCTACTGTCTGTATTCAATGGAATTTGGGGACTAATCTCTGGCATCAGCGAAGATGAATGCCATATCAACATTCACAATTTACTCTCATACAAAGCAAAGCCGGATATGGCAGATAGAATATTTAGTGGCAAACTCCTGATAGAATCAAGCCATGGTATCTGAGGACCCACTTGGAGCTCATCCAAACTCTATGAAGTGGGAACCCTTAATTGGAGGGAAAACTGGCTGTTGAGTGTGGCCTAGGGCAAATCATCTCCCTGCACAACTGTTGTCCTTGATACAGTAGCATCTTTATCACATACTGAACCCAAAACCATTCATGGGTTGCAGTGGTACAGGTTTTTTTTTCTTTAAGCAATGATAAACCTATAAAACATTCTCGATTTGTTTGTGATCGTTCTGTGTCATTGCAGTCTTGTTATCAAATATGTGATATTCTGTTCCTTTTGAAAAATTAAAGTACATCAAATTTTGTTATGTGTTAAAAGTTTAAGGTGAATAGGTTATTTGACAAAATGGTATAAATAGGACAAATTAGTAATCCTTACTAATTGGGGCTCAATATTGGAGGCAAACTGCTTACCAGATGTGTCTATTGGGATGCTTTGAGCAAATTTTTTCAATGCTATGCCAATGCATTTTTTTTCACACATAAAAAGGATTTACTATTTTTAAAACAACTTATCAATTAGCTTTTCTTGTTTTACAACAGATGCCCCATTTTTGCTCTAGTTAGGAAGCCCTACAGGCTAGTAAAAGTTTTATTGGATAAGGATAAGGACCATACCTCCTATTCATACCTAGCTGAATCCATTTTATGTCTATATGGTATAAATATAGTGAGTAGAACGTGGAGATTTTAATTTGGTGACTCTGATTTTGGTTTAAGTCAAATTATCCATATTAAGCAATTCTTACAATGCCAGAAACAGATTGACAAGGAACCATTTATTGGCGTGAAAGTGTTATTACATGTCACTATGTTCGCTATACCCCATGCCTGTTAATAAAGATTCGTGGAATAGTGTGCTTATGAGGAGGTAGGACTCTTTAACCGTCATCACTCTTTCTGACCTATCTTTTCCTCTATTTCTTTTCTTTATCTATATCTATCAATTTGTCTTAACTCTCTTCAGCAGTTTTATACTTTACCTTCTCTGTAACTAAAGTGTTTGTTTTCAGCAAAAGCATCTGCACGTTATGTACATCTTGCCAAAGTAAAATTATTATTCCCTGGAATCCTTTCTTTAGTTGGTAAACAATTTGAGTGTTGATTTTATAATTGTTGTATTCCATCTCACACTTCTATCCTGCAAATCCTTAGAGCATGCTAAATAGACAAATGGACTGTATATCTTCTTAATCTCTTTCTCCCCCCCCAAAAAAAAAATCCTTTATTTGTTTTATTTCTGCATAAGAGAATTTAATACTGAACAACTTAAATCAATTTTTAATAGAATTTGATTAAAATTATGTCAGGACAAAGTTTTGTGGAATAATTCTCACTTTATAATTAATTCATTAACAGATGTGAAAAAATAGTCAACTAATTAGAAAACTGAAATATCAATTAACCATTACTACATGTATATATGTAGTATATTTGATAGTAATATGGAGTTCATACTTCATAAATGGCAGTATTCATAGCCACAGGTAAATCTATCAAGAGGGTTTTCTATTTTGCGTCCCATTTAACAAGAGGATTCCCAGATTTGAGGCCTTTTTTATTGAATGATAACTTTATTGAAAAAATATAAAAAAACTTTTTTCAATCATATGAAAAATTTATTGTTTTTATAAAACATTAAAATTATGCAAAACCACGAAATTAAAGATATGATATGAAACTTTAATCGAGGCATGTTGAAATAACCAATTCATTATTATAAATTGGCTCATAGGATGATGATTATTTCATGAAACATTGTAATGACATGGTGTCAATAGACATACAATAAATGTTTAATGAAACAGTTTTTTTATTGTAATGAATTTAGTATTTGGTAACAAAAAAAAGTACAGTCTGAGAAGTCCATTTGCTTATTAGTGAACTTCTTCTTTCGTGTTCTGCATGTTCTGTTGTTTACTTTGTTACTTTGTTTCTATCAACCCACATCTTGTACCCTTCCGACCAACTTAATACTATTAAAAATATATAGATTTATTAGAACAAACCAACTGATTAGTTATCATTGTAAATCTATCTTAATTGATTTACTTCTTTAGCACCTTATTAGATCTTCGTTATGATAGAATTTATGCCAGTTGTTTGTGATTGAACACTTTCATTTCTATTTTTCTGGAACAAAGCATGCAATAATTTTTAAAAAGAATATGTTTTTTGTTTTAATTTTAAAAAGAACATGTTTTGCTATGCTTTTGTAAATCAAGATGAATATTTTATAAAATGTTCACTTTTAAGCCTTTAAATATTTTGAAATTACTTAAAGTTTAAATTCCATTGATATGTTATCAGCATAAATTTCAACGTGAAATTTCAAAGACAATTACATAATTACTATACATGGACTACATAATTCCAAGAAGGTCCTACGTTTATTTCAGAGAATAAAGTGAGACTAGCCTTCTTGAAGTTTGAATTAAAGCATTCTTAATTTATTTTTATCATTAGAGGAAACTACTTTTCTACAAAAATCATTTTCATTTATAATGATAGGAATTGGTAATAATAGTGTTTTCAACATTCCTTGATAGTATTAGTGTTTTCACCATCGTGTATTGTAGTTTTGAGGCTATGTTGGTTATACTGGCATATGTAGAATAAAAGGGTCTCTCCAATTAATTATAATGCATCTATACTAAGTCTTATATTAAGTTTTATTAAAATTACAATGGTTATAACCATTTTTCAATTCAAAAATGATCAAATGGTAAAAGAAAACTGGCTATTTCAGACAAGAATGAATTAAATAATTACTTCAATATTTTTACCTGTATCCTATTCCCTTTGAGTCATAAAAATTAAACATAAATAAAATAAAAAGAAATACAAATGTTATTTTTGTTTCCTTTAATAGCCATGAAACTAAGGGCTAAATACAATTAGCATATATTTATGTTTTGAATTATTTATTGAAAGAATTTATTTAAATTATGTGATTCTAAATTGTAGGGATAACTTCTCCTTCTTCAATGTACTCATTTTCTCGTTTGCATGGTTGTAAACTGTATGCATAACTGCATGAAGAGTCACTACACAATCTAGTCGAAATATATATTTTCTCTTTTTGATAATGTGTTTTATGTATGATTTCTTTATGTTTGTTTATCATTGAATTATTATTTTCTTCATTTATTATGATGGCCAGAGTTCAGTAAACTTGGAATCGAATATGTGAGTATTCACAAGAAACAATATTTAAAAATTGCAGTATTTATATGTAGCAATACAGATATTAAAAATTTTAAAAATGAGTTATTTAAATGAGTAGAATTTGTCTTATTTTGATTATTTGTAATTTTTTTTGTTTTTAATACATTTTGATTTCCTTTACGTATGATTTTGTAAGTGACATATACAAGACAGTGATGAGCCTGCATTAGAGAGGTATGATTTGAGACAAACAGTGTCAACTCTAACGATGTACTGATAAAATTTTTCTGTAATAGGAGGCTGGCAGATGATGACGATGAGCTCTCTGAGGTTCAGCCAGACGCAGTTCCTCCTGAAGTTCGGGAATGGCTGACGGCAACCTTCACACGTCAGGTTGGACCTACCAAGAGGCGCAGCGAAGAGAAGCCGAAGTTTAAGTCTGTAGCTCACGCTATCCGGGCGGGGATTTTCGTTGATAGAATCTACCGCAGGGTCACTAGTTCCGCTCTTATGCAGTTTCCACCAAATGTCGTCAAAGTTCTTAAGGTGAAATTTAATTATAAATTAATGGATATCTATATATTATTTGTTAGTAAACTTGTAGTTAATGAACAGAAACAGTAAGTAGCCTTAGCTTAAGAGTTACATTTTTCTTTTTAAATCCCATATCCTTCATGAAGTCTTTATCTTACCAAGTTTGGGATCAGCATCATTTTAATCAAAATGGTTGAACCATTTATAGGTGATTCTGTTTTGTTATTTTTTATTTAAAAAATTTAAATTCTATGATTAAACTTTTTTTAGTTTTTTTAATGCATATTATTACACTATTTTATTGTAAAAACGAAAGCCTGAGATAATTTTGCTACAACTTCACAATATTGAGAATGATAATTATATTTCAAATTTTCCATGCCACGGTGCTGACTCATTCCTCCACAATACCTATATAACATAAATTTGGTAAACATTCTTTAGAAAAGTTCTTTAGGTTAAGTTTAAAGAGGTATAAAATACTTCTATTTCTAATCCTTATTAGTATAATGCCCTTATTACATTTTATGGTACAATAAATAACTTAATTTAGTTTATCAACTTGTGAACAAGTTGAATAAAATATTAATAAACTAATAAAAATAAATTTAATTCAATAATAACTCTTTTAAAAGAAATTAAAACTTATATTAATAACTATTCAATATTTTAATTTCATATTTTTTAAGGGAATATCACTATTTAAATAAAGTCTGTCATAAGTTGTAATAATTTCATAAAATTTTCCATATAACACATTACACCAAATAATTTTTTCTTATTCCTTCTTCTTAATTTAAATATCTATAAAATAACGTAATACAATTTAGTTCATAAAATCAATGCTACAAGTTTTAACAGCTATAGGCTTT
Source organism: Arma custos (assembly GCA_037127475.1). Lineage (NCBI taxonomy): Eukaryota > Metazoa > Arthropoda > Insecta > Hemiptera > Pentatomidae > Arma > Arma custos. The sequence continues at coordinate 71,124,332 of CM073764.1, forward strand.
ATTCTGATATTTAATATGATATAATTATTTGAAAAGCATATTAATAGTTGAATTCAGTATTTTGTTATTAGTATATCAATTGAATCATCATTTACTTTAGAAACATTAACTAATTTCTTATTAATTCATTTTTTATAGACATTGGACCAATGGAGTTTTGATGTTTTTGCTTTAAATGATGCAACAAATCGTCAGCCAATTAAATACCTTAGCTATGATCTACTAAACAGATATGGGCTCTTCCATAAATTCAAGGTAAGTGCTCACTCAAATAAATTAGTTATTTAATCTAGAGTAACATAGGTAATAAGTAAACAGCCTTATACTACATATAATATTTTTATAAACTATAAACTTTGTACTAACCATTATTTCTATTTCAGATGGTGCCAACAACATTGGAGAATTTTTTAACAAAAGTTGAAGAGGGTTATTGTAAATTTCGTAATCCTTACCACAATAATTTACATGCAACTGACGTAGCCCAGACCGTGCACTACATGCTTTGTCAGACTGGTTTAATGGTAAGAAAAAGTTTAATAATTTACAACTATTTCGAGGTTTTGCAACAAATTAAAGATGTTTATATTGCCCTTTGCTAAAAAAAACTGTTATTTCACTGATTAAGAGTAAATATAAATTTTTGTATGTAGTTTTGAAAAATATAAATTTTTATTTCCCACTACCAACAATCATTATCATCCATTATACAATGTGCAATCTGCCATTAACCTAGTTGAAAGTAGATAATTTTGAAACTGGTTTTTATAAACCAGTTCACTGTCATTAAATTTGTTTATAGAACCATGAGCCTAAATTAAACGGATGTAAAGATAAAGAATATAAATTAATAAAAGGTTTACAGCAATGATTAAAAGCCGGACATAACATTTCTCTGGAATCCTAAAAGTAAAAACTAATACAGATAATAATGATAAGCAAAAGTATGCATTGGACATAGATAAAGATGATGGAGTAACCATGACCACAACCAGCACACCTTTAGTCAAAATGAAGAGATGAAATGGAAGTGGTCATTTGCTCTTTAAAAATAATAAAGCTTCTAGTGAGGATAAATTAATCACTAAGTTAATTGTAAATTGTACTGTTGATGATCTTTGTACCCCGTAGCCAGCTTATTTATGTATGAGGAGAAGGCTCTTGAGTGGCAGATGGTGAGATGGTCGGTGGAAGTTCCTCCCGGTTAAGTCCAATCGAGATCGATCTTCAACCTTACTGGAGGGTGACATAATTTTGAACACCCGACTTACATAATATATTTTTATTCCACACAAGTCATGTAATGGAATAATGTCTACTGTCTGAAATCAAAATATTCCCCTCTTTGGGTTTTCATCAGTTTGGTAGTAGAGGAGAGTTGTTACGGAAAAAAATTTAGATATCCTGGCACTGTAAGAAGTTCCCTATAGTTCATTAGCAGAAGGGTTTCCACATTTAAGGGCTAGTAGTTTTTTAGTGAAATTATATTAGTGTTCATATTTTTCTGGATCAGTGTAATTAATTTATTATCATAATAGTTTATAGATTATGTAGCCTTTGATAAAGATGTAATTTTAGTAACACGTGTAATAAGTTATATACTTATTTTTAATAGTATTAGTTTATTTTGAATAACAAACATTTTTTTTTCTTTAGAATTGGTTAACAGATCTTGAAATATTTGCTACACTTCTGGCAGCATTGATACATGATTTTGAACATACTGGTACAACAAACAACTTCCATGTTATGTCTGGCACTGAAACTGCCTTATTGTACAATGACCGAGCTGTATTAGAAAATCACCACATAAGTGCTGCTTTTAGGTAATCATTTAAACTGTATAAGAAACATTAATTTACCTTATTATTATTATTTTAATTAATTTTAATTATTGCATTATAATAATTAATTTACCTTTAAAAAAATATCACATATAAAATTGTTAATGAAATCTTATTTGTAGGTTATTAAAAGAGGAGGATTGTAACATACTTCAGAGCTTTTCTACCGAAGAATACAGGGAATTTCGATCCCTTGTGATAGATATGGTATTAGCAACCGACATGAGTTTTCATTTTCAACAGTTGAAAAATATGAAAAGTATATTATCACTTGGAGAAAATAAGTAAGTTTTATTGATAAATCGATTATTTTAAAATTTGAATAAATAAATTTCTTTTATAATTATAATAAATAATTATATAATACAAAATAATAATAATTGTTATTACTATTATTATAAACAATAAAATAAATTATTATAATTATAATAGCTTTTAACAACAGTGATTAATGTGAAAATAATGAATTAAATAATGATTGTAATATTACAGTTAAGAGTAATTTCATTCCATTACTAGTCATGGAATTAATTAATTAATTAAAATGGCGCTATATTATTAACTTATTTAGTACTTAAGACTTGAGTAGCAAGTTATAGATTTATTTATTCAGTTTTCAATTGAAATCACCCTGTTTTTCTCTCAACATGGTGGATTTAACACTCAACATTTTAATACATTATTTATAGTTCTGTTCTGTCCTTCACTACTTCTGTTTGTGTAAAAAAGAATTAATGAAGGGCCTTGAACACCATTTCAAATTTATATATTACTTCTAATTTATATAAATAATTCTTAATTATATTAAAATTATTTTTGTAAAAAGTTCATTATTTTATTTTTAGTGTGGATAAGTCAAAGGTACTGTCTCTTGTTCTTCACTGCTGTGATATTTCACATCCTGCTAAAAGGTGGGATCTTCATCACAGATGGACAACAAGACTGCTTGAAGAATTTTTCAGGCAAGGAGATATGGAAAGAGAGCTGGGCCTACCATTCAGTCCTTTGTGTGATCGCAATAATACAATGATAGCAGAATCACAAATAGGTTAGTGATTGAATAAGTTTCTGTCTAACTGATACCAAAATGTTTGCCGAGATTTTTGTCAAATTTTTGTAATGGTTTTGATTTTTAAAACAACCAAATCTTATAATTTTTAAATTCAGCCATTTTTTATCTCTGATTTAAAAAAGATCAAGCCACGTTTTGAAATAAAGTCGGGAAACATATTTTTTATTTAATGCATAAATATATAAAGTTCTTTAAGCTCTCCTTCAATTTCAATTTCTTTATTTCTGTATTCTTACGGTAACTTTGCTTTTTTAGTCTTTCCAAATAATTTTAAATGTCTCGAAATGAACATTTAACTCTAGCCAAGATCTGATGCAAGTTCCCTGTTTTATGAGGGTCTCCTTCAAACGTTCCTGAAGATTTTCCTTCGGTTTTGATGCCGACAATCCATTCACAGGACTTGATTTTCTAAAATTAGTATCTCTTCAAGAAAATTTGGATAACCAATTTTGAATATAAAATTTTCAAAATAATGCTTCTATCATTAGAATTCCCTTTCCTAAAAGCTTAAAGTAAAATGTATAAAAAAATATATAATTTTATGGAATACTTAAGACTTTATAATAAGTATGTACCGTTAGATAAATTACCTAGATAAAAAAATGAATCTACTGCTCTGCTATAATGTATCCTGAATGCCTTTAGGTTTCATAGATTTTATCGTTGAACCCAGTATGGCAGTTTGTGCTGACATGCTGGAATTAATTTTAACGCCATCACCACCTCCTGCAGCAGCCACAAACACTCAGTCACCACAACAAGGAGCTACAGAAACTGCTAATAATGGTAAATCACTGATATAATTACTTTAAATATTAATTATCTCCATCCAGGAATGTCAAATCTGATACACCAATTATGTAAATGAGAGAGCAAAAAATGAAGCATTTGCACCATGCAGAATATTTTCTTTGATGTAGGTTTGCTATTGTTTATCTCTGCAATAAAATCATTAGCATCATCCCACTATCTATGAAGACATTTTTTTTTCTCAGAGTTGTGATGAGCAATCATAAGAAGTGGGCATTAACAGTAATAATTATATATAATATTAATATAATATAATATTAATGATACTTAAATATTATATATAAAAGATATAATTATTAAACTCACCAAGTGGGTGGGTCGTCGCACTATGATTATGATGATGATATAAAATTAAAGTAAAGCATAATTTTAATCAATTTAATGGATACTAGTTCAAACACTTTTGGAGCACTGTGACTGATGACATAGTGGTACTTTGGAGTTATACTTTTAGTTTTATTAATTACTTTAATTTGTTTTATTTTATTTGTAGTCCCTGGGCCTAGTAAGCCAGAGAATAAGATGACGATTAAAAAACCTTGGGTAAACTGCCTGGTGGAAAATAAGAGAATTTGGAAGGAAAAAGCCCTTCATGGTAATCATTCTTTAGTTTTCTGTAGTCTTTATTCAAATTAATGATAGATAACTTCCATTTTGATATGTTGATACATATTAATAGGAACACTTTAATTTAGTTAAAACTTATTTATTACTTCAAATATTTGATGCCTCTAACTATTTCATTTCAAAATAAAAATTAGAGAAAGAAAAAATTTATTAATATTCAAAGTAATGGATTAATTCACGATTAAAAGTTTAAATTATTAAACAAAAAAGAATATATAATTACTAAGTAATTAATAGCAGTATTAAAATGATTTATTAGGAAAAAATTCTAAAATATAAAATTACAAACAACCATAGGAGGGTTTATTTAATGTTAAATAATTTAAAATGATTCAATATGTAATGTTACATATAAATTTATTACATGCAAATTATTTTTTAGAAACAGCTGTCAAGAAGAAAAAAGAAAAAGAGGAAGAATGCGATGACCAGCCTGAAACAAATGAGAAAAAAGAAGAAGAGAGCAATGAAAAAGTAACTTAAAACCTGTCCTATACCACTCATTGTACATACACCAAGCTCATAACTATACTTATAGAAATCCTCTCATCACAGTTAGTTTTTCTACTTATGTTTAAAAAATAAGAAGGCTGACCACCTGAGACTAATTATTATCTTAAGTATCTTTAAATTTTACTTCTTTTCTCCACTATTGTATAGGCTGTTATTTGTTAATAATTTTAAGTCTAATCGATGGCTGATAGAATGAAAAGTGATAGAAATGATTTTAATCTTGACATAAACCTAATGTAAATTTTGTATTTAGTGTTTATAGTTTATATCAAAATGGGATGTTTGTTCAATATAGCCATGTTAATAGATGTATTAAATAGTAGACTTCAAAACTGTAAGTACATAGGGGGACCCACTATGTATGATAAACTGTTTAAATTTCCGTGAATGTCTTACTTGACTCATTTGTCCTTTTTCATAGCGTTCTGTATATGCATAAATATATTATATAAACACCCCTTGTTTCCTATGCGCACATTTACATATAAATATAAACAATTACCCTTTGATTTAATAATATCCACAACTATTATTAATTATTTAAAGAGTCTTTAAAAGAGAAAATCTTTGTGATATTCCAATGCACATCTTTATCTACCTTACAGGGGCTAAATTTAAGCAAATCTTAGATTAAGGCATGTAAACATTAAATTAGATGTACAGTATTATATACATATACATATATATGTACATCTGTGTATATATATATATATATATATATGTGTGTGTGCAAGTATGTTATTCATTAAGTTTCAAATTAAACAGTATTATGAAGAAAAAATAATAAATAGTGTACTGTAATAGAAAATATTATGTGCATAAGAAAGAACATCTTTATGATGCTGAAAGTATATTTGATATTAATTATGCTGAGTTATGATTACACCGAAAATGTATTAACAAAAAATGATAATTGTCTTATCCTGCATTTTAATTAAAGTATATTTATTGCATAGAAATCATTTTGTGAATTTGAAATCATAAATATGCTAACAATATCCCCTACAAAATGCATTGACAATGGGAATGTAAAATGTTCTTAATACAAACTTAGAATCGTTTAACCATTGAAGCTAAATATTTTTTATTTGCTCATTTATCGGGACATATTTATAATAACTTAGCTCTATGTAAAGATTTAAAGTTATTTTATTATTTAGGTATTAATCTCTGTGCCTTCTAATCTTGTATTGTGTAGTAGGTGATTATATCCATTTTATATATAAAAAAAGAATTAAAAAACATTATATTTTAGCATTACCCTAAGATATTTTTAAAGTCCTTCAAAACATATAATATTAATAAAGATATCTCATGAATATAAACTTTGAACTAAACATTCACTGTAGAAAAGATAAATAAACAGCTTTCAGAATAGTGTGGATTGAAAATACTTTATAGCTTTATTAACTTCCCTTTTTGAAACAAAGCCAAAACAATCTGTATCATTAGAAAAATCGAAAACTTTCAAGAAGAACCCCCTGTGCATAATTGGTATGCTCTCCTCATGAATTATAGCCTTTTATGTTGATCAACGATTGTTTAATATATAGAAAGACAACATAAATGTCAAATTATTATTTGATTCCTTCACTGTTTTTTATTTTTATTTTATTTGCCTTTTTAGGCGCTCCTTTTAGAGTTTATTTTATAAATGCAAGAGTGATATTGATCATCGGTCATTACTGATATATATATATATATATATTGTCAACTCTGACTTCTCATTTCACATTCTTACTCCAGTTGGAGTATATAAAGATTTTAAACATTGTAATAATAACAACAAATATAATTAAAATCCATCTATTAATGATTGCATTTAATTGCTTGTGGCTTCAGAAGAAGAATCATTTGTGAGATATTAAGTATTTATCATTAAATCATTTGCAAGCCCCATCTGTTTCTTCAGCCTGAGAGTTCCCAGTAATCTTTATAGGACACTGGATTTTTTCAAAAATCGTGTTAATCTCTCCCTTTCTTTTAATTTCTTCCATCTTCAATTCACGGATAACCCTAATGAGTAGTTATTACTATGTGATCCTGTCACTTTAAGCAAAAAAAATCTAGTTCATATCAAAAGTAATTAATGAGAATCATACGTTGAAAGATTCTCACCTTCACTAGTATTTTCTATTGACACTGTTCTTATATTATATAATAGGCTAACTGTAATTTTATATTATAAAAAGAAAGAAGCTTATATAGATTATGAAAATGAGCTCTAATTACAACATAAACCTGTACTATAGAGGTAAACTATTGCATAAAAATTCAACTTAATTTAAGGTTTTATCGAAATGAGGTGGAAACCAGAATGTGCAACTGAATACTATAAGTGCAACAATCTTTACTGACAAAGTTTAAAATTACACAAATTTAAATAAAAGCCCTTCATGTACACATAATTATTATGTTATAATTAATAATAGCAATGACGGTTTACAATTGAGGTACAGAAATATTCATGGTCAAGATAATTGTATTTCTTGCAAACTAATTGTATTATATGTAAAGTTATATTTCTTTGTATGTTTAGAATGTTTATAATATATAATGTTGAAATGTTCATAATAGGTGTGTATATAAATTGTCAGTATCTAAGTTCCTTTGTTATGAACAGAAAAGAATTTATATAAGATACAGCTTGTACAAATATATTTATATCCTTTTAAAAGATGCTATGTAACCTATTGAGCTTCATGACAGTATATTAAATATTCCACTCAAATACTTTAATATATATAAAAAATAAAATTGTTGAAAGAAGGGAGATTATTTTCAGTATGTTCATTTTATCATTATTTGTTTTAGAAATATCACAACACGTTGTGATAAGTTATATAATTTTATGATTTTTAAATGGTGATTATTAATTTCTTCTTATCTAATAAGAAGTTTGTTAAAAAAAGAAAGAATTTATTTAAAATGAACCTGTATTGTGAAAATTTTAATTGTAAATCTCCTAAAAGCTTAAATGAATATAACATTTCTAAAAGACAGCCTGACATTTACTACTAATTATTTGTATCAAAGGGACCACAACTTAAATGAGAAATGCTGTTATGAAGTTTAGTCTGAAAAATTATATTTTTACTTTACAAAACAGCTTAATATTTTGTAAGTTTCAATCACCAACAACTATTTCTATCAATATATGTAATGAGGTATTTCCTTTAAACTTAATTTTTATTTTAAAAATGATACTTGTATATAATGTAATTTTGTCCCTTTTATAGAAAATAAAAGAAAATAATGTCTTATTCTAGTTTCAATGAATGTACAATATAATTATTTACACAATCTGCTCAATAACCTCAATGAATCATAGTTTAGTTTTACTTTAATATGAACAATTAATATTAACTAAAATTCTCGGGCAATGTATTTAATTTTTGTTTTCTGAAACAATATTTTTTAGTAGACACAACTACAAAAAAAACTTAATGTGTCATCCTAGTTAAACAATCAAGAAACTTTCTCACACAAATGATGCCAAGTTTATTGAAATCAATATTTTCAATAACAAGACCAAAATCAAGATCTTATAAAACACTAATTTATGATCAAATATATTGCCAGTGTAAAGACGCAATTAAGCAAATTGCTGTAGAAGTACTGGGCTTAAAAGAGCCACCTCAGAGGTCTGAATGGATCGATCAATACTGCTAGATAGCTATGGAAAGGAAAAACAAGGCATAAAGGAAATTGATTAATAAGCATGACTCGTCAGGTTTCTAGTTTCTGACTATTGTGTATTAAGATTAGAGAAGAAACAAAGAAGAAAAAAAGAGAGAGAAAGAAGAAGGAATAAGAAAGGTTGAGGTCCTAAGTAGACAAGCAAATACTAGAGCAAGACCATTAATACCCAGCAAAAGGGATTTAAACCAACAACCAATACTTGTAAAAGTGAGGATGGAAAATTAATCAAGAATAAAGAAGGGATCACAGAAAGGCGCCCTTTTTAAAGAGTATGAGAATCTTGATCCACCACATGATGAAATCGAGGGTGCAATTCAAAAGCTTAGGAATAATCATACACCAGGATGTTATGCCACACCAGCTGAACTTCAGAAGGCTGGAGAAAATGAAGTGATTAAGGTGGTCCGAGATCTGCTACACAGTGTTGGGTTAAGATAAACTCTCCCAGGCAATAAGTGCTATGGCCTTATTCTACCTCTTCACAAGAAAGGATACCAAATGAATAGTGAAAACTATTGTGGCATAATTTCTTTGGTAAAACAGAAAAACCACTAGAACTAATATCCACGAAGAGTCTATGGCTCAATACTTGGTAATGATAGTACTGCAGAATAATAAAAATCAATTAAAGGATTATTAATCATTCTGTGGAGATAAGATCTACTAATTAATAGTATTAAGAGGAAACTATAAGAGAGACAGAAGAATATTTGCATGAATAAATAAATTTATTTAAAATAATATTCACAGATAAGTTACATTTAAAATTTAAATAAATAAATAATACAAATTAGGTCAGTCCCTTCAACTTATTCATTGCTATTATTCTTTGGCACTGTTCTATAATTAAAAAATAATTGTTTTTTTTAAATAACAATTTTTCTTCTTGTCATTAAGAGTTTAATCAAATGTAAGAAAAATCGGAAGATGCTGTTGCAGAATAAAAATCAATTAAATTCATGAAAAATTAAAAAAAAAAATCTATATTATGATATATAAAACTAAAACAATTTTGTAATAAAATTATAAATACATACTAAAAGTAAACATCAAAATTATTATAAATAACTGTATTTACAATTTATAAAAATAAACAAACGTGACTTTCAGTTATTTCAAGCACGATATGTCATCTAATATAGTAGAAAGTAACTGTTTGTCCTGTAAGGCATTTTCAATTTCAGCTTCGTCCCACATTAATAATACCTAGGGAAAAAAAAATTAAAAGTTGTAGTAATTTGCATGGCATGACATTTGCAAATTAGATTATTGACTGAAATAGGGTAATAACTTTTTTCATGTTTTAGATAAAATGATACTAGACTTCTGTAACAGGTGGAAGTATAAGATAGTATTTTCATCATGAAACTCTGAAATACGACTTATAATTTTAAAATAAAATAATTAATGAAACCCTATTAAGATTTAATGTATTTGAAATCTTTCATATAACTAGAAACATTTAGATAAAACTTATTGGTCACATGTTTTAACTGGCTACAAAAAATATTATCGATTTATTCTGGACAAAGGTACTGAGCAGCAAAATATAGCCTGAATATGCACATGAAATGATCAACTAAGAGAGGAACAACATAAAATTTTGAATATATTTTTTTCTGTAAAACCTTCAAAGATAAACTTATCGACCAAAGACTGTTTCTAAACCAGTAAATTTAACTGTTATTATACCTTGGACAATCTGTTTCTTGTTTTTCCTTGTATTTTAATTGCTCCCCGGGATTCGACTAATTCAGAAAGACCAAGGAACTCTGATATTTCAATTGCAGTCATGTTTTTTTTTGCACAAACTTTTTTATAAACATCATGGAGCTAGAAAAAAAAAGAGGTAAGAATAGAAAAATAAAAACAAAGCATAACAAAAACCTTAGCCTAATTTAAAACTTACCCTTCCGACAGTAATTTCTTTACATTTAGAATTTTTCTTTATTAAAATCATTGTACATATCAACATCTTTTGATGTAAAGGAAAACTTTCACCATTTTCTGAATTGTTAGCACCACTTAAGTTACTGGAAGTACCATAAACATTATTAACCACTGAAATAACATCCTGTAATGACACCTGCTTACTACCTACAACAAAAGCAACATAAAAGAATACTTAAATATTTTTATTTTAAGGAAATAAGATAAATAAATAAAAATCAAAACAGCTGACCAAAAATTATAAAAGAATATTATTTAGTACTTACAAGAATAGTGATAATATATTTTGAAATTAAAACAAATCAAGGTTAAACCAGCTTTATAAACTTAAGGTCCTAAAAAATGTATGAACTCTATAAAACCCTGTTATACCATTCTAAAGTTGAATTGCCTCAACAGTATTCTATTTTAAATACCTAATAAATTACCTAAGTTATGGTTACGGCTAAAAACCAGGAGAAATTTGCTTAAAGTCTGATCACTCTTAACTTTATTCGGGCAAATTAGAACTACTTAAAATACCTGATATCATACATAGTAACTTCTCCAGTAATTTGAGTGCATGAAGAGACAGGATACACTTTCTGTACTTAAACATATGAAGCTACTTAGGGACCCCCAATCAAAAATGGAATCTTATTATAGAAAGTAGATCATTTAGAAGGAAACTTTATAAGGTACTTCAAAGCGATAGCATTATTAAGAGGTTTACAAGTGAAGATAAAGAGCAGGCTAACAGTAGATGGAACTTTCTGATCTTACGCTAAGGAAATCAGTTCATTTTTTTTTAAATACTGTTACGGGCTACTGGGTATTAAAATGAATTAAACAATTCCTTAATTAAAGATACTAATATTTATTAACGAAAGTGATTAAAAGAATACAATTAAGCTATTAACAATTAAATTATTGAACTAATATAAATTTATAATAACAATATTCTAAATATTTATTATCTAGGCCTAACTCCTATTTAATTATTACAATAATATAAGATATTACTAATTCTAGATAGCTTAACTAGTTATAATAGTTTCTATGAATATTATAAAATTACACTACAATTTATAACTAATAATTAACACTTACAGTTCACTAGTCCACCGACCGTAAGATTCTCCAAGTATGACAAACTGATACACAGTAACAAACAGAAACAGTTTATTACACTCGCAAGACTGTCACAGTTCACTGACACACTTATTACACTGGCCGGTTCAACACTGACTAGTTTATCACACTGACACTCACTTATCACAGATCTTGCGTGGTCTACTCTCAGGCTAAGACTGACTGCCTCGAGGTGAGGGAAGTATTTAAAGAGGCAAGGCCGAACATTCTAGAACACGAAGGGGCCAGACAATTCTGGAATCTTCTTAATCCTTTTCCGACAAAAGGAGACGATCTAGAACGTTCCTAATCCTATTTTAACTTCTCCCGCCGACGGATTTAAGCCGCTAATCCCCTTGCTTCCGTCTTCCTGCCGGCGCCCGTAACACTGCCCCCTCCTTAAAAGAGCTCTGCCCCAGAGCAAGTCCGGAGAAATCGGGCATTTATGAGCTTCTACTGATGTAGACGTACTTTCTTTCCAGGGGTTGAACGTGCACACCAATATGGCAACTGCAGAGTTGGCGAATGTCTGTTCGATCATGTCCCTGACAATCTTCCACTCCAAGCCGTCATATCCACAGCCCAACTTCGGAATAGCGAGCTTAGTGACACGCAGTCTCAGAAGCTTACTCCGAAGGTCGTCGAGGCTTCGCCGCAGTGCGTCATATGTTGGCCTCTGATCAGTGGCACGCTTGGTAACCAAGTAAAACAGGTGTCGTCCTTCGTACGGCTGGTGGAGTGCCTTCCCGACACTTGGTCCTTGGCGTTACAGCTCCTCAGTTCCGCCGAACTTCTTCCTGAAGACCGTTGCAATCCCTCGAGAAGTCCTCAGATCTTCGGCAACGCAATGGGCCAGAGAATACTCCACTGGTAACGAGAAGATATCCCTGTAGATTACCTGAGTTACTCCACGGGTCCCTGGTACTTTAGTATGAGCAACTGAGTTATTTGTCTTGACGTTGTTTAGGTACCTGACCTGCTGGTCTTCTTTCGGGCCGTGTTCTCCTTTGTACGGGGCCAGTCTATTGAAATGGACTACCTTGGGTTTTCCTTTAGGCTGCTTCCTGATCCTGTATATGACGTCGTTGATCCTCTTGACGATCTCAAACGGGCCGTCCCAGGAGTTCTGCAGTTTAGGTGAGTAGCCTCGCCTTCTTCGAGGATCATGTAGCCAGACCAAGTCTCCAGGTTGGTAGCCACCCTTCTCAGCCCTGATGTCGTAACGCTCCTTCATTCTGTCACTGGCTCCCTGGATGTTTGTGCGAACCTTCTCGTGGATATTATCCAATCGCTTCCGTAGATCCGAGACGTACTCCTCTCCGGCAATTTCCTCATCAGGCTTGAAACCGAATTTCAGATCACAAGGCAACCGAAGTTCTCTGCCGAATACCACATTTGCAGGAGTCTGCCCCGTTGCCTCACTGACTGAACTGCGGTAGGCCAGCAGGAACAGGTGAAGATACTGGTCCCAGTCTCGCTGATGGTCGGAGACCACTTTGGACAAATATCGACCCATAGTCCTGTTCATGCGCTCCACCATGCCATCGGATTGAGGGTGAAGAGGTGTCGTCCTGGTCTTCCGTATTCCCAGTGCTTCGCACATCCCGGAGAAGACTGCAGACTCGAAGTTTCGTCCCTGGTCAGAGTGAAGTTCCATGGGTACTCCAAACCTACTGACGAGCTGCTTCACCAGTACGTCCGCAACCGTGACTACCTCCTGATTCGGAAGGGCGTAAGCTTCCACCCACTTGGAAAAGTAGTCCATGGCCACGAGAATATACCGGTTACCTTCATCGGTCACAGGGAAAGGGCCAGCGATGTCGATTGCTATTCTCTCAAACGGTGCTCCCACGTTGTACTTCCTCATTGGGGCCTTCTTTCTTCTTATGGGTCCGTTAGAAGCCGCACAAGTCGCACAACGCCTGCACCAGTCCAGCACATCGTCCTTAAGGTTCGCCCAGTAAAAGGGTTCACGTACCTTTTCCAATGTACGGTGAACTCCAAGGTGGCCGCCAGATACTCCGTCATGAAGTTCCCTGAGCACTTCGGGCACTTTACTCTTTGGAACGATGATCTGTAGTCTGTGCTGATCTCCTTCCGTGTTCTCCAATGCCCGTTTCAGCAGCCCGTTGGCCACTAGAATGGAGTCCCATTGGGCCCAGTAAGTCTTTACATTCTTCGACATTGGAGCAACATCCTGCCAGGTTGGTCTTCCTTGCCCTGATAGTTTCCACTGCTTCATTTGTTTCAAGTCCGGGTCCTTGTCCTGCCCCTTCGACACCTCTGCATTCTGCCAACTGTCCATGACCACTGTTGTCCTCAACACTGCTGCCTGCTTCTCTTCTTGTCGAGAACAATGCCCGCAGTCTTCGCCACAAGGCCTCCTTGAGAGCGCATCCGCATTTCTGTGACTCGTTCCAGCACGATGAGCAGATTCAAAGTCATATTCTTGAAGGCGCTCTATCCATCTCGCCACTTGTCCTTCTGGTGACTTGAATCGTAGCAGCCACATTAGAGCCGCGTGGTCCATTCTCAGGAGGAATCTTCTGCCGTATAGATATTTGTGAAAATGTTCTATAGATTTCACCACTGCCAGAAGCTCCTTCCTTGTGACACAGTAGTTGCGTTCCGGAGCTGAGAGCGCTTTACTGAAATATCCAATAACCCTTTCTTCTCCATCTTGGAGCTGAGAGAGGACGCTTCCAATAGCAGTGTTGCTAGCGTCTGTGTCAAGTATGAACTTGCCCTCGGGACGTGGATAGCTCAGAATAGGAGCACTACTCAACTTATTCTTCAACTCCTCGAAAGATGCCTGACACTCGTGATCCCAAAGGAAAGTCCGTTTTTCCTCGGTGAGCCTGGTAAGAGGTTTTGCAATGTTTGCAAATCCTTTCACGTACGTAAGTTTTCTCGGCCTCTGCACCTACTACAGGAGCTGTAGTAGGTGCAGAGGCCGAGAAAACTTCTTACTTGGTGCTTATCTCGAGGTACTGGCCAGTCGGTGATCGCTGCAATCTTCTCTGGGTCAACGGCAACTCCGTTGTCCGACACAACATGCCCCAGATAGTTGACTTGCCTTCGGAAGAGATGACACTTATTCGGGTTCAATTTTAGGTTCGCTGCACGCAGTCGTTCGAAGACCTTCTCCAGATTGTTCAGATTGTGAGCGAAGGACTTTCCCAGCACAATGATGTCATCTAGGTATACCAGGCAAATTTCCCAAGAGAGGCCTCTTAACACGCTTTCCATCAGCCTCTCAAATGTTGCAGGAGCATTGCAAAGTACGAATGGCATTACCGTAAATTGCCAGAGTCCAGTCCCAATCGAGAACGCTGTCTTTTCTTTATCTTCAGGTTTCAATCCAACCTGCCAATATCCACTGCGGAGATCCAAGGTAGAGAAAAGTTCACACCCCTCCAGGGTGTCCAACGTATCATCAATCCTGGGGAGCGGATAACTGTCTTTCTTGGTGACGTTGTTCAGAAGGCGGTAGTCTACGCAGAATCTCGCTGTGCCGTCCTTCTTCACCAATACAACAGGAGACATCCAGGGGCTACTCGAAGGCTCAATGACACCATCAGTCGCCATCTCCTGGATGATCTTCTCGGCGTCCTCCCGTTTGGCTAACAGCAGCCTCCGCGGGACCTGTCGGATGGGCTTAGCATCCCCGGTGTCAATCCTATGCTGGACGATATCCATTCTACTCCGTGGCCCTGGGCTGATCTCGAAAACGTCCTGCCATCGGATAATCATCTTCTTCACTTCCTCACTCTGTTCAGGCGAGAGTTCCCGGCATGATTCGTCCACAAATCCTGTCAGTTCTGCCGGCAATCTTCGCAGCTCGGTGGGTTGACGTTGCAGCTGACGTACCACTGAGGTAGCGGTTGTACATTCCCCTACCGGTGTTCCTTTGTTCAGCTTTACTGGGAAGCTGTTCAGGTTCATTAGCCGAATCGGAGTGGTACGTCCGACCTTGATGAGAGACCTTGCAACCATTACGCCGCGTCCGATCTCCTGTTCTTCTTGTCTTCCAAGTTCAAGTAGCATACATTGACCCTCAGGTATATGTCCTTCGACCGTCCCATGCGTTATGATTTGGCTCCGTGCAGGTAAAGAGGTGTCCTCTAGTAAGCGCACTCGTGCGTAGATGTCCTTTCCCTGCCGAAGGATGACTTCTTCGTCTCCCATCGTCATCACACCTCTCGCCATATCCAGCTTGATCCCGTATGCGATCATTAAGTCCGTGCCCAATATGACATCTTCATCAATATCTGCCACGAGAGCGCGGTGCTTCAGATGTTGATCCCCGATGATGAAGTAGGCAACTGTCTCCCCGTAGACCTTGGCTGGCTCTCCTGTGGCAGTCCGTAATGTCCAAATCGTTGGCAACATCTTCTCAGCAGGAACTGTCTTTGAGCTCAAGATTGTCTTGGTTGCGCCGGTATCCAGTAGCAGACTTCGCAGCTGCCCGTTCACCTTCCCATCAACGTAGAAGCTGTTCGTTCTGCTCCCTAAAGACGCAAGTCTACTGGTCTTCCTCGGGCCTCTGACGTAGCGGGCTGATAGTTGTTCCTCCCCATCAACCCTACTTCGTTCCTGTGGCTTTTCTTGCTTCTTGGATGGACACTTGCTTCTAGGTTGTCCAAGTTGGCCGCAGCTCCAACAGCATATCTCCTTCTTACGGGTCCTTAGTGCCTCCAAAACCTTTGTCAGAATATCTTCGACGCTAGGGATCACATTAGGCTCCGCTTCTGCTGCTCGAACTCGTGCATGACCCCGTACTGTCTGACAGCCTCGAACTCCATGGCCTGAGATAATGCGTCTCCCAAAGTCTTTGGCCGGGCGAGCTTCACTGCCTGTTGCGTCTCGGGGTCCCTAAGTCCATCCAGGAATTTGTCGACAGCCAGGCTCTCGTAGACATCATCGGTGACCGATAGGTAAGCATTCCTCACCAGCCGTGCAATGTCTGCCTCAAATTCCTATATAGCTGGTCCATGTGGCGGTGGCCGAAACGCATCTCCAGTCTTCTAACCAGCTCCCCGTAGTTAGACCGCTCCGACATGGGCATCCCGTGCAGTACTCCCAAGGCGTCTCCACACAAGGCCAGGCACAACGCTGAAACTTGGGTCTCTTTTGACCACCCGTGGATCGAAGCCACTGCCTCGAAGAGAGTCATGTAGTCCTCCCACGGCGTCTTTCCGTCGAATACTGGAATGGTGTTGTGATTTGGTGGCGTCCCAGCATTGGCGGGCATAATGGTGCTATGAAGGCTGCCATCGGTGGAACGGTCGGTGGCGATCGTCGGCGGGTTGGTCAAACATCCCTCGAGAGCTTCTATTCTTAACCTAAGTTCGTTTTCTATTGAATTCAATTTTTCTCCTAACCTAGATTCTACATTAGCTACTTCATTATTTACATTTTCCATTAACATAGTTTCTAATGTGCCTAACTTAGACTCTAATGTATCCAATAAATCACTTTTAACAGTACCTAATTCATTCTGTACATTACCTAGCTCATTTTTAACAGTACCTAATTCATTACCTAGATTATTTTCTACATTGCTTAACTCATTTTTAAAAGTTGCAGACAACCTGCTTAAATCAGTTTCACCAGAACGCCATCTGGATTTTCTCCTAAATCTACAAAAAATTGACGCAAGCGCTGTTGCAGCACACTTTTAGTTCCAGATGAATCCAGATCACGTTCCTCCAATTCCCGTTTCAAATCCGCAACTTTTAAATCAATTAATTTAACACTTTTAGAAGCCATTATACATATAGTAGCCCAATAATTACAAAATGCAAAATAATAGCAATTACGCAATAATCCCACTTCTGACACCAATTTGTTACGGGCTACTGGGTATTAAAATGAATTAAACAATTCCTTAATTAAAGATACTAATATTTATTAACGAAAGTGATTAAAAGAATACAATTAAACTATTAACAATTAAATTATTGAACTAATATAAATTTATAATAACAATATTCTAAATATTTATTATCTAGGCCTAACTCCTATTTAATTATTACAATAATATAAGATATTACTAATTCTAGATAGCTTAACTACTTACAATAGTTTCTATGAATATTATAAAATTACACTACAACTTATAACTAATAATTAACACTTACAGTTCACTAGTCCACCGACCGTAAGATTCTCCAAGTATGACAAACTGATACACAGTAACAAACAGAAACAGTTTATTACACTCGCAAGACTGTCACAGTTCACTGATTTTTAGATTTTTTTTTTTTTTTTGGGGCGATCAACATCTTGGTCATTACGCCCTTTGCACTTTTATGTATATTACGGTATTTTTAATTGATTTTGCCTTTTAATCTTCTTTGGTTTGCGTACTAATTTTTTCTTTTATATATTTCCTAATTTATACTTTAATTGCGTCTTATATTTTACGGTAGAGATCTATTTCTTTAAAAAGGTTTATTATTTTATCTATTGTATTTTTCGAATCTTCTAGTGCAAGCTCTATAGACCGGGGTATTTTATTATTTTCAAAGTTTTTTTAGTAGTAATGTACAATCTTCTATTATATGTTTTACATTCATTGTTGATTGACATGATTCGCAATGTGGTTGGGGCTCCTTGGTAATTAAATGTGCATGAGTCAGGTTGCAATGACCGATCCTCAGCCTTGTCGTAACTACTTCTTCTCTTCTATTCCCTCTTATTGCACTTGTCCACTGCTTCGTACTTTTTTTTATATTTCTAAGCTTATTAGTCAGTGGTATTTTGGTCCACATGGATTCCCAATTTTTCCTGACCCTGTTCTTTAAAAATGCCTTCACATCGTTCGGCTCATATATTTGTAGAGGTGGGCTATTCATCATTGCAGCTTCTTTGGCAGCACAGTTCACTGACACACTTATTACACTGGCCGGTTCAACACTGACTAGTTTATCACACTGACACTCACTTATCACAGATCTTGCGTGGTCTATTCTCAGGCTAAGACTGACTGCCTCGAGGTGAGGGAAGTATTTAAAGAGGCAAGGCCGAACATTCTAGAACACGAAGGGGCCAGACAATTCCGGAATCTTCTTAATCCTTTTCCGACAAAAGGAGACGATCTAGAACGTTCCTAATCTTATTTTAACTTCTCCCGCCGACGGATTTAAGCCGCTAATCCCCTTGCTTCCGTCTTCCTGCCGGCGCCCGTAACAATACTATCTAGAACCAAATGGTTGCAAGATGTAACAGAAACTAAATGGTTGCAAGATGTAACAGAACCTAACTGGTGGATTTTCATTCATTGTACTCAGAGCACACTGCAGGCTTAAACACCTACATATTAATAAAGTATTGGAGGAACCTTTTATAAAAAATAAAAGGTTAGTAATGGAAGAAAAATAGTTCTCAATTTTTTATCAAGGGGAGAGAGCCAAAAATGCCAATATGCTAATAAGAAGCGATACACCAATATTTATTAAGATATGATACTCATAAGATTATTAAACAAAAAATTAAGAGTCATGAAAACCCAAAATCCCCAGCTTTGGAATAGGGCCAGTAAAGAAAAATATTTTTTAACAGGATGTCTATAGTCAATATAAATTTAAGAACCGCTGATACAATCAATATTAATCAGAATACTTACTTTCTGTTTTACTTTGAGTGATTTCGAGAACCCTTCTTCCAATATCTAATGCTTTGCGTAGATCTCCAGAAACAGCTGCGACTTTACTCGCCAGAAGCTGAAGAGCTCCACCTTTTAAGACATCATCCACTCCTCCCTAAAAGTAGAGACAAAATAAATTAAGCTTGGAAAAATAAAAATAGTAGAGGATTAAGAAAAAGAAAAATATGCATACATTTTCCCAAAATTTATGATAAAATATTGTTTTCATTCCCACTTACATAAAGTTAGTATTTTAATTAATAATTTACAATAAAATTACATAAAATAAATCAGTTGAATTGAAATAACAAATCATTAAAGCATATTTTCCTGTCATAGATAGTTGTGATCATATATTAATATATGTTTTCTTACTATTCAAATCTTTCTAATTACACTACTGATTCAGTCAGATCATGTTCTATTCACAACAAAACACTGTTACAAATCTGACATCTGGTGCACAAAAAAAAAAAAATGAGAGAATCAGTAAAGATTAACTTTAAACTCCAGTGCAAGATATAGAGAACAAACACAGTGTAGGTATATAAAAATTCGAAACATTCTTCAAATACTAAATCCGAAGAAAGGTGAACTATCTGTTAGACAAACTATACATGGTTGAAAATCTACAAATCTAAAATAAAATTAGTAAAATGCCATGCAAAAGAGGCGAAACTAAACTTTTTACAAGAATCATAAAACTTCAGATTGAGATATAACATTTGAAGACATCCATTACTGCATATTTTTGTTTGATTCATGATTTAGAAAATAAACCATGAATCAAACAAAATATGCAACAATCTATTAATAATTGTAAAACAAAAATGTATTTACTCGTATTTTTTGGCTTTAAATGTAGTGGTAATATAAGCAATAACTCCTTTTCAAGCCAATGTCACTAGTTCACCGGGGCTGTAGATATAAACCATGTAATAAATGACTAATGGTGAAAGAATTGTAGACAATGAAAACATATTTTGTTGAAGTTTGGACAAAACACTTATTAATTAGTATAAATTCAAAAACACTTATTAATTAGTATAAATTCATTATATATTAGTAAGTTTTTCATTTGTGTGTTTTCTAGTGACTGCATCTGAAACAAACTTCAACAATATATATTTTTAGTATCAACAATACTTCTTGTAATACATTAATTTTATAATAAATGGTACCAAATTATATAATTTCTTCTTCAAGAACACAGAACTATTGACCATCATTTGACCATCTTAGGATATAAGCCTACCCCCTTACTAAAGGAATGATTACCACTGGGAAAACAACTTTATTGGAAATTATTTACAAAAATGATTGCAATACACAAATTACCTCTTTCAACCTATCAGTCAATATTTCACAAATTTCTTCTCTTGAATATGGTGGAAAATTAATTAATATCGGTAATATATCCAACTTAGCCTCCAGCCTTGGCAGAACTCTGTCAGTTAAATCAAGAGCGTTTGCAATTCCGACAAGAACTAGGTTTGATTTGTATAATAAAGGCCACTCAAATATGGTATACAATAGAGTTTGTTTTTTACTTTCTAATTGATCCATTTCATCAAGAATAAGCATTCTGAAATTAAAAGAGATAAATATAAAATAAATATAAGTTATTGTTATGTTATATAGAAGTTATAAATACAATAAAACAGATAAATATAAGTACATGTATGTACTTTTGATAACTTGTTTTGATTTTTAATCATACTCGTGTGCATGAGGATAACCAGTAAGGAAATAACATTATATTCTTTACTAAATAACCTCATGTACAGGAGTATTAATAGAAATAAAAAAAACAAAGTAACAGAACTAATATACAACTAAGAAACAAAACTAATACACAAATAAGTTATGAAATGAAAATAAATAAATAAGTGTTGTCTTTACATCATTTTTTGAGAGGATTTGAGGTATTTTTGAATTGCCTCTAAAGTCTTTTTTTCAGTAGTTCCAACTTTTATTTTCAATTCTGCTGCAATCCTTTTGAAAGCAGCATTTGCAGATTTTAGCCCGGTACAGTTCACATAGATAATTTTATAATTATTTGAAATCTGCAAGAATAAAATATATAATAAATACATGCAAAACAAATCAGTTATAACATTCTAAAATAAAAATACCAACACTGTTCTGTGAAATAACATGGTTCACACAGGCTGTTTTACCAGTTCCAGGAGGCCCAGAAATGTAAATAGTCGTTGACTCTCTCATCTCTGAAGCTTTTAATAAGAGTTCTGAAATCCTATTAATTTTATCGTGACGTTTATACAATTTTTCAGGATGACCAGAATGAAGAACTCTAATAGCATGAGACAAGTTTTCATCTACAAACAAAACATAAATATAATAAATTAGTCCACAGTCATTTATATTATGTAAAAATATATTCTGTCGTAAATGATTGAATTATTCATAAATATTGACAATTCAGAGAAATTGTGCTAAATTAAAATCATTACATTTAATTTTAAAATTAACAAATACTTCACTTTTTACTAACGCACATTTTGATAGAATTGTACTTATACTAACAAACAAACAACACACACACACCTTCATTTGGCTGCACATTTGTTGTTGACTCCTTTGAAGGTTCGTTTTTAAAAGTTTTTGGAGGACTGCAACTATTATCATTCAAGATAGCCTCTGAAATTAATAGTATCTGTTAAATAAACTAAGTGCTACACAAAATAAATTTACCATTTATAATTAAACAAATAAATTACCATATTACCATATATATTATATTGGAAATACATATTGGAATATTACCATTACTTCTTTTAACAGTCTTTTCATTGATAGGACTGATGATCTCCTGATCATTTACAGTAGGATCATTCTCTTTTCCATCCTGTTTGGCTTGATATCGAGTCAAAAATCGCTTTTTAGCAGGAAAAGTTATGGTTTTCTGAACACTATTCATAGTTTCTAAACTTGAATATAAAAACAACAATATTAAATTTCCAAAAAGAAAAAAAATGCTAACTAATTGCCCTACAAACTTGTATAAACTATCACAATTGTGCTGAAATTGGCAATGTCAGAATCAACAAGTGAAACGCTGACACTCTGCCAGCCCGACCAATATGATTAGCGCGGGAAAAACAAAGCAAGGTGGGAGAAATATAGCGGGTTGTATGGAAAACATCGATACATTACAATATTAAGTATCGATTATAAATGTCAGCCCTAAACTACCGAAAAACAAAACCCTTTAGACATTTCGAACCCTGAAATGTCTAAAATTAGGCAGAATTGTCTTCTAGTGGTTTCGGCGTTCAATTGCTCGATAGTAAACTATTGATATCTGGCCGGTCAAAATCAACCACAGTGGCAGCAGAAACTTTTTTTTTTAATGGCA
Source organism: Arma custos (assembly GCA_037127475.1). NCBI lineage: Eukaryota > Metazoa > Arthropoda > Insecta > Hemiptera > Pentatomidae > Arma > Arma custos. The sequence continues at coordinate 71,146,990 of CM073764.1, forward strand.
TTGGATATTTCCATCCATACAGCCAGCTATGTATTTGTTGGTTAACTGTTAAGTTGGATGCCAACAGCACGTGGTTTTTCCCAGATGGTTACCGCCTGTTTTTCCCAGGCGGTCACCCATCCAAGTGCTAACCACGCCCAACGTTGCTTAACTTCGGTGATCTGACGAGAACCGGTGTGTTCAATGTGGTATGGCCGTTGGCATAGCAGAAACATCACGACAGGCATATGTGAAATGATAGCGGTAATACTCGTCAATGATGGTAAGGAGGTAGAAGTTCTGTGATCTGGACGGGAGATGGCCCTTAAAATCTATGTTGATGCGTTCAAATGAAGAGGTGGCCTTTACCTAAGTTTTACTTCAGCACAGATGGTACAGCTTGAAGTCATCTTCTTGACATCTTCAAGTGAAAAGGGAATGTATTTACATCTGAGCCAATGGTACATATCATTGTAACACCAGGGTGGCACAAAGATTGTTGAAGCTGGAGCAAGTCAGTAGAAGTGGAAGGAGTAACCCCGTATGCTAGAAATGGCATGTAGAAGGCAAAAAAAAAGTAGAAGTGGACGCATTGCAGACACGGGAGAGTGTGCCTGCCTTGGTGTTGTCCTCATCAGGGTGATAAGATATGCCATAAACGAACGGAGCTAGCTCTAGTCACCATCTAGTGATCTTTTCATGTTTTACCTTACTCTCATGCTTTCGGTCAAAAATGAAAGCCAGGGCCTCTTGATCTGTTACGAGGCGAATATGCTTGCCAAGGAGGAATGCTCTCCAATGTTTCAAAGATTCAACAATTGCCGCAGCCTCCTTTTCGATTGATGGGTGTCCACTGAATTCAGATCTCCTTAATGATCGTGAGAAAAATGCAACCGGCAGTCCATCTTGACTAAGGTTGCTACCAGTGCAAACTTAGAGGCACCGGTATCTACTACAAACGGACGATATTCATCGATGATTGTGATGAATGAGTTGGCGATATCCTTTTTTAGCTTTTCGAAAGAAAAAAAAAAAGCAGCAGATGGATTCAGCGGAAATGATCTAGCATCAATCAAGACCCGGATTTTATCTGAAAATTTAGGCAACCACTTCGAGTAATTAACAAAGAAACCAAGAGCCCGCTTCAGTGATTCAGAGTTATGTGACAGTGGCATATTTAACAATGGAGCAAGCCGTGTTGGGTCTGGCTTGATTGAGTGGAATGAAGCAAGATATCCCAGAAGGTTTACGCTTGCGAGGTCAAATTTACTTTTCTCTTTATTGGTTTAAGCCAATGTGAGAACTCCTTTCCAGCAGATGGCGAATCTGGACTTGCACAGAATTTGTCTGGTTTTAGATGCTTGTCCATTGCGGATTACAAGATTTCTTTAAATGTTTTCATGTTTGAACACAATTCACATCCACGAAATCACAAACTAAACAATAAATTCCGTGACTGAATCTCCGACCTGAAGGTTTGAATTTTTAAAATGACATGACTCGTAAATATCGTGGAATCAAAAACTTTAAAACACGAGCGAAAGGTTAGATTGTTTTTAGGCTAATAACATTGTGATGATAAAGAAGAACGAATGTTTTGCTCTTAGAAAGGTTTTTATTTGCTTAAAACAACCACTGTACAAGAAGGGTGAGTTTACAGAACATATCAATGGTTGTCTGTCATGTTAGACAACAGTAACAAAACTTTCCCCCACACGAGTGGGATTAAATCATCACAAGGGGTAACCTGTATACAGGGCGTTTCAGGATTCAGTAGCCAAACTGAAAATTTGAACTAAGAATCTGATAACAAGAAAACAAGTACTTTTTTCAAAGAGTGTTAATCTAAAAACTAAACTATAACGTCGTATCAATTGAATCTGAAACGAATCTAACTGAATTCAGTTTAAGTAAATAATTTTTTAATATTCCACACTTCATTCGGGGATTCGGAAGACATTTCTATTTCTTGGATAAAGTTATGACGAAAGTATCTTGAATTTACATATTTTCAATTTTTCATTTATTACAAGACAATAGAATATGGATATTGTTCTCCCTTTATATTAGTATAACATCTCTGCTACCAAGTAGTTTGAACTAGACGTTCTCGATGGATCTAGATTTTGTTTATCAACATTGTCCGCTATTAGATAAGTTTTGAAAAGTGTTATCTGTGATATTACGTTATTTGGAATTAATATTTGTATTAAAGTTCAAAGATTGTTTAAAAAGTATCTAAATGGCTCCCAGTCCGTTCTATACCCTCCGACATGGAGGGTTTCTTTAAGGGAGTTAAGTTTGGGTTTCAGGTTTGAATTTTATTTTGATTTTATCAAAATGAATGTTCCCGGTACCAGCGTCATTAAACAACTTCCACCTAAAGATCTTAGAGCAGAGCTCAGATTATTCATAGCTGGAGTTGGTAAACCATCTACTGGGAGCCCTCTGGAACTTATCAGGAAGGGATTTTCGCTTTTAAAATCTCTCCCTGCTTCTAAAGATGCTGTATTGGAATACTTCGGATCATTTTATGAAAAATCAGTTGCAAATTATTTAAATCAACTGGAGGTCCGTTATATTCTCTGTTATGTTTCTCTTTGAAATTGCCTGTTACTAATTTCTAATCATTCTCAACTTTTATTTTCTCTTTTAGAATGGAGGTATTAAAGATCCAGCATCTTCATCATTCGATCAAGGAGACAGTATTTTAAATGAAATTCATTTATCTTTGTATAACTTTATTTCCACTAACCCTGCAGGCTGGAGGATCATTTTTATTAAATGGTCGTTAAGCTTATTAGGTTTGAATATGCCTAATTGCAATACTGATTTTTTAAAACAATATGTATTAAATATCTAAATCATAATAAATCACAGGTACAATATCAACTAAGTATGCGGATCGAGGTAGGGCCCCAGTACATGGTTCACTGAGTGACAGCCTTCAGCAATGGTTGTCATGCAGAGCCACCAGGTCTTTGATTGATATTAATAATCACTGCATTACATTACTGGAATCTCATGAATGTTTTGAGCCAATTATATTCCTGTTAGGTAATTATTGGACAACTTACTTAATATTCATTAATGTTATTTTTGGTAATTCTTCTGCAGGTTTTCCTATTGAATTGAGTCACAAGTTTTAACTCTTCATTCATTTCCCTTTTAATATTATCAAAAAATAAATGTGTAAATATCGGTAATCATTTCATCTAGAAATGAATGTTTCAACAATTACATATCATCTATACTTCAAAATGTTAATTAGTTATTTCTTGATGAGAGGATTACCAAAATCATTACCCATAATTACATCTTCTTTTACATACTCAAGCTCATGATAACTTGTAATTTTGGAAAATTCTAAAAATGAAGCGAATAAACAATTCGTCAAAACTTGTAACTCAATTCGATGCTACAACCTATGGAACAAATACCTTATATTTTATTTGAATGTATTTGGTTCTTCATGTTATTAACTATAGTATAATGTTTATGTTTGCTATTAGCTTAGTTTCTGTTTTAATTATTAGTATCCTAATTTTATTTTTTTTAAAACCTCTAATATGATTTTTGTATTGCCTTTATTGAACTACTAATGCAGAATATTGAGAATAAAATACAAAGTTGAAAGTACAAAAATGAGAGAAATGGGAGAGAAACAGTTGAGAAATTCAGAAGGGACTTGGTGACACTGTCTTGACTTACCATTAAATACCATTACTCAATTGGGAGGTGTACACAACATTAAAGAACACATTAAAAATATTTTAACGTGCATACAATTTTTACTTAAATTCACTTCACAGTCCTCAGCATTTATTATTATACCATAGCAAAGTAGAAAATCTTATCCTGTCCTACCCTCTAAGAGATAATGCTATCTCAGATAATCTCATCTAGAACAAATATGCTCAGCAATGTGAAATTATAGAATTTTTCATGAATCCTCGGCATTACTATTCTTGCGTCCATTGTTTGAAATCTGTTCATACATGTCTTATTTTACTGGCCATTCAGTGCCTGCAGATCTTCCCCCTCTCTAGAGCAGTACACAATAGGAGGATGGTAAAAGAATTATTTTACTTTATAATAAATGATAATAGATACTTATTTCATACTTCGATAAATTTTATTTAAATTTTTGTCTTCCTTATCTTAATTTTTATTATTTATTAGGTTATCAGTTTTTATCTAATTGGTCTTGCTCTGACTTTTTTATTTATTGATTAATTTAAAAAAAAATTGTAGCATTTTTTTAATAAATCTTGTTTTTAAAAAGGTTTCTTGTGATGATTATACCATAGCGAGGTAGCTCAAACGTAGAGCGCTGAGTTTCCGTTCCAGGTTCGAATCTGGCTGTGGCAGATAATTTATTTAATAATTAGTTAACAACCATCTAGTTAATGAGTCCACCATGCCTCTCTAAAGTGGGTTCCCTTAATAGGGGAGAAAAACCTGGCAGTTTAGCTCGATTTTGCCAAATCGCCTGCCTGCACAACCGTTGTCCTAGGAATAGTACAGCCTCTACCATATACCATATGCATCAAAGACCTTTGATGGTTTGTAGTGGAACATGTTTACACGGCATAGGCTTGTTTATTGGTTTATTTTTACTTAATATATAACTCTAAAATAATTAGTGATAAAAAGTTGAAATTCTTGAATTGTTGTTAGATCTGCACAATTATCAGAAGTGATACTTTACTTGGAGGTCATTCTGTTAATCACTATACAGGGTGTCCTGAATTTAAATGGCAAAACTTCAGGAACTTATAGGGGACCGAAAAACTAAGACAAAAAGTCCTTTAGTGATTTGCTCGTTTTTGCTTAGATTAAGAGAAAATCGCAAAAAAAGAAACAAAACAAAAATGTTACAGGTAGCAATTATCACCTTTCAAAGTTCGTCAGGCTAGGCAGTGAGATATGTAAACACTTAATGTTATCCTTTACATTCTTTTATTTGTTTAAATTTTGGCTTCCTTCTAGGAATTCTATTATAATTCCTAAATTAGTCTTCAGTCAGTTACTCAGATATTTTTGTGTGAATAGCACCAGCCACAATGCCGCATACATATTCTAATGTTGAATACGCTGATTTGATTTTTGTGTATGGTTTCTGTAATGGTAATGCTTAGAAGCGGTGCGGGAGTATGCGCACCGATTTCCAAATAGAAGAGTGCCTAATCGACGAGTCTTTTCGTTAACTTTTAATAGACTACGAGAGACTGGGTCATTCTTAATACGTAATGAAGGCGACCAATTCCAGGCAGCAGCAAGAGCAGATTATCGGAGAAGAAATTGTGTCCAACGCCACTTCGATAACAACCCTGAGACTAGCATCCGAAGAGCATCTGCTGCATTAGCAATATCGCGGCAAGCAATATGGTGAACTTTGAAAGGTGATAATCGCTACCCATACCATCTTCAAAAAGTTCAGAATTTATTACCTCAAGAGATTGAATTTTAGTAACTGGTTTCTTGGAAAAATTCGTGATGATAATTTATTTCCATTAAAAATTATATGGACCGATGAAGCTACCTTTACAAGAGGAGGAATTGTTAATCAAAGAAATTATCATGTAGGGGCTCTTGAAAATCCCAGAGCTATTAGAGAAAATAGGTTTCAGCATGAATTTGAACGTTTGGCTTGGAATTTGGAATGGATTACTGGTGGGACCATATTTTTTACCTGGAAGATTGAATGGTATCACATTTACACATTTTTTAGAGAACGACTTTTCTAATTATTTAGATGACATTCCCTTACAACAGCGGATTGAAATGTGGTTCCAACTCGATGGATGTCCAGCTTATTATAGCAGAGTTGCTCGAGCTTGGCTGGATATAAATTATTCACAACGATGGATTGGACGTGGAGGAGTAGTTCCTTGGCCACCCAGATCACCTGATATGACAAGGAGAAAGTTTATTCGGTGTCAATCAACTCAAGAGAGCAATTAAGAGACCGAACCATAGATGCAGTGCACCAAATATCATCAGAACAATGTTTAGCTGCAATTTATCAAGTGAGTGCTAAATGTAATGCTTGCATTGGTGCAAGAAGACAACATTTTGAGCAATATTTACATTAAAAAGAACATAACATAAATATAAATGTAAATAAATAAGTATAAAAATGAAAACTTGTTTTGTTTCTTTTTTTGCGATTTTCTCTAAAACTAACCAAAAATGAGCAAATCTCTAAAGGACTTTTTGTCTTAGTTTTTCGGTCCCCTATAAGTTCCTGAAGTTTTGCCATTTAAATTTGGGACACCCTGTATAGTAGAAAAAAAACCTGTACCACTACCATCCGTGGAGGATCTGAAGTTCAGTACATGGTAGAGACTGAACTGTTTCCCAGAAAACGATTATGCAGGAGGTACCCAGTGTTTGGGTACCCACTTTATAGAGGCTAGGTGAGTCCCATGAAGGTTCCTAGATCCCATAGGATCCATCTCTGGCCGCTAACAGATTAAATAAAACTCTGCCAGTGAGCGGGATTCGAACCCAGAAGCTTCGGTACAACTTAAGTACTCTACCACTGAGCCACCCAGTTCCCATATGTGATTTTCATCAAAATAAAAAGCGAAATTTCTCAAATTTGGTATTTAAGACTTATGTTATTGGGGATAACATATTGAATTTTTATTAAAAGCAAAACCAAATTTTCTTTTTCTTTTTTTATGTATCATTCAAATTTTGATTCAAAATCATGTCTTAAAAAATTCTTTTTAATTGCCCAAGTCAATTGCCCAGCGACTGTCTAATGTCCCGAATGCCCTGTTCCTGTCTATATTTAATTATGAAACAAGTAGCTCAATGTGTTGAAAGACTGGGAGTTGGTCAGGGCTTCCGAAGCATGAGAGCTCTACGACAGTCGCTGCGAGAGAATTATTATGAAGAATGGGCTAATTGCAGACGGAGTCCGTCATTTTAAGGAGACACTGAAAACCTACAGGTATATATGCAAGAAACAGGTTCTCTCAGGGTCAGAGTTGACCAACGCCCTAAAACTGAACATCAACAATGCGCCCCTGCTTGGAGTCCCAGGAGCTAGTGGACAGGCGAGAGAAGTTAGGTCCCTCTGTCGCAAATGCGGCAGAGAGTCTGAAACACCAGCCCACGTGCTGGGTAAATGCTCCAACAACTCCCTCCTCATAACACGCTGACACCATAGGGTCAAACACGAATTAATGAGGCTCCTTAAAGAAAAAGACTTCGCCTGCTTTGACGAGGTCTATTGTATCGACACTGAGGGATCCACAAGAGATGCTGATATTGTCGCATTTCCGAAGAGTGGAAAGATAGCATGGGTGTTGGATCCGACGGTGAGATTTGAAAATAACGACCTTGACCAGGCAGGTGTAGTGGAAAGGGAAAATAAAGAAATATATGATAAGTGCATCCCTTTTCTAAAGAAGAAATTCCGTGAGATCTTCGGAGATAAAGAGTTCACCGTTAGAGGTCTATGGTTTGGGTCTCGCAGGACGATTCCGAAAAGAACATGTTGCTTCCTCGATGATCTGGGTGTCAGTGGCAGGGATGTGGCAGTGCTTGATGAAAATATTATACTCGACTCCCTGGGGATAATTCACCATCATATACATATTGTAGCTGATACCCCACACGATTGTTTTATATTTTTTTGCTTTCTCGTTATTAAGAAGAAAAAAAAGGGGGTAAAAAGAAATAGGCATTGTACTGTTGTTCTTAAGTATGTATTTTGATTAATGGCATGGAAAGGAGAAATATGTAATATATATGACAAGGAATGTGTAAAACGAATATTTTAATCGTATATACTGTTTATTATGGCAATCCAATGTAGTTGGACAGCACTGCTGAAAAAATAATGCATTTTTCTCTAGTATTGGGGAATTTTTTTATAACCTGAAATTTACTTGTTAATTTTATAATTTGTTTTCAGACTATATATTTATAATATATATATATATATATATATATATATATATATATATATATATATATATTTATTTAGTTCTTTTCTATATATTTATTTAGTTCTTTTCTATATATTTATTTAGTTCTTTTCTTGTTGTAGATACATGTATAAAGCATAGCCCTCATTTTGATTGGGTTGTTGCCCAGGTTGGAGGAAGCTTTCCTAATATTGTGACTTCCAGAGTTCTCTTAGCAGGCCTTCAGGACTTTACAAAAAATAAAGGATCTATGAATGTAAGGGATTTTGGAAGGAATTTTGTTGTTGTTTTTTTATTCTACAGTTATATTTTTATTTTATTTTAATATTTTTAAATTGCAGACTCCAAAAATAAAGTCAGTACTTGAAATAGTGATACATCTAGCCAGTTGTCACCATGATGAAATTGCTGCTGCTTTCAAGGAGATATTTAATGTATGTTTTATATTAACTATTATGATTTTGTAGCTGTTTGTATATATTCATTATTTGTATTGTTTTGTTTCATATGAAATGTCTGTTTTCAAAGTAAAGGTTATTTAATTAGAAAAAAATCCTGTACCACTACAACCTGTGAACAGGTCTTGGGTTCAATACATGGTAGAGACTGTACTGTTTCATGGACAACGGTTGTGCAGAGAGGTGATTTCATATGATCCATCTCTGGCTGCTAATAGACTAAATAAAAGACTGTTAAGACAACTTTATGAAATCAAAACATTTTTAATCAAAATATTTACCCTCATTATCTACATATTTTTCCCAACATGTTATCAAATTATCAGAACTGAAGAATTCAGGGTTTTGTGGTGAAATAAAGTCTGAAAATGTGTTTTTGATTTGAGAATCATTTCCAAAAATTTTATCCTTAAAGAATTTTGTCCAAATTTCATTCTCTCATTTAATAGATTTCTTTCTGCTCATTCTGAGCAGATGGAAATCTATTAAAGATAAGTCATTTAGCCATAAGCATCATTCATTTAGTTTCTTCACTGTCTTTCTTAAAACATGAGGTTTAGTGAGTTGTTATATAGGCCCCTTCGAATTAACGAATGCAGATTAGTTTTTAATAAGTTTTTGTTGTGTTATGTCAGTATCTCTGCAGTACGATATGGATGTCATGGTTTCACTTCTGAGAAGATAAGAGAAGAGAATTATTTATGAATTAATTATTTATTTATGAATTAAACTGCGTCGCCAGCTCAAAACTTCTCAAGCCAATGGCAAATGACTCGTTTGTTACAATACACTTCCCCAAATAATTGTAATGTTTCTTGGACTTGGGCTGCCGAGTGTCAAAGTTTAAATTCAAAAAAACTACTCACAAATCGTGTGATTTCAGTTTTTTTAGTGTATTTGATGGCATATTAAACAATGTTAGTTTAATTGTAGTGATAGCAGATTTTATCAAAAAAGAGAGGATTAATTGCAAGTCATTACAATCTGTAAACATAAACATAGCATTACAGCAGGAGCCTACTAATTCAACTTTCTTCTTCTTCTTCTTCTTTATCTTCCTCTTCTGCCATTCATTGTAGAGGAACCTCTATCTATTGGAACCACCTTCCCCAGACATATCCTCTTTATTTGGATATATCCCCCAGAAGTTGTACCCGGATTTTCCTGATTCTTACTCTTATTCTTTGTATGTGTTCTTGATACAAGACCCTTGGGAGACCTCGGGGCCTTCTGCCCAGTGGTCGGGCTTCCATTACCAGAGTTGTTTGCTGTTCCTCATCCATGCGACAGACATGCCCTTACCACTTCAATTGTCTGTTTTCATTGGAAGTCTTAAGTTCAGGCACCTATTTGTCTCTTATTGTCGCAATCCAAACTTTGGCCATCCTTGTTTTACCGGCCACTCTAAAAGATATCATTTCTGCATCTGTAATTCGGTTTATGTGTTTGTCAATCATGACCCAACTTTCATTTCCATACATTAATGTTGGGAGGTGGACTGCTTTGTATATGTGGAGCTTCTTCTCTTCCCCAATGTTTTGTGTCCGATTATACTGTTGTAGATCTGGTAATATATTGTTTTTGCTTTACTAATTCCACTTTGAATTTTAGAAATAATGAAAAACATTTCATTTGAAAAGCCCATTAGATCTTACCTTGTCTAGTTTACTGGTTGTGATTAATGCTTATTGTAGCTTATTTTTACAACACATTAACCAATTTGTTTTATCCTCATTTAGCATAAACATAACACGTTTTCTTCTGTTTTACTTTCTTAGTGGACATTAGAACCTGACGTGCCAGCTGATGACAGAGGTGGGCCTGTTGAAAAAAAGGCAGCTGTGGCATATCTTCTGGCTCTGGCTTCTAAATCTTCAGTGCTATTGACATCGCTTTGTGACGTGGCTTTGGAATTAAGTAATGCTAATAATTTTCACATCTATTGATTATATTTATTAATTTATGTAGCTTTCCTTCTTTAAAGGTGGTATTAATTTTTTTTTTTTTGTTTGAACTAATTTATACTAAATATATTCGCTAATTTAATTCACATTAAACAGATAAAGAATAAATTACAAATATCCCTTTTAATTTTTGTGCAGTTTACTTTGTATATACTTTATATGTACATATGTAACATGGGGCTAGGATAAGTTGGCTTAGTTCTGTTTCTCTGTCTATTATATTATTTATTGTGCATCTTATCTTTAATTATATCTTAAATCAGAATGGATCATTTAATAATTCATTTATTCTACTTTATATTTAATAATATTGAACGAGTATTATTTATTTATTACACGTCCCTTAAAAATATTGTAAATTTTAATTATAGATAAGATAATTCATTTTGTTACAGTTACTCCTGAAATATGTGAAAAACTGGTTCCATTTGGAAAAAATTGGATTCAATATTGTAACAATCGTATGGCACTATTTAATTTAGTTGTACATTTGGTAATATCTATAGATGACAAGGCTGATGAAATATTTATCAAACTTTTATTACCAATTGCGACTTACCATAACAGGGATGTTAGTATCATTGCAGAAGAAATTTTAGGTTTGTACATAATGGCAATATTATATTATAAGTTGAAAAATAATTTAAAAATTATTTTTCCACTAATGCATATTTATTTACTTTTAAATAATTAAAATTTAAATATAATTAAAACTTAATTATCTTCTCATCGATTTCTTTTATTCCTATTATTTCCTATTTTTATTTTTTTGTCTTAAACTTACAAATCACTTAGGTCTTAATGTACCATAAACTGGAGTAACTATAAGACTGACATGATAATTATAAACCTATCATTATTTCAAACTTGAATTTTTAAACTCATTGTTGCTGCATTTATATTAGTACCAGATTTTAGTTTTTGCAATTTAAAAAAGTGACAATTGTGAGGCAGCTTAAAAAATTTAAATTTGTAATGATTGTATTTAGGATTTTATAGAAGATCCAAGAATATTTAATAGATACTTTTTAACCGAGACAAGCAACTCAAAGATATTCTAAGACTGATTATGTTATATGATTCCTAATTATTATTCTGATTACTTTTTGAATTTTTTTTTTAAAGTTATATTACTCAAAGAAATGGATATTTTATCAAGAGGAAAGTCAGCTAAAATCCCTTTCTTAGACTCTATTGGAAAAAATAAAGGCGACTTACTTCAGTTAATTTTTTCTGATAAAGAAATTTATAGATCTTCAGCTGTTTCTGTTTTATGTTTCTTAGGTAAGTATATTTTTTGTCATTTTTATATTCATAGATAATAGATAAATTGTCTTATTTTCTGTTTGATTTAATAGGTCATCAAAATGTAAGGGTATTACCAGATTGTGTTGCTCATGTTTTGTTAAATTCCACTAAAGATGAACACTTGGACGCCGTTGTGAAATTTTCACAGAACTATATATATAAGGAAGTCCTGGCTCCTGGGATTGCTAAAACTTTAAAGGAAGAAGATAAAGTAAAACTTAGACGTTTATGGGAAAATTTAATTAAACTATCCAAGTAAGTAAATTATTAGAAATTCATTTAGTGTTTTAAAACTAATTTGAGTAATAATATTTACATTTTTGCTACTTTTTCAGATGGGAATCAAGTGGTACATTTATAGCCTTACCTGTTATGGAATCAGTTTATACCAATCTTATTCCAATAGCACATAAATTATGCGATGAAACAGATGCAAAAATAGCCTTGTTGATGGCAGAATTGATTCATAAACCAATAGTAGAACATAATCGCCAACCTAATGTTAGATTAATAAGAGCTCTTACTGATGCTATGATAGCCTTTTTTTATCTCTACATTGTGAAAACAGGTAATAAAAGTTTTATGATTGTGGCAAGTTTATGTTTAATTGTTTATGTGTGAAGTTTTATGTTTGTCTATAAAACTTGGAATTTAAATTAGAAATGTCAGTGTATGTGTATGCTTTATTTCGGATTTATTCATCGTTTAAGTCTTTAAATGTCTTAACAAGCTGGTTTCATCTCTGACTTCTTCAGTAGACTATTTTAAATTTCCTGCATGTAGATCTGCGATATCTTTTTTAATTATTTAAAGTTAATTAATTGAATCTATCAAGTCAGTCCAAAAGTTTGTGCGCATTTTGGCGAAATTTTTAAATGGTTAAATTAAACATTTTAATCTATGATATATTTTCCTCCACTATCTACAATATCTAGCCATCTTTCAGGTAGCTTTTTTTATTCCATTGGTGTAAAAAGATTCTGGTTTTGAAGCAAAAAAACTTCTGAGTTCATTTTGTATATCTTGTTTAGAATTGAATTTTTTGCCTTGGCAAACATTTTTTATGGCACGAAATAACAGAAAATCACTTGGGGCAATATCCCGGGAGTATGCAGGATGCAGCAAAAGCTCCCAATTCAGTTCATTAATTTTTTGCAGAGTTTATAATGAAAAAACCCATATAAAAAAAGCACAGCACATTTAAATGCGTTATCGATATTCTTTTTTTATCAATACTAATACGCGTCTGATCTTTACGAATTGTGTGACAAACTGAGGAATAAATCAGTCAAGCAATGACAAGTTTCGAAAGGTTTGGAATCTTATCGATCTGGTAATGAGTCATCGCTAATCCTATATATGCTACTAATGCGCGCGAACTTTTGATAACTGCTTTTTACATCTTGTTCATGGTTTCTTTCCAACAGCTGTGGCATAACGAAAGAAAGACAATAAAGATGGAGTTCCTCTTTAGACCCTTTACTTTGTAGATGTTGATTCTTGGATAATGTATGTATAATATTAGATTTTATATAAAGGAATATTTTTGCATAAATAATTATCTCTTAAATATGCTTTTGATGTTAGTCGATTTAGAACCTTATAAATAGGTTAGAAGTATATTTTAATTATTATTTGTGTATGACTCTAATATGTTACCATGCACTTCGGCCTAAAGAGGCCCATTGTGCTCGAGTCCTTAAAATTCCTGTCTTAAGTCTAGGCTTCTGAGAAATTTTATGTAGTCTTTGAATCTCAGTTCTTGAAGTTCCTTGTGTCCTCCAGGGCCAAGGTCAAATGCCCTCTTTCGACTTAGTGCTTTACATTCAAAGAGAACGTGCCAGGAGGTTCATCCTCCTCTGTGCACCATCAGCACCGAGGTTCTTGTTTAATACCCAAGCGATGTGCGATATGTTTCCTGAGTTTACAGTGCCCAGTGATGGCTTCAACCATACTTTTGAGGTCTGTTCTCGAAATGTGAGCAGCTTCTTTCTTGATTTTCTCAGAAAGATTGTCATTGGGATTCCTTACAAAAAGTTTAGTATTTCTTATCTTGGCTCTATCCCAAAGCAATTTTATCTTCCACTTGGCTAGTTTGTTGATTGTATGCTTAGTTAGGGAGAGGGGAACCCTGCACCATGGTTCTGGTTCTATTGGAGCAATTTCTGCTCCTTTATGAGCCAATTTGTCGGCCCTTTCATTCCTGGTACATTACTGTGCCCAGGGATCCAAAATATGTTGACTCTGTTATGTACAGCTTATTCATCAAGTCTTATACAGCGGAATGCTGGATGAATTCCACTAGTCTGGATTTTGTTACTGCATTTTTTAATGTATTACATGCTGCCTGACTGTCAGTAAGAAAATTAGCTACCTTATTCTTGTGGTCCTTTGTCTCAATCGTGTCAAAGACACTTCTGTGTCCTTCCTGTAGTCTGTAGGCTGTCTTCAGTGCCTCTGAATCAATTAGAATATCAAGAGGAGTTAAATCGAGTATAGTTTCCAGTGAAGCGGTAGGGGTAGTTCTCATAGCCCCAGTGATCATGATGCACCCAATTCGCTGCACCTTCTCCAACTTCGATCTATTTTGTTGGACTCCAGCTCAGTGCCACCAGGCTATTGAGCCATAGGTTAGCACCAGTTTGACTATTGCTGTATACATCCAACTAGCTATCTTGGGGCTGATTCCCCACCTGTTGCCTCATAGGTTCTTACAAGTCCATAGAATTCTAGTGGCTTTCTTCGATATGTTCATTCCAGTTTAGTTTACTGTCCATAATAACGCCGAGGTATTTAACCTTCTTGCTAAATTGAATGCTCATCCCTTTCATCCTAGGGGGTTGAGCTCCCTTAGTGCCCTTTTGTTAGTAAATGGTACAATGAATGTTTTATTAGGGTTGATGTTCAATCCTACTTTCGTGCACCAATTCTCCCCCATTCTTAGTGCACTTGTCATCAACTCTGAGATAGTTTGCTGATCAAAGTCTTTGATGATAATTGCTGCCATCTGCATAGTCTTTTGCTTGAAAGCCCGCCTCATTCAAGAGGTGTAGTAGTTCATCCACCACCAGGGTCCAAAGTAGTGGGAAAAGAAACCCTCCTTGGGAGCAGCCTGCTACTGCCTTTACCTTTAGGTGACAATTGCCCATATTGGCTTGAATAACACTATTCTTTAGCGTGGCAATGACCCATTTAGTAATGTTTGGTTTAATGCCATGCTTTTGAAGGGCATTAGTTAATATATGGGTAGGGGTATTGTCAAATGCCCCTTCTATATCTAAAAATGTTCAGAGCGCAATCTGTTTCCACTGCAGAGCCTCTTCCACTTGTTCCACCACTGCATGTAGCGCAGTGTCACAAGATTTGTCCTCTCTGTATGTCTTGATGCAACAGTGCTGATTCATATTTGAGAATTTTGAAGTATATAAAAAAAAAGTTTTTGAATTTTTGAAATATTTGAAATTTCCTAGGAATACTAAGGGGGAAAAAGAAAAAACATACATTTTACTCGCCCTGCTTTGTATGGATAGTAAATGGGCCTTAATTAAAAGACTTTAGGTAAGTTCTATTAAAATCATTTGAGCCCTTTTTCGGCTATTATATTCCATATTTTTCCACAGTCATTATTGCGCATAGAATTCAATAAAGTCTAAAGTTTCAACTTGATGACTGAAACCAGTTGACTTTTTTTATGTTCTTCAAATAAATTTCGTGGAATACTAACGTTGCTAATTTGAAGGATAATTAATCATTTACATTATAATTGGCATCCAAAGCAGCACCTAATCATTTGAGTTAATAAATATACATACTTTACTATGAAGTTTAAAGAAAGAAATTATTTTTCGGCTATTACTATTACATTATGGTATTCTTGAATCAGCTTATAAAATCTAGAGACAACAGAATTTTAAAAATGAAATAAATGAATTTTTAAAAAATCTGGAATTGTTATGAAAACAGTATTTATCTAAGGAATAAAGTATATTAACAGATTTTTTTTTTAATTTAAAATTTACTACACATTTAGTTTTAGCATTTCAAGAAACCCCTATGTTCGGTTTTTGTAGAGAACCTTTATAGTTCTGTTCTTACCAAAGCTAGGATTTAGAAAAAAAATAGATTTATTGAAGATATACCGAATCATTTCATCTTTATGAAGGATATTTGCTTCTCTAATAAATCTTTATGATCATATAGAAAAAAAATATTACTTTGTAAAGGCATAAAAGCTTTTACATTTTCAAGTGGTTAAGCTTCTTTGACCTATCTTGAAATGTAGACACAAGAATTTTCATGCTTATTTTCCTATGACTATTGAACAAAACTTCTGTTGAATTAAATTCATTAGTTTCTCTTTTTTCAATAATTTTCAAAACAATTTATTCCTTCAAATTCCTTTTTTTCTCCCTTTCTTTATCAGTTTTACTTCCTTTATATTGTTATCTCTTGGAGATGTTGGTTCAACACTTGAAGTACAGGTACAATCTTCTTCAACAAATCTTTGTCTACTTCTATAGCAGTTGTTTGGTTATGTAGGTTGTAGGTTCAGGTACATTATTTTTGTTTATTTTTTTATTCCAAACTATTAAAAAAAATAGTTTCAAATTTTATCTGCATCTCTAAGAAAATTTTCATTTTGAGGTATGTTCATTGTTCTTATTCAACTGTCTAGGAGAACCATAATTAACAAAGTATTTTGAAGAACAGCTTGCAAACTTTTAAAAAAATGTTGCGACTAAACACTGGTACATCTGAACAGCAGATGTTGAAAGGCCCTTGGTAACCAATGAGATCTTTCAATTTGATCACATAATTTTTATTTAAAAGTATGTTACTTAAGCTTAAGATAAGAATGGGTTTGTAAAGACATGAGTTGAATAAAGTATTTTATTCTATTTAGACTATTGTTTTAATACGAGTCCCATATAAACATTTGAATTATAAT
Source organism: Arma custos (assembly GCA_037127475.1). Classification (NCBI taxonomy): domain Eukaryota; kingdom Metazoa; phylum Arthropoda; class Insecta; order Hemiptera; family Pentatomidae; genus Arma; species Arma custos. The sequence goes on from CM073764.1 coordinate 71,163,593, forward strand.
TTTTTTTTGACATATTTTTTCTTTTTTATTTACTTATTATTTTAAAACTTCTTTTTAGAATGGATAGAACAAATTAAATGTTTAAAAGTATCATGTGCCATAATGAAAAAGTTGTGCTCAATTGGAACCATTTCACGCAATTATGCTATTAGAGAACTTGTCGACAATTGTATCAATAAGAAACCTAATATATTATTTGGGGCGATTCCTTATTACGGAACAAAAATTATCCAGCCACCTGAAAGTTTAATGGAAGAGAACAATAGACAGGTATGCTTTACTACTTTAATTCTTTAGACTTTAGCGCTGTAAGTATTTTTCCTGGGGGACTCTTCCATTCCATTCAAGTCCCCCAGCAGCTTTAGGTTCCCATCTTCATCGTCCATTGCCTTCTGCAATTTTTCAAAGAACTTATCTTTAACCTCTGTTATTTCTTCCTCATTTGGTCCGTATGCAGCTATCACTTTTCAGCGATCACTTTTCCTTGGTTTTTTAGATCATTCAGGTTTAGAATCAGTATCCTTTCACTAACGCTCCTCCAACCAACAATTTTCCTTTTAAAGTTCCTGAGTATAAGAAATGCTACTCCTGCTTTGGCTGTCTCGTGTATTGCTACTCTGGAGTAAATTAATACATGGCCATTACCAGCATCTATGCACCCTGTTCCATTCTTCTTTGTTTGAGTAATCACCATTATCTTATATGAAGTCCTCTCCATTTCCTCCACCAGCTCTATCACTTTTCCGGTCAAACCCCTTACATTCCATGTTCAATACTTTGTTGTTCCGTGTCCTCGCTAAGTCGTAGCCATAAAAGACAATCCAGCTTTCTTCCTTACGTTTCTTTTAATCATTTCTTATCGTTTCTTTACTCCTAGTACAGCGGAGGAGCTGCCTCCTTCAGGCAGTAATGATCTAAATAATAAAGAGATAATAATAATGATCTTCTACTTCCTGAGATGGTCAGATGGTATGACCCAATCAGGTTATCACTTTAACAAATCATTTAGCCAGTACATATACTGTTACCAGGAAGTACCAGTGCTGTGGAGGCGATCTGTCTTCACCTCCCTTATTGATATTTAATTCAAAATTAATAGTTCCCTTATAGTTGATGGTAGGCTAAACCAATAATTTTTTTAAAATTTTTTAAAGAGAAAAGATAGACCCTCGACCGAGATTTGAACCTGGAACCTTTGTCTCACCGTGACATCGCTCTGCCAATTGAGCTATCCAAGGCCCCTGCCGGTCGAGGACAAACCTTTTCTCTCATAGATCCTAAAGCCCCAGTGCTCCCACCATTTTTGCGATGAATACACTAGAAAGAAGTTCTTTGAACATTAATTTTAATTTAGGATCTTATTGACTTACGTCATATTATTATTTATAATTATTGGTCTTTTTTTATGAGTTATAAATATTTTTATTTTTTAAAGAGAAAAGATAGGCCCTCGACCGGGATTTGAACCCGGGACCTTTGTCTCACCGTGACATCGCTCTGCCAATTGAGCTATCCAAGGCCCCTGCCGGTCGAGGACAAACCTTTTCTCTCATAGATCCTAAAGCCCCAGTGCTCCCGCCATTTTTGCGATGAATACACTAGAAAGAAGTTCTTTGAACATTAATTTTAATTTAGGATCTTATTGACTTACGACTGAGCGATGTCATGGTGAGACAAAGGTCCCGGGTTCAAATCCCGGTCGAGGGCCTATCTTTTCTCTTTAAAAAATAAAAATATTTATAACTCATAAAAAAAGACCAATAATTATAAAAAAAAATTTTAAACTTTTAAAAAGTTCTTATTATCTTAATCATATTCTTTTCAAATTTTATCTTGCCTTTGAATTTTTCCCTCTCACATGTATGGTTTATTTTTTTAGGGTACTTCAGCTATCCTGGCTCAGAAGCACTCAGTCTTCCATGCCGGTGTAATAGGAACTGGTAAGAGGAAAGCAGAACCACAATGTCCCATACCTCGGGAAAAAGTCGTACATAGCACCGGTCTCCTTCTACAGTTTCTAAACTCCGCCACGGAAAGTGGAGCGCCTCAAGCAACATTAGATTCTGTTATATCTGTAGCACTTCTGTTAGTTGAATTTGTTTCTCCCAATATTATGTATAATGGTCTTCCATGGCCCGAAGAAGAATTTTGTAAGGTAAGCATTTAATGTTTAATGCCATTTTTTTTTAATATTTGTCAATTTATTACTTAATTTACTCATATTTATTTTGTGAATGTCGTGAGATCCATTTAGCCATTGGGCCAGCTCAACCTCTAAAAATGGTCATCACTTTACTTTTAGGTTAAGGACTGAATCTGATGCCCTTCATTCGCTTTAGTGCTGCAGCATAGTTAGTAGGACTGAATTTATTTTTCCAATAAATTAAAAAATTTTCATCTTTTCTGTTATCAAATTGAACAATGCAGGTATCTGCCAAATACCTGGGGTCGTGTATCGACTGATGAGCCTTGAGTATAAAGTTCTACAGTTCTAACATCTTGTAGCCATACACAGGCAAATACTGAGCTACAATTTTTCTATAATGTATGTCAAACATTTACATTGGGCAAGCCCCAACAGTTAAAGGTTTTTTGACCCATGTCAAAGGAGTTTCCATAAATCTCACATTAGGCAAGCAAATCTGCTGTTTTCACCTATATTTATTGAAAAAACTTTTAAAAATAATTAAATTTTATTATATTTTCTTTTAATATGGAAAAAATATCAAATAAACTTTAATTTAAGTACAATTAATGGTTTTTATTTACATTAATATATTTAGTACAATTTTGCTAACTCTCACTTTTACAGTATAATAGTGAGAATGATATTTTTGTATAAAATATTTTTATAGCTTATAGAAAATGATGAGTTTATTAAAATAGTTACCATGATGTAATGAAAAATAATTTATATTTGTATAGAGTGTTGAGTAAGAAATTTAGTTTCTAATAGTACTATCAAGGATTTTCTTATTTTAAAAAAGTCTAATTTAGTAAAAAAATAAAACAGGTCACCATTGAAAGAGATCTCAAAATAAGAAAAACACTGGATGATACTCCCGTCATATGGTCATTTTTGACATATATTGCCCATCACAGACCTGCTTTGTGCTACTGTTCAGTTATCCTCAGAGCTGTGGTAAGTCAAACAATTCTCAATCTTTGTTTAATTTTAATAATAAACACATATATCAGAAGAATATTTTTAAATGTTTTTCAAGGCTTATTATCAATATATCATTGACATAGCATATATCTAACAAATATGGAAATCTCATTAATTTACTAATAGCATATTTGCAAAATAGAATCTTATATTCTCTCTATGTAGGACTAAAAAAGCTAAGAGGTAAAAAAATTGCAACAAAGGAGTTAAAAGTAAAATTAAATTGTCTTTTTTGGTCTCTTAAAAATAGCTGTATTTACATTTGTGATCCATCTGCGATGGCAAAGATATCTACATAAAAGTATATAAACATAGGCTCTCCTGATTAACCAGTCTTGGTTCTGACTGATTCTTTATTTTAATATTATTTATTTTTATTTTTTTTATGCACTTAGACCTCAACTGTGATTAGTGAGTGGTCACATATCAGCAAGCAGGACGAACCTAGCCTAATGGAGACTACTATAAACCTTATTCACCTGCTAAACCTAGGGCAACTTCTTCCACCGCCCTTTACTGCTCTTGCAGATGTCATTCCACACATCCCACCTGAGCATGTAATTATATGTGAACATGGATATGATTATATAAATAGTTATAATTATTTTAATTGTATTACTTGATGACCACACGGGAAAATGAGGCAAATCAATTTTTTCCCCAAAATTAGTAATAACTGTTTCTGATAGATTTCTTGATGGCATAATGTTCTACCTGTGTGTGTGTGAATAGCACTGAAAGATTCTAAGGCTAATTTTGGTCTCCTGAATATGCAGGAAAAAGTGATTAACCCCATTTTTCCCTTTTGGTCTTCACTTTTTTGATACTTAATAAATAATGAAGCAATGTTGGAATAAATTTCAAATAAGAATCCCCCAATCTTTTTTTATCTCGAATATGAAATTTTGATGCCATAAATAATTTAGGTATAATAATTTAGTTAGCAAAATAATGTAGGAATAGTTTACCACTCACTTTTTCCCATTTTTATGACAAATATTAGCTGCATCCTATGGTTGAACTCACATTTAATATGAATGCACAAAAAATCAGATGTCTGCTCATTAGCTCAAATCCACAGATTGATCAGAAATATATTGTGTTAAAAAAATTTCCTGTCAATTTATAGCTGATTTCAACCAATAAAAATTGAATCCTTTGTGGTAATCATATCCAGCATTCACCAAAAATAGTCTCTAAAAGCCTACACCAGCAGAAGCATTGCAGTTTAAGGCATTATGAATAACCTGTGCTCAGCCACAACTGAGTCCAATCATCTCACATCAGACTGAATTCTCACTACATTCCTGAAGTTTATTTTCAAATACTAGCTGCACATAAACATCTGCAGATCAAGACCTATAAACATCAGGTCTGAATCAAGACCTATACTTCAAATAACTGGGCAGACCCAGATCTTTGTCCTGATAGAGAGTTGCCTGCAAAATATCATGTATAGATGCCTTGGCTCGAGCAAAATAGGAATGCTGTCGATTTCTTGAGATATTTAATTTTGTGTCTTTACCTCCACACAAAGTTGTATAAAATTCATATTGATGATTGATAAATAGATTAATTCCTTCTGAACCCCACCTGATACCACTTTTCTCCCCTTTTGTGTGGGACAAATGGCACATATATACTCAATCTTAATAATTACCCTCCAGCTTTTGTTGCTGAAGGTTGCTTTTGTTAATAATACACTTCATCAATCTCCATTCCTCTATTTCTTCTCTTTACTTTTTCCATACTGAGGACTCCTTAATGGTGTTCTGTGTGAAGGAGGGCTGTGTGGCTATTGGCATCCACCATCCCTTAATCTTCCCATATTCCTTTCTTCTCTATTTCTACTTCTCTTTCTACACCTCTTGATCCCACCTGGTATTAGTTATGGTTCTAAAACAGTCTATTTCCTTTTACCTTTCTCAATATAATTGTTATATATTTCTATCAGCTAATAAAATGAACATGAAATGAAATAATTGTGATACATCTATATTGCAGTCATGTACCTCATTTTTTACCTACCTTAATTTTGCTTATGAGGTTCCTTTTTTTAATCATCATATATTTGTTGAATGTTTTTACGAAATAGTTATTGATATTTATATTACAGGTTCATATACTTTTGCGGGAAAGTGTATGGAACTATTTGAGAGACCATGTACCATCACCAGCTTTGTTCACACGTGATGCCAATGGCGTGATGTGGCGTGACCTATCTGCTGCCCGACCACCCAAACAATATACTGAAACGATGAGGCATCTCATGATACAGAATATTGCAGTACTTGGACCATTGTACTATACTTTGTTTGTTCAAGACCAGGATGAAGACAATTAATTATTACATTGTTTTTACCTAAAATTTGTTGGTCCTGTACCAGCTAAACATGACTGAGACTCTTTTCATTTGATAACTTTATTACTCTTCTCTCTTCAATATGGAAGACCTCATGATGATAGGAGTTGAAATTCATCTTAATTTGAATTTATTTGTAGTTTTTAATTTGAATTTATTTGTAGTTATTAATTTGAATTTTACTTATTTCACTATTCTTAATTTTTTGCATGTTCCTTTAGTTTTGTATTGGTTGTATTACGTAAGTTTATTTTGTATTAGAATTAAGCCTTCTGGGTTATACTGAATAACATCACGTTTCTAACAGTAAAATTGCTACTTTTTTTCTCTAAAAATATAATTAAATGCAAATAGACCTCAAGACAAGACTCTAGAACATGGTTAAATACATTTCAATATACTTTTTGTATTATTCATATCATGCTGGCAACTCAGTATGACAAGCCTTGATATCTTATATTTTGTATTTAAAAAAATTACCCGTATGATAACAAATGAAGCTAAATCCGTTTATCAAGAAAATAGGTAACCATGTGACAAAAGTAACATTTAAGAACAATATCAATATAAACCTACTTTATAAAAAAAATTATGTACCATATTGCTGTCATCAGAAGTTTTATATAACGTGAATTTGCCTATTAGGCTTAATATTTGTGTATTTTTGTAGTTTGTTCTTATCTTAGATTAAGGAGACTTGATAGACTTGAACAAAACAAGGGTCTAAATAATTATCCAATCTTAGTCTTTTACTTTTAAGGCCTTAGTAATAAGTTTGTTTATAAGATTGTTCTTATAACTTTGGGCCCTGACTATGTTATCAGTAATTGTACAGTAATCCATTTACTGTTTACAATATTTTACTACTTTTTACTATTTTTATGAGTGTTTTTTATTTGATAGTTAATTAGTGTTTTTTAAAATTGGTAACTTAGGTTTAAGGAACTTTGATGTGATAAATTAACCAATAATGATATAATAGAATTATTCTATTTTTTCTTTGCCATATACCAAAATAATTGTATCACCCAACAGTTAATGGATTAGGAAAGATCCATTAAGAATTCATCTGCTCAATTTTTCATTTTTTAAAAACAGTTCAAAAAATGATCTTATTTCATATTTCTTCAGAAGAATTAGCCTCAAGCTTTAATTCGTTCAATTCAAGAAATCGTCTTTAAGGAATTATCATGTCAAATGTTCAGTGTGTTTATTGAAAACCAAATTTTTAATTTTTTAATTGATGATTAATTGTTTTTTAAAATTAATATCTTAGGTTTAGGAGCTTTGATATGATGAATTAGTGGTACAATATAATTATATCTATTGTTTTTCTATAGATATATCATAATAAATTTTTTTTACGAACTCATCGGTTTAAATGTTCATTTTTTAAAACTGTTTGAACAAAACAATATGATCTTACTTTACACTTGGACTTATTTAGAAGAATTATTCAAGACATGAACCCATTCAATCCATCAATATAATTACATATTTGTTTTTAAGAAATCATCATATCAAATGCTCGGTATGATTATTGGAAAAAAAAATGTTTCACTTTTTTAATTGACAATTAATTGGTGTTTTAATTAATAACTTAGGCTTAAGGAACTTTGATATGATGAATTGGTGGTAAAATATAATTAGATCTATGGTTTTTCTATAGATATATCGTAATAAAATTTTTTTACGAATTCATCGGTTTAAATATTCATTTTTTAAAACTGTTTAAATAAAATGATATGATCTTACTTTACACTTGGACTTGTTTAGAAGAATTATTCAAGACATGAACCCATTCAATTCAAGAAATTGTTTTTAAGAAATCATCATATCAAATGTTCGGTATGATTATTGGAAAAAAAATGGTTCACTTTTTTAATTGCCAATTAATTAGTGTTTTAATTAATAACTTAGGTTTAAGAAACTTTGATATGATGAATTAGCGGTACATTATAATTATATCTATTGTTTTTCTATAGATATATCGTAATAAATTTTTTTTACGAATTCATCGGTTTAAATATTCATTTTTTAAAACTGTTTAAACAAAACAGTATGGTCTTACTTTATTCTTTGACTTGCTTAGAAGAATTAGTCAACACATGAACTCATTCAATTCATGAAATTGTTTTTAAGAAATCATCATATCAAATGTTTATTGGAAAAAAAATTGTTTCACTTATTTTTAAGTGTTCTGAAATGATGTAAAATAAATTTTACTGATCCTGATTTGAGTATTGATTGCACTCCCTACCCTATTAATTTTATTTCATTTCTTAGATTATTCACTACTAAGTTATAAATGATGTTAGATGTTGACTTGAAAATGTTAGTGTTATATGCTCAGGATATTAAGGAATACATTAATAAACTAATTTGGTAATGCTGAAATATACAATTGATGCAACAACCTGCTTAGTGAGTCTGCAACTTTTCTATCAGCCTCTGTTATATGTGTAGTATAACTATAATATAATATAACACATATCTGTTATATATGTCTATCAGCCTCTTGGTATGTAGTAGTTAAGGTGAAGAGTTGGAGATCTTAATTTGATTCAGTTGGATATCGAGTTAGTTATACATCAGACCAGGTACAAAATTTACAGTCGTAATTCGGTTTTATAAATCAATTACAATTTTAAAATATTAAATAAAAGTGGAGTAGAATACAGTATGGTTAGAGATTGTTTCAGTATACAATATACAAAGAATGTTCATTACAAATGTCTGCTAATTTAAACCCTATTGTTTCTATACTTCTTCATCCCATCGTTATGAATTTTATAGAAGGATTTAAAATTTTAATAGTTAATCTATTTTATACTTTAGACCTAGAGAAGGAGGACTGTGCACCTGACATCTGGAGGCAACTTATTGACGCCTGGGGAACAGGCTGAACTTCTTGCGAAGGCTTACGATGCCAGAAAAGCTGCTCGGCTGATAGATGATCCACCAATCCCGGAGGGATCACTATTGTGCCCTAACAAGAAGCCCATAATCTTCACCTTTGGCCAGCTTGAGTAAGTACTACGACGCACGAAGGGTAGCAAAGCTTTAGGACAAGATGATATCCCCTGAGTGATGCTGAAGATGCTTCCTAGGAAGGGTAAAGCCTAGCTACTGAACATCTTTAACTCTTGCATGAGGATTTCATACTTCTCTGACGCCTGGAAACAACCCATCGTAGTGCCGCAACTCAAGCTGGGGAAAGCGGGTAATCTACAAGAGCATTACCGGCCAATAAGCTTACTCTCGCACATGAGCAAGATCTTCAAGAGGCTGGTCCACCATCACATGCTGAAACACTACAGAGGAAAGCATTATCCCACCGCAGCAGACCGGTTTCCTGAGAGGAGTATCATGCGATCATCACTTCGCCAAGCTACTAGCGCACACCATTGAGCAGATGAATATGAATACAGCTAAGGCGTTTATTTCACTGGTTTGCACTCAGACCTTTGATTGTGTGTCTCACACACTGCTACTCCGACGCCTGGAAGAGTTTAGCTTGCCTTGCTGTGTCGTCTCATCCGAACCTACCTCAGCGGAAGATCATTCGTCTTACGAGTCGGGGACAGCTACTCGACTTCTAGCAACACCACCTGTGGAGTCTGTACTGGGACCGCTGATTTTTGTGATTTTCACAGCACCCGTGGTCGCGGTAAAGCATCTAGGAGCAGTGGTAGCGGCCTATGCGGACGAAATAGGGATTTACGCTTCTGGTGCCAACGACATGCCCTTAAAAAGGCACAAAAGGCGTCGGCAACCATTATTGAAGTCTTAAAGCTGATTGGCATTAGGGTGAATCCGTCCAAGACTGACGTCATCGTGATATCATTCCAGCAAGGGAAGAAGTCATTTCCGTCGACCTTCACAGTTGAAGATTAAGATTCAACTGTGAAGAAGATGAAGATTGTCACGTATCGAACACGGTTCTCTACCTTGGCGTCACTCTGGATAGGCATCTCACCTTCTCAAGTCACGTTAGGGGGAGGCTGAAGCTAGCCCGACAAAAGTCTCAAAGACTCTATCATTTACTCACATCGCCGCAGCTTTCGTTGAGACTTAAATGTCAAATTTATAAGTCAATAGTTAGACCTACATAGCTCCATGGAGCGCCGCTTGTTAGGCACTTGTACAAATCAACTTTAAACAGACCCCAGACCCTCCAGAATTCCGTTCTAAAGCGGATAGGTTGAGGCACGTCGCTCCAAAAGGCACGCAACGCAATAAGAGAGGAGCTCCAGCTGCCGTCTGTTCCTGAATACATTACCCGGACTCTTTAACGCAATTGCGGCGAATTAAAATTTTGTCTGCTTGCAGTACACCGCTTTCTAGGGTCGGAATACGATTTTTTTGTTAGCCTCGGTAAATTTATGTGAACTTGAAACAAATCAAATCTAATGATAAGCCACTGCCAAATCATACTTTTTAGTGGGTTTTTTTAACGACTAGTATTTGAGCTGAAAAAAAAATAAACTTTTTAAATGAGAACCTCAATTTCAACATCATGCATGAGCACAGCATGAGACCCCTTTTAAGTTGCTGTGTAGCTTAGTGAAGAACACGTTTGTAGGAGATTTAAGCCTTCATTTTTTTTTAAGGGGAACTGAAATTGTAAACTAAAAGTATTCCATTATTTGCAAACCATCATCTCTACTGAGTTGATAGGTTACACATTACATACATGGCATACCATGTATTGAGAAATTTCTGATTTCGGGAAGTTCACTTGACCCTCTTTCAAATTTCTGTTAAGTTTGAGCAGAATGTTTTTTGACGAAATTGTTGTTATCGACTTTATCAAATTAATATGCTGGTTGCTCATAGGACAAAAAATTTGACTGTCTTTGTTGTAATGATTATAATGAACCGTATAAAAATTATGGGTGAAAAAGTCATCATTTTGCCACTTTCATTTTTTATTTCATCTAGCGGAAACTCGCTCGGTTGCCGTACCTTATAAGGACTTTCCTTATCATTTTAAGATCATCCTTTGAATATATGACACATTGGCTGCTAGACTGATACCATTAATCTGTTGGAGGGACTTCGTGCCTTGGGCTTGTTAGACCTCACTCGATCCAGAATAAGCGTTTTGAACTTTACTCCTAATCTTTAGCTGAGAAGATTTTACCTTCACTCCATGATTATTTACAATGCAGTTGATTCCTGCAATGCCCTATGCCGTGTCATTAATTTTCTATATTAATTTTATTATTATTAGTTTTACTTCTAAGTGTTGAAAGATACAGAGTTTTTTTTCTACTAGGGATATCACGCTAGTTAATCTCATTTAACTCTACAAGCCCAAGTCATTTTAAGAAATTTATTTTATTGCTCAAACAAACTTTATTGTTTAAATATTTTATTTAAAAAGAAAAGATATGACCAGGACCGGGACTCGAACCCAGATATTTCACCTCCCCGTGGTGACGCCTCAACCATCTCGGCCACCCTGGCACGCCTCTCGGCCAGTCTTTTCTTTTCAAATAAAATATTTAAAAAAGTTATATCATATAACAATTAAATAAACTTTATTGTTGTTTGTTTGAAATGCAATATTTATATCTGATTTCAGATAGATCAGATAGGACAGGGTTATTCTTGATGTCATATTAGGTAATTGTGGTAAAAATCGACTAATTGTATAGGTGTGTAGATGCAAAACTCGCTTTCTTCACTTTTCATAACTTTCGGTAAAACGATAAAAAACCGATTACGTTATAAATATATGAGATAAATGAGTAAGTATGTAGTAATGATATATTGAGATATAAATAAAAGCATTATGTTGAAAACAAAACATTTAGTTTTGCTGTTACAAGATACTACATTATAAGTTTCAATTAAAGGTCAAGAATTACTAGTAAGAGAAAAAAAACTAAAATTAAGTGAGAATATTTTATTTTCAGATGGCCTCGCGCCCTCCCCCAAGGTTGGGAACCACTGCCCTGCCCTAAAGCATGGTGTATCACACTTTAAATATTTTATAGGTTTTAAGCCGTAATTAATGTTTTTTAATACATATTGAATCTGAATAACTTTCATATTATTTAGGTAGTGGAAATCAAGTTAAAAAAAATGAATAAATAAAAAGTATGTATTTCTTCTCTTTCGTTTTTTAAATTTTACTGAATGTGAGGGTTTAACAGCTGGGATCCAAATCGTGAATTCGCTCTGTTCTGAACCTGCAAACTGTCTCAGTTTTACAAATCATGTTTCCTAGGTGAGGGTATACGTCATTAGCCGGGGTGTAACGTATCAGTGAGCCCACAAAGGACCTAGCGGATATCGATCGGTGAGCGTTAGTACCGGGCACACTTGTGCCCCAATTCGCCCAGGTCAACCACTTGAAACAATAACTACCTGTTACCCTTCACTTCCTCTACTTCTACACCCCCATCGTTTTTATTTCGTGCTAGCCCCTCCTCCTAGCCGATCGACTTACTATTTCCGTCCTGAATGAACTGATGGCGAATCGCCAGCTCTTTTATTTATTATCATTCAGCAATGAATAGAGAAAAACTGGATGTTTTACGAAGACATGAAATTCTCTGTCATGAATCTTCAGGTAAATATGCTCAGGGTAGATAGCACAAGATGTCAGATATTCATAATTCAGGCTTCATTAATACTTAATTAATGTTTGTTGGTATATTATTTTTAATAATGGACCTTTGTAACCGACAAAGAAAACAAATGGCTCTACCCTAAAAAAATAAACAACTTAACAGAAACTCAGGCATTATGGCACTGCCATACGACCAGAGCTTCTGCGAAATGCCTCCCTACGAGATCAAGTTTTGGGAATGCATCAAAATGTATTTAAGCATTTTTAAAACTTTATTAATGACAGCATGGATCTAGCATAGGTTGGGGAACCGCAGAAACCCATTTGATAGTACGCAGTGATGCTCAGGATAAAGCAGAGAATGTATCTGAGAAAATCAGAGGGTGTCCCTAGAGCTCTGTCTCTAGGCCTACTCGATGGGTGTTATACCTCTATGAGTTGCTGACAGCCCCGGGGGAAGAGTGGTTTCTCACTAACAGTTTCGTAGATAACCTGCTTGTTGTAGTGATCTCGAACAACGGAATCAAATTGAAAGTTGGCGCTGAGCGGTGCGCCGACCAGAAAATGGCGCGAGAGGAATAAGTTAAGATTTAAGGGTACTCAGGGCATCCTTTTGAAAGGTACACTGATGGAGCTCACCCTTTAACTAGGGCCACAGAAGGATCAAAGATATAAAGGTACTTCATGTGAGTTGGTTACCCATTTTCAGGTAATGAATGTAAGAAAATTTTTGTTAAATATAGATGCTACACAACATATTATGTATACTCAGAAAATTCTTAATGGATAAATTACTCTAAATCAGGGAAGGATGTTTTTTTTTCGTGGAGCGAAGAACTCCTCCACCGTCTGTTTATTACTGGGTTTTTGTTGGATAGAACTTCTTAATTTTATTAAAATTAAAATTTAAAGCACCTTGGCTGCAGCCGGAGTAGCCACCTCCACATTTGTCTGTGCCGTTACTTGCTTAGCAACAACTGCATTGAGGCAAGCGATGTGTAAACTGATTTAGTGATTTTTATCGCACAATAATTTGATCTTACTTGGTCGATAAGTGAAACCTTCACATCTTGTAAACTTTTGCTTCCTCATTACTCCTGTCGGGGTTAGGCCATCCCTAACAGAGACAGAACGTAATTCTTAATGAATGTTTTTTTTTGAGCTTATGGAACCAAAAGTCTACATTAAGTGAGATATCGTTTCTCATAGCTTCTGTGCTCTAAAAATAGCTGATGGAAAAACAAAACCATGTTTTCTCATCTTATTATATTAATGAGTATTTGTAATCTATTATTAACATAATTTTATTTTATACAAGACTAAATATGTACCTTAATTTAAAACTACGAAACTTAAATGTTAAAGGCAACAAAAGAACTGTCTCTTAACAAAGCACTTACCTTACACCCACAAAATCTAAAAATGAGATTGAATAAACTCTCTGAACTATTTGTTCTGGAAATAAGTCCGGAAGATCTGTGTCAAACCTGTCAGTAGAAATGAGTTTAATAATTTAATTTAGTCTGATGCTTTAAGACCATCAAAATCATAACAAAGAGAGGAAATAGTTTATAATGGTGTCCTAATAGAGACCCCTTTATCCTGCGATATATGATATAAATACTGTCAATTAAATATATTCTTTCTCATGAAGTTAATTTAATAATGTAAATTAGACTAATGTAATAGGACCATAAATATTTCAATAAGGACAGGAAATAATTTGTAAAGTAGCTTTAGTAGAGACTGGTGTTTCTGTCAAGGATTACATGTTATTGAGTAGGTTAGACACTTCTCTTTGCATAGCTACATTTTGGTTCCCATCCCAGAACCGGTCACATATTTATTTTGTGATTAACATTACATAACACCAAAATATCACAATTTTCAAAAACATCACATAGTGATTTTAAATTGTTGTTGAGAAGAATAGGTTTAAATTATTTAAAATGTGAAATTATTTTTTTTTTTAATTTACCTACATTTTTTATTTTTTCGTTTATTTTCGGCCATCCAGAAAATGGAACAAGGGGCTATCTATTTGTAACGATTTGATTGGAGGGTATGTTAATAGTTAACAGAAATTCAAACACTTAATTCCTGATTTCCAAAACTTTGAAAGGGAAAGATCATCATTAATTATAATAATAATGTTGAATGCAGAAAAAATTACAAGAGATACTGATTACTTGCGAGGATATCCTGGAAAGCTACCGGCTCAGGATGGAACCAAAACTGAATATGGAAAAAAAATAAAGGGAAGAAAGGAGGGAGCATCACCGGCGAAGAATGAGAGACTGGGCAAATATAAAAGATAATAATAATATGTATTTATTGAGAAAAATTATACAAATGCCATTTGGCACATATTGTATTTGTCATCTTCTTTTGCAAATCTCTGCTAAAATTTACGTTGAAGTGGATTTACGTGGATGGAGAAACCTGCCAGGGTACTTCCAGCGTTATCCTTCAGTAGTAGATCCCAACTCTAGAGCGTTTCAGTCTCCTTGTCAGATTCTTTGTTAATGTGTCTGTCAGTAATGTTTGTACTAGTATGTTTGGGTGTCCAAGAAGTGAGTCATAAATATCAATACTAAACACAAAAAAGACATAGGCCAATACGAAAGAAAAATGAATGTTGGAGGTAAAAATTGGCCTATATCAGAAGACAACAAATATTAAATTTCAACCGACTTCATAAATAATATAGATTTTGAAAATTTTGTAATGGGTTGATGAGATTCGGTTCTTTGAGGTTAAACATTATTGAATAATAATTGAGGAACGTGGATAAATAAATAAACATACAGCAACAGCAGGTATAATTTTTACAGAATGCATAATGGTTAATATATAGCAATTTATAGCGATAGGTAAATTACACGAATTATTAATATTTTAAGCGAGGATTTGGTACAATTACAAAACCATGCAATACTGGATAAGCGATTGTTGTAACAGGGATAAAGAGCTTGTAGAGGTATCCGGTTGCCGAGGACACGGCACTAGCTCTACATTCCTTTAACAATTATATGTAAGTGGAGCCGGGCACAAGGAAGCCATGCAAGAGAGCAAGGCCCTATTAATGGCCGGCTAGACGAACGAAGAATATCCGGCCGGCATCCATGTGTTTGTGCAAAAAGTACACATTTCTCAATATTAGTTTTCTTTTCCCTATCAGTAAAAAAAAAATCTGTACTTCTACAACCCGCGGTTTCAGTACATGGCAGAGACTGTACTGTTTTTAGTTCAAGATTTGTGCAGGAAGGTGATTTGTCCGAAATCACGCTCAACCTCCAGGTTTATACCTGTACTCACTTTATATAGGCTGGGTCTACATGCTGGTCTGTCGTCTTAAAGGGTTTATCCGCAGCTGTTAACACATAAACTATTTATCTAGCACAAGGGTGTTTCAACACGGAAGGTTCAGCATAGCAACTGAAAACTATACACACTGAGATATACTGCTCTCTTTTTTCCATACCCGAGGAGCAAAACATTGAGTGTATTGCTCTGGTTTGGGATACTGGATGTTCAGAAAATACTACTGCATACATATAATACGCAAAACCTCTTAGGCTTTTTTTTGGAGGGATAGCATTTTTGTTAATATTTTTTACAGCTTTATTTATTTTCTTTTATTACTTTGTACGCATGTCAGGAAACTCTTATTATTTTTTTTAATACACATTATAAGTAGAAAATTCACTAGAAGCCTATCATTACGGATTTTGTACTACCGATGGTTATTTCGATGTCATAAAAGTGTATTTACACAGCATTGTTGTCAATAGGGTCACATGTATTGTAGTAGTTAGCATTACAGCCTTCCATTGCCAAGATCACGGGTTCATATCCCGGAAGGATCCTTAGGATTTTTCAAAGAGAGAAAAACTGATATAAAACGGGAATTTTGTGCCGTCCTTTTGAGGGGACGTAAAATAAAGGTGCGGTGTCAGGTGATCATTTAAGATTCCTGCCGTAATTAATTATGCTGGGTTGGCAAAATTTAGGACCCACACTTTAGCATAGTCCGATTAGCCATAATAGCAAAAGATTACTTCGATACTTGTACTGTCGGAACAAATTAACGAATCGGAATGTAACATAATACAAAATAAGTTTATTGTTTATTATAGCGTAGCATGCGAAGACTTCGAGGACAATGCGAAGATTTCGGCAGAGTTGGAGACAATTCTCAGTCGCTTTTGCCGAACTTTATTCAATTCGTAGATCCATTCAGCGAAGAGTTTTGTATAGGATCGGGAATCCTATTACTCAATCTTACAAAATATCCTTTCAAAGGTAATTTATCAACATTTATTAATACCAGCCATTTCTGATGAATGTTGAGTACATATATGTGTGTGTGTATATATAAATACGCTCGCTATGCGGCTATTTTACGATATGACGATTTACCGTGTTGCATCTGAGAACATCGGTAGTTAGGATTCACTATTTTTTAGTGGGTGAGAATAAAAACAACAACAAAATTTAATTATACAAATTAAAGAAACAGTAATTTAAAAAGGTTTTTTTAATTCTTGATAAACAACTAACTTGTTCATTTCTTTACTGTCAATTATTAATAGGTGCTTTAATTGAATGTTTTCAAAATCAATTTTTGGGGTATGTACAAAATGATCGGGGGTGCGCCCAATGAAATAATATTCAGTATAATAAATACACTTATTACTTATTTATTGTTCCAGATTTTCATTCGACAGGTGGTTGTGGAAGCTGCTTTTTCAATATAGTGTAAACATTTTTCAATAACAAATCGTCAATCTGTAAACCGTTTCTTTAACAAGGTGTAAACAAAACAATATTGTGTCGTTTCATTTGGAATGTCCGTTATTATTTATTACTTCTAAATTTCTTAGTGGAATTAGTATAACCCTATTCACCAGGCTAATCTCCAATGATATACATCTGTTCGGTAATTTCGGAAAACTTCCTAAGGGTAAAATTTTTGAAAAAGATTTTCAAGTCAAAAATTAATTATCAGAGTTTACTTCATCACAAAACCATGAAGTTTTAAGTTCTGAGATTCAAAATTAGATGACTCGTTGTGAAAAATGTATAGAAAATTAAGATGAATATTTTTAATATCAGTGTTTTGATTTCATGAAGTTGTTTTTCCTTTCACTTCATAAATCAATTTTTCTTTTAAGCTGGATAATTCACATTAAACGATCCAATATCAGCTAAAAATATAATTTATTTCAAAATCTTTTCTCCAGACTACATTAAAATAAAACTTTCTTTTTAACTAATTTTTTGTGTTTTAAAGATGTTCTGTCTCCCTCAGCAGTTTATAATAAACCAATAATATTAGGTGAGTCAGTTATATTATTTTAATTCTAATTAAAATGGCCAATAAGTAGCATATCACCTTTGGTATAGTGGTTAGTAAAACAACATACTGTAGTATGTATACCCCATGATCAAGGGCTTTCAGCTCGGCAGGTGGTCTTAGGATTTTTGAAAGGGAATGAAAAATTCTTAGCTATGCTGTCCTTCGGAGAGGATGTTAACTCCTGATCCTAATAATAACTGACTAGGCAAAATTTATGGCTTCCACTGTAGCATCGTCCGATTTATAAAAGCATGATAATGGTAACCAAAGAACTTTCTCTCTGCTTGTGATTATCATTCAAATTATTATTGATCCTAATCAATCATTTATAGAGTTTTTAAGAAATTCATACATTTCAGGTTCAAATTATTTGGAACTGATTTATTGACATAGTGAAAGAAGAATGATAAGTACCTTATTTCTTTGTATTTATATTGCAAAAAAATCAATATTTATATTCTTAAAAAAAGAACTTGAAATAACGAAGCACTATAAGATTGTTGTTGAAGGTTTTCATCGGAATCCGAATCATTCTATCCCTTTTAGTTAAGCCTTCGTACCTGTGCCTGATAGCTATGTCTTGAGCCTTAACTGATTGGAGGAAACAATCAAAGCGATTAGAACTAGGCCATCATGAACGGTTCGTTCAATCGGAATGGAATCGATGCTTGAGTAAGACGAGGAGGAGACTGGAAGATTAAGTGAGGAAGGAGAGCTTAAGGCGCAGGGCGTTCAGTCCCTCTGTAGCAGTCGGTGGGGTAAGGCTCAGCCGCAGGTAACCTTGTCCTTCTTCTTTACGTACTTTATATTTATTATTAATAATTGTTTTTAAACAATTTAAATAAGAAATAGTATCGATACTTGCATCGAGTAATAATAAATATCTCTTATATATACATATCCCCGCTAAAAAAAATGCAGTTTATGAGTCACATGCAATGTCAGAGAGAAAATTGCTCGCTTTAATACTATTATTTATATTTTTATTTTATATAGTTTTAAAAAAAATATCAGTCCCTTTTTAAATTTTTATATACTTTTATTTTTCACGTAATGTTGGACCAAAATTGTCCTTTTTAAAATTATTATTTATATTATCTATTTAAAAAAAAATATTAGCCCTTTTTTAATTTTTATATAAATTTATTTCTCATATTTAATGATAGAGAAAAATTGTTCATGTTAACACCAATATTTATATTATCTAACTAAAACAAAATATTAGCTATTTTTTAATATTTATTTTTATTAATCTAATTTTATTTGCCATATTTACTTTTGGAGGAACATTAATTGTTTTAAAAGTAAAACATTATTAGTGCTTTTTCTAAATTTTTGTATATTTTGTTTATAGTTTTAATTGTAACATTTGATGTGGTAAAAAATCGATCGTTTAAAAACCTTTCTTTATGTTATCTAATAAAAAAAAATATTAGTTATTTTTTAAATTTGTATTTATAATTTTATTTGTCACTTTTAACGTTGGAGGAAAATCGATTCTTATAATAACAACCTTCATTTCTATATATATATATATATATATATATATATATATATATAATATAATTTTTATTTTATTGTTTTTTAAGATTTGTTTATTTTTATGTAGTTTTATTTGTTCCATTTGATGTTGCAAAAAAATCTCGCATTTTAAATATTTTTTATTTTGATATTTCATTTATCACATTTAATCTTGGAGAAAAATTGCACATTTTAATAAGAAAAAATTATTCATTATTTATCATACATTTGTTTACATAGATATAAGCTCATTTTTCACATTTAATGTTAGAGGAAAATCCCCTTTTTTTTTTTAAACTTTAATAATCCTTTTTTAAATATTTATTTATTTTAATAGAATTTAATTTGTCATATTTTATGTTGGAGGAAAATCGCTCGATTTAATATTATTATAATTATAATTATAATTATTGTGTTATATAATTTTTAAAAAAGTCATTAATAGCCTTTTTTAAAATTTTATTTGTCAAATTCTATGTTCGAGAAACATTCCTCGTTTTAAAACCATTCCTTATATCATCTAATTAAAGAAAAAACATTATTAGTTCCTTTTTAAATATTTGTTTATTTGAATTTAATTTTATTGGTCACATTTAATGCTGGAGGAAAATCTCGCGTTTTAATAGAAAACTTTATTAATTCTTGTATATTTTAGTATAATTTTATTTTTTATTACTAATTTGAAACAAAATTTCTATTATATTACTGTCGGATCTTAGTCATAGCGAATAGAACAATAATAAAAATAAACGCATTAATATTATAATTTTTTTATTAGCTTAATCCAATTTCAATGCTAAAATTTTGAACTTGGAGTTTGGAGATACGTTCTTACAAACATTTTTTTCAAATAGATTTGCTTACTCTGTTTTTGAGTGACAAATTTTCTGATTTTTCTCATTTTTCTTCTGTAAGTTCTAATTTTACAGCATGTGGCCCGAAAACAGCATACAAATAAATAAATTGCAAGAATTATTCATTCTTTCTAACGAGCCATAAATGAATAAATAATATTCTTCTGACTTAAGGTAATTATCTATTCAAAAATTTTGGTATCCACGAATAGAACATTTATTATACATATTTTTATTTATATTCTTATATATGATAGGATTTTCATAAATTTTCGGCAACATGGTGCGAGTAAATAACGCTGAAGTTTGGCGGTCACGAACCCTGTAATCCTGAAATATTAATGCACACTTCCGGTTGGTTTCATTCGATTGGGTCTAGCATGATAGAAATACTATGAGTTTTGTATGAAATCAGGATTTAATTGTTTAAAATATCAAATTTTTATACGCAATAAAAAAAGTTATGCGTTGCAGAGTGTATACATATTGCATTTAATTAATACATGTTTTCATTAAATTATTAACATTGTTAAGGAGTACCTCATAAATGAGATTCCTTGCCTCATCACATCACTAGAACAAGCGATCCCACGCACGAAATACTTTATGAAATGGAACAATTCTCCTTTTGTGGATGAAATAAATTTTATTTTAAGTTTCTTAATATACTCAACAAATTTCTTCAACTATTCGACTGTCTTCATTTTAATTAATAATATAGTTAGGTGATGGAATATTATTATATATTTAATTATCATAATTTATTATATTTACCATTAAATATTTATTTATATGAAGAAGATGGTTATCTTTCTATTATATGTTGAAATTTTTAGAGGTATAATATTTTATCGGCGTTGCCTTGCAAGGTACATCTACAGGCATCAGTGGGATATTATTAAAGGATACTGAAGGGCAGGAAGTCATTGGTTTACGACGTAAGGTAAAAGTGATTTGATGCGATTTTTGAGAATTTATTTTAATTCTCCAGTTTTGACACCATTCTTCAAGATCAGTGATAAGGGATTGGAGGCTTTGGGATGCAATAACTGGATTGGTGTTGACTGATAATACACATAGTATCATCAGTATACGTGGTAAGGATAGTATTATAATGAGTTGGGATGCCAGCTGTATAAACTGTATATAGGATTGGACCAAGGATACTACCTTGAGGAACACCAGCAGATTGGGAAAAGAGGGATGAATAGACATTATTATGGTTTACTTGGAAAGTTCTATTTTCTATTTATATATCCTAGAGATAGGATTGAAGGATGAGAAAGTATGTAGGGGGTAGGAATTTATGGAGTTTGTAGAGCAAGCCCGGATGCCAGACTCGGTCAAAAGCCTGTTCCACGTCAAGAAAGACGCCCGAACAATATGATCCACACGAACAATATGATGGTTCTAATGCAGAGGAGACCACATCCACCACACGATGACATTGCTGAATGGTGGAGTGGGATGCTCGGAATCCAAACTGGTGATCTGGTATTAAGTGACTTGCATCAAGAATAGGGTACAATCGTTTAAGGATGATTTTTTTCTAGGATTTTACCCATGCAAGGTAAAAGAGAGATAGGACGGTAAGAGGATGGGTATTCTGTTTTTTTTTTTTTAGGTTTGGGTATCATTTTTACAATGGAAAATTTCCAGAGGTCAGGAAAATATGTGGAGCGGAGTACAGCATTATATATATATATAGGTAAGGAATATAATGCCTTTTCTAGGTAGGTGTTTTAAGATATGAATTGTGATGAGGTCATACCCAGGAGTTTGCGGGAAGGTAATCTGTGAATAATGTTGGATATTTCTGAAGGATGGAATGCTTTGGGTGGAAGGGACATTTGGAGGGGAACATCTAACGCTTCTTTTATATATTCAATTTGAGTTGGGTTAATGATATCACAATGTGGATGAAAGATTTTGGAAAGGTATTGGCCAAATAACTGTGATTTTTCTCCGTCAGATCTTGTCCAGTTATTTGATTCAGTAAGGAGTGGATGATTGAATTCTTTGAACCTTAAGAGTTTTTGGGTAGTCATCCATAATGTTTTGTCGGTGGTTGTAAGATTTTCAGTCCAGGTAATTAAATTTTGAATTTTGAACTTCTTGATTTCTGCTTTTTGTTTGTTAGTTAATTTTGTATAGATAGTTTTATCTGCTGGATATCGAGTTCTATGTCACTTCGATCTTGCTCTGCGTTTTTCTCTTAATAAGATACGAATATGCTGCGGCAAATCAGTCTGTTATAGTTATTATTTGTGTGATTTGTGATGTTATCATATAAACTGTTTCTGATTGATGTTGTAAGTTTTTCTATGGCTGTATCAATGTCTTGTTTTGTCTTGAGTGAAATTTTTAAGTCCAGTTTGTCCTCCAAGTCATAACCAAAATCGTCCCAATTGACACGTCCTGTAATCAATGTGGGAGGGGAAGGCTTGGGAGCGAAACTTGAGTGCAAGAAAATGAGGACTGGACTATGATATGAGGAAAGGTCGTCCGAGGACTCAATATTGACTTCTGTGGGGGAAATTCGGGATGTGATAAATATGTCAAGGATATCAGGGCGTTATAAATCAAATCTAAAAAAAACTTTTCATTATTTCATTTAAAGTAAAATATTTAATATCTCAAAGCAATTCTAAATCGGTGCTCATATTTTAATAGGCACACAAAGGGGATAAGAAGTAATAATAATAAATGGTACTGAAAGGGATAAAAAATCAGTACTGAACAATTTCTAGAATAATATTGGGGTAATACTTTACTAAAATGCCTAATAGCTACTGTACAATCAAACGAACAGTTTTAAAATAATTTATTTTTTTATTAACTGTTATAATTTTCAATATTTTTATTTTGAAGAGAAAAAATGTCTCCAGGATTCGAACCCACGTTTCCATCTTGGTGCTCTCCCAACTCGGCTAACCTGGCTCGTAACAAGGCCAAACAAATCCATTCTCTTCACCGATCCTACATCCCCGCGTTCTCGCAATTTAAAAATTATAACGATTAATAAAAACATATATTGTAAATAATATAATGACGTAAGTCAACAAGATCCTAATTAAAGTAATGTTCAATCACTATTCTTCCCCGTGTATACACCGCAAAATTGCGAGAACACGGGGATATAGGATTGGCGAAGAGAATGGATTTGTCTGGCCGTGTTACGAGCCAGGGTAGCTCAATTGGGAGAACACCGCGACAGGTACATGGTCGACCCGGGTTCGAATCCCGGCCCTGGACAAATCTTTGTTCTTCAAAATAAAAGAACGGTTATATTATTCGAGAAATGGGGCCCGTTAGGTATACAGAAGGTACTACCTTATTAGCCAAAAATTAATTGTTAATATTAATAGAAAGTTAATGTTGAAACACCGGGAGTGGAAAAAATAACTTTTTGTTCAGTATTTACTGTCCTACTTAATTTTGGATTAATGGTGCATAATTTGCTTGAGATGATTGGTTCATTTGTTGATTCCTATGTACATATCCATATATTACCCTGAAATCTCTAAATAAAATAAATAAAGTCTTAGTTTATTTATATTTAGGAAAAATCCCAGTATTCTAAAAGCTCAAAAGATATATCTACTTAGGATTCAGTTAATCGAACTAAAACTATCATTTGGTATTTATAGTAATTTATTAGTATCTTGTAGATGCCATAAAAAGTTAATTTTCAAGAAGTATTTGCGTGTTCCCTTCTACAAGAATACATATTATCTGTATTACCGCTGATTAGCGAAAACGGAAAGTTTTAAACAAATTTAAATAGGTTATAGGTTTTTTCTTTATAAACACACAACTGCTGGATGCAAACAGTGGAAAACCACTGTTTTTTTTTCATTAATTGGTAGACGAAAAAGAGGCAGACTACATAAGTTTAGTGAAAGAACTAAAAGGGAGCGTATAAGTGTTGTAAAAGGGAAACGGTGAGCTAATCAAAGGATGTTGGCGATGGATGATCAAAGGATGATGATCCTGTATAAGACTATACATGCTCGGGACCCCAATTTTACGTCCCTTCAGAATGAAAGATAAACCAAATCCAACTAAATCATGGGTCTACTCTACAAACTGGTCGACTTGAACCCTGAATGTCTGTAATCATTTTAGTATTGATATTTGCATTTATACAGATACTAAAATTAACCAAAGTTTCATTGTTTAATAGAAATGAGTAAAGACTCAAAAAGGGACATCAATTATACATTAGAATGCATTTGGAAGAATCCCAAAAAGCAAAGGCTCAAGTCTCTAAAATATTGGAAAAGCTTACCAGTCAATGTTTCTCTAAATCAGGCATGATGAGGACATAAACTAACAAAAAATCACATCAAAGAAGTGCAGCATACCTGAAATCAATTCCACAAACTATTCAACGACTTGGAAAAATGTTCTTGTCTCTATTTGATGAGTGTATGGCAGTTGATGTCAGATGTGCTTCACATTATCTTCCTTTTCTTTTAGTGTATACCCTGATTATGCCTGATTTGGCGAAATATTGACTTGTTAGTTTTTCCTGTATTTTAGAGTCTTAAGGCTTTGTTTTTTGGGATTTTTCCAATTGCATTCTAAGTTAGATTCTTTGCTATGGTTTCTTTCTAACTTTGCGTAATAGAAGAGAATATTTTTTCTCAGCTTTTTAATGTGCTGTAGTTACTTTTCAGTTCTTTTAATTTATTATCATAGTAAAAGATGCTCATTAAGTAGGTTAGTCATTTGCTTAGAATGTAATGTATAGAATAATTCATTGTGTTATTTATGTGTTATAGTTGTTTTAATTTTGTTTTTTAAAGAAGATTTACATCATGTAAAGAAATTATTGTTTGCTAGCTCATACAATTAACAAAAGTTGTGGATTTATCTATTCTCTTTAATTGCTTAATATATTGTTAAGATTTGTACTGTTTATTTGCTTATTATTATTTTTTGTTTAAATATTTATTTTTAAATTGTTTTCTATCACTTTTTACACGCTTTTTGATGTGTACCATTTAGCCTTCTGGCCAGATAAATATTATGTTTCTTTTTTTTTGTTCATATTTGTTATTCTAAAGGTACTTAGTCCCAGAATAAAGTTACTTTTCTATTCTATTCTATTTATAACTTTGTTCCCAGAAATGCCGGAGGGACGAAGCCTCTCCATTGGTAGCGGCATATCGAAGGAGCGATTCAACGAACTTCGAGCGATAGTCGAAAAAGCAGCCCAGGTTTGTAGAACTTTTAACTTTCGAATCGAACAACAGTCATAAATAAAATGGTATTGGAAAGAGTTTCATTTGTTTGAATTGACTCACTTGAGTCGATAATGCAACGTAGGCAGGTCAAGAAACCATCGAATTGAATCCAATACATTGCCTTCGAAGAACAAAGCTCCATTCTCGGAAATGTTGCATATAGCTCCTATTGTCAACTTAGGCATTAATATTACCTTTAAGGCCGCGTTCACCCTGAAGTGATGTATCGTAAGGAATATATTGCTAAGATTTATTGTTAGGAAGGTTCAATCAACCGATAAATCGGCGCGACCTGGCAATAAATATTAGGTGGGTACACAGTTGTCACAGCTTCAGTTCCGAAAATGAGCTCAAGTGAGGGAGACATTGTAGTGGCTTATTGGTTCAAATGTGAGAAGAAAAGAAAAAAATACTGGGTACATCAATAAAAAGAAAATACTTAATTTTCTGTATGGCATTCAATGCAATGCAGATGCACTCACGACTTTCACTAGATTAATGAAAGAAATTATCGAATTACCTCCTCTTATTCCCATTTTCTTTTCATACTCTAAATATTGGACGATAAAAAAAGCTCAGGAGACCGACAAATGGGCTCTTCGAGTAATATAACTCGATAACGATGTGTTAGCGATATGAGTCGCATTCCGTATATAGCTCATGATATATATATCGCTTATGGTTTATGGCATATTTTATATCGCCTAGACATCAATTTTACCGATTAAGCTTAGCTGCATCGATTTTTTTTAAATAAAAAAGAGTGCACACTTTAAGGATTTCTTAAAATTAACAGCATTATAGCACGATTATAAAATATCCTTTCATAAATTTAAAATAACTTTCAGGGGAAGAAAACTTTTACAGTATTCGGAAAGTACACGACGATAAGGGATGCTCTAAAAGCTAGAGGATGGATCCAGAACTTCGACTTGCAAAAACTAAGCACGCCCAGGCAAAGGCAGGCACACGATGATGGTGAGTTATAAAAAATAGATTTAATAATATATTTATTAATTGCAACTCATAAGGAATTCGAAATTAATATATTAAAAAATTTAGAAAAGTTTGCTAAAAAAACAAAATAATTTGATTTCACCTTTGGAAGATTTCATTTTTAGAAGACACATAGGGGCAGTACTTAGTATATTAAAAAAAACCCTAAAAAGTTAGCAAAAATGAGTTAAGGTAAGGTGGGGGTGGGGTAAGAGAAAACCAAAAATTCGACTTAAGTTCAATTTTGTATTTTCATTGTTCTGGATTAAAGAGGCCCGAGTTCAAAATTTCACACTATGGATTTGTTCATGTTAACTATTGGTTATAGCGTTCAAATAATTGATTATTGCCTTGCACTTGGTGAAAAAAATCAACTCCTACAAATGCTAATAGGTCCTATGAGAAAAAAAACTTGTAGCATTGCTGAATAATTTGGGGCAAGAGAGACTTCTTATAATGACAGCTTTCTAAAACTATTTTAGGTCCGAGCTATATACCTTGGAATATCTTAAATACAATGTTTTAATTTTAATGTTTATGATAGTTACCGAAATAAAATTAAAGCATTCAGAATTTAATTCAGTGTATTCAAAAAACAATATCCTTATTGTTAAGGGCTACTGGGTATTAAAATGAATTAAGCTATTCCTTAATTAAAGATTCTAATATTTATTTACAAAAGTGATAAAAGAATACAATTAAACTATTATCAATTAAATTAATAACAGAGAAATTACTAACGAATAAATTATTAGCTGAAATAAATTTACAACAATATTTTTAGATATTTATAATCTAGGCCTAACTTCTATTGAATTATTACAATAATATAAGATATTATTATTAATAAATAGCTTAACTATTTACATAAGCTTGTACAGATCACATAAAATTACAACTGCTACTTAACTAATTAATTACTACTAATTAACACTTACAGTTCACTAATTAAAGTCCACCGACCGTAAGAATCTCTGAATATAACAAACTGTCACACTATTACACCCACAAACTGTCACTGACTTATTACACTGGTTTATCACTGTTTCTGATGTTAACCGTACCGTGTGCTTTAACACTCTCACTCTACTCGCGCCGAGATGTTGTTTATATACAGAATGATAGATCTAGATCATACGGAAGGATCTCGAAGTTTCACGAAAAGGCCTCTTTCATCTCTGCCGACAAGGGGGCTTTGTTCTCTTTCAGGAATCGCCAATTCCCGCGCTCGTAACATTATTATAGTTTTAAATTATTTAAAATGAAATGAAGAAAAAAGTATCATGTTCACTGGGATTTAAGTCAATGAACAGAAAAACAAAAACTTGTCTCGTGTACCGCGTATTTTTAAGACATATTAAGGGCTAAGAAATGAAGGCTTTGCTTATTGTATGCCAAAATACAACAGGTTTATATGTTCGATATCGAAATTTTTAAAATCCATGAAAGTTATATTATGTAGTAAAACAGTATAAAATATCTAGAAATAATAAAATTAATTAATATCAATTAAATGTATATTTTTAAAATTGATTCTATTAAAACAGATTCTTGTTGAAATGGAACTTCCTGAGAGAATAAATGAGTTGGAATTCGGTGCTAATGACCTTTTCCTTTTAAACAACTGTTTCGTGTTAATGGCCCGTTTTCCTTCAATTTTTCTTTTCTGCTAGTTATTTTTTTTTTATATTGACTACATGTCTAAAACATTTTGCTTTTAGAATACATTTTGTTCATGAACTGTATAACGTTATACATGCAATATTAGTGACTAAATCAGTGTTTTTGAATAATATGAAATATGGCATAGAAAATTATTATTTCCATGCTAATGAAAACTTATCAGTTCTAATAGAATCTTAAAATGCGCTTTCGCGTGTACCTGCTCAGGGACTATAGAAATAGAATTTGAATGTGTATCTGCTACTATGAAGATGAAATCAATTTATGATAAAAGCTGATATGTTTTTATTATGTTGTAGTGTCTAAAGTGTTTCTACTAATTTCTCTGAGGTGAATGGACATGGGTAAAAAGTCTTGAGGTATTGGTAAAGCGGAGAGATCAGTCATTGTTTTAGAATCTTGCCAGAATCCCGATAGTTTATTTTACTTTTTTGGGTTTTTTTTCCACCCCGTTTCAGGCTATTTCAACACTTACTAGACAAACGCTCTAAGCTCCCAATTAATGGCATAAGACTCATATACAATACTATTATAAGACCTGATAAAGAGGAAAATGGTTGACTGGAAGATCATAATGAGAGAGAGAAGAAAACACTTTATTGAAGCATTACAATCTGCCTCTTGTGGGCAATAAGTAATGGTGCTATGTATCTTACAATCATTCCATACAAAATCAATGATATAAACGAAATAAATGTATAAATAAGTATATACAAGCTAAAAAATATATACAAAATAAAGTAAAAATATATATATATATATATATATATATATATATATATATATATATATATATATATATATATATATGTAAAGGAGATAGTTGGGGGGTGCAGTCAATAAGTACACAGAATAAGTGATGAACTTATATTATGTGCCGACGTTTCGACCTACAATGTAGGTCATCTTCAGGGCGATTTTGGAGAGCGTGGCCGTTGGATTTAACGGCTAGCAGGTACTGATATATGTATATATATAATAATAATAAATAAAACATAAAAGAAATATACTGTACACATTCATACTCTATTTACAATGAATGGGGTCCCCGAACTGAGCTTCTTCCTCATGAATGAGGGCAAAGCAGGAGTCCAGGATGCTCCAGCCCCCTTTCCCAGCCGCATCACTGGCATTAAACGCCAATGGAAGCTGGTTAAGGGCGCTTCACACACACACACAGGTCGTGAGTGGAGAATCTGGCCAGTGCCAGTACTCCAAATAACACTATTATATCAGGTCTCGAGGCCATTGCCGGTTTAGGCGGGGAGGGGGGGGGGGGTGGTGGGTTATATGGATGTGTGGAACTGGATAATGACTGGGCCAGGGGGTAGGGATGACAGGCAAGGTTTTGGTGAAAGTTTGAAAATTTAGTAGGGATGAGATCGAGGACGAAAGGAATGTTGAGATCATTATGGAGGGTTTTGTTGGAGACATAATAAGGAGCATTGACAATAGTTCACAGGACTTTGGATTGAGGGAAGATCATAATGAAGGATACAATTTGTCTGGGGGTGCAGTCATAAATAACACTAATTAAGGTAAACTTATTTATTACAAGTGCCGACGTTTCGGGCTTAGGCTTTAGGCCGTCTTCAGGGCTAAGAAGGAAAAACAGAAAAATAACTATAAGAACATAATAGCACTAAGAATTATAAAATAATATAAAGAGTATAGAAAAGTGGTGAAATATAGTTTAGGATTGTTTATAAAAGATATATAAGGATAACAAAAAGACAAAATGTGTGCGAAAGGTGATTAAGTAAAGAAATATAAAAAGTAAGATAATCGAGAAAGTAAAAAGTAAGATACAAAATGAAAAATACAGAAAAAGTTGCAAATATAAAACTGGCGAGACATACAAGTATGGAAAACTAAGTAATACAGGTAATGATATAAAATGTATTAAAATAAACGTAAAAAGAAAATTATAAAATATGAATAAATATTAATAATAAATATGGTGTAAATGTATAAATAAGAATAAATTAATAGGAAGTAATGTATGTAAAATAACGTTAAATAGCAGGTACAGATTTCAAATGTCAGATAATTTATGTGTGGGAAGTAATAAATATGAATACATAAATATGATGTTTTTGTAGAAGAAATGTATAAGAAGTAAAGATGAAAATTCTAGCAATTAAATGATGATAAATTATAAATAAATAATAATAATGGATGCTATTACAACAAGTGATGGATGCCATGAGGAGAAGGGAGAAATGGGTGTGAAGAAAGGAAAAGAAGGTTGAAGGGAAGATGTAAACATTAAAATGGGTAAGAACCAAAAAAAAAAAAAAGAAGCGGCTGAGTGAACTGTCAAATATATTTATTTTTCTGTTTTTCCTTCTTAGCCCAGAAGATGGCCTACGTTGTAGGCCGAAACGTCGGCACTTATAATAAATAAGTTTACCTTAATTAGTGTTATTTATGACTGCATCCCCAGACAAATTGTATCCTTTATTATAAGACCTATTTGGACATACGGAGAACTATGGGGCTGCACTAAGTCATCGAATTCCTATACTACCCAATTCTTACATTACAAAATACTACATAATATCTTCAATAATGATCTTAAAATCCCATTTTGTTGCTGATTTGAATCCGATATCAGTCCTTTTTTTATAAATAACTTTATTCACAATCAATCTCATACAGTTTCTAACCTCGCTCCCTCTTCAATTCTCGATAATCCTTCCAGGCATTTGAAAAGAAAATGGCCTCATGGCCTTCTAATATTTGAAAACTTATATTGTTTGTTATATAAGTTATATAATTATTATGAAAAGTTATACAATTTGAAGGAAGAGTAGTACATTAAATCAAGCCCTTGCATGAATTCAGGACAGTCACTAATTACAAACTGTGATTGATAAACATTTTACAGGGGCTATGCGAGTCCTGACTGCTATTAACTATTAACTTCCCCTTCAATTGATTCACCTTTCAATTGGCCGAAGCGAAACTATACAAGGTCCCACTGTGTGAAGCTTTCCCAATTTGTGGCTGAGTCATTCCTGAGAAGATAATACTGTTTTTTAACCAGCTAAGTGAAATGCGCCCACTCATATTGCGATTTCGGACAGGAATTTTCAAGGAAGCAACAAAAATCAAATACAATATCACTTTTTCATGTTTCAAAAATTAAAATTAACATTGTGTTTCTTGTGTTGTAACTTGTTGTAATTATATAAGTAAATAATATTGAAATCTCCAACAAAACTACGCAGTTGATGCTTACTACATAATCTCTCTAAAAATCTTTTTCGGATCACGTTACAACTTTATTTTCCTTTCTTCTGCTGGAGTTTTCTCCGTCTCCAACAGTCTTTCCTGCGTTCACTGGCAACTTATTTTTGATCCTCTGTCCAGCTTCGTCCAAATTTCTCTGGTCTTTTTTCATTCTGACAATCTTCCAGCTTTTACACTCTACATCCAAATATTTGCTTTGTCAGTGTATGCTTGTTCATATTGTAGATATCTGAGGGATTGTAATCTCTCTATAATATAGTAATGTTCGTAGTGTCCATGTGATATATTTTATATGTGATTATTTATTTTGTTTTTTTATCACCCATATCCCTGGATGCCTATATATATTTTTATTCTTAACTGCGTATTATTTTAATTTATAGGCATCTTGTATATTTAGCCCTGAAGAAGACCTGCAATGTGTGTCGAAACTTTGGCTTTGAAATAAACAGTTCTCCTTACTAAAGAGCTAAATGATAATAATGTTAATAACTGTAAAATGGAATACAGATTCGGTCCCTGTTTAAGCAATAATGAAAAAAATAATACAATCTGAACTACAGAATACATGTAAATTATATATATATATATATATATATATATATATATATATATATATATATATATATATATATATATATATGCAATTATAGCAATGAGCACCAAAATTAATTTGTAAAATGGTGGTGGTTAAGGAGTTTACAGGGTATATCACCTTAGATATGTATGAAAAAATATTTGTCTAATCTAAATCGATAATTTAAATTTCCTTTTGTTTACTTTTTCAGTGAGCGTGGCTGCAAGGATTGAAAGTAGAGGTGACGAAGAGCGCCTTATTTTGTCCAGACTCCTCCGCCATGTTCCAGTGAGCTTTGTGTGGGCCACATCGGAGCCCATAGACTGGAACAACATATCCAAATCTACCATCGTGTCGAGGTTCCCGAGGGTTTTCTTCACAACCAAAGTAATTATTTATTTTTCGTTATATTATATTTATAATTTCGGTTATATTATAATTTTTATTCGGTCTCGACATCACTAAGCTAACCTCTTTTGTCTAAACGTCTAACATCCAATCTAAATCTGAACATGAGAATTTACAAAACCATCATCCTTCCAACTCTTCTTTACGGATGTAATACGTGACCCCTAACGCTGAAGGATGAACAACGTCTTTAGGCATTGGAAAATAAGATGTTAAGTAAAATTTTCGGTCCATAAAAGGATGAGACACTGGAAAATTTCGGAGATCACTCAGCGCGAAATCGTGAAGCGTGGACCCGGTTAAAATTATTCAAGTGGTAGCATCACGAAGATTAAGATGGGCCTGAAAAGTTGCTGGGCTTAGTAACGAACGAATTCCTAAAAAAAAATAAGTGCTGTGTCATCTGCGAAGTGTCTGAGAGGTGGACCGAGCCGTAGGTGGGAGGACTGCGTTAAGAGTGATCTAAAGGAATTGGGCTTGAGTAGTGGTCCATGGACAGAAGTGTGTAAGCAGAGGCTGGTGGCATCGGCATCGAGCCTTCGGGTTCGCTTGCTTTATTATCATTATTATAATAATATAGGATGGATTGACACTCTGAAACCGTTGTTATAGGATATATCACCAGCCCCGGTGGTCGAAATTTGTCCTGATAAGGTTAACTGAAACGGAATTGTATCAATCTCGTAGTTTTTGGCTTGATATGGAGTTGTAATATCAGCACATATTCCTGACTTATTCACTACGAGAATAACACGATTCAACTTCCCTACGTACACAAAACTCTTTTTGAAAAAAAATCGACTTAATCACTTACTAACCTAGGCTTAACTGGGCTAACTGTCAGGACTTAAAACCGAAGCATATAAAGCTTTTTGATAGTTTCCAGTTTTGTACCAACCCATTTTCAGAACTCTGACTTCTGCAGAACATCTATGAAGGTTGTAAAGGCATATACGTGATATCAGCCTCAGCTAAAACAAAATAATAAAAATCGAAAATCGAAAGACTCCCATCTCGGTAGTTATGAACTTGATCGTCGCCGAAAATTATCATTATACTAACAAATGAATAAATCAGAATTTTACATTTCCAACCCTTTTGAATCATGTGAAACAACGCTATAGTATCTCAGTCATACGTGTTATGTGGCTAAGAATAAAAATGTACTTAATAAGTTCTGTATAAGTGTCAGTAGGGAATTTAAGACTTATAACTTTATTTTAGAAATATAGAAAAATTATAATTAGGAAGCAATAAACAATCCCCAAAACAAAGTCCAAATATCTAAAATACTGGAATAAACCAACCAGTCAACGTTTCCACAATTCAAGCAATTGCTCTTCATCTGTTCGTGTATTAGCTTCCTTTGCCCTAGTTCTTTGTGGAGCGTTTTGGAGGATTATTGGTGTCTCAATTTGAAGGGTCTGTTTCTACTGTTAATGTGAAATGTGCTACACTTGTGATGTGATTTTCTTTTTTTGTGTGTCCTGATTATGCCTGAATTGTAAAAAAGTTGACTGTTTGTTTTTTAGAATATTTTACAGAATGGAGGCTTTACTTTTGGGATGTTCCATAACATCCTAGTTATAATGTTATTTTATAAAAGAGAGGAAAAATTGTATAATCCTTCTAAAAGAATGACATTTACTCTGCTAAAAGACGACCTCCATTGTTCTGTCGGTAACATGAGCTGGAAGAGGCAAATGAACTACCAGGATCCGCAGTTTTGGGCAGAGATTGCCATTAAGGTGCACGCACGCCATTACAGATATCAACTCCGCCGTACCTTGCCCACCGGCTCCTGACATAGCCAACTTCGTGACCTCCTCGTTCTATTTAATGAAATAAGGATACTCGTAAACATCACATCTCAACATAGCTGTGGTTGTTCCACCGTATCTATCTTTGGCAGTGACAAAAAAGTGGATATATAACATCGTTCTTATTATATTTATCTCTATAACATTAAATTAATCATTATTTCAGTATCGGAGTCAGTCAGAAATAATAGAAAGATTAAACTGATTCGGGTAGTCTTAAATCCTTAATCTTCATGCTACATAACAGGAATGCAAACAATTAAATAAATCTGTACAACTGTAACCCATGAAGGGTTTTGGGTTCAGTACTTGTTTGAGACTGTACTGTTTCTAGGACAAGGGTTGTGCAAGGAGGTATCCTAAAGACCTTTGGGATCCAGAGCGATGCCCCGGTCACCCGATATTACGAAGAATTGAAGTGGCTTTATCATTCCTATCGCCGTAAGTACTTCCTAGCTTCCTATCTTTACCAAGTTATCCAATCCCGCCGACCATCATACATCTCCGATCTCCTTCAATTCAACAGTCCACTTCCGTAACAAGTCCATAATTAAACAGTCCGTTCTCGGCTCTCTGATCTACTATATATATATAGAACTGCAGCTTTTGACAGAGCTTTCCTTATCCGATCCTCGTTTAACATTATACCTTCTTCCATTTATCATTCCAACAATCTTTCTTTTAAATCCCGTATATTCAATCAACTAATTTCCTTAGATGTCCCAAAAAATCGGAAATAGTATGTTTAGTTTTGAGATTAAAGTTTTCTAAATGATGGATGAATGATGTATTTGATGTATATGTGTGTGTTTGCATAATGGGATGTGTGCATACGCCTGTGAGCGAGGTGTGTGTATATATATACATTTTCCTTCTCTGCTAATTTGGCTGTTCACACTTCCAGTCACATATCTTCATATTTACTTATTTATAATAGTTTCTATAGTTATCATAGTTAGTATTGTTTATATTTTTTCTTTCATTATTTTATTCCTTGTTTTGTTGTTATTTTGTTTTTCAAAAAATGTGCTTATATGTTTATAAATACATATATATATATATATATATATATATATATATATATATATATATATTTATAAATTGTTCTTATTTCTATTTTCTTTTTCCTTTATTCCTTTATAGGAAATAGTTTTCTTTAAATATTGTTTTAGGAGGTAACTGATAATTTTTCTCGATTAATTTTAGTATTTATTCCTCTTTTATTAATTAAACTGTAGTTAGTTCATTAATTTTATTCTATTCTGTAAGACATTTTGGTTATACATTATTCATATAATATTATTCTAAAGTGACTTGTCACAGAATAAATAAAGTCTTTATTATTATTAAAGCATGCTCAATCGCCAGATTTTTCCCTATTTTGAACACCCTCTTTATAGAGGCTGGGTGAGCCCCAGGAGGATGTTCAGATCCCATAGGATCCTTCCCAGGCTGTTCACAGATTAAACATATTCTTCGCCACGCCTGGATTGGAACCCGGGACCTTCAGCACGGTATCTCAGCGCTCTACTGATGAGCTATCCCGCTTCCAATATAAACATAATAGCAACATGAACTATACATAATTCCTTCATATAGGGCCCTTTTGAGTCCTGTGTCGAAGGATTTTGGCTAATGAAGTTTAAAAGTAAATTAGGGTGGCATGGAGAAGTGACAAGCCTGAATTTCTTTTCTCGAATTTACACCAAACTTCAATAAATGCGGTTGTAAATGTCGGTAGTTTCAAGGCTCCAACGGTAGTAATGGACGGAGTGAACTTAATTTCAATTAATATGGAGGAAATATTACTTAATATCTACATATTAATTATTTTTAAGTTAAAAATTTAATTAATTAAGAAATTAATCATCTATACATATACAATACTTAGTCCTGAATGACTGAGGGATCAACGCACAGTCTAAACCGCTGATCGTTGAGACCTGAAACATGGAGGGTGTGTTCTTTGTTTGACGTTGGTATCCGATAAGAAAGGATTTTCAAAAATTCTACCCCTAAGGGGGTAGAACAAGTGAAACCGTTATACTATGTAATCCTTTTCAATAAATTCAATAACATTAAATACTAATCCTTTACTGACACTAACAACGGTAAACTTCTGTCCGTTCCAGTTGTTAACCAGTGTCAATGTATGTTTTACGGCTGTGCTGATCCGTCTGTAATGAAATTTGATTGGGATAATCTCAAGCCTGGGGAAGGACATAGGGTACTTTTCAATAAACCAAACAGGCGAAGTTTATATAAAACTGTAATCTGATTGACTAACACACTCAGCGGTAAACGCATAGAAGAAACCACTGAACTTAGCATCTTGAAATTCGCAGAGTATAGCTTTAATGAGCACTAAGGCAACGGATTTAGACAATTCCACCCCAAGGGTTTCCCTCTTAATATAATAGGGGTTCAAAGATTGTATGGATCCGTCAGTTTTGAAGTTGGAGATCTACGATTTCGGATGTACGAGTAGCTTATAGTTGTTTGTTCATTTAATGCGACTTAATGCTGCTGTGGCTAATCGGACGATACTACAGTGGGAGCTCTAAATTTGGCCTATCCAGGTTTAATTAGGATAGGGATTTTTAACGAGTACCTGACGTCGCATAGGCTCGGGACCCCCGTTTAATGTCCCTTCTGAAGGACGGCGTAACTAAGGATTTTTTACTCCCTTAAAAAAATCCTAGGGCCATCTGCCGGGCTACGAACCCGCGATCTTGGGCATAGTAGTTTGTTACGCTAACCACTAGACCACAGGTGACCGTTAGCTTATAGTTAAAAAAAATTAAATTATTTATTTAAAATGACCTGTCACGAAATTTTATGTGGCAGATCAAATTCCACGCGAGCGAAGCCGTAGGCAAGAGCTAGTCTCATATAAAAATTTAGAAAAGTCTAATCGACCATAGAACTTTGTTTCATAACGAGGGAACTAATTTGACAACACAAACAGTTTAAGAAAAGTGAAATTATCATTAAGGGAGCGGGGTACCCCAGTGTGCAGATTTTAGAGTTGCTAGGCTGGATGTTCCAGGTTCAAATCCGCCTGTGGCAGATAAACTGTTTAATCTGTAAACAGCCACGGATGACCCCTGTGATTAATTTCTATGGATGAGTGAAAATAAACGGCGGTGGGGTATACAGAGGACATTACATTGGGTCTCCTTCCCCTAAATTATTTAAAAAAATGATTTTCATGTTCATCAATACGAAGTTTGCGTTTTAAGTTAATAATCAATTGAATTGAAAGTCTGTGCCCTCCTGCTGAAGAAAAAAAATTAGATTATTAATGCGTTTTAGTTTGTGTTATAATTAAGCCAAACCGTGGAGCGCCGATAATTGAATTTGAGCTAATATATAATTAGAATAATAAAGACGCAAAGGCTCACAGAAAATTACATGGAAATAATTTTGTATTTATTCTATCTTTTGCAGATAGGAATCGCCAGTTACCTCGGGGAATCTCATTGGTTCGTCGGCCCGGGCATCAATGCGAGGTTTCCAAGGTGCCACATCCTCTCCTCGCAAGAAGATTACGATTTGTTCGTCACGGATTTTCGGATCACAGCTTGCCTTGGCCTCATGAACACTCTGCTTGCGCAAATCGAGAAACAAGCACCGAATCTGTTCACTGGAAATGGCAAGGTATCACAATTACACTCTGAATACATACAAACGCATTATAATAATAACTTAATTTTATGGTATTTTTATTTTTCTCTAAGCAAATATAGGTATAATAATGATACAAGACATTTTAGGGGGTCACCTTGTGTAGTCGTTAAGATAACAAGCTACTGTCAAGGATTCAGCCCAGTAGTTGGCACTAGGATTTTTAAAGGGAGTAAAACATTCCCGGTTTAGCCATTCTTCGAAAAGGGCGTAAAATAGGAGTATCGCCGGCTCTAGCCCATGTCGCGCTGTGTGCAATTGTGACCCAGGCGCCCTCGCACGCGATTAAAATTGAACACTTACAGATATACAAGTTGTTACAAATAACGGCGAATGCTCTAAGGAGGAGAGTGTACTCATGAAACTAAACAAATTTCGCTATGGGATCAACATGAAATAAAATTGTTTGAGACCCGGCGCCCGAGTTATGGCCACCTGCACGGCCACCTGCACTAAGATTCCTAGAATCCTCTCCCCACTCCTACTTAGCCTATATAAATCCCCTCCTATCCTAAGCAATTAGTCTTAAGAGTTCAATTAGTCGTTAAGCGATTCTTGTGTAATCCTTTGTTCAAGTGTTAAGTTTTTTTATTCAATAAATTCCTTTTTAAAAAAGTGAAGTTCAGTGTTGCTACCATAACTGGCGCCCGCACAACAGGAACTCGAATCCTAGACGAAGCGATCATTTATCCCTTCTCATCATTCGATATCCTCAAGATTTCGTCGAGGTCTTTCACCCCGAAGTATCTACAGTAGAAAACTGGACTTCAGTAAGATTGAACATTTATTTGAAACATTTTTTTTTATAAATCATATATTGCTATATATTATACATTAAGTTATATATTATACAAATAATTAACAATTTAAGATTCTCACTAATACTTTATTTTTCATTAATTGTAATTCATTAAATTCATATAAAAATGGCAACTTCCATTAATCATGACATAAGACGAGAAGATTATGACCACATTCCGAATTTCGACGGAAATTCCAATGACCTTCTTTATTTTATAACAACAGTAGAAAGTGTTTTTAACGTGGTATGCGATGCTAGGATAACACAAAAAGACCTTAATCATGCATACCTACTCAATAAAGTAAAGAGTAGACTGACCGGTTCAGCTCAATCACTAATTTTGACACAAACAATAAATACTATACCTGAACTCTTGACAATACTAAAACGGAATTTCGCAGACAGTAGATCGTACGAATCCCTTAAGGCGGAAATTTATTCAACGAAGCCCTTTAATAAGGAAACTCCTACTGACTTTTTAAACAGACTAGAAAATTTACGACATCTCATATTCGCGAGATTAAAACTAGACGGCTTGACTGGTACATCACTAACTTCTGCCATGACATATGTAGAAAAAGAAATAATTCATCATATGTATACGTGCCTCCCTTGGCAACTATCAAATCACATAATGACCTGTAACCCTAGTACACTTGAAGAATATAGAAGGACTTTAAATCTCAAGTGTTCATTTGTAATTGACCAACTTTATAATAAGAACAAATATCCTAACAGCAATGCCCAAAAGGTTTCTACACCATTTCAACACTCCTTCCCTCGTCATCAGACACAACAATCTCCTTTCCCTTATCATCCAACACAACAACCTTCTTTTCCTTATCACCAACCACAACAACCATATTTCTCTCATCAAACACAACAACCATTTTCATTCCACCAAAGACCTCAATTTCCTCCTAAACCACCTAGTGGACAGAGACCACATAACCCTAATGATCCTAGACACCCCTTCAATAATCCCAACAGACTAAATCCGAATCGAGAATCTCAAAATACCGTATCGATGAGGACTTGGAATAGACCAAACACAAAAAAAATGATCTCTCCTTATGAACTAACTTACATAAATGAAGAGGTCCCGATTAATGAATCACCTGACCTGTTACAAAAAATTGAGCAATTAGAAGCACAATTGAGAGAATTCCAACTAAAAGAGCAAGCAGAAAGAACAGAAAGACAGATACAAGAAGAGGAAGAAAGACAGGAACAAAGAAGAGCAGACCTTTTTTTAGACACAGGCTACGGTCAGAACGACTGTGTAAGTCCAACAAACAGCAGAATTTTGAATTAAATTTAATCAATAAAACTCTACCATATTATAAAGACTTCAAAAATAGAACATGGATGATAGATACAGGATCCTCTCAAAATTATGTAAACCCCGAAATCGTAAAACCTGATGTGCCACGAATAACCGAAAACTTCACAGTAACTACACCAGCTGGAACAGAATATATTTTGGTAAATTTGCAAAATTATTTAGGTATAGATGAATATATTAAAGTATATCTACCAAAATTCTCTGATAAATACGATATGTTATTAGGTAACGATACTTTAAGGAAATTAAAAATTAAATTAGATTTTGAAAACAATGTTCTAGTATATAAGGATAAGAAAATACCACTGTATTTCGAAAAAACAAAAAATGAAATTACTTTACACAAAGGGTTAAATTATGTTGAATTAGAAGTCAACAATAAACAAAAACTAACAAAGGGATTGCTTAATGAAAAAAAAGAAAACAATTATATAATTAAAGAAGGGCTATACCCCATACAAGAAAATAAAATGAAATGCCTCATTTACTCCTCAGAGCTCATGACCATTTGTCCCGAGCCTATGGACATAGATGAAGTAGATATCGTAGACAATAAAAATATCAAATATAAGATAAACAAAAATGAAATTGAAAATCTCATTCGTAGTGACCATATGAATAAAGAAGAAAAGGAAGAAATAATTAACTTAATTTGTCAATTTCCTCAAATAATCAAACGAAAAGACGAACAATTGACAGCATCACCCATTTTAAAACATACTATTCGGACTACAGACGAAAACCCAGTATAC
The DNA here is from genome assembly GCA_037127475.1 of Arma custos. NCBI lineage: Eukaryota > Metazoa > Arthropoda > Insecta > Hemiptera > Pentatomidae > Arma > Arma custos. Next base: position 71,204,021 of record CM073764.1, read on the forward strand.
ACTCGTAATTATCGGTATCCGCAGATTTATAAAGAAGACGTCAAATTAGAAATTGAAAAATTAATAAAAAATAAAATTATCCAAGCATCAAACTCCCCATATAACTCCCCAATTTGGGTGGTTCCGAAAAAACTAGACGCCTCTGGAGAAAGGAAAATCCGAATGGTTATAGATTATAGAAAATTAAATGAAAAAACAATAGACGACCGATTCCCCTTACCCAATATGGAAGACCTTCTAGGAAAAATAGGACGTGCCACATACTTTAGTACTCTAGACTTATCCTCTGGATTCCACCAAATAGAAATGGACCCAGAATCGATTCCAAAAACTGCCTTCAGCACAGAAGACGGACATTATGAATTTCTTAGAATGCCTTTCGGCCTAAAAAATGCTCCCCCTACATTTCAAAGAGCTATGAATCTCATTTTCGCTAATCTCCCCAATACTTTAGTTTACATGGACGACATAATAATATTTTCTGACAACCTACAAGAACACATAAAACATTTAACCAGTGTCTTTAAACTACTACAGAAATACAATCTAAAACTACAGTTAGACAAAACTGAATTTATCAAACGAGAATTATTATATTTAGGCCATATCATTACAAAAGAAGGAATCAAACCTAACCCCAAAAAAATAGAAGCCATCAAAAATTTCCCCATCCCAAAGGACCAAAAACAAATTAAAAAATTTTTAGGACTTACTGGCTATTATAGAAAAATGATTAAAAACTACGCGAAAATAGCAAAACCCATTTCAAAACAATTGCAGAAGGACCATAGAATTGACGTTAATGACGCTGACTATGTAAATGCAATAAATGAACTTAAAACGATTTTACAAAATGATCCTATCCTAATCATGCCAGACTTCAACAAAACATTTTCTATTACAACAGATGCATCAAACTACGCAATAGGAGCCGTACTCTCGCAAACAGTGGACAAAAAGGACTTACCAATATCATACGCTTCACGGACCTTAAACAAACACGAACAGAACCTAAGTACTATAGAAAAGGAACTATTAGCTATTGTATGGGCTTGCAAATATTTTAGACCTTATATTTATGGACGAAAATTCCTAATACAAACAGACCACAAACCTCTACAATATCTCTATAATATGAAGGAACCCAACTCCAAAATATTAAGATGGAAATGCCAACTATCAGATTATAATTTTGACATCAAGCACATTCAAGGAAAAACAAACTTTGTAGCAGACTCACTTTCCCGAAATCCTACTCATGACCTAAACGCTCTGACTGACATTGAAATAAACCCGTGTTACGGGCGCCGGCAGGAAGACGGAAGCAAGAGGATTAGCGGCTTAAATCCGTCGGCGGGAGAAGTTAAAATAGGATTAGGACGGTTCTAGATCGTCTCCTTTTATAGGCAAGGCCGAACATTCTAGAACACGGAGGGGCCAGACAATTCTGGAATATTCTTAATCCTTTGCCGACAAAAGGAGACGATCTAGAACCGTCCTAATCCTATTTTAACTTCTCCCGCCGACGGATTTAAGCCGCTAATCCTCTTGCTTCCGTCTTCCTGCCGGCGCCCGTAACACTGCCCCCTCCTTAAAAGTGCTCTGCCCCAGAGCAAGTCCGGAGAAATCGGGCATTTATGAGCTTCTACAGATGGAGACGCACTTTCTTTCCAGGGGTTGAACGTGCACACCAATATGGCAACTCCAGAGTTGGCGAATGTCTGTTCGATCATGTCCCTGACAATCTTCCACTCCAAGCCGTCGTATCCACAGCCCAACTTCGGAATAGCGAGCTTAGTGACACGCAGTCTCAGAAGCTTACTCCGAAGGTCGTCGAGGCTTCGCCGCAGTGCGTCATATGTCGGCTTCTGATCATTGGCACGCTTGGTAACCAAGTAAAACAGGTGTCGTCCTTCGTGCGGCTGGTGGAGTGCCTTCCCGACACTTGGTCCTTGGCGTTCCAGCTCCTCAGTTCAGCCGAACTTCTTCCTGAAGATCGTTGCAATCCCTCGAGAAGTCCTCAGATCTTCGGCAACGCAATGGGCCAGAGAATACTCCACTGGTAACGAGAAGATATCCCTGTAGATTACCCGAGTTACTCCACGAAACCCTGGTACCTTAGTATTTGCAACTGGGTCATTATTTGTCTCCACATTGTTTAGGTACTTAACCTGCTGGTCTTCTGCCGGGCCATGGTCTCCTTTGTACGGCGCCAGTCTATTGAAATGGACTACCTTGGGTTTTCCTTTAGGCTGCCTCCTGATCCTATATACGACGTCGTTGATCCTCTTGACGATCTCAAACGGGCCCTCCCAGGAGTTCTGCAGTTTAGGTGAGTAGCCTCGCCTTCTTCGAGGATCATGTAGCCAGACCAAGTCTCCAGGTTGGTAGCCACCTTTCTCAGCCCTGATGTCGTAGCGCTCCTTCATTCTGTCACTTGCCCCCTGGATGTTTGTGCGAACCTTCTCGTGGATATTATCCATTCGCTTCGGTAGATCCGTGACGTACTCCTCTCCGGCAATTTCCTCGTCAGGCTTGAAACCGAATTTCAGATCACAAGGCAAACGAATTTCTCTGCACCACATTTGCGGGAGTCTGCCCCGTTGCTTCACTGACTAAACTGCGGTAGGCCAGCAGGAACAGGTGATGATACTGGTCCCAGTCTCGCTGATGGTCGGAGACCACTTTGGACAAATATCGACCCATAGTCCTGTTCATGCGCTCCACCATGCCATCGGATTGAGGGTGAAGAGGTGTCGTCCTGGTTCAAGTAGCACACATTGACCCTCAGGTAGAGGCCCTTCAATCGTCACATGCGTTATGATTTGGCTCCGTGCAGGTAAAGTGGTGTCTTCCAGTAAGCGCACTCGTGCGTAGATGTCCTTTCCCTGCCGCAGGATGACTTCTTCGTCTCCCAACGTCATCACCCCTCTTGCCATATCCAGCTTGATCCCGCATGTGATCATCAAGTCCGTGCCTAATATGACATCTTCATCAATATCTGCCACGTGAGCGCGGTGCTTCAGATGTTGACCCCCGATGATGAAGTAGGCAACTGTCTCCCCGTAGACCTTGGCTGGCTCTCCTGTGGCAGTCCGTAATGTCCAAATCGTTGGCAACATCTTCTCAGTAGGAACTGTCTTTGAGCTCAAGATTGTCTTGGTTGCGCCGGTATCCAGTAGCAGACTTCGCAGCTGCCCGTTCACCTTCCCATCAACGTAGAAGCTGTTCGTTCTGCTCCCTAATGACGCAACTCTACTGGTCTTCCTGGGGCCTCTGACGTAACCGGCTGATAGTTGTTCCTTCCCATCAACCCTACTTCGTTCCTGTGGCTTTTCTGGCTTCTTGGATGGACACTTGCTTCTAGGGTGTCCAAGTTGGCCGCAGCTCCAACAGCGTATCTCCTTCTTACGGGTCCTGAGAGCCTCCAAAACTTTTGTCACGATGTCCTCGACGCTAGGGACCAAATAAGGCTCCGCTTCTGCTGCTCGAACTCGTGCTTCGTCCCGAACTGACTGTCTGACAGCCTCGAACTCCATGGCCTGAGATAATGCGTCTCCCAATGTTTTTGGCCGGGCGAGCTTCACTGCTTGTTGCGTCTCGGGGTCCCGAAGTCCATCCAGGAATTTGTCGACAGCCAGACTCTCGTAGACATCATCGGTGACCGATGGGTAAGCATTCCTCACCAGCCGTGCAATGTCTGCTTCAAATTCCTGTAGAGTCTCGTTGGTCTTCTGGATCCTGCTTCTCAGCTGTAAGCGATATAGCTGGTCCATGAGACGGTGGCCGAAACGCATCTCCAGTATTCTAACCAGCTCCCCGTAGTTAGACCGCTCCGACAGTGGCATCCCCTGCAGTACTCCCAAGGCGTCTCCACGCAAGGCCAGGCACAAAGCTGAAGCTTGGGTCTCTTTCGACCACCCGTGGATCGAAGCCGCAGTCTCGAAGAGAGTCATGTAGTCCTCCCACGGCGTCTTTCCGTCGAACACTGGAATGGTGTTGTGAGTTGGTGGCGTCCCTGAATTGGCGGGCATAATGGTTTTATGAAGGCTGCCCTCGGAGGAACGGTCGGTGTCGTTCGTCGGTGGGTTGCTCATACGTACCTCGAGAGCCTCGACTCTTAGCCTAAGTTCGTCATTAATTGAATTCAGCTCTTCTCCTAACCTAGATTCTACATTAGCTTCTTTATTATTTACATCTGCTAACTTATTATCTACATTAGCTAACTTATTCTCAACATTTTCCATTAGCTTAGTCTCTAATGTGCCTAACTTAGACTCTAATGTATCCAATAAATCACTTTTTACAGTACCTAGCTCATTTTTAACATTGCTTAATTCATTACCTAGCTCATTTTTAACATTGCTTAATTCATTACCTAACTTATTTTCTACATTGCTTAACTCATTTTTAAAAGTTGCAGACAACCTGCTTAAATCAGTTTCAAACAGAACGTCATCTGGATTTTCCCCTAAATCTACAAAGAATTGACGCAAGCGCTCTTGCAGTACACTTTTAGTTCCGGAACAATCAAGATCACGTTCCTCCAATTCACGTTTCAAATCCGCAACTTTTAAATCAATTAATTTAACACTTTTAGAAGCCATTCTTCATACAGTAGCCCAATAATTACAAAATACAAGACCAAATGCAAAATAATAGCAATTACACAATTATCCCACTTCTGACACCAATTTGTTACGGGCTACTGGGTACTAAAAATGAATTAAACAATTCTTTAATTAAAGATACTAATATTTATTAACAAAATGATAAAAAGGATACAACTAGACTATTAACAATTAAATTATTAAACTAATATAAATTTATAATAACAATATTCTAAACATTTATTATCTAGGCCTAACTCCTATTTAATTATTACAATAATATAAGGTATTACTAATTCTAGATAGCTTAACTAGTTACAATAGTTTCTATGAATATATTACACTACAATTTATAACTAATAATTAACACTTACAGTTCACTAGTCCACCGACCGTAAGATTCTCCAAGTATGACAAACTGACACACAGTAACAAACAGAAACAGTTTATTACACTCGCGAGACTGTTACAGTTCACTGATACACTTATTACACGGGCCGGTTCAACACTGACTAGTTTATCACACTGACACTCACTTATCACAGATCTTCACTGGTCTACTCTCAGGCTAAGACTGACTGACTCGAGGTGAGGGAACCCTTTTTATAGGCAAGGCCGAACATTCTAGAACACGGAGGGGCCAGACAATTCTGGAATATTCTTAATCCTTTGCCGACAAAAGGAGACGATCTAGAACCGTCCTAATCCTATTTTAACTTCTCCCGCCGACGGATTTAAGCCGCTAATCCTCTTGCTTCCGTCTTCCTGCCGGCGCCCGTAACACCCGCAAGAAGTAATTGATAACTTTCTAGATTCACGACACAATCCTGACATTAACACTAACGACATAGAAGAATTGGCTCGTAACTTAGACATATCCATACACGAAAATGACAATGACAGTAGTATAATGACAGTTCACTCGCAATTAAGTTCTCATGACCAAATCTACATAGTGGACGATCCTACGAAAATAATAAATATAGAGAAAAATCAAATAATTATTGAAAGAGGAAACCATAACAAAAATCAAACTAAAAAATTATTCAATGGAACTAAAACTCGACATATTTGGTACACCGCCTGGCCTTTTAACAATGATCTCGAACAAACCTGTTTAGAATATTTAGAACCACATAAAACTTATGGAGTATACTGTTCAAACACAAAATCCGAAACTGAAAATCAAATCCTGGAAGAAATCTTTAAACAATTCCAAAACATAATCGAAACGTCATTTCCCAACGTAAAAATAAAGAAATATTTAACCTTTGTACTAGACGAAGAAGACAAAGATGAACAGATACAACATATAATAAATCAACATTGCGGAAAGACATGCCATCGTGGAATAAACGACGTATATAGCGCCCTTCGAAAAAAATTATACTGGCCTGGAATGCTGACTGACATAACCAAATACATTAATAACTGCACAATGTGTAAAAAATATAAATACGACAGGAACCCTCCTAAACCTAAATTTCAAATCACAAAAAAACCTTCCAAACCTTTTGAGCAATTACAAATTGATGTTTTATTTTATAACAACAAATCCATACTCACCATAATAGACGCATTTTCAAAAAAATTATATGCTTATTTAATACCAACTACCAACGCCGTTTCTATTGTTAAAAACTTACAAAATTACCTAAGTCTTTTCCCAATCCCCAAAGAAATTCAAATGGACAATGGACCGGAATTCGCCAATAAATGCGTAGAAAACTTTTTACAATATAACAACATTCATATACATTTCACCACTCCTAATCATTCAAACTCCAACGGACTAATAAATCGCGCACATTCCACTCTCATCGAAATTTTAAACATAATCAAAGACCAAGAACCATCTCTACCTCTTTCGAAACTTATAGAATTATCCCTTGTTGCCTATAACAATACTCCCAACTCTCTAACAAAACTATCACCCAACGAAATCACATATGGAAAAGTTACTGATAATCCAACGCTAGAACCTTTAATTTATGACCAACTCGTTAACGACTATCACAGAGAAAAACAAATTATTCATAATACTATAAAGACATTAATCCAAACAGAAAAGGAAGACAGAACTAATAAACTGAATGAAGACCGAGAAATTTTAGAAATACCCCAAGGACAGATCTACATTAAAACTCATACTAGAAACAAATCCAAGCCCAAATACAAAAAAGTAATATATAACCCCGCGACACAAAAAGCCCAATCTAACAAAAAACAAATTAAAATTCATCCTAGTCAGTTAAAACGTCCATCTAAATATGAACGACATGATTTCAGGAATGAACCTGAAAATGATTCTCCCGCTTCTCCTACACCTGGGACTAACAACACCATATAAGATAACAGACTTATCCAACGGACCTGGCATTGTTCCAATTCAAATACAAAACTCATATATGATAACGGAATATCACACGTACATGCATTCCATAAATTTAACTATGATCCAGGAAGAACTGACTAACATTGCCCTTACTTTACCGCTATATAACCCCTATACTAAATCTATTAAGCAACACTACACCGAATCAATCCAGTCACTATTAACCAATTCTCAAAAATTGATCTTACAATCTCATCTGAATTATGCACAAGGCAAACTCGACCATATCCTTTTTAACTCTTTTCCCAGACGAACCAAACGTGGATTATTTAATGGATTAGGAACTGCTATATCATGGATAACAGGTAACATGGACGCTAATGACAAAGAACGATACGACACTGTCATACGCACTCTTGAAACTAACGAACGACACTTAGAACATAATATCAAAACTCAAGTCTCTCTGAATTCCAAATTAATACATGAATTTAATGAAGAAATGAAATTTATCAGAACAAATAATTATAGAATTAAAAAATTATTAATTGCTAATGTCACACACGACATACATAACAACTATTATTACTCTTTATTATATTCCACTTTAACTCTTTTAATAAATAAGATTAATGACATCGATATATCCTTAGAATTTTGTAAATCAAATGTGATTCATAATAGTATTATTTCAGCATCCGAAATCCAATCACTTATAGACACCCAACATGTACGGTTATTATCAAATTCACCATATGTTCTATGGCAAATAGGAAAAGTACATTGCTCTTTAACTTCGACTCACCTTCATTATTTTGTAGAACTGCCCTTAGAAACACCTCTTATAGAAACTTATTTTTTATTATCTTATCCATTTATGTTTAATAACTCTGTACTTACTACTTATATACAACCTTCATTTATTTTACGTACTACTAAGTTATATACAGGAAATTGTATCCTAATCTTAGATTATTACTATTGTACAAATGTTTCTAATATTAATAACAAATGTATCAATAACCTTATGTATCATAATAATAACAGATATTGTAATCAATACCAACTAGCTAATCCTAAATCATTTATTACATACATTCCTATTGTAAACCAATACTTAGTTTTTAATCAATCTCTCTTAATTATTGTTAGACATAATGTTAGCCTTAATTTAGGTTTACGCCCTACTTCCCTTCTAAGCCTACAACTCTCTGAATCCATTCCTGAATTTCCATCTCCATTTTCCTATACGGAAAATAATTTACCCTTAAGTATATCCACTGTGTTATCTATCCTTAGATGAACCCAAAGCCTTGAATATCAGTTTTGACGTACTACACACTATCAACCTGCGCCAACTTTCTCTAGAAGAACTTGAAGATTCTCCATCACCTGAACATGATTCCTCTACTATGTTAATTCTACTTATCTTCATTATTTTACTCATCTTCATTTTTCTTCAGTATCAAGCTACACTCCGCCGCTGTTTTCTTCACTTGTATCACCGTCCAAATCAATTGGCTCATTCTCCAGAACAGCAACCTGAACCTATGGAAGTCGATGAATTATCACCGGAACCAGAACCTCCACAAGAACTTCGAGATTACCCACGCATCTCTTCTTTTCCGATTTCGTGAGGACACTTCAAACTAAGCCGGGAGGAGTTATGGCCACCTGCACGGCCACCTGCACTAAGATTCCTAGAATCCTCTCCCCACTCCTACTTAGCCTATATAAATCCCCGCCTATCCTAAGCAATTAGTCTTAAGAGTTCAATTAGTCGTTAAGCTATTCTTGTGTAATCCTTTGTTCAAGTGTTAAGTTTTTTTATTCAATAAATTCCTTTTTAAAAAAGTGAAGTTCAGTGTTGCTACCATAACTCCCGTGGCGTATAAGGAACAGCCGGCCCTGCCCGTGCCTGTGCGGTGCTCTTTATAGGCCAGCGGCCAGTTACCAAAAAAGGGCCTCAGGCTGCAATAAATTGAAGAGAGCTGAATTTTTTATATATTGTAAGGGCCTGTCTGACTAGTGGAAATCCAAGTTTGCTACCGAGAAAAACGGATGGGAAAGCTTTTGGTAGCCAAAAAACCTCGACACTTTCGGAGTTATTTCAGTTGTTGGCCTATATCTCCTAATCGGTGTGTTTTTGATAAAAAAACATTGGTAACCATTTTTGAAGTAGATTAAATTTGCTATAGTTTAGCTATAATATAAGCTGTAGCTCTAATAGATTATGAGTTTTCCCTTTGAAAATTGGTAATTTTTTCCAAAATGACTTTCCAACCAATGACTTTCGTGAGGAACACCGGTCGTAGGAGTGATTCTATGATGAATGTCATGGGGAATGAAGCTGTGTTAAATTTAATTAGCTTTAATTTAAGCATATAACGACGCCTGTAGTTGTTATCCCTATCATGTTAATTAAAAAAAAGGAAATTGGGGAAAGTTGGTGTGAAAAAATGGCCAATTTTCAAAGTAACTCAGAATCTGTTACACCAACAGGCGGTAGTCTGTGCTTAAATTAAAGCTAATTATATTTACCACCTTGACTTTGGGAGGAAAAAGACCAATTTTCAAAGAGGCGTAACTCATAATCTATTAGATCTACAGAACTGCGGTTGGATTCAAGTTGTAGAAAATTTAATCTAATATAAAATAGCTACCCCTGTTTGTTTCAAAATTGCACCGATTATGAGATACATGCCCAAAACTGAAATAACTACGAAAATTTCGAGTTTTGTTGGCCATCAAAAGTTTTCCCAACCGTTTTTTTCGGTAACAAACTTGGATTTCCCCTAGTCAGACATGCCCCTACAACATATAAAAAAATCAGCTCTCTTCAATTTACTGCAACCTTCAAGTACCTGGCAAAATTTAGGGCTTTTACAGTAGAATTTTCAAATCAGCCATAGCAGCATAAAGAGGCTGTATGAATAAATAATAAACAACAACCCACATTATGTTACAAATCTTCAAATACGAGATACCTTTAAAATTGATTTTATTGAATATTTTTGCTAGGCAAAAGAATAAAATAAAAATAGCTGTTATCTCCACTCACAAAACAAAATAAAAAATAAAAATAATACTCAGTGTATCTTCCCTATAATAAGCTGAATATTTATTCAATTTTTAGCTAGAATTTTTATTATAGGACTTGTTTTGTTTTTTTAGTGAAATCCACGCACTTTCACATTTAAAATGCTTTATCAGTAGGCCTCTGAGCTTTGTACAATCACTATTTTACAACTGTTATGTTCCAAGGACGTCCATAAATACTAAATTACTGGAAGTTCCATTAAAAGGCAATTCTCAGACCTCAAATTTACATCCAGTGAACGCTACTGGAACGTCAGAACCTACTCAAGTCACGACAGCTATTAGTTCAACAGAAATAAATCTTCTTATCTTGATTGGTAATTTTATTATTTTATTTCTTATAATATTATACTTCAATAAATTAATAAACTGTGTAATAAATTGTGTGATGAGCTAGCATTATTGCAGTCGACATTTTGTGTAGGGTATTTTATTTCTTTTAGTAACTATAGAAAAATCACCTCTTATTTCCTTGATGTAAATTAAATGAAGGAAAACATTTAATTATTGATCAAATTTATAATAAGAAAAAAAAAGGTAGAGAAAAAGATTTTGTCTACAAATGTAAATATATAATGTTCTTAGTTCTCAGCGCGACTATCAGGGTTATTTAAATGAAGTTTTATATAAGAGGAAAAAAATCGTCCGGTTGGAGGTCAGAAACAATTCTCTTTATCTTCAGTAAGGAGAACTGATCATTTTAAAGCCAACATTTTCTTCTTCATATACTCGTACTAGCGACCCACCCCCAGCTTTGCTCAGATAATAAAGCATATTATGCCTACATAATTTGTCTGTGTAATATATTTTTTTTTATCACGTAGCGACCACTAAGGACCACGTGAATATCATTGGTTAGGCTTCTTTGGGAGTCTTGAATTTCTTTTTCCCATCTCAGCTAATGTACTTTTATAAAAAGAAATTATAAAAATAAAAATAAAACCAAATATTTTTTTACATACGAATTTATTATCTTGCACGTTAGATAATAGCACGGAATCGGGCAGCGTCTTCTGTGAAACTCATTGATATTCCCACCCATTTACACAAAATCTCGACAAATTATATACCTAAACCTTTCTGATAAATCACTATCTATTGGTGAAAACAGCATGAAAATCCGTGCAATAGTTATTGAGTTTATCGCGAACAAACGCGGCCGAGGACTTTGTTGTAGCTCTAAGGTCAACTAATATTATTCAAGAAAATTTTTATTTTAATGAAATTTACAACTGTATTAAATAATACATGTCAATATTTTTAATGATATATGGTGGCACTTACAGAAAATACTCACTGGTAGTACTCGAATAACAGATTTAAGTTAAAAGTCACGAGGTCATCTTCTATTCAGACCCCTTGAAAGATATCGGGGGTGGTTGAGGAAGCTAGGTCTGATTGAGAATTTCAAATTTACGAAGGGTTTTAGATTGTTAGGATTGGATACGAGTGGAATTCGATGGTTTAGAGGAATACCAAAGCTCTACTCCGTACTTCCAAATTGGTCTGTGTATATGTACTATATATGAGTCTTTTGTAATTAATTGAGAACTTAGAGATCAATTGAACATTAACTACTGGTTAGCTATTAAGAATCTTCATGCTAAACACGTCTTCAGCGAATATTTTATTCATAATGTTCTGTGTACACTATTTAATATTTATCACTTTGTTATTATTATTATTACGGCGCTACAACCCGGTAATAGGTCTTGGCCTCCTCCAACCGTTTCCTCCAATCGTCACGGTTCTGTATTGACGCGATCCAATTCCTAACTCCCAGCATGCTTCTACCATCTGTAGAGGCTCCATCCGACCACTTCAGCTTTGTTCTTCCTCTCCTCCTTGTTCCGTGGATTGATTGGGTCATTTTTTTCATTCAATATTAACACTAAATAATATAAATTATAATGTAATAAATCTTATATTCATAGGTCCCGCTGAAAGCTATCGAGTTCGCAGTGCGGAGGGTGTCGGAGTACGTCTCGTACCGGCAGCACGATGACATAGATAAGGAGAACGAAGAGAAGATATGGAATCACCAGTGGGAACAGTTCCTCACACATTATTATCAATGTGTTCATTCTGGAGAATCTTTCCAAGTCGCCACCGACTTGCAAATTCAGGTAAATTAAAAACTAAAAATTTATCCTAAGCTAAAGTGAAAAGATTGTATGTGGAAAGAATGAAAAAGAATGTTTATTATTTAATATTAATTAAATATTTTGCATTGATTTTATAAAAATGTAATTGATATAACTTCAATTGTCTGAGACTTATTGGGTGAGCTTTTGTTCAGGGGCAAAAATGGTAGAATTGAAATGGGAGATGTCTAGTAACCTTATTTTATATATTGTGTTACTATCAGGATTTAAATTGGTAATTCGAAAGAATCAAAAACTTTATTCAAGAATGGCAAACCTACTTTTTAAAAGCAATCTTCTGGGAGCACTTTATGACAAAAAAATGTGACTTCTATCTTCTAACAGAGATATGCCTGATCTTGATATAATTGATGCTGCTGAATTCCTGGATAAAGGTTAATGTATGAATAGGTCATTCTAGCAAATAAGTAAGTTTTTTTCCGTTTGCAGGAGCTCAAAATAAGCTGGAATATATGGAGGAATTGTAGTCTAGATGATAAATGTCAGTGATTGTGAACAAAGAGCTCCTGTTGCTATCACAGCATTATCATTTATATTTTCCTATATTAAGGTATTGTTAGTTGTAAATCTTAAACTTAAAAAAAACCTGGACCACTGACCCATGAATGGTCTTAGATTGAAGTACAGTTTCTAAGACAACGGTTGGGCAGGGAGGTAATTTGTCCAACACGCTCAACCGCCAGGTTTTTCTCCCGATTAAGGCTGCCCACTTTGTAAAGGGTGGGTGAGATCCAGGAAGGTCTACAGATCCCATAGGATCCATCTTCATATAATCTTATCTTCAATAACCAGAGTTGAACCCAGAACATTTATCATATCGATCCAGCACTCTACCCACTGAGCTACCTCGCTCCCAATGTTAAACCTAATTATATATTTCCTGAAATTACATTTAAAATTGAATCTCTCTAAACAATTTCTGGGCCCACAGGAAATGTATACGTGTGCCAAAATGGCTGTTGACTCGATTCGACCATATTGGCCACAGATGGCCATGGACGGGACCAACAATGTCTGGATTGTGAAGCCTGGAGCGAAGTCAAGGGGGCGAGGAATCCAAGTCATCAACAAGCTGGAGCAGGTCCAACAAAGGCTAGGAGCTTTCAATCCAAATGATCCGAGGCTGGTAATTCAAAAGTACATTGGTAAGTTATTAGTTGTAATAATCTTTTTTATGTATTTTAGCTATTAGTCACTGAATTTCCTCTAACCGAAAGCAATAATCTTTTCGTAATAATTTAAAGTAATAATTTTTTACCTGAAAAATAAATTTTCTAGGCCACATCTTACCAATTTGGTACTCCCTTACTTTGGAACTGTAAAAGTCTGGTTATCGTTATTATCCAGCAGAATCAATTCTTATATTTATAGAAGAATTAACAATCAATTGTTGTGACTACTTGATGTTTTGATTTCAGAAAAACCGCTTCTGATATGCAACACAAAATTTGATATCAGGCAATGGTTCTTGGTTACTAGCATTTACCCTCTGACAATTTGGATGTACAAGTTAGCATTCTAGACATATTCTATTTACTGAGAAATATTGGATTATTATTCATTTGATAAATATTAATTATCATATTGATTTTAAATTATTTATATTTTTTTAGAGAATGTTACCTAAGGTTTTGTTCTCATCTATTTTCTTTAACTGACATGCATGAATCAGTGCATCTGAGCAATAATGCTATTCAGTGCAAATACAAAAATGAAAAAAAGAGAGACCGTTCACTACCTGATGAAAATATGTGGGACTCTTTGACCTTTCAAGCATATCTAAGGTATTATTAAATTTATTATATAAAAATACAAGCACATATAAGGTAGTATTAAATTTATCTGCATATCACTGTTTGAGTATATGCAGTCATCGATAGTAATAATAATATTTACTGAAGTTTTTTACACTATAAAAATCTGTACCAACACCTTATGAAATTAACGAAATTCCAACCATAAAAATTATTTGTTTTTAACTAATTACACAGGTCTGCGATGAAAAAATTGTAGCATATTTAACTAGTGAGTTTAACAGTGTTTTTTGTGCTGATTGCGGAAAAAATAGTTAAATGGACCATTTGTGGGGATTTGAAAGTTATTTCCATGTTACTAGGTCAACATGCAAGTTTCCATGTTTCCTCTGTGAATGGGATAGCCGTGACAGGAAACAACACTATGTCAAGTAGACGTGGCCAATCAGAAAGGCTCTTATTCATGAAGTTAAAAATTTTAAAAGATAGAGTTTATTGGATCCTAAAAAAATCTTTCTTCCACCACTTTATATCAAATTGGGCTTAATAAAACAGTTTGTCGAAGCATTACCCAAAGAAGGAGAGTGTTTCATGTATCTTTGTGAACAGTTTCCTGGTATATCCCATGCTAAACTAAAAGAGGGAGTCTTTGTTGGACCTGACATCAGAAAACATTTAAAAGATGAAAGCTTTGTTATTAAAATGGTGGAAGAAAAAATGCCTGGAATTCATTTAAACTTGTTGTGAAAGGCTTTCTTGGAAATAAAAAAGACTCAAACTACACAACTTTGGTTGCTGAGTTGTTACAGAACTACTAAATGTTGGGAGGGCAACATGAGTGTCAAAGTTCATTTCCTTCACTCACATCTCACATCCAGAAAATCTTAGGGCTGTTAGTAAGGAACAAGGAGAACATTTCCATCAAGATATAGAAGAAATAGAGCGCAGATACCATGGTCGATGGAATGTCAACATGATGGCAGACTACTGTTGGATGTTAAAAAGGGAAAATTCACAAGAATACAGCCGAAAAAGTACCAAAAAAAGCTTTGATAGAAAAAGAAAACATTTTTACAAAGACTTATAATAACTTTACAGGTGCATAATCACTTTTATGCTCATTTTAGCTAGGCATCGTTGGTCTTTTTTTTTTCTTTTACTTCTTATTAAAATAGTAAAAACAAATCCAAAACTTTCTGTTCTTTGTACTTTTTCCAAAAACTTCAAATTTATTTTGTAGGCAAGCCTTACATTATAGAAACCAATGTAATTTTTGAAATCATTACAAAAAACTCATGAAGGTCAGTTAACTAAATCAAAACAATTTTTAAAATAGTTCTTTTTGCAGACCTGTGTTATCTATCTTATTATATCTTAGATATAAAGAGTATCCTTTTTGACTGTCCATTTCATCGAGAACCCAGAAATAAATATATTTCAAATTATATTATTAGTCCATACGATCACAATATTTATACAGAATTGAACCCTAATCACAACAATGATGTTATTAATCTCTGTAAATTCCTTTCTAAATCCTTTAAGTATTAGAATAGCTCTGACCTATTGATACATAGATACTATTGTAAAAATCAGAAATAAATAGATATAAAGAGTAAATTAAATATTTAATAAAATTAGCTCACTGAATATAATTAACCCACTTATTTCAATGTCATTGATATTCATTTGATGAAATTAATTGTAAAATTAAATAAAAAATAATACAAATGCATAATTTTATTAACTTATTACAAAGGCACAACCAATCTCTGAGGCCCATTTTTCTGCATCTTCAAACACTCAGCCGCTTTAGGCCCTTCTTCACATTATCCAGCCATCTGATCAGAGGATATCTTCAAGTTGCCGTCCAGTTTCCCATCTTCTTTGGTATCCTGTGGTCCAGCATTTTCTCTATGTGTCCCATCCATCCATTCCGGGTTCTCTGAAACAGCTCCATCAGCTCCGCCTTCCTTCTTCTTCTCTATGCTCGGTTCTCGGCTACTTCAGCTCCTATTCTTCTTAATACCTTTCTCTTAGGAGCTGAGCATTCTGATTTTCTGGTCAGAGGCCATGTCTCATTCCATACATGACTTCCAGTCTTTCTACAGTTTTGTCTATTTGGAGTTAATTCTTTTCAAGAGCAATTTAAACTGACAAATGTAAAATTTAAATTTATGGTACTAAAGATAAACACTGAATGAAATATCAAAACTTCTTTTTCAGGACCATTGGGCAAGCTGACAAGTGGGACAAGGTCATATACCCGGGGATGCGAGGTGCTTTTACATGTGCACTCCTGGCCGCACAAGAGCATGTGTCCCCACGACCGAACACATTCGAGCTGTACGGTGTGGACTTTATGCTTACTGAGGACCTGCAGCCTTGGCTAATAGAGATCAACTCTTCACCCTGTATGAGTCCCACAACCAGCGTAACTGCTCGACTATGTCCTCAATGCTTGGAGGACATCATTAAAGGTATTTGCTGAATAATTGAGTATATTCTCAAATACTTAAGTTTGATTTGGGTTTTTTTTTAACTAGAATCGCTTCAAGGTAAAAGAAGTTTTCCCTTATTATTTCTTTCTTGCAAAAAAAAAAAAACACCAATTAGTATGAAGTGGTTTATTTAGTCAGTACATCAATGGTTTTATAATAAGAGACAAAATCAGAACATAAAATATTTAAACAAATAAATAAGTATAAAAGAGTGTTTTTTAGTATCTATATGTTTGTAAAAACAATAAAAAATGTAATCAAACTATCTAATATCAAGCAATGTTGAAACAGTCGAGGGGAGCAGCCAATAAATTTATTTTTATTTACATTTATTGACTGTTCTCTCAATTATTCCAACATTACTCAAGATACATCCTGTCTGCCATTTCCTCATTAGTATCAAACTTTAAGTTGATATATGTTTATACAATACTATATTCTGATGATAATGTCTTCTGCTATAAAGGTTGACTGGAAAAAAAAATGTAGTAGTAAATCAAATTAATTTAAATCCATCATTATTTTGTAGTTGTAATTGACCGAAGATCCAATAAAGATGCAGAAACTGGAATGTTTGAGCTAGCTTACCGTCAGGATGTGTCAAACCCACCTCCTTATACCGGGATGAACCTAACTGTCCGAGGTATTAAATTGAGAACAGGACCTAGGATTTCAAGACCAGAGGAAATTAAGACTGATCACAATCATGGCATGAAGGAGGCAATCAGGAGGTTATCAGAGCAGTTGAAGGAAGATTCATCTTCAGGAGTAAGAGTATGTTTTATGTTGACATTTTACTAGAAGCTAAATACTAATAGTAATGATTAGGGTATAATTTCCTTTCCTGCTCTTTTTAAGGCAAACAGAAAGTATTGATACTGTTACGGGCTACAGGGTGTTAAAATGAATTACTCCTAAATTCAAGATACTAATATTTATTAACAAAATGACAAAAAGAATACAATTAAATTATTAATAATTAAATTATTAAACTAATATAAATTTACAATAACAATGCTCTAAATATGTATTATCATCTAGGCCTATTTAATTACTAAAATAATATATAAGATGTTACTTTTAAAAAATAGCTTAACTATTCACATAAATTTGTACAAATACAATATTACGCTAATTAATTAATTTAATTTTAATTAATTAAAATTACGCTAGAGCTTATAACTACAAATTAGCACTTACAGTTCACTATTTAAATTCCACCCACCGTAAGAATCCCCAAATATAACAAACTGACACACAGTAACAACAGAAACAGTTTATTACACTCACAAACTGTCACAGTTCCTGATATACTTATTACACTGGCCAGTTCATCACTGACTCACTCACGCCGAGAGGGTATTTAAATAGGCAAGGCTGACACGGAGTGGGAGAATCTAGAACATCCCAGAACAATCTCCTTCATCTCTTCCGACAAAGGGCTTAAGAACATGAATCCCTTCGCCCGTCTTTCTCTCTGTGACCGTAACAATACTATAAGTTTTCAATCTTACTAAACAGAGTGGGAAGGTCAAGATTTATTCCATGGAGCTAAGATAAAATAAAAAATTAATTGGATTGAAATAAGTAAGCCTTAAAACAAACTGGCTTAGAGCAACCTTTGGTGTAATGTCCATAGCAACCTGCTATGTTCTATATTTTTTATAAGGGAGTAAACAATACTTGGTTATGCCGTCATTCGAAAGGGGCATAAGACAGGGGGGTACAATGTCCAACTGTACTATGTCAAGACTCATTAAAGATCACTGTCCTAACTAAACCTGAATATGCAAAATTTATGACTTCCACTGTAGCATTGTCCAATTAGTCAACCATATCAGCATATAGTTACATTAAATGAACAAACAAACATATTTGCAAATTATAGACACTTAAAGATTTCTCTTCTTATTAATCTGCCATTACCAAAAAAAAAAAAAATTCCATACGCCTTCCTGTTTACTATAGATTTTTATGATTTTTCCCCCATATACAATGTTTGACCAATAAACTATTGTATTACAGAATATTTTTATTCAACTCTTATTGGCCCTCATGGAAGCCAGTATCCTGGGATCCCTCTTCCCTTCTGGAGAGGCCTGTTGGAATATCCAGCTTTAGTTTCAAAACTCTACATGGGTCAAAAGGGCGATGACCTGCCCATTCTAAAATCTTAATATTTATGATAGTAATAAAGTTAATTATTTTAGATTTCTTCAGCTGAAAGCCGTGAGGCCAGAAAGGAGCCAGATAAGCGGAAGAAAGTAAAACGCCATTGTTGCTCAGGAAGAACTTCGATCTCTCAGGCTGTGCAAAGGTATAAGATGTCCAAAAGCAGTGAATCTGTAACTAAAAGGATCAACAGTTGTAATGAGTTGTATGACTGGAAAAAGCGTATCGAGCGAACCAAGCTGGACTGTAAAACAACAATAATGAATTTCAGCAATGAAAACTTTCAACAAGATAAAAGAGAAGGGAGGAAAGAGGTAGAATCACCCGAGTCCAGACCAAGATCAAGATTACCAGAAATAAAAAGAAAAGATTGTAATAATAATAATATTCAATTATCAAGAAATCTTAATGTGTTTCCTCAACATAAAATACAATCACCAATTAAGAGGACCATTTTAGAAACTATTAATGTTGCATAATGTTACTTTGTTGTTTACAATATCATTCATTTGTTAATTATTATTACTTATTTTTTATAAATGAGTAATGTGAAATAAACATAGGGATAAAACTTGTGCTTATTGTGAAAATTATGAAAATATTATTAGCTCATCATAAATAATTCAAAGTTTGTGTTGATTCTTAATAGAGTTAATCCCTAAAGTGCGGGCAACTGTTGGGTGCTTATCATCATGGGTACTGAATACTTTTCACTAGTGCCATCTCTATTGCTTCTTCTTCTTCTTCTTTCACTACCTCTTTTGTGCCATTCAGCGTAGAGGGGCCTCAATCCAATGAAGCCATTCCTGCCGGTCCCGACAACTCCTCTTCATTTGAGTCAGGGTTTTACCTCTTTTTCCTCCTATTCTTTGGACATAATCCTCATAGAGGATTCTCGGGCGTCCTCGGGGTCTTATGCCTATCGGGCGGGCTTCCATAACCTTTCTAGGAAGCCATTCTTCGTCCATGCGACAGACATGGCCGAACCATTTAAGCTGTCTTTTTTCAATGAAGGTCTTCAGTTCTGTTACCTGCAGCTGATCCCTTATGTTTCTATTCCCCAATCGGTCCCTCCTTTTTTTACCGACCATTCTATTGCTTCTTTAAAAGTTAATTTTAGTTAATTTCAACTCTTTAATATTTTGACTTAGTTTAATTTTTTTTTTCTTTAATGCTGTAGCTAAAGTTATACATATGTATCTGTCCCTAATCATGTTATACACAATATTTTAATAATAATTCCATGTAATTATTATCTGAAAAACGCATATGCGCACTCATAGTACCCTCCGATTGTTTTTCCCCGACACATATATGCGTCCATAGCACTTTTAGGATTAAGACAAAAATTGAATTTTAGTATTCTTATCATATACAATTTTTATATCTGGTTTATAAAATTTATATTATTATATTATATACAATTTTTAACTCTTGAAAGATGTGAATTTGTTTTTTAAAGTAATCAAAGAGTATCAAACCAGCATAATTGGATATGTACTGCTAGTACAAAACCTATATTTTCTTTCTAATAGCATAATCTATATATCATTCAATGTTCTATAATTTTATTCAGTTTTAAAATAATATTGCATCTATAATAGTAATCAGCTAATATATCAGCATTCTTTCCTTCTTTTTTTTTTACATAAATGCTTAGCGTGATATTTAATTGCTATTTACTGTTTTAATGAAGCCAATGTTCATTTAATATTAAAGATAAAAAACTTGGTTCTGAGTTAAACAACAGTCTAGGACTGGTTGTTCCATGATATTTTTTGTAATGTAAAATTTCAATCTTGAGTGACTTTAGACAGATATTGCATTTTGAGTTTTTCTGAATTATTTGAAAAAGTAACACATGGCTGTGCTTTTTAAATTTTCTTCCGTTGGAAAGGAAAGGAGTTTTAGCATTAAAGGTAGATGTAATTTTTATATTTACAAAATTTCACTGCCAATCCTGTCAATGATGTTAGTTGATGGGTCTAGCCAGAATTTTCATCAGAGAAGGTAATTCAACAAGTTGATTTTTGTTCTTCATTTTACTTCATAACATCTGTTTAGAAGAGTCAAAATTATGGGCTTTTTTACTACGAATTTATTTCAATAGTTGATTATTGTAATGTCCTATTTAAATTTTGAGCTGGTTATTTCAATCTATGCTCCTTCAAAGTTTGAGCCTAGAGAAGTAAGAGGAGGCTTACTGGCTATACCCTTGAGTCAGATTATTTAATTATGATATTTATTTACAAAACTTCTATTCAAAAGTATAAGTCGGAAGGTAAGTCAAATATAGAGAACTTAACTCACTGCCTTATATTATTTAATTAAAACATGTTTTTTGTAAATTACATAAAATTATTTATGATCCTCATAATCATTGTTTATCATATTGTCATTTATTTATTTTTGTTTATATTTATAAATATTTGTAGAAGTAAAATTGAAATGTTGTTTATAACTTGTAGAAATATATACACTAATATAAATTAGACCCAGTACCTCTTAAGCTGATTTATTTTATTAATAAAATCATATTATATATTTTGATAAAAAAAAAATTGTTTTTATTTATGTCTTGAGATTTTATTTTTATGCAGTCATGATAATAAATGTATAATATTTGAACATCTCTGGTTTGTAATCCTAATCTCCCCTGTTATGTCACTTCTTTAGTCAGCAGGCAGTACAGAATGTATTACTACCATATTTGGATATTAGGTATTGTTTATTTAGAGATTTGTTGCTGCAGGAGTCATCAAATTAATTATTACTCTAGGTTGCACATCTTTATATTTAAGAGACTAATTTATACATAGAAGTATTATTTCTAGAATATGAATAAAGTTTAAACATTGATTATTGAGTTTTGTGAATTTCAGGTCCAATGATAAATGTTCAAACTTATAAAATGATTTAGATATTTGCTCAAATAGTGGATCAAATTGTCAAATATTTTATTTCTAGTTCTAAAAAGATTTAATGTTTCAAAACTTACAATAACTTAAATGTATAATGGACGATACTTCTTCCACATAGACCTTTCGTTGCACAACTTATCATCAAGTGTAGTGTCTACAAATAAACCTTAGACAAATAAATAAATAGAGGAAGTTTCCAAAAATAAAATAAAATAATACATTTGAGGATAAAATATATCACCAAAAAGAAGATACTACTACACAAATCTGAAATTTCTCAAGTTTTAACTGTTGTATGAAGGTAAATCTCAAAAATTGTTTTATATAAAATATTTATAATATTAAATTACGTGTAAAATGAGTGAACAATTTTGTTTTACATATCAAATTGCAATTAATAAAATGCAACTAATAAACACCAATAAATATTTGAAAATAACAAGTTAAAAAAAATAGTTATTATTTGTTGAAGTTAAAGTTAGGTGTTACAAATCCACTACCTCCTATCCTGGTGGTCTTTGGAATGCATCTTAGGCTCAAAGCTTATAAAAAAAATTCAGAGGACCAGAACAGAAATTTAGAAGTGGTGGGACATTGCATTCTTTCTTTATTATCTAGTATATCTACTGAAAACAAAAAGTTATATAATAAATAATACAGAAATGGTGTAAGAATGATTTCTTTTATTTAATTTATGAATTAAATTAATTTATACATTGCTAATACGAAGATTAATGAGATAGGTATGTCAAAATAATTACTTTTAAAAATTGAGATATTTTTTTAATTTTCTAAAATTTATAATTCCTTTGTGGAGGATATTTTCAATTACAATCAATGGTACTGAGCACCATCACTGAGCACAATACTGTGTATCTATTTAATATTCATATTTTAAATTTTATTCTATCGGTTTAGAATGTAAAATACAACTAATAGATAAAAATCAATTCTAAATATCAGTCAGGTATCTGGTGGAATATGGGGATTGAAGAAAATCATGAGGTCCTAGGGGGATTAAGGATGATTTAATCATGGTATAAATATCTCTGACAGTACTCTTTAGTAAATGTTTTCTATATCTAAATTTCAGGGTATGATTTATCACTTTGAAAGTAATATTTATCATATATATTTAAATCATATAGTAAAAGTCATATATTTATCACTATGAAAGTAAGGAAAGAAATGTTCGTCTGATTATGTAAAATGAAAATCTATCGTAAATAAATGTTATCTACAAGAATAAATATGTCGAAACATAAATCATTATTGAAACAGAAGAAAAACGTTCTTTGTGCCGCTACAGGTCGGATGAACAACACGAGTAAGCGAGTAATTCTAGCATGGTCAAATTGAAGCTGTACAGTTTCTAATGTTTTTACACTTTTCATAGCTCATTGATCCAAAAAATCAATTTATT
Source organism: Arma custos (assembly GCA_037127475.1). Taxonomy (NCBI): domain Eukaryota; kingdom Metazoa; phylum Arthropoda; class Insecta; order Hemiptera; family Pentatomidae; genus Arma; species Arma custos. The sequence continues at coordinate 71,227,001 of CM073764.1, forward strand.
TCTCAAAATTGCATCTGATTTTGGCACGATTAACTCTTAAACATTTGAGTTATTTTAATGCCGTTTCGAATTTCAAACATTGTATAGTTCATACAAAATTAAGATAATTAATTTTTAAATAAATTATTTAACTGTTTTATAACGAAATCGTTTGATTCGAATAGTGAATTATTGTCGAGTGAACGAGTAACATAATAATAGAAATGTCAAAGCACACGCTTGTAGACGTTCCAATAAGATTCAAGTTAAGAAATACTAGTTAAATGCTAATAATCATATGATGAAAGTATTTAAAATGTATTAGGCAAAGAAATTAAACAATGCATTAATAAAAGGCGTTTAAACAATGTAGTGGAATAATCTCCCAAAATTGATATCATAAATATTGTGTTGTCTCTGAATGTTACTTATATTTCTGAATTATGAATGTAAGTAATGACCAATTGAGAGTTCTCATTAAATCCTCTTTAAAAATGAATTCATTCTGTATAAAAATCACAATTGCAGTTCCAGACATTAAATTCAGATGATGATTACGACAGCCCAAGACCGAGTAAGGAGTTCATGCTAGGCTTGTGGGTAGACAAACCTCGAATCTGCATCGGAGACATAATTGATATATTCCGGAAGAGAAAAAAAGAAGAAAGTAAACCTATTGTAAGCTCTTCTTCAAAAAGTGAGGTTAACGTAGATTTTACCAACTCTCAACAGTTCGCTCTTAGGGTAAGTTTGTTTTTGTAGATAATTATTTTAGAAATGGTATATGGCAACTATAGCTTGACATAAGACTGGCTTAAGGAGGGCCAACTCATGGGGCTTTATGCTGAAACCTTTTAAAAGGATTACAGCATAAAGGCTAACGTTGACTAGGTTAATTACTTATTGCTGTGTTGTAGTTTTCTGTCTCACTTATGTCTAACTGGATTTATATCTGATTGATTGGGATGTAGAACAACCTGAGTTTGAACCACACATTATCTTTTTTTCTTTCAAATAATGGTTAGTATTATTTCGATAGCTCATCGAATACTTTATCAGTCCAAATTATCTCGTTAGCGTAAATAAACTTGGAAAGAATAATAAAATATTTTAAGGAAGTATTGAGGATTTGCAACCATAAATAAATCGATGGAGTAATAATCAATGAAGTAGTAAACTCGGATTCAAGTTGGGAAAGGGTAACCAAACCTCTCGTGGACTGATCTCACCATTGCCAAGTAACTGTGGTCAAGCTATAACATATACCTCATACATTTATACCTCCAAAATTAATTACAGGAATAACAAACAAATGAATATATATTGATTTTTCAGGATCAGAGGAGGAATGATTTTTTTAAATTGAATAAGTAAGTAATTTTTATCCATACAGATTACATCTGATGTTGCAAGCCAATTAATTTTAATTTTCGGTCCTAGGAGCAGTGGCGCAATGATATGTTCCAGGTACTCAACTCATATGGAGCATCTAGCCAGTTTCGATTCCATCCGTTTAAAAAAGAATGGACAAAAGAAGAAATTTAAAAAAGTAAACAAGCAAATCAACAAATCAAACCCCAGCAAATGAAAACCATCCTTTAAAGAAAAAATAAATGCATCTTATTTCTCTTTGTATTGGATCTATATATCTTTTCATCTTGCAACGATATTAACCTATAATCTCAAAACTCAGGTAACTGATGGTACAATACTTTATTGTTATTATGATGGCTCTACGGTCCTGCAAGAACCAGAACTATCTCAACCACAGCCAACCAATCTCCATGGTCCCGTGTTATTTCTGTCAATCTTCAAACAACCAGCAGCTTTAGGTCCTGCTCCACATCATCCAGCCATCTGATTCGAGAATGTCCTTTACTTCGCTAGCGGACGGGTTCTCTATAGAGCACCTTCTTTGGTATCCTATGGTCTGGCGTTCTCGCCACTTGTCCCATCCATCTTATTCGGGCTCTCTTTGTTTATACCACTATTTCGGGTTATCCAAACAGCACCATCCAGTCCCCGTTCCTGAAGCAATACTTTACTGGTCATATATTGCGATTATGAATTTGATTGAATTACGGCTTTTATTTTATAAATAGCGAAGAAGGGGGTTAGTTTTAAAAAATATAAATAATTGTTTTCAAAGTGCACTCATTCACTACCCCCAAACAGCACTTTTTATTTTTTGTTTCGATTTATTTTGAATTGGAATGGTCAATCAAATGAAAAATATTTTTCAAATCTAAAAAAGGTGAATTCAGATACAGTTTTTGCTAGGTAAAGTGCATAGTATTCTTCTTCTTTCGGTAACAATGGTATAAGGCCCCCTAACGTCGGAAATACATCGACGAGTTATTTACAGTTCTTAGCTAAGCTAAATAAGTTGTACGGTCTTCGCTTTTACTTTTCATTGCAAGATGGAGGCTTTTGTATTTCCTCGAAGAGTATGCCCCAGTTACGATATCTTTCTCATCTTTATAGTTTTAAATGACTAACGAATGGCATTTGCTCATTGCTTTACTTAAAACTGCTTCGTTGGTTTGCGTAGCTGTTCATTGTACTTGAAACATTTTTTATGAAACTGCATCGAATGCTCCTAGAAGATTGATCATAGTAGCCTTTGATAGAGTCCAGCTTTCAGCTCCATATAGCAACACAAACCATATCTAATATTAGATAATTCTTCGTTACGGAGAAGTTGTACGAGCAGTCCCATGATTGACGACTTCCAGTGTTCAGTCTCCTAAACGATATTTTCAAAATTTCCGACAGCTTATTGGTTACTAACTGTACAAGTACCTACGAGTGCCGTGAATTTTGTTATTTTTATCCGAGGAATTCTTAGCACCTCTTGTGTCATCCAAAGACTACCAAAGACCAAGATATTGTGACTTCTGTTTTCCTCAGAATTGCAATAACCTGGAGAATGTTAACAGTATGGATTCATGTTTCCTTCACTGTTTTGAACAACGATATTATATTAGTTTATGACTAATATCCTCAATAATCATGTTAGGAGTTTTATTTTGAAATGTAGGTATAAATCCTTTCCACTCAAGACTTAGTGATGACTCCTTTAAAAACAGCGTCCTGTAAAGGCTGACAAAGACGGACAATCTGGCATTTTTTCGACAAATCCTCTTTCAGAAATACACTTCACTAATACTCATTCAATAAAAAAAAAATTATACAATATGCCTGTGGAAGTAAAGTTGACCTTTCCCAAGAAAACAACTGTTCTTGGATAACCATTTTGTTCAACTTATAGTTCTTCGTTAAGTAACACAAGCCAACAATCTACAAAATTTCCATTTTAGATAAATTACTGAAATAGTGAAAACAAAAATTTATATCCAGACAACACTGATTATTTTATTTTATTTTATGGTGTTACATACAGTACATATCTCAAAAACAAAGTAGATATATAGTCCATAAAATAAAAAAAATATATTCTGTAAAAGGCATTTGCCATTAATATCAGGTCAACTTAAGCATTCTCTAAGCTTGTTTACTAAAACTTGATTCTTCAAAAAAAGCCTCAGTTTAGTCATTTATTTCAAAGAAGAAACATAACAATGTCCTACGAAATTCTCGTAATTTTAAGACATTACTGAAAAAAAAATTACAGCCGCTGAAGCAACTGGTGAAATTATTAAATAGGAAGGGGAAGGTGTCCTAGACCAGTGCACTGCGCGGTGTTGATTTGAAAAATTTAGCAGGGAGTGTGGTGTGTCGAAACATATTATTCGTCACCATCTTCTCTCCATGAGGAAGGTGAAAATGGCCAGTAGACGGCCATTTTTTTTTATGCTCCCTATTATTACCGACTTGAATACTTTGGTATATCAGGAGGTAGCTATGAACTTTATTTTTTCTAGTTTTACTTTTAAGTAAAAAGGCTCAATGCGAATTAAAAACTTTGAAGGTATATTTTAACCGTCTTGTTTCTCAATTTGTAATTAGGAAAACTAAGCGTAAATGGAACAGGATGACTCAAATATATGTCGTTTTTCTGATTCGAAATCAAAACTTTTCAGCTGTAAGTTTAATTACACATATGTTAATAAATACAAATCCATCATGGATTTTTGAAGCCTGACAAGGGGATACCCAAAATCAATTTCAAATTATGAGTGACGCATAACATAAAACACCACAAGACTCTCACACTCAAGGCACAACATGTCTCAGGCACCCCCTTCGACTGCGGAAAAGCTCAGAGAACTGAAGGAGACCTATTTCAAATTATTTTCGGACCATGGCTCAGACAAAGAAAATACTACCTTTCCTTCCGATGAATACCTGTTGCACTACAAACGTGTGAATCCAGTTCAAAGTACCAGCCAGAGGGGTCCTGAGTAAGAAACATTAATTTTATAAAATTATAGAAAAACGCTTTTATATTTAAATTAAAGTTTTTACACTATCTTATTAAAAGGAAGTGCATTTTTATAATTTATGAACAACTGCCGTGATAATCAACACTACAGACTTACCGTTTATATAAAATAGGAGAGTAATGTTTATAAATCCATAACCTCCCAACTGTTACCCAATTATCATTTATAAAGTAACCTTTCTTGGTACAAATCTTGAATCAATACGTTTCGGTTTATTTTTATTTTTCGATTTTAAGTAAAGTTACATATTTACTAAATCATTAGTAAAACAAAATCTATTACTAAAATGAGGTGACTGACAATTCGAGCATGAGTGTTTTCTTACTGTCGAAGAACGATGAAACGAATGCGGACAAGTATACGTATAAATTCGTAATAATCGTTAATTGCAAGAAAAGGAGAAGGTAGGCTATATTAATAATGTTAAACTAGTTCAGCTTTCATAAGAGGATTTTAATTATGTCTAGTAATTTGGTAGCATTAATCCAGTGTTTTAATGTATCATCGGTAAACTGAGGATCAATTGGAATTTTTCGTGGTTGTGGTTTCAGAATATTTGTAGTCCCTTTGCGTTTTCTTAACTATCAATTACAATTCAAAACTATTGTAAGGAGTAGAGCTTAAGGACTTCACTGATCCATCGACCATCTCTCTTATCCAATTCTTACAATCCAAAATCCTTCCTAAAATCTTCAAAGGTCCTTAATTTGCTACGAATAAGTCTTGCATAATGTTCTAAATGTCCCTTTTGTTGCTGATTTGGCCCGAACTTTACTAAATCCTTTCATGACAAACTTTAATAACACCCAAACCCACTAGCTTCAAACCTAGCTACCTCTTCAATTCTTATATTCCTCCAAGGCGTCTGAAAAGATGTCCTCGTGATGTATCATTAGTGACCTTCTAACTTGAATTTGGTATTTGAGTATTACCAGTCGGTTTACTTCTTGTTTTATTATAATGGCGATGGTAAGTTTCAATTAATACATTTATAATAATAAAGTTGTTAAAGTTAGTAGAAGCAATATACTTTGAACTTAAAAACATTTGTAATCATACAATTGATCATCACCGCGATAAGCAGAAAGTGCTTCATGCAAAGAAGATTCTTTTATCTTTTATTACCAAGACATAATTTCAGGCGAAAATTCAGTTTTACGTTATATTTTAGGTTTTTCATAGGGAACCTTTGGAATTCTAATGTCAGCAGATTTTTTACCAATCGCGTGTGGTTAAAATTACACCCAACCAGTGATACAAGTTCTTGTATTTTTGGGACGAATTAGGAGACCTTTATGGTACCATATCTCAATTGACTATTTAGTATTTACAAAAATATTTAGCTATTTAAAATTTTAATACAAATTTTTTGTCTTAAAATACATCATAATTGAAAATCAAATTTACTATATTTTATGAAAATCAAAGTGATTCTGAGCTACATTGGGATTTGTCTGAGAATTTTATTTGACCGAATTTAAACATTTTCATGATGTATACAAGCCGATGTTTTATGCTTTACTACTTCTTCACCATGAATTTAATCATGAAAATGATTATTTTTTATGAAATGGTACTTTGCTTAAGTTTGTAACTCTATATGGCTGTTTGGCTAGAAATAATAAATCTATTTCCTCAACGAATATGCCTAGAATTAAAGAATGAAAAGCTATTTTGAAGAAAACACTACCGTTTCGTAAAGTAATAGTTTAATGTAGAATGCAACATTCTTCCATCATATTATCTCTATACCATATTTTTTTTAGGGAAAAAAAAAACATCAAAGATGAAGTTGGGTACAGAAGACCTTTTGATGAGCCATCGAATCAAGTTCCTAGGCTAAGGCTGAGACCACTGTTAGAAGATCTTAACCGAAAAGGGGCTACAGAGAAGACAAATTTCATGTTGCAACGAATGGACGAATTGGCAGGGACAAGGCCCACAAAAGTTATGGATTTTATCAAGAGGCAATACCCGACTTCGGTAAATATATCAATTTGCATTAATTGGAACAGTACATTGCATATTGCATATTGCATGCATATATTGCATGCATTACTACATTGGGTAGGATTGCAAGTTATTTAAATCCATAGTATAGTCTGGTTTTGGGTTGCTGTTCTCATTTCTGAACGTATTTCATGCGAAACATTTAAAATTTTAGGATCTGAACAATTCTTTTGAATTCTAATACTGTAATTTTATTCTGAAAATGTCCATACCGTGTTATTGCGTTGAGGGAATATAACTATTTTACTTTTTATTATATGAATTATTATGATGTTCAACCTGCTTTAGTTGTTTTCTCAAATACCAGGCCATAATAAATAGCTTAGAACTTCAATCGGTCAGCTAAATTTTATTTCAGTGGTGAGACATTTCTTATAATCTTATAATATGTATAATACTGTAATTCTTTATATTAGTTAAAAAGTATTGTACAAGAACCATAAGAAAAATGAATTTTCAATCCCTTCTGGGGATGGAAAATTCACAGGAGAAGACCCATGAAAAAGATGAGAGTTCCGACAGAATTGACCTAAGAGGTTTTCGGGAACCCGCAATTCAGAAAAAAAGAACTGATTCGATCACTAAGGAATCTCTAAAGTTTATTAGAGTAAGAAATGGTGTCTCCGTAAGTATTAAAAATTGTTTTTTAAAAGATCTAGACAAAGAAAGAGGAGTGAGATAGCAATGGTAGCAACCTCCTGGGTGCAATCTATACCACACCTCATTGACCTGAAACATAATCTAGGCCTTTACTCTTAAATAAGTTATATCACTGGCTTCGCCAATTAAAGTGTATTTAAAAAATCATAACACCAAAAAAACAATTTCTAAATCCAAATCCTTGTGTGAAATGAAAACAGATTTAATTCGTACATTCATTATTCATTCATTCTTTTTTGTATGATATAAGCTAAAATGTCAAGAGTAGTAACCCACATCGAAAAGCTAAGCTACTCCAGAATGTAATTAACTTTGTTAGTATTGAGAATGAAAGGTTTATCTTGAACCTTGAATCAGAATTTTCGGGATTCAGACAGCTGTGAATACAGTAACTCTCAAACTGTCTTAAAGTATCTTACAAATCAGGCTTCAGAATATTCCAAATCCTTACAATACTTCGTTATATAAGCCGATTTTACAAACTGAAACAGTGAGTCCCATAGCTACCAAAGATTCACAGATTATCCATTGACAGAAGAATGGCTATTCGACTAAAGAAGCACCGCCTGGTTATAGAAGTAATAATTACAAAAAACGGAAAATTCAGAATGGTAAGTTCAATTTTCACTCGTTAGCTTCTGGATTAATGGGGAAGAGTAGGCGAAATTGTCGAAAATTAATTGTTCTCTTAAATTATACTTAAAATAGTAGTCTTTATGTAATAGATTACATAGTACAGTTAAAATTTAAAATATTTATATTGCAAAAAATACTGACTATCATTTACAGGACGAGAGTTCTGCAAATACATTCTTTCTTCTAGGAGATGTACACAGATGTATTAGAGAATATCTTGTATCAACTGGTTGGATAGAAAAATATAGTAAGAATGCAGCTATCTTATCTTAATATGTAATCTAGCTAATATCTATCCTAATAGTTATATTCTATTAAAAAATTAAAAAATGAAACTATTTCAGTTTTTAGTAGAACATTTCTGAATATTGGTTGTATCACTCTGATTTTACATAAATTACTTGTACCAGTACATCCCATGAATGATGTTGGGTTCGTACATGATTGAGGCTTTGCTGTTTTTTAAGCAAAAGGTTGTGCCCGATTGGTTTATCCCCCAATGAAGGGAGCCCACTTTTTAAAAGTTTGATGAGCCCCAGGTGTGTCTGCAGCTTCTACAAGGTACATTCATAGTTCTTAACAGATGAAATACTTTTGTTAGTATTGATACTGGAATCTTCAGTTCAGTAATTCAATGTTCTACGCATTGAGCTAACCTTCTTCCTCCGGTAATAATTAACGCTTATAATAATAATTATGTTTGCTAATTTATGTATGGAGATTGAACTACTATGAAAGAATGATAAAAAAAAAAATTGATAGCCTATTTTTTTTTTCTTTTACTCACCTACAAGCGTATTGACTTGCTGGTATTCACTAACATTACGTCATAGTTACTTGGTTTCTTCCGATAATGGATTTGCTCAAGGTGAGTTGTGAACAAAGTTGAGATCAATTTGTAAATCGATAGTGTTAAGAAATAAGGTAAACCGGACTAGACCAGGAAAGAATAAATAGGTCAGATTTCTCAAGAAAGTTTTAAATTGTTTTAACTTTCCTGGCACGAGGACCAAACAACCTCAACAATAAAGTTTAAAAACTTCGTTGACTAGGTCATTTACTAGATAAAAAACTTTTAACTGTCTTCTGCTTCTGTTGATGAAACTAGCAAATTTACTTTTTTTTATCGATTTTTCTTATACATTTTTAATACTTTGTGCTCAAACAGAAATGTATTATAACATGAATGTTGTGCTATCGAGGTGCAATGTCAATAATCGTTGTGGGAGGATATTTGTGAATTTCGTTTTAGATATATTATACAGATTAAAAATTTAGCAATATTTGACTCTATTGGATTGGGTATGAATTACTCATCGAAGCTCTAAGATAGAATTAGAGGACAAAGTAAAACATACATTTGTTTTCGTTTATTTATTTGATTTGGCTTTTTTAAATAATGTACACCAATTATTTCTTGAGGAATACATTTTATTCGAAATTGGAAATATTTGAAAAGTATGAAATAAGCATAGAATATTTTCGAAAGCCAGAATTACATGTACTTCCAATTCCATAATGTACTGTTTTGTTATTTGTTGTTTAATACTTATAGGCAACACAGCTCAATCCTACGTTGCAATCTATAATAATTGCACAGTAAAGCATGAATCAGTAGCCTTAATCTGCTTAAACCATTTTGTGCATCTTTGGCAAATAACTATGGAGAAGAAAAACAACACCATTAAAATCGTGAATGGGAATTAAACAAGACAAGTTTGATGATGTTTAACGCATTAACAATTAATAGCTATGTAAATTATATATTGGGCAGTTATTTGGTGACAGGTTTGACATCGAATTTTAGAAGAAGGATTAAATTATGGGGCGCTGTTATTTCTTGTAACAAAGTACGCATTTCATATTATAACTGGAGAACATGATAATAAGCAACAAGGTAACTGCAAACTAGGTGTAAACACAACTTCGGAACAATGCCGCACTTTGTCTGCGCAAGTGCTTACTGGCGAAGGGAGGTTAAAGTATACTACAGTCGCTGATATTTTTTCCTCCTAGGGTTCCTGAAAATCCTGGACAAAACTTCAGTTTATGAGATCTCGAGGCCGATACGAACCTCTTCCATAGCATTAACAATCAGTAGTACAGTCTTATTTCATTTTTTTTTTTGGTATTCAAAAGCAGTAACTTGTTTCATTTGGATAATACATCTTGCTTTCTTGCTAAAAAGGAAAACATGTGTTCCATAAAAGATGTTCGGGCAACTTTGAGAACCATATAGGTATTCACAAATAAGAAATTTAATACGTTATCTATAATCGAAATTATGGATCCAGACGGTTTTATGCAGTTCTTTTATGATAGAATTCCAATCACTGTCATGTTTTATGTGAACTAACTTTAAGTAAATAAACTGTTGGAGAGATTTGTTGTAATGAAAAAAAATAGTATAAAAAAAAATTAAAAATTTGTCTAATTTTAACTAAAAATTAAAAATCATGTATTCCTCAAGAATTTGTCTTACTAATAAGAGCTTTTAGTGGGAATTGTCGGATTGGGTTTTATTAACTAGGTTTCTTCCTAACGAATAAAACTTCCTGTCTTTGTTTTGTACATTTAGCCCTGAAATGTGAAGTCCTGCAGAATACCCAAGAGAAGACCTGCAATGTGGGTCGAAACGTTGGATTTTCAATAAACAGCTCTCCCTAATGAAGATAATTCTTTTCACCTCCACTCGGACCATTTTCTTCCTGATTAGGTTCCTATGTTTATGATCTAGGCATTCATTTAGGTTGCTTCGTTACCAAGCAATCCAATTTCACACTTCTCTTCATTAATATTTATGGCATTGCTAACCAATCTTTTGCATCAATATAGTAAAACTATGTAATAAACTTGAAGTTATAAGAGGATAGGATGAGTATGATGGGGTCGTATGACATAATCACTAGCGCGGTCTCCCTGCTCGAAGGAGGAGCAGAAGAGAGGATTCAGCTGACCCGCTGCCTCCAGGGCTATCCGATCAGCGACAGCAAGACATTGAGCGCGATGCTCTCCTCCGACCCAGTCAAGTTCATCTGGGTCAACGGATTCATCAACTGGTCGCACATCAACAATAACATCATCATCAGTAGGATCCCATCGTCAAGTTACTACTTCTCAAAGGTAAGGATCTGTAAGATTACGTTCATAAGATCAGTAACATTACAATAAAATGTAAAATTATATAATTTTGGGGTATTATTTTTTAAATTTAAAGTAAGGAATATAACATTGTTTGATTACAATACTACAAATGATAAGGTTATTTTTAATCATTTGATGGGAAGGCTTATTGTTATAATCATTTGTAACTATCTACAACAATAACTGTACCACTAAATCCCATGAGGAATCTTTTCCTCAAATTTTCAGTACGAGGTAGAGACTATAATGTTTCTAGGACAATGAGTATGCACGGGGTTATTTATTCGAGATCATGCTCAACCGCCAGGCTTCCCCCAAATAAGAATTCTCGCTTTAAACAGGTCTGATGATCCCAAAGAGGATCTCCAGATTCAGGAAACTTCGGCACGGCAGCTCAGCACTCCATTACAAAGCTATCCCGCTCCACATGAGCAACTAAGGACGTCGTTTAGCCCTTGAAAGGTCCATCAATGTTAAATAATTTAAATAATTTTATACCTTACTAAATTAAATTTCTATATAAGAAATTTCAATGAAAAACAATTTTTTATGCTATTCTTTAAGAACACACGCGTATTCTTATGTTTCTAGACATAAAAAATTCACAGATTTACTACGTATTATTATTTTTAATTCAATGCAGCAATCCGTTGACGCATCCAGGCCTCCTCAATCCGCATCCGCCTGTAGTCTCTGTTGTGTGCTGCTGTCATCTAGTTGCTCCCAGGTTCCTCGCGTCTCCGGCTACACAGTCAATCCACCATAGTTGCAATCGGCCAACTCATCTCCGCCCATGGATGACTTCCATAAGCAAACGCTTTGGGATTTCCTCCTCGCTAAATGTCTAGTCCACTTTATTTGGAATCGTTTGATAGCATTATCCACATTAGGCTCACCAAAGAGATATTACATTTCATTTTTCCTTCGCCTCCACCTTCCATCAACAAAGTCCGGCCCGAATTTTTTATTTTTCGGTGAACTCTGCGTTCGAAGTACATTTCGGCATGCATAATTTTGGCCATTGTCCATGTTTACACTCCATAAGCACTGGACGAATCAGGGATTTGTATAGGATTACTTTTGTTTTCCTAGATAAAACCCTACTTGCTAGATGTTTTCTCAGCCCAAAATAGCAACGGTTTGCGGACAATATTCCTCTCCAGGTTTCCACTCCGACGAAGGTTATGTAGGAGACGGACAAACGGTAAGTGAATTCTGTGACCCCTCCCCCTCAAAGATGTAAGTTCCAAATACCACCTTATCTCCAGGGTTTCTTGGATGTTCTTAAGCTACCATGTATTTGATCTCATCTTGGTTAACCGATAGGCCAAGTTTTCTCGCTGCCTCTGCCAGAGAGAGAAAGGCTTCTTTAATGGCCTGCTTCGATCTTCCTTTAATGTCGATGTCGTCTACGTAGGCAAGGAGCTGCACCTATTAAGAACTAAAGGAAACTGTTTTAGAGTTTATCAGAGTATCTTATCAAAATGTTCTTCATTATCCCAAAACAGTACTGTTTGTTACTCATTGAGGATGTCTAATTCCAATACTCGACGGGTCTAGAATAATATCGTAGAAAGTATTGCATCGACTTTAAAATAGGAGGTACTACCTTTTATAAAGATCTAAGATTGCTACAATCTTCCGAAATGTGGTACCTATAACACATTGAATAGTCTGTTCGTAATTACCCTAATCTGCATGCCAAGTTTTAACTTATTTTCTCATTTTAATGGCGGAGATAGGGAAGATGCATACGAGAAAGGATCTACTTACATATATATTGGATATACAAAAACGACAAGCTGCCTTAAACATATCAAATGTCCCTTAATCGTAAAATAGTGAAAGAAAAGTCAATGAGATATTTTCATGCAAACATTGCATCATTACAAAGCATTGATAGTTTAAGCCAACCAAACTTGACTCCCATATGTTTATCTTAAATTCAGATTTTACACTTGTATTCCAAGTCATAAAACGAAATTGGAAAAGGTTAAACATAATATTTCACATGAAACATCGATAATAAGAAACCGACTAACAAAACTAGCCGTAAGGTTATAGATAATGAAAACCATAACCGACTTTTGGTAAAGAAGAAGGTCGAAAAAACACAGAGGAAATTTGAAATTAGACCAAAAAATTTCTTTTTGTATAATACAGGTACATGGAAGGGCGCTTAATCTTACAATTTTCTCAATCTGATGGCAGACTTCAATGAATCGCAATAAACACATGTTAAATATCAATATTCGATCTAACACTACAAACTACACTACACTTCATTTAACACTAACACTTTTAACTACACCCTTCCAACACACAACAGGAAAATAGTTACATTATATTCGCATGAAAATTCGAAACCAGACTAATGGAGATTACAACAGGACCACCACACTTGGTTAACCTTAGGCCTATGTTTCAAAGAAGTGCTATTGGTTGTAAAGCAAGTACTTATACTTTTTGTAAAAATACTCAAAATACGTTTGACTTTTGAGATTAAGCTATAAATAAACTTTACTTTAGTCATATAATTCGAAAATTATTGCTTTATTTAAATTATTAAATCATAATATTATCATTTGAAAGTTATTCGAACATCTTCAAAGCTTCAATTCAACTCTGATATTACCTTAGCCTGATGTAGGCATGAAATTATTGATACAAGGCTGGCAACAATGTAATTTATTGTGTACACTGGTCACGTTGAAACATGGTACTTCTATATCTTACTCAGTGCCGATTTATCATTTCTTCTTTTAAAGGTAAAAAAAAGGTGTAATTCGTGTAACATCTCAAACATTTATTTTTAACAGTGATGATAGCATATTTGCACGTTTTGATGAATAATCTACGAGATATTATTAGCAATAAGTACCAATCTTTCAGTTGCCTATTTCAGGTTTTGTCGATACAGTATTGATGATTATTTTTATTAATAGTTATTTTGATGGTAATTATTTTTGTTTTGAAGAGAAAAGATTTGTCCTGGCCCGGGATTCGAACCCAGGTCGTCTGTACCTCCGGCGCAGTGCTCTAAACCACTGCGCTACCAGGGGTCGTATCCAAGTCAGACAAATCCGTTCTCTTCACCGATCCTATATCCCCGTGTTATCGGCCTTTCTGTAGATGTAAACACGGGGAAGAATGTTCATTGAACTTACTTTAATTAGGATCTTGTTCACTTACGTAATTATATTATTTATAATTAATTTTTATTAATAGTTATTTTTATGGTAATTATTTTCAAATATTTTTGTTTTGAAGAGAAAAGATTTGTCCTGGCCCGAGATTCGAACCCGGGTCGTCTGTACCTCCGGTGCAGTGCTCTAAACCACTGCGCTACCAGGGGTCGTATCCAAGTCAGACAAATCCGTTCTCTTCACCAATCGCATATCCCCGTGTTCTCACATTTTTTGCGATGTATACACGGAGAAGAATATTCATTGATCATTACTTTAATTAGGATCTTGTTGTAGTTCTCGATAAGGTTATTAAGAAAGTAAGGATAGAGGGTAATAGTACAATCATCAATAAATCACTACAATTAATGGCCTGTGCGGATGATGTAGTGATTTTGGGAAGAAGCAGGCAGGCAATCGAAGAGGCATATATTGCCTTGAAAACAGAGGCAAGAAGAGCCGGCCTTGAAATAAATATCAGCAAAACCAAACTAATGATTGTGGAGAGAATGCGGCAGCAACACCCACCCTATTGCAACTTAAACGGAGAAAACATTGAGATAGTGTCAACATTTCCGTACCTGGGATCATTAATAACTATAGAAGCCAGTGAAACAGAAGAGGGTAAAAGAAGGATCCTGGCAGGAAACAGGACATACTGTGCTCTTCGGCACTTAATAAGAAGCAATTTAATCTCTCGTAAAAATAAGATCAGGATGTACAAAACCCTAATCAGGTCGGTTGTTAGTTACGGCAGTGAATGCTGGGTGATGAACAAAATAACCTATGACAGACTTGACAGGTTCGAGAGGAGGGTGCTGCGAGGAATGTTTGGTGGAGTTTTCGAGAACGGAGTGTGGCGAAGTAGGAAGAACAAAGAAATATATGAAATCTACAATGACCTGTCTGTGTCAAGCTTTATACGAATAAGCAGGCTGAAATGGCTTGGGCATCTCAACCGAATGAACGAAGACAGACAGGTGGTGAAGGTATATAAAGGAAAGATCTTCGCCACAAGAGCAAATGGCCGACCAAGAGCTCGATAGAAGGAGAAGGTGGAAGAGGACATGCGACAGGCGGGCATCCGTTTGGTGGAGGACAGAGCCCTGTGGCAGCAAATGTTGAAGCAGGCCAAGGACCACTGCGGTCTGTAGCGCCAGTAGAAGAAGAAGAAGAAGAAGAAGGATCTTATTGACTTACGTCAATATATTATTTATAATTTATTTGTATTAATAGTTATTTTGATAGTAATTATTTTTAAATATTTTTGTTTCGTTAAGTTAATAATAAAGTTTTGTTAAAAATAAATGTACAAAAAATAAGAATGACTTATTTTATAATGCTACGTTTCAGCCTAAACTATAGGTCATCTTCAGGGCAGCGAGGTGAAGAGTCAAGCGTTAACTCACCTCTTTTTGAGAGAGTTTGACTCTTCCCCTGGATGCCCTGAACATAGCCTACATTTTAGGCCGAAACGTATGCACACTAAAGTAAGTCATTCTTATTTTATGTAAACATTGGCTCCACCCCCTGACCATCCATATCACTCTTAAAATTACCCAGTCGACTATTGTCCACTTAAATATAACTCATTTCAGACAGCTTTGGCTTCTTCAATCAGAGACCTATTTCCGTTCCTTTATCAGAAAGGGGTTATTGACGTCAAGACACCGAGGACGTATGAAATAAGATGTCTCGAAGATATGAAACATTTTATGAAACAGTATAGAATAAATGCTTGCATATCCCTATTACGAAAATTCGCCTCCGGCATGGATCCTGCTTCAAAGGTGCAGCTGTTTAGCGAGGATGGATCGGTAAAATGAAATATTTGCATGTAAACTATTTCCTATTTTTATAAATGAAGACGACTGGAGAAAAACGGGGTAACTCGATTTTTTCTAAAATTTGTAAAAGCGGGATTGATTTTTCAATAGCTAACATGACGGTGTGGCTAATAGAGGAGAAAAAAAGAGTTTAAACAGCTCAAAAAGGCTGATGAAGAGTGTCCTTAGGAAGGATGAGATAACATGGGACACAAACCACTAACTTACTTTGTTTTCGGTTTCCCTGCTGAGTTGGACTGTGGGCACTTCAAAGCCCATAGCACTATTTTTCAAATTTAAAAATAGCACCTGCATAGAGTTTGTTCTACGTTGCATAGAGCATCTAGAGCTATATTTTGATTTGTTCTTTATGAAAAATACTGGTAACTGAAAGATTCCGGGGTTAGTTTGCCTCTCCTGAACATTAAGGAAAAAGAGAGTTACCCCGTTTCCCCCTCCCCCTCCCCCGTTCTCCAAACATAAGTCAAACACGGTTTCCAATCCGGCAGGTCCCGTTGGATTGCATGGACTTCGCAGTGCAGAGGATCGTGGAAATGATCCGCTACAGCCAACACGCTGACCTTGACGAGTGGCACTTCAGTGTTGTCAGTGAAGAGGATTGGAACGTATTCATTTACAGGTTCTACGATATCGTCCATCAAGACGCTAAGTTTCAATCGAATCACCATAATATAAATGTTCCCGTAAGTTTTCAATCTTTTTTCTTACGATTTACCAAACATAACTCTACCATGCCTGATTAAATTAGAATAGGTTTCTGAGTATTTTATAAGACTCCCTTGATTTATCTTAATTTTCCTTCAATATAAATAATTAGGAAATATAACGAAGCGTATTTACTTACAAGCATTCAAGACGCTTGTCTGTGGGAACCTTTTTTAGGGGATAACTTAGTTGTATTGAAATTATATTTATTTTTTATAAAATTGAATATTATTCTATTCAAGTAAGCAAAAAAAGCTCAACTAAATATACATGATTAAAAAATAATCCCCACTTATTTTTTAACTTAAAAAAAATTGTCGAAGGGGAACAACAAAACCTTAATATTCCCTCCAAGAGATATGTTGTTCCTCCATGCTCATTGGTCTTGAAATAAATCCTTAAACCCGAGCTGTCAGTACAAATATTGAGTACTAGATGGACCAGCAACTTAAGGAAAGTAACCACAAAAGAAATTTTTGGCCATGAGTACCTTCCCTAGGCAGTGATTACCTCATCCCCTACTGACGTTTGTTAATACAGTAGTAGTCGAAACTGGATAAGTTGTACCTGCATAAGTGGTTCGAAAAACTCGTTGCCCTATCAATTTTTCCCTTAAATAAACTCTTTAACTGCAATAACTTGTTTTTATTCAAATTACCCCCTGTAAATGTGGCAATTTTTGTATTTACCTCTATAAGTGGGATTTACATTACTACTAAGAAAACGTGAAGGGATAGATGGGTTTGTTATGTTTTGATTGCTACCTCAAGTGTAAACATTAAGCACATTGTTACTCCACCTGCCTGCATTGTTATCTGTGATTACTATCCCCAGTTGATAAGTAAACCTCATCCGGTCAACATGTCACGAAATCTAAAATCTTTTTGAATTTACAAAAATTACATTTTGTCCGTGAATTTGAAAGTGGAAGTCAATGAATGAGATAGCAAAACAATTTGGTGTACCAAAATTAAAATCAAATCAAATAAAAAATTAAAAGTTGTTTGAGAACTTCTTTTAGTGGTACATGCAATCACCATCTGGATAAGTGTAACCTTGTTTAAGTGAAGTACCTCTTGAAGTGTAAGTGGAAACCTGTCACCAAGAGATACCACTTATCCAGGTTTGACTGTACTTTATGATACAAAGGGGAATCTGAGGTTAAAAAAAATAAAATAAAATATTAAAATTATTATTGATATTAATACATTCATTATTTCAATAAATAATTTGATTTTCAGTAAATAATTGTAAAAGTAAAATTTTAATATTGGAGATTATTGATGAGCTTAGCTCTTTTCTGAATGCACGATATACTTGCCATTAGCGCACTTGTACCACAGTCATTCTTGCGAAGATAGCTCCCTTCTCATTTTATTACTTCAATGATTAACTAAGTCTCATTGAAAATATTTATATCACTTTTAGAGTAAAAGTAAAAGCCTATTAAGAATTATGTTTGTTATCTCTTCCTTACATGAGAATTATGTTTGATGAAACTATTTTAATTTTAATAAAATTCCTTTTTTTAAATATTTGCAGAAGTTAACGTTTGCTTGTGAAAACTTATGCACAATTTATGACAAGTACTTTCCTGAAACGAAGCACGACGGTCACAGGAACCTATGGATAGTGAAGCCCTCGAACGGCAGCTGCGGAAGAGGGGTCAAAGTTTTCAAAAGGCTCAATGAGATCCAACAGTACTGCAAACCGACCCATTGCTACGTTATCCAGAAATACATTGGTAAGAAATAGTTTCATAATTAGACAGCATGAAAGGATCTGGGAATGAAAAGAATCGTATGCATTGAAAAAACTTCAGAAAAACAGATGATCAGAATAGTCCAAGATATATTTGACTTATAATGACAATCATATAGAATGTGGGAAAACAATGTAAGATCGACCTGCAAGTTGGCTGTGTCATATTAGTTTTCTGGAGGTAGATATCGTTAATTGAGATATAGATAATTGGAAATCCATTTGTTTCCACTGTAAGTCAAAATTTAGTCAAATAATTAAATAATTGATAAACAAAATCTATACCACAAAAACCCGTGAAGGTTCTGGGGTTCCATACATGGTAGAGACGGTAGTGTTTCTTGGACCATGGTTGTAAGGGCATGTGATTTGTCCTAGATCTCGCTGAACCGCCAGATTTGTCCACCTTATTTTGAGGACACCCTTTATAGAGGCTGAGTGAGAGTCCCAGGAGGCTTCTAGATCCTTAATGGTTCTAATAATAAAACCATTTTAATAATTTTTTTGAAGATTCGTCTATTTCTGCAGAAAAATGAAATCTAACTTATCAAAGCAGACCAGAGCTGAGCCAATGTGATCTATCTGACAAGAGCTATCATGAGATTCAATTAGTCCGACTGCGGTGGTTGAGGTATATAGGCGGAAGTTTGTGTGGTCATGCTTTGACTGGTTGATGGTTGTGGTTCGGTTGTCATTTTGGTACCTTGTAGAAAAGATAGGTATTCTACACCTGGACGAACGGTCATGCTTTTAGTCAATAGTTTGGGTATGTTTTGGTTAGTACTGATCTGCTTAGATCTCTTCCATCCTTTTAGTCACTATTTCTTCTATTTTTTTTTCTATGGGGCATTTTCTATAAGAAGCGACGTGCGCTCCCTCGCAATTCGAGCATTTTGGTTCGACTAGTCGCGGACATTCAGAAATTTTATGTGAGCCGCTGCATCTAAGACATTTTACAGTCTGGTTGCTGTAGTTTTTTTGTGTGCCCAAATTGCTGACATTGTAGCACTAGGGCGGTAGGATATCCTTTTTTGGAGTGTATTTCACAACCGTGAATATACATCTATTGACTTTGTCTTGTATATCTTTTATAGTGATACCTTGTGGATGGATTCCATTTTCTTTTCGTCCGGGGCAGTCTTTTACATACGTCTTGTGTACGAAGTTTTAATAGGTTCAAATGCCTTCCTGTCATAAGTTATGGGAATAGATAGATCAAGATTTTATATCACAAATTTGCATGTGGTACCCAATTCTGCGAGTTTTTAGATGTCATTCTAATGTGGGTCGGTCGGTCTCTAATTAGAGGTAAATATGGATCTCAGTCCTGGTCTGTTTGATAAAATATTGATTAATATTAATTTTGTTCACGTGAAGTTTTCTCGGTCCATTATAACTGGAGAGCCACCGTAGGTTCCTCGGTTGGTGGTAGAGTAGAGTAGAGGTTGGTTGTCCGACCAATATTTGGTCTGCCCCGACATTCCGTGGTCGGGATCGCAGCCCTCCCGACAGGCTGCGTCCGTGGTTGCCGTCTGGGACGCTGTCGGCCGACCACAATGTTTCAATTAGGATAGTAGGAGCTAGCTGAACAAAATTCTAAAAAATTGACACATTTGAGCCTGCACACTCGAGTACGATATTTGTTTTAGAGTACTTTATTTCAAGAAGATATTTTGTTGAAGAATGGTTGATGCGCCCAAAGGAAGAAAGAAACTCTAATATCTTGGAGTTTCTTTCGACCAAAATTAATTTTTTTCCTTTGTTTTTCATCTTCACTCAAGGAAAAAAAAGTTATTGCCAAACCGATCTTCTTTTGCTTTGATAGGCAAGGAGCCATCACGAATACCGGAGAAGAACTAACAAGTTGAGTCAACCACCGACCGTATAGAAAATTGACGAATACATCGCATACTTCCTCTTGTATACATCGCAAATTGCGAGAACAGGGGGATATGGGATCGGTGGAAAGGAATTGTCTGACCGAGGTACGTGCCAGAATAGCTTAAGTGGCAGAGCACTGCAATGGAAATGCAGATGACCCGGGTTCGAATCCCGGTTCTGGACAAATCTGTTCTCTTCAAAATAAAAATATATAAATATATCATTTTCCTGATGAAATATTATTTTGGTATCTGGGTTGAGAAAGTTGTTTGTTTATTTAGCGTCACTTTATGCTGATATGGCTGATCGCACGATGCTACAATAAGAGTCCGTAATTTTGCCTATACGAGTATCTCACATCGCACTGACTCGGGACCCACATTTACGTTCCTTCCGAAGGACGAAATTATAAAAGATTTTCACCTCCCTTTAAAAAATCCTTGGGTCAACTGCCGGACTACAAACCCTCGATCTTGGACTTAGTAGGTTGTTATGCTAACACTACTACCACAGGTCGCCTCTCGGGTTGAGAAAGTGGCTCCTTTCTGCTGAATACTATTCAGTTGTATTAATTTTCAAATAACATTATTTTAAATTCTTCCAAGAACCCAATACAATTTTAAATACTCTTTATTGGAATTGTTTTACTTTACCTTCAAGGATGTAGTATTTAAAAAATTATTTATTTATTTAGTTATATATTTAGAGTACATTAAAAAGTAATTAAGTTGTTGAGTACACAAGGTACAATTTACTGTTATCCATTCAAAATATCAAAGCCATTTTATTTTTCAGAGAATCCAATGCTGATTTATCAGACCAAGTTTGACGTAAGGCAATGGTTTCTGATTACCAGCGTTTATCCTTTAGTTATATGGATGTATAAGTAAGTGAATTTAATTTTGAACTTTAGTGATTGATATAAATAAATAAAATAAATAATGAAATAAATAATCCTACAGCGAGTGCTACCTTCGATTTTGCTCTCAGCCGTTTAGTCTCAGCAATGTCCACGAGGCTGTACACTTGTGCAACAACTCGATTCAGAACAAGTACAAAAATGGAGTTCGGAATCCCCTACTCCCTGATGAAAACATGTGGCCTGATTCAACATTTCAAACATATTTGAGGTATTGGTTGCATAAGTTGTTTTTTTTTTAAGTTGTCTTCTTCATTCTGTTAGGAATAACAATCGTTTTAAAATATATAAGTATTCACTAAAATGATAAACTCTTGGCAAGGAATAAAACCAAACCCGAAACTAATTATAGAATGCTCGAACTAAAGGGTGTTTTTTTTACCGTTACACAAGTTTAAATCATAATAAAACAATAAAAGACATTTTTTAATATCAATGAAACGAGCTTTATTGGGTAGACAATTTTATGACATTAATGTTCGAATATGATATCGTCATTGTGGTCGCCACGGCTGGCACCTACTAGGCGCAATCTGGAACACCAACTGGGACAAACTTTTCGCCAATAACTGTTCGAATGTTGATTTCCAGGTGTTCAATTGTCTCTTGTTTATCGACGTGGACATGCGACTTTATAACTCCAAAGAAAATAATCCAATGGGATTATATCATACGATCTTGGACCATTACGTTAAACTATTTTTTAATGAAAAGTTTCTTTGAGTAAATCAATCGTAGCGCGCGCTGCTGTACACTTGATTTCAGGCTTTCAGGCTCCGTCCTGTTGGAACCCGAAAGGGTGAAATCCTACCAGCAAGATTAATGCCAGCTAATTGAGGTCGAATAGATTTCTGATCATGTCCCTATATCTTTCGCCATTGGCAGTAACATTCTGAACATGATCATTTTTGAAGACATATGGACCAATGGCACCACCAGCTCATAAAGCGCACCAAACATGGATCTGTGGATGCAATGGTGTTTCGACAAAAGCTTGTGGATTATCATCACTCTAATTCGACAATTCTGCTTATTTAAATGGGCATCATCGAAGAACAGAATTTTGAATTGAAATTCAATATCAATATAAATTTGTGCTTCAGCCCTTTCGCCACATCGGTGGTGCAATTGGTGGTCTTTTGGCTTTAATTCAGCACAAGTTGAATCATGAAAGCTTTCAAGCCAAGATCTTCATTTAAGATGTATAGGAATGTCCGATTTGGGTCAACTATGCACCGTTTAGTTTTATAACTTGTTGCCATTTTAATCTCTCTTAGAAGTTTTGGTCCTTATTTGCGAAAAACTCTCGTAATCGATTTTCACTATCTTTTCTTGATCTCAATTTCTTATCACTGAGGAAGTTTTGCAATGCGAGAAGAAGGTGGTCTTGCGTAGTTCTGATAGAACACAACACCTCTTCTGTTGGCCAATTCTGGCCGTTTCTGGTCCAAAATCACGATAAAGAGCAACGGACATAAGCTACAGCCCTGGCGGATACCGATTGATGCCTCAAATTCCTTCGAAATATAGTTTCTGGTATAATTCTAATCACATTCCTCATCTTTTTTATAGATGAGTTCAAACAGTGCCTGATGTGATTAATAATGCATTAATATTAATGCTGTGATGTCTTCTTTCCTTACTCTGCCCAAATCTGATTCTCTTTATCATTGCCCTCCAGATTTCGACTTAAATCCTCCCAAGAACTTCTTTTCGCTTGAATGACTAATTATTTGGATTCGTTCCTTTTATTTTTGGAAGTTTGGTAGGCAGTCAGGGTTTTCTGGCTCAGGTAGTTCTTCCAATTGAACAAAATTGAAAGAACTACCTGAGCAAACTTTCTTGTCTTGTATCGACTTTTTTACATCTGGCTTGTGGCAGTTCTCTTCCGGACCCAACGCTTTTCTCACCGCAGACCTCTTCCAACATGAGAACATATTCCCTATACGTAGTTCGTGGTCTTGTGCCTGTAGGTCTAGACTGGAACACTTTTCTTGGGTCTCGACCGTGACTCATCCGGCAAATGTGCCCAAACCACTTCAGCTGTAGTTTCTCCAAGTAATCTTTTATCGCACGGATTCCTAAGTCTTCCCTTATTCTTATTATTCTTATATTTCTTATCAGGTCTCTTCTTGTTTTCCCAGTGACTCTAAGAAAGTATTTCTTTTCCACTGCGGCAATTCGGATTATGTGGTTGTCCATTGTGACCCAACTCTCACATCCGTACATCAAGGTAGGGAGAAATACCGCTATATAAATATGGAGTTTTGATTTTTTTAGTTACCTCTGGTTTGCTCACAATAGTGTTACAAATCTGATAATAGACCTGGTTAGTGTTTGCTATTCTGTTTAAAATTTCTTGGTCTATCCTTTCCGACTTGCTAATAACTGTTTCCAGGGAAGTATAGTCATTAGTGCTTTCTAATTTTGCAGCAGTTCTCTATTGCAGTCTCTCTAGAGACTATGAGTACTTTACGTTTGGTTTGGTTAATTTTCATTCCTTTACGCATAAGCTCCTCCTGCCTCTCAACTACTGCTTGTTGCAATTTTTCTTTAGTATCGACAAGAAGCACTATGTCATCAGCAAAAAGGTACCATCATAGGTGAGGATTGTCCACGAAGATTCCACTTTCCCAACGATGTCCAGGCTGTCCTACTTTTTCAAATCTTATGTATCTCATTTACTATCCATAATAAAGAGTAGGGGGTTAATGCTATCTCCTTGCTTCATTCCTTTTTATACGGAATGGCTTAGATGCTTTTCCATTTATATGTACAACCCCTAATGGGTTTTGGTATGTTAATTTTGAAGCACGTATTAGGCTTTTTGGGACTTTCTTTGCTTCTCATAAAAATATATATTTTCGAGGAACGGAATTAAAAGTGGATTGGAAGTCTAAGAATGCAAAGTGCTTTCCCCCACGACTTTTCTAATACATTTCTTAGAACGAAGATGAAGCCTTTTTTTATTTTAGCGGTTTGGAAAGCACTGCGGTCTGGCCCGCCATCAAGAACAAAATGCAGCAAGCGATCATTGCCTCTTGCCTAGTCAGTCAGGACAAGATGTACCACAGGGCCAACTCCTTCCACCTCTACGGTGCAGACTTTATGATCACTCCCGATTACGACGTTTGGCTAATCGAGATTAACACTCATCCAAGTATGAAGTACTCCACTAGTGTGACAACACGCATGTGTAAAGAAGTTTTGCAGGATACGCTAAAAGGTACTATTTTAATTCGATAAACCCTTATATATAAAGTTTTCTATATTGACTCAATCAAAATGATAGGTATTAGTTCCGCAGGTTGTCGCTTCGAGATATGTCACGACAAGTTTTACTTTTTCATTCATTCCCTTTTTAATATTTTCGAAAATAAAATTACCCGTGGTGTCAGTATGGAAAAAAGAGTGGAATTACCGTAATATTTTCACCAAGAAATAAAGGTTTCAGTTGACATGTATCATCCATACCTAGAAACGTTAGTTGAAATGTTTATTTCGTGATGAAATGATTACCAAAATATTTAGACAGATTTCCCTTTGTAATACTAACCTCATTTTAACACTCACGATTATTTTTATTTTCGAGAATAATAAAAGAGGAAACGAATGAAAAGTTAAAACTTGTGTCTTAACCTCGAAGCGATAGCCTGCGGAACTAATATTAATGATTCGATCCAAAAAAAGAAAAAATTTATATATATATATATATATATATATATATATATATATATATAGATGGCCTTTTTTTTTAAGTATTGACTGTTACATTTCTCGACCTCAATCTCAATATATTTCATAATTTGGATTGGTTTACCAAGTTATAAGTTTGAATTATAAGAGACACCAGTAGTTTTGCCCTTTTAATTTAATTTTAAAATCAAGATAAGAAAACTTGCCAAATGTACGTTTAATATAGCCTATGTCAGAGTCATTAATTGTAAAAATGATACCGATCACCTCCAATAATATAAATTAAATTAGTAGATTTTAATATTCGTAATCATATAAATTAATTATAATTATTTTTTTTTATAAAATTATATATATATATATAATTATATATTATTTATTTATTTAGTACCTGAAGTAGCCCCATTTTTTCGCAGACTTTAGGACACTTCTTGCACAGCAACTATTCTTTCTTTTTGGTCCAATCACTGTCCTTCAAATCAGTGATCACAATCACTATCTATAAGACAAGCCTTCTATTAACAAGAATAGTCTTGTTTGATTGTTCTTACATACCCTGAAATAATTTTCTTGAATCTCGATTCGATTTGACCTTGCTCTAAAATTGAAATAAATTTATTCTGAGTAGTAACACAGCTCGATGGGAACCTTCTTCGTCATCTTCCTAATATTTTCATTCATCTTCAACAAGCTGAAAGCTCCCCAAAAATATTTAAATGCCTTAATTTAAATCTATGTGTTATTAAATAGCTTCGCCGCTATTTCACTGTAATCCTTAACAAAATAAAATTCTGCGTATGTGAAAATAATAATATCATTGAGTCAGGAATCACCCAAACTTCCAAGTAATCATCCAAAAACCCAAGCTCCTACTATTACAATCTTACAATATCCCATTTGTCATTTTATTTTTCTATTGCGTAATTGAGTGGCTATAAAATAGGTGCTCAGCTGAATTATAATATTATACTTAGTACTTATTAATATATCTCAATATTATCAATAAACTCCTGGTGATTCTTGATATTTATGTTGAGTCATTTTCGTCTAGAAAACAAACTGTGCCTTAAAGGTAATAAAAATGACTAAATCCATGATACTTATTTTTAGTTGGATTGGATAGAAGAACTAACCCTCAAGCAGACACCGGGAAATTTGTTGAAATTTATCGGCAGCAACCCCACATGCCTACTGTCGGTATGCCAGCATCGGCATCCGGTGTTCATGCGAAGAAACTTAGGTTTCTCAATACAATAAATACAAAAGACCAACCAACCAAATCATTTGTGGATACATCAAAAACTCCTTCGAAATTCGGAAAATGGCTGTCATATACAAGTATAGCCACCTATAAAAAGCATAACAAGATTAACTTCAAATATGTAGTTTTGAGGCATACGGATATGCCTTTGGACCCTGGGGACAGCATTACTCAGCGTGACATTGGATATGCAGGTGTACTTGATAAAGTTAATATAAGTGAAAAAGCAGAAGAGGTGAATGAAGAGGTGAGCAACTCATCACAAGAAACAGGAGGTAAAGAAAAAATTAAGGTACCCACAGTCTCTTCGAAACCTCCCCACCAGATCACATTACATAGGAAAGTGATAGCTAAGCTAAAAGCCAAAGAAAAAATGGAGAAAGAAAATACCGAGGTTGATGCTGAAAATAGCTCGAATAAAAATACTAGCAACGCCAAAATGCAGAATAGCAATGAGATAAAAAAACTTATCACTCCAGCAACTATTAATGCAAAA
The DNA here is from genome assembly GCA_037127475.1 of Arma custos. Taxonomy (NCBI): domain Eukaryota; kingdom Metazoa; phylum Arthropoda; class Insecta; order Hemiptera; family Pentatomidae; genus Arma; species Arma custos. Next base: position 71,253,587 of record CM073764.1, read on the forward strand.
CAAAATGAAGTGCTAAAACCAAATGTAGAGGTGGAAGCTCAACAAAGTAAAATCGTGCAGAATGAAGTTGTCGAGGTACGAAGTGTACATGAAATAATTAGGTCTACACCTGGGCCCTCAACCAAAGAACCAGCCCCTAAAATTCAAGAGAAGTTACCACATCCGAAAAATAACACTTTTGTCGAAAACGTTAAAAGTGTTCCCAATTCAGAGAATCCAGTGACTGAGAAAAAATCTTTTAATCCAAGAAAACAAAACAACCCAGAGTGTGTGGCCATTACAGAAAAAGAGAAAAAAACAAACGTGTCAGAACAAACAACAAACCCTAAAAATCTTGTTACAGACAAAAATAAAAGTGTGAAAAGGTCAATTAACAAAGATATGATCAAAAGTGTACCAACAGAACCTTCGCCTGTCATTAAAGCAGAAGACGAAACTAAACCTAAAGTCATTAAGGACACGAAGATCTTTGTTCTGGAAGAGGCAATAAAAAATAGAACTGGGCTAGGGAATAGTACTAAAGCATCCTCCGGCGTGGAAGGTACCAAAGTAAGTAATAACAATATAAAACGTATAAGGAGTCCTAAAATAAATAAGGTTAAACGCCGTTTAAGTTCTGCGAAACGAAATAAAAAACCCAGCAACTCAATCGATAAGGTTTTACTTGATAAATCACTTACGGACTCCATGAATGTCATGAGAACAAGTAAGATAGAAAAAACTGAGGATTCTAGTGAAAGAAAAAAATTGCCTAAACAACCGCGAGCGCCCAAAGGAAAGGATACAATTTCAAAATCTCGGAATATAAAGCGTAAGAAAACAGAAACATCTGCAAACAAGGAATCAAAAGCTAATGACGGACCGGCCAAGCAAAGAAATAAACGACATTCTGATGATGAACAATCAAGAGCCAGCCCACCAAAAGACAGTACAAAAAAAAACAGCCACATATCCGCTACAAAAAATGAAAGAAAACTGATTGGGCTACTAAAAGGAGATAAAGAAGTCGACAATGAGAGAAAATGGAGCAAAATTGATACCAATCACAATGCTTCGGGTGACATTATGTTACAGCCAACTTTAAATCAAGATGAGTTGATATTCATGATGTCGGACAGTGACAGTTCCTTCAAAACAGCCATTAGTCTGTCTGACGATGACATAACATCCTCTGCAGAGAGCGATATATCCCAAGAACGGAAACTGTTAATGGACGAAAATGGCCATGAAAATGAGGGCGAAAGTCCTTCCGCCAGTGACCTACTCAAAGAAAAAAGAATAAGGACCAATCCAATAAAACGCTACACCAAGAGAAATAAATATTGTGAATAATTTATAATATATTTCTTTATAATTTATATTATTTTTCTCAAAGGATAATTATATATTACTCTTAAACACAATAAAATTTAAAATCACAAAGAATAATTGGAGGGCGGAAAATAAAAAATAAAAAAGGATTACCGCTAAAACAAAAACGGTAATGATATAAACCGAAAACGTGTAGAAAAAACACAAAAAATTATATATAATTTTAATTTTATGCATGGGAAGCTAATTTAACACAGCGACAGGCTCTTAAAAATAAAACTCCAGGGCGCGGGTATCAAAATGATACAGCCTTTAGAAACTCACAATGTTTTGTACTCTAATTATCAATATTAATTGCTTGTGGCATTACAGAAGAATTTTGGTTTTAATAAAAAAGAGGTTGTTTATTTGACTAAAGAATGTAAAAATATTTAAGAAAAGTCATTTTTTAGAAACTCTTTAAAAAAAATCTATCCATTAAAATATATATAAAAATGGCTATGGTAAATAGTCAGTCCGAAGAAATATAATAACTGAAAATGATTTAAAAAAATATATCAATCATAAAAGTTCACAACATCAAAATAACTACTGCTACAAGAATTATATTATGTTAGTCATCATCAAAGATTACTCAGGTACAACGTTTTTTTTTAAGGAGCAATAAAATTTAACTTTCCTGCACAACATTTTAATAGAATAGTATACAAAATTATGCAATTTCTACGCTACAATAAAAGCTTTGATTTCGACAGGATCGTAACACTAGACATCTCTTTGCTATAGAAAAATTTGGCTGGATTGAGGAAATGTATTTTTTAGTAGTGTAATTTGATAATATCATTAACAATAAGACAGCTCCACGTACATAGTATACCCGAAATATTTTCCGATGGTCCAAAAATATGTACCAAAATGTTGTTTTCACTCTTCCTTTTCTATTACTAAATAAGCATTTTTTTATCCAATTTCGTTCATAAGCCACCTTCCCTATTTTTTTCTCATGAGCAACGTAAAAATTTCCATCGTTATTAGCTTCTTCTCCTCACTAAATTCTCCATACCTCTGTTTCAGAATCCTCTTACTGTTCTTCTATTCGTTCGCATTCTTTAGCGTCACTATCCTCATAATCTGAAGTTTCTAGGATATTCCCTAATCTGTCTTCAAATCAAAGAAATCCCCATTGATCAAACTTTGATCACTTTGCTCGGGATAGGTTACTTTTGGCATTTCTCTATTCCATCCTGGCAATATGCCCTGCATGTCTTAAGTGCCTCAACTTCATTATCCTTACTAAGTCAGGAATTGAAACTACTCTACAGTTGTTATATCTAACGTCGATTCCACTCATCACCAATCTTTACACCTCCAAAAATACGACAGAGGACCTTTCTTTCAAAAATCAGTAGTTCCTTTTTAGCAGCTCTTGAAGTTGTCCAAACCATATAGAAGTATGGGCGCACAAATGTTTTATAAAGATAGAGCTTGGTCTGGTTGAAAGTATCCGCCTGCTTAGCTGTTTCCTCAATCCATAACATCTGTTGGTGACTGTAGTTCTTCTCCTTATCTATATATCGGGAGTATTGTCCTGGTTGACCACAAATCCCAGGAAGGTGAACTCTTTAACCTTTTCGAATCTATACGCCCCGATAGCAACTGTCTCACCTTGTTTGGAAATTTCTTCTGTTACAATGTATTTCCTTTTGGACTCGTTGACTTCTAATCCTAGCTTGCCTGCAGAAACCGCCAGTGCCAGAAAAGCATCGGTGACGGCCTGTAGGAACTCGTTAAAGATCCCTATCCAAATAATTTCTGGACAGGCAAAATATAAGACTCCCACTGTAGCATCGTCCAATTAACTATAGCTGCATAAAGTGACGTTAAATGAAAAATCAATAACAAAGCGATGCTAGCGCCCGTCACTGGTATCGAGTTAAAATTGTGGAATCAAAATAAATAGCGATTAACGCATCTTAGCCTAAAAAAAAAATTGTTTTTCTAATTTAATCTTTTACTTTCACACGTGTTTGATTTTTCATCAGAAGTGCTGAATACAGCATTCCAATCAAATAATAACTAACCATGTACAGGAGAATCTTTATAACCTGTATAACTGGGGCTGATCCAACCTTCATGAAGTCAGAACCATTAATTAGAAGAAATATCTGGCGATTGAGCGTGATCTAAGCCAACTAACCTTTCCTGAGCAATCAATCAATTGGCTTAGAAACAATACAGCCCTAACATCTAAAACAAATAATAGCCTTCACGGATTGTATAAAAAAAACGTAACCTCCTACGTATGAGTATTTATTAAATTCGGTAATTTACATACTTCCTCGATTAGTTTTTCCATTTTCATCTTTACAGCAATGCTATAACGCTAAATTGTCATTAAAATTAGGCCTAACTGCCGTTTTCTGTGTATTGGTAAGCATTCGGGCTTGCAGCTCCGGGTGATGTTCATCCCTGCCTAAATGGAAATTATGACGTAAGATGGAAAAGGTAATAAGTCACGAAAAGGTAATTTTACAGGAGAAGCAAAATACAGGTTTGACGACTAAAAATGAAAGCTTGTTTACAAAGCAACAGACAGACTGAAATGAGTAGCACAACAATGGAACACAGTCATCACTTGTTCATGTTAGGGCATGAAAGTGTCATGTATGTTCAACTATCAGCTGATCAACAAAAGCAAGATTGATAAACGGGGGATATATTATTAAATCCTCTTTAAAATGAGCTATCTATCAGCTAGCTTATATTTAGATTTTAGCGCACGTTAAAAAATGCGACATTTTGTGATTTTTTAAAATTTATTACTAAAAAACTATCAGGGATACAATTTTTTGAAAATTATATTTGAGTTCAGGATGTCAGAGAGTACAAACAAACCAAGTTTCAACCAAATCTGAAATGGTCAAGCTGAAAACTTTTTTTTCTATTGATTGATTTGACATGGAATGACCCAAACACCAATTGAAATGTAACTCATATTATTATATTTATTAAAACTTATATTTACTTTATTTAATTCTTCACGTTAGACAGATTCGTCTTTTCAATTACCATATTCTTCCGTTACTGTAGTTTTATTATGGTTGGATTATTATTGTCGAATAGTTAATTAGGTACTTGTGTCTTAACGCTGCCCTGGTTACTTTTCCCTGCTTGTTTACAGCAGTTTAAACTAGCAATTACATTTTGTAACGGTTACATTTCTAACAGCTGATTTGTTCTATGTTTCATCTTGCTTACTGTGTTTTGATTATTGCTGATTTATTGTTTCTTATTTGTTGTTTATTGTTCGTTATTTGTTCTTTATTCTTTGTTATAGATTTTTCGTTATTATTTTAGTTAGTTATTTAATTAGTGTAAAATGATGCGTATTTGGCATATGCCTTCAACAGAAGAACAAGCTATACATTTTTTGCAGGAGCGTAATATTTTACCAAAACAAAGAAAATGTAGCAATTCCCATCAAATGAAATTGTATTGTGGTGAAAGGTATTTTTGGAAATTAATCATATTTATGCGAGTTCGTATGGCGACAGCATCAGTCAAAACAAAATACAGACTGTTTTGAATCTTTATTGAATTCTATTTCGACGCATTTTTCACCTAAATGCGATTAAATTTTTATTATTTATATTTTGTAATTGTTCATTCTTCTTTAATTAATTGTTCATCATATATTACATTTTCAATTTTTTTTAACATAATTTTTCATTACCTTTATTTCTTAATTCTTAATTGTTTGAAATTATTGTTTTGTACATAATTTTTCATTACTTTTATTTCTTAATTGTTCATAATTTATTATTATTATTTTCCATTTGTCAATAAATTCTTTTGATTTGTAATTGTTCATCATTTATCAACCCCAATAAATAAAAGGTAACTGTTAGAAATGTAACTGTTACAAATTGTAACTGCTCGCGCATGCGAACAAGCAGGGAAAAGTAACCAGGGCTGCGTTAAGACACAAGTACCGTTAATTATTTTATTGATAAAAGTGAAATTTATTAACTAAAAATTAATAGAATTGAAAAAAACTAATTAAAAACTAAGAATTAATAGAATTAAAAAAAAGTTTGTATTGTCATTCACAGAGATATTTTACCTAGGCTATTGCTATAAATATTATGTTGGGGAAAAAGAAATCCATTATTTTTAGTGAAATTCAATACTTTATTATCTTTAAATATTATTTAAGCAGTTCGGATTGTCCGATTTGGGTCAAACATGCACCGTTTTGTTGTATAATTTGTTGCCATTTTAAAGGTAGCTTCATAATGCCTCTCTCTTAGAAGTCTTGGTCCTTATAGGCGAAAAACTCTAGTAATCGATTTTCACAATCTTCTCTTGATCCCAATTTCTTATAACTGTGGAATTTTTGCAATGCGAGAAAAAGGTCGTAATCGCTTGGTGCCAGGTCCGGACTATATGATGGATGCATTAAAACTTCCCAACCTAGCTCCCGGAATTTCTGGCGAGTCACTACAGACGTGTGTGGCCTTGCGTTGTCCTGGTGGAACACAACACCTCTTCTGTTGACCAATTCTGGCCGTTCCTGGTCAATCGCCAACTTCAAACGGTCCAGTTGTTGACAGTAGAGATCTGAATTTAATGTTTGGCCATAGGGAAGCAACTCATAATAAATTATTCCTTTCAATTCCCACCAAATACACAGTAGAACCTGGCGGTTAGTCCTGATTTGTCACCGTTTGAGCTGCTTCACCACGCTTTGACCACGATCGTTTTCTCACAATATCACGTATATGACCCATTTCTCATCCCCAGTCACCATCTGTTTAAGAAATGGGTCGATTTCATTCCGTTTGGCCTGTCAAAGATAATCGAGTTGGCATGACTGCTAACCTCGCTCTAGGTTACAAGTTCCTGTGGTTCTACAGTTCTGGTGTATGTTAGTTGTGTGCTAATAAATTAACTGTGAACAAAAGTGTCTATTATTGTGTGCTCACAATATTCCTTTAAAGACAAAGGTAAACATTAAGCCTAGATATTTAATAGGTTATGGGCCCAGTTTAAACGTGCGTAATAATCGATCAAAAACGGCCCTCGTGTCTCGTGGTTAAAAATGTCGGTGTTTACAGTCCCTTTACTTTCGTCGAATAATTTCTCAAATTGGAAGTTTAGGATCAAGGCAATACTTGAAAAGGAACAATTAGTTGAGGTAATCGAAAATGACCTACCGACAGATGCGACAGAAAAGAAAACTTTTCTTATTCTAAAGGAAAAGCCATTATCATTCAAGGTCTGTCCGATAAACATCTTGATATTATTCAAGATTGTCAAACATCAAAGCAAATGCTTCAGGCTTTGAAGAATGTATTTGCCAGGTCTAGTTCTTTTTCAAAGTTAACGTTATGGAGAAAACTGGTGAATTTAAAAAGTGAGCGATATGAAAATTTGGAAGACCATTTTCTTAATTTTAATAAAATTATAAGAGAACTGAGTGATTTAGGTTCTACATTGGACGAAAGTGACATAATATGTCATTTGCTTCTTTCACTTCCTGAAGATTATAATACAGTGGTAACTGCTTTGGAAACAGTTGAAAATATAAAAATGGACTTTATAAAGGCGCGTCTATTGGACCATGAATTGAAAATTAAATGTCAAGATACTTCTGAGACAGGTCTAAAAGCCCACAATAGTGGTTGCTTTCGATGTGGGGATAATTCACACTTCCAAGCAAACTGTCCTAAAAATTTCACGGGGCATGGTCAAACCAGGGGACGTGGACCAAGAGGATGGCGATACAACTCACATAATAGAACCAGGAGGAACTGGGGTGGCAATTTCTTCTCAAAACAGAATCGTGGACAAAATTCTACAGATAAGAATAGTACTGCTAATCATGCACAAGGTGAGAGTGAAATTACTATATTGACAACTGACACTTGTAATTAAAGCATGATATTTGAAGAAAAATGTTTTATCTATGACAGCGGTGCTTCAAATCATTTTGTCAAAGGAGAATTAAAACGTTTTATGTAGAACATCACCAAATTAGAAAGCACAGCGAAAATTGTTCAAGCTGATGGCCAGATTTTGACTGCTAATGAAAAAGGTGAATTGAGTCTTTATTTCAAAGGAAAAAATTTCAGAATTGAGGCATTGATTGTATCAGGAATGAAACATAATTTGCTTTCTTCATCAAAAATTGCTAGCCGTGGGGCAAAAATGCTTACAGATAAATCAGGTACTAACAGTTTATTTTAAAAATAATCCAGTTTTGTTTTTCAAACCTTATAATGGTCTTTATTATTTTGAAGCAGACAAATTTAATGAACACTGTTTAGTAAATATTGATAAAGGAGAGTTGTGGCATAAGAGAATATGTCATATTTCAAACGATGGACTCTCACAATTGAGTTTACCTATTCCAAGAAAATTATGTGAATCATGTGTTGAAGGTAAGGCAAAAAGGAAACCATTTTATGAGAACAACAAGCGTTCAACAGAAATAGGTAGTCTAATTTCTAGTGATTTAGTTGGTCCTATCACACCGAGTACACTCAATGGGGAGAGATATTTTTGAGTCATATTGGATGATTATTCTCATTTTGTGGTTGTAAAAGTGTTAAAACATAAGAGTGAAGCAGCTGTAAATTTAATATCTTATGTTAGGGAATTAAAAACTAGGTTTGGACTAAGAGTCAAGCGCATTAGATTTGACAATGGTGGTGAAGCAAAATCTAATTACCTTTTAAATTTTATTGAAAGAAATGGCGTACAAATGGAGTATACTATAAGCCATTCTCCTCAAATGAATGGCAGATGTGAAAGAATGAACGGGGTTCTTCTGTCAAAGTTAAGAACAAAATTAGTCGACTCAGGAGTCCCCAAATTTTTATGGGGAGAGGCATTAAAATGTACAGTCTATGAGACAAATAGATCTCCAACTTCAGTTTTACCTAGAGGTAAAACTCCCTCAGATCTGTGGAATGGAAGAAATGATCTATCCAAATTAAAAATATTTGGCTGTCGAGCATGGCATACACTGACACCTAAGCCTGGGAAGTTAGAGCCTCGAGCAGTTCTTGCTGTAATGATTGGTTGTCGTGGAGATGGCTATAGATTGTGGCTACCACAACAAAGAAAAATAATTAAGTCAAGAGATGTACAATTTGATGAGTCTATTATGGAATACAAAGATAAAAATGCAATTGAAGATAATTCTAAAGAAATTATGGAGCCAGTCCAAGTGATTAATAATAATCCAGTTATGACTATTGACGAAGAAAATAAGATTGTAGAAACTAATGAAGACAGCGAACATGTGGTGAAGAATAATTTGCAATAAAGTTCTACAGATACCGATGCACAAGGGGAAGTAATCGCTACAAAAAGAAGAAACAAGAAACCCGGATATCTGGATGACTACGAGCTGTACACAGCATACTGTTTTCTGTCGTCAACTGATGAAGAGCCAAAAACATTCGAGCAGGATCAGAAGCCAAAAACATTAGAATCAGAAGAATGGAAAAGTGTAATAAATTCGGAATTGGAGTCGCACGAGAAACTCAATACTTGGACACCTGCAAAACTACCTGAAGGAACTAAAGCTATAGAAACACAAAAAATTAAAGAAGATGGTACTAAGAAAGCTAGGCTTGTGGCTCGTGGTTTTCAAGTTCCTCAAGAGGAATGCGAGTTTTTCTATGCACCTGTATGTAAGATATCTACTGTTCGACTTCTGATGTCAGTAGCAGTCCAGTGTAACTGGATTTTAACTCAAATTGATGTACCCACCGCCTTTTTGAATAGAGATTTGGACTCGGAGGTCTATATTAAAACACCTAAAGGAGTAAAATGCCAAGAAAGTATTCATGTTCTTAATAGATCTCGTTATGGCCTACCCTCCGCTCCAAAATGTTGGAACAATAAATTTTCTAATGTGATGAAAAATCTTGGATTTAATCGATCAGATTATGATTATTGTCTCTACTATTAAGATAATATTTACATGGTTCTAATCGTAGATGATGCAATACTGGCCGGGACAAAAGAAAATGTGAATTCATTGTTAATGGACCTGCAGAAGAATCTTAAAATAAAAAATTTAGGTCGTCCCAAATCGTTTTTAGGAATGGAAATTAAACACATAAGGAATGGATTATGGTAGCAGAGCGTGATTACAAGTTCCTGTGGTTCAACAGTTCTGGTGTAGTAAGTTGTGTGTTAATAAAATAACTGTGAACAAAAGTGTCTATTATTGTGTACTCAAGATATTCCTTTAAAGACAAAGGTAAGAACTAAGCCTAGATATTTAACATGGCCAAGGCTTCGTAGATGGAAATTCGATCCATCATGTTTTTTTGGTGTTAATTGGTGTGGCACCCAAACATCGAGCTTCTTTTTTAATCCAGCTTTGCGCAAATGGTTTAAAACTGTTTTATGGTCGATCTTTAGCTCCTGGGCGATGCTACGACTACTAACATGCCGGTCAACTTCGATTATTTCTGTGATTTTATCGACATTTTCGACGACGGGCCTGCCTGTGCGAGGTGCATCTTTAACATCAAAAATGCATGAATGGAATTGACGAAACCTAAATTGCACGTACAAGTTTTTCGCAATTGGCAACACGTTTATTTGTCAAAATGGCGCCTATTTTGGATTCGTGTTTTGTCAATCAGTAAGTTCCGAGACACAACAAAGCTACTGACGCATTAAAGTTTGTTATTTTTTAGATCTACAGTTTTTTTGCAGACGTAAACTTAACTAAAGTTTTTTGGTTCTTATTTTTGAAGATGGATATTTCTCCGAAAAAAACGCGCTAAGATTGTTACTTGGAGAGAACACCAATGGCGGATTTGAGGGGAGGGGCATGGGGGCCATGCCCCCCCTCCCTAGAGTTCTCATTAGTTTACATTGACCTGAATTTCAGTTGGTTTTCAACAAGAAAAAAATAGGTTTTACACACCAAAATTATTCATTGTATCGAATGTTTTCTCAATGGGTGCATCCAAAATCGGCGATTCTGAACCCTTTTATGGTTTTCATTCACATATAGATAGCTACCGCTTTGACCAAGGAGCTTATTTTATTCATGTTATTGTTTTCTAGCCTCAGTTGTCTTAAATTAAAAATTGATATTTTATGTATCTTCATTCATATATGGACCGTATACATTGATAACAAATTCACATTGATCCATAGCCTACCTGAAAATACTCCTAGGTCCGCCAGTGGAGACACACATCCACATGAACACACATGACTCAAAGAGGCACACATGTCAAGTTAAAGCAAGACATATAAAAATTTATTGCACAACAAAAACAAAGCTGATGGAGGAAATAATTCAGACATGGTTTAGAGACACGCAAATATCATAAAATTGTTGATTCTATGCCAAATCGTGTACAATTAGGTATAAAAGTTAAGGGAGCACACATCTCGTACTAAAAAAACTTAATTGTAATTGTTTCTGTATTTTTTCCTCAATAAAGAATATTTCTTATTTTTTCTAATTTATCACTTGTGTTCACATTAATTCGAACAGTACTGTAATTAGCTGTTACAGTATCAGAACCATACACACCATTCACAATTTCAGCGGCCTGGCTTGCATTTTCGCCTTTATCAAAGAAAAACTGTAAAATGTACCGAATTTTCTCTTTGTTGACTTCCTTTGTTAACACCCTGTAACTCACAACTAAATTGAACAAACAAAAAACAGCCAAAGAATTATATTTAGTGTGAAATGTCACCTTGACAACGAGCATAAACTTGCAATTGTTTGATCGATACTTTACGTGATATCGATCACTACAGCGATCTCCCAAGAAACAATGGATTTCTTTTCCCTAACCTATTATATTTACACTTATAAATTTGAATTAATTCGTGAAGTTCTGTGTTATTTTGTTATCGTTATATAATATTTATCAATACTATTATATAAAGTGATTTAGACCTTGCCAAATGCACAGTTTGTTTTATTTTATTTATGAAAAATATATTTCATATAAGTTTATCTACTGTAGAATAAAAATAATTAAATTATGAGCTATTCTGGTAAAGAAAATTACTCATCTTATAGCAACAAAATACATCTTTACTCTGGCATTGGCCCTTCTAAGAGATTTAAAATAAAAGAAGAACAATGTCAATCATTACATTATAAGAATTGTAACTGTCAGGAATTTGAATGCTGTACTCACATTAAAAAAGAAAAATGTTTAACACCAAATGGTTCTAACACAAATTTTTGTGATGAGTATATGAGTACAAGACATATTAAGCAAGAATTCTTCCATGATGTATCTGGGAACACTTATTTAGTTTCGCCCAATTTTGAACATAGGAACATGGATAAGAAGAAAAAGGATACCAATACACCTCTTAAACATTCCAGAATCAAAAAGGAATTGCATTCCAGTAATAAAATATCTATAAAACAGGAGCCACAAGATGTTTACAATTCTCCACAGCCAGTAGAAGTGATAGGAAGGAAAAGGAAGGGTGTCAGCGCTACAAACTCTGTTAAAATAAAGAAAGAAAAGTCATCAACACTTAAACCTGAAAATGCAGAAAGTAAGACCAAAGTTAAAATAAAGAAGCGAAAATCATCTATGTCTCTTGATTTAGTAAACGAGAATGCTTATGCAAAATGTGCTGCATCAGATAATTCTTCTGTGCCTAAGAAAAGAGCTAAGAAAGAAGCCAAAATTACTCCAGGAACTTCTAAAGAAGAAGAAAAACCTAATTTAAAATTTGATCTGAAAACTGAAAATGACATCAAATTGTTAAACAAAGTGTTTGAAACAGACATAAGGAAAAAACGACAGTGCTTTATACTCTCTGAAGTTTTAAAATTATCATTTGATTTAACAGCAAAAATAATGACTTTGTTTGATAGTGATGCGACCATACCATTTATAGCTAGATACCGTCAACACGTTATTCAGAATGTTACAGCTGAAGAGCTTCGTAACTTCAAGCATAATTATGATTACCTCAATAAAGTTTTTGATAAAGCTGAAGTTATGAAAAAAAAACTTCAAGCACTTGGACATTTAGATGAGACTTTATCCAATGCTATAGATTGTTGTACCACTGTGCAAGAGCTGGATTATATCTATGAGCCTTATAAAGTTACAAAATCTTCCAAGTTAATGAAAGTTATTGATTCAGGTCTTGTTGGGCCAGCAACATCAATTTTGTATGGATCTGGAATTGTTGATTTAGAAAAACTTCAGGTCCCTCAAGGCATGAAAGAAAACGAAATGATTGAATTAATCATATATTATATTGGTGAAACCATGTCAAAAGATACAGAGTTACTTAAAAAAGTTCAAGAATTGAAGAAATATGAGCGAATAGTTTTGAACTGCAAACAGAAAAAAGAATCAACTACTAAAAAAGATACTGAGAAAAAGAAGAAAATTAACAGATCTGAAGATAATTATTTCAATTATTACAACTTTTCTCAGGGAATTAATAGAATCAGACCCTACCAAGTTCTTGCAATTAATAGAGGTGAGAAAGAACAGTGTTTGCAAGTTTCTATTGTATTTGAAGATTCTTTCAGACAAAAGCTGAGTCGATTTGCATTCCAAAAGTGGTTCAACAGAGGAACTTATTATGAAACTAGAAAGAATATTTTTAATAAAGCAGTGGATTTTATGTGCAATCAGAGAATCCTGCCCCATCTAAAACGAGTGATTCGTTCAGATCTAACCAAAGAAGGTGAAAAAGCAAGTTTAGAGGTGTTTTCTTCTAATTTGAAGTATTTACTGTTAACTCCTCCAATTCATAATGTTACAGTCTGTGCTATTGACCCAGGTTTCAGTAATGGCTGTAAAATAGCCATATTAAATGCGAAACAAGAAGTTCTTACTACAGATATTTTGTATTTAAATAATGCCCATCATTTTGCTTATAATGATTGTAAATTAGTTAGACTGATGACAGATTTTAATGTGGATTTGCTTGCTGTCGGAAATGGAAAAGGATGCAGAGATGTTGAATCTTGTCTAAGTAAACTAGTCAATAATAATTTTTTGAATAAAAACTTTAAGTATATTGTAATTAATGAAAGAGGAGTATCAGTTTATAGCTGTAGCCCTGAAGCCAAAGATGAATATCCTAATTATTCACCTAATGTAATTAGTGCAATATCCTTGGCGAAACGTGTTTTGGATCCATTATGTGAAATGGTGAAGGTCGATCCCAAACATTTAGGTGTTGGTATGTACCAACATGACATAAGTGAAAAAAAACTGGAGTCAGAATTAGATGAAGTAGTATCAGAGTGTGTAAGTAATGTTGGCATCGATATAAATAATGCCCCTTTGAGAATCCTGAAAAGAGTAGCGGGTTTAACCGAGTGCAGGGCTAAAGCTATCATTGAAACAAGGGAAAAAAATGGATCATTTGTTAACAGGGATGATCTGAAGAAGGTCAAAGGAATAGGGCCAAAATCCTTCCAGCAATTTGCTGGGTTTATAAAAATCATTCCTGCTACTATAATTGTGAAGAAAGAAGGAAAGTCAAAACTGAAAACTAATAAACTGGATCAAACTATTATTCATCCTGAAGATTATGACAATGCTAAGAAAATTTTAACCATGAATGGCCTCAAGCCTGATGATATTGGTAGTACGGAATCAATTAATAAATTGACAACATTCATGAGAACACAAAATCTTCCATTGATAGCAAAAGATATTGGGATTCCACTGGAAACTCTAAGGTTGATTTTGGAAGCTCTTACAAAACCAATAGACTATGATATACGTTCGAAATTAGACAAACCTATCTTTAGAAGTGGTGCTAAAACAATTAACGATTTGCAACAAAACATTGTGCTTTCAGGCCAAGTGGAAAATGTTACTCACTTTGGTGCATTTGTTGATATTGGTATTGAGTGTTGTGGTCTGATACCGACAATATTTTGTCAAGGTAAGACCTTACACTTAGGTCAGAAGGTTACTGTTAGAGTTGGTGAAGTTGATGCCAGAAAAATGAGGGTATCTTTACATCTTGTGAAAATTGATTCAACTGAGGAATAATTTCCGAATTGACTAATTATACCCTATGCTTTTATTCATTATGTATTAATTAAACCATGTTATTTTTATACAAATATTAAGATATGTTAGTGTAAATATGTATCAAACTAAAAGTTTGTGTTACCATATAAATATTAAGTAAGATAATTACTTTAGCTTGTATATATTAAAACTTAAGCTGAATTTACTATGTTGTTTGTTCATAGGCATGTTTGAATGGCTTATAAACAACATAATAAAATAAGGAACATTTTTTTTTACCTTGTATGTATTACATGAAATAATTATATTTTTTCTTCTATTTGTAAATTCAAATTTAAACCCAATCTATTATATCGCTCAATCATAATGTTTGAATGACTTATAAACAATGTTTGTGCAACCTTGTAGGTATTAAAGAAAATAAAGATTTTTTTATTTACATGGATAGATTTGAAGACTAAACATAAATGATTCAAACATTTGGTTGATCTCCGAATATGTAGATTTTGTGACATTCGTAATCCAATTCCAATGGAAAAAGGGCCTCCAGTGGTGGCACTAGTACATCTCATTTTTTAAATGGATTTTACTGAAAAAACAACCGACTCGCATTTTTTATTTTTTTTCTTGGACATTAAATGCTGACAATTATTTTTACAACACAATAAAAATTGTTTGTTCCAATCAGTAAGAAACGTGTTATATTTTGACAGGTTTGTGGTTTTCTTAATTTAATATTTTGCTTGAAATTAAATTTTGGAAACAATGAAATGTCAGTGTCTGCCTTTTTATATTACCACCATAACAGCCATCAAGCCTAAAACAATGTTTGGTGTTATGTGAACTTTAAGACCATTAAAGTTGGGTTTAGGAAAGGGCATCAACAGAGTTTTTTAGTAATTAAAATTTGTTCTTTTATGATGTTGGATAAAACTTTCAATATTAACTTCCAGGAAATTATTTACATTAGTCAAATAAACTATGAACTCATTTTATAGTACATATCGGTAAATAAAATCATTTTTTGAGCAAGTTCTCAAAATTTTCTAAATTGTTCTTTTAGTGCTCATTACAAAATTCAAATTTTGAGAGAGAATGTATTTAATAAATCAAACTCTACCCTTTAAAAAACAACTTATGTTCAGTTCAACAGAATTAGTGGTGAAACAATAAGATTTGTAGAAAATTTACTCTTCTGTACTAACTTTAGACATAAAAATCCATTCTAATACTGTGATTTTTTTATTAAATGCAAAAAAAAGTTTTTTAGGTAAAAAGTGCCAAAAGTCTGGATTTTAATTTAAGTTAGTCATATTGTAATTAAACTGGGCCTAAACTACTTTCTATATCTTAGTGAATGAATGAATAAAGCATTTTATTACAAAAAATTATTAAAATAATGTTACTATATACAATATTTATAACTTTTATAATATTATGAACTTTATTTTTTTTTTTTTTTGCTTGTTAATTTATGTAGGCCTTCCCCTTAGGGAGTCGACCATCTAACTTCTCTGGAAACCAATTCCTACTCTTAGTAATCTCCTTTTATTAAAATATATAGAAACACTATTGCCAAAAATTCAGAGACTCGTTTGACGAGTAATTATTACGCAGTATGTTGCTTCCAGTCACAAGTTTTAACATTCCATTTAATTTTACTATTTACCAAAAATATAAGTTATCCTGAGATTTAGTATGGAGAAAACTATTTATTAAAACTAAACTAATTATGGGAAGCGTGTATACTTCGGTTATCAGTTCATCTAGAAATGAATGTGTTAACATACGAGGGGTGTCCGTAAAATAAGTTTCCCTGTTGTGGCAGGTCCCTCAGACGGCACCAGCGTGTCGCTTGGACTCCCCCCTCCACATCCCAACCCCGGTCAACTCGCTGCCACCACCAGTTCGGCCTTGAAAGATGGAGCTCCCAATCGCTTCCCCCGCCAGGTGAGAGATACGATCCGTGATCCGTTTTTTGTGTGCTAAAGGCAATTCGGCGACCGAAATTCATTCCCAACTTACGGAAGTGTATGGTGAAACAGGCATGAGTGTCCAAATGGTGCAAAGAGTTTAAAGAAGGGTGCACAGAAATCATCCAACACCCACCCTACAGCCCCGATCTGGCCCCAAGTGATTACCATCTGTTCCCAAGCCTGAAAAAACACCTAGGCGGAACGAATTTTGGGACAAGAGAGGAATTGGAAGAAGACGTCATGAAGTTCTTTTTCACTTTTAAAAAAATAGGGAAACTTATTTTACGGACACCCCTCGTATATATATATTGTTACGGGCTACTGGGTATTAAAATGAATTAAACAATTCCTTAATTAAAAATACTAATATTTATTAACAAAATGATAAAAAGGATACAATTAAACTATTAACAATTAAATTATTAAACTAATATAAATTTATAATGACAATATTCTAAATATTATAATCTAGGCCTAACTCCTATTTAATTATTACAATAATATAAGACTAATTCTAGATAGCTTAACTAGTTACAATAGTTTCTATGAATATTATAAAATTACACTACAATTTATAACTAATAGTTAACACTTACAGTTCACTAGTCCACCGACCGTAAGATTCTCCAAGTATCACAAACTGACGTAAACAGTAACAAACAGAACCAGTTTATTACACTCGCGAGACTGTTACAGTTCACTGATACACTTATTACACTGGCCGGTTCAACACTGACTAGTTTATCACACTTATCACAGATCTTCACTGGTCTACTCTCAGACTAAGACTGACTGACTCGAGGTGACGGAAGTCTTTTTATAGGCAAGGCCGAACATTCTAGAACACAGAGGGGCCAGACGATTCTGGAATATTCTTAATCCTTTGCCGACAAAAGGAGACGATCTAGAACCGTCCTAATCCTATTTTAACTTCTCCCGCCGACGGATTTAAGCCGCTAATCCTCTTGCTTCCGTCTTCCTGCCGGTGCCCGTAACAATATATATATATATACTTCGAAATATTAGTTGAAACTTTTGTTTTTTAATGAAATCATTACCCATAATTACATTATCTTTTCCATACTAAAGGATCACAATTATTATTTTTGGAAACTATTAAAAATGAAACAGATACCGACTCAGTAATGATATTATGAAAATTTTAAATATTTATATTTACTGTTAACATTAAATCTGTCGACAGAAGTTTGTAAGCAGAGATTGGCGGTATCGGTATCGAGCCTTCGGGTCCGCTAAGCCTTATTATTACAGATAAAATGGTCAGTCAGTGTGTAGGGTATGAATTTCACTTTAAATGAAGTGAATGCGCATGTAATCAGCACTGAATATGTTAAATGGTGGGCAGACATGAGTTGAATTTCTGAATATAAACAATAAAGAGAAAACACCAATGTTTAACATAAACAATTTAAAATTTAATTAGCATAGAGAAATTGTATTATGAAGTTTGAAGATGACTGAAAATATATTGTATTATTTAAATAAAATAAATAAGTGCTTGACACAAATAAATTAAATCTCAACATGAAGATATACTAAGAAGCTGAAATTAAAATATATTTGATTATAAAGATCACAGATGATTATGTTCTTTCTTCTAATCAAATCCTTCTGAAAAAAAGTTGTATTATAAAAATAAAATTAATTCAAACCATATTGGGTCTAAAATAACATTGGATAATAAATTAAAAGTAAACTATTCAATGTATTATTAAGATAAAAACTTTTAATGAGTAGAAGAAAACAATTTTTTTTACAGATTCAAAAATTTAACAGAAATGTATCTAAACACATCCTTACAGTTATACATAGGTTTTATGTATGGTTCAGTGACTTATAACAGGCCACTTCAATAATACTGTCAAATTTAAATAAATCACAATATATAAATGACTAAAATAATATATACAAAAAATCAGCATGTTTTATTTACATATGGTTTTACTTGATTATATGTCTGTCATATTAATTTCTAGTGTCTCAGGGGCTATGTAATCTATATTTACAAAACAAAAAATGAAAAGAAAAAAAATAATAAATAGAGATTATTGATACAAAACAGTTTCTTAACAAACTAAGAAGAAAGAAATAATGCACATCAACATTAAATAAAGGGGAAGGGTGAACTATAAAACTTAGGTATAGTACAAATTATCTAAACAATAGGCATAATAAATATACATTTATATTATTGCCAATATAAACATGATCATTAATTTCATAACTTTCCAAATAAATTTAATACAGAAATCAGAAATAAAACATAATATATTTCAACCCTATACAATACAATAACTTTCATTGACTATGAAAATAACTTTTTTTAAAATTTGTACACTGCAGTCAGAAAATTTTGTGGCTGCTGGATTCAGTCTCTTTTACAGAATTTCAATATCTATAAAACTTTTTAACTTAAAAAACAATGGTGATTTCCAAAACACCATGGATAGAATGTAACTTAATCACTAGTATAAAAAAGAAAAAAAAAAAAAGGCACGTTCATATAAGTCCTCGTTTTTTCTTGTAGTCCTCAAGATTCAAAGATCGCCTAGGTCCAGTGTCTTTCATCATTGTGACTGCTTTTGGTGCTAGGCTAACAGGTGCATCTGCGGAAAAAATATTTATTATTAATAAATCATAAGACATAATCAAATACAGTAAATAAAATGAACACCCCCTACTGTTCATGAAAAGTTAATACTATTTATTGGTACAGCCCTTATTAGATGAAGCTGGTTTTAGAGAAGGGAGGCGAAGTTTCGACCTTGTACATCCTGTATCCAGAAAGAGATGGGGATAGAAATTGAATAACACAAATAAAGTTTTTAGAGCTGAAAAATGCTCTAAGGAGAGCTCTTAGAAGAAAAGGATCTCTTGAAACCTGTGTTGCACTTGAAACCTTCATCTTATATTCTATATGTTTACATTTATTCTATATACATATATTCTTATATTGGCAATAATATAAATGTATATTTATTATGCCTATTGGTTAGATAATTTATACTATACCTAAGTTTTATAGTTCACCCTTCCCCTCTATTTAATGTTGATGTGCATTATTTCTTTCTTCTTAGTTTGTTAAGAAACTGTTTTGTATCAATAATCTCTATTTATTATTTTTTTTCTTGAAACGTATGTTGCACTTGAAACCTTTAATCCTTTTTCTTGAAACCTATCATGAAACCTATGTTGCACTTGAAATTGAACACTATGTTTATGCTTCAGACATACATTTTCCATTGACTGGATCATTTTTTGGAATAAAAGCTGGTACTTGCAAAATTTCTTAAACAGTAACTGGAAACATCTAAAGCACTACAAAAACACTTGAAGTCCTTTTTAACATAATAAAAAAAACGATTTTAGCTCTCATCAATTGATCAAAAATAATTTAAATCGGGAAGCATAAGCCTAAGGTTCTGGTAAGCCCAAGATAGAGCTTAGCATTTTTCCTAAACATTAGAGATGGTTAATAGCAAAGTTAATTGAAATTGTAGGAAAAATAAAACAGTTAGACAGATCCATGTCCACAAGCAATGTATTACCAAACCACTTTCCCCACCATATTATTATTAGTTAGAAAGTTGGATCTCTAGGGAGGATCCAAAAGTGAATTAATAGTATTTAGGAGTTAACTTATTTTCTCATTTGTTTTATTTTCATTCGGACTATATTAATTGAAGCAGGCAACTGTAACAATGAATACTATATAAATAAAAAAGAAATCATACAAATAATAACTTACTCTGTAAAGGAACTTCTAGATCGATCTTAATATCGAAGTCGTGAGCAGAAAATAAATCGTCTGTTTTGACTCCTGATTTATCTTTTTGAGAATTTTCATTATCACTATTACGTTGAGACTTCTTATCTTGGCGATCAGGCTAGATAGAAAAGGTAAATATATTTTTTAATTAGTAAATTATCTTTTACAATTAAAATATCGTTAAAGATATAATATAAAATATTTACCACAATTGGTGGAGGAGGTAAGTCTTCTTCTTCTTTACTAAATGTCATTCGAGGTTTGGTGCTACGTCTAGTAAATGGATCATCCACTTTCTTCCCTTTATTAGCTTTAACTTCTTCCTGTAATTTTACATATAAATGCATTTTTATCATATCTACTATAATTAAAATTTATTGTTTAATTAACTTATACCATAAATGAATCGAAAATCAAAGTCTAGTAAAAATTAATAGTAGGACATTAAAGGGCTTCCTTTTTTAAAAAAAAAATTATTAATACTATCCTCTAAATCTTATTGAGTGTATTTATTTTAACACAATTTACATACTTCTTTTATCTAAGAAAATTCTCAAAAATGGATTGTCTCTAACCTGAAATTTGGAAAACACTTCAATAGTATATTAAAAAGAGGCAAGCACATCCCTTATAATTTGGATGATAAGATATTTTAATAAGGAAATAAAAAATGTATAAACAATGGCCTGTTTTTTGATTTTTCCTTTTAATTGTTTAATAAATTACAGAACTAACAAATAAGTTCTTAACAAAGGATTATGAGGATGTTTATAATTTTAAAAACCTCCTTATGTCCCCTTTACTATAATGGCTAACAAAATAGGTCTTCAAAAAAGAAAATTTAATCATCACAAAGAAATACAAATGTTAACTTTGAAATTTAAAAATTTCTAAATATTGAATTTATATTCTTATACTCTTATCTATAACAAAATTTGTCGTCACAACTCCATATTTATATTATAAAAACTCATTACAAATTCACAGTTCATTTCTACTTAGCAATCCCCATATCATTGTTGGACAAACGTCAATAATTTATTCACTGTTTTATTTGGCTGTAATGATTTGATGGATAATTTTAATTAGTAAATTATTTCTGTTGTTTATTCACCAAGCAATAATAATTTTCACTTCATAATAATCAGCAATAATAATTTCATTTAATCAAAATTACACTAAGTGAATTATGTTTAATCAACAATGATATGTAAATAATGCAAAAAGTATTGAAGATTTTAATTTATCTATATAAAATTTAATTGACAATACCATGATTGCTTTCTCAGCTTCTTCAACGTTCCTTTTTCTATTCCTATTATTGATATACGAAATACTTGAAATAGTCGATGTTCTTAATTTATCTAGTTCGTTCGCTCGTTCTTCTAGTTCTACAAGTTTCTGCGAAATTCTACGGACTTCTTCATCATCACCTCTGTAATAAATATACATGATTAAAATATTTTGCATAACTAATTCACCAAACTAGTTAAAAAGAACCTGACAACATATAGATCCGAATCCTACAAACTCTATCTTTCCACACTACCTGCTTCTCATAATTCCCATTGGAATGCTACCAAAAAGATCCTCAAATACCACTTTATTTCCCATCCCCTCCGACGTGAAGATGTACTGTATCAGATGAGGACAGGAGCAGAGGCATTTGCCAAACACATCTCAAATACATTTATCCCTCATTGTGAAATCAAATCTTCACACGTTTCCAACATTAATGAATTCCTCTCTTCACCCATTCCTCTATCATGGAGACTTCGCAGACGACACAGCCATTCTATCATCACATCGAGACCCTGAAATGGCTTCCTCGAACCTCCAAAGGCACCTTCCACGTATTGAAATTTGGTGAAAATGGCGGATCAAAGTCAACGAAGAAAAATGCAAATACGTGACTTTTGCACTTCGCTGTGGAACATGTTATTACTATGTCTCCAACAAAACACTCCATAATGATCTCAACATTCCTTTCGTCCTTGACCTCATCCCCACTCCCCACTAAATTTTCAAACTTTTACCAAAACCTTGCCTGTCATCCCAATCCCCTGCCTCAGTCACTATCCAGTTCCACATTTCCATATAACCCACCCCACCGTCTAAACCATCAATGGCCCTGTGAGCTGTTGTAATAATGTTTTGGAGTACTGGCACTGACCAGATTCTCCACTCCCAACCTGTGTGAATGTGTGATGTGATGCGCCCACCAGCTTCCATTGGCATTTAATGCCAATAATGCGGCTGGGAAAGGGGGCAGAATTGTAAATAGTGTAATTATGGTATGAATGTAAGCAATGGTTTTATTTTTAGGCTTTATTTTTATTGTCATTTTTGCATTTATTTTGTTTTTATTACAGCATGTATATATTTTTATTACAATTATTTATTTTATTTTTTGTTTTGTTTTTATGGAATGATTATAGCTACTTAGCACTATTACTTATTGCCCACATGTGGCAGATTGAAATATTAAGTATTAAAAAAATAAAAAAAAAAGGTAGCTAGAAATGGAGTGATTCAAGTCGAAAAATGTCCACTCTCCAATTATCAAAAAGAGCATGTTTAATAAAGCCAATTTAATAACAGAAATGATGTTACTTCCGTAGTTAAAGAAATTTAAGTGGCTTAGCCATTTTCAGATGAACTAACAAATTAATATATCAACCTTAGCAAACAATACAGGTTCAGAAATGGAGAACCAAAAAAAAATGAAGATAGGCTATGGCAAGAACATAAACAGTATTATTAAAATAAAATGAAACTTGAAAACCGGACAGTCACTTTGACCTCATCCATATACATAAGATAGTCAGAATAATAACTGGCATCTGCTTATTAAATATTGATGGGGAACCAATTGGAGTGCAACATTAAGGACAGATCACAGGATACTTGACTACATAACACTTTTCTAATGATATTCGCATATCTGAAACCGATTTCTTCCATTGAAATAGTGCTATGGGGAAGAGGTCTAGGATGAGATTAGTAGATGAAGTGGTAATAGATGAAATTGATCTACAAAGCACCTAGAATCGGAAGGCACCAACAAACAAGTCGGTCAAAAGCTGAATGTTTATTAAAAAAATTATGAATTATTCAAGGTAGTACAACACTAAATATTTTAACATTTAATTGAAATTTTATTTCTTAATTATTCATAATTTATATTTATAATACTGGTACTAAATGCGCATCTGAACTTTGGTGGAACAAAGAAAATTGGGTTTAAATAAATGCAGATGTATAGCAGCATAATGAAATTGAATTTCGTAACTAAATTGACTTTGCTTAATATTTTTAATTAGTGATGTGATATCACATATTTAGTTAGGTCTTTCTTGTTGCGAACAGAAAAGAAAGCCATCTTTCAAAATGCAGTAAAAAAATAAAATAACATAAGTTGCATATAAACCATTTTGACAGTGAACATACAGAATAAAAGACTGATGAATGCCAACTTACTTAGACTGGGCCATATCACGATCCTTCATTAATTCTGTTTTCTTCATTGCGTAATTAAAAGGATTAGTTTTGAATCTTGCCTTTTCATTGATGATCTAAAAATTAATTATCATCGATATTAATAAAACATAATATAATTGCATAATCCATAATTCTATTATAAGTAAAAAGCTTGAGCAACTATTAGCAGCCTTAGGAGACACAAATTTGTCAATTTTGCCAGGTTTAATAAGAAAAAAATCACTAGAACCCTAATATATCGATTAGATTGAAAAATGTTTAGAGTACATAGCTAGAGCAAATTCTTTCATGATTTCTTACGATTTCATTCATGCATTTCTTTTTTATATCATATTAAAATGTAAATTATCCAAACTGTTAAAAAAATAATAAGGATTAAAATTAGAATGATAACTTTGATTTTTTACCTTCTCAATATCTTCTTCTTTAAATTCGTATATCATAGCTTCCTTGATATCCTTCATTTTCGATTCAACATTATCGAGTGTTGGGAGCTGAATATTGCTTGAACTTAGAGTATCCTTCCATTTCAAAAATTCAGGCTCTGTAAACTCCTGATTAGATATAAACTCCAACCGAAATACGCGTTCCTGATTTCCATGCCTAATCAAAATTATTAAATTATTAAAACACGTATAATGTCACATTTATCCTCGATAAACCAATCTAATTTAATACTTTAATTTTAATCCTTTATTAGTCCTTGTATTTCCAAGCTGGTAGATCTTAGCAGTTTCCACTACTCCACTAATTTCTGCGACCTAAAAAACATGCAAAAAGGTGTGAGACATGACAGAATTATTTCTAAGCTAAGAAGTTATCTTTTGAAAGTGTGCTGATAAAAACATTAAAAAGTATAGAACAAGTTAATATAATAAAATTTCAATAACTTGTAAAACCAAGGGCCTGAGGGTTGAAAAAGAATTATCGAGGTACCAATAAAAGGGAGACAAAAATAAAAAACACGGAACTAACACGATTTTTAAATGTATATAAATTGGCCATTACTTAACTTGTTACATGGATAAGAACTTTCTGAAAAATTCATATTAACAAAATAATATAGTGTCAAATAGGTTTCTTTTATTAAAATAAATCTCACCCTATATACAGGTTTTCCGTTATGGTTTCCGATTCCAATCCTCACAAAACAACCAGTCACAACTCTCGTGAAAAATGGAAGATGAACAAACCTATGTAAAATAAAGTTTAAGAAATATTTTCTTGATATTAAATAATTACATGAACGGATATAACTGAAAGTTACTAACCTTTCCATTTTGTGTCTGGATAACCTAATTTTATTTAATTCTTCTTTGGTCCCAATATACTCAACCTTTTTCTGTTTTGTTTTTGAACTAGCCACAGACCTTTAAAGAAATAAATTAATTAAAAAATATTAGATGGAAAAAACAGTAAAATCTATCAATTTAAATAATTAATGAAAAATCTAAATGGATAAGCCTCCCAGTTCTAACATTCCATCAAAATTACATTAGAACAATTGAAATAATATTAACTTCAATTACAAGGAAAATAAATGTAGCATGGAAATACAAAATGATCTTAGTGCTATAAGCAATTTTTTTTCAGAATTTATTTCTCAGTTAAATAATATTAGAGGTACCCCAAATATCACAAATGATATAATATGTTTTCAACTAGCACAGCGTTTTTAAAATATTTGTGTGAAATTAAGTTTACTGATTAAATAATACTAACAGAAATAGTTAATTTGATATTCTTGATTATTTTTAAAATATAAACAAGCATGCATTAAAATATAACATAGCAAACCTAGCATCGGAATCAGAATCTGAAGAGCTTCTGCTGGGCGATGAGGAACGCTTGCTAGGTTTACCGTCGTCGCTGTCACTACCTGAATCATCACTATAAATATCACTAGCTTTTAACTTGGTCTTAGCTCCGCTAACACTATCATCTGAGTCTTCACCATCTTTACCAGTTACCTCTTCTTCTTCACGCTTTTTCTCTTCAGCTGCTTTTTGCTGTTTTTCTTTCTCCTCTACACAAAGGGATAACAAAAAATTATTAAAGCAAGATACTTAACTATGAACACATATAAAATATACAGTAGAACAACAGGATTCATTTTAAAAACATAAAATTAAACCGTCTTAATTAAAACTACATAAGGTTTCTACATCATAAAATTTAAATCAATTAAATTTAAAATAAATTAACTTTACTTTTTATTAAAGCATACAAATAATAAGGTGTTAATATACAACAAAACAAACCATGTACTGTTTATAAAGAAAAGAATTGTATACTTTTATTTTCTAGGATAAATTGATTAAGAATACCAATTAATGAAAACAATCAAAATTAAATAAAAACATATAAATAGAAAGTTTTCATTAGTAGCAATTTTAAATAGACAAATAGCATTAAAGTAATGATGAAAAGTTGACTTTTCGAATGTTACAAAATGTAGTAGAAGTTTTTTTTTAATAATGGAATGAAATGTTTCCCAAAATACATTGTTGAGGATATAATTTTGAGATAATTTACTTTGTCTATAAAAATGAATATAATTTTGAACTAATTTCTTGAATGTTGAAAACCAACTCTTTTCACACCATTATAGTATTACCATGAGGGGACCAATTATTTTCAAAGTATGTAGCAAGCATCCAAAGGTTTTCTAACACACATTTTGGAAAATTTTAGGATTTTTTTTCATGTTGGCATCAAAATACTAATAAATGTCTCTTATTCTAAAGTTCTATCCTTACAATGAATATTTTCGTTCTCGATAAATTTATTATTAACAATAGAATTACTTCAAAACTTCATCCAAGATACATTACTTTTTTTCTGGTAATTAGCTACTTTGGCTGCTTGATATTTATTTTATTTTAAAATAGACTCATTCCCTCATATTTTGCAATAAAATACTTGGTATATGAATTTATCTTCAACATTCAGAAAAATATTGTTACAAGTTTAATTTTACTTCTAAAGAAAACACTATAATTTTTAAAAACATTAGAAGTGATTGGACTGAAATTATCTGGCATTATTGTCGAATAGTATTCGTTAATATTGTTGAGAATGAATTAAGATATATTTACAACTCAGAGAACCAAAAAAATCGGCACTGATATAGTAAAACTTGAAAATTATTAGTAGCTTCAATTGTTTTTGAGTCTACTAAAAAGTAAGGTTATAGAACATTAAAACATGAGATATTTTCTCATGATGACAATATTTTTAAATCGTATTTATAATGGTGAATTTTATCTTCGGGAGACTTGTGTTGGCCAATGAATCTTTAAATTTTGAGATAATTTTAATTAATTGAATATATCGTAATAATTTGTATTTTTTTTTTTTTATTAGTGAGACAGAGTCCTATTGCCCTTTATTTCAAGTATTTTTCCTGAAGGCCTTAAAAAATAACTTTAAGATATAATCTGTTATATAATTTATCCAGAAGTTAATTAATTATCTTAGAACCAATGATATGATATCAAGAGAAAGCATTAACAGGACTGGTAATTTAATAGCCACAAAGAAATAAAAATTAATCCTTAGATATGTCAAATGTTTTATTCAGAACATTAAAATTATTTTTATTATTATTATTTAATTTTCATTTGCAGCTGCGCAATTATTTAAATAGAAAAAAAAGAATCAATCGATATTAATATGATACTTTTAACATATAAAAAAAGAAAAATAACAAATCAGTGTTATTCTTCAATTAAATGAGAGTTGTTTTTCATTTGTTTGAAGCTAACTTTGCTCAACACTAATTTATACCACAATATATAAAATTAATAAGTTGTATATTAAATGTTTTAGAAATTTATCATCACTCAACCAATATTACAATAAACAATTAAATGATAATGATACTCATTATTTAACAATTATGTCAGCTGTTGCTAGCATTAACTTGACTCAATTATAGAATAGGATCAGCCAACATAAGCTAAGAAAACACAACTTTGATTTTAAAATAGATAATTGATCTATCTGTTAAGCTTACGTTCATGAAATTGAGTTAATATTAACATTATTTCAATTTTAACAGAATATTAATTAGTTAACTGAAAGCAAAACCTATTAGGCACAGAAGAAAAAAAATCACAATTGCACTAAAACATATGTTATACACAATATTTAAATTTAAATTAAAGAGGTTAAATTATTTGAACAATTGTGTTTTGTTTGTTAAAAATAATTTGTTAACAAATAAAATTTTATTAATGCATTTTAATTCATATTTTAGGTATAATCTTAATATGTTTTGATTAAATAATTACTTTTTAATTAAAAAAAAAAGTTGATATTTTTAAGTAATCTGTTGAACATCTGATGGAATTGAATTTTTCATTGGTGAAAAAAGGGTAACCAAGCCAAAAGGTAAACACCTGATTACTAATTGCATAATTACTGAACATGAAAAGAAAGCAATTTTAAAGAAAACTATGTCAATCAAACCAACAAATTAAATTCAGTAAAATATATTGTGTTATTGCAAACGTCCTGTTAACAAAATAAAAAGATGGACTTGGTTAACTAATCAAGACAAAAGTTAAATGCTTGTTTAAAAAAAAAATCACTGTTACTATTCATAAAGACTAACAGCAATTATATTATTTTAATTTTATTTAAAATGACATAATTACTAATAGCCAACAAGACAAATAAAATTTATTTCATACAATTTTTGTCTAATTTTATTATCAGAGCCCGAAATTGTGAGGATGGAGTGCTACAAGTAAAATTACTTAGGAATTACTAATTACTATTAATTACTTACCAGGTCTGCAAGTTTAAAATGTCGTTTTAATTCCAATAGAATGCGCTCTTAGCCTATTGAAGGATTTGCTTATCTCTAAACGCTATTTTGTTTGTTAGTCATTTGTTTACAAAAGTCAGTTGTTTTTAAGTCGTTTACGTGGACGTATCATACCTTTCTTTGGTGTTAAAAATGTCTAATTTTAAGCCAAATAAAGAGCATTTGCGGCATGTCATGATTTTCTTATTCAATCAAAAGAAAAAGGCATCTGAATGTCATCGAATTCTTGTTGAGACTTATGGCGATCTTGCTCCAACCGTCAAGACATGTGAACGTTGGTTTCAAAGTTTCAAACGTGGTGATTTTGATGTTACTGATAAAAAACGAGAAAATCGACCAAAAAAGTTTGAGGACGTCGAATTGCAATCTTTATTAGACGAAGACAATACCCAAACCCAACAAATGATGGCAGAACAGTTGAATGTCACTAGACAAGCCATTTCCGATCGCCTGAGAGCTATGGGAAAAATTCAAAAGGTTGGAAAATGGGTTCCACATGAATTGGACGAACGACAGATGGAAAAACGAAAAATTGTGTGCGAAATGCTGCTTTTACGCCACGAAAGAAAGGGTTTTTTGCATCGAGTTGTAACTGGCGATGAAAAATGGATTTATTTTCAGAATCCCAAACGAATAAAATCATGGGTAACGCCAGGACAACCATCCACATCGAGTGCAAGACCGGATCGTTTTGGGAAGAAGACAATGCTGTGTGTGTGGTGGGATCAGAAGGGAGTAGTCTACTACGAGCTTCTCAAACCCGGCGAAACAGTCAATACCGACCGCTACCGACAACAAATGATCAATTTGAGTCACGCATTGATCGAACAACGCCCAGAATGGGCTCACAGGTACGCCAAAGTCATTCTTCAGCATGATAACGCTCCTGCACATTCAGCCAGATTGACTAAGGAAACGATTTCTTCGCTTGGTTGGGAACTCCTACCCCACCCGCCGTATTCACCTGACCTGGCACCTTCTGATTATCACCTATTCTCATCGATGGGACACTTATTGGCTGAGCAACACTTTAACAATTTGGAGGATGTAAGAAAATGGCTCGATGAATGGATTTCAAATAAAGATGAAGCATTCTTTTGGAATGGTATCCATAAATTGCCCGAGAGATGGACAAAATGTGTAGAAAGCGAGGGCCAGTACTTTGAATAAAATATATTATACTTTTTTTTTTAAATTAAATTATATTTTAAGAAATAAACGACATTTTAAACTTGCAGACCTGGTAGTAAAAAGAGTAAGATATACAATATGACAGTTCTTACTAAAGCTAGAATAATTTGAAATTTAGAAATAACATTTTGAGGAAGATAACTTTTAAATAAATCAAATCAATATTAATATCAACACTGATATTGTCAGTACCAATATATCATAAACTCGGCAATCAATTAAAATATTAATAAATACACTTTTTCAATTTCAAAATGATTTTCACAAGATCTTGGGTTGAACATTAAAATGAAATCATGTTATGAATCTTAAATTTCAATGAATAAGCCACACCATGTGAAAAGGTCAAGAAAGATTTTTAATATATATATATATATAATAAGACTTTATATATATATATATATATATATATATATATATATATATTATCATTATTATGTTATATATTATTATCATTATTTGTTATAAATTGCTTTATAATTATAATACTTTTATAAAGAAGCTTATAGATATTGTAAGGAAGCCTTTAACGATTACACAACTTTTGTTTATTTATAATTCCCATTAGAAGAGATAGAACAAAGTATCCAATAAGTTATGGACTTATTCTAGCTTGACCAAAATAAATTTTGATAGTTGGAATAAGAATTAACATAAGCTCCCACATTCTACTTTTTTGCTAGTAGCAATTAAATCACAAAAATTTAATATGTAGAGGTATGAATATACCTCGCTAAACTTAATTTCTTTTACATCATAAATAAATAAATTCACCAACAGATTTATACTGAATATAATAAAGGAATACAAATACACAAATTTAACAAAGGTAGACACTCAATGTTCTAACATTAACCTAGACAAATAAATATTTATTATTACCTCGGTAAGAATTCATTTTTTCTTAGTTACTGAACATTTACAACTAACCTGAAACACAATTAGAGGAACTTGATACAGGGAATAATGAAGGAAGCTATCAATCACAAAACTAACAAAGACAGATGTTCAACAATTTAATTAATGTAGATAAATAAAGATTTACTTTTACCGAGGTAAGAATACATACTTCCTAGCCAAAGAGCATTTAGTAAACTAAAAACTAATCTAAAACACGATAAGAGGACATAACTACTAACTGACAAATATACACTGAGCCTAATACAGGAAGCTATACAAAAAACTAGCCAAGGCAGGTTCTCAATGATTTAAATAAATAAATATTTATGCTTACTTCGGTGAAAATACATTTTTAAAAGTCAGTGGGCATTTAGTAAACTATAAACAAGGCTGAAAAACGACCAGACGATATTACACAAAACTTGCAATATACACAAAACAGAAATTACGTCACAAAGAGGCACACTCATCAAATACAGAGATTGAGATGGCGGAGCAAGTAGCATTTGATGATCAAATTCACAGTGAATCGCTTTACTATCGAACGAAATCTTTAAATACTAAATTAAGATAAATAGAAATAGTAAATATGTGTATACTAGACTATAAGAAGAATTCATTGACATATAAAATCCAAATATTTATCAATTAACAGAAATACGATAAAGCAGCATAGTTAAGCGATTTATAACTTGAAATTAAATAAATACAACAGTATTCAATTGGCAAATGTAAATGTGGACTACATACATTTAAATATTGATAAATAAAATTGGAGAATGAAATTTGGATTTATAGTAGGATCTTATGTAGGATGATTACTAATAATAAATGAAGTAATTCATTTTAATATTGACTTAATGGAGATAAAAGAAACGGCAATAAATTAATTACTAGTTAATGTCATTAATGTGTAATGCTTAGTTATAGTTCACTACAAAGTACACTGAAATAATAAATAAAATAGCTAATACCTCTCTCTTTCCTCTCTTCTCTCCTTGCTTTCAGAAGATTCATCGCTTGTGCTTTTTTGTCGGTTTTGCCCCTATTTTCTTCTATTGCTTTCTTCCTGTCTTTAGATCGATCTTTTACATCCATTTTTTCTTTTTCTGGTTTCTTACCAGAAACTGCACTAGCATTACCGCTTGTAACACTACCAGCAGCAGCACTAGTGGTCCCACCTCCACCCTGTTTCTTCTTTTTCTTCATTTCCTGCTTCTTAGCCAATCGCAATTTCTTTTCTATTTCAAACCTGAAAACCAATACATAATTTTTAAAATACATTTAAGACTAAATGAAATAAGGGAGGAAAGCACATCGAATATAAAATATTTTAAAAGCAATGAAATATTTTTAAAAGAAAAACTATTGTAAGCTTAAAAAGCCAAAGCCACTTCATTTCAGCAGATAAATAAAATTCAAATTTTTCAAAGAGGAAGCAACCTATGGGAACTTCGAATAAACCTATGGGACAATGGAGAAACAGAGTGACAAACAAACTAAGAATGCAAACGGCTAACACTTAATTGATTTCTATTATTTATTATATCTTTATGTTGTATTTTATATTATATTTTATTTATGTTTATTATATTATTATGTTTATATTATATTACTTATTATTTCTATGTTGACTTTAATCTACTGAATGCCAACTCCTACTTCATCACAAAATGAAATAAGACGAGCAAAAATTATTTCAGACCACATCCTGCTTATAGCCGATATAAAAATTTTTAAGCCCTGAAAAACACATAAAAAACAGTATATGAAAAAAATTATTGTACAGTTCCAGAATTCACAAGCACAAGAAAGGTATATTACAGAACTTGAAAGAATGCTGCTGGTAAATGTTGAAATTAATCTCAATGCACAATTGCATTGATATCAGAGCTCAGATCCTAAAGGCTTGAAGAATGGTTGTGGCATCAAGAGATGTACCTCCAAGAGGAAATTATCAGAAAGATCAGCCCAATGGGTAAAAGCTGCTGTGCAACGGAAGAAAAATGTGTGGAATGAATATCTGAACAACTAAAATGACAAAAACTGTGAACTAAGAACTCTTGGTGGAGAAACGAGGCAAAATTTGTTAAAGATAGACAAAAAAGAAGAGTTGGGGTTGGGTTAGAAGAAGGACTTCGTCTTAATCTGTGGAAAGATTTGAATAAAAATATAAGACTTTATGAAAAAAGAGAAAAACCTTGAAAGGTTAGAAGTACAAACAAATTCAGACGGAATGTGAGGGATACATCAGTAATGTACTGACAACTGAGAATTATATTCTAGACCGACGGAGATAGCACTATGCAAGGCATTGACTATACTATATCGGAAGAAAAGGTTGTGACAGCTATGGACCTCAAGATAGGAAAAGAAGTAGAAAAAGTATTTAACCAGAGGTTATGAAATATAGAGATCAAGAAATATTTATAATGCTTAAGGATTTATTTTTCCTTAAGAATTACCAGAGATTGGGAATACAATTTCATCATCCCATTTCTTAAAAAACTTAGCCAAAATAAACACAAACATTATAAACTTATAAACCTATTAGCTGGTCTGGGACTGTAAATAAGGTATGCTCGTTAAAGCCACAATGGATGATATTCAGAGCTATGATGGAAGAGAAGCAAGCTGCCATCGAACTCTCTATAAAGGACACAGAATCAGATATTCTCATTAAGTACAGTTATAGAAAAAGCCGTGGATAGAATATAAGCATTGGAGAGTTGTTGTTTTTTTTACCTAAAAGTTAGCTTTGATTTGAATCACAAATCAAAATATGGAACGCACTGAAGACAGTTCAGTCATAAAGTCCCAGAGGAACTTATAAATGCTATCAGATCTTCCTTCCTGAGTAAGCTCTAAAGGAGTTGACAGAACAGTAAGAAGTCTGGAAGTTTGTATTTGATGAAATGTACTCCACTAGGCTATCAAAGCCCGCTACTTCTTGTTGTTAAGTTGTTCTTAAACAAACCAAAAGTAAGATGCATTTTAACCATAGTTGAATAGCTGAATATTGGCATGCTGTGAGTCTGATCCCTATGGGAAGAATCACATAAACATTAGTTCTTTATCATACATTTGTGTATTTTTATAAGTTTATAAACATATTTCTTTTAAATTATTGTTTTTCTTCATTTTAAAATAAAAATAATTAGAACTGAAATTATTTATTGAGTCTAAAACACAATTGCCAATCTTGGCAATCTGTACTAATATTTAGTGTTGATTATTTACTTTTCTATGTTTTGTATTTATTATGTTTTATAAATCAATAATAATCATAAGCTTAGCGAATCAGAAGGCTCGATGCAATACCATCAATCTCTGCTTACAAACTTCCATCCACGGACCATTACCCAAACCCCAATCTGTTAGATCATTCCTAACGCAATCCTCCCACTTACACCTCAGTCTACCCCTTAGACACTTTCCGGTCGGCGCAGTGCTTATTAACATCTTAGAAATTTGTTTGTTACTAAGCCCAGCCACTTTACAAGTCCATCTTAATCTTTGTGACGCTATCACTTGAATAATAAGGCACGACCTGTGGTCTAGTGGTTAGCATAACAAACTACTAAACCCAAGATCCAAGTTCGTAGCCCTCCAGGTGATCCTATGTCGTTTTTCAGAAGGGATGTTAAACGGGAGTCCTGAGCCAGTACGATGGATTAGATTTCGGGACAAAAGGCACGAGATTAGTAATGTCAAGACCGAATAATAACAAGCATTTCCAGCCGTTAACGAAACCTTTATTTCCTCTTGAATTTTGTTTTTTCTAGTTACCATATCTAAATAAATACCAGTTCAATAAAATCGCTCAGTCATTTTCCAACTAAACAAAAAAATTATTTAAATAAGGGATCTAAATATATACACAATATATAAATGCACAAAAGTCCAACCTGGTTCGCATGATTTCTCGCTGCTCCACTCTTTTGAAAATTTCTTGTTCCCTTTCTTTTTCAGTCATTTTCGCTAGTCTGGCTTGGTCATCAGCATCACCCATGAGGTTTTCGTCGTAACCATCATTGAATTCTTCTTCAGAAGAGGAATCTCCATCACTAGAAGAACCGCCACTACCAGAATCAGATACCTCACCTAAAAAAACAAAATTTTTATTTTATAAAAAGAGATAAAATGAAAGTTAAACAACTTAAGTCACGTCAAAGGCTAGAATTTTCAGAAGATAAAAAAAACTTAAAATCTATTTATCAAGTCATAAATACTTATATTCTCACCCGAAACTTATAAGTAATATATGAAGGAGTTTATTTAAATACAGCAGGTGGTTAAAAATGTCACAAATTTCGAGCACTGAAAAAAAAAGGTTGGGAGGGAGGGGGGGGGGTTAATGAATTTTACACCAATGAGTAAAGCTCATTAATTTTGGGCCTAATTTTTAGGGCACCATCAGAGTTGAGAAAAAAACAAAACAGAATATCAATATCAAAAGTGGGGTAACGAATAAATCATAAAAGTTTTATAGACAGAAATAAATTAATGAAACATAATAAATAAGAGATTAAATTATAAAATAATTGATGAGAAATAAAATTAACAAGTGAAATTAAATATATGAAGATAATTTTATTTCACTATTGCTATTTTTTATTCTTTCACTCTTGTACATTTAATTACATTATTTTCATACTTATCATTTCAGCACATGATTTTTTTTTATGATATTTTCTATAGTATTGCATTGCTAATTAAATCTAAATTTACCAATAAACAAGAATTACTTTACAATGAACTATATGAAAGTAAAATTAGGGGTCACTAAAGCTAAGGTGATTATTTAATAATTAAATTATTAGGCGATTATTTATTAAATTATTAATTATTTATTAAGCAAATAAATAGTGAATACAACAATGAATAAAGTTTGGATACATTTAGTAATAATAATGGCTTCTGACAAATAAATTTAGCTACTTCTAAAAATTTAAAAATTAAAAGAAGTTTGGTTAAATAAAATAATTCGTAAATATTGATGGGCATAGCAGAATTCACAAATATAAAATCAAATTGATCATATCTTTGGACGACATATATGTTAAAATGGTGTAATTAACATGATCTTAGAGCAAAATGCGAGTCTAATCATAAATTAGTAATTACAAAAATTTGATAAAAACTTAATAGAAAAAAAGAGAATAGAAAAACATTTTAATTTCCAAAATTTTTAGATAGATAAATTGAAGAATCTTTCAATTACAAATCAATTCGTGCCAGAAGTCATTTATAGATAGGTTTATGATAGAGAGGAAAATAGTCAACTAGAAGATCTAATGTGAGATGTAGATAGGTCTGGGGGTGCAGTCAATATAACACAAAATAAGAAAAACTTATTTATTATATGTGCCGACGTTTCGACCTACGTTGTAGGCCAACTTCAGGGCTATGAGAGACAAACAAAAAAAACATAAATAACTAAATATATGTTGCAATACCGAGAAAGAACATAATAACATCAGATATTGAAAACTAAAGAAAATTATCGATGGATATAATATTAAGGAAATATATAAATATTTTTTCATTCAGGAAATGTATTCATATATATCCTTAATATTATATCCATCGCTAATTTTCTTTACTTTTCAATATCTGATGTTATTATGAGGCGTGTTTTTTAAGTAAGTACCGTTTTGAAATTTAAAAAATACGTGCAAAGATATCTCAATAATTTTATTTTTACATGAAAGTCTGTACCTTAATCTACTTTTCTACATAATTTCCTTCATTATTGAGGCACTTGTCATAACGTTGTACCAGTTTATGAATACCCTCCTCATAGAAGTCTGCCGCCTGACTTGTTAACCACTGCATCACAACTGTTTTGACTTTGTCATCGTCTTGAAGATGCTGGCCGCCCAGGTGTTTTTTCAAGTGCAGAAACAGATGGTAGTCACTGGGCGCTAGATCAGGGCTGTATGGAGGATGATCTAGAGTTTCCCATTTAAAAGATGTCATGAGATCTTTGGTCTGATTAGCCACATGTGGACGGGGGCATTGTCATGCAGCAAAACGATGCCCTTGCTCAGCTTGCCACGTCTTTTGTTCTGGATTGAACGGCGCAGATTTTTCAATGTCTCACAATAAGCTGCTGCATTGATTGTCTCATTATGAGGGAGAAATTCCACAAGCAATACTCCTTTTCTGTCCCAAAAAACTGTGCACATGATTTTCCGGGCAGAAATTGTTTGCTTAAACTTCACTTTTGCAAGTGAATCTGAATGCCGCCATTCCATGGACTGTTGCTTCGATTCTGGTGTGACGTAGGCCACCCATGTTTCATCGCCCGTAACAATTTGGCTTAAGAAATCATCACCGTCGTTGCGGTACCTCTCAAGGAAAGTCAAAGCACTGCCTAAACGTTTGGTTTTGTGCACATCCGTCAACGTTTTCGTTACCCTACGTGAGCACAATTTTCGGTAATTGAAGCGCTCGGTCACAATGTCAAACAAAACACTACGCGAAACATTAGGAAAGTCATCGCACAAGGAGGAAATCGTAAAGTGTCTGTTTTCTCTCACCTTATTGTCCACTTCCTGCACCAAACTTTCATTAACAACTGAAGGACGCCCACTCCGTTGTTCATCATGCACATTTGTGCGGCCATCTTTAAATGCTCTCACCCACTTTCTTACCATTCCATCACTCATAATGTTTTGTCCGTAAACTGCACAAATCTCACGATGAATATCGATCGGTTTTAGGCCTTTAGCACTAAGAAATCTTATAACAGCCCGTACTTCACAGTCGGCAGGATTCGCGATTATCGGAGGCATTTTAAACACTCAGTAAACGACGTAAACAAGGAAGAATCAGACTGTAATGGCGTCAGTGCGTAGGCAAGAGATGTAGGTACCAGTGCGCATGTGCAGGACGCCGACCGCAGCGCTGCGGTCGCGGTGTGGCAAAACGGTACCTACTTAAAAAACACGCCTCGTATATTCTTTCTCGGTATTGCAATGTTTCTTTTTGGTTTGATTTTCTCTCATAGCCCTGAAGATGGCCTACAATGTAGGTCGAAACATCGGCACTCATAATAAATAAGTTTTTCTTATTTTGTATATTAATGACTGCACCCCCAGACTACCTATATCCCACATATAGAAAGGTTTAGATGAAGACCCAGAAGATATAGACAAGATTATTTTATTTTATAATAATAATTTATCACTATTATATTATACAATTAGTTTTATTATAATAGTATTAGTACCAAAATGTTTTTAATATTATTTTTATTATTAACTTCATTAGAAACGTTAAATGGAAGAAATAATAAGTATAAGCATTTCTATATTACCTTCTTCAGGTTCCGAACCTTTTCCATCTTTATTATTAGCTTGATTGTTACTAGGTTCAGATTTTGCATTGCTGCTGTCGCTATCGCTGTCACTCTCACTACTACTAGAGCTTGAACTTTTGGCAGCAGATTTTTTTGCAGTTTTCGTCTTTTTTTTCTTTTTGGTCTTGGCACCTTTTGCATCCCAATCGCCATCAGACCCTTCAAAATAAAAACATATCTTATTAAACTTTTTATTTCAAGGAAGTGATCAAATAAGTATTTAAAAGAGGCAAAAGCAATTACTATTAATTCATATTGAGTTTAGACACAAGCAACTAAATTAACTAATAATGATGATTAAAGTAAATGTAAAAATAAATATAATAATGACATTTATTACAAATATAACTTATAGATGAATCGCTCTTGAAAAACGAGCAATTCTATAAATATAATAATTTTTTTAAAATTTTAATTTTCTTCTAATCATTAAATACAATAATAAAATCTTATGCCAATAACACATAACTTCCCTGCACTGCTATTAATTACAATTTCGAAGCTCAAAAAATTATCTTCATAAAAGAAGGATTTTATGATAAAAAAAAAAAACTTATCCCCAGAAAGTAAAAACAAACTTTAAATCTATTGGGGTGTCACACATGAAATGACAGTTTTTAGAACGAGGAAGAAAATAAAAATTTGAGACCAAATCTAAAATATTTTTTATTCAAAGCATTTTCCATCATTTTCGATACACTTCTGCGAA
This sequence comes from Arma custos, assembly GCA_037127475.1. Taxonomy (NCBI): domain Eukaryota; kingdom Metazoa; phylum Arthropoda; class Insecta; order Hemiptera; family Pentatomidae; genus Arma; species Arma custos. The sequence goes on from CM073764.1 coordinate 71,292,199, forward strand.
CGGCTTACCAAGTTTTCTATCCCAGATTTGAAAAACATTGAGCCACGTGATGAAAGGAATTCAGAAAATGCATTTTTAATGTCTAAATCATTGGTAACAATTTTCCTTGCAAAAAGTTGTCAAACTCCAAAAAAGTGGTAGTCTGTAGGGGATAGATCAGGGGAATATGGAGGGGTGTGGTAAGACTTCATAGCCCAACTCCTTTAATTTATTCATTATCTGTATTGAAACATGAGATCGGGCATCATCATGAAGGAGAATCGGTCCTGGTCCTTTCCTGTTTACCGGTACGGGCTGTTGCTTGATCAAATTTTTATGCAGTTGATCAATTTCTTGGCAGAATGATGTTGAATCAATCAATTGTTTTTCCCTTTGGTAGAAAAGAACAATGAATGAATGAATGAATGGCCATAGACCACCATACCATTCACTATTCACTTTTTCAGATGGAGATTCTGTTTTGGCATGTGCCCAGGAGGCTAATCGGGATCTAACCATTGGCCAGATCGGCGTCGATTGTCATACATGATCCACTTTTTGTCACAAGTTATTAAGCGGCCGATAAATGGTTCGTTTCTTTGACGAGCAAGCAAAGAAACACACGTCTAGACATTTCAAATGCTGACGTTCATTGAGCTCGTGTGGGACCCAGGAATCGAGCTTTTTTGCGTTTCTGATCAATTTTAAATGCCTGGAAACTGTCCTACGACTTGAGCCTAGCTCTGACAGTTTCATGAGGGTCTTCTTCCACAGCATTCTTAAGATCTTCGTCCTCTATTGATGTTTGGGGCCGTCGACGGGGCAGATTTTCTAATGTCGTATCTCCTGAGGAAAATTTTGTAAACCAATGACGGATGGTTCTTTAATTAGCACTTCCTTCACCAAACGCATGATTAATATTTCTTGCTGCCTGGGCAGTGGAATGACCGAGATTGTACTCATAAAAAAAATAATTGTTCGGAAATCGCGTGTTTCAATGGCCATGGTTAAAATTATACTACAATCTGTATGCCTAGTTGGGAAAAAATCAAACACAGTTTGCAAATAGAGAATTAACAAGTGCTTATGATAGATAGTAAATATGTTGCTAAGAATCAACAGGCAACGCTTTAATCCTCTACAAAGATTAAGATTTAAAAAATCGGACATTTCATGTATGACAACCCAATTGAAAGAAAAACCTCCCCTGGCAAACCTAATAAAAGTAAGCAAATATCGATACCAACCAATGTAGTATTAAATTAATGAAGCCACCATACTTTTTTTAACTATAAGCTATAACTAAAAACTATAACTAGGAAATAAAACTAGGGATTCAGAAAATATAGCATTCCCATGATCTTTAGTGCATTGCTATATTTTTTACAGAATATTATGCGGTATATAGACTACTGATTGTTAGTATGTAAGACATACATATTGATATTTTATTAATTATAAATATTTTTTTCAACAAGAAAGACAACTTTTTTTTATTCCCTGAAATTTCTCATATCCTAAGCATTTACCTCAAAACAAAACATTTCTGGCCACCTGTAATATTATAAATTTATGGCTGGTTTCTATTTATAACTTAAGAGAAAGAACAACGTATAAACTAATGTTCCACTTTCATATAGGCCATTGGCATGAACCCCTAGCTGAACTACACAAACTATTTAACAAGTGTGAAGTCATCGAGTCAAAACAATATTTTTTAAATAAAACTGGAGGGTGTCGCTAAAGCGTTGTCAATTTTACTGCGTTCCATGAAAATACTGCTAAGGAATAAAACTGAACAACTTTTTTAAGATAATTTTGTAACGGCTTCCTTTATATAACAGAATGTTAATAACATTAAAATATAAGAGGAAGAAATAGGTACAGGTGGAGGTCAGAAAAATTCCTAAGTAAGAAGAACTGTTCATTTTTAAAGCCAATGTTTCGACCCTATTTGCAGGTCTTCTTCAGTGCTAAATATACAAGTTATTATGTAAATTAAAATAATATATGGTAGAGAATAACAGTATATGTAGTATATTGCTAGAATAATAATATATATAGTAAAAAACAATAGTAACTAATAAGATATAGGGAATAACATGCATTACCAAATAAGGGATAACATGAAATAATAAAAGTTAATAAATAATAATATATAAAAAAATAAACATATCTTCTTAATAAAAGAATTTTTCTGACCTCCACCGACTATTTTCTTCGTCATATACCATAAGGTCAAATAATATTATTCAACTTAAATAACAGCTTACTACAATCTACGGTGTCACTGTACTTGTTTATGCTTGAGCAGCTATGATTTGTAGCAATCTGTTTCTCTTAACTGCTTATTTAAACGAAGAGAAGTAAATATTACAATTGCTAATTTTATACATTGATGAAAGCCAATAAAACCTAATTAATGCCCTAGTTATGCCCCAGTGAGTTAGCACATTTGCAGATCCGCAGTACCTTACAAACCCTAAGGTCCTGAGTTTGAATCCCGATACTGGGAATCTCAAGCATCCTCCTGCCCCTCAAGCACAGGAGGTGCCTACTGAAGGCAACTCGCTAAGAACCTGCATAGGAGGGAGACCCTAACCCATATGCATCTATTGAAAATAGCGTAGTGGTTTTCCTGGATGTCAAATAGCCACCTGTAGGTTTGGTCAAATAATGGTCTGCTTCTGGGAAAGAAATATAGGTGCTCATGCGCCTGCTGACCCCGAAAATATAAACCCTTGGAACGACACATAAGAAACTCTTTAAGCCCGATAGTACATTGGTTGGAATAAGTCCCAAAGGGTTATGGAGCTATGGGGAGCCTATTGGTGAACCATGGAAACCATGATTTTGCTAAAAAATGGATAACAAAATATATACCTTGCACATTTGATATCTGATGATATCTTAGCTGCTATCTAGACAATTGTAAAAATAACTTCATTGGAAATTAAGTAAACCTCAGCAAAAAAAAAATTGTCACGAAGTAAAACGTGAAAAACAAACCAGTAAAATAGCATGTCATAGAGTTATATTCTCGACCTAGAGATGGCTGTCTAGAGCTTAAGCCAATGTTATTCTTGGTTTCCTTTCATACCTCAATAATACATTTACCATGTTTCTTTATACCCCATCATATTCTTAGTATGAACATTTTTTCACCCTTGGATGCTATGGTCTTATTGAGGACTCCATAAAAGCCTGATATCCACTATCATCATATAAAAGATCAAAAATCCAGTATTAATACAAAATAAAATTTTAAATTAAGATTTGATGAAGATTAAAACAAAGGAAACCAATCAACCCTTAATTTTCCCTTTACAATAACTTGGTATTTCACAACACAAAAAGCCAAAAATTAAAATTCATGTTAAAGATGAGAGAAGTTAAGGGTTTTAGATTATCAAAATGTACTTTAACAAAATACTATCAATAACCAACTAGCATTTTTCATTTATCTTAAGTTTGTAATGATAATATGAAAATAAATTACTTTATAAATATTGGCCCAAATGGTAACTTTAGTATCAGAACATTAACTGAAACATCTAACCTTAAACTTGGGAAAGAAACTGTAAAGTGAATTAATAAAATTTCTGCCAATGTTTTTGTTTATAATCAAACATAAAATATCATTCAAGGTACTAATCTGAGGATTTCAATAGCAATTAAAAACATGATAAAAGTAGTATCATAATTTTTTTCAGTGATGACATTCGAGCCAATATAAACAGATTATCACAAGGAAATGGGAAAAGAAAATTTTCACATTATTTTTCTATAATGTTTTATTTCTCTGTAGCCATTTTATCAGTACAGATTTATAAATAAATTTATAACTATGTCTTAATTATAACCTTACAAACAATCCTATTTAATTATTAATAATACTGAATAAACTATTTAAGTTATATCCTCTTGATAACCCTATACATTAGGTAATAAATACCTGATGATGTGTCCGAGTCAGTATATGCAGGTTTAGATGGGGCCGATTTCTTTACAGACACAGTATTGCTATCTGAATCTCCAGTACTTGGAGTAGGTTTTCGCTTTTTCTTGGCCAAAGAAAGGAGTTCCTGTTGTATGAATAAGAATATAAACTTATGTGAGTTTAAAAAATGGACAATTATAACAAACCAAATTCTTTAAATATTAGAAAATAAGCACACATCAACATTTTAGACCATTCACTTCCTAAATATCAAATTTTTTATTACTTTAAAGTAATATTTCAATTCTTAAGATAAAACCAGCAATATCCTACAACTAAAATATTAAATAGACCTATGAATTCCGACACAACAGGCATCAGGGAGTGAAATGAAAGAAATGTTATGATGAGAACATGACAAAAATACCTACTAAAGAATTATTTTTCCTTTTCATTTTCATAAGTAATAATGGAGATTATGCAGTTTTATATCCAATATGATGCAACAAACATGATTTTAATAAGAAATATGGGTTTTATTTTCATTCCTAACAATATACAAACATAATTCTGACATACAATTATTACATTTAAAACAGTTGGCAGTAATAAAAGAAATATCCCAACAAATAATCATGTTCAGAATATTTTGTAAATGATTGTCAGTAAAAACAGAAAACAAATTGTGGGGATTTAGGAACCTTATGGGTCACAATTGTTAGGTTAAGTCCAAAAAATACTAAGAAACGTATATATATATTTCTATCATACTACTGAAAACCTTATGAAATCACATTTTAACCTTAAATTATAAGAAATACAAACATTGTCCAAATCAGATGTGCTGCTATCACTATCACTGTCTGAATCTAATAATACTTGAACTTTCCTTTTCACCATTTTGATTCAAAATTTATAGATTATTTTATAAATTCAGAGAGTAACAGAGAAGGCCATTCTAAAACTCACGTTTCGATTTGTGTTTTAAGCTTTGAGTTCTGTCTCAACGCCATATGTATCACAACAAGTAAAGATTTCAACAAAACAACTCTTTATAACTTAAACAATAAAATGCAACAGAAATTTTAGACACATGAATTATAAAAAATACCTTATAATCATTTATAGAAGCTTCTTCTTATGCCGCTCTTTAGTTTAAATATTCTTAACAGGAATTTGAAAAATAACTTTTCCCTCCAAATATCCACTATTCAACTTTAAAATAATTCAGTTCAACAGTAAAATCTCTTAAACAAACTAATATAGTCACGTTTATGTATCTTTTAATAAATTTAATTTATTGAATTCTAATTTATATACAGAAAACGATTGCGTATATTGGTTAAAAAACGAATCATATCAGTAAGCATCTAGCTAAGCTAAATTTTAATCAAAAAGACGCTTAAACACAAAAACATATGATTGACAACAATCATATGCTTAAAATATTATTAATAGATAATTTAAAAACTCTTATTAAATTTCGATTATAACGAATGTTGAAATATTGCACAAATCACAAAGCGTAACTTTAATTATTTTTTTATATTTTAGCTGAAAACGAGGTATTTTCAAATTTATAAAAAAGTATTTGTCCCTCTCCTACAACTACTTCACATATCAATAACAATTCTTTTCCTATTTCCTTCAGATTAAATGCGTCTACTTTTTCTAAATTTAAACCAACTTTAACTTTATTTAATAGTTTATTTTATTTAAAATGTATTAATAAAACTGATGTTTCAACCATCCATTTGGCAGGCGTAAATCCATTTTTACGCATTAAACTAAGTATTGAAAATTTTCGTGAAAAATTTTTATATTCAGAAGTAAACGGAGAAAAGTGTATATTTTAACTAGTTTCGTCTTGAGCTCCGAATATACGTCTCTAGCACAACTTAAAACAGATTAGTCACAGAAAGATGAAATATCGTATTTAGTCCTAATATAAAAAATCTCCGCGTCCCTTGACCTACGGTAGCTTAAATGAATAATGTTACAGAGGATCCTATGCATATTCCTGGGGATAAGAATGTCAATTAAACCTGAACATTTTAAGAAAGAACTATCTGTAAAAGAAATATTAAACGCTTTAAGTATAAAATGTATAATGTAATGACTGAAGGCCGGTGATGAAATCTCTTATATTATAAACTACGCATAAATAAAAAGGAATACTGCTAATTTTGTGGAACATACTTAGTCTAGAGCGCCTAGTAACATACACCAACAAACTGCACTAAAGGAAGCATGAACTGGGGTCATTTAGTAACATGGGATACCATGTTCTCTGTAGACTTTTCGGCGTCTGCTAGACAGAAACGCAACTTGTCAGTAAACATGGCAAATTCCAGTTGTGTCCTCTTGTAAGCGTTAGCTGCTCGTGTCGGGCTGTTGCTGCAGTTCTTCTCAAAGGGGAATAAGATGTGGGACCAACTTGCCACAAACAATAACGAATCGTCGTGCCAAAATACCTGAACTGCATTGAGAATCTACAATATTTCTATGCTATTTTGGAGTTGTAATGAGCCATGATCCACTATCCGGTCTACCATTGGCACTCCCAGTCTCTCGGATTCGGGATAAAACAAAGAAAATATGATCTGAGAAACGCCAACCGCCATCTTAACTTGCCTGCGACCTTGCTTGCTCATTCTCACAATAGTATCATGAACTTCGGGTCCAAGATGATGACTTTCTATATTTAGCCAAAATACGACTGGATTAAAATAGAGAAAAATTAAGCAGCTAAAACCTTTTATTTTTCAAAGTTCCTTAATTAAATTTTCTTGCAGTAAAAACTTAATAATTTCTAATAAATATTAAAGTGGTCTATAATAAAAATACTAGGTAATATCAGTAAATACCACAAACTTAGCAATATGCCTATTCATTTTAGCGCACTTTACATTAAATTGTATAAATATAACATGCAATTATTCTTTTCTTTTTCTTGTTTAATTCACAATTGTCATTGTTTGCAGACAACTAATGAATGTGCTCATAATAAATGACTATTTACACTAATGACAGGTATGAAAAAGACTTACCCAGTGGTGATTCTTCAGTGTCATTTTGAGTTTCAATAGAAGTCCTTCAGAAATGTAACAGTAGCATACATCTTCTGTATTATACATAGGCATACTGGTATGAGTTCTTTAAATCTTGAGATAATATTGGGTATGTTAATATCATAACAATATTTAATGAGTTAATTATTCTTTGATGAATGTGGATGGGGTGGCATTGTGAAGTCACTTTAAGAGATGGTAGATGTGGAATTCTATTCAATCCCACCATATGCTCGAGACCTGCTGTCTGTACACATCAGCTCGATTGGAATGAATCATGCCTAGCTCTAATTTGAAGAATCAAAACTAGATAAATACAATTTCTGATCCCATTTATATGAATTGGCAGAAGCTTTACCTGGGTATCATGAAGGACTGTTAGTGGTGACTCATCCTTTCTTCTACAAGTCAAAACTCTTTACCCCTTATGAGTTGTGTTTTTTTCCATATAAGCTTCTTCTTTATTTTTCTGGAATCTGTTTCAGTTTTAAGACATATTTTTTTGCTTAGTTACGAGCTCCAAAAGATTATTGTTACTATTTCCTCATTGTTCATGTAATGAGATTCGGTCATCTTTAACTTAATAACCACTTTACTCTACTTTAAGAAAATGTACTATTTTTTAGCACAAAAAAGAAATTTAAATACCCTTTTTTAAACGCACACAAAACAAAAACACTTTATTTATAATTTAATAGTTAGCTTGCAGTCAACTCACATGGAGGAGGAAAGGAAAAAATCAATCAGTGATCATCAAGACAGAAGGAGAATGATGGAATTAAAAATAGATATTAAAAAAAATGAAGAACTTCCCAGCAAAAAAGAAACAGCATCCATCCACACCAAGGCCTCAATGAAATTACTGTACCACAAGAAAGGTAGCAAGACAAAAGCTCAGAAAGATTAAATAAAAACAGCTAATATTAATAAAAAATATATATAGAATACACATATTGAATCTCAAAAAATGTATACCAGATAATATAAATAAAACAAAGGTAAAAATTAAGGAATTATAACGATTAAAGAAAAAAAAAAAGGAAAGACTTTTTTATCGAGGAAAGTCTGTCACTAAAACTAAGAGGAAAAAACTATCCCAAAAAATGTATTAATACAAAAAAGCAAAAGATCAAAAGAGATATAAACTAATTGTTAGAACATGAGTGAAAAAAAATCCAAACAAAAATAGAAAACATAAGTGCCTGTCGATATGTCACCAAATCAGGCACAGCTATAAAAATAGAATAAACAATAACAGTAAGGATAAATAAAAAGAACAATATGAAGAACATCCCTAACTCACAGTACAAAGACACCAAAAAGAGACAGTATTCCACCACCAAGGCACCATGGGTATTACTGAAGCATGGGAAGGTTGCAAGATAACTAGTGAAAAGGTTGTATGAAAACAGCTAATAATAATACAAAATAAAAATGAAAATATAAAAAAACTTATTAAATGTAAAAAAAAGTAAAGAGATAATAAAAATGAAAATGAAAGTACAAGTGAGAAAGGACTTTGAATATCCCAGGAAAAAGTGTATTTCTATGGCATTGGTAGTAGTGGTGGGATGCTGTCTCTTGCTGGGTCCTTTTTTTCACCCGTGAGTTTGGTGTCTTTATCTTTAGTTTTTTTTTTAAAGTGAAATTTCGTTAGCTGCGTTTAGCGCCTATTGGTATCGGAAAAACTCAAGAGTTCGCTTCACCAGAATGCTCGAAATGCTGGTGACGTACCGTGCGAGGCTAGCGACGCTTAGCGGCCTGTGCATGAATTATCAACTTTAGTGTAAAGGTTAGAATTCCATTGATATAAGAATAATTATATTTAACTAAAAAATCGTTTAATAGTTGTGCAATTGATACTCCTAATAGCTTAAAACATCAATGACGAGTTAAACTTTCCGTTTCCCGTAAAACATTTGTTTTAGGGAATGATTGAAAGTATTGTTGATTTTTTTTTTTTTTTTTTTTTTTTTTTTTATTAACGACTTTTTACAACTTAGTTGTTTTAATAAAATAGTTGTAGCCATAGATCTCGATCCAGCCAGTATTCTTCTCTAAGACCCCTCGCTGCCATCCATAAGACCGCTCTCCTCCACATCCTGCAACCATCTTTTTTTTGGTCGTCCTCTTTTCTCCCTTTCCGTAAGCCAATATTCGGAGATTATTTTTGGCCATCGTTCCTCTGCCATTCTTTTTAAGTGGTCATACCATTTCAATCTTCCTGTTTCTACTTCGAAGAGGATCGTTGTTTCCTGATCAACAAGTTGCCTAATTGTTCTATTTGAGACGTGCTGAATTCTGGAAATAGCACAACAGCGTTTCCAGAGCCAACGACTTCCTTTTTCGTAATTGGCCACGTTTCGGATCGTAAAGGATAACATTTTCAACCAACTAGTGGAACATCATTTTTTTTGTTTTGAGGTTAACCTTTTACTCCACAGAAAAGAGTTAAGACACCCAATAATTTTTCTGTTTTTACTATTTTAATTGTTATATCTTTATTGTAGCTTCCATCCTCTGTTAGCCATCTGCCAAGATATTTACATTCATGGGTTTTTCAATTTCCCAATTTTCAAGTGATAGGGTTGTATTTGCATGTATGCCATGTACTCTATTTTCCTCCTGTTCATTTCCAGATCCCAAGCCGCATATTCCTTCTGAAGTTTTCTTAGCATGTAGCTGGCATCTTCATCACTTGTAGCAATCATCTGGCCATCAGCAAATTTTAGGTTGTAGAGGAATATATTACCAAATTGTACACCCATTCCCATACACTTCCTCTTCCAAGTTCTTAGGACCTCTTCAACCTATTGAATCTAATAATAATAATAATGCTAAAAATGAAAATAAAATCTATGTAAGTACTAATACAAGATATAAATAATATAACTAATTATTATTTCGATTAAATTATTGATATTTTTTATTCCGCCTGTGTAGCCTATCATATTTTTTGATAAATAAGTGTACTACTTGAAAATGTATACAACTATTGGTCGGAGTGTCAGTAAAAGTGAAAACCATACTAATGATGATAATTTAAATTTACAAATTTGGAATTTAAATAGTTCGAACTATAATTGATTTAGGGGGTGAAGGGTAGCTACAAAGCACCCAGGGAGATAGGCATCCCTCAGTCCGATTGGTCTTGGCTTCTGAGAAATTTTTATTAGTACCAGAACCCATGCGAGGTAAAGAGCCTCGTCCTGCACGTGGTACCCCTGCACAGTGGGGAGTTCCTCCTCACTGACGAAACCCATCGGAACTAGACTGGGAAGTCGATAAACATCCCCCAATCCAGGCGGAACTGCATAGGCTATTGTATGAATGGCTGAGGGTGATTCAGTCCTACTATGCGAACTCCGGACACCTGGGCGACCTCCGGTTTCAATAAATGCCTTCCTATAGTAACAAGGCTCTGCTATAGGTGACCTTTTATTACCTTTGCTACTCGTGGGAACAAAATGAACCCAAATTACACAAATATTAAAATAAATGAGGACTCCATGGAGTCAAATACGACTGACTCGTCAGTAATTAGCCAATCGGTCTCTGAACTGATGGCTAACCTAGAACAAGAGGTCTCAGACCTCGCAGAGGAAAGGGAACCACCTGCACAGCAGCTGGCAACCACCTCTGAGATCAATATAAACAAACTTCCAGACGAAGTCTGGAAGAACATGACGTATAGCCAGAGGAAGAACTTTCTACGGCAAAAGAAAAAGGCGACTCCCACCGAAACTCAACCCTCAACATCCAAGGATGAGAGGAAGAGAGGTAGGGAGAAGCAGGAGACTCCTTCACCTTACAAAACGGTGAAGAAACCAAAAATGGACTATAGTGGAGCAGCCGCAAGCATCAAGGTTGCAGTTGCCCACACAGATTATCCTCATCAGAAACTGAAGGATGAAGATTTTCAGGGCCTCATGCTCAAGCTCCTGAAAAGAATGAGGGAGAGGAAGGTTGAACAAACCCCCGTCGGCTTCAACGGCTACTCCCTGAGAGACGGAGCACTCGTGGTGAACTGCAAGGACGAGTCCACCAGGGAGTGGTTCGTTAGTAATATTGCGGAGCTCTCCCCATGGGAGGGAGCACCGCTGAAAACCTGCGACCCCAAAGAACTTGAGGGTTTCAGGAAGATAGGCACCTTCATACCAAACCCAGTGGAAGGTATTAAGGAATGCCTACAGAATCTGCAGGTACAGAATACGGGTCTGCAGACTGAAAGATGGAAGATTCTTGGTAACAAGACCCATAAACATGGGATGTACTTTGTGGCATCCATTCCCGAATCTGTGGCCAAAGCCATTGAGGAGAAGAATGGAAGAATCTACCACGGGTTCCACAACCTACAGGTAAAATTCTTTCCAGGAAAAGACGCACCCACACCGGAAACAGCTGTGGATGATATGAAGACTGGTGAAGAGGTGGGAAAAACAACGGGTGGTGAGGGTGCGGCTGTCTCGGCGGCTGGCGTCACCGTGCCCGGATCCACTTCGGGCCAAAGTGTATCTGTCACTGCCAAGCTTGGTACCAGGCGGCATCGAACGGAGCACGGAGGCAGGAGGGATTACGGGGTGGGGCGTCAGGCCGTCGGCGCGGCCGGGCCCGTATGCCGCAAACCGTCCCCGGGCAGTGGAAAGGAGGAAACTCCACCACATCCCGGGGGTGATCCCCCCTCATCACTATGATCAAGCTGCTGCAGATAAATCTCCATCACTGCAGGGCAGCCAGTGGAACTCTGCAGCAATATGTGGTAAGTCATGGCATCGATATTATTCTTATACAAGAACCATGGATTAACAAAAATAGCAGGATCGCGGGACTGGGCCTGAAGGGATATGTACTTATCCAAGCAAACTGCCCAAGGCCCAGAGCCTGCATCCTTGCAAAAATAGAATTAAATTGTTTTCCAATGTGGTCATTATGTTCCAGAGATTCTGTGGCAGTAATGATCAATTTAGGGGGCCAGGAAGTCATCCTGGCCTCATTGTATCTCCCATTTGAGGAACAAGTCCCAACGACCTGCCTTGAGAGTATAGTTGACTATCTCAAAAGACAGGAAACGATGGGAATTATTGGGGCGGACGCCAATGCCCATCATAACATCTGGGGCAGCAGTAACACTAATCGTAGAGGTGAGTCCCTTTTGGAATATTTGCTAGTTAATAATCTAGATATAGTTAACAAAGGTAACACACCAACTTTTGAAATTTCTAACAGACAGGAGGTCATAGACCTCACTCTGAGCTTTAAATCAACTAGAATGATAAATATTACAAACTGGCATGTCTCTAAAGACTTTTCCAGTTCTGATCATAAATATATTAGGTGGGAGCTTGAGGCTACAATCTCAAAGCCTGAAACCTATAGAAATCCCAGAAATACAAATTGGGAAGGCTTTAGGACAAATCTTAAAGACTTAATTAAAGAATGTCCCCGTTTGGCTTCTAATACCTACCAGCTGGAGTTCTTAAATGAACTACTGACTAAGGCACTTATCACTGCATTCAAGGATAACTGTAGAACAACCACTAAAGGGTCAAACTGCAATGTACCCTGGTGGAATATGCAGTTAGAGAAGTCAAGATCTAGAACCAGAATACTTTTCAATAAAGCAAAAAGGACTGGTGAATGGATCGAATACAGACACGCTCTAACTGAATATCATAACCTCATTAGGAAAGCCAAACGGAACTCATGGAGACAGTTCTGTGAAGAAATTAATAATACGAATACATGCGCTCGCATGAATAAAATACTTTCTAAGAGCAACTACTGTAATACAGTGGGCTCCTTAAAGAAACCAAATGGAGATCCCATGAACATTACAGAATCTATAACTGCTATGCTGGAATCGCACTTCCCGGGGAGCAAGCTCACAACCTCGGATACGAAGGTTTACCTCCCTGAGGATACGGACATCAGTCCGTGAAATCTTCAATACCAGCGCCATAAAATGGGCAGTTAAAAACCTCAAGCCGTACAAAACACCAGGCTTTGACGGAATTTATCCTGCCATGCTAAAAGAGGGTCTTGAAATCATCTTAGGCAGGCTCTCCACTCTATTCCAGGGCTGTTTGGCCTATAATTATATCCCAACAGCTTGGAGAGAAGTTAGGGTCACATTTATTCCCAAACCAGGGAAAGAAACATATGATGAACCCAAATCATATCGCCCCATTTGTCTTTCCTCATTCTTGCTGAAGACAATGGAGAAAATTCTTGATAGATATATCAGGGACAAACATCTCAGTGATGGATTAGTAATGTTGCATCAACATGCATACAGAGAGGGAAAATCTTGCGACACTGCGCTGCATGCAGTGGTGGACCAGATAGAAGATGCTCTGCAGTGGAAACAAATCGCGCTCGGAGCATTTCTAGATATAGAGGGAGCATTTGACAATACCCCTACTCATATATTAACTAATGCCCTACTAAGGCACGGCACTAGACCAAACATTGCTAATTGGGTCATTGCCATGCTAAAGAATAGGGTCATTCAAGCCAATATGGGCAATTATCACCTAAAGGTTAAAGCAGCCGCAGGCTGCCCCCAAGGAGGTGTCCTTTCCCCACTCCTATGGAACCTGGTAGTGGACGAACTACTACACCTCCTAAATGAGGCGGGTTTCCAAGCGATAGGCTATGCAGATGACATAGCAATTATAATCAAGGGCTTTGACCAACAAACTATTTCAGAGTTGATGACAATGGCACTAAGAATGGTGGTGAGATGGTGCACGAGAGTAGGATTGAACATCAATCCTAATAAAACGGTAATTGTACCTTTTACAAACAAAAGGATATTGAGGGAACTCAACCCCCCTAGGATGAAAGGGATGAGTATTCCATTCAGCAAGAAGGTTAAATACCTCGGTGTTATTATGGACAGTAAATTAAACTGGAATGAACATATCGACTATGTTACCAAGAAAGCCACAAGAATTCTGTGGACTTGTAAGAGCCTATGTGGCAACAAGTGGGGAATTAGCCCCAAGATGGCCCGTTGGATGTACACAGCAATAGTTAGACCTGTGCTAACCTATGGCTCAATAGCCTGGTGGCACAAAGCTGGTATCCAACAAAATAGATCAAGGTTGGAGAAGGTGCAGCGGCTTGGGTGCATCATGATCACTGCGGCCATGAGAACCACCCCTACCGCTTCACTGGAAACTATACTTGATTTAACTCCTCTTGACATTCTAATTGAATCAGAGGCATTGAAGACAGCCTACAGGCTAGTAAAAATAGGAGGGGTCAAAAAACCCACCAACGATTTTGGACACAGAAGTGTCTTTGATATAATCGAGCAAAATGCAGATCTAAAAAAGCATTCTGATTCAATGCTGAATAAGTATAACTTTGAAAAAAGATTTCACGTCAATATACAGGCGATTTGCAAAAGCAAGAATGATTGCTTTAATCCACCCAATGGTCTAAATGTGTATACGGATGGATCCAAAGGGGAGTTTGGTGCCGGCTCGGATTCTGGTTTAGGGGTTGTCAGGGCATGGGTCATTACTTAGCTCTGGGCACGACACCCACTGTATTCCAAGCGGAAATATGGGCAATACTTGCAGGTGCCTTCGCTATGAAGGACCACAAGAATAAGGTAATTAACTTTCTCACTGACAGTCAGGCAGCATGCAATGCATTACAAAATGCAGTAACAAACTCCAGACTAGTGGAGGAATGCTGTCTAAGACTAGATGAACTAGCTGTACATAACAGAGTTAACATATTTTGGATCCCTGGGCACAGTAATATTCCAGGAAATGAAAGGGCCGACAAATTGGCGAAGAAAGGAGCAGTTACTGCTCCTATTGGACCAGAACCATGGTGCGGGGTCCCCCTTCCCCTGGCTAAGGATACAATTAATAAACTAGCCAAGAGGAAGATAAAAACACGTTGGGATAGAGCCAAGATAAGGCATACAAAACTTTTCATAAAGGATCCCAACGATAATCTTTCTGATAAAATCAAGAAAGAAGCTGCTCACTCGTCGAGAACCGACCTCAAAAGTATGGTTGAAACCATCACTGGGCACTGTAAACTCAGGAAACACATGCATCTCCTAGGCATTGAACAAGAACCTAGGTGCAGATGGTGCAAAGAGGAGGACGAAACCCCTTGGCACATCCTCTTTGAATGTATAGCACTAAGTCGAAAGAGGACACTTGACCTTGGCCCCGGTGGATACAAGGAACTTCAAGAACTGAGGTTTAAAGACTATTTAAAATTTCTCAGAAGTCTAGACCTATGTTAGGGATTTTTTAGGACTCAAGCACAATGGGCCTCCTTAGGCCGAAGTGCATAGTAATAAGGGTCATACTTAAATAATAATAATAATAATAATTGATTTAGGAATTAAAAAAGAACACTGTTATCACTAAGTTTTGAGTTTTCACTTCTGTCCGCAGTCCATGTGACTTCCTATTTATTTTTTATGTTTAATTCATGTATAATTTATTTTTATTTTTGTTTTGTATGATTATTAACTGTTTATTTAACCTTCCTTGTACTTTAGTAATTACAATGTGACCTTGGTTGGTGGTGAGATCATGTAAATGTTGGTATATTTTTGGACTGTGCTTCAGTTTGTTTTTTGTATATTTATTTAGTATTAATATTCTTCATTTGTTCTATTGAGGCCTGAATATCGTCAGGTTATAGTGTTTTAAATATAAATATTTTCTGTTATTTTTGAGGGAATGTATGTAGGGTGTTGGGTAACTGCTCTTTAGGTTATGGGTTCTAACCCTACTGGAAAAAAAAATTATCAGTACAAAATTATTTATCCTACTAAGAGCATATGAATAGCCCTCTGGGGAGAAAAACTTTGCTCTTAAGCTTGTTCTTGACCAAATCAAATCATCGACAACTATTGATTTAGCAACAGTATGATGCCTAATATGATTTGTACCTATCTCCCTTCATGGGTTATGTTATAGATTATATTGGAGTGTTGAGGCTGCTTGTTTGGAATGTTTCCACTTATTTCTTAACTGTTATTTTATGTCTTCTTTGACCTTTTGCTTTCCTATCTTAATAAAAATGATCAAATTTGCTATTTTCTAAGATTAGTGTTTTGGATTATGAGCTACTTCCTGTTCAAGTTTCATCTAATTATTTATTTTGGTTTACATGATATTGATTCTAAAATCTTTCGCCTTTCCGAAATTTATGCAGTATCCTTATATTTTCAAAATCTGGATCATCTGTAAAATTGTTGGCATGATTTCATAAGAACAGGTATTTTTGTTTTAGATTATAGTGTGCTTTTATGGTTATATATTTTAGTTTTAATGTCAGTTTAGGTCTCACTAATTTTAAAATTTATCCAGTTATTACATGGTATGGCAGATATCTTGGATTTTTAATGGATGTTGCATCTTCAGTTTCTGTTAAGAGATTTCTTGAATCCATTCATCAAATATTTCTTCTGGTTTCGACCGTATCATCAAGTTTTTTCCTGACGTTTTACTAGACATATTGCTAGCTTCTTCATGGCTTAATCTGAGACTGAAAATGTTCTTCTATTCTTCCATTTTATAATTGTCTGGGTGCGGGGAGGGGGGAGGGGAGCCTATTCTTCCAATGATCTGATTGGCTGGGTATCGACTGGATGATCAATGGTTGGGTGGTCCTCGACTAGCTGGCTTCTGATAGGTTCGTCTTCTCTTTCAATTTTTTTATGTGATTCCATATGAGAAGGTTACCACAGAGAAAATTGCCAAAATTTTGAAGAAGTTCCAAATAAGGAAAACTTACAAAACTGACAGAAAAGTAAGTCAGGCTCTGCATAGTGCAAAAGATGACTTAGGTCTCAAGATAATAGGAATTTACAGTATTCCATGTTCCCATAAGAAACATTTTATGAATACTAATCATATCGAAATAGTGAAGCACCCCGAAAATTGTAATAGAGGAGATGGATATAAATTATGCCTTCCAAACACACTAGTGGTAAAGAAGAAATAAAAAAAAATGAAAGGGAAGATGAACTAATCAGTAGCCATTGAGTCGAGGCCCACTCAATCAGAAAGCACTGGAAGAATAGGCTCCACTCTCAGATCCAAACTGTTATAAACACCGAAGAATAGAAGGACCTTTTCAGTCTCAGCTTAAACTTTGAGGAAGCTATCAGTATGTCTAGCGAAATGTCGGCAAAAGATTTGAAGACGCCAAAAGGAATATATGACTTCTTAAAAGTCGTGGCAATTTAAGAGATTTCTTATAGGATGTCTATACTTTAGAGCTTAAAAGTTGTAGAAGCAATAAAATATTGCTTAGAATCAATCAAATCAAAACAGGCAGAACAAAGAATATATAATGGTCCTATACCAGTCTCGAAGAAGTGTTGGTATGACTAAACAGTATTATAGACATAAATGGCTCTACATAACATGTGGTGGCAAGGCTTCCTGTAACATCTACAGCCAGTCATCTCTGTTAATTGCTGCTGCTCTCCAGTAAAATAGTAATACTGCAGATACTACATTTTGAAATGTAATTTACTTGAGAAAAAACGATTGCAAAACAACTTGGGCAGACATGTATGATTTATTCCACAGCTTTTAATCGACGTAACTATGATTGGCAGTTGATCTGTATATGGATTACCTTCTTAAGGTTAAAATTACACATACTGACTGTAGCTATGAAACTAGCTTTGAAGTCAGGTTGTTTTGTAGATGAAAGGACACTTTTTTCAAGATCCCTAGCGGATCATTAAATAATAGATTGGGAATTTTAAATTAATTCAAGTCTCAACTTCTGGAAATATCAGCCAGTGAATTTTTAAAAATATTTGGTTTGTAAGGCCGAAAAAAAATATCAAATTTTTCATCTTGTTGTTGATGATAGATAGATTCTTATTCTTTTGTCAAAGTTTTAATTTTCTATCAGAGCCTTACATTTACAATTGCATTATTGCTTTTAGACTCTTCCCACTGACTTTGTGTATTTTTTGGTTTCAACCATCATCAACCAGTATCCTTGCGCAATGTAAATTTGTTATGTGCTCATGTTTGTTCTCATTTTTTGAGAGCAATTCATGGTTATCATATGTTGCAGGTGAAATCATCAATACTCGTCTATTCATTCCTTTGACACTGTTGAATTAGAAAATGTTCTAAACTACACTCACTATATACAAAGATAACACTTATGCAGAGAAATATAAATTAAATATCATTTTCTATATATTTGGGTGGAAAAGTTTTAGACTCTGGTTGGAAAAACTCTGGAAAAATCTTACTGATCAGAAGGAAATTCATAAAACTAGAAATACTAATTTTGGGGCCTATCATTCTATATATAACCACATATCAAAATATTTACTGAACATACATAGATAATCTATGCAGTAGGTTTAATAAATTTTAAAAACATCTTTTAGTACTATCTTGATGGCCATGGCTTGTAATAATTTATATGCAGATACTGTTTAATGCTGACTTATTTCCTTGATTTTTTTTGGACCATCTAGAAAAGAGAAGAGAAAGACATTTCGATCAAATTTACTGGATGCGCAATTGCGCATGCGCATATGAAAATTAAATATTAAATAAAAAAAATAATATATTTTGTGATTAAAAAAAAAAATCTTCTTTTGAAACAGTTCTTCCACTTGTGTATTATAAAGCAGATAAACAATGAAAGATTGGCTCTCATAATATTTATTTTATCATATGTATGATTGTACATTACTTACTCTTTTTTTACATTCAAATATTAAATAAAAATCATTCACAATGGCCTTCCATAGGATGTTAACTGTGACATTATAAAAAATAAATTCTACATTTAAAATTTTACATTCATTGACTGAAAAGAAATATATTTTTATCTACTTTATATAAATAAAGATAGAGTTTAATATTTTAATCATAACAGTGTATTGATTATTGCCTTATTTACGATGTTCTTATGCTATTAAAATAATTCTGACATCATTACCATATACCAATTGATCAATGCTACTGATTTTCTTAAACTATATAACTAATGATGTTCTAGCTTATAATTAACATCTATGAAACATTATCTAAAGAAAGTTTATTAGCCCTTATGATTGCAGTTTAAATTTTAGCCACTGAAAACTTATAAAATACATGATTTTTTTGCTAAAAGTAGTCATAATCTATACTCATCTTGTTCCAATTCCTATTACAGATAACTGACTAGTATAAATAACAAATAGAGCTTTATGTGATATATTGATTACAGCAAACAAAGCGTTCCAAAATTACAGTATTTCCAATTTAAGATTTTCAAATTATTACTACCTCTTCAGCCATAATCATATATCAATCTCACAAGAAAGGTATCTCAAACCAATATTCATTGTCATCCTTTGCATAAAAAAAAAAAAAAATCACGTAAGCAATTATCAACATTCAAATCAAATATACAATAATGTTAAGTAACATAATCAAATGATTATTGAATTGATCTTTTTTATGCATTTTCATTAGAATAACTTTGTGTTAGGATCAGCCAAGATAAAATATTGATAGTTATAGTGATTTAGCAAATCATTTATTTTATAAATATAAAATATATAGTACAATAATCAATCAAAATACACATTCGTATATATATACAAGGTTTATCATTAATTAAAAAGAAAAAAAAGAAAAAGAAAGCTAAACTGTCATTCTTTGGTAACAAGGATGACTTAGAATATCACATATAGAAAACTTCTTTTTTTTTTTATTTTACAAGTTTGGAACAGCAGATGACAAATAATTTCCACGCTTATTTTCTATATCTGGTGGCCGAATTTTGTGCAGAGCATCACTTTGGGATCTCTCTGAAACATTAAAAGAAATAAATGCATTATTTTATAATTTTCAAAAATGCTGTTGAATAACAAAATAAATTAAATCTTGGAGAATTCAAAACTGCATTGAATGTAAAGATCCAATTTTATAAATTATGAACTTATTTAAAAGCATCAATATTTAAACATGCACACTGATAAAAATTTATCCAATATTCAATTAAAAAAAACGAAATCTAATAAATTAAATTACAATTAAATTTACCACGATATTTAAGATTCCCTCCTTGAGGCTGTAATAAAGGTCCCCTAAATGAAGCAGCTGTGCTCATCACTGACCTGCTGCTATTCATCGTACCTGTGTCACCTGGAAAATTGCAAAAGAAAA
This sequence comes from Arma custos, assembly GCA_037127475.1. NCBI lineage: Eukaryota > Metazoa > Arthropoda > Insecta > Hemiptera > Pentatomidae > Arma > Arma custos. Next base: position 71,312,373 of record CM073764.1, read on the forward strand.
GAAAATCATTAAAAATATAATTTTAATTCATGTGTAACAAATGTGAAAACATAAGATAACATAAAAAATATACTTTTGATTCAATTTAATATTGAAATTTAATCATGTGTAACAAGCCGTTCCTGCCTCATGCGCCTTTATTTCCTTCTTAAATTTTTTTTTGTAGTTATCATAGACCGTAAGTACTTAAACTTCTTGACATTTTAAAATTTATTCCCTCCTATATCATAACCATATCAAATAGAATAGAAAAAATTATTTTATTCTAGGATCACGTTCATTATGAATAACAAATGTGTACAAAATTTAATAAATGTATACTCGTATCTGACCAAGGGCTACGCTATAAGAATAATACAATATTTAAATAATAACATGAAAATAAATATAAACTAAAAGGTATGTTCTGGTAGAGAAAAAAAAAATAGAATAAAAATCAAAAATAACAAGAATTAAGCTGAGAGAAAAAAAAATACATAAAAGCAAAGCACTTAACAATATGAAAAATAATATTGTCTTAAAAATAAAATAATTTGTCTAATGCGAATTAACTTGAAGCCCTACTTGATTACCATCATTAACGAACATTATTGTGCTTCGTTTTGTAAATGCTTCCTCACCCTTCAGAATATCACCTGCAAACCCCATATTTGTTCTGCTTATTTTATTAAATCTTGTTTATTATTAACTTCTAGACAGATACATGTAAAATATTTATAGAACAAAGTTTTTACCATATTTTATAATTATAATGTCAATTTACTTGATACGTTTCACTGATTATCTTAACTTATTTATCAATAAGTTGACATTTATTATTGAAAAGACATACCATGTGGTAAGAAAAATACATCAGGGTTCAATCTGTAAGGACGTCCTCTAAATGTTGAAGGAGCTGAAGGTGCTGCTGAGCCCCAACTGTTTATATCAATATCGGTCAGCACTGAAATATAAAACACAAAAATTAAATAATCTCACTAATTTTAAATATGACATTTGTTCAAACGAAGTAACAGGAAAGTTGTTAGAAATAGTTAACAGTGGAGAGGTATTGTCGAGAAGGCAAAAATTCTGATTATTCAGTATCTATTTTTTTTTTGTTTAAACAGTGATTGATTACCAATTCTAAACATTGGACTATTAGTATTTATATGATGCGATTAGATGAATATCAACTATTATGAATAAATAAATAATCTATTGATCAATGAAATATATATATATATATATATATATATATATATATATATATATATTTTAAATGGTTAGGATAGCGTCCACTCAGTCTAATGAGGATAACTAAGATATACATTGCAATAAAGAAACAATATTCCAGCCTCAAAAAATAATATTAAAGTAAAAAAATAAGTCCATATTTACAGATATTTAGAACAGATTATTGATTAGGCTTAATGAATGCCTGGGCACAATGATGAGATAATGATTTAAAAAAAAAATGATTTAGCTAATGAATTGTTGATAATATGATACATAAAAAATCCCACCCCCCATTAAAAAATACTTTAAATAAAAATTTATTATTTAATAATAGTAAAAATTCAATAAGGGTCATTATTGAATAAAATGCATATTTTTAACTCCAGTGAATAAGTGATTTATTATTACTTAAATAAATAATTAAATACGATACATCCAAAAATGCAATCCAAACTGTTTAAAACTGAAAAAGTATAGTACTGAACATTTATTTCAAATAGAAAATGTTCTGCTATAGTTTTTACATTATTATTATTTTATGAGATGAAAATAGTTGACTGGATGATCTAATGTAAAGGAGATAGTTGGGGGGTGCAGTCAATAAGTATTTAACGGCTAGCAGGTACTCATATCAGTATCAGTATCTGCTAGCCGTTAAATCCAACGGCCACGCTATCCATAATCGCCCTGAAGATGACCTACACTATAGGTCGAAACGTCGGCACATAATATAAGTTCATCACTTATTCTGTGTACTTATTGACTGCACCCCCCAACTATCTCCTTTACATATTATTATTTTAAATATTTTATTTGAAAAGAAAAGACATGACCAGGACCGGGACTCGAACGCGGGTCTCCCACGTATCCATCGTGGTGCTTAGTCATCTCTGCCATCTTGATTCACTTCCCGGTCAGACATATCCTTTCTTTTCACTGATCCTATATCTCCGTGTTCTCGCAAATAAATTATTATTTTGTTTTTATTTTATTTTTTGTAATTTTGCTAGATTGTTATCAGAGTGAGTTCTAAAAGTGATCAACTAATGAAATCAATTATCTATGACTACTTACAAGAAAGTCTATTCTCATGCCTGAAGGGTCTCGGCCACGGGTCAAATTCTGACCCACATCTTGATCTTCTTTTAACTTCAGCGCTAACAATTGAGGCTTCATCTCCACATATATCTAAATTTAATAAATCAATGTTAAAATTAATGCAATAAGACTTTTGCTATTATTATTTAGAAATAATAGATAAATGCTAGATCAAGCTATGACAGAAAAGTAGCACTTTTTTTCAAAAAATTATTTTAATGATTTGTTCTATTCTTTTACAACCTCATACAGAATTAAGGAAGTTTTGTGTTTGCAAACATTTTTGATTTTCAGATTTCAATGGATTTGCTCATTTGGACCCCTTCTGAATGTTGACTACTTTAGATGTGATGTCTATACATATATTCATCTCGTGCATAACTCAAAAACAGTTAATCCCAGAATGTTGAAACTTCGTATAGATTTTTAAAAATGATGTTCCTTTTGTGATCACACACAAATCTTTATTAGTTTATATTAACTAAACTAATAACTGTATTCTTAATTTTATTTTAAGGCAACCTGCTAATTAAGATTTAGTAAAATCATACCAGAAATCTGAAAAAAATCTTACCAGGCGTTTCGAACCATTCTCCAGATTTGTAAGAAGTAACATCATCATTGGCATCCCACTTAGGCTCGTGAAGTTTTCTCAAGGCTCTCCTTCTCTCCTTACTTCCAAGGGTACACTCCTAACAATAAAATTTTAGAAATATTAGAACAAAGAGAACTATAAATTAATAATATACATATAAATGATTAGTGATGTGATATTTAGGAATGCCTAAAATAAATGAGTTATCAATCATTACCTTTATAACGCTCCTTCAAAAGAACAACATAATTCAAAAATTGGCATTTTTGAGATAAGCCTTTAGTAGCAATTGTATTGGTTGAAGTTTTTTAATTCAGAAACGACACATCCTGATATTTCATTTCCAACATGTTTTTTTTTTAATAAAGTCATATTTTGAATTGTATTGTTTGAGCTAAAAAATATTGTGAGAATAATGACATAAGTCAAAATCAAAAAGTTTTAAGCTTTTAAAAATTTCTAATAAAAGAAATTCAATACCATCATTACAATAGAAATGGTTTGCTTTAGCAATGCCCAAATTGTTATTTTTTAAAACTCATATAGAACTTTCAAATAGCTCTATTGAAAAATTAGTTTTTTTTTTTTAGTTATGACGTTCTTCTGAAGGAGCGATATGATATAAAGTAGCTCTCATTTTATAAAAGTTTAATTTGTTTATATTATTTCTGATAAAGTTTTTAAGGTTTAAATAAACAAGACTTGATATCTGAGAGTTTTATAATACAGCAGAATAATTAAAAAAAATAAATAAAACAAATCACCTCCAAAAGATGAAACCAGTCATCCAAGCCGAGTGTGCCCCGAAGTAATATCCTACTCTCCCTACCGACGAGAGTTATACCGATCGCTGAATATGACTTCTTATTCACCCATTCTACTTTTTCAACATCCACTAATTTCAGCTGAAAAAAATATATAAAATGTGCATTGTTGTACTGAATAATTATATTAAAATACTATAATATAAATTGTTATACATCAGTATGATCTTGAATCCGTAGAGAATTCAATAGAGGGGGGATCAGGAATGATCAGATCCAAATAATTAAAAACTTTAGATATAGGTTATCTAAGCATGTAAATAATAAGGCTTGAAGAAATAGTTAACTATTAAAGTTTATTTCTCTAATAAAGTTTTTAGCTTATAATTATTGTCAAGGTTATTCATTTCTGAAAAGATTCCCAGTCAACCTTCGAGCACTTTCAGTGAAAATTTATATTTCGTGAATGCGATGGTCCTTGAACCTTGACAATAACGGGGAAATGACCATTACCGTTTAAGTGAGTTTTAGTTTCCCAGTCATTTGGGTGCCGTTCTGATGTCAATGGTTAAGTCAATTGCCAAGAAGCTATTGCTCTCTGAGTAGAAATGGGTAAATGACCCGGTATTATAGAGTATAGCGTGCAATGTCTTCTAAACATTTAGCAATTGTTTTTACTCTATTTCCAATGTCTACTAAAGAAGGCACTCTTATGTTAGCGTTTTGGAAACAATCTCAAAAATATCCCACTTCGTTACCCTATTGTAAGCTCTTGAAGAGGCTGGGTGAGCCCAATGAGGGTCGGAAGATCCCACAAGTTCCGTATATGGCTGTTAACAGATTGAATAATTTATCTGGCACAGCCTGATTTGAATCCGGAATCTTAAGCATAGCAAATTTAGCGTTCTGCCACTTAGCTACCCATCTCCCATACATATAATCTAAGAATGATAACATATAATAAAAATAAATAAATTAACAATATAACCCACATAGAAATAAATAAAATTATTATTTTATATTTTTATAAATTAGTAATGAGACGGATAAATATGCACTGTTATGAAGATGTACGGGGGAGCGGGGTAGCGTGCTGAGTTGCTGAGCTGAAGGTCGAGGGTTCAATCGAGCTATGATATATAAATTATTTAACCTATTTACATCCAAACATAGACCCTTTGGGACCCATAGACCCAATTGGTGCTCACCCAGCCTCTATAAAGTGGGTACCCTTAATTAGGGAAAACCTGAGAGTAAACCGTGATTTTAGACAAATCACCTCGATTTACAACCGATGCCTTAAAAACATTACAGACTCTACCAGGTAAAGATCCCCAAACTTTCATTGAACAGGTTTATGAACAAATAAAAAAGCATATGGACATTATACGAGTATGTAAAATATTTCTCTTTGCATTTGTATTTTTGATTTGAAGAGCAATAATTTGGAAGATAAACAGAGCTCTTAAAGCTGAGGAGGTCGTAAAAGAAAATGGAACTGGGCAATAGCCCCGTCTCGTGCCGGACAACGTGAAGCAATTATTTATTCACTAACTGTTGTTCATTGACCGAAGGTCGCTAACTTCTAATAATTAATACAGCTATAAAGTCACTCCCTGCTCAAATGTCCACTGATATACTATAATATTAAATTGAAAAAGAAAAAAACTAATTTGCATTTCAAAAGTAGATACTTATTTAACATAAAATTAAGACTTGAAAAACAAATTAAGAAATGAATAGCCATTATTTCTTCTCACAGAGACCCAAACCTAGCATCTATAGCTCTTCAAATCATTTATTTGATCTAGAAAAGTGGTTCCATAAATGGCAAATAAGAATAAACGCCTCAAAATCGAGCCATACGCAAAGCTTCTTGTCCAGCAGTCAAAATTGACAACGACGAAGTACCTTCCAAAAATTATGTACTTTATCTCGGACTATACTTGGACAAAAGACTTACATGGAACGTACATACAAAATTAAAAAGACAAGAACTGACTAGACGGTACAAACAACTATCACATCTTCTGGACTACAGATCTTCACTTGACTTGAGGAACAAACGACTTATCTATAACAGTATAATAAAACCTATTTGGACATATGGAGCAGAACTTTGGGGTTCAGCAAAAAAAGTTCACACACACACAACATACAAACAACACAGTCCAAAATTCTCAGAAAAATTATTAATGCACCATGGTATATTTCGAATCACACTATAAAACATTCCCACAACATGACAAAAACAACGACATGAACATTCCCGCTATAAAATTATGTTATAGAAGAATTGGTCTACTGTAACTTCTAATGTAAGGAAGAAATAGTAGTGTGGTTCATTTCTATTTGACAATTTCTTCCTTACATATAAAATTATATATTCATAACAAATACATGACATTCCATCCATCGACACAATATCACCCAAACCCGCTCGTTCTTCCGCTTTCCTACTCTCTGTTACCTGGACTTGATAAGAAAAGATTAAAAAGTCATTGGCCTCGAAAGACTTACTCTACTATTGATATTTTTTTTTCTTTTATGTATTCCAAAACTCGATGATCATGTAGAAAAGCGAATAGAAAGACACTTCGATCAAATTTGCTGGATGCGCAATTGCGCAGGTGCAAATGAAAATTAAATAATAAATAAATAAAAATAAAAATAAGAAATGAATTGAGACTGTAATACAGTTTCAGATTCAATATTCAATATTGGTAATGAAAATGCTTCCTCATAGTTGAATGACTAATCCGAAATTTGTATGCATAATACATTCAAGGTTAAACTTTCGTGATTTCCTAACAAACATTAAGCGAATGTTTCTCTTCAAGTTAGCAGGACAGGTGATATTTCTTCTCACAGATCTTTTAAATTCTTTCCTGAGATATTTTAATGAATGCTAGTGGTGGACAGGAGCTTGACATCTTAAAAAAAGGCTTTTCTCTAAATATTTATAATTATTAAATCGTATTTCTAATTATGTGCTTCTAAAAACCAGTACCACTACAACTGATGAAGGGGCTTGGTATCAGTACATGGTAGAGACTGTACAGTTTCAACTTTTACAAGCTAATAGTGCAGAAAGGTATTTAGTGTAGATTATGCTCAACCGCCAGGCTTTTTCCAAATTAAAGGTACCCAAGTTAGAGAGGCTAAGTGAGCCCGAGTAGAGTCTGCAGATCTCAGATGATTCATCCAAGGCTGCTAACAGAAATAATCTATCTGTTACAGCTGGATTTGAAGCCGGGACCTTCGGCATAGCAGCTCAGCGCTGTGCCTACGGAGCTATCCCTCTCACTAATTTGGGTTCTTCTGGTATATAAAAATTAAACGGATTACTGAAATATGCTTACGATCAAGTCATATTTAAAGCAAATTTTTTGTCTTCGGTTTCGTCGGAAATGTAGAATGAAAGAGAATCGAACTGTTAGAAATGACAAGAAATCCGACTCCAGTTTAGTTAACATCAAAATTTTAAAATTCCTTTCACATTTACATAGTTTGAATTCTAAATTTCCCGCAGTTTGACGTCCATTGAATATTATCAGGGTATGACCAACAATAAACTACCGATGACAATCATCGTAGGCGGATCCAGGGGGAGGGGATATGGGAACACGTGCCCCCCTCAGACGGCTGTGGAGAATCCACTATAGTACATACTTATAGGCAAATCATGAGATGGTAGTCGTTAAAATATATGAATAAAATAACAGAAATAACATGAGTGAAACTATTGTTTAGATATTTTAATAAACCTTTGAAACCTTTCTATAAATACTACAAGTTTATTTCTAAGTTATTGTTAATTCTTTTGCCCGTATGCCCGTTACACCCCCCAGAAAAAAATCCTGGATCCGCCCTTGACAATCATTAGCAGTTATACGTCGTAGTAATGTAATAAATCATAAAATTTGTAATAATTATTTCAGACTTCTGTTTCACCTAAAGAAGACTTACAGTTTAGAAACGCCATCAAGCATTTGATATTTTTACATTGTTCGTTCGATTTTTATCGTCATCCTGAACACACTTAAATTTAAATTGACCAAACTTAATTACTTGAAGAATTAATGAGGCAGTCGTTCTATAAAATCCACTGTCTTTACTTGCTTTTAAGCAATGAACTATGAAATTATCATGTTTATATATATCTAAATTTATGGGATTATTTTAATTCCAAGGATTCAACTACATCCTTTAAAAAAACAAAAAATTATTTTAACTAGTTTAATGATTACTTATATATATATATATATAACAAATCAAAAACAACTTGTATCACTACAATCCATAAAGGGTTTTGAATTCAGTAAATGAAAGATATTGCCCTAAGATATTTAGTTAGCCGGTCTGAGTAGATTGCTTACGAATACAGAATAAGATAATGAAAAAAAAGGAAAAGTTACGGAGAAAACAATTTCCACCGAAGAAAGGAAATGAAGCGCCTGTTAGTCTAGAAAAAGGCGAAAGTCGTCCTCACCCAGATCCCTCTTTTCAGTTGTATATGTAAATAGTCAGAGAAATCACCAACTGTTCCATTTCTACAACGAAATTAATGTCAACTCACTCTCCCTCAGACTTTTAGAATAGTCCTTATTTACCTGTTAGTTACCTGGAGTTAGATATTAGCATGTATCATTTTAAATCGCACTTTTTTCTTCGATGAATAACACAAGGAGGAACAGTCTTTCGAAAATAGATTTCTAAAATCCTTTTATACTTTAAAAGATTCAAAATAAAATAAAACTTTAAATAACAAAAAACCTCTATCACTACAACCCATGAAGGGTTTTGGCTCAAGTATGTAATAGACTACTATAGTTATCAGTCTACGACACCAAGCAAATTGTTCAATAAAATAGTTTTGTAATAAGGAAGTTTCATCAATGATTCCGTGTTGTCAGCAATGTAAACTTCCTTGTCTTCCCCTCTTGTTTTACATAAATTAGGGGAGAAGGTAGGAGGTAGTAGGTAGGTAGAGAGTACAGATGTAGTAGATAGTTAATAATTTTATTTATTTTATTTTATAGTTAGATGTTATAATTTTTTTTTATGTTTTTAAATATTTTATTTGAACAGAAAAGATATGAACAGGACCGGGACTCGAACCCGGGTCTCCCACGTATCCGTCGTGGTATTTAGCCACCTCAGCCATCCTGGTTCGCTTCTCGGTCCTGGCCATACCTTTTCTTTTCAAACAATATATTTAGAAATATTAATATTATAATGAGGTAAGTCAACTAGATTCGAAAATAAAAGTAATGTTTAATTAACATTCTCCCCGTGTATACATCGCAAATTGCGAGAACATGGAGATATAGGATCATTGAAAAGAAAGGTTGTGTCTGACCGAGAAGCGAACCAGGATGGCTGAGGTGGCTAAGTACCACGACGGAAACGTGGGAGACCGGGTTCGAGGTCCTGGTCATATCTTTTCTTTTCAAACAAAATATTTATAGATCGTTTATAGTAAGTAAGAAGGTTGTCTCTAAGTTAGGTGTAGTCCATAACCAATAAGTCATAATAATGGCCAATAACAGTGAGTCACCTAGTTATTTCATAAGAATGTCTTTTTTATATCTCAATAACACCTATATGTTTATCACAAGTCGCCCACCGCTTTATAACTCTTTATCTAAGGCAACGGTTGTGCAAAAGAATTTTATTATTGATTAAGAGTACGAACATTATTGAGATCGAATGAGCCCCATAACACAGATCCATCAGGGGTCTATCCAAAGTTCTTAAACAATTTATGCTGGATTTGAGCCCGGGATCTAAAACACAGTAACTAGGCGCTCTACACGCCGACCTACCCCTTATAAACAATATTATCTCTATTATATTTATCTCTCTAAATAATATAAAGACTAGAATAAACACTAGATGTTCATTTCTCCGTAGTAAATCACATAGTCTCTATATACTTACTACTTTTATCTATGAATCAAAAACGTGATCGCTTAATTAAAGAAGCTACGGTATTATGTCGTTTTTAATAGAAATGTTCTCTCGCTTTTGTAGGAATTGGAACGTTTCAAAATGTATCAGGCATTTTTTAAAGCAATTAGGCGTTTGTAAACAATTAAACTATCTTACAGCTAAGAGCGGAATCTATTTAGCAAGATACGATGGGTTACCCGAGATTTTACCAAAATTAAACAGGTCTTGATTTTATAAATATATTTCTAAAACAAGAAATGGCTACTAAATGTATTAAAATCTGCCGGTTGGAGCTTTTATTAGAGATAAAAGGTTATCGGAATTTATTCTATTATTATCATATCAATGTATCGGAAAATATATTATTTAATCCAGGCAATGAAGAAACTGCATCAAACAATTTGATTAACTGAGTATTTGATCAGAGATGAAAAGAGGATATGATTAACCATAGAATCAGATAAGTTTGGATGCACTGGTCCCTAACTAATCAATTTTTGGATGATATATAATCAATTTTGACCAATTAACGCGATTTAACGAGACATTTCGAATTTCAGCTAATCCAGGAATGTATATCTAATTGTGTATATTGAATCATCGAAATTTAATTTAATTTAAAATAAATACACAAATTTAATATGCATCCATAAAAACTTATTCTTTCTGAAAGAATGAATGAATCTCTGAAGTAGACTAAGACAAAGAATCGAGCTGCTATAACCCAACCAATCAATGGATGATGAAATCTATAACATTTTCTGTCACGTGGGCAAAATAATTATTTACTCTTCCGCACAGGATAGAACAGGTAATTAGGTAATTAATTAATAATATACCCGCGTTTCCTTATTCGGAATGCATAACGGAGTTTAATGCAATAAATAACAACCAATATTTATCTTCCACCTAATAATATTAATACATATATAGTCTAATATTTTATATTATTTAGGAATGGAATACATTTTAAGATGTAGATACTTTTGATGATTATTTCCAAAAGGATTGCTCATGGTACGAAAATATGTATTGATCATAATTTATAAGAAAAGGGAAAACTTTAGGACTAAATCAGAAATTACTAATTGTGATTTATCTGAAAATATTATATAACCTAATAATTTAATAGGGAACATACAATTTTAATATATATCTCACTCCGGACACAGATAGAATTTATTTCTGAATGAAACGAAGCCGTAAACTGAAAACTATACATTTCCTCAACGTGGGAAATTCTTTACTTCTAGAGCGAATGAACTAAAAATATCTGGTATAATGAAATAAAAAATAATGAGAAAATATTATTTTTTTTAGATAAATATACAATGCAGAAAATTTCTTTAACAGTTAACAATCATCATATCCGTGATATGAAGGTCTAGAGAAAAATAATTCTATTATTCTCTGAAAAAGACCTAATTCCCACCTCTGAGTAAGAACTAGAAACGGAACAATTTCATTTAAACCCTTGGCCTTATTCCAGATTTGTGAATATTTAGGTCACAACAAACAGTCAAACATTGAATTTAATGAGAAATTTATCAACTTTTTATTAATCACTTATTATTAAGCACTTCCGAATCTCAGATCTTCTAAAAGCCATTTTCAAGTAAAGGATTATCAGGGATTAATAGAAATAAAATTATATTACGATTTTGATTTAAGTGAACCTCAGGTCCTATGTTCAAATCCTGCTATGACTGATAGTTTATTTATTTAATCTCTTTAAACATCCAGGGATGGATCTATGGGGTCTACAGACTCTCCTGGGCACACCCAACCTCTCTAAATTGGGTGCTCTTAATTGGGGGAAAACCTGGTGGTTGAGCGTGATATCGTAAAATTCACCTCCCCGACCAAACGTTGTCCTAGAAACAGTTTAGAATAGAATAGAAATAGAAAACAAACTTAATTCTGGGAACAAGTCCTTAACAACAATAATGAACTAATAAAAAAAACATAATATTCATCTGGCCAGAAGGCTATATAATAATACAAATCATAAAATAATCAAGAGTGACAAAACATAATTAAAATAGAAATAGATAAGAAAATAAATAAATAAAAAGTACGAAACTTGACAGGATTTTAACTAATTGTCGAAAATAAATACATTGATATTAATAAAATAATAATAAATAACATTAATAAAATAATTAATTACAGTTTAGTATGTTTTGAACCCAAGTATGTTCTTCACGGGTCGTAGTGGTACAGGTTCTTTTATTTTATTTTTTATTTGTGTATTGTTAGTTAAACTTAGGTTGGTTCGAAGTACGGCAGAGCAGAAATGTATAATCCATCATTTGTATCGGAAATCCTCTGATCACTCGAGCCCAATGGAGAAATAACGTTATATTTGCTGAGCTCTTGAATCTCCAGTTTCAATCGCTTTTCAATAAATAGTCAAGGATGGGAACAAGTGATGCGTAGGTGCTTGTTATTGGAACTGATGGCTTTCCCGAGAGAAAAGTAGTCAGTATTCAACTTCAATCGTCTGATTTAACCTCTGTAACATTTCGAGAATCTTTATTTTAGCAGACTACTACCTGAATTTATACTAGGAAACCACTGTCAAAGCCAGCAAATTCTCCTCCTAGAGATAAACGAAATATGGTAGTTTTTATATATTGTTATTAATTTTAAAAATTAATAAAAAAGGAACTGGATGCATTAATCTATATGAAAACAATTATATAATAATAATTAACATAATAATATAGCCAATTATCTTTCAATTTTGATTTGTGTGAGATAGCTGGGTGGCTCAGTGGTAGAGCGATGAGCTGCCGTACCGATGGTCCGAGATTTAAATACGTTTGTGACAGATAATTTAATTGGGGATGGTCCTAAGGGATCTGGAGATCCTCCAGAGGCTCACCCAATCTCTATAAAGTGGGCACCCAAAATAGAGGGAAAACCTTCAGCTTGATCTAGGACAAAATACATCTCTGCACAATTGATGTAATAGAAACAGTACAATATCTATCATCTATTATTCATAGATCGTAGAGGTAAAGCTTTTTTTTTGTTTGTGTATCGTTTGTAATACTTAAGTTTGGTTCGAAGCACTTATAAAGTAAGTATATTACATATACAATCAATATGGAAAATGCTTTATATCTGGATTTTTACGGATGCTGAAAAAATACAATAAAAGAAACTCGAGACTCATCAAAAATACTTTATACATTTTATTAAAATATTTTATTATAAGGATATGGAACAGAATAAGAACTTTTATGACACCTGTTATGTTTTTGGAAGAACGATCTCGATTCTGTGGCACTAGAACGAAACTTGACTTTGTTGAACAAGGTGCTTGAAACTCGAGCGGTCAAAAGTAGGGTCATTATTCCTTTTGTTTCGAAGGGAGAAATATAGTTCTCGAAAAAAACAAAAAAGTTAATGAGGAAACATTGTTCCTGAGTCATGGCTACTTCAAAAAGAGATATAAACAATTTTTAGCGAATTGGAACGACGATGAGAAAAAATAACACTATTCTGAACAGAGCTGCTTGAATGAATTTACTGATTCATAGCGACAAAACTGTAGTTAGTTTATACTACGAAATATTAACCTCCATGCCACACAGAATTCTTAAAAATAAATAGTCTCCTGCAAAGAAAACTGACAGAGTCAAAACCCATTATCATTGTTACAATGATGCTAGTAGAAGATGAACGTCCGGCGAGTAATAAGAAGAGAAGTTTGGCCGAATAGGAAGAATGGATTCGCCTTTAGTCACAGAGAGGTTGAAAACTTTTCGAGGAAAAACGAATAGAAAATTACGTGGGCAAATAAGCTCGACGAATCGGTGAATAGTTGGCAGTGATTGGGCGGGGGCGGTTTTTCCAAGGCAGAGAAACGAAAAGAAAGTGATGAGAAAAGTCAAGAAAAATAGATGTTTCAATAACGAGCAACTTAGCCATCTCTAAAAAAATTATTAAGATTGGCTTCTTCCTTTTTGCTTTTCATAAATGACTAAAATATTCAATAATCCTATATTGATATTTAAAAAAACTAGTTTCCAAAACTTATGTCAAAGAAAACATAAGTTATTTTATGTTGCTCAGTTACACAGTTCACCCAGCCACCTCTCCCATTAGCCCTGAAGATGACCTACAAAGTAGGTCGAAACGTCGGCACACATAAAATATAAGTCTTTACTTATTTGGTGTTTTCTTGACTGCACTCCTCAACTAACTCCATTCTCCATAAGTTATTTTTTGTTTAGGTATCAAATAAGAACATAATGCAAATTAGGCTTAAACAGGCGAATTATTTAATTTGTTAACAGGCACGTAAATTTTACCGACTTACGCTTCTATCTCCGAAAGAACGAAGAGATTCCCTTCTGAGTCTTAATCTATTAAATATTCTACTTAAAAAAATTTTATAAACTATTTAAGTTGAATTACTTTTTTTTGATGAAAATGGAATGGAATATAAATTTATTCATCCTAGAACTAGAAGCCGTGATAGGCTGAGAAAATTGATATGTGACCCAGAGTCCTCGAATAGGAAGTTTTGGGTTCAATTCTCACCTGAGTTAATAACCTGCACTATTACAGCCCATGAAGGTTATGGGGTTCATTACATACGCATAGACTTTACTGTTTCTTGGACAAAATTGCGCCGGGAGTTGATTTGTCCGAAACCAAACTCAACCGCCATCCTTTTCTTTTGTTAAGAGTACCCACACAAGAGTTGGGTGAGCCTCAGCAGAGTCTGGAAATCTTAGAGGGTTCATCTAGAGCTGTAAAATTGATCAATGTATCTCCCACAGCCAGATTTGAATCCGGGACCCTGACCCGCGCTATGCTGCTGAGCTACCTCGATCCCGAAAAATGAAAATTAATTTAATTTATCAATTAAAACATGAGCTCCAAAACGCCCTTATGTCTAGAGCCCCGGTGAATAAGTGGTAAAATCGATTTTTCCCAGTGAGAGTTTACTGTATCGAGGGAACTAGAATCGTGTCATTCCCGTGGTAGAGTTGTAGCATAAACAATAACTATTTTTGAAGACAATGTCTTCTCTACGGAAATAACACGACTCCGATTTCCTCAATACAAGAAACTTATTTTTGGAGAAAATCCGACATAACCACTCGTTCAATGAGGCTTCTTCGCAAAATATTCAAGATTCCCAAAAGTAGATGCCTTTCAAGAGAGTATGCCTATCAAGTTTCTAGCTTGTTATTAGCAGACTATACACGACTCAACTACACAGGACTGCTAGGCTTACCTTGAATATTCTGTCCCATGGGAGTATGAACAAGTTTCTAGTTTATACTATACAATCAGACTAAGTAATACTTTACTGCAAGACATGCTTACCTTGAATATGAACTGTCCCATTGGAGATATGTTGTTAGTGGCCCTCTTGAAGCAGTGGAGGTAGTCTTTGGTGAGGATGAAGTACCTCTCCTTCCACCTGGAGAAGAGCCGTTCTCTCTGCTCCCAGAGCAGACCTCTCTTGATTGCGTGGATCTCGCCTCGTCCCATCGAAGACACCGACTGCAAAAAAAGTTCGTTTCAATCGTGAATAATAACAATGACTTATAGAAAATGAATCAGTTCCTTATCATGAGTTGTCTCAGAAGTGTAAGGGGCCACTTCACTGTTATTTAATTTATTTTTGTACTTAAAAACCTGAAAACACTCGTTATCACTCTATAATTAACCCTGATATTTCAGCGAATAGAAAAGTTTGTATCAAATTAATCACAAGAGATGATCCTGTAGCTCTACAACCTACAATAGTATTGAGTACATGCAAACACTAAACAGTCCATTTCTGGTCATGATTAAAGTTCAATTATTGGGTCAATTCAAATGAAATGTCCGTTTATATTGTTTCTGAAATTCAAAGTGGAATTAGTGAAATTCTGTTATTTACAATTTATATGTTTACAGATTGTAATCTGCTGTTATTAACCCTCTCTTTTTAGGGCGACCTGTGGTCTAGTGGTGAGCATAACAACCAAATATGGCTAAGACCGTGGGTTCATTGTATGGCAGGTGGCCCTAGGATTTTTTAAAGGTATTAAAAAAATCCTTGGTTATGCCGTCCTTTGGAAGGCACGTTAAACGGGTGTCCCGAGCCTTTACGATGTCTGGTACACATTAAATATCCTTGGATAGGAAAAATTTAGAGCTACCATTGTAGCGTTGTCCGATTAGCCAGAGTACCATAAAGTGACGTTAAATGAACAAACAAACAACCCTCTCTTTTTTGATAATATTTACTAAAACGAAAATTGAACGAACATATTTTAGTATTCCATCAACTATGACCATAGTAAAACTTGATTTTCTTGTAACTTTGTTTTATGAGTTTAAATTTGGACATTCGTCAACCCAATTTGGAAGAAATATTACCATAAGAAATATTGACACGGATTAATTCATAATCATTCATTTCTCCTGTCTGCCCAGTGGCGAAACCATCTCATCCACATCGTACTGCAGGGATGTTGACATAATGCAAAAAAGGTTATAAAAAGACAAACAAATATCCAAGTCGTTTACAAGTACCGTCTTATAGATACTAAACGATGCATACTTCTGAGAGAGAGACTCTCAAACCTGAAGTACTTCGTGGCCTCCAGCTTCTACTTTTTTTATTTATTCAGAGAAGTGAAGACATCGAAATAAGCAACTGTCAACACGACTAGAAAACTAAACACAAGCGAAATCAAGTGCGCATCCAGATGACTCACTAGCAGAAGGATTGATTAAAATAAATTAAAATTGGTAACGTTTACATAAGAATATGATTCAATATCTCTTACGTCTAAAAAGTTATCAACTCTTGAACTTATCAAATAAATTTCCTTTTTATGTTTATTACTATTTTTATGTTCAGAACAGAAAGAGATAACGGGTAAATTATTACAGAAACACGAGAAGTAACCGCATATTCGTTATAATTACAGGCTAACAAAATAACCATTAAGAAGTATTTAAATAACAATTTCATGGCCTGATAATGAGGGCTATTTTGAAACCATTCGGAAAATTAAGAGTGGATTCAGAATTAAATATCCAGGTCTAATATCTTACAGGCACAGGGATTCTTTATATGAACTTTCGTTGGAAAAAGTGAGAATGGGAATTTTTGGCACAATGGACCTGAATCATTAAAATATTGAGAATTTTTTTTAAACAGTTTTAACAAAATGTGAAGAAGAAAATAATGTTTTTGAAGAAGAAACTTTGAAAAGATAGTACATAGTAGTTGTTTATTTGCCTCAACGTAGATTGATAGAAACAAAATTGAACCCAACTTGAAAAACAATTATTTTTGTTTGTGGGTCCTAAAATGTATTTAGGCCTTCACTGTTTGTCAAAAACAATCACTGCTTGATATAACTATTCTAGCCATATATTAAGATAATAATAATAATTAATAATTAGGCACGGCCTTACAACTGTAATGTTTTAGCTTAGCTATAAATTATATTTTTAAAAGCATCAAGGACTCCATCTGGACAAATGTCTCACTTGGAATCCTCATACAAGACTGAAAAGACAAGAAACTGCTCGACGTTTTCGCCTACTTCAACATTTACTGGACAGCTCCCAATTAATTACAAAAGACCCATTTACACGACAGTTATCAGACCTATTTGGACGTACGGAGTTGAGCTTTGGGGCTCTACTAAACGTTAAAGTTTAAAAAATACTATGTATAAAAACCCTTGTTTATTTATTTCGTAGTTTAACCATAAATTATTTAAAACGTTGGAGTTAGACATTTCATCTATCAACTTCTTGTATATTCCATGTATACATTATCTATTTATATCCAATTATTTCAAGTTAGATTTATATTTATTTCGATGTGTTTTAATTTTCATGGAGTAAAAATTTCTACAATCTTGAAGGAAAAATTTTAGGACAACTTAGAAGTACTAAACGTAAATAAAAATCAAACAATTTCTATTAAATAAAATTTTATAACAGAAGTCATACCAACAACTGACTAAGTACAGCTGAATAAAACAAATAATTTTAATTGCTTATTTTTATTAATAGATTGTTTTGTAGAGATTTAAAAATCTAGAGAAAAAATCCTTATTTAATTAGTGAAGTGCTTATTCTTTAATTATTTATAAAGAAAAGTTTTCTTGACAGTAGATATTTTATAAACTTTTTGACAATTAGATTATTACTATTATTGTAATGAATTACAATAATAGCATTTTATTAATAAATTTTATCTTTTACAAATTGCTTTAATTTTATTTTTCTAACATATTGCCTCATCATAATTACAAACTAGCATGCCACAGTTTAAAAACAATTCGTTGTTTATTTATCTGGTAGTTCAACTATAAATTTATATTTAAAACATTGGAGTAAGAAAATTCTTGTATCAGCTTTTTTTTATTCCACATATACATTACTTATTTATATCCAATAGTTTTAAGTTAAATTTATATTTATTTAGGTGTATTTTAATGTTCATAGAATCGAAATACCTACAATGTTGAAGGAAAGCATTTAGGTCAATGTAAAAATATTACTGAAATTTAGCACCTTATCGACCAGTAGTCGAGTAATCGATTAATTAAATATTACTACTAGATCTATGATGGAAATCTTACCCACTGAGTAGATCAATCAAATAATTTTAATTGCTTATGGTGTTTTAATATATTGTTTCGTAATGATTTCAAAACTAAAAGATGCGTCTTGTAATTTTGTAAACTAGACTGGATAGTTCTTAGAACAGTACTGAATGGTCAGGAGGTCCAGTCAATAAACTACATAAAATAAAAATTTGTTTTATGTTAACTAACTACTTTAAACTTTAAAACTAAATCCTTCGTAAAATCCTCAATACTCCTAATTAAGTCACAAACAAACTCATCCATCATGATCTTAATATCCCATATGTTGCTTATTTGGCCCAAAGTAGATACCTATCCTTCCATGAAAAGCTCCATACACACTTGAATCCGCTAGTATCTCAACTTGCTTCCCATAATATTGCTGATAACCCTCGGAGGCGTCTGAAAAGAAGATGGCCTCGAGATATTCTACTGTAGAACTTTATTGGAGTGCTATCAATAGGTAGTTTCTCCACAAGTGTTTTTTTTTTTCATGTCCTTTGTTCATACAGCCGATTTACTAGTTGTAATATAATTACAGTTGTAAATATTAATAAATTATTCTTAAAAATAAGTGCACATATATACGCGCGCAGACACATACAAGTATCATCCCGGAAAATGCATCAATCAATAAAAATGAGATGTATTTACTATCGGACTATAAATAGTGAGCCGACACGGCTTTTACGTGAATTATGAATCACTAGGAAAGTGTTGGAGATGAGTAACCATGATACTAAGTCATTGAGTAAGGGATTGGCATCATCCGGCAACCTTGATGAAATTGTCAACGATAAGGTTGAATGAAAGTGTGTTCAACATCTTCTCTTTATTAAAAATATTTAATGCCCAGAATATTACACTTTATTATCTGCATATTACATTAAATAACATACAATGTTTTGGACGTTATAAGCCTCCTTAATTTTAAGAAGAATAAGGCTTGTCGAACCCGAAGGCTCGATGCCAATACCAGCAACCTCTGCTAACGAACTTCTTTCCAAGGACCATTACCCCAACCCAAGTCCGCAAGATCACTCTTAACGCAATCCTCTCACCGACGCCTCGGTTTACCCCTAGGAAACATTTTCTAGTCGGGACTACGCTTATTAAAGGTTTCGTAATTCGTTCGTTACTATGGCCAACAACTTTGTTACAATTATACGCTACAATAATAATTAAGATATAAAACTTGAATTACACTAGAAAAAAATACACATATTTACAAAAGCAATATAAGATGCTCAAGCTCATTCTCATCTCAGCCCTGAAGAAGTCAGCAGCATGGCTGGCAAAACGTTGGCGAAATATTTATCAACACGATCTAAACCAGAAGAAATCAACAAAGTCTTTTGTAATAATAGTGACAGTGGAAACCTAAAAGAGTATTCAGTATAAGATATTATTAAAATTCTATATGTAATTTATTATTTAACACGATTCACATTTATTTGAAAACTAAATTTATTATGATGCATATACCACAAAAAAGTTTCTATTAATGCTCTGCTTTCCAATATACAAAATGTTGGAGTCGATACATTGAATTTACGATTAAACATTATATTATGAAAGAATGTATTCATATTTCAGATTTCAAAAGCGTGGATATTGTAACAATCACTATTAGATAATTAATTCAAATAAAAAGTTTTTTGACGTTACACCGATACATAAACCTAAAATTGACAAATATATTTTTAAATAATGCATTTTCTATATCGGATAGATTATTTCAGTATATGTAATCCTAAATTTACATTATAAAGATCTCATTTTAATTTTTTTTAACAAAAATTTAAAAATGGGATAAATAAATAATAATATTGAATGCTAATTGTAATAAAGGGAGCGGGGTGGCTCAAAGGTAGAGTGCTGAGATGCCGTGCCAAAGGCTCAAATCAAGCAGCGGGATTTAATCTGGCAGACTTTTATTTAATCTGTTAGCGGCTGGAGGCGGATCGCATGGGATCTAGGGCTCCTTATCCTGGGGCTAACCGTCCCCCTATAAATTGGGGACGAATCACTTCCCTGCACAAAAGTTGTCCACGGAACAGTACTATCCCCACTATGTACTGAACCCAAGACCCTTTATGGGTTGTACTGGTACAGGTTTTTTAATAATAAAAATAAATAAATATATCCTTGCTCTATTACAGTACATAGTTCACTGAAACCGACCCGGTTTGAGGTTCGCAGCAATAACAATACAAGAAAGGAAAGAGAGTATAACAGTTCAGATTTTTAACAGGTGCGATTGAAATGTTATCTTTTCATCAGAGTTTAATAGAATTCTATTTCAGAGCGAATTAAAATTGAGAATCTATTTAGTTCTACTTTCGCTCTCAATTCTAAAGCTTTTAAACGTTGTGAATCTTGAATACTTTCTACTATCTAGGAGGCCATGCTTCCCCCCCCCCCCCCAATTGCAAATAGAGTATTTTTACTTATGAGATCGTTTTATTATTCATTATATCATGATGTGACAATGTGATAAAAAAGTAAATTGAAATTGGGCAAAGGTAAAATTAAAAAAAAAATCTTCTAGTCTAATATACTTTTTATCACGTTTATTATTACAACTAAAGTTAATGCTAAATAGAAGAGTGTAAAATGGTCCGGGGGTGCAATCAATAAATTACACAATATACGATAGGTTTATATAAACTAGTTTATTGTTGCCAGTTGCTGATGGACTCTTCATCCCTCGTTATGAAGATTGTTTAAAAATTCGAAACAAACATTAGTTTTAAATTTTTTTTTAATCAATAATTTACTGGTATATGCAAGTAAGTATATATGTGATATATGAAGATAATAAAGTGTAATATTCTGGGCATTAAATATTTTTAATAAAGACAAGATGTTGAACACAATTTCATTCAGCCTTATCGTTGACAATTTCATCAAAGTTGCCGGATGATGCCAATCCCTTACTCAATGACTTAGTATCATGGTTACTCATCTCCAACACTTTCCTAGTGATTCATAATTCACGTAAAAGCCGTGTCGGCTC
This sequence comes from Arma custos, assembly GCA_037127475.1. Taxonomy (NCBI): domain Eukaryota; kingdom Metazoa; phylum Arthropoda; class Insecta; order Hemiptera; family Pentatomidae; genus Arma; species Arma custos. The sequence continues at coordinate 71,333,652 of CM073764.1, forward strand.
ACTATTTATAGTCCGATAGTAAATACATCTTATTTTTATTGATTGATGCATTTTCCGGGATGATACTTGTATGTGTGTCTGCGCGCGTATATATGTGTACATATATTCTGTTTTGATGGGTTTTTTTGTTTTTTTTTAATAATTTATTGATACTGTAATTATATTACAACTAGTAAATCTGCTGTATGGACAAAGGACATGAAAAAAAAAGACTTGTGGATAAACTACCCATTGAAAGCACTCCAATAAAGTTCTATAGTAGAAGATCTCGAGGCCATCTTCTTTTCAGACGCCTCGGAGGGTTATCATGAATATTATGGGAAGCAAATTGAGATACTAGCGGATTCAAGTGTGTATAGAGCTTTTCATGGAAGGATAGGTATCTACTTTGGGCCAAATAAGCAACATATAGTATATTAAGGTCATGATGGATGAGTTTGTTTGTGACTTAATAAGGAGCATTGAGGATTTTACGAAGGATTTAGTTTTAAGGTTTAAAGTAGTTAGTTAACAAAAAACAAATTTTTATTTTATGTAATTTATTGACTGGACCTCCTGACCATTCAGTACTGTTCTAAGAACTATCCAGTCTAGTTTACAAAATTACAAGACGCATCTTTAAGTATTGAAATCATTACGAAACAATATATTAAAACACCATAAGCAATTAAAATTATTTGATTGATCTACTCAGTGGGTAAGATTTCCATCATAGATCTAGTAGTAATATTTAATTAATCGATTACTCGACTACTGGTCGATAAGGTACTAAATTTTAGTAATATTTTTACATTGATCTAAATGCTTTCCTCCAACATTGTAGGAATTTCGATTCTATGAAAATTAAAATACACCTAAATAAATATAAATTTAACTTGAAATTATTGGATATAAATAAGTAATGTATATGTGGAATAAAAAAAAGCTGATACAAGAATTTTCTTACTCCAATGTTTTAAATATAAATTTATAGTTGAACTACCAGATAAATAAACAACGAATTGTTTTTAAACTGTGGCATACTAGTTTGTAATTATGATGAGGCAATATGTTAGAAAAATAAAATTAAAGCAATTTGTAAAAGATAAAATTTATTAATAAAATGCTATTATTGTAATTCATTACAATAATAGTAATAATCTAATTGTCAAAAAGTTTATAAAATATCTACTGTCAAGAAAACTTTTCTTTATAAATAATTAAAGAAAAAGCACTTCACTAATTAAATAAGGATCTTTTCTCTAGATTTTTAAATCTCTACAAAACAATCTATTAATAAAAATAAGCAATTAAAATTATTTGTTTTATTCAGATGTACTTAGTCAGTTGTTGGTATGACTTCTGTTATAAAATTTAATTTAAAAGAACTTGTTTGATTTTTATTTACGTTTAATACTTCTAAGTTGTCCTGAAATTTTACCTTCAAGATTGTAGACATTTTTACTCCATGAAAATTAAAACACATCGAAATAAATATAAATCTAACTTGAAATAATTGGATATAAATAGATAATGCATACATGGAATATGCAAGAAGTTGATAGAAGAAATGTCTAACTCCAACGTTTTAAATAATTTATGGTTAAACTACGAAATAAATAAACAAGGGTTTTTATACATAGTATTTTTTAAACTGTAGCATGTAAGTTTGCAGTATGCTTATTTCATTGTATATGCAATATTCGTTTTAAACAGGGAACTACAACAACAAACAATCACTAGCACAATTAAAAACAAATAAAGCGTATAGGTTCAACAACGGATAACTCTAAATTTCAAAAATTGACCTTTTTTACTTTTTTTAGGTTTAGATTCGGACTAAAACCATAACAAATAAGGCGACGAAGTGTCGTGTTAGAAAAAGTCAATTTTGGAAATTTTGGAGCTATCCGATTTTGATCCAGAACGCATCAAACATAAATGGTGTTTATTCTGATTCATATGCTGAATAGATCTATTCATGCTATGAATAAAATCGTTACGCTAATAAAAAACTTAATAATATTTAAAACATTATTGCTTTACAGTATTTACAACTTACCATATTGGTGGATAATAAAAACAAGCTCGACAACTTTCGCTTTCGCAAGTGATCAAACGAGTTACTAAGACTGGACTCGGACACTTTCTGAAGACGAGATGATTTCGCTTCATAGATAAACACAAAATCCTGTAGGTACAATAAATTTTGCTATCAGTAGTAATAAAATCTGGAGAAAACTCGTTCGTCTTCGTCAAACACTAGTGGGTTCGACATGGGAAATATAACCGGAAGGGGTTTCAGAAAAAAACAAAACAATATAACAGAAAAAACTACCGGTGCATGTAATAGCACTACTAGTCGTGTGGGAAAGACAGCAAAGAGGTTTGAGGCACCTTGAACTTTCCTCTGAGCGGGGAGCGGCCTCAGCCTCTGCGACTGGTTCTCAAGTAGACGATGATATGACTATAGGTTAATAAGTTATCAGTTAATAACAGCTCCACCCTAAAAGGAACTGTTACAGGAGAAACTGTATCAATTATATAACGCCTTCCAGTTAGCTAATTTTTTTCTATATCATAGTTAGTAGTTATTTCATCCTGCACTGACAGGGATTAAACGCCTTTAAAAAATGTATTCATTAAAATTTACAACTATATTATGATAATGGACCTAGTAAATAGCATGAATAAAGATAAGTAATAACATGAGATAAAGGCAAGTTGAGAAATTACCCACTGGTGGTGCTGCACTGGTAGGTAGGTAAATTTGAGAAAATGGATCAATAAAATAAAAGTGAGCAAAAACTCAAGAAAAAAACAAAATTATAAATAGGAAGCGATAGGAAAAATCCCTAAACAAAGCCTTAAGACTTTAAAATACAAGGAAAAACCAATCAGTCAACGTTTCAAATCACATCAAAGAAGACAAAGTGTCTACACTGTCTTATACTGACAGTTCAGACAGTCATCAACCAGAGGCAGCAACACTGCTCCAAGACAGTTCAGAAACAACTCAATTTACTATCAAAGCTGTTGTCTCTATTTTTGAATATACTACACTACAGGTGTAGTGGTTAGAGAAAAGTGGGTTTTTTAATGCTCTAAGCCCATTTATAATTCTTAAGAAGTGGAGAAGAGAACATTAAAGACAGACAAAGACAAAAACGCTAAAGAAGACAAGGAAGAGAACACTAAAGAGGGACGGGCGAATCAAAACTTCAAAACCCTAATTAGATGTCAAATAAGAAAGCTTCTGAAGCGGGAACTCTAAAGATAGCCATCTTAGTGAAAATGCAAATGTTTCAACTCCGTAAACAGGTCAACCCTCATCTCTTGTGCATTACTGCCTGCGAGAAACATGAAATTATTCTGGATCGTATGAAAGCATCCTTCCACTTAGAGGATGGCATGTTTGTGTACCTCTCTTGTGTGGAAACAAGACGAATTTGTCAGAGGAAAAATCACAAAAAAATACATCATAAAACGGAAAAACGACTCGCCCATTACGGATTAATTCGTTGCCTTATTTGAAATATCTCAATTATTTTCTTATTGGGATTTATTTTGTTAGAAAAGTTTTAAAGCGAAATTCACTTACTGATAGGGACTACCTGTGGTCTAGTGGTTAGCGTAACAAACTACTAATCCCAAGATCGCGGGTTCGTAGCCCGGCAGGTAGCCCTAGGATTTTTTAAAGGGAGCAAAAAATTCTTAGTTACGCCGTCCTTCGGAAGGGACGTTAAACGGGGGTCCCGAGCCTGTACGATGTCAGGTACTCGTCAAAAATCCCCATCCTAATTAAACATGGATAGGCAAAATTTAGAGTTCCCACTATAGCATCGTCCGATTAGCCATAGCAGCATAAAGTGAGGTTAAATGAACAAAAACTTACTGATAACTCCGTAAAAATGATCAGGTCTTTTCGATGAGGAATTCAAGAGAATAGCTCAGATAGTAACATTTACAATGGAAAATAAAAATAACAAGCAATAAGATATATCAATGAACATATTAAAATAAAAGGGTTTTGAGATAGACATAGAAATGAAATAAATTGACAAACTAATGAATAAAAAGACCTTGCTTATTGCTATTTTGATAGATCCTAGATCATACGGCACTTTCCACCCACTCAAAATAAAAAATAAACCAATTTCAATCTAAAATGGCCATAATAATGGGAAATAAAATAAAAAAGTAGACGTTCAGGCTGCGGTCAGGTTAACTCATCTCTAACCAAACGCTGACAGAGAACAACTGAAGGCAAAGAAAAAGTAGATCCCTTCTTTAGCTGTTAGGCAGCGCCGTTCTTCTGATTACTTATTTAAATTAGCTACAAGTTTAAACAATTTAATCCCAATGAAGCAATATTAAAACAAAACACAAAATTAAATTCCTCTGAAATAAAAAAATATTTATAAGAAATAAACAAATGAAATAAACTTTTTTTTTTTATTTTTTTTTTTTAAATTTATTAATTGATATTTACAACTGTATTACAATTATACAACAAGTAAATAGAATGCGTGTTACATATTGACATGAGAATGACAAGTAGAGAAACTACCCACTGGTAGTACTCTAATCAAAGTTCAATAAGAAGGTCACGTGGCCATCTTCTTTTCAGACGCCTCGGAGGATTATCGGGAATTGAAGAGGAAGCTAGGTTTGAAACTAGAGGGTTTGAGTGGGAATGAAGTTTGCTATGAAAGGATAGATACCGGTTTCGGGCCAAATCAGCAACAAAAGGGACATTAAGGTCGTTATGGATGACTTTATTCTTAACAAAATAAGGAGCATTGAGGATTTTACGAAGGATTTTGGATTGTAGGGATTGGATACGAGAGGAATTCGATGGCTTAGTGGAGCCCCATAGCTCTACTCCGTAAGTCCAAATAGGTCGTATGATGGTCATGTAGATGAGTCTTTTGTAGTTAATTGGGAGCTTAGAGCGTTTGTCTAGTAAGTATTGAAGTAGCCTGAAACGTCGAGCGGTTTCCTGTCTTTTCAGTCTTGTATGAGGATTCCAGGTTAATCGTTTGTCGAGGTGCAACCCTAAGTATCGGATCTGTTCTACAGGCACCAGTGGGATATTATTAAAGGATACTGTAGGGCAGGAAGTCATTGGTTTACGACGTAAGGTAAAAGTGATTTGATGCGATTTTTTAGAATTTATTTTAATTCTCCAGTTTTGAAACCATTCTTCAAGATCAGTGATATGGGATTGGAGGCTTTGGGATGCAATAACTGGATTGGTGTTGACTGATAATACACATGTATCATCAGCATACGTAGTAAGGATAGTATTAGGATGAGTTGGGATGTCAGCTGTATAAACTGTATAAAGGATTGGGTCAAGGATACTACCTTGAGGAACACCAGCAGATTGGGAAAAGAGGGATGAATAGAAATTATTATGGTTTACTTGGAAAGTTCTATTTGTGAGATAGGATTGAAGGATGAGAAAGTATGTCGGGGGTAGGAATTTACGGAGTTTGTAGAGCAAGCCCGTATGCCAGACTCGGTCAAAAGCCTGTTCCACGTCAAGAAAGACGCCCGAACAATATGATCCACGTTCTAATGCAGAGGAGACAACATCCACCACACGATGGCATTGCTGAATGGTGGAGTGTGATGCTCGGAATCCAAACTGGTGATCTGGTATTATGTGATTTGCATCAAGGAGAGGGTACAATCGTTTAAGGATGAGTTTTTCTAGGATTTTACCCATGCACGGTAAAAGAGAGATAGGACGGTACGAGGATAGGTATTCTGTTTTTTTTTTAGGTTTGGGTATCATTTTTACAATGGAGAATTTCCAGAGGTCAGGAAAATATGTGGAGCGGAGTACAGCATTATATATATAGGTAAGGAATAGAATGGCTTTTCTAGGTAGGTGTTTTAAGATGTGAATTGTGATGAGGTCGTGCCCAGGAGCTTTGCGGGAAGGTAATCTGTGAATAATGTTGGATATTTCTAAAGGATGGAATGCTTTGGGTGGAAGGGAAATTTGGAGGGGAACATCTAACGCTTCTTTTATATATTCAATTTGTTTCAGTTGGGTTAATGATATCAGGATGGGGATGAAAGATTTTGGAAAGGTATTGGCCAAATAACTGTGATTTTTCTCCGTCAGATCTTGTCCAGTTATTTGATTCAGTAAGGAGTGGATGATTGAATTCTTTGAACTTTAGGAGTTTTTTGGTAGTCATCCATAATGTTTTGTCGGTGGTTGTAAGATTTTCAGTCCAGGTAATTAAATTTTGAATTTTGAACTTCTTGATTTCTGCTTTTAGTTTGTTAGTTAATTTTGTATAGATAGTTTTATCTGTTGGATATCGAGTTCTATGCCACTTCGATCTTGCTCTGCGTTTTTCTCTTAATAAGATACGAATATGCTGTGGCAAATCAGTCTGTTGATGGTTATTATTTGTGTGATTTGTGATATTGTCATGTTTACTGTTTCTGATTGATGTTGTAAGTTTTTCTATGGCTGTATCAATGTCTTGTTTTGTCTTTAGTGAAATTTTTAAGTCCAGTTTGTCCTCCAAGTCATAACCAAAATCGTTCTAGTTAACACGTCCTGCAATCAATGTGGGAGGGGAAGGCTTGGGAGCGAAACTTGAGTGCAAGAAAAGGAGGACTGGACTATGATCTGATGAAAGGTCGTCCAAGGATTCAATATTGACTTGTGCGGGGGAAATTTGGGATGTGATAAATATGTCAAGGATATCGGGACGTTTTTTGGTAGATGTAGGCCAACAGGTGGGGTTGTTTGGCGCCAGAATGGAATAACTCTTTTTGGATGTTACAGCAGACAGGATATTTCCTCGGGAGTTGGATGTTCGACAACCCCAGAAATCCCAGGAGGACAGTATACAGCTGAAAATGTTATATGGAAAGGACGAGTTGTTATGGTTACTGAGGTTGATTGAATAGCATCAGTTGGAATGGAAGGAATAAGGGAATGAGATAAGTTTTTATGAATGAGAATACAAGATCCGGCATGTGAAGTGTTATCTGGGTGTTCTGATCTGTAAGTGATGTAGTCCCGTATGTAGAAATGTGCGCGATGAGTGAAATGTGTTTCAGTAAGTAAAGCAATATCTATTTGGTTGTCGTGTAGAAATATGTCAAGTTCATCACGGTGATTAAGCAGTCCATTAGCGTTCCACAGAACGATAGCTAAGGGCTTTATGCTCATCGTGGGTAATTAAGAGGGACTTCGCTAAAGATTCTCGTGAGTAGGATGATGAGAGGCTTGATAGTCTCTTGAAGGTCTTTGAGGAAGGATGATAGGATAGAATTTATGTCGATAGGATTTTGGACATGGGATGGATATGAGCCTTGAGTTTGATAGGGATAATTAATGGGCAAAGGAGGGTTGGCTGGGGGTTGTACCCGAGGTGCTGGATTTTCATTCAATGTTTGATGAACTACAGCATTCGTTTGAATGCTGTGGTTGGAAGGGAGAGGATTTGGTTGTTGAGAAGGTAATTTGACCCGTAAGGGTGTATGGTGGGGAGGAATTTGTTGACGTGGAGGTTGAGGACAAGGATTGGCTGCCTTGGGCTTGAATATGGGTTCCCGAGGCTTAGATTGGGACGTCTGGGATTTGGTAAAGGAATTCTGAGATTTGGTTTGGGAGGTTTGAGGCGTCTGAGCTCGAGGCTGCTGCTGAATGCTTGATGTTCCCCTAGTTCTGTTGTCCGGAAGTCTATCTGTGGGGTTTACGGTTATATACGGTTGTAATATGGAAGGTGTAGGCAATTCAGGAAAGGTGGCAGTATTGTCAACTTCAGGAGCCTGGATTGTGCTCTTCTCTTGACTTTTTAGCTGATAATTCTTAGTTCTAAGGCGTTGAAAGTTCTTATGAACTGAACAGCCTCTATAGTTCGCTGGGTGATCCTCACCACAAAGAGCACATTTAGCAGGCTCGTTTCTTGATTTCTGACAAGTGTCAGATGAGTGTTGTCCAGCACATTTGACGCACATAGCTTGATGATGGCAATACCTCTTGGTGTGGCCTAAGGCTTGACAGTTAGTACACTGAACTACAGCATTTTTATGCCTAGGTTCTTCAAATTTTACTGTTGAGTAAACAGGTCTTAAAACTTGAAATATTTCTGGGTTATTTCTGGCTGGTTCAAGTTCAACGAAAAACAATGGAAGGGGGTGGTACTTTTCGGTGGGATGCAACACTGGCGAAATATTTCTTACTTTGTGACCTATTTCTTCGAGGTCACTTTTGATTGCTATAGTGGGCGTTGAAGAGTGCAGTCCTCTTAAAACGACTCGATACGATTTATCCTGTTGTAATTGGTAACAGTGAAATTCACAGTTCTTCACTGTAAGATGGTTAATTAATTTTGTATAGGATTCCTTGTTCGATGTATTTATTTTAATGTCTTTTACTCTAGAAAAGCATTTAAAATTAGTTTGTCCTATGAGTTCAGATATTTCTTGAGCAAATTCATAAAAATTTGTTATCTTCGTGACAAAAATAGGAGGAGGGTTAGGGTCAATGAACCCTCGGTGTTCTTGGTTTTCGTCACGATTGCTTTCTGTAGTTCCAGGGTTGCTGGAAGATGAGGCGATTGGAGATTTGTTTGAATTGACTGCAGTAGTTCTGCTGCGGGTTATGGGAGGCTCCGGTGGTGTGTTGTTTTTGGTCACTGACTTTTTTGACCCAGCTGATTTATTTTTTTTTGAGTTGGGCGAGTTGCCGGCTGAGCCAGGGGCAGCCTTTCTCTGACGTTTTTGGAGAGTCCGTGGTTTTAAATATTGCGAATCGGTCTCGCTTATTTCTGAAAATGGAGTCTCTGCCTCCGACACTTCACTACCCGAATTGTCTACATGCATGTTGAACATAATTAATTATTATTAATGATTAAAATTAGAAATAAATAATTAATTCTCACTAGAACAAAAGAAATAAATTTTAAACAACTTTTCATATTTATATAATAATAAAATATATATATATATATATATATATATATATATATATATATGTGTGTTTAAAACGAATAGACAATAAAAGAAAAGAAAAAAAAAATGTTGACGAATGCGGGATTCGATCGAGAGACTGGTTGCCAAGTCTTGACCGTGAACTTGAGGTAAATATTTAAGTCCCGTGGAGGGATTATAGGCCACGTTGCTACCTTCAGCAGCCCGTCACCAATGTATTTACTGAATTTATTGTTTAAAACAGTCACTCACCGCACTGATCTTGGATAAATGTCTTAAAGTACTTATGGATTCTTCTGACACAGTTTTGAGAGTTTTTAACAAGAAATATTGTTATAATAACGTAACAAGCACAGAGCGAATTAACAATTTAACATCAGTTGCAGCCATGACACTTGGTACTTAAATGAAATAAACTAAATCTAAAATACTACATCCTAAAATTATTTACATAATATAGACAAATAAATCCTTAGTTCTGGAGTTAAGAGCACTGATGTTACAAATAAACCACGATTTAGTTAGTTATTAGTTACTATAAGGAATTAATTTTAAAGACAACTTTTCGACTTACATTGCAGATCTTTTTAAGGGCATAAAATGAGGTTAAACTAACTAATTTACTAGTTAACTAGTTCGTTCACTCCAACACTGAAATTCCCTGACATGAAAGAAATGGGTAAATATCATTTTATCACTAAAAAAAAATGTATTAAACTTATCTTCAGAGCCTTCTACCATAAGGAACTTGTGTTACACATAGTGCTTAGCTATTCCAAGCATACAAATTGCTTTTCTCTTTTTCCAAATATGTAATTTTTTAACTCATGGTACTTTGTAAATACTAGTGCGATGCATTAGCGTTCTGAATAAAAATATATTTTTTTGTAGTAAAAAGATTTTTTTAATGAAACAAAATTTGAAAAAATAAAAGATCTTCGTGTTGCAATTAATTGCAGTTGATTATAGCGGCGTCAGCGGACCCAGATGGTGGGAACGACCACCCAGGGCCTCGCTTCATTAAAAAATGAAATTAAAAACTATACATTAGAGATAAATTTATAGTTTTAGAGTCCCTCCAAACTCCTTCCCAAGGGAGCATTTGATACCAAACGGAAGTCTACCGCTCTAAATGGGTCCCCAATAATAATGTATAGTCCAAGGCTTCACGAAGTATATATTGTGCTATTTTAAATGTTCGCATTAGAGGGACGGACACAATATAGACACAATAAGATAAAATTTATAGTACCACGTTTTAGAGAAAAAACGGCAAATTAGCTGTGATATGCATATACTTATAAGTTACAAGTGTAACTAGGACAGTATTATTGTTAATAACATGATTGTAAATATAAACAATGTAAAACATATAAAAGCAGGATTATGAGACAGAATAAATCAGTATCGTTTCAGAAGTCTAATAGTGTGTGTTATTTCGTTCCTTTTAATCTTTTTTTTATTACTATCCGTGTCACGACACTTAAGTGGTGCCGAAACCCGGGAACTTGTGAAAAGAAAACAAGGTTAAAGAATTTTTTTTTCTCTTTTTTCTCTTTTCTCTCCGTGTAGCACCTTTATTGTGATCACGAAAAGGGTAATAATGCCTGAAGGAAACAATATCCTGAGACCAGCCGTGCTCACGATGGACGCACAACCTCATCCACAACCTCAACCACAACCCGCGACACAACCTCCGCTAGAAGCACAGGAATCAGTTTTAGAACTAAACCCTAATTTCCCGTTGTTGCCGTCAACTACGTTGTCATTAGCGCGTGCGGACCTAGCTGCAAGAGAAGCGAATGAGTTAGAGCGCATGAAGCTTAGGAAGAACAACGCGCGGGATCTGAGGAGAGAGATAAGCGAGCTCGAGAGGTTTGACGGTGAAGTCGAGGAGCTTAATCATTTCCTGAAGGGAGGAGACCGAATAATGTATTATATTCACATTCAAACCGAGGCAAAGGACATAGAGGAATTGGATGCCACTAGACTAAGGGCAGCTCTGGTATGTCGTGTCAGGAGGAGCATACTCAACCTAATCCAGGCCGATGAGGAAACGCCGTGGCACGTAGTCAAGGAAAGGTTAAAGAAAGCGTTTGGTGGGGGACGATGGGCTCCCGAGGAAGACATGCTCCAGATGTTCAGGGAGTATCGGAAACCTGGACAAACACAGGGGCAATACGCAGCAGTACTACTAGCGCGGTACAATAAAATAACAGAGAAACTACGCGAAGTGATGGAGACGGAGCAGGTAGAGGCCAGAATGGATTTTCTGTCCAGAATCTAGAAGATCCAGCTCGCTAGGGATACTGGCAGAAAAGAAGGGTTACCGCGAGATAAATCATTTCTAGAATGCGCCCAGGAGATGGTTGACTCAAGCGCAAGAGAAGAGGAAGCCAGACACAGCGAAGAGGTAGAAGCAGGATGGAGTAGGGTTACGTATCGTAGACCTGAGATACATAGAAATCGGCCAAGATTAGAAGCTGGGAGAAGAAGAGAATCCGAGAAGTATAGGAAGGAGAGGTCGTTCGCGAGAGACAGGCGACCAGGAACAGATAAAAGGAGTGGAAGAAGGGAAGATAGAAGGTGCCACGAGTGCGGCAAGACGGGCCATCTGGTGGCTCAATGCCCTCGCACAAGGTGCTTCGAGTGCAACAGCGAGGGGCACATGGCCCGACAATGCCCCTATATAAAGCGAAGAGAAGTAGACCGGGGTGAACCGATGGAGGTGAATATGCAGAGGTTGCGGAGGGACACTGGACGGAGCCGTAGAGTTGGATCAGCTGATGAGACAACGGAGTCATCGGGTGTATCGGAAACAGAGGAGGAAGAACCAGGTAGCAGTGGACGAGAGCAGCGGAAGGAACAGCGACTAGTAGGGGCGAGGAGCAGGAAGACCGCGCTGAGACCTGCAATAACATTAGAGGTGAGTCTTGCTGGTTGCCAATTATTAGGATTAGAGGGGGAGTGCTGTGTCTAGTGGATACGGGGAGTTCCAACACCATTGTGACAAAAGGGGGGCTGGAAAAGTTGTACGGGAACGAGAGGGTACTCCAGGTACGCGAGTGTAAATGCCAATTAATTACTCTGGGCGGGCCATGCAAAGTAGAGGGAGAAATAAACATTGAGATTAATCGGTGGACAGGGAAACAGGGAAATTTGAACGTCCATGTAGTGGAAGGAATGACCCGTCAGTACCAGATGATTGTAGGGTGCGACCTGTTGGATCAGGTAGGATCGAGAGTGCGGATCCATCACGGAAAATGGGATATTAGGATCGGGACGCGCTCGTACAGCGGTAGAGGGACCGAAAGAGGTAGGGAAACGCAAATCGGGGCGGTAACCAAAATCGATGACTGGAGGGGGGACATTCGGCGAGAGTTTCGGGACATTTTTTTTCACGAGGGGGATCACATACGTTAAGGAACGGAGATATCCTCAGGCACTTCGGTCCCATATCCGTGAAGAACTCAATAGTCCTCTATGGGCGGTTAAGAAGAAGAGTTTACCGGGGGATGGGAAAGACCGGTACAGAGTGGTGGTAGACTATCGGAAGCTTAACGATAACACTGTTGACGAGAGATATCCGATCCCGCGGTTCGAGGATATTTTAGATAGGCTGAGCGGGGCGACCATTTTCTGTAGGCTCGACCTTAAAGCGGGATACCATCAGATTAAGATGCACCCGCGCGATCAACATAAAACCGCGTTTAGCTTCGAGAGAGGACATTACGAATTCACGCGCATGCCGTTCGGCCTAAAGAACGCCCCGATCACCTTCCAGCGCTTGATGGATGAATTTCTCAGAGGCCTAGGAGAGTCCTTCTGTCAAGTCTACATGGACGACCTCCTTATCTTCAGTAAGACGGAGACGGAACACGTGGAACATTTGCGCAGGGTTTTCGCAAAGATCAGAGAGTTTGGCCTCAAGCTGTCCCAGGAGAAATCGATTATGGGGCAAGAACAAATCACGTTCTTAGGCCATAATATTTCCAGGGAAGGGATCAAACCTGACGCAACTAAAGTGGAGGCGATTCGTAAGATGGTGGTGCCGCATGATGTTAAGGGTATTCGTCGCCTGTTGGGAACCCTCAACTATTACAGAAGATTTATACCGGACATGGCAGCATATCTCGTCCCTCTGAACAAGCTGCTCAGAAAAGGGTCGAGGATAGTCGTCACGCCTATCATGGAAAACAACATTCGGAAATGCATGGAGAGGCTGCAAGAAAAACCTGTACTAGCGTTTCCAGATTTTCAAAGACCCTTCGCGTTAACGACGGATGCGAGTGAGTACGCTTTTGGGGCAGTATTGTCGCAAGGAGAGGCTGAGGGCGAGCGTCCGATAGCTTATGCAAGTAGACGGCTGACAGACGCGGAGACGAGATATAGCGCTTTGGAGAGAGAGTTGCTTGCTATTGTATGGGCAGTGGAGCATTTCCGGCCGTACATCTTCGGAAGGAGGTTCCGAGTACACACCGATCATAGGCCACTCCAATGGATTGGAAGACTTAAAGAGACATCAGCGAGAGTGGCCAGGTGGAAGGAGTTCCTGGCTCAATATAACATGGACGTGATCTACAAACCGGGAAAGGAGAACGTTGTAGCGGACTGGCCGTCTCGGGCTATTACAACGAACACGGTGGAAGAAGTCGGGGAATCATCACGAGACGTACGGCAATTCCTGAGTGAATGGACACCTGAGAGGGAAGGAGGGGAGGCAACAGGAGGTCAAGAGCTACCATCGGAGGAGAGTTCCACAGACGACAGACCGGATAGTATGGAAGAAATAGATGACATCATCAATGACAAGAGGCGTCAAGTAATTTGGAAAACCCGGACATCCGGTCTACTGAAGATCGATTTTGCGAAATATGGGACGAGCAGCGTCATTACGGTATGGTCCCAGCCTGGGATTGGAGATGACCAAATTTGTAGAGTCCTAAAGGATGTATCGAAACAGGGGAAAGTACACCACATCTACGTGGGAAACGCTTCTATCTGGGACAAAATTCAGAGGGTATGGAGATCGGAACGCATTGGGCTAGACCGCAGCTTCATTCGCTGTAAACGTATGGTGGAGACCATCAGAGACGAGGAGCGGCAGAAGGAAGTGACCATAGCTCATCACCAAGGGAAAACCAATCACCGGGGGATTTCAGAGACTCTGATGGCATTGCGGCGGAGGTATTTTTGGACGAACATGCGGAAGACGGTGAGTGACATCATTGGGACTTGTGAGGTATGTCTCCGCACGAAATACGATCGCCATCCGCCGAAGGTCACACAAGACGAGACAGCCACAGCGGAGGCGCCGCTCATGGATATCCAAATCGACACCTTCACCTGGAGAGGATACAAATGGGTGACGATGGTGGATCTATTTAGTAAGGTAGCCATTGCCTATCCGGTACAGGAACGATCGGCGGATGCGGTGTTAGCGGCATTAGGCCGCTGGTTTCAGTTTTACGGGGTTCCAGAACAGATCGCATCAGATAGTGGTCGAGAGTTCGATAACGCAGCAATTCGGGAGGAGATGCGCGTTTTAGACGTTAAATGGCACCTCAACACGCCGGGACATCCTAAAAGCAGGGGATGTATTGAGCGGCTTCACGGCACCCTCAGTGAGCATCTGCGGGTATACCAAGGTGAAAAAGGTTTGGAACCAGACGTTGCCATGAGCAAAGCCATTGTCGCGTACAATCATTCTATCCATGCGGCCACGGGGTTCTCGCCGTTTGAGAAACTTTTCGGCTTGAGGGAACGTCGGAGGGATTTTAGAGGGGTCACGGAAGACGAGGTACAAATGGTAAATAACCGCCTGGAAATGAGAGAATTATGGAAAAAGACCTATCGCAAGATTCGAGCCGAGAAAGCAAAGAGGGTGGCGCGAGAGAATTTGGCCGTGCAGGATGCGACAGGGAGAGTGGCGATTGGGACGATTGTGTACAGGAAACTAGCGTCCAATAGAGGAAAAGAACCGTCGCGTTACGAGGGACCATTCAGGGTGACAGTGATCCGGGAACACAATGTGGTTACCATCGAGAGCTTGAATGCCCCACATCGGAGACGGACGGTCCATATCGAACAATTGAAGATCCCAGCACGCGAACCGTCGGTTGGGTAGTTACTGGAGTATCCTCCCGTTCTACAGATACAGAGACATGTATGAGCTGTATCTCAGTTTGTAATTGTGTTAATAATAGACTTAAGTTTTTTTTTCTCTTTCTCTGACTATTTTGTATTGCAATGATTGCGTTCTACGCTGTGTACTATATATAACATGTGTAAAAGACTTTCTTTCTTTATTGTATTTTCTTTTATTATAGGTAAACTGGTGTACAGTTCTCGTATGTCATTTTCTGTTGTGTTAACTTATAAGATTCTATTTTCTTTTGTCATTTTTTTTGTTTGTTTGTTATTTGTGAGAGTTTCCGAGGACTGTTCGGAAACTGGCAGGGGGGAGTTACAAGTGTAACTAGGACAGTATTATTGTTAATAACATGATTGTAAATATAAACAATGTAAAACATATAAAAGCAGGATTATGAGACAGAATAAATCAGTATCGTTTCAGAAGTCTAATAGTGGGTGTTATTTCGTTCCTTTTAATCTTTTTTTTATTACTATCCGTGTCACGACACTTAAGTTATATAACAATTCGTTACCTTACTGACTCGAAAACCTATTTACAATATTGTCATTTTAAAAAAATTAATGGAATGGAAATTTGCGAATGAAAATAAACAATAATGACAACAAAAATCTTATATCCAGGTAACGCAGACTTAAGATCTTGTGAACGTAAAATAGACCATGAAAAATAGTGTTAAGTACTACACGTCCCTTAGGCGAGATTTTCAAAAGATCGAAAATACAATATATGCCAAATAGCATTTGTATAATTTCTTTAAAAAAATATTTTTATCATAAAAAAAAGTACAAAAAAACTTCAATTTTATAGATACGCTTTTGTATCATTAACGCTACGTATTATGATTTTTTTACTAGGAAAATGTTATATCATTTTTATTTAGGGTATTTACTATGAATACAGCAAATGTCTATATTATACCATGCGTGATGAAAATTTTGAATTATTATACAGTGTATTGCACCAAGTGATACTTTCTATTATAATTATTGAGTGGAAAAATAGGAGTGGTAAATGTTATAAATAATCAAATTAGCTTAATCACCACAACTCATGAAGAGTACTGTTTTCAAGTTTTTTTATCTAACATAATCTACACACTTAATAGCGGCTGAGTGAACCCCTGAAGGGTCTTCAGGTTGCACAATGTCGAGAGCAAATAATTTTCTGCCACATCCTATCTGGAACCAAAAATCCTACTGCTTACTAAGCTACTCCACTCTCGCAAACCTATCTAAATCAAGCTTAATTTAATTATATTTAATTGTACTTATTTAGTTTTTAAAGGCGGTGCAAAGATAGACGTAATAAGAAATGAAGATATGTGGTCTTAACGATAGGATAAATGAGTAGTATTAATGTTAAATATTAATGTTATTTATGTATGTTTTAATGATGTTCTGGAGGGAAAAATTATTTATTTTTATTTTAGTGTTTGCCTACAAATTTAATCATTGTTTTCATTCATTAATTAAATGAAAATTCAACATTTCAATAAATTTTCGTGAACACAGTAGAAATCATCTTTTGGTAGAATATTAACTAAACGAATACTTATCGGATTACGAAAAATATAATAATTATATAACTCGTTTATTTTAAATGTTAGTGTGAAACATTTTGTTTATTGCATAATTCATATTTTTCACATAACAATGTTTACTATTTATAATTTTTTATAATTATTGGTCATTTTTTTTTAGTTTTAAATATTTTTATTTTTTAAAGAGAAAAGATAGGCCCTCGACCGGGATTTGAACCCGGAACCTTTGTCTCACCGTGACATCGCTCTACCAATTGAGCTATCCAAGGCCGCCTGCCGGCTGAGGACAAACCTTTTCTCTCATAGATCCCATGTCCCAGTCCTCTCGCCATTTTTGCGATGAATACACTAGAACGAAGTTCTTTGAACATTAATTTTAATTTTAGGATCTTATTGACTTACGTCATATTACTATTTATAATTTTTGGTCATTTTTTTTTTAGTTTTAAATATTTTTATTTTTTAAAGAGAAAAGATAGGCACTCGACCGGGATTTGAACCCGGAACCTTTGTCTCACCGTGACATCGCTCTACCAATTGAGCTATCCAAGACCGCCTGCCGCCCGAGAGCACTGGGACATGGGATCTATGAGAGAAAAGGTTTGCCCTAGGCCGGCAGGCGGCCTTGGATAGCTCAATTGGTAGAGGGATGTCACGGTGAGACAAAGGTTCTGGGTTCAAATCCCGGTCGAGAGCCTATCTTTTCTCTTTAAAAAATAAAAATATTTAAAACAATGTTTACGTTCAATTATGCTCAATATTTTTAATAAAACATATTACATTACTGTATTGTTAAATACGATAATCGTAGTCTAAGAAGAGTTCCTAAATTCTAAGCAGTAGTGACGGACGTTGAATTTTAAAGTTCATTGCCAGTTCTCCCATTTAATGTCATCAGGTTGACCTTTACGTAGTGAGTTACTTACTCCCAGTTATTTTGTGATCTGCTATGATGTCTTCCGGGTGACTTTTCGACAAGATAGAACTTCCCTGAATTCCGACCAAGGTAATCAAGGAATCTTAAGTTTCCCAGAATCTCGTTCACACAAATATTCAACATTATATTGTTATCATTTATAATGATAATGCAATTATTTTGAAAAGAATTAAAAGATAATTTAAAAAAGTTAAAATGAACGACTTTGTCGAAATTATTCAGGAAGATTTATAATTATCTGAGATCTAAGGAATTTATAAAATTATAATTTAATCTTATAGTAAGTTAAACGCATATTTCATTTTTTTAAAGTCAAAATTTAAATTTAATTTTTAGAGGACGGATTAAGGTTTTTCTTTTATATATATATATATATATATATATATATATATATATATATATATATATATATATATATGTATGTGTGTGTGTGTGTGTTTGTGTGTTTGTGTAAAACCTGACACAACATAACCTAAATAAGGATTACTCATAATAAAATTAACAACATAGTAATAATAATTTGAAGAAAATACCTGGACCACTAAAGTGTCTTGAATTTAGTACCTGGTAGAGACTATCCTGTTTCTAGTATTTAGGTTGAGTAGCAAAGTAATTTTTTCGAGCGATATCACGCTCAACCGTAAAAAAACAAACATTATTTTTGATTTTGCTAGGTTTATATCCAAATTCCACAATTGTAGGGCAGTAATTATACAGGGTTTGTTTATTATACGCTGCAATTTTACTGGGGAGGGAGCTAGCGCTACAACGTCATCAGCGTAGATTAAGCAACTAACGTTAGCTCCTCGATATCAAGTCCTTCGCCAATTTAGTCATGTAAATCGTTAACGAAGATCGCAAAGAGTAATTGACTAAGCAAGCAGCCTTGTCTTAATCCAACAGAGGTTTTATTCAGAATGAAGAATAAAAATTCAGTAAGCCCCTCTTTATAGTGTACTGTTGCTCTAGTCTCCGTTTATAAGCTTCTCAGAATTCGCAGCAGTTTCTGGGACAGATCAAGATTAACCAACTTGAAAATTAGGGCCTCCCTATCTATGCAGTCAAATGCCGCTTTGAACTATATGAAGAATGCATACAGCTTTCGGCGTTCTTTTGCTATTGTTAAATGGATTATGCTAAACAAACTGAAAATATAGTCCACAGTTCAATAGCCAGGAGGAAATCCTGCTTGCAGCTCGTTTAAAATTTTATTTGTGTCAACCCAGCCCCACAAACGGGCGAATAAAATCCCAGTCAAAAGTTTCGTGGTAACATCAATGAAGGAAATTCCTCTAAAATTTTCCACTCTCTGGACATCCCCTTTTTTAAATAACGGGTAGATAACAGCCTCAGTGAAACTCTGTGGTACTCTTCCTGTACTAAAACAATCATTGAAAACCTAAATAATCTGTACCAGCAAACATTACAGGGAGTTTTTGAAAAATTCATAAGGCACAGAATCAAGTCCGGGGGCCTTATTATTTTTCGCTTTTGCCAATGTGCTTTTCAGTTCCTCCAGACTTATTTCCTTGTCCAGCTCAAGTACCTCCCAATTCATAACGGCATATAACATTTGTGGAGCTTTTATAATAGGATTCAAGAGTGATTTAAAATTAAGCATAAACTGCGATCCTGTAATATTGGATTCACTAGTAATGTTCCTAGATTTGAATTGTTTTATTAATAACCAGAGATATTTTGCATCTTTAGTGGCTATAAATTCTTCTTTTAGGTTCCTGTAATACTTGTCCCGTTTTTTGATACATAATTCTTTATATTCCCTATTTGCTTTTAAATAAAGCTGTTCAGTATAATCGTTATTCCGTTACCAAAATAAATTCAATATTCTAAACGACTTATCCCGGGACTTCTTACATTCACTGTTGACTGTTTATCACCATCTAAATTTATATTACTCAATTTATTCTCTATTTTTGATTCGAAATATACTCGTAATTGACCCTGCCATGACCACAGCAATCTGCTTAACTGTGGGGCATTGCTATTTCTAACGTTACTTTATTGACTGAATTCTATTATAATTTCGATAGGCATCTGCTGAGTATAAATTTTGGATATAACTCTGAAATCTTTGAAGTATTTCAATGTTCAGCATGTATCGCTTACTTTCATTCCAAAATGTGCGAACTCTAGCCCCGCCCAAGGTGCAACAGTTCGCATTTGTACTTTTTAGTATATAATTTTTCTAAGAATGTGCTACCTAAGATAATAACGCAAATAAAATGTCATTAAGTTATCAAATACCGGAAGAATATTTTCTATTAGTTTTGAATAGAAGTATCATTTAATCCATTTGTGAGGGGATAAACTTTATGTGCGTCCACTTGCCCCGACCTAATTAATATACATTATAAAATTTTCGAATGAAAAACTTGAATACAAGAACAATCTTATTGTAAGGAACTTGTTTACAATTATAACGGTATAACATTTACAATGACTAATATATTAATGTAAATAATGCAATATGTATGTAATGTAGTACATGTATTAAAATTTGCATAACTAGAAAACTTAAGAAATTCTCGAAACTTTTAAAATTAGAAACTCAGGATATCTTTGGGGGAGACTTGGTGATAAGGTATGTGAGGTTTTAATGTCAAGAGGTGTAGTTTAATTATCTGTAATACAATATTATTAATTAAAATATCAATTAAATGCACTAAATCCAAAATGAATGAAGTAAAACGAAATAAGAGTTTATAGATATGATATAATATTTTACTTTAAAATGTATATATTAAAGTAAAATATTATAATACCTAGCCTTATGCTCTCAATGAGGTTTATTATGACTAACTATAAGGGGTCAATACTCCGTTACTCAATCAACTTGTTTTAACATCAATATTCTAAATAACGTTCCATCAGGATTATACTGAAGATGTGTCTGATTCGTAAAACATTAAATGCTAAAGTAAGGGGACGCTAGTAATTGAATTTTGTCTCTTCTTTTTTAAATATATTTTCATTAAATTAGCATATCTTTACTGCCTTTTGGACCATATACCATATAGACGATGTTATTTTACTCTAAGACCCTACTGTCCATATTTTATAACTTTTAGTTAATTTGTTCAATTGAACAAAGCTAAATAAGACCTTTACTTATTAAAAAAATATAAATAATTACTGCTTGTACTTTTTATATGTTTAAAAAGCTCAATAATATATTCCGCATTACTCATCGAAGTTATTTCTTTTTCACCGTTATTTATGAAGGGTAACCGGACCTGCCTTCTGGATCGCTAAATACACCCTCAAGGCAACAAGGCGGTGTTAGGGAACAGTTCACTGCTTCTGGCTCCAATCTTGAGCCACGTAATATCCAAAGGAATGGTTCGCCGATCCCAATCTGATGCTTATGCAATGGTTAGGCGGGTATCTAGGTACTGGTCAGTAGTCATCACTCAGGGAGTTGCATCTTCAAGTAAGGGTATCATCCAGGTCGAGACCAAAGAATATACTCCAAGTAAGCGAAAGCATGATCGATATAGACGATAAACAACTAGTAAACACGACTAAGTATCATGAACGCTTCAAGATTCATCTTCCCGAAACATGTCCGTGCATTTGATATGTGGCGTTCAGGATCAAAAGAGGATAGCTCCTAAACTTCGAAAATTGACTTTCCCACATTTTCGCTAGTTTAGTCAAGCAATTTCGGACGACAATTCGCCGCCTCTCACGTGTTTAGTCCTTTGCTGAACCTGAAGTTTCAGGGGTATTAAGTATTGCTTGACTGAAATAGCAAAAAATGTGAAAAAGTAACGCTTTGAAATTTGGATTTATCCCTTTTTGATCCTGAATGCCTCATATAGTCATCTCTCTATCAATCATATAGTCGTGGTAGGACTCCATTTTAATTAATACATAATACTCATGTTACATAGGGACTAAGAATAACAGGTTGTGTATATTATCACACATTTTAAATAAAGAGATATATTGAAATTTTGAAAAGATGAAATATGACATCCATATTCGTATATGAAGCAATATGAAAGTTAATAGTATTCTTCATGTACCTCATTATCGCGAATCACGAATTAGCTTTGGATTTAGGAATATAGTTCTAACAAATTCAGTTTAAGAAACTATAAACTTGTATAAATTTATTATTATAAAATCACGAAATACATGCTATTTAACATTCAGTAACTGTATTCAATATAAATAGTTATATATTAAATACGTTAAATCATTCAGCAAAAAAAGTTAACATACACAAGATACAAACAACATAGTCCAAAATTCTCGGAAAAATTATTAATGCACCATGGTATATTTCGAATCACACTATACACAACGACATGAACATTCCCACTATAAAATCATATATTCATGACAAATACACAACATTCCACTCATCGACACAATATCACCCAAACCCACTCGTTCTTCCGCTTTCCTACTCTCAGTTACCTGGACTTGATAAGAAAATATTAAAAAGACATTGGCCAAGAGACCTACTCAACAATTGATATTTTTTTTTTCCAAAATAACTCGATGATCATGTTGAAAAGCGAAGAGAAAGACACTTCGATCAAATTTGGTGGATGCGCAATTGCGTAGGTGCAAATGGAAATTAAATACTAAATAAAAAAAAAATCATTTAAAAGTAAAAGTGATCAACTGCATGTTAAAGCTTATTGTCATCTATATGAGCCTAAACCAAATTTACGCTTCATTATTGAAACAAATATAAAACTATCAATAGCTATTAATTAATTGTCAGAGAAATGATATGTGTCTTAACACTGGAGAGTTTTTAGAAGCAGGTATCACTAGATAGGAATAAACTTCCATCTTCCAAATGTAGTTGATCACTTTAAAATCTAAACCAACATTATTAAACTTTTGTTGCAAAAAGGGATTGAAGTTATTTAATTCCTGGAGAACTTGTACGAAATTAAATTAATAATCTTACTAATATTATAAATGTGAAAGTTTGTATGTTTGTCTCTCTTTCACGCAAATACTACTGGACGGATTTGGATGAAACTTTACAGTAATATAGGTTATACATCAGAATAACACATAGGCCATAGCAAGCGCGGATTTAAGGAGGGGAGTGCACGGAGGCACGTGCCCCTCCGACAGTTTTTTAGGTACTGTGGAGAATCCATGATTGAACATAATTAAAGGCAAATCGCATGATCATAGTTGCTAAAACATGAGTGAAACTTTTGTTTTGATATCCAACTAATCTTACCAATATTATAAATGTGAAAGTTTGTATGTTTGCCTCTCTTTCACGCAAAAACTACTGAACGGATTTGGATGAAACTTATTGAGTAAAATAGGTTATACATCATAGACTACAGCAAGGGCAAATTTATGAGGGGACATGTACCCCCTCCCCCGTTATAGTACATAATTAAAGGCAAATCAGGAACTTAGCATCTTGAAATTTGTAGATAGATTCTTTGTATAGGGCATAAGCTATTAATGAATAAGTAATAATTAAACAGGTAATTCTTTAAAGATAAAAAAATAATAGTACCTCTCTAGACTTAAGTGGGGCCTAGGTCAGGTTGAGTAAGTAATATTTGGAGAGTTAAATAAAAACATATTTAATTAACGATATCACAAATGCAAATGGTCATTGAACGCAAACATTATTTTAATTAATAGACCCAGAAGTTGGAATGGAAAGGTAGCAGGTTCTGCTGAACCCTAAAAGGGACAAATTAGGTCGTGGCTTGGAAGGGATATTACGTCATAGCCAATCTGTTCGGGAGGGAACATTTGTAGCGAGATTCGGCTTCTGCCGTCGAATTTATCATGAATAGAAAATAACAAAACATACTTACGTTATTTAATATATTATTTTTTATCAATTTATAGGCTAAAAAGCGTGATTTACAGAGTAATTAATCTATTATATGATAATATCTATAAAAATGGATGATATCGTACCCCTAGTAAATAATATTAGGATTTTGATTTTGTTTAGTGTCTCACAATTAAATTCAGCTGAAATGCTGTATTTTGTAACGCTAATTTTTCATGAGTCACAGGCAACCAAACTATTTCATTTAAGTAGAATAAAATCATCCATAATCACCTTTATGCCCCATTTGATTCTGATTTAAGTAAAACCCGATATCATTTCTTTCATGAGAAACATTCCCACTGAAATCCACTAGTTTGACATCTACAGTACTGTGCGAATTTATGTGAACACGTGATAATAATACAACTTTTTCGCGGTTTGCAACAAGTTTATTTGCTAAATTGGTGGCTATTTTGTGTTCGTGTTTTGTCAATCAGTAAGTTACGAGACACAACAAAGCCAGATACGCGTTAAATTTTGTTATTTTTTAGAACTACAGTTTTTTTTGCAGACGTAAACTTAACTAAAGTTTTTTGTTTCTTATTTTTAAATGTGGACATATCTCCGAAAAAAAACTTGTTACTTTGAGTGTACACACAGCAATGACTCAAAGAGGCACACATCAAGGGCTATAATTAAAGCAAGACTTAAAAAAATTTATTGCAGTACAAAAGCATAGCTGATTGAGGCAATAATTCAGACATGGCTCAGAGACACGCAAATATCATAAAATTGTAAAAAAACCTGTTGATTCTATGCCAAATTGTGTACAAGAAGTTAAAAAAGTTAAGGGAGCACACATCTCGTACTAAAAAAAACTTTTGTTATTGTAATTATTTTTGTGTATTTTTTCCTTTAATTTATCACTTGTGTTCACATTAATTCGAACAATACTGTAGCTTCATCTTCTCTCTCGATAATCCTTCAAGGCGTGTGAAAAGAAGATGGCCTAGTGACTTTCTAGCTGAAATCTGTTACTTAAGTTTACAGTTAGTATTTTCACTCATTGGCTATACAAATATAATAGGGTATATAAAAAAAAATGACCGTTTTATCAAATTCTAGAGTTCAAAAGTCTGTAAATATTTTATTGTTATTTATGTATATATTTTTAATGTTATTAATTTACCAACACATAATAATCCTTTCAGAGCATTCTCTGAGCTTGCCTACGAACACTGAACTTCTTCAAAAACAGTTTAGTTATTAATTTCAAAGAAGAAACATGACAGTGTCCTACGAAATTCTCGTAATCTTATGACATTACTGGAAACAAATTTCACAGCCGCTGAAGCAACTCTGGAAATTATTAAATATGAAGGGGGGGAGTGTCCTTGACCAGCGCACTGCACGGGATTGGTTTGAAAAATTCAGCAGTGGAGATAAGACGTTGGAAAGGAAGAAGGGCTCCGGGCGACCAATAATGGATATTGATGAGGTTCTGAAGGAAGATGTTGAGTCAAATCCGTCCACAAGTACTCGCGTACTTGCCAGGGAGTGTGGTGTATCGAAAGATATATATATATATATATATATATATATATATATATATATATATATATATATATATCATAGAAATAATAATACAAATATTTAGTTAAAAAACGTTTTTTTTTATTTTTTATACACCTCATTATATAATCATACATTCACAATAATATATTATAATATACATTCATAATATTTATTTGCATGGGTTAATACAGCTGTAAATTTCAATAAATAGATTCTTAAAAAGATGTCTACGTCATTAGTAATTTAAATATTTCTAGTAAAAACGTAAGTCTTGTAATATTTAAAAACAATATCTAAAACTATAGTTGAATATAATTCAATGTAATATTTTAACATAATTGCCTAAGAAGAAAAAAAAAATCTATCATTAAAAATAAAGATTTCAGTCACGTTGTGTATGGTTAGTTCATTTTCAGTTTCATCATAATTACTAATGTAAGAGCAAAGTTCAGATTTCCACAATTGACTTAAGTAAAGATACTGATAAATGGAAGAAATGGTAATGAAGATGAACAACCGTTTATTATTCGAAATTTGTTCTATAATCTGGATTAAGTACGTGATTTTTGAGAATCGACGAAAGACAGGATCTAGCATTCTAAAAACAGTATTCACTACCTTTCGGTTACCACAACCTTGGATCGAATTGATTCGGGGCACTGATGGTTTTAGAAAGGAAAGTTCTTAGAGCAATCGTAAAACTTCCTCATTAGACTTATATACAAATAATGCTAAATTCATTATAATTTATAGTAATTGGGAATATAACGAACATCTAATAGGTTAAAATGGTTTAAGACTATAATAGAAATAAATTTATTGTATGAAAAAAAAAACCTGTACCACTACAATCCATGAAGGATTATGGCCATCATTGTTTGGCAGAGACTTTTTCTAAGACAATGGTTGTCCAGGAAGGTGAGATTACGCTCTACCACAATATAGTCCCTAATTAAAGGTACCCCCTTTATAGAGACTGGACAAGTCTGCAGATTCCACAGAGTCCACTTATCACAGTTAACAGATTAAATAATTTATCTGTCCCAACCAGGTTTTAACCCGGGATCCTTAGCGTAGCAACTCAGCGTTCCACCATTGAGTTACAACGCTAATTTATTTTTAATTCAATAAGTAATATTTAACATTAAAATTGGATGAAGAAGTCTATAAGAAATATTTGAAAAATAATTTTCTTATTAGCATTGAATAGATGAAATCTAATCTAGAGGCTGAAGTTTCCCAGCAGTTTTGTGTATCCTGTTCTCTTACCTATTCTTGCTGAAAAGATTGCGTTTGAACGAGGTCAAGAATGTTTTATCTAACTCAAGATCTTAAAGGCATAACTAATTCCATCTTAAGCTCATCCTAATTGTTATGCATAGTGAGAAGTAAACTGATATTTTTTTTTTATAAAGAATAATGATATATTTTTTTTTTATAAAGCCATGATTTAATGTATGGAAACGGTGTATTATTGTAATAATACGTTCAATTTTAATGATTGTTATCTTTATAATTTACATACCATAATATGTAATGTTTTAAACATTAATTCAATTTAGTTTTCTTGCGTATTTTATTTATTTGGGTGTGTAGTGGCTCAGACTGTAGAGCGCTGAGTTGCTGTCCTGAGGGCCCTATGTTCAAATCCAGTTGTAGCAGATACGTTATTTAATTTGCTAACTGCCACGAATAGACCGTGTAATATTTGCACAATCTCCAGGTGCTCACCCAGCCGCTGTAATGTAATTACCCATAATTGGTGTAAAAACCTGGCGGTTGATCCTGTGGGAACTGAAGGCCCTCCTAGGGTTCATCCAGTATCTACAAAGTGGGTACCCATAATTGGGGAAAACCTGGCGATTGAACATGTTCTCGAAAAACCATTGTCCACGAAACAGTACAGTCTCTACCAATTCTTTAAACAGGAAATTTCGATAATTCAATCTTAACAGAATACATTCTCACTATATTAAGAGTTGTGTAAAATTGAATTTATTTTTAAAAATAAATCTCATAAATAACGGTTTTATCTTACAGTAGAAATTACCATATTTATGGCGTAATCTTTAACATAATATTTTAGCATCATATTGTTACGTTCACAGAGAGAAAGACAGAAACAAGGGATTAACGTCTTGAGCCCGTCGGCGGGAGAAGTTAAGATTGGATTAGAACCTTCTCGAACATTCCTTTGTCGGAAGAGATTAAGAAGGTTCTCGACAATCCCAGAACAGTCTCCCTCTACGTCCGTGTTCTAGAATGTTCGGCCTTGCCTATTTAAATACCCCTTCGCCTCGAGAAAGGCAGTCAGAGAGTAGACCAGGCACTGTGATGAACTTGTAATAAGTGAGTGTCAGTGGGATAAACTATTCAGTGTTGAACCGGCAAGTGTAATAAGTGTATCAGTGGACTGTGACGGTCTTGTGAGTAATAAACCGTTTCTGTTTATTACTGTGTGTCAGTTTGTTATATTTGGAGATTCTTATGGTCGGTGGGCTTTGATTAGTGAACTGTAAGTGTTAATTAGTAGTTGTAAATTGTAGTGTAATTTTTTAGTATTCGTACAAATTTATGTGAATAGTTAAGGTATTTATAGTAGTAATATCTAATATTGTTTTAATAATTAAAAAGGCCAATGTTTATAAAAAATATTTAGAATATTGTTATTGTAAATTTATACTAGTCTAATAATTTAATTGTTAATAGTTTAATTGTATTCTTTTTGCCACTTTGTTAATAAATATTAGTATCTTGAATTTAGGAGTAGTTTAGTTCATTTTCATACCCAGTAGCCCGTAACAATATTAATCGAAATTTTGTCTAAAATAAAATCAACCTGAGATGTGTTTCGAAACAATAAGCGATTTCAGTTCAAAATGCCCGTGGTTTGCTGTTTCCCAACAAAACTTTGTGTGCTAATATCCACATCATTTGTAACTACGAGCTTTCTTCAGATTCCATTATTCAGATGATCAACGGAGTCTACTTTTTCGTCACTAATGAATAGTCATCCCTGTTATAAAATAGGAATATAAGAATATTTCAATTTTTTTTAAAAATGTGTAATAAAATTTATGATATGACTAAAACAAGTTATTCCTCAACAGTTCAATCGCGACTAGTCGGGTCAACCGCGGCTTGCCAACTTTCACTTTTGTACTTCACCGCAATCCCGGGCCTCCTTCACTTTAGCCATTTTTATCCAACTGAACTCTACATTTATTTTTTTACAGCAGAATAATAATAACAATACGTTTATTTGCTAAAGAGGAATATTCTTAAAATAAAAAGATAGAAGCGAAATTACTGTACCTCGTCAAATAAATCAACGAAACATACTATGTAAAGTAAAACCAGCTCGAATAGACATATCGCTCCTTCAAAAAAACGAGATAAATCAAAAATTGGCATTTTGATTACATTTTGCCTTCAGTAGCAATAGTATTGATAGAAGCTTTGTTTATTCAGGAACGCCATATCTGATATCCCATTTCCTACATGTATTTTTATGATTTTTTAATAAAGTTATATTTTGAGTTGTATCATGTTTGAACTTGAAGTTTTTTGGGAATAATGGATAACTTATATGATGAATAATAATGAATAAGTTAGAATAAAAAAATTAAAAGCTTTAAAAAAATTGCTAATGATAATAAGCTTCAATACCATCATTACAATATATGCATATCGCACCTATCATAGAAGGATAACAATCAAAGTTATAAATAATCGAGAAAATAATTTATTTTTTTTTAATGAATACACTAAAAATGTTCATATTATTGTGAAAAATCAGATCCTTCAGTTCATCGGTTCGAATGGAATTTACAAACTTGACGAAATAGATAAATTTATACATTATTTTACAATTTAAAATAAAACATCCAGCAAAATGTCCTCTCTGGAATACATAGTAACTAACAAAAGATTAGTATTTAGGGCATTAATAGTATTCCAAAATTTTATGGGATATAATTTATTATTATTAAATTTAGTATTAAACATATGATTTTTGAGTTATGCATAAACATTTTTCTAGATCGATCGAAAAATGTACATTGAAATATCAACCCGATCCTCCTTATGTAGGCGTAGGAACTTAAAAATAGGCTCCTTCATAAGAGAGCATTCAGAATTACATAATACATGTTCATTTTATTCTATTTGTGGCTTTAATGAGTAAGTTGATATAATATTTATTCCGTATTATAGACACTTTCCATATTATATCTATCTGAGACCAAGAATAACTTTTTATCGCAGGATCCAGTTTCAGTGTCAAGTTTTATGTAGATCAGAACTTCTTAATAAACATTCAATCACCTTAATTTAATATATAAGCAAGTATTGTAAATAAGTGAGTAAAAAGAAAATTTAACATTTAAAGAAATTTGAATGTATTTATTCATAGACGATGTAAAAGTGAAATTTTACACATAGTAAACATAACTCATTTTCGTTAAACACCACTTATACGCTCACTAATGATTCTTACAGATATCACGAGACTGAATTATTCCTAAGACCTTGTACCAGTTTCAGTAAAAATTAACTATAATTTTCACTAATAACCATTTAATTCTATGTGGCTTAGATAGATGCTAAGAAATAATTAGTAAACGGCGGGACTAAATGAATGAAGGAGTCAATATTCATAGTATTAGGTGAATCATTAAATAATATGAATGATATCCAAGTGCCGTTGATAATCGATTGTTATATTATCCAACAGGCACTCATCCAATCGATTCAACAATTCGTTTATTATTATTGAAATTAATATCTGATGCATATATTTTAAATGAGGTGTTTTATGACTGAATACATTTTTATACAAATAAGAAAAAAGGTTTCCAAAGTGAATTGAATATTTTTTGAGAACCACCCCTAAAAAAATCAACTCTCTAAAGTCTTAGAATAAAGTATAACACTGAAAAAAAAGTTTAAGAGGTTTAAGGCTTTACATTTTAGATTTTTTCTTATTGTATTATAATACGTAATTTTTTATTTATAATTCGCTTTTTGAATTTTCTCCCATTATAAACTATAGGTTAATCTCAAATATTATAATATAAAATTAACGGTTTGTATAATATTATAATAGTCCATTTATATTACATTTATATTTTTGGAATACTAGAATATTTATTTATTTATTCTCGTGATATACATTCTAAGAACACCAATTGATTTCTTCTAAGAGATAATAAATTTTATCTCCAATCAGAAAGAACTAGTGATCTAGTCACCAGATCCCCCCACTCCTTCCATCTAATTAATGTTCAGAAAATTCAATGTAAAATCCCCTCTTAAAATGCACCTGGTGCAGTAAAAGAGATACAATGTATCATTATTATTATTAATATCTTATTTTTCAAATATTAATAAAAGCCAAAGGGGTTAAGAAAGAAAAAAATAAATAAAATTTATACTGATTAAAGTTAAATTAAAAACTAATGGCATGTGGAATATTTAAGGTTAGAACATGGAAGAGACTGTACTGTTTCTTGGACAACGGCTGTTCAGGGAGTTGAGTTGTCCTATATCACGCTCAACCGCCAGATTTTTACCATAATTTTGAATACCTGCTTTACAGAGGCTGGGTGAGCCCCAAGAGGGTCCCATAAGATTCACCTCTGGCCTCGAACAGATTTAATAAAAGTCTGTCAAGGTCCGGGATTTTCCAGAACCTTCGGCACGGCAACTTAGTGCACTAGCAACTCTACCATTAAGCCACTCTGCTTCTCATAATATAATATCTGGAAAATCATTACCCTCAAACTAGCCCATCTAATCTTTTTAGATAGGTATGCTACCACAAGAAGTATCGAATCTCATTTAATGCACCATCTACCGCCACAAAGTGTCACTGTAAATCGTTTTTCCTTCCGAGAAGCGAAGATAATTGTAGCAAAGATAATAGGAATCGGAATAGGATCCAGCAATGAGACAGAGACAGCCGGAGGACTAATTGTCGACTACTGGCAGGACTACAATGCAGCATTCCTCTCCTCCATTGTTCTTCTTGCACTTCTTTCTTTTGCCTTGCCTAACGAATGGGCGGGTAGGCGAGTAGATTTACATCTCTGCTACTCGCATACTGATCTTGTACCGCTTCAAATTCCAAATGTCGACTTCTTTGAGAACAAGAGAATCCAGTTGTCTTTATCTTGTGATACATGAATAATAATAATAAAACACAGCGAAACCGTTCGATGCCGATACCAGCAATCTCTGCATACTTCCGTCCACGGGCTACTACACAAACCCGAATCCGCATGATCACTCTAAACGCAATCCTCCCAGCGCTTGTCATTTTTTTAGGAATACCTTCTACTACTTACCAAGCCCAGCAGCTTTACTTTGCTTTGACGCAATCACGATATACTGTTTCACACTATACTGATCTATATATCAGTGATATACGGATAGTTTAATTATTTTTTCAATACCTAAAATTCAGATAACTATTTCATATTCTTAGGGAAGAATCCATCCAATGAGCATAAATAATCAAACCTCTTGTGTTTGCTAAGACAAAAAGGGGGTATTTCGTTTAATAGACGTACCGGTTATATTTTATACCTGATACATGGTATCTAAGGAGTTAAAATAGTATAACTGTTATTTAAGTAGTTAATTATGTTACCATCATATATTACCTAAGATATTGTTTTAATTTTGACATTGATCCTGAACATATTGAATATATTCCTTTTAAAGGAACACATACAGGACATTACAAAGTGATGATGCTCTTGTGTTTCTACAGAGTCAAAGTATCATTGCTAAAACTAAGGTATGTACGAACAGGCATCAAATGAAGGTACAACTCAACGAAGAAAATCATCCAAGTGGTATTGATACAAGAGGCATAATGCATAATGTCTGTACGAATTTTAAATGGAATAATTTAAGTGGTTTGAGGAGTGCTTGTTCCAAAATTTATTAGAGCACATCACTGAATTGTTTTCTGAGATTTAGATCTGTTTATTGTTTTATATTTGAAGTTATCTATTAAAATAAATGTGCTTTTTTTAAAGGAATGAGTAATTTTTTTTTACATGTTTCACTTATAAAATATAATAGGCATGCCTTTCGATAAAAGACCCCCTAAGGCGTTATGCAACACGAGTAAAGATAACTCATAGACAATGTACATGGTATTAATATAAAATAAAATATTAAGGTGGCCAGAAAAAAAATTCGATACCACCATTAAGCCTCGAATCTCGTCGAAACCCGAATCTGCAAGATCAACTTTATCACGATCCTCTCACTCACGCCTCTGTCTACCCGTGATTCAGCTCTCATTAACTTTTAATGGATCAGTTCCCTTGACAAGCGAAGCTTAAAATGTATCAAGTGAGACGATATCATTGCTGAAGTTATATTTACTATGCGAAACGGTAATTTTATCCTCTTGAATTCTTCTGTAAATATATTCTTACTACATTTATATGTTTCACGTAATACCTTCTTTGGGAACGTTTTAAGCATATTAATTGCTTTAAATTTCTCACATCACACTTTTTAATTATTTGTAATTAAAGCCAATGTAAGCACTGCTTAAAACCAGAGATGGTGTGACAACTCAATAAAACGTCACATCTGAGAATACTACAATCATTCCTTTTGAAGCGTTGTGTACACTGTATATATGCAGAGCCCCTTATGTATATCTGGAAATAATTGTTATCGAAATTGGTATTAAATATTACCTATTTTATATTACTAAGGCTACCTTGTTCATACATTTCACACCTCAGAGTTGATAAAACTAACAATATCTGTGCAAAGATCTATAAATCATTATTTCTCTTAATTTAACCTTTATTTCTTTTCCTATTTCCTAAGGAGAAAAAAATCTTTCTTATTCAACCCCTTTAATCTACAAGCCTCCGCCAAATCCTTAAGCTCTTTTTTATGGGATAAAAACTTATGAATCCTGAGTAGAAAAGGGTGTATTAAAATAGTTGCAAAGTTAAATTAAAACCAAAACTAATTTACGTAATACAGGTTTCAATGGATCTTACTGAAATTTTTAACGCCTGCATTTATTTTACAGAATATGCAACTAAATATACATTTGCATCAGAAACATATATTTGCAGATTTTTGACGGAATTAATATCGTTAGAAAATTGTAGAACATATTAAATACATAATTGACATAAATTAAATTTTATAAAAGACTGTGAATAAAAGTGTTAGTATCAAGATAGTAGTTGACATACAGCAATTAACTGGAGTCTATTAAAATGATCTTTAGAAATCTTAATTAATGTAATAAATAAAAAAAAATTATACTACAACGCATATATGACATGAGATCGCTATGCAGTACTTGGTAAAGCTTGTACCTCTTCTAAGCCAACGATTACGTACGGGAGTTTGTTGACCGAGATTAGGCTTAGAAGTCTAGGTTTTCCTTCCAACCAAGGTTATTATCTTTATACAGGCTGGATGAGCCCGAAGATCCCAATGTGCCGATCTACGGTAGGTTCCGGAGTAAAAAATGTATTTATTTTTTAAGCCACTATTGCTGATTATTATGCCTTTACACCCGGCACTGTTTGTCTTAACTAAGCATTTGGAAAATATTAGGAGTATACAAACATATATAAATATGTTGTCGGTTCAAAAGCAAACCGCTTTCTAGCTAGGCTTTGTTTCAGAACAGCTGGGTAACGTACTGCTGAAACATATGGTTTCATGGCCCCAGGCAATATACATTGATTAATATAATAGCAACATATAACAAATAATGAAAAAAAAACTTACAAAATATAGTCAGCTTTAAATTTTCAAGAGAAACTATGGTTCTGACAGCATACATACCTGAAAAAATAAAAAAAAAATATTAGTAAAAATCAGACTTCATCATAAACATACTATAAATGATTAAACTTATTGGTTTCCTGAGAGAAGCCTAAAATTATCGGATTTTTTGTTAACCGATTAGTTTTGAATTTATTATTAATATATTATTAGTCTTAAATAAAATATTATGTTTAGTCTAGCAAAGTCACAACATAGTTTAAATAAAATTTGGATTAATTAGTTATAATAATAATGTATTAGATGAAACTTAATATAATGAGTCGTATATATGTTTTTAAATTTATTCTACATTTACACAAAAACCTCGAATTGCAATTGTATCATTTTATAAGATAAGTTTTCATTTAACTATTCGTTATAATGTTTTAAGCATATTTAATCATCTGAAAAATTGTCATTTTCAGTTCATTTTACATATACATGTTATTTAGTAAACAGTCTTAGATAGCCCCCGTTGGTCTGCAGTGGGAGAAAAACTTGCCGGTGGGCGTGATCTCGGTCAAATCACCTCCTTGCACAACCGTTGTCTTAGGTACAGTACAATATCTACCTTTAAGACAGTTTCGACAGGTTTGTTTTCTTGTTTTTTAATATAAAAATCGAAGAGTTCAGTTTATCCCGGAAACGCCAGAGCAACTTTCTCCAGACCACACGTATGTAAGGGTCAAATGTAGTTTTTGACTTCTTTGTCTTTCTGTACACAGCTTTACTCCAGAAAAGACAAAAATAACTTACTACATTCATTATATGTAATAATATGCTGAAGAGGTTCTACCTATGATATGATATTTAGAGTTTTATTGTTGAACTAAATTTTAGCAATTTTACTAAAACGATTTAAGACTTTTAGAATGATTATTAGTAGCACATTTATTACTATTTAGTAGATTATTACTAATATTTATTAAAACAAGTTCAACATATCTTGGTATATTAAGCACAGACAATATTAAATTTAAGTATTAATAACTGTTCACATCCTTCCAAAACTTGTAAACTTTAATAACATGTCAATTTAATATTTGTTTATTTTATACTAAAGCTTATGATATCATAAGAGGCAGAAATATGTACAGTTTGATCGGGTTCTTGTCATTTTTACACGTGTCACTCATTCTTGTCATGTGTCAGTCAACTCTGTTAAGCGTCGTATTCAAGTTATAATATGGCATACATTTAAGACGTAACACTACAACAGTAGGTATTTGAATAGAATTTCTCTCTTGAACGATAAACCGTTCAATATTTTTTTTTAGGGTTATGACTGCCTTTTGAGCACCTTATGCGTAATAGTCTGTGAGTATAAGTAGAAATCATGCATAAAAATAAAATTAATGCAATTGTTTTTTTTCTAAAAAAACTAGGAGCAATGCTAAACTTGGATCACAGCCAGCACTTCATTATATAACTTATTATGATCAGTACATACAAGGCAATCTAAAAAAAAAATTAAATTAATAATCGTTAAAAATGCTAATTGTGTTATATAAGCGAAAGTTTTCTTAAACATATCCAACACCAATTGTAAACAAAGGAAAAAAAGAAAATGCTGATGAATACAAGAATAATTACCTATCTGAAATTTACTTTTTTTGATTTAATCTAAAAAAGTTGTAGAATACATTTTTTTATGATTTAGCTAATTAAAACATTGTCAAAGACAGATTACTTAGGAGCAAAATTGCCAATTACAATTCAATAAAATAAAATAAAATAAAAATAAAATGTATAACAGTTTAATTCGTTTAATACCGGAAATAAAAAGTTACTATCAAATTGAGATAATTTGGAATATTTTTTAAAAATAAAATAAATAAGAAAAGTTATCAATTACGTTTTATGACTCCTGTCTGAGAATTTTTCGCACAATTTGAGTCATAAATTGCAAGGAAGTTTAATTCTGGCTATCTCATATTCCTTATTAGAGGCTCATTTTCCTCAGGGCTCAGGGATAAATTTATCACGGCGATTATCATGGAAGGGCGGGAGTTGAGCCCTTGCTGCTGAACTTTATCAGGGCGGGAATTCACCTGGCGGCTTATACTTTCTTATCATTAACTTCTTCCCAACTCTGATTTATCTCCTTCAATTAAAAGATGCGAAGAAAGTTCGAGCTTAAGTTAAATAAAACTAAGTTATTATCTGAAGAGTTTCCATGTGCGGATTAAGGAAGTGGATTATAGCGACAAAAGCTTATGTCATCATAAAAGATACCTATCATAGTTTTCCTGAAAAATTATTCTGAAAAGTGTGAACGATTAAAGTGAGGTTTATGATGGTTTGGTTATATATTTAATGCCACTTTATGCTGCTATAGTTAATCAAACAATGGTAGAGTGGGAGAACCAAATTTCACCTATCCAGCCAGGTATGATTAGGATAGGCATACTAACGAGTACCAGACACCGAACAGGCTGAGGTCCCCCATTTACGTATCTTACGGAGAACGGCATAACTTAGGATTTATTACTCCCTTTGCAAAAACCTGCAGGGCTACGAACCGGTCATCTTGGCTATAGTAGGTTGTTACGCTAAACAATAGGATGGCCATTGCAGCTGCAAATTTCCAATATAATTAAGAAGTTCCACTCCGAAAAACTGGAAAAAATTATTCCAGTAAATATTTAATAGAATAAAAACATCTTAATTTTACTTATTTATGATTAAAAAAAATCAATGAAATATTTTTATATAGTTAAAATCGTAAAGAAATGCGAATACTGATTTTTACTTCGTTATAAATCCTTTAAATTAATTTTTTTTAAAAACCTGTACCACTACAACCCGTGTACGGGTCTTAGGTTCTACAGAACATGTTAGAGACTGTACTGTTCCATGGACAGCGGTTCTGCAAGGACACCACTAGTTCTAGGTCACGCTCAACCGCCAGATTTTCCCCCCTTATTTTGGGTGCCCTGTATAACTGTCTATATTTATAACATTTTATAGAGGTTGGGTAAGCCCCTCTTATAAGAGGGTCCTAGATCTTATATGATCCATCTTCCGCTACAGACTATATAAAAGTCTTGGCCTGCAGCGGGAATTGAACCAGCATTTCCGGCATGGCAACTTAGTGCTCTACCACTGAGCCACTCCGCTCTTTCTCTAAATTAATTGTAAGATACAATAATTTCGATGAAGAAGAATTATTTTTTATTAATATAATTAAGGCAATCTAAAGCCACAGAAAAATGATTAAAACTCTGAAATCAGATAGTGACATTAAATCCGTCTTAATATTTATTCCAAATAATAGCCTATCATAAAGAATACAATTGTGGCTAAAAGAATTATTTGCTAGCTATTTAAAAATAAAATATGATTTATTTTAGTTTTACTGTAGATTTAGCCGTCAATCCTGTTTGTTTTTTGTTGTTTTGCTTTTGCTCAATTCTGATTGCACAATATTTTTGTGAATTAGTTCTGCCGTTTTGTGTTTGTAGCAATGCTAACTAACTATATATGCTAGTCTATAACTATGTGTATACTGGTTTAGGTTTAATTCGTTCAGTACTGCGATAATGTTCTGGAAAAATATGTTTATCGATTTCGAATTCGCGTCTCTAAAATTGTTATAACACTATACTCTTCGTTTAAAAATGAGAATTAAGTTCTCGATTGAAGTATCATCTGATTCTAAATAAAGAATGGATTGTGTGGGTGGAGAGACAGGCAGGCGGACATACTGACGCTAGAGAACGCTTTCTGTCATCCACCCACGACCAGCGTAGGGTAATGGATGTGTTAGTAAAATAAACTGAACATAGGTGGCTTTCAAGTTTATGAGAATAATAGTCTAGGCTGTTTATTTAGGAATGTGATAAAAACCAGAAATAGAAAAACAGGAAAAAACAACTCAAGATAAAAATTTGAAATACATTATGAGCACTGTATAACCCTTTATAATATTGACCTACTTTGAAGAAACATAAGCCATGGGCATCAATATAGTATGAGGTGTATTTTAGATGTACAATTTAATAGCAATCTACATATTGAAAAAAACGTTTATTGCAATAATTATTCCTTAGCGAAAGATTAGAGATTTTTGGTTCCTCGCAGGACTTGTTTTAGATTTGCATAATAAGGGAAACTCATCTTATTGGTATATCTGGCCAATATCTGTCATCCCTTATGCCTTTTGTCGAAATTTGAAAGCAAGAAGTTTTCAAAAATGATTGTCTGTTTCATTTAACACCATTTTATACGGGTATGGGAAAGCGGACGATGCTATACTATCATAAATTTTGCCCATCCAAGTATAATTAGTATAGAGGTCTATGACGAGTATCTGACACTTCAAAGGCTCGGTATTGCCATTTTACGCACCTTTCGTAGGACGGAAAAATTAAAAAAAATGTCTCCCTTTAAAAAAATACAAGAGCCACTTGGCGGGCTGCGATGTTTGGCATAGTAGGTTGTCATGCGAACAAGTATGCTACAGGTAACTTCTATGACTCGAATATTTTATTAGTTTCTTTTTTCTTAACTATCGTTTCAATACTATCGATTTTATTATCCCCTACAATAAGTAAACAGAAACATAACAGAAGAAACAATAAAACCTGCCTTTTATATTTTATATGTTCAGTCTTAGAATCACTGGATTGCGTTATTAAGATATTTATGAAAATAATACCTGAGATTTGGAGGTGACAGAATTATATTTAATTTATCAAAGTTAAGTAAATAATATTCAAAAAAGATTAAAATATTCTAAATATTTTTTGTATTATTGTAGGTAACCTTCCTTTGGATCACAAATTTACAATATTATATCATTATATAGTTATGTAATGAGTTTAAGTATTTTATATTTATATAGTAGAGGGATTATAATAAAATAGGTTATTATATAATAAAAAAATGGATTGTGATGGAGTATCATTAGTATATTTATCCTTTTTTATTAGATACTATTCACCCAGTCTTAATAAATCAGTTACTGTTGGTTTGGCGGTAACCTGTAAATTGATTGCGGCCGATCTTGGACAAATCACCTCCATGCAAAACCGTTTTACATTACAGACACAAGTGTTGAACCCAAGACCCTACATGAGTTGTAGTAGTACAGGATTTTCTTTTTCTTTTCAACACATTTTCTGATCCTTCTTTATTGTCACAGAAGTTAACCCTGAGCCGAGGAGGCTAAGATCTGATTCATTGAAAACTTTTTTTTTTCTATTTCAATAACTTTAATTTTCGAAACATTCTTTTCGCTTAAGTTATGAATATCTGTTCCTGGATAGCCATGACCATTCGACCCTCCCAGGACAACAGAGACCGCTACTTAATTTCCAGTCGAAGGTCGGCTCAAGGATTTCCCGAATAAAAGTCGCTTGTTGTCCACTGGGGCTATTGTGAGGCGGCCATTGTGCACCCGTTTCTATCCGGTTCTTACATGTACATCGATCCAGCAAAGAATCGATGTATTTAACTCGAAGCGTAAAATAAATTTATTATAAAAATAGCAGGGTATCAATTCTTCAGATTGTCCCTTCGAATAAAGTCACAAGGTTTAACTTTTCATTCTTTTTCTATTTAATATTCTCGAAATAAAAATAAACATGAGTTTTAGAAAAATGGAAAAAAGAATGTAATTACGGGAAATATGCATAATTTATGTAATCATTTC
The DNA here is from genome assembly GCA_037127475.1 of Arma custos. Classification (NCBI taxonomy): domain Eukaryota; kingdom Metazoa; phylum Arthropoda; class Insecta; order Hemiptera; family Pentatomidae; genus Arma; species Arma custos. The sequence goes on from CM073764.1 coordinate 71,373,095, forward strand.
TTGATGGAAAACGTTTCAACAAATATACTATCTATACTTCGAAATGTTTGTTGAAAAGGTTATTTCTTGATGAAATGACCACCTAAATATACACATTTCCCATAAATACATTCTTTTTTCCATATCAGAACTAATGATTATTTTTATTTTCGAGATTATTAAAAAAGAAACGAAAAAAAAAACTGTGCCACTACAGCCCGTGAAGGGTCTGGGATCCAGTTCATGGTTGAGGCTGTACTGTTTCTTGAAAAACGGATGTGCATGTAGGTGGTTTGTCCTAGATCACGCTCAACCGCCATATTTTCCCCCTTCCATTGGGTACCCACTTTATAGGGGCTGGGTGAGCCTCAGGAGAGTCCTAGATTGAATAAAACAAGCTGCCAACAGATTGAATAAAAGTTTGCCAGCGAGCGGGATTTAAAGCCGGGACCAACGGCATGGCATATCAGCGAACTATCACTGAGCGATTCCGCTCCAAAAATGAAACGAATGAAAATTTGACTTGAAAACTCGAAGTGAAAATCTCCGAAACTGATATCAATGATTTTTTTTTCTTACAAAAAAATTTAATAAATAAAAAAACTTTAGTAGACAAATTATCTAAATTTGAAGTAAAATAGTCCCAAAATCAGACGATCATGACAGGGACTGTTATTATCGATAAACAAAATATTTATTTATCGATTAGTAAGCATTTAATGTGTAACCTCGCTGTTGATGTATTTTAATTATGCCAAAAAGGATTGCAAAAAGATTGCTGATCGGGGGATTCCTGATATCACATTTGCATAGAACAGCTCTTTTCTTAGACCAAGCTTGCGAAATTAAGAAATACTCAGCCGGATGAGAGTGGTGTGATTCCGGGGCCGTTAACCGACAACGAGAATCGTCAGGTGAAAAAGTTTAAGATGGCTTCCGGAAGGCTGTAAGTGGCGCTTCATTACACAAATCGCTAGCTGCTACCAACTGTCCCGGAAAAGAAACGGGGAAATCAGGAAAAAATAATTAAAGTGGAACACTGATTGTCTTGTAAAATGTCTTGAGTGTTTAAAGGTTCATTTAAAATCATTGCTTGTAGTCAAACTTAGTTTACCTATGTCACTATACGTTGTTTTTGTGCCTAATATATATATGACTACATGAATTTTATATCAATTATGAATCCTAAAACAAACACTAAGGATCGAAAACGAAAATTATGTTTTTTTCGGTATTGTGCATTTGTATCAACGTTTTTGTTAAAGTCATTTCTTGTCCAAAATAAAAAATATTGACGATACTCAATGTTTTTTCGAAACGAGCTTATGAATAAATTCGTATTTGATGTGGGATCATTCATTGGGGGTTCGATTTCAGTTAATTATTTACAATAATGAACAATTATTATCCACAACGAAAACCTATTTAACCTCTCATTAAAATTAGGGGTTGAGGGTTTCACGAAAAGTCTGCGATTCTTCTCAGAAAATATTGGCCAAAGATATTATTACCAAAGAAATTTGGCGCAAAAGTCACAGATTGGAGACTAAGGGCACCTCAGAAGTGTATTGTGTTACAGATCGAGAATTTCGAAACCAGCTGTGAAGGATAAACTATTTGTTCTGTTAAAAACTTTGGAACGACCTTATGTGATATGGAAATCCTCCCGAAAATTTCGCAGTTAAATTATCTTACTCGTAATATCTACCGGTATTAGTTTTACCTTGAAAGATTTTTTTTAAATATATATTGCCTCGAATGCCTTTTTTAACACGCTTTTATTAGTTTCGCCTGAATCTAGGTTCCTATGTATCTAATGAAATCTTTGAACTCGATTTTCGGCTAGTTCATAACATCAAATTATATTGAAACCTTTCCAAGATCTTCAGGATTAGCAATTTTTCGTACCCCAAGATACGGCAGTGTATTGTGCCAAATTTGTGAGAAAAGCATACGACTACTGGTAGGGTAAAACGGGGAATTTCGTAAATCTTGCAACAAAAAATATGAAATACGAATAGAGTGATGAACAAAAGGATTCATTTTATCGTAAAGGAGATGTTTTATAACGAGTCTCATTTTAACAATATCAATCAATAAAGTATTTCAACGATAATCATAAAGCATTCCACGGTTTTTTAAAATAAATATAAAATTTATAAATAAATTTTTATTCATCGCTTTATTGTTACTTTAAACTTATTGAAAATTATTTTCTACTTGTTTGTAGTTGTTCTTTATTAAAGCCTGGTTTTATTTATTACTAGCTTTTGCCCGTGGCTTCGCTCTCGTGTAATTTGGTCTGCCACATAAAGTTTCGTGAGGGATCATTTTGAATAAGTAATTCAATTATTTTAACAATACTCGTAAGTTACTCGTACATCCAAAATTTCAGATGTCTAACTTCAAAACTGACATATTCCATACAATCTTTGAACCCCTAATATATTAAGGTGGAAACCCTTGGAGGTGGAATTATCCAAATACAAAGCACCTATCGGCAAATTTCAAGATGCCAAGTTCAGCGGTTTCTGCTGTGCGTTGACCGCTGGGTGTGTTAGTCAATCAGGTTACAGAATTATATAAACTTCGCCTGTTTGGTGTCTTGATAAAAAGTAGCCTACTTCCCTATTTCAACCCCTTACAACCTTTTTTTCGCATGAAAAAGTAGCCTATGTCCTTTCTCGGGCTCTAGACTATATCTGTACCAAATTTCATTTAAATCGGCTCAGTAGTTTAGGCCTGAAAGCGTAACAGACAGACAGAATTACTTTTGCATTTATAATACTAGTACGGATTATTATTATAAAAATTATTACAAAAATGAACACGATTAGCTGATACTTCATGTCCACTTCAAACGCGATCCATTAGACGTTCATTATCATAAAAATCAATAAAATTATCATTGAGGTCAATAAAAGTGTCCAATCGGCATTCGGCGATGTAATAACCTGCTTTAACTGTTACTACAGTTCCAATCTCATCAAATGGACCTATTTAATTTCCAAGAATAGCCTGGATAAATATTTGTTGTTCATGGCACAATGATAAATACTCGTACAAAAAGATATCTAACTGGTCAAAGATTATTAATTGTTGAAAGATTCTTTCCTGTTCTATTTATAGCTTATATTGATTCTATTTCTAGCTCAGCAAATTGACGAACTTTTAAATAAAATTGTTTAAACTTATTTTTGTTATCGTAGAAATCATGTGATATCCAAAACGTTAATGTAGTTGACTACGAGATGAATTGTACTTCATATCATAATATTGTCTCAGTCTAAGGAAACCATACGTCATATTGTTTCTAGATAATTTTGTTTGCCTTTTGACATCCCAAAATAAAGGGCATGTTTAATTGTCCTGATAATATCTGATCAGATCTGAAATGTTTAAGAATAAAATATGTTCAAAAATAGAATGAATAAATATTGAATGGAGCAAATGTAATTTTTTTTTAATACAACGAATAATGGTTATGTATTAATGTTTTTAAGAACCAACACGCACAGACAGACACATATACACGATATTAAAAAGTTAAATATACTATTTCCTAATTATTAAATCTCTAAACTCAATGGGATATCCTAGTACAATAGAATAATGCTTTATATTTACACTCGGATTCCTCTTGATGAGAAATGTGGGTGTGTATTCCACTTAGTTTTGATGAGGTGTTCGCACCTAACGGAAATAGATTTGAGACAGTTAAGAGTAATCAAGAGCATGTGAAAATCTCACAAACAATAAGATGACAAAGCATCTCAATTATACTGCTCAAAAACTAGTAGTTTATCTGTAATTACGTCAATAGCAGGATTTAAAAATCGATTATATATAGTATCTGGGAAGCGGAATATCACAGGGTGTACAGTGCTGAGTTGTTATGCTAAAGGCTCCGGGTTCTAATCCGTCTTTGGCAGATATATAACGATTTATTTATTACAAACCAAAATTATTCCTTTAATTCCAATTGTTATAAAAAAGGTGCTGACCTGTAGATCCATATTTAGTCACAGGCTATGGGATATAAATTACTTACTATATCGACATCCACAGATGACCCAGTGGTATCTACAGACCCTCCAGGGGCTGAATCAGCCTCTATAAGGTGGGTGCCCTTCATTGGGGGGAAAATCTGGCGAATGAGCGTGATCTTGTACAAATATCTTCCTGCACAACCGTTTTCCTAGAAACAGTACAGTCTCTACTATGAGCTGAATCCAAAACCCTTAATGAGTTATATTGATACAAGGTATTAATAAACATTATGGATTTATAATATATAAACTCAGGTAAATCAGACTTTGATAGATTTCGCAAAAAGATTTCATTTCAATGAGGAAAAAACTCCAGAATATTTATTTTGTTTCTAATATTATATTAATCTTAATTTGCGTGTTTTTATTCGTTTAACCTTCACATTTAATTCATATATTTTAATTTTACAACCTTTCTGCTTCATAAGTGTGTTTTCTCTTTTAAAATAACATTTTTGATCAGTAACACTTTTGATAGATTGATATTGCATAATTACAAATAGCTAACAATATAGAAGCAGTACAGTCTCTACCATGTGCTGAACCCTTGATGAGTTGTTATGGTGTAGTTTTTTTTGTAATCTATAATTTATTTTTTATTGAATATATATATTTACAATAAAAAAATGTATAGTATACAAAAAAATACATATATAACGTAAAATAAATGTTAGCTATCAACAATCTTCAGTAAAAATATTATTTAACATAGCCCAAAAATTACCATAACATAAATGGCTAATTACCAACAAGCAGCTTATTCTTGACAACTATCAAGCATTGTGACATAAACCTAACAATAGTGAAATACAGCCATGATTCATCGAGCACTAAAAGAAAAATCCAAACGCTTCTGGAATTTTAATAGAATACTAATATTCTGTCCCCGATTCTGAGGAAGAAAGTGTCTAAATGGGTTTGGCATATGCCCAAAGAAATCGGCTGAGGACATCCAAGTAGAACAAAATATTCCACTGCCTACTCGCCGTATATTTTCCCTTTCCTCCGCTGGGAATTCCAATGAAGGTTTCATAAAGGAGAAATGACTGATTAAATTGTAAAGCTCATTATCTCACCCCCGCCATTGAAGATAGGATTACAAATATTTTTATTCCAATATTCAATAATGAAATGTTAAAAAAAAGGTAATAGTTATTATTTTTGAACCATTAAAGCGAAGAGCTCCCATCTCTATAAAGTGGGTACGCAAAATAAGAAGCAAAATAAAGCGGTTGAGCTTGATCTACGACAAATCACTTCCCTGCACAACCGTTGTCCAAGAAACAGTACAATTCTACCATGTACTGAACTCCAGATCTTTTTGGGTTGCTAGGAAATTTTATTTTATAAGAAAGAGGAAAGTACTTTTTGTTTAATCTTGTCTTAATAATTTTCAGATTTAAAATAAAAAAATGCTTTATTATATACAGTTTAAAAATAGGCGTAAAGGCCTTAGGTCATCAACGTCCTAACACTGTTTTTTCATGCTTAAACCAACTGGCATAATTCTAAATTATCTTGAAATCATAAATTATATTATTATAATTAATATATATAAATTAATAATTTAAATAATTAATACAACATAAATAATATACGACAATAGCTGTATTTAGTATTAGTTCCGAAATGCATAATACACAAGGATTGTTGTTATAATCTATAAGTAAAATCCCTATAACTATAATGATATTTTTTATTTAAAAAAATAATTTATGAAAATAAGCTTCATAAATCCATTATTCAAAGGCTTTTTTCGGGTTTCGTCCATGTCGGTAAATTCGTTTCGCTGTGCATGACCTCCATCGGTATTTATAATTGTTCGGGGCCGGAGGTGTAGTCTATTCTTTCAATAATATCATTACCATAATAAGCAGTAATGATATAACTAAACAATATTTAAGCCACATTGAAACCGTATGCTAAAGACACCGTGTTGACAGTATCCTACTTGGATTCATGTTATGGCACGAATCCAGAACTGTGTCAAGCACACGATTGGATGTGTGGCAGCCGTTTAATAGAAACCAGCGGATCCTTGATGAGACGGATGCGAGAGCAGAGACACGGCTAATTTGGACGACAAGCGAGCGCCTCCTCCAGAGGCCAAACAGGAGCCTCTTAATATTCCGGAGAAGTCTGAGGCACTTGGCATTCAGCAACGCGCCTAGACAACAGCGACTGACAACACGGTCCGTATCCATCGGGCGAGCTTCTCGAATTGCTTCCTCGCCTAATACAATAACGGAAAACTAAATCAGCTACTTCTTCTAATCAAGTCGGCCACTTTTGTTATTGTTCGAGGGGATCGTTACAATTAACGAACGGGAGATTGGAAATCGAATTTGGCTTCTTCCGAACAATGCAGTTGGTCCTGTTCTCTTTGAAGGAGAATAAAATAGTCGAACATGAAATTGTTTCTTCGTTTAATTGACGTAACTTTTACGCTGCAGTGGTTAATTGGAAGATACCCCAATGGGAGTTCTAAATGTTGCCTATCTAGGTTTAATTAGGATAGGGATTTTTTTTTTAGTACTAGAAATCGTACAGGGTTCGGGACCCCCATTTAATGTTAAGGCATTTACTCCCTTTAAAAATCTAAGGGCCACCTGCCGGGCTACGAACCCGCGACTTTGGGCTTAACAGATAGTTATGCAAACCACTAGACCACAGGTTACTTGATTGATGTAGAATAACTAATTACAATAAATTCCGAAAACTAGCTTATCTCCAAAAAAAAAATATTCCATTTCACCACATTCATATATCGTCAAATAAGTCAAAAACCTACATTTTTGGAAAACAGGAAAATCTATTAGTGAGATTGGAATAGTATTAGGACACAAAGAGTGAAAAAGCGCCTCCTGGCAGATTATCTCTGAAGCTAAGGTTGATACAGTTTTGATGAGTGATAAAGAGATATTTACTTATTTCTTTCAAGATCATAACTCAACACTGAAAAACACTGATTTTTGAGTTGTCACTTTAGAAATCCTATCCTATCCTGATTATATTTCGATAGGCAAAATGTATAAGTCCTACTGTACTATCATACTACCTTCCGATTAGCCCTAGTAGCTTATAGTAACGTTAAATGAAACAAACAAAGCACATCAAGTTATATAAATCGCTAAACATCAGTGTAGAGAGCTGAAATTATCAAATTATTAAACATCACTCCAATTATTTTCTAATAACAGGTGACTCAACAAGAATTTCGAGAAAATGTTGATTTGCATAATGATGAATGTTAATTGGATTGCTGAATGATAATAGAGTGTTTTAATTGGGCCTGCGAAACAAACGAGTAGAGAAAGTGGCACTATAGCACTCCACAACAGAATGTCACTCTCGTCATTCAAGGGGGGACAAAGAACTGACGAAACCCTTTGTTCCAATTCGGATTCAAGCCCTTGAAGCTACTGCCACAATGACCTTACGCTACCAAAACTGACAGAGTAGTCCATGGATATTAATGATCACACATCCAATACACAACTCTATTTAGAAGACATCATTCCCATGCTAAGTTGAAAAAGAAGTAGATAGGAGACAAAATAAAGCAATATTTGGTAAATGATATTTATGTATTGTTGAACGGTGTAGAATCTTTGTATTTTCGCCAAAATACTATTGATTTTATAAATGCAAGCTGGTTTACAAAACATCAACATTTTCCATTCTTCTAAACTGATTTCAATAATGAGTTTAGTATTTTTTTCTAAGTTTATAAGTGAACATATGTATTTTTAGGTATATCAATTAATATTTGCTGAACAGGTACGGTCCAAAATACAAAAAATGATGTTGATTGCTTAGTTTCAATATATGAAAAATATGCAGGCCGTCTGTGAATTAATGTACTTTATACTTTTTATAGTACTGTAAGCGGACTTAAGTCATTTTGTTGCAAAATGTAGTATTCGATACTTATGTATTGTTGAATGGCAATTGAAAACTATTGTGAACTGCAAAAATACTTTTGGTTTTATAAATTCAAGCAGGTTTTGAAAACTGAAATTATCCGTAATTTCAAACTGATTTCAGTTTTGAGTTAAATATTTTTTTTAAATTATAATAAATATCTTATTTATAAGGACATTGGGTCTGTTTCGGAAAACGCATGCATATTATTTCTTAAATATCTGTTATTTATGATATTAAATAAAAAACTCATAACAAAACATGCTTATGTTTATAAATAACCTCAAAACAAGACAATTCCAATTAAATTGGAGGAAAAAATAAGCATTTTTTTTGGCACCTGCAAATTTCATAACTCTTCATTGCTTTAACTCGATTTAGTTTTACTTACATTATTTTAGTATGTAATAACTTATTTTATTTATTACAGAGAAGCCTCCATAGTAATCTCGTGTGAATATATTTTTGTTCTAATGCAATAAATCTATTTTTCAATCCATAAACAGGAAAGGATCGAATTAAGTTATGTGAATTATAGGAGAATAAACGACTTCGTAACATTAGAATATTTAATCCGCTATGTGTAATAAGTTAAAAAAAAAATCATGTACCATCCTTGGTCTTGTAACAAGAAGGATCAAGAGGACTTGGCTATTAGATCGTAACCTTGATAGTGTTATTTTTAATTTTTTTTTTAAATTAAGAATAAATATTTTAATTATAATTTATTCAAAAATAATTGATTAAAATTAAATTAAAACTACTAGACGTTCATGATCAAAAGAGAATAACTCAAAGTTTAAAAAATATACCACTATTTCTCTAATTTAGTCAAGCAATGCTTTAAGCTCCTCATAAGAGATATCAAAGAATTATTGTCTACCGTTTAGTATTATCTTAATACAGTTAATTGCTCATTTTTCATTTCGACCTTAATTTTTACAAAAATGTGAAATAAAATTATATTGTTTTTAATTTTTTTTTATTCTGACATCATAAGTGTATATCTATAATGTATGTATAGGGAATAATAGATAATAATATAATGGTTTAACAATAAAAACCCGTGATATGCCACATACTACAATGATACGGTCATACACATAGAGCTTGGCACTCCCTCTTCTATCAGTAACAGTTTAAAAAAAATGGTACCAAGAAATTAGCACCTTAAGGACTATTACTTACGTATCCAATAAAATGGATAATTCAAACATTCTGATCCCACTTCTTAAGGACAGTGACGACCTGCCGGTCCATACAAGATCTCCAAGTTGTCCCATCGCCCTGTGAACGGTACCATGCTCTTCCTTGACAATGCTTTCCTCATTGCTTCCCAGTAAGGACATATGGGCTTATCTAGTAAGCAGCTGAGGTCTAAGCACGTAAGTCTGGGCTTAGCCAATGTTGCAGAATTTAAATGAGTGCCTTGAGGAACAACAGAACCATCTCTTGGAAGCACGTTCTCTGGTTCCTCTTTTTTTCAAATTTAGGCGATCTGGACATAGATTTTTAATAATGAAAAACTATGTAACTTGGTAGTTATTTCATAGTAAAATGTATCAAAACTAATACAGATATATAAAATATATTGTATAAGCTGCCTTAATGTTATATCGAATTTAAAGTCCTACTACACTAGAAAAAAAATCGTTGTTATCGTTTATTGTATTCAATTATTTATTAGGACCTAGTAATTTATTTTAAATTACTTCAAATAAACCTAAACTTCAAATTTCAACTTGTAAAAATCATAATCGTCAACAGATATGTAGTTATTATTAAATTAAATTGCTTGTTTACTGTTCCTATATACAAATTTAATATTAGGAAGCAAATGAGGTAAAAAAAAATTCTCTTAAGTAAGGAGAACTGTATTGGAAAGCCAACATTTCGAACAACAGGGCTTGGGATGGACACACATATCAAGTTTTAACTCACTTAAATTTAATAATTGTTCGCAATCGTTTTTAAATAAGACCAAGAATCTGAGAATTTTTAAATGTGAGCTGCAACATAGTTGATTTATTTACATGACTACTTCAATAATAAAATCTATCACTAAAACTTTGCTTTAAAGATTAAAAAACAAAAAAAATGTTAGAGAAGAAATTAATTGACTGCAACTTCTAATGTAAGGATAGAGATATTTGGGGGTGCAATCAAATGAAACATCAAATAAGTGAATACTTATTTATTGTGTGCCGACGTTTCGACCTACTTTGTATGTCATATTCAGGGCAAATAGAAGGAGCGGCTGCAGAGAACAGTAAATGACAAAAATTGTTGTCAAATTTATAAACGTTTGTATTGAGATCACGCAATCAAGTTTCCATTTAAGTTTCACTACTTTTTTTTTATTTTAATTTTCTTGTTTTTGTAACTGGAGTACATCTTTATTAGTCAATCATTCACGTGAGTAAATTAAAAACCTTTTTCCAGTCATATATTATTTTCTTTATTTTAAAAACGTTTCAACAATTCCATGTCATTTTCAATTTACATTATTTTCAAGTCCTTTAACATTATTTAATTTTAAAAATACTCTCTAAAATTTTTTTTTTTTTTATATAATTTTGTACATTTTCAACCTTTTTGGTTGATTGTCATATAATTTAAAACAAAGCTTAGAGTTATGTGTACTCCATGGTCAATTAACAATTCAAAAATTGTTAATTGACCATGGAGTACACTATAATGTTTCACTACTTGGAAATTAGAAATAATTTATTTTCTAATCCAAAAACAGAAAAGGTTCTGGTCGTATTAATTTATGTAAATTGGGGGAGAATAAATCAGCTTCGTAGCATTAGAAATTTTAATCCGCTATGTATAACAAGTTAAAAAAAAAATGTAGCAACCTTGGTCTTGGAACAAGAAGGATCAAGGGGACTTAAACTACTACATCATGCATGACCTTGATTGTGTTATTTTTAAAAGCTAATATGCAATTAAGAATAAATTGCGTTTTCATTGCCATTTATTCAAAAATAATTTTTTATAGTTTTTTTTTATGATTTATTCAATGAAATTTTCAACTCTATTATACTAATACAAGTAAATAGAATGAATGTATACATTGACATGAAATAACAAGTAGAGAAAATACCCAGTGGTAGTAATCAAATAGCTCAACTCGGAAGATCACGAGACCATCTTCTTTTCAGGAGGATTATCAAGAATTGATGAGGTTGCTAGGTTTGAAACTAGTGGGTTTGAGTGGGAATGACGTTTGTGATAAAAGGATTGATATCGGATTCGAGCCAAATCAGCAATAAATATAATGGGACATTATGGTCATTATGGATTACTTTGTTCGTAAAAAAAAGTTACGACTTTTTTCTTATAACTAAATCCTTGAAATAACAAAAAAGTGTTACATAAAATAAGGCGTTCAAGATCAAAAAGGTATAACTCCAGATTTTCAAAATTGGCTTTTCGTTAGCATAGCCAAGCAATGCTTTAGGCTCCAGAAACTTCATGTTCAGAAAAGTTCAAAAATAATCAGAAAAGGTGGTAAAATATCGTTTTAGACAAAATTTCTTGATAAGACTAGTGAAAAATTTGAAAAAGTTAGTTATTGAAAAGTATTGAATTTATCCTTTAATGATCCTGAACACCTCATATGTTGGATGATATCATTGTTGGACCAGTTTAAAAATCTATCGTATTTGTGTCTAATATTTAATAAAATTTAAATCTGCATATAATTACATATGATAATATCCGCCATAGCAATTTGTAATATAATACCATTAATATTAGACATGTAATATAATAATATAATATTACTCATGGTATATAAGACCGATCAAAGGTCATGAAATTAATAGGCGAGATCAGGGCCGCAACTAGAATTTTTGCCTAGAAATGTCATGAATTTTTGCTGTTAGAAATATCTAACAGAAAAAGTACTTGTATAACATCCAAGTTTCGCAGGTTGCATAATATCTAGTGTGTCTAAGACATTATAAATCAAAGGGTTTCTGCAATCAGGATCTTTACTTTTAGAAATTTCGAGGATGCTCATCTTTACCACTTCACGAAGATAAAGTTTTAAGCTAAATCATAAAAGCCACATCGAATACAAAAGAAGAAGGATAGTTCACCATAAATTACCATCATGTGAATAAAGCAGTACCTTTATTCCTTCTTTAAGGTCTTCATGAATGAGAACTATGGCGCTCGATTATCCAACCGGTCCTCAAAGCAGTAATACGGCAAAGAGGAAGGGTTGCGCAAGAAGTTGAGGACCGTGCCGAAAAGTGAACAAGATTGGCCAAGGGTCTTGTGCCTCAGAGAGATAAGGGCGGTATTATTTACGCCACAGCCGGGCACGTGTTTTCGAATGTGATCCGCGATCAAATGGATTTATTCTCCTTGCGGGCGTGGGCGAAAGATATTTGTTAATGGCGTCGGCCATGAAAATTTCCTGTTCAGTCTCGACATTTTTTTTGTTATTTCTTACTTCAGTATCATTATATTTTCTTTAACATTGAGAGTATTCTCCGTGATGTTCCTAAAAACAATAATATACTAGTCTTAATAAAACAATTACATGTAACTAATTCTAAACTTTTTATATAAATCAATCATTATAATCGTAGATTCTATGTTATTCCTGATAGAAATAAGTTGTACAAAGTAATCCCGTAGATAATAAAACACGTCTTCCTGTTTAACTATAATGATTGTACCGCAACTCGCTGGTGCTTTTTCTTACAGATTACGAATAAGAAAGTCCACTGCACGGGGCATTAAGTAAGTGGTACGTGAAATACATCTGTATTTTATCTTGTTGTTGTTAAAAAAAAATCATGAAAAAATATTAGGAGCATTACCTTTATAACATACAGATTATTATTTAAAAAAAACCTGCACCACTGAAACCCATGAAGTGTATTTGGTTCAGTATATGGTAGATACTGCACTGCTTCTATGACAATACTTGTGCAGTGAATTGATGTCCCAGATGACACTCAACCGTCAAATTTTACCCCCCCCCCCCATCTTCATAGAAGTTGAGTGAACCTCTGGATGGTCTGTAGAGAGCACAGGGTCTATCGATGGCTGTTAACAGATTAAATAAAACATATGCCACAGCCAGATTTGAATCAATAACTTTTAGTTTGGCAAATCAGCACTCTACGCACTGAGCTACCCCACTCCTGATTAATTGGAAAAAACGACAATTTTTATGTTACACTTTGCATTGTTGTTATGTCTTTCAACTCATAGTAGAAAATTAAAAATACGTCGATTAAATCTTATTAATTTTTTTACAGCGATTTATAAGCATGATGTATTTGAGATTTGTGCGGTGTTGTACTAAAATGAGGGTAAAAGTCATTGAACTGAGATTAAATAAATATATATTACATTTTTTTAATTTGAATTTAGTATAATTAGCTTAACTAAGGATAGTTTGCATGAATGTATCCATAACGCGCCAGATTTTGACAGAATTTATTGCTATAATTGAAATTTTATCTTCTTTCTTCGAAAAGGAAAAACCCATTTCTTCGATTGAGTAAAGCAAAACACATATTTCAACTGTAATTTATAATATACCCTTCAAACACAATAAATCAAAAAATTATTGGCCATACATATTTTAACAATTATGCTGGTAAAGTACTAATCATTAATAAAGTACAAAAATTTAAAAAATATTTCAAATTTTATGATTGAACATTAATCATCTTCTCCATTTTAGGATTACAAAAGGCCTAACGAAGAAACTTTTACAAGTAATATTACATTAGATTTAGACATTTTAGTATTTATGATAGAGTTGTGGTTTTGCCGTAGACGGAAAAAATATATATTCACCAAAAACATAACGTAAGCATGCCTAAAGTCTTCTTATTAGCTTACGAGGATAGGAAGTCTGGTACAGAACGGTTATGCTTTCGATTTTTACATTAAACAATTTTCAATAGTTAAAAAACACGTTAAAAAAACTACTAAGAACCTGAACCGTGAATTGACCATAAAAAACTCATAAGGTTGATATCCCCTCCCCTGTATTGAAGGTATACTAGCAGTAAGTTGGGCAACATCACACCCCAAGTTGCGTGTATGTAAACTACTATAAGCTTACGTAACGTTTTATTGTATCCTCCGAACAATATAGAAATACGTAACGAATATCATACTCACTGGTAGTCGTATTGTTACCGGCAAGTGGTCCTTAAATAACCCAGTTACCAAATAAAACCTAAAGGGAACAACATTTTTTCGTATAACTATAACTTCATAAATTATAAGTTCTTAAAAACAAAGTGTGGAATCTGACGTTGACATGCAAAACGTATTCAGTCATGACAATTTAATTTTGCATGGGAAGCAAAAAAACTGTTTTGACAACTGAAAATGAATGTTTCAAGTGGAAAATAGTAACTAACGTGCTATTAGCATGATTAATTACTATCATTAAAAAAAAAAGACTGAAAAATGATTATTTTTGAGTTATTAATTTTTTCATGCCAACGCCTCAATTATACGTGCATCTTATCGCCATTTAGGCAAAATCTGACTAAAAACCAAAAGATAAAGAGCATACCATATCAATGACCTGAAACGTAATACCCACAATGTACCAAAATTAAAATGTTTAACACAGTTACAGTACGAATTTTTGCTATCATTAAATATTAAAATAATTGAAGCCAATGAAAATGTTTAATGCGGGAATAAATGAAAGAAGGTGATCCACCGATCACAACTAGAACCCAGTATAAAATTATTGCTTATAGTATTGTAAGACATCTTTTATATTTTAATAACCTCTCTTATATAAATAAGATTTTAGTGATCGTGAAAACCGTGTAATGTTTTATCATCTCTACTCGAAAAATAACTGAGTTTTATAACAGTTGTATGTAAATATTAACAACAAAGTAAACCTTAAATACAGTAGATCAATGATGTTAGGAAATGTTATTTAATTAGTAATTATTTTAATACGCTTATAAGTAAACATACAGTGTAACAATTAAACAGTAATAGGAGTGATTTGAATAATTTTACAAGGGGATCATTGGTGGAAACTCCCCTAGTCATTTCATTCTTATCATTTCTGTTTAACTGTTATATATATTTTTTTCAAAATTCGAACACACATTTAGGAATTTCGTATAGGTGACTTTATTTATGAAAACTGAAGATTAACCAGTAACTTAATTATATTTACAATGACTAAAAAAAAACTTATTATTTCGAGATTTACAAGCGTGCCGTATACAAATGTTACTGGAATAAATCAGTAAATCTGAGGTGTGTGGGTAAGAAATGAATGGTTTTTTTTGAGACAGTGGGTTTAAGTTATATTTCGTTCTTTTTAATGAACTTTGGCTTTGATAAATATTCTGTAAATGACTCTGAATATTCATCACTGTGCTAACTGATATTCTACATGAATTCTGTTACTTCCTATCTGTTTATTCTCAAAGACAAAAATTAAAAAAACAAATATAACAGAGGTGTAAAATGGTCAGGGAGTGCAGTCAATGATTACACAAAATAAGAATGACTTATTTAATCGTGAATACTTGTCGATTTTGGCCATCATCAGGACTGAAATAAAACTATATAAAATTACAAATAATAATTTATAAAAAAAAATATTTAAAAAAATAAAATAACAAAAAACATGACTTTACTACAAAATATAATAAATGCCACATTTAATGCTATGTAATTTTACTTATATTGATGATAATTAAATCATCTTCTAGATTTCTTTCCCTTATTATTTCTCATCAGTTATTTCATAATTTCTCTTTAACTCTCTGTGTCATTCTTATCATTTCTGTTTAACTTTTATTCTTCCTTGGTACTGCAATATTTTTTTTTTCAGCCTTGAAGATAACCTAAATCTCAGGCCTAAACTTATGTACAATTAAATAAGTCATTATTATTTTATAAAATCATTGACTGTACCTCCTGACCGTTTAACCCATCTCTTACCATTGTCTTACATTCGAAATCTTAAAATCGAAACTATTATTTTCTTACACGATATAAATATGCGACATTTATTATATAATTAAACATGTAGCGAATATATGAGTAATGAAATTATGTTTTAAATACATGCCTTTTAGTTAACTGCTATATACTATTATCATATAAGAGAGTTCTATAAAGCCAGGTTTGTTCTTGATTATAGCAATCCTAACGGGACCCCGTCAAGTAGAGCAACACTTTTCCTACTTAATATAAGTTCCCTAATGGCACTATTAACTTTCCAGTTTGAATAGAAATCAGCTTTTCCTTTATCCCATTTCCTCTTAGGCGTTTTAAATTTAAGTATACTTTATTAGTAACTTTATCAACTTAAATTGTTTAAATAAACGTTAAATAACTAAGTTTTAACCTTGATAACCTGATAAATGCTATTTTTTTATTTTATTAAATTTATCTTTATGCTTAAACAATATATCGATTTACATTTTTATGATTATTATAAAAGTATGTTATTTAATATACTGATATATACTAATATTAATTACTAAGGGATCAATATTAAGCGAGGCCAATACAATTTTTTCAGAGGTCAATTATTGAAAAAAATTATTGTTGAGTAGTAGTAATTCAAGGCCAAAAATGCAGCTGGGCAGTAACTACTATTATAATTATTATAATAATTACTAAATTATTATTACAATAATTACTACTAGTTATAATATTTGATACTACAAATTATATCAATATATTAATTTAATAATGATTTTTCCCTTTTATAATTTTATCAAATCATGCCATCTCAAAATAAATATCAAACGGTAAAAAAATACGAGACTCAATAAAGTACTGTATTGAATAAAAAGCATCAACTCTGGCAAGCTTTCGTTAGTGATTGATCAATAAATTAAGAAGATATATATGTTTTACTGTGATAGTAATTTAATTTTTATTTCCATTTTTTTAATTAGCATTTTATTTCCTTTATGTATCCTATAATTTGTTAAAAGGAAGATTTCCTTTTACGATTTTTAAAACGACACCATAAGATGTCTATAAGAAATCATTGTCTATAATAAGGGAACTGCTTTCTTGATCATGAATTAATTCACAAGATAATATAATAATAAATACCAAGTATATTAGTATAATCGATGAGACAAGAAAACTTGAATCTTTGTCAATTAGTAGTAATATTATTATTTTGTATTGAAGAAGTATTTTCGTTTCAATAATGCTTCAAATAATAACATGACTTGAAAATGGGAAAAACAATTATTTTAAATGAATAGCAATAAGTACGAAGATGTGAATGTAAAAACCAGGTAGAGTTGAATTAATTTCTAGAAGGATTATTGTTTAGAATTACTACTACTAAACAATATTTTTTTTCAATAATTGAACTCTGAAAAAATTGTATGGGTAAGCCTGGTGACTAATTAAGAGCTTTGGTCTTAATTATTTAATGTTTTATGTTGTAGACCAGACTTATAATTAAAATTAAGTTTATACACTTTATGTCTGAATTATTTTCATTCCTTTAATTATTATTGTATAAATAATTGGCAAAATTAATGGATTGTAATTCAATTTATATGTCACAATATATTCCTGCTTATTCATATTTTATTGATTTTACAACCTAAATTGGTATTATAGTGATATAAATAGAAAAATCAGCAAGATGTATCAATCATTATATCAAAATCTATCAATGTATTTTAACACAAACGCTATAAGTCATTTTTAATGTTAAAAGAGAGATGGCAAATAAACAAATTAACATGAGAAAAGTAAAAAGGTGTGTAAAAATGAAATATATTCACTGAATATTCATATCCTGTTTATTGTCCTTGGGGCCAAAAGAATGCAGAAAAAAATGACAGTGACCTTTCTGACAAAAAGATATTTAAAAGCTAAGACATGAAAAGTCTCTGAAATAATCTAAACAAGTCTTACAGAAAAATATTTTTTTTAATAAGTCGAATAAAACGTTCGATCCCCAACAGTTAATATATTCTGATTTTACATCCTATTTACATGATTTTGTAAACTCAGTATACAGAACTACCTTCGTACGGATCAGGGAAGGTAAACATAAATATATTCCATTTTAATGGATTGAAATTAATGAAAATACGAGATTCCAGTCCGTTTAATGTTTATATTTGTTTGGATAAATTATGTATTCTAATGAGCAAATACATTTTTTTTATCTCAACTACTTTTTTTTATACATACACAAAAATTATTCCAAAACAGCTCTCAAGCCATGGAAGGGCATCTAAAACAAGGAGTAGAAAAAACAAAAAACATTATTAGTCATAGAGGCTGGAGATTACATAGATTCGTTCCGGCTATTCAAAAAACAATGACAAATTTACATACAGATGCATAAAAACATTTTTACCTCCTCCGTAATGATAACGAATTAGAATATCTAAAACAAAACGAAGAAAAAAATTAAAGAGAATCAGAACAACATTTAGGATATAATTATCTAACATATATCCACTTGACATACTCTAAAGACATTCATTATATCCAAACAAACTATTAAAATTAATATATTTTGCAATATTTCAATATACGTGCATTTTTTTATTGCATAAAACATTATTATAACGCAAAAAAATTCTGGATTACATTACTCTGACTATTTACATATGTAAATAGGAAACTAATTGTATTTACACAGCTGTAAATACGAAAAACGAACAAATAAATGAAATGACCGAAACAAAATTATGTAAAAAATATATATATAAATGAAAAATAAGTAAATTCAATTTTAAAAAATAGTTCTCCTTTTTTTGGCGGATTGGAATTTTTCTTCTTATAAAAATGTTAATTGTTTTCTGCCCAAATTGTATGATTTTTTTATCTTATCGAGCATAACTATTATATACTTAGTATTACTTTAATAATTTTTAACGGCAAAATCGAGGATAATTACAATTGTTTCATTGTCGCTAAGATGCATAGACCATTCTTAAACAGTGTGTGTAAACCAACACCATATTTTAGGTTATTTCATCAATGAATTTACCGCAAGAAATAACTTTTTGAGGTATTAAAAGGTTGGAATATTCTACGTACATCACAGACCTTGTGCCAAGTAAGGTTTTCTTACGTCAAGGGGTTCTCCTGAAAGCATGCTATTTTCGTTGCATCAAACGCGTAGTTAAAATTGCAGGAGAACGGAATTATATTCAAGAAAATTTACCAACGTTTTTATTCATAATATTAGTACAACACTGGGTTAACATATTTCATCATGAAAAAAATATCTAAAATAAAAACAAAACTATCTGAGGAACATCTCATAGAGAAATTTAACATTAATATTTAAATGACTCGTTTTAATATTAAGAAAACATTTAAACTAGATCCACAAAATAAGGATGTCTTCACTTAATGTAAAGCAATATAAATGTAGACTAAAAGATTCCTTTAAATTTCATTGTTATTATTTTTAATTATAATAATTAACAACAATTTCTATTAAATTATAAAATTATATAGGATTATGTAAACTGCTTAGTAACTGATCTGTAGGCCCTCAGTGAGAGACAGGCTATGGTAAATAAATTATCTATTCTGTTCCACGGTTCGACCGCGTGGATATGTATCGAGAATACATGGATAGAGACCCTCCTGAGGTTTACCGAGCCTTTATTGGAGGAAAATCTTCACGGTTGAGCTGGGTGGTCTTGGACACATCACTTTGCATTTTCTTGAATGCATTTTCTTTTATGGACTGTTACTAGATAAATTGTAATAATATAAGGGATAATGATAATAGTGCTGATAGGTTTTATTCATGCGCTATACACAAGTTAATATTTGGAGTAGTTAGACCTACGGGCCCTTAGGGATTGAAAGTAGGTCGTGGAACCCCAAGGCAGGATATCGCACAATTCTCTCGCAGGTGTCTCCTATAAACTCATCCGGCACATTGTCAAGCTGTTCAATCCGCCTGTCATTATCTCTTCAGCCCAAGGTGTCGCGAACCGATCCAGTTCTTTATCGGAGCTAGTAGGAATTAGGAAAAAAAATCCTCTGTTTACTAGTTTAGTTTTATTTGGACCTAGTTCCCAGGTCTATCATGTTTTCAAGATTTTTTTTTATAAAAAAATTAAAACCTCCCTATATTCCTCTATTCCCAAGAAATAGAAACCTGCAGAAACGAAAATAATTTCAGACAATACACTTCTCTCCTTACCTCCAGTTGAAAAATACTTGTAACGTATTTAATAATGTTAATTAATTTTAATAAAATATATATTCTTTTGCACAATTTATAACATTTATATTTACTGGTCTACGGTGCGGAAACATGGATACTCACTACTGCAATAAGACAGTTCCAATTTTTCGAGCGAAAATGTCAATGGTGGACCAGTATCACAAATTAAAAATAACACAACTGAATAATGAGTTAGTAACATTTTATCTTCAAATCCTAAAAATATATGAAGTTGTCAATAACTTTAATTGTAATATTTTAGAGGGAATCTGGCAAAATAATAGATAATATATTTCTAAACGCCTATTAGGTTCCTTTGCATTAAATCAATTAAATGTTTAGGCTATTATTGGTTGAATATCATGTTTCGCTCACATGTGAAGATACACAATATACTCTTTTGGAATACGAAATGGCGAGGAAACAAAAATTTTCTCTAGAAGGTTTGAGGTTAGAGAGTATTCAGAAACTTTCTGGGAAGATAGTCTTTCTATTTACTGCCAGGAAGTCGTGTCTTAGAAACTCCATGATATTTGTAGAAAATAAAGGTTATATTATTCTTGACACCGCGTCTAAGATGAGCAAAAAATTGAACATGAGTAAGTTTTTTTACTCTACTACTATAAGCTCATTCTCATTTCAGCCCTGATGAAGTCAGCAGCATGGCTGGCGAAACGTTGGCGAAAAATTTATCAACACGATCTACGCCAACAGAAATCAACAAAGTCTTTTGTAATAATAGTGGCCGTGGAAACCTAAAAGAGTATTTAGAAGTATGTTTGTAAAAACACATTTTGAAACAGTATGTGTAAGTCGGCTCTTTAATCTATACACAATCAGTAATGAAATTATTTTTATTTTCGAGAATATGAAAAAAGAAAAGAATGAAAAGTTAAAACTTGTTGTGACAACTCGAAGCGACCCCTTGCTTAACTGATACCAAAATGTCTTTCTTGTCCACAAACTCCCTCCTTAAATAAATTATTTAATATTTACACGACCGGAAACATCGTGAGCGAATAGAGCGAAACCTATTTCATTAGACCATGGTTTAATTCATTACAGTTAGTTCTCATTCATAAAAACATTTTATATAATAAAACATTCGCCAAATTCATTACCAACCCTAGTATTCGCTTATGATTTTTCTAAAAAATGTTCTTAAAATTGAAATGAGAGTATTATGGAAAATAAAAATATGGAAACTGCAGTATTTAAAACGTAAATTGACAATTTACTTTTACTGCATGAACGGTGAAGACTTTGAAAAAATATAAAAAAAATGTATAGTTCTTGTTGGAGATGGGAGAAGAAGATGGGAATAAAAAATGAATTTTTTTGTATCTTCTTGTTGGTTCGATCATGATTATATATTTTATTTTCGATTGCATTATTACCAAATGGAAGGAGGGTAGCTCATTGGTTGAGCGCTTTGTTGCCGTGACGGGGTATTATCCGGCTATGGCTGATATTATACTTAATATGTTAACAGCCAGGGATGGACCCTGAGGTATATGTAGACCTTCTTGGGGTCCGCCCAGC
Organism: Arma custos; assembly: GCA_037127475.1. NCBI lineage: Eukaryota > Metazoa > Arthropoda > Insecta > Hemiptera > Pentatomidae > Arma > Arma custos. Next base: position 71,394,806 of record CM073764.1, read on the forward strand.
CTCTTTAATTACTTAAAAGGGGAAAAACTTGATGGTTGAGCGTGATCTGGGGAAAATCATCTATCTGCACGAACTAGAAACAATATAAGCCTACGATACTACGTACTGAATCCAAGAATCTTTATGTGTTGTAATCGTACATGCTCCATTTTTTTAATTATTGCTCATTTATTTTTAAAATTAGTTATATTATATTGGGCTAGATTTATACCAATTGAAACAGAGTCAAGTCCTAACTGAAACCAGAAAATTTTCGCCGGGTTAGAATGGGCTAAATAATAAAAATAAATATTATTAATGTTATGATTATTCCTATTAAACAAAACATTCTCATAAATCGATGATTGAAGATGAAATTATAATGAGTTTTCTCACAGTACCTGCTTCTCAAGCTACTCAAGAATACCTCTCCTTTTACATAATCGAACCTAACTATGCAATACTTTATGGAGTAGTAGAACAAAGTGGTGCTAGGTAATTTTTTCCTTATTGCCTCACCTGGGACCCTCACTCTCTTCAGGCGTGAAGTGATTACCCAGAAGAAATGAACCGATTTATTGGTTAGGCGATACGATCAGTTAGAAAGCATGATTATTAAGCAGCGCTGGATTAAACTTATAGATTGTAAATAGTAAATTCACTTTGTTTGGTAAATTTAATCCGTATCCCTATATAAAATGATCGATTTAATTTCGATTGAATGAAAATTGAAGAAGTATACTAGATTCTGTAAAAAATAAAATAAAATTGAACACTTTAAGTTTTTTTATTTTAATAGTAATATCTAAAATAATACAAATGCTATAAACAAAAGTGTGCTTATTACAGTTAAAGTTACTCATCCTACTAATACTATGAATGTGAAAGTTTGTATGTTTGTCTCTCTTTCACGCAAAAACTACTGAACGGATTTGGATGTAACTTTGCAGTAATAATGATTATACATCAGAATAACACATAGGCTACAGGAAGGGATGATTTATGGGGGAGGGGGAGGGGGAGCACGGGCGCACGAGCCCCCCAGGCAGTTTTTTGTGTTCTGTGGAGAATCTATTATAGTACACAATTAAAGGCAAATCAGGAACTTAGCATCTTGAAATTTCCAGATAGGTTCTTTGTATAATTTAAGAAAGAAATTTGATGACTCCCAAAGGTTTCCCCTTTAATATAATTGGGGTTCAATGATTGTATAGAATCCGTCAGTTTTGAATTTAGACATCTGAAATGTTGGATGTTTGAATAACTTATAGTTAAAAAAAAATTATTTATTTAAAATGGTCTTTCACGAAACTATGTGGCTGACCAAATTCCACGCGAGCAATGCCACGGGCTAAAGCTAGTTATTCATATTTTCAAGTTAATACAATAAAAGGAGGGCACATTTAAACAGTGATAAGTGTACAAGCCAATTTATTTATTTGTATCATATAAAATAAAATAAATTAATTTATATTGAGGAACTCCTAAGACCCTCGAGTAGAGAGTACTGTAACAAAGTACGCCTTTAGGTCAATAAAGCATTTTAATGAATACATTAAATTTGTTTTGTTTATCCTAAATATAGAATAAATCAATCTCCTAATTATTTTTACTGAAGTTAATATAAAATATTGAATGAAAACACATCTTCAAGTAAGAAATCTACTTCCATTTATTGCCATTTTTTTACCTTGAATAGAAAACCTAAGAATACTTGCGGATTTATATGAATTTGCAGGTCTAGTTGTTATATTCTCACAGCTCTTGTTTCGAAACAAAAGAAATAATAATTCTAAATAATTATTCTTAATAAGTTGATCAACTAAAAATATATTTATATCCCCCTACCAGACCCCTTAACACACATTGCAACGAAAAGTTTTCAAATATTATATGATGTCGCTCTTGACTTACTATAAATGTAAATCGAGATCACAAAACAAAATTTATACTTGCACATAAGTACCAAACATGAGAAAAAAAGCAACGATAAACTGAAAAAAGATAAAAAATTACTTTATCATTTAAATCCTTAGTACCCAAAGTGGCCCAGCTGAATCCCATGGTGTCCACGGAGACCCGACTGTGGTCTATGTTGGCGTGACAAAAAAATGGTTTTAATAATTAGATTCAGTTTGCCGTCGGTACTTTGTTTATTTCATTGAAATAATTAATTAGGTAATCCTATTCTGTTAAAATAGCCATATCTTGTTGAGTAAGACCGCCTTATGATTACTAAATCTTCACATTTTGTTGAATTTTGAGAATATGGTAGAAATTTAGCTGCAAGCTTCCACCGGAACCAGCTAAATTTTGAAAGTGGTCTATGAGAAAAAAATCTGGGAACCTCTGATTTAAATGAATGGTGAAAGAAGAGAGATTATGGTGTTTAGCTTGGAATAAAGATAAAACATCAATTTATAATTTAATTAAAATGTGTGTGGAAGAGATTTTGCGTCACCATAATTGAGGTTTTTAAATTTAAGTACCAACCGGAAGTGAAACGTATGACAATGACTATAATTTGTTTAACCAATTAAAATCCGATAAGAAAATCATTATTTCTGGGAGAATTTTTCTAAATAATCCTTTTTCCTCTGGAAATTTTAAATTGTTAAGAAATAAGTAGTATAACAACAAAAAAGAACTGCAATGTTAATATGAGTAGTATCGAGATAGGCGTCTTCTTCTAATCTTTTAATTGGTTGATTTGGTTATCTTACAGTATTACCTTACTGTACTCAAATTATCAAATAAAGATGAGTCATTCCTGACGTTATCAACCTGCTATTGCAGTTTCAAGTTACGTTACCTAAGTCGCAAACATTAAAAGAATAATAAAAGAATCCTCTTAATGAAGAAATCAAAACTAAATAAATAAAATATAGGTACTCTGTAGCTATGCCTTCCCACGGAAGGGACGTTATACATGGGTCCCGAGCCTATGCGGTGTCAGGTACTCGTTAAAATTCCTATCCTCATTAAACCTGGGTAGGGAAAATTTAGAGGCCCCACTTTAGCATCACCAGATCAGCTATAGTAGCATAAAAGTGACATTGAATAAAAACCAATACATTATGTTTATGTGCGAGTGTTTTTAAGTATGTGTATAAGTATGTGGTTGTGTTAGTGATTCACCCGATGGCTATAATATCCTAATGATCCAAAACATAAGTATTATGTTATTTCCTGAGATTAGCGCCGGGCTAGAAAGTGTTAGATAAGGAACGGGACCATTTAAAACACTCGAGTTACGTAACGATGGGGGCTCGCCTACCCTTCGACTCCACCGCCCAGTTCTCTTTTGTTTTTCCTTCCCTAGCTTCTTTTTTTATTTTTTCTCTCTCTCTTCCTTTTGAGGCAGCTATAATCAACCAGTCTGACGAGTCTGGCAGCCATTGAGTTATGTGATTGACCTAGATCTGTCGTCTTGCACTGATGTACTGCATGTACACGACTACTTCCTGTTCGTATCGATCGGCTATAGGTGAAAATAGGAGAAAAATACAAAAAAAAAAGAAGAAAAAATAAGTTACAGTGATTTCTTACGGTTTTGATTCATAAAAGGGTGTGAAATATATTTTTTAACACCATTAAGATCCGACTATCGGTTACATGTTTAACTACTAGCTCAAAAATGATAGTGAACAATTATATAATAAATGAATTAGTTGTATGTTATTGAGTAATTAGCGATGTTTAAATGATTTTATTTTTTCTGAATTTTTAAAAAGTTCATAATATAAATAAATGCAAAAGCTATTGTCAGAACAGAACTAACGAATACATTAAAAGAAATAAAAGACATAAAAGGGTTTTAACATTAAAATCCAATCGTGTTTTTGATGGCAATTTCACGGTAAAAAAAGGATGTTAAAAAAAAGATATAAACTTTCTTAATTTTATAATATATAAAATTTATTTATTTTTCAATCAAATGCAAAATATATTTTATAAGATCCATGAAAATTCGACTATAGCTGAAATGTTTAACTACTAGCTCCATAGAAAATAATTGAGTAATTAAACAAGTAGTTGTATGTTATCGAATAATCAGTGCGGTTTCAATAGTAAACTTCTGAATTTTTTAAAATAAATAAATGCTAGGGCTATTGTCAGAATATAACCAACGAATACACTGATAAAAGTTCTATTGGAAAAGCCTTTTGATATTAAAATGAAATAATGTTATTTGCGGCAATTATAAGGTAAAAATAAATGTATTTAAAAAATATACTTTCATATATCTAACAGATTTTTTTATAAAAGTTCTAAATTAAATGTGAAACATATGTTACAAATTCTGAAAACTTTTAGCAACTGGTTCAGTAATGATATAAAATAATTGCCTAATCATCAATTAGTCGCAGGATACCGAATAATTAGGGATGTATTTCAATGATAATATTCTCTGAATTTCTAAAATGTTGATAAAATAAATAAATCCGGGAACAATAGTCAAAACGAATCCAAAAATAAATTGATAGAAAAGCAAGACGGAAACACATTTATTGACGAAAAACATTGTTTTAAAAAAATATAAACTTCCTTAATTTTAAATCTTATGGAATTTATAAAAAACGTTCTCAATTAAGTGTGAAATATATTTTAAAAGACTCATGAAATTCGACTATTGCTGAAATGTTTAACTACTAGCTATAGAAAATAATTATACAATTAATCAATTAGTTGCAGGTTATCAAATAAATAGTGATGGTTTAATAATAATATTTCCTAAAAAGTTGATAAAATATATAAATGTAAGAGCGTATGTTTCTTTGGGTCACGTACTCTGACCCTCCAAAATCTCGTTTTTTCGTGATTCGTGCCCAAGGGTTATCGGTGGCGAGGCCAGATGACATTGTTAGAATGGCCTCTTAGGAAGAAATAAACAATTTTTTTTAATGGACAAACAGGAAATGATTATGCTCATTATTTTAAGAAACTTGTCAAGGCAAATATTCGGGAAATAATTAACACTTATTGATGATAATCGAATTCTTTATAATTGATTTATTAAAAAGACAATTTAATTTAGTTAAAAGAAAAGATATTAAATTTAAGGAAGAAATAGTTGGGGGTGAAGTCAAAGAAAACACCAAAATAAGCATAACTTATTTATTATGTGCCGACGTTTCGGCCTACAATGTAGGCCATCTTCAGGGCTAAGAGAGAGAAACAAACAAAAATATATAAAAACGTAGCAGTAACAAGAATATATAAAGTGGTACAGGAGTGAAAATAAAAATAGTGACTAGATATGATGAAATAGTGAATAGATAAAATAGTATTGAAATTCACTATTTCATCATATCTAGTCACTATTTTTATTTTCACTCCTGCACCACTTTATATATTCTTGTTACTGCTACGTTTTTATATATTTTTGTTTGTTTCTCTCTCTTAGCCCTGAAGATGGCCTACATTGTAGGCCGAAACGTCGGCACATAATAAATAAGTTATGCTTATTTTGGTGTTTTCTTTGACTGCACCCCCAACTATTTCTTCCTTAAATTAGAAGATACAGTCGACCAATTCTTCTCTAACAGAAAAGATATTAGTTCATGCCAAACATCTGTTATTTCTGTTAATTCATAGGCGATGGGTAAACATTATTATCTTGAATTTTTTTTTCATAACTACAAAAAGGCGAATAGTTTTTGTATTAATCATCTATAAACTAGCATAACATGGCTTTTATGCCCATCATTTACAAAAATATACAATAATTAATTCAGTTTATGCCTTTATTTCGCCCGCTATTACACTATCCGATTTAGAATGCGATAACAAAAATCCCCAAAAGCAAAACTCTCTCTAAAATACTGGCAAAACTCTTCAGTATAAACTAACGTTTGTATTGGAGCGCATTGGAGTAAGTTTTTTGGCTCTGTTTGATGAAACTGGATTGTTGATGTGAGATGTGCTGCACATGTTTCTTTGATGTGATTATTATTTTGAAGTATATCCTGATGATGAATGAATTGGCGAAACGCCGTCTTGTTAATTTTTTACAGTATTTTAGAGACTTTTTGGTAAATTTTCTTGCCTTCTATTTTATGGTTGATGTCTCTTTTTGAATTATTTCTCATTTTTACTAACCGAATCTACACATTACAAATTTATTTTTTATATATTCTTAGATTAGAAAATATTTAGATTCACAAATTATTTTTATCAATAATTTAGATTTATGTATTTTTTATCACAGCTAAGAGGGAACGAACGGAGTGGCTCAGCTGAGTTGCCGTGCCGAAGGACCTGTGTTCAAATCCCGCTGCTGCCAAGACTTTTATTTAGACTGTTAGCAGCTAGGTATGGATCCAATGAAATCTAGAACCCTCCTGGGGCTCACTCAGCCTCTGTAAAGTGGGTACCCAAACTAAGAGGGAAAAACCTGGCAGTTGAGCGTGATCTAGGACATATCACCCTGCACAACCGGTATCAATGAAACAGTATAGTCTCTATCATTTACTGAACCCCAGACCCTTCACGGGTTGTAGTTGTACAGTTTTGTTTTTAAACTAACAAGGAGGATTAAGTTATTTTCAAATACCCTGAATTGAAGGAATTATAAAATAGGTTGTTTAAGCGCTGTCAGAGCACTTTAATGAGGCTAAGGCCAAGTTGGTGGAGAATACAATTGTGAGTTGATACAAGCTTTTAGTTGATGCGAGCTTAATCGAAAACGTCGGAATCGTTTTTGAGAAAACGCTACTCCCATTAACTCTAGCTAACTTTTTGCCGTGAAGTTGAACATGAGAGGCACAAACCTAACTTAAATACGTAATTACAGTTCCGTACTACTTTGAGCTTCGCTGTTCACACACACACTCGCTATTTCTCGAAGCATGGACGTGCTAAGAACTTTCGACGTAAATATTTAAGTTAAAAACTCGAATTCCAAATTTTTCCCGATATTAATACTCTGCCTTACTACGGATGAAGTATAAAGTTCTTGAATAACTAATGATTTCAACATTTGTATTTTTAGCACGCTTTTATTAGCTTCGTCTGTATGTATGTAAAAGAATCTTTCAACTCGATTTTCGGCCATTTAAAAGAAATTGAATTAAAATGATACTTAGCACCCTTCCCAAGGACAGAAGAGAACATAATAATTCAATACCGTTCATTATCCTGACCAGGATCTTCAGAATTAGAGATTTTTCATATCCGAAGACATACTTAATCTCTAAGGCAAGGCTATGACTACTGGCAAGAACATCTGAGGATTTTCATATATTTTGCAAAATAATGTTTAAAAAATCTAATAACCACGCATTTGTAGTTAGCCGAAATAGAAAGTAGAAAATGGATATTTGTTTAAGAAAACTAAAGAACAGGCTTCATTAGAAAACAAAGCTAAAAAGTAGAAAATAATTTTCAATAAGCATTAAAGTGTGCTTTTTGTAGCTTTTAAAACTAAAAGATTAGATTAGATTAATGTTAGACGAGTAACAAGTACCAATTTTTTTCTGTTACTGGCAATCAGAATTATTTTAGATATTATCATTGTTTTCCTCTACATGTTTTTAGAGGAAACAAAATTGAAAAATATAACTATATATATATATATATATTGATACAGATTCTAAAAAAAGAATTAAACTTTAAATAGGAGTTTAAAGATCAGGAAGGATAGACTTTAGGATCCTAGAGTGTGTGTGTGTGAAATACGTCACTCTCTATGATACAGTTCTTTTGATTGGCCTCGATAACGGTCCACACCCTCTCCAATTAGCTCATATCAAAGTACTACCTATCGTTTAAGTATGACCGCTCAATGAGACACTCTAGGAGTTCATTCTCAGAGTATTATTCAGCAATTAGGTCCTGCCACACTAGGAATGGACTGAGTCAGTATTTTTTCTGAAGCTTTATTTCCGTTCTAGATACAAGAGCCCAGGCCAGCCGTCACGATGCCCTATATCATCCCCCAGCAAGAGCAACAATGCAACAAACTCTTCCATATCTTTTATTAACACGTTTTTCAAATATTTTATCCGGAGCAATAGCGTACTAACTGAGACAGAACTCCTAAATGGACCATATACGAATCTGTCAGAGGTATAAGTTTTTAATTTTGAAATAACGCACTGGATGGTATTTCTGAATCATGGAGAAAGTTGATGTAAAATATCATAATAGTATCGAAATAAATAATCCATGAAAAATTAGCAATAAAACATCCAAAAGCTTTAGTGTGAATAAATACTTTTATAATATCTAATATATAAATAATATTTGGGCAATCAATCTGAATACAAGATCAGGCATAGCACGATTTGGAGAATAACTTTCCATTCACTCTGGATTCTGTGCAATAAATACTTTTATAGTTGTTTGTTTATTCATTTAAAGTCACAATATGCTTCTTCTGTAGTGAAAATGTGAAAATAATTAATCAAAATAACGCTAATCCAGAGTTCCCTGGAGAACGATTTGCAGACCGAAACTAACGAAGAAAAAAATATATACTTCTCATTATCCATGTTTTGTTTTGACACCCTCTTCCTCCTTCGGAGCCAACTGCCAAATGTTTAGTAGATCTTGTTTCTTCGTAGTTTAGTCATTTAACGCCGCCTAATGCTGCAATCGCTAATCTTTAACGAATATCTTACAACGTACAGACTCGTGACAGCCATTTCATATCCTCTCCTAAGGACAGCATAACTTTTTAACTCCCTTTAATCCCAAGGGCATCTGCCGGATTGCGAACCCGCGATCATGGGTATAGTTGTTATGCCAATTACTATACCACTGGTGATCCGATTATCTATAAGATTTAGATAATAACATTCCATCCACTCTGGATTTCGATTCAACTTTGAGCACTAATTAGTTTTTCACTAAGTTATGCTTTATCCATCCCGACAGCTTCCATTAGACCCAAAGGTAAACTCCGTTGTATTGTAAACTACAAAGTTTGATTGTACTTCAACTTCAAGTCATATAATTTCCCAAGTGACATATATTTAAGCATAGACCACCGAATCTCTCGGGAACATTTGTTTTCACATCCATCCTAAAAATTTAAATATAAATATATAAATACATAATTTATAAATATATAAATACATAATTTATAAATATATAAATACATAATTTATATGTTTATTTTATTATGTCATTTTTCCTTGATAAGGGAGTGGACTGAGTGACAACGATGCTTGTATTTTAACTGTGCTGTCGTTTGATGTGTTTCGTCCTTCATTTTTCCTACTGAATTCTTCCTTACGGTCATGAGACCAATGTCTTGTTTGTTTATTTTTGTTAAATCTAAATAAATAAATAAAAATTTCCAGATATTATTTTTTAATTTTTAAACATTTTTTTTACCTCAAGTTTAGTACCTAATGTTCTATACAGATTTTTACTTTCAAGCTACGTACCATTACAAACAATGTCGCAAGCATACATTTTCATTGAATTTTAGAGAATAATTTTCATAAATAAAAATAAAGAAGCATTTTCCAGCCTATATTCATTATATTTTACCTTAACTTAATAACCAACGGTCGTTGATGACCTAGATGTTTTACGCCCCAAAACACAAGAAAACAAACAAACAACATTATATTTTATTTATAATTGCATCTCTTTTTGAATAAAGTAGATCACCGATACTTAATCTCCGGTACGTTTTCAACCACAAATCGAACAGTTTTAAAACTTTGCTCAATAAAAACCTTTTCTCAGTTTTTTCGTTGCAATTTTAAGCTAGTGTATTTTCGTTGACCAATAAAACAGTAAGCCTGCTCGAAATGGTTAATTTAACATTCGTTCGTTTAAACCACAAATCGAACAGTTTTAAAACTTTGCTCAATAAAAACCTTTTCTCAATTTTTTCGTTGCAATTTTAAGCTAGTGTATTTTCGTTGACCAATAAAACAGTAAGCCTGCTCGAAATGGCTAATTTAACATTCGTTCGTTTAATTTTTAATATTTTCCAAAAATAAAAGTTATCCTGAGCTTTAGTATGGAAAATAGAATGCAATTTATGGGTAATGAGTAAATTTCTGTATTCTTTTCATCAAGAAATAAAAGTTTTTACTAACAATTCGAAGTATAGATGATATATTATAGATGAAATGATTACCGAAGAATACACATTTCTCATAATTACATTCTTTTTTCCGTACTAAATCTCATGATAACTTGTATCTTTGGATAATTTAATATTATAATATTATAAGACCAATGGTTCAAAGTCAAAATAACTAACCCTGATTTTGATACTACGTCCAAACAATGCCATCATAAAATGCCGTGAGGAAGACATAAACACAATCCGATGACTGAATTTTACCCGTTATATGAGCACTAGTTCGTTGATTATCAAGCCCAAATATTTTCAGTCTTCAACAACCTATGCTATCTGGCGTTTCGTAGCCTCTTAAATATTAACATCCTGGTCGTAATTGGAGGTTCCGCTATTTAGGTTTTTTGTAAACAACAAGGAATCAAATGTTTTATAAATGGAAATAAAACATTCCATCGAGATGAAGATAAACTAGAAATACTCAAAAATCTTAAACGAAAACGAAAAGCTATATCCGATGAATGAAAGGTGGAGTTTCGTTTTCACTGGAAGAACCAATTCTGGAACAGGCCTCCAGCCGACTGAATAACCTTGACTTTGTAGTAGGGCAGAGGTTCATTGAGCTGTGTAGGGATGCTTAGGAAGGTAATGGGTCAGAAGGGCTGAGGGTCCTTCGTGAATATTCAACCCGGAGTACGTAATGACCAGAATAACCCTACACGATTGAGATAAAATTAGAATAAAACAATAACCGTACCACGTGACGTTAACATGTATTGAGCAAAACTACAGAGAGTATATTTTTATCGAATATTAGCTGACCTTATACATATGGAAGGAAGAAAATAGTCCGGGTGGAGGTCCAAGAAAGAATTTGATGAACCGATGATGAGGGATGAACCGACTTATTAAAAATCGGCGTTTCGACCCACATTGCAGGTCTTCTTCAGGGGTTGATAAACAAGATGCAAACAAATTAAAATTAAAAAGAAAAAATTGTAAAGAATAAAATAATATATAAAAATAAAACTATTGTGAAATTCTTTCTTTGGCCGCTACCCAGACCACTCCGATCCCACTATAGTTGGTATAAGCACAAAGACGGATTGCCGAAGGATATTTATACTATAAATAGACTATAATAATAGCAATAATAATGGAAAATCGTACTTTGGCCTTGAGTTTGAGAACAAGCCTATAAATAAAGTATAAAGAATGATTGTACAGCAATTTCTCTAAAACCAAAATTTGTTTTTACAAGGTTACAAAATTGATATCACACTCACTTATCGAATACTTTAAGGTTTATCGTAAAAGGTATCGTTTAAATTTGGATTGCAGTAATAACTTAAGTTATCCCACTAAACGACCGACATTGTTTTCGACAGCCTGCTACACATACATAGGAGTTTTGTTCGCCACAAAACATTAACGAGTTTTTCGTTGAGGATAATTATCAATAATAATAATATGATAATATTTAAAACAATACTGTTAAGAAATATGTATTATACAATATTGCAGTATTCCAATAATGTAGCCGTTTGTCCATATATAAATTTATTAATTTCTGTACATTTTTGTTATTCTTAAGGGACCTGGTCCCAGAATAAAATTATTTTTCTATTATATTCTATAAACTAATGCTACATAACGGTACTACTAATGACAATAAAACAATCTATGCTATTTTAAATCCCCATCATATTCAATATACCCAAAAGTACCTGTGGTGAATTGGATAGCCTAACAACCTACAATACAAGATAGCGGGGCGCAAACCGGCCTTAGAATTTTTAAAAAGAAGTATAACATCCTTAGTTATTCTGTCCTTCAGAAGGATCGTAAAATAGCGGTCCCAATCCTGGATGGTGTACGGTTCTCATTAATGACCCCTATTTCAATTTATACCTGGATAGAAAATCTTAGGACCCATTGTACTACCCATTAGCCATAGCAGCATGAAGTAATGTTAAATGAAAAAACAATATCGACAAAACAGTTGACCGAGTTAGATCATGAGCAGTGAATGATCAGTGTGTCAAATAAAAATGACTCTGTTTACACTATTATCGGAGGAATTACTGTGGAATAAGCAATGTTTTGGGTCAATTTGTTTTAATTGCCACACCTCAATTTCCAGTTTTATAAAGTGATATTATTTTTCGGGATGAACATTTCATATCCGACTAAAAGACAACTAGAGTAGAGGAGTCATACAGTATTTATACGGCTTGTTTATAACACTTAACAAACCTTTAAATATTATATTAATTAATATTAACATGGTAAAGGTAGATATCAGTAGCGGATCTGAATGTATGGATGACTTATCTTATTGCCACAGTAGTTTATAAATATTAAATCGAGTTTTAGTAATAAATTTTATATTTTAAAATTGTATACTACTTAATTTAGTAAACGTAGTACGTAAGTTATTAATTTCTAACGTTTTCAGCAGAAGAAATAAATAATAGACAATAATTTAACAAATCTGGGTTATTAATACCAGTTAAATTTTTTTTATTAGCTGAGAAAGAATTTTCTAAGCATCGGTAGTTTTTCTATTATGCAATTTCTGCTCGTAATAATTCGCTTTGACGTACTTCGTTACGTACTTTAAACTCTGTATTATCGCTTAATACAGCTTTAGACGCCACTAAATATCTAGTGATTCCCTAACCATTAGACAAGTAAAGCGGTTCTGAACACTTTCTCGAACTTCTCGGTGAGAAAGTGATGCAACTTGAATCGCTTCCTGGAACCAAAACCGAATCTGAGAATGGAGACAACGAAATTTCTCTTGCACGTATGACCACACATGACTGCACATATAATTACAAATTAATAAAAGACCTGAATAAATAAATACCAAGTTAAAAACTCATATTTTTGCATATACGGAGGATTAGCTAATAAAATGGTAACATTATAACAACAAGCCTTTATGTTAATGGCTTAGTATTTTTAAAATAGATTTTGGTTATTAAAACTAATTTGTAAATGTACACATCGATTAGAGGAAAGAATATTACAAAGCAGTCAGAGTTTTTGTAATGTTTATGTTCAATTTAGATGTGTGGGGACGAGATAAGTTTTGAATATACCTAATATTTGGAATATTTTACTGCCTAGTAAATTTTATAATAAAGGTGTCCTATTAAGTGACTTAATGATTTGTTACAGTTGACAAACCGAAGCTTTATGTGTACAGCAATATCTTATACATTCACGGTTAAAAATATGAACACCGAACAATGTAAGATGGTTTGTATAGCGGTAATATTTTCCAGGATTCATTTTTTTCTTCAACAACACTTTTAGAAAATAAAATGGTTTGTACTATTTATTCCTCGCACGAATCTCCTTGTTCTAAGGGTGAATATAGGAATAGTCGGTTGAAATTCATTGGAATTTGGACGTTCGGATAAGTCTGATGTCCAACATTGATAGCGCCTCTCCCATAAGGTTGCTGAGATTACCACAACTAATCATATTAACTATTTATTGAACATTCAATAAAAAAAAAAGATTCTTCTTCTCAAAAGAATATATCATAATATTACATTAAATTGCAAAATTTAGCTGTATAGTGACTAGCTCCACATTATGCGACTAATGTCATAATGCGTAACTGGGTGATGTGAAAGCAATGGACTAAAAACTGACTAATCATTGACCGTAATAATTACTGTCAGTGTAATTATGGAGTCGACTGATAATGAAAAGTATCAAGAAATAAATGGAATGATCAATGAACAGAAGTAGAAAATATGGCCTCTCTATACCGAGAACTATTTCCATACTGAAACCCAAAACGAGCACCACTACAAAGGCCATGAAGGGTCTTTGGTTTCAGAACATGGTAGAGATTGTACAGTTGAAAACAATGGAGGGGTGGGGAGCGATTTTTCCTAGATAAAGCTCAACAGGGTGAACCCAAGGAATGTTAACAGATCCCCCATGGTCTATCTGTAGCTGTTAACAGAAAAAATTATCTGCTACAGCAGGATTTGAACCCAGGACATTCAGTGCTGCAACCCAGCGCTCTACACACCCGCTCCATATTTCGATATTGGCATACACAAAATATTTGTCATAAAGCCCAATCAACTGATTCTTTCCCTTTCTTAACCCTATTATTCTTTGAATAAAAAATTATGAATCAAAGCTGTTGTTATAAATAAGTTAATAAGTGACATAAATAAAACAGAAACCAAAGTCAAATGAACGGTTAAAGAAACTCATAAGTAACAGTAATATATGATAAAATTAATAAATGTATGTACGTTATTGATCAATATACCTGTTTTCAGTGAAATTCATAATTTTACAAACCTAATTCATAATTTTTCTAACTTGTTTCATAGTTTTTTTCAAACAAATTCATAATTTATTCAACTAATTTCTTACATTTGATTCAGTAAAGTGTCATTATCACGAACTCATTTGGAATTCGAAAGGGGTTAGATTAGGAGAATTAAGGATTTAGTAACGTTTTATTTATTAATTTTTTCATTTAAAAAAGCTATATTGTATACACTAATAGCTAATAGCTATATTGTATATGTATAAAATTGTGGAATATCAGTAAAAATTAAAAAGAAAAATGTAGAATATCAGTGATAGATATCATTAAATTGCGGTTTCAACTCAAGTATTAGAGAGTCGGCCAGATTTGTTCTCAAGAAGGTAAGTTTATAACATATAAATTTAATCTGTTACCGAAAATTTGAATTGAACACACCCAGAATATGTGGAATAGGGAGGATTGCATTATTTCTTCTTCTTGCATTTCCCCCTTTTACCAAAGGTTTTTTAAAATCTGTCCAGATTAGTGGTTCCCCAGGTGGGGGCGTGAGTACAAGTCAGGGGGAGGGCGAGACCAGCTGAAAAAAAATTCTGACTTCAATTTAGTTGTTTTTCTCCTTCCAGTACTTCTTTATCTCTAATTGAAACTTATAATGTTATATCTTGTAACGATTAAACCTATATGGTTTTTTTCATATGCCCATACAATTTATTGTGCAAGGGGTGTAGGAAGAATTTAATTTAAACAGGGAGGACGTAGAAGATTTTCATTTGAATAGCCGGGACGGGTAACAAAAAAGTTTGGGTATCACTGGTCTAGATTATTCAATTAAAGGATTTAAGAATTGAAAAAATAAAAGTACTCTAAAAATGGTTTTCAGGGGAACCGGATGTTTAGTCCCACGAAAATGATTAATTCAACTTAATATTAAATACAAATGATAATTATTTATTTTGATTATCTTGTTTTTGTAACTGGAGTGCATCTTTATTAGTCAATCATTCACGTGAGTAAATTAAAACCTTTTCCAGACATATATTATTTTTCTTTATTCTAAAAACGTTTCAACAATTCCATGTCATTTTCAATTTACATCATTTTTAAGTCCTTTAACATTATTTAATTTAAAAAATATTCTCTAAAAATTTTTTATATAATTTTGTACATTTTCAACCTTCAATTAACGTTAATTGACCATGGAGTACACTATAACTCTAAGCTTTCAACCAAAAAGGTTGAAAATTATATCAAAAATTTTTAGAGAATATTTTTTAAATTAAATAATGTTAAAGGACTTAAAAATGATGTAAATTGAAAATGACATGGAATTATTGAAACGTTTTTAGAATAAAGAAAAATAATATATGACTGGAAAAGGTTTTAATTTACTCACGTGAATGATTGACTAATACAAATGATAAATAAAATAAGTAATAGTAATTACTAATTGCTATAAATGTTTACAGATCTTTATTGTTATGAAATAATTATATATATATACATGTATAATTATTAAAGTATTGTAGGCCTTGAATAAGATCTACGAGGACTTTTCTTACACTTCAAGGAACAGTCATAACAATATCCCCATGACATGTTCTACTTTTTCTCTAGAAGAAAGAATACAAAGTAGACCGAAACCTCCGTAAACTTGCAAAAGTTATAGATCTCTCCCATCATGTTTCTATTTGTTTATACAAATCAACTAAAATATAAATTATTTAAATTTAAAAAAGTTCCATGTGTACTGGTAAGACTCCAACTCGTTCTAACTCTTCAGGTCAAAATCAGTCTATTAACGCCAGTTATGAGTCCGACTGCCGCGTCTATTTGAGGAGGTTGGGTCAAATGTGTCAGAAGCAGGCTTACTTGTCGATTCCAGGCTGGCCAGCGCTATCTATATTCAGTTATTGATAGTTCAGGCTTGTGGAAACAGATAGAGATATAATTTCTAAATTTTATAAAAATATATGTCGTGGTTAAAAATAGTAAATATATGGAGAGAGGGAAGCGCCGGAAACTAGATCATGGAGCGAAGAAAGAAAATCTGAATTCTCGCAAAGAATGAAAACCTGTATTCATCTCATTACCTGTCTTTCATTTATTTTTTAAATGAATTTTCTGTTTTGAATTCAAGTTAGGAATAACTTAATAAATATCAATTTTATTTTATTTGGAATTATTTTGCTATATAACCGGGAAAAACCTTCAAAACATTTACTTATGAGAACAGAAATTTAAATTAAGTACCTCTTTATTCCTACTCAAACTCACTAGTTTGGGTTACGCTTCCATTATTATATTTACTTGATGTATTTTATTATACAGTTGTAAATTTCAATAAATATTTTTTGTAATAAAATAAAAATAATGGAGCACCAACCTTTCGCAAACTTCTACCATGAAAGTGATGGAAACTACTACAGTAAGGAGAACCCAAAATTTGCTGTAGAAAGAAAATGGCGTCATGTAAAATCATTTTTTTATAAATAAAAATTATTCGATATTAAAAATTTGAGCTACGACTCATTATAACGGTTAAAAGTGTTGCCTAATAATTTTTTGACAAGGGAAGGTTTTAATGATGAGACAGCCGTAGCATTATTATTTTTTTATTAGAAAACCATTCCCCATTATTTTCGTTTTAGCATACCGTCGATTTTCTAGATAACCACAGGTCAGAAATAGTTAACAACAATCTGGTTTGATAAAGCAATTTGCAGATAACAATCTGATGCCAGGCAACTGAAGCGTTAAAAAGAAAAATTAAATGTATTTAGCAGCTGATAACTTGTAATTGCAATCGGATACTATAGAATTTAAATGGGCTTTTAAGTTTTTTTTCTTTAAATGATTAATAATAACTCTATCTATATTTGACAGTAAATACGACATATTAATCTACATAAACTTATTAAATAACAATTAATAAGTATGCACTTATTATGGTGTTTTAAATGACTGCACCCCCAACTATCTCTATCCTTAAATAACAAATACTTCGATGGAATAAACTGAAGGAATAACCTAGTTTTAATAAAGTTGACGGAATGTTACGTATATTTATTAATGCATATGTATAATTAAAAACAAACTGAACTAAAATTAAATATCAGAGAAACAAAATAATACTATGAGATGAAAATAGTTGACTGGATGATCTAATGTAAAGGAGATAGTTGGGGGGTGCAGTCAATAAGAACACAGAATAAGTGAAGTACTTATATTATGTGCCGACGTTTCGACCTACATTTATTTAATTAATTTTAAGTATTTTAAATAATTGAATTATAAACTAAAAGTAAAAATTATGTCTCATAATTACTTTTAGAAAAGCTAATATATAAATAATAACATATTTTTGAGTCATTCATTCAAGTGAGTAAAAAATATATACCTCAGTAACATCAACAAGAGAATTAAAATAATAACATATATTAAATGAAACGGATAAATTTAAATTCATTTTAAATTTTACCAAAGTTTGCATTGTTTCGTTATCCATTTTCTATTCAGGGTGAAGGGTTCTGGAAACTTACCTAAAAAACAAAACAAAGAAAAATGTTAGTTTGAAACGTTAAAACAGTTTGAATAGCAAATGTAAAAGGATTTGCTTAATAAATATAAACAATTCATATCTATGATATTTGTGAGAAATTACCGTGGCACTTTTTTATTGGAATTACTACTAGAAAGCCGAAATAATAAATGTGTTAAAAACTTTTGACAATGTAATAAGCGAAAATACTTGAATTGGAAAATAGACCATTAGAATAAAAACAGGTTAAACTGTTTTACAGTTTAATCGCTATTATATAATTATTATTCCATCATTTAAAAAAAAATATTCTTTACAGTGATCGTAAACTTATACAGGTATACATCGTATTAATAATTTGATATAAAGAAGCCTTTAAGCTATAAAAAAATATTTTATGGTAAATTGAATAATGCTTTACAAGTAGACAACGTAGCTGGTTGTTACGAATGTTAGAAATTTCTTTTAAACAATATATATAAGAATATAATGCCTACAAAATATATTGTTTGTAACTCAATACTTAAAACTATTAAAACTGTTAGATTATCACCCTTAAAAATATATAAACAATGGTAACCATGCCTATCAATAATAATCATGTGGCAAATCACTTATCTGCTGACCAGCAAGAATTATTATCTATAGCTTCCTCTATACTAGATAACTTGTTTCCGGTTTTTATCAATTCTAGAAAATAAAATTCTCGTATTTCGGTTTCCCCGAGTAAATGGAAAAAATGAGACTAAACAAGGAAAACTAAAGAAAACATATCATATTTTTCTCAATAATTAATTGAAAAAAGGAGAGGAGTGGCTCAATGGTCGCGCACTGAGTTGCCATGCCGGAAATCCTGGTTCAAATCCCGCTGCAAGGCAGTACTTTTATTTAGTCTGTTGGCAGCCGGAGATGGATCATATAGGATCTAGGACCTTCCTGGGGCTCACCCAGCCTCTATAAAATATAAAAATAGGGTACCCAAAATAAGGGGGGGGGATCAGGCGGTTGAGCGTGACCTGGGACAAGTCACCTCCTTGCAGAACCGTTGTCCATGAAACAGTACAGTCTCAACCATGTACTGAACCCCAGACCCTTCACGGGTTGTAGTGCTACAGGTTTTTTTTTAATTGAAAAAATGACTAATTTTCGTTTAGAATCCATCATGTAAAACTATTCTTTTGGATTGTCATAAAAAAACCTTTTAAAAATTGTAATAAAATCGAAATGTTCATAAAATTAGAAAAACAAAATCCTTCAAACTTTTCCTTTTTTTAGTAAATCTATTTTCATGTTCATAGTTGGAATCAGTCTAAGGAAATCAGTAGTTTTCCTAATCATAACTCTAATAATTTTTGTTTACGGTTTTATACTAATATATATATATGTATATAGCTTTTTATACTAATATTACAATACGGTTACCAGATTGTGGGGTAACCGTGCGCTTATAACACCCCAGGATGTACAATCTTGTTTAAATGAAGAGATACTGCTTGTTTAAAGTGATCGATTATTTATTGCTCAGGGACAGACTCTAGGAAAGAGTAATTGAAAGAATAAAAGAAAGGAACTATCATATAGAAGTTTTGGAAAGAAGAAAAAACATTATCGGAACGTTAAAGTATGGTAAGTTAACACATAATATCGTTAGTTAAACTACTGGTTGCTAGTAACAACAATTACTACATTTAATTTAGGGATAGACATGTAAAATATAGTAAGTCATAAAATGTTAATTTTACACGAGAAGCAAAAACCTGTTTTGACAGCTAAAAATGAACGTTTCAATTGAAAAATAGTAACTCCGGTGGTTCTTTAAAACTAAGCCGCACCCAGTTTTGATGAACTCCTCTTTCACTGATGTTGTTATGACTACTTACTAACTTTTCTATGTCAACGCTTCAATTATAAAATTATAATTCAACACCAAACAGAAATTTGCATTTACATAAGCAACAAAATCCACTTATATCTTTCCTTTCATTAATATTCCTATATTAATGAAGGAATATTCCTATATTAAGGAATATATTCTTATAATATGGATAATTCCTACATTAATATACAAATATTCTACATTTTCTGATGAATTTTATTTCAAATAGAAATAAAACGATTTTGAATATATTTGCGATATTTAATGAAATATGTAGTATCGATAAAATCTGTTCACATCGAATAAATCTGATTAAAAGAAGAAGAAATATTGTAAATAAATGACTGAAAATTATGGTATCGTTTATGCATTTTGTAGCAAATATTTGTAATATCATGAATTCACTGAATGAAACATAGAGGGTGAAATAACATTTCCTATAAATGTTTATACATTTAGATTTGGGATCCGTAATATAATTTGCTATATATAGCAATGTATACAATATAGATTATATGTTGCTATACTAAAGGATTATTATTATTATTATTTGTAATAATATTATATTGTATTAAATTGTTTATAGGATGATTACTATTTGTTTTATAGGATATATATACGTCAGAAATTAGGACTCAAATGATAGTCTACATTAGCTCTGCAACTCTTCACTCATTATAATTAAAATTTAGACTTTGTGATTATCAGATTTTAGTGGACTAGTAATAAAACAAGATAATAAATTGATAAAATAATAAATACCCATATCAACACTGCTTCACTACTGGCGGAACACTACAGTCAGTGGACTCGCCGGAGACATCTTTTCCCCCACTCATATCGAAAATTTCCTGAGAATATAGGAAACACGCACCGCATATAGGAATTTTTAATGTAAACACATGATTCCTTATGAATAGGCATGAAATATTTTCTACAGTTATCCATAAAAGAGGCTGGAAATTATTGTCATAAAATAATAATACATAACCCTTAGTAATAAAATTAAATGAAAGATATAAAAGCCACAAGTGCAACAGAGAATTATGAAAACAATCTATTAATAAAGTATCGGACATGTTTACTAGGGCATACAAATAATTGTATGGCGTTATTCTCTTGTACATGTTCAGTGAGAAATGATAATTCCTAAGCTATGAAAAAAAAATAAAGAAAAACAACTTTAATTATGTTGCTTTTCATCCAACTTAATATATAATAACTTTATTACTAACTAGAATGCAGTAGGAAAAATGGGAAAAAGCAAAGCCTTGAGTCTCTAAAATACTGGAAAAAAGTGACCAGTCAACCAATTGTCAATTTAGATAATATCAGGATATACACCAAAAGAAAATTCACATCAAAGGAGATGAAGTCCAGCATGTCTCACATCAACAGACCAAACGGACTCATCAGAAAGAAACATCAGACTGAAGAAAGTTTATGAGATTCGTTAAAAATACTCCTCGTGATTTTTATTACAATTTACTATACATATTAGTCAAAATATCAACTTGTATAACTCGAACAGCGATAAAATATGAGCGAAGTAGTTTCTTAATATCTGTGTAAACAAACACATACATACACATTTATATTTGTGTATTGCTACATTATTAAATGTTTTATAAAGAAGTTAAATGATAGCTATTAAATAAGATGTAAATTAATTGATTCAATAAAATAATAATTATTTTACATTATACATATTTTTAAAAAACCTGTACCACTAAAACCCATGGAGGTCTTTGGTTCAGTATATGGTAGAGACTGTAGTGTCTCTTGGACAACGGTTGTACACGACCCTGATTTGTAACAAATCACGCATCACCTACAGGTTTCTCCCTCAACAAGGGTATCTACTTTAAAGAGGCTGGATGAGCCCCATAGGATCCATCCTTGTCTGTTAACAGAATAAATAATTTATATACCACAGCTGGTTTTGAACCTGGGACCTACCTTATATCAACTCAGAACTGTACTCACTGAGGTACCCGATCCTTAAATACATTAAATAGCTTAGCTAAATATTAAGCAACTTAAATAATTCAATAGATTACTATCATTTCAATGAATCACATTAATTTTATCTCTCGACAAAGTATGGATCCGTACAAAAATCTGGACAATATAATTGTTTGACTTTCCTCCAGCTACCTTGGACTTAGTAGAGCGTCAAAATATAAACCAAATATTTCAGAAGGCTCAACATAGTCAGCGCTTCGTTGGCCGCATTACAATGAGGAGGTCCTCAAAGGATACATGCTTTTGTGGTCACGTTTCATACGACATGAGAACAAAGAGAAAGAAAAAGTAATGTTTTTTATGTACATCACAACTATATTGGAAAATATATTACACAAACGAAAACATTATTAATTTATCTTCATTAAAAATATTGATAATTCGACCCTATATAAAATAGTATTATTTTTTAATGACACATCGACATATTTTACTATTAACAGTAATTGATTTTCTTTATAAAGGCAAGATTGGTTATATTTGCTCTATATTTTGATGTTTTATAGTAGTTTTTACTATAGTAATTTTAATAAATAAAAATGAATTTTAGGGTCGTTAAAAAATATTTATGTTTTCATAAACCATTTCCATGAGAGATATTATAATGTTATTTACAGTGTTTAAAATAGTATTACTTTTTAATGCCACATCGTCATATTTCACAATGTGAGGTTACACTAGTATTGAATTCATAGGACTGTAGAAATATTCTTTAAAAAAGTCAGTGATTTTTTTAAGGCAAGGTTGATTATATGTGCTTTATATCTTGATGTTTTATAGTAGTTTGTATTCCAGTAATTTTAATAAATAAAATTGATTTATATGACTTTTAACGTCTAATTGATTTATTACAATTGTTAAATCTATATGCTCCACTGTTAATCCATATATAGAATTATAGAATTACTATAATAGTGTAACCTCCCATAATGAAATGAGCTGTTATTTTTTAAAGTAGTATAAGGATATTCGGATAAAAAAAATTGGTTCGTTTATCCTTTTACATAATGTTAATAATTATTATTTTTTAGTAAAATAAAAAGGTGTATAGGGTTACACAGTTAGGACTTACATTCCTTTCAAAATTGACAGCTAAAGTATGGTACTGAAAACCAACACTACTATTTTATACAGAGTAAAATTACAAATTTTTCTTTAGTGTAAAATGTAAACAAATTATGGCTGCTAATTTACTATGTAAAATAATGTATAAAGATAGAAATCTGAGCTGTGAATTTTTAATCGTATAGAGCAATTTATAGTGTATTTTTGTTTTATTTTAATTTGGTTTCAGAGTTGACATACTGTTTTGTATTTTTTATTTTTTTGTTTTTTTTACTAAACATTATTCATAGGAAATATATATTCCAATCTATAATAAATAACTACACATTTAGAGCTGATAGCAGCTTAAGTGTATTTGGGGTATGTGACAATGACCCGAGAACTTGAGTGAAACACAAAAAAGCGATGCGAAAGTGCCACCCGTTTAGAAATGCTCTAATAAGTTAACTAATTGAGGCTTATGCATGTGAGGCTAAACTGCTACGTAGTCGACTTAACCGACTGCTTCTGATAGTTGGCTAAGTTTCCTTCTTAAGCCGTCAAAGTAATACACTTGGCCTCGTAAGCGTAGAAAGCGCTGAGCAGTCCTCTATGTCTGGCTCATGGCGAGCATAAGTTATGTAAAGTATGTAATCATTTCCTTCCTGCATTACTTTTGTTTAATAATTTATATGTAATTATATCTTTAGCAACAATTTATCCTTTGTCCACGTATGAGATAATCCAAGGCATTTGCAAGTAGTAAGTCGGACCAATATTGAGTTTTTCAATTAGTGGTTTTCACCAGAAACTTCTCTTTTGTGTGCACTAATGAAACTCTAACCATACACCGATAACACCACATCTTGAATGCTTGTTTGTAGACGCTAACGTGAAGCATCAGTAAGTGTCCATACGTATGAATCTTATGATAACGTAACGTCTTAGTACTTAGAGTATCACAAGGAATACTTACAACTCATTAACTATTTTTGCCAATAGTCCAAGACATTATCCCATATCTTTGATGTGTCTTATTTGTTCGTTAAAAGTTAATTATGGAGTACTTTAAAGAACTTATTTCATCATTTTTTTACATGAGAACGGTTTTTCACAAGCAAATATTTTTACTCACGATCATCTGAGTTTTGTTCACTCTTTTTTTTCTCTCTTTAAATATAAATTTACACCTTTGATCAGTTCATTTATTTAACGTCACTTAATGCTGCTACGGCCATAGCGGAAGTCCTGAATTTGCCTTCTCCAGGGATAATTAGGATAGGGATCCTTAACGAGTGTCTAACCACACAGGCTTGTTTGTGTGGTGTAACCATTTTACATCCCTCCGAAGGACGGCGTAATCAAGGATTATTTATTCCCTTTAATAAATTAAATCGTAAAGCCCCCTGTCAGGTCGCGTACCCGCGATCTTGCGATGTTCCTATGAACAGTAAGATGAAGGTTTTATATTAAATGATTTCGCTTTTATACAGTCAGCATACTATTATTTATTTTATTCCATTTTTTATTTAGTATAATTTCCTACATTTGGAACAAAAAACTGTCACATAAGGAAAGAAAACTAATATATCCGTCTAAATTCAGGTTTAAATTTATTCTAATTATTCGTGAGCCCATTAGATCATTCTGATAGCAATGAATTGTATTAAACCAGCGCACCCATATTAACAAAACAAATTAATTTATTTTTAAAAAGAAGTTTAATTTACGAGACTGAGATTTGAACCGAGTTATTTTCAGCATCTTCTTACAAACTAGGCAACCTCGACACACATTTGTTTCAAGCAAATTAAAAATAATATTTTTCTTTAAGGAAATAATGAGTTTCTCATGATATTTTATAAAACCGTCAGCAATAACACATCCTTGTACATTTTATTCTTATGAAAAACCTGTAGACTACAACACATGAAACGTTTTGAGTTTAGTACATGTAGAGATTGTACTGTTTAAATGTTAACGGTTCTGTAAGAATATAATCGGCCCGAGATCACTCGCAATCCCCAGGAGATCCCGTCTATTAAGGATAGTCACTTTATAGAGGTTGGTTGAACCCACAGAACATTGAATAGACTATTCAATATTCTATTCAATGTTCTGTGGGTGAACCCCACAAGGGTCGGTAGATGCCATATTTATAAGCAATCTTCCGCTAATATAGACTTCATTATATCTCATAAATGATAATACCTATGAAAGATTTTTTTTAGCTGCTTATTTAGCGGATGAGTCTAGCCGCATTCAAGACTCCAGATTTTTCTTGGTTCACGCTTGTTTCGCGAGTGGTTCATCCAACATCGTCAGCTCCATGACAACGGGTCTGCCAGGACCGGCGAGTTATTAGACCGTTAACTGTAACAGTTAGCACGGTAAGTCACCATCGGTCGCGTTTCGTGTTTTCTTTATTCCTCGAAGGTTAGTCAAACCTCACGCGATGGTTGCGTATTCAGGTCGATCATGTTTCGCAAACAATGCTCATTCCCAAAGACCAGTTTGGAAATTATATTTCTCACTATTTATATTACGAGGTAGGTTTTGGTTTAATTGATAAATGAAATGAGTTCATTTTTATTTTTGTTTTTAGATATAAAAGAAATAAAAACGCTAGATGGCCCAACATATTGTTTATTTATAAAATTGATTAGAAAATAGGCCTTGATCAATACTGATCGTGATTTCAATGTATCCGAATTCTCAATACCACAAATCCAAATGAACGATATAGACAGATAAGTTAAATTAAAAAGTGGATTAATCGTAATCATCCGACAACATATAAATATTAAATACAAATTATCATTTCATTAGCATGTACATCATTTAAAAGTGAATCATTTACAAACGTCAGAAGATACGAGGCCTTAGAACTATAAAAAAATTCATAAACATTTTATAACAAGAATATTAACAATAAAATAATGTCAATCAGTCTAGGGAAGAAAATGGACTGGGTGAAGGTTAACGAACTAATTTCTTAAATAGAGATACTATTTGTTAGAAACAGACATATCGAACCACATTGAAAGTCTTGATCAGGGCTGGATAGACAAGATGCAAAAATATTTAAAGATGAAATAATTGGAATAGACAAAAATATAATAAAAATTAAATACATTTTTAAAAAATGCTAGCCCTGAAGTTAAATAAATATTTTACCCTATTAATTACAGGAATTAACTCTTTAACCTCCATTCACCTGAACCGTTATAATATCATTCAAGGTTAGTATAATGATAGAATGTACAGACTATAACATTGTATCTAGACTGAAACCCATTCCGCAATGGTTACAAAGACTTTTCACAAACCATGACGAAACTAAATGTTTGTTTTGACGTAATATGATTTATTGTAGACCACAACCGCCTAATGGAGTCACAGTGTCGAGTGTCTGAGTCTAGATTTTTCACCAATTGCAGAGCCCATTGCAATAGTAACTGATACCAATTGGCCTTTCGTGGTGAGAATATTTTTTAGGTCAAGGAATCTGATGACAATGTCGTCCCAAACTGAATAATACCAAATAAGATAGAGGAAAATTGATATTTAAAAGTTAAAAAATGGAAATCGAAAATGGTTCAGGTTCTCTACATATCATATTAAAAAAAATAAAATAAACTCATCATCCACCTTATCAATATGAAATAGCCCAATTCTTTAGGAAACATTATAAAACAGAGTGTTATCTACGATCCTGCTGCCTGGAAATGAGTACTACACTAAGAAAAAACAATAGAATAAAGAATGTAGAACAAATTCTACGTCAATTGGGAACAATTATTCTAAAATTTGGTTATGAGATTCTTGGGAATGTGAAATTATCAATCCCCCTGTTGCAGCTGGCTTATTAACTATACTACTAGGGTTTACCCTAAAACCGTTATGTTTTGTCAAAAACACAACCATTTTTATTAGACAAAAATCCAATTTCGGTTTAGATAACTCAAAATTACCAAAAGTTGGCTATATTTGAACCCTAGGAACGTAATGATTTTATGACCCTACGCTATATCCTATATATTTTCATAAGGGTTCTGTGAGATGTGTAGACCCATATGGAAGTTCATTACAAATCATGAAAACAAAAATGATCACTTTTAAATACAATGTTTTTTCTGTTTGTAGTTTATCGTTAATTAAATTAATGTAGTATATATTATATTTTTTTATTTTAATCTTCTTATTTATTTAGCTGTTTTTTTTCTCTCATATTTATAAATTATTATTACAATTAGAGTTCTTCATCTTGCCTCCAGATTACAATCAAAAACCTTTACTTTTATTTTATTATTATTTTTTTTAAATCTTTTTCTCCCCTTCTCCATATCTGTACCCCGCAGGTAAATGGCACCATGTCACATTTTTTTATTTTTTCAGGAGAGCCAATTTTACAATATTTAACTTTGAACTATTAAAATTTGTCTCTACGTTATTTATAGAAACAGCTTAAAGAAAATTGTTCATATTGTTGATAAGTAATCGGAAGTATTGTTCATAGTATTTATTAATGACAGTTTATTAAAATCCTAAAAAACTTAGTTTATAGTTAAGTTAAAAAGCTTAGTTTATAATATAAAACTTTATCAATTGCTTATTATTTTAAATCGACTTCGGTTTTATTATTAATATATTTAAAATAATTAAGAAACATAAAAAATATATAAAACTTCATACAATTCTTGAAGAAAGCGGGTGCTCGAAATTTTATAATCAAGACCAGTAAATAAGAAAGATAGGTTTCATAAAATAAAGCATCTAGTGAAATATTTGACTCTAAAGAATATATTGACATATCTTTCATGGAATAAATACACATACTAATTGCTTTAGTAAAGCAAGAACTGTAAAAGGTCCATATAAAGTTGTATAACTTTAGGAAAAGTTTAAAACCATACGGTTCGATAATATCCCTACTCCATCATGGCGGCAATTCAGTTCCGTTGGGAGAGATTGCGGAAACTATTAAATTAAATGGTGAAACGCTAGTAGATAACTGATACAGATTAGTATCCAACTGTAAAATAGCCTCTATTGTGATTAATTAAATAGGTCATTAATAAAATATGTTATTATTTTAAAAATTAATAATTA
This sequence comes from Arma custos, assembly GCA_037127475.1. Taxonomy (NCBI): domain Eukaryota; kingdom Metazoa; phylum Arthropoda; class Insecta; order Hemiptera; family Pentatomidae; genus Arma; species Arma custos. The sequence continues at coordinate 71,422,737 of CM073764.1, forward strand.
GTAAATGCTTTTTCGCTTTTTACTAGCTGATAAACCGAGCTAAGAAAATAAAGATTCTTCGGAATTATAACAAAAAAATAATGCAAAAACAAATATTAACCGAAATATCAATCATACTTCGATAATTAACAAACATTTCACTAACTGCGAAAGTTAGTAGATTAAAAATATTATCAAAGCTGAAAGTAGATAGAGGTAGCATTTGGATATACTGATGCGTAGTAGGGTCCATGAATCTTAAACGATTCCCTTAATTAGGCAATCTATAGAGAAGGGCTTATTTAGTATAGTTCGAATCGAAAATAAGGGCCTTATAACCTTAATTATTATAAATAACAAAATGTGTATAAACTGCCCCATTCGTTTTAAAATTTAAATATTAAACATTTCCAAAATTACCAAATTAATTTATAACCATTTTATAACTACTTCAGTTTCGCTGCACTAGTGGTGATAGTTAAGTCCGAGAGGCCTTGCAAAAAAGACGGTCATTATGTGAAGAAAACTCTGAAAGTAACCTCAAATGATCCTACCAGCAAAAATTGGCGCCCACACATGCATTAGGGCTATGTTTTTTTCTTTCGCCAACAAAACTTCTAAACAGTACATTCAATAGAAAATTTATGGTTGCAGATAGTGTGCAAGGCTAATGAATCTAACAAAGTAATAATTCCTACAAACGAAGATTTCGTCTAAGACAACAACAGAGAGCTATCTACGATCCTGCAGCCTGGAAACGAGTACTACACTAAGAAAAAATAATAGAATAAAGAATGTAGAATAAATTCTACGTCAATTGGGAACAATTATTCTAAAATTTGGTTATTTGGTTCTTGGCAATGTGAAATTATCAATCCCCGATCTGTGGCTGCTGGCTTATTAACTATACCTCTTGGATTTCCCCTAAAATCGTTGTGGTTTACCAAAATCACTACCATTTTTATTAGGCAAAAATCCTATTTAGATTTAGATTACTCAAAATTACCAAAAGTTGACTATATTTGAACCCAAGGAACGTAATGACTTTATGACCCTACGCATTAATCCTATATCTTTTCATAAGGGTTCTGTGAGATGTATAGACCCATAAGCATTATTCTCTTTTTTGGCATAAGTGTCGGGGAGTTTTTGAGACATATTACTATATTGTAACATACTTCATTGTAACAAAAGTTTGTACTATTAAATAGGTATGACGAAATATTACTAACTACTACTAAAATAAGCATGAAGACATTTTTCATCGTCTAAAATTGCTGTAATATGTTGAACGCATAAACTTTTTCGCAGCTCCTCCGTCAACATATTACTTAATTTAATGTTCAATATCACAATGGATCCTTACAATTATATAACTAATATAAGACCGTCACCTGGGGTCTAGTGGTTAGCGTAACAAATTACTAAGCCCAAGATCGGGGGTTCGGAGGCCGACAGGTGGCCCCAGGATTTTTTTAAGGGAGTAAAAAATCGTTAGTTACGCCGTCCTTCGGAAGCGACGTTAAACGGGGGATCCCGAGCCTGTACGGTGACAGGTACTCATTAAAAATCCCTATCCTGAACCTGGATAGGCAAAATTTAAAGCTCCCTATGTAGCATCGTCCGATTAGCCATAGCAACGTAAAGTCGAGTTAAATGAACAAACAATAACTAATATAAGTGAAAGACTATAAACAGTCATATAAGTTCTTTTGGGTCGTCATTTTCGCATTATGATCTGGAAGTTTCTTTTTATGGTAATACTATAAGGATTCAAAAAATTGCTACTGAAGTTTTTTAGTTTTGCACGAGCTCTCAGATTTTTAAGGCCTAATTGTATATGCCCAAACTACCTAGATGTTTTAGTTTTCTGGTTCGCCAAATTTATGGCAGGTCCCAATGCTAACTGAAATAAAATACGCGATCAAACTCAATCATAAGTTTTATACTAATAACAGTTAAACTTTTTCTAGTACGAATTTAAATTCTAATGACTTATGTTTACATCACTATCGATATTTAAAGGCTATTTTATTTTTAATGTCAATAAATCTGTTTCCCGGAGGTAAAGGACTATGTCATTTTTTTGTAATTTTTGTATTTCTTCAGGAAAGTCATTTTTCATAACTTTGATTTTAAAAATTTGTTTCTTCGTTACACAGAGATTGTAGACCCGGTCACGGAAATTTCCTTTAATGTATTGCTTGTTTCTTCGAAGTCTATTATTTAACTAAACCAGATGAATCGCCATCTTAAACTATAAAGACATGGCGGAGGTCAATAGCATTCCTTCGACTCATTCCATTCTTGGAGACAGTTTCTTAACTAATTCGTAGTAAGCGACGGCGTCCAGCCAAGCGGTGACACACTAAATATTTGCATAATAGGATGAGTACTGAAGCAAGTGGCGCGAGAGGCGGTGAGTCACCAACCTTCTGTGGCTGGCTCCTCGTAGCACTAGGTCATAGAAAGCATTTGGTAATTTATGACTTAATACTGTCGAATTCGTATTACATCACTTGGCATAATGGATACTAAAAATAAAAAGATTATCAAATAATGATAATTACTATGAATTACCAACCTGGCCTTAATAAACTTACTTAACAAACTTAAAAAAATACATTTCATACGGATTCTAACAGGTAGGATCCACTGAGACATGAAGATCCTCCTGGGGCACACCTAGCCTTTATAAATTGGGTACTCTTAATTGGGGTAAAAACCTGTCGGTTGAGCATAATCTCGAACAAATCACTCCAGCATAACCGTTGCCTTAGAAACAATACAGCCTCAATCATGTACTAATATGTGGTCCTGGTGTGGGCTGTAGCAGTTCAATAAGATTTGACACAACATTTGCAATTGTGAATCATATGCAATAACTGAGATGAGTAGAAAGAAAATTAAATAACTTAGTTAGTGAGCAGGAATGTAAAATAATATAAATATTGGCTATACAAGATTGAATATCAACGTTTTAACCAAACAATTAAATTGTGATCTTAAGATTTTATTTTGGCTAAAAATTGACAGTAATCATTTATAGTACTGAGAACATCTAGAATACCGTTTTTTTTTTTTTGTTTTTTTTATATTTGCAACCAGTAATAAACCGCTCGGCAATTATAAAATATAAAAAATCTACCTCTGATCTGATTTTTTCTATTTTAAAATGTTTCTTATTTTTTTTTTAAATGTACCAGAGTTAGTAACATGTATGGAATACAGCATTAATTGCACATCTAACACTCGGGTGGATCGAAATCAATTACCAAACTATGCTAAAAATTCTAAAAGCAATTAATTGAATGAGAAAATAATGTCATGAGAGATAGTGTGCAGTCGAAGGTGGTAAGGTATTTTTTTTTGTCCATTATATAGAAGCCAATTAAAAGCACTTTATTATTTTTATTTTTTCCTCTACGGCAAGAATGTGGAGGCTTCAGTTTTTAAATAAAGGTTAATTTAGCAAAATTACAATGGCTTAATACACGAACATTCTAAAAATGTCAATTTCCGTAAAAATTTAATAGGGTTTGACTCAGGAATAAAACTCGGGTGATGCATTGCAACCACAAATTTTTCCTTAACACAGTAAAATATAATAATTTTAAATAGTTCACATATACACTATCTATTCGACAAATTTTAAGCAGAATTCTTTTAAAAGAATCTCAGTACGACAGTTCTGTTCGCTCCACATTATTAGTTTGTCATATTATAATTACAATAATTTATTTTATATTTATTATTCTTATGATGGTGATAATTTTTAAATATTTTTATTTGAAGAGATAAAAATATTTATAATTGCAATAATTCTTTTTCTTCAATTTCTTCTTTCTTCAGTTAATTATCCAATTTTTTTCAGAATTTAGGTACATTTTTATTACGTCCCACAAAGGAGCAAGGTTTTTGTTTTAAATTAATAGTACATTAGAAAAAGGAATTTTGAAAAACCGTATTTTTAGGACTCTTAGACTATTTCAAAAAAGATAATATTCAACTGATGTACACTTGCCGCAATATCAAATGGCCAACGTTCAGGATTTTTAAGTGAAGTAACATTTTCAAACTCAAAGTCATTTTGGAAATTATTTAAAAACAATATATGTGTATATGTATATATATATATATTCATTCTGATTTTTAATTAATTTATGTAAAGGAGATAGTTGGGGGGTGCAGTCAATAAGAACACCAAATAAGTGAAGTACTTATATTATGTGCCGACGTTTCGACCTACAGTGTAGGTCGAAACGTCGGCACATAATATAAGTACTTCACTTATTTGGTGTTCTTATTGACTGCACCCCCCAACTATCTCCTTTACATAAGATCATCCAGTCAACCATTTTCATCTCATTCATTTAATTAATTTAGATAGAGGTGCCGTAAACCGATTTGCATATCTATCCAAAATGTTGCCAACTTTCAAAAATATTGCAAAGATTTGCTCTTTCGAACGGTGAATTATATTTGTATCAGATACTCAAATTTCGAAGTTCTCTCTTCAAAAATATAATAGCAAATTCAAAACGTTCTGGCTTATACGTGACCAGTTTCTCAGTCAGTAATGTATTCTATGAGCAAAATACCGAATGTATTTTTTCGTGTTTTTTAACTCCTGGTTAATTCAACACAGATTGAAAGATCTTAGAAATTCAATGAGCTGTCGGATTTAAGGGGAAAAGCGAAGTCATCTGTATGCACTGGCGTTGAAGGATGCACTTGGTATAATAATACTAAAAATCAAATATCAATTATAAATCAACTTTAACTTTAATAAACAACATTATTTTTGTATTTTTCTTATTTTTTTGGCCTTGGGGTTTAAATGCTTATATTTTCATAGATAAAGCAAATTTTAACTTTTACATATTTAATATTTATTTATATTTATGGATGAACTTCAAGCAATTAAAATAAACTTAGCCACTATACAGTATAGAAAGCATATACTGATAGAACAACAAATCGACCTGAATACATACTACATACTACTGTACATACTAAATACCTGCATGATACATACTATCGAATAAAACATAAATAATTATAAAATCTTTTGGATTACCTTTCTAAGGAGGTCAAGTGTCGCTTGATCGATCAGAATGCATATAGTCATTTGGAACGAGGAGAACAGTTTGATCTTCCTCTAACTGCTTCATAATGAGCAGATTTTTCAGGTTTAAAAAAGAGGGATAGGTGTAAAATGCGGGTTACTGTGGAAAGAAGTACACACACACACACAGTTAATAAGAATAATATAGTATCTACATAAGTATCTGAAAATAAATATAAACTAGAATGAATTTCCTGGTCAAGAAAACATAACAAAAATCTAAAATAACGAGAATTAAGCTGAATAAATAAATAAACCAACCCACATAATAAGATATTTAAAAAACAATATCGTTGTAAGTATTAGTTATTTATTTGACAAGTGAGGAAAGTGCAACTTCATTACACCCGAGTGAATTTTACCACATGAGCCGAAGGCGATTTTGGCAATTAAACGAGGGTGTTACAAGCACTTTTCGTTTTTACCATTTAAAAATTAAGAAATTAAAGGTGAAACTTTAGATTTGTTAAAACTACTCTAGCGCTATTTCTTACAATTTTCTATTACTAACCATGCAAATTATAACTCTAGGACGGTGTCCGTTGCTTATGAGTGAAGGTTCTAATACATTTAAGGTTATATTAAATATTTCTATAAAATCGTTTCAAAATAAATAAAATCTATCTTGAATTAAATATAAAATAGTTCTAAAATTATTTATTTTAACATTTTTGGAATATAAAATGAATAATATTATAATACCGCCATTTAACATTTAAAATAACAGAGTGCTGATTGTCAAATTCAATCTAGGTGGCTGTTACTTTTCCTCACTAGTGGGGGAAAGTGCTACTTTCCACACCAGTTTTAGTTGAGTAATGGTATATGAACTATTAATAATAACCGATTAGAGATCATCTGTTTAGGAAGTTGGGAGATGAAGGAAAACATAGATTTGAATACGTTAGGGAAGAAGCATGGCGGATATTAGATAGGAATAAGTTAAAATATTTGGTGGAATAAACGAGAAAGGAACGCTCGAGAGTTTTGGTTCTTTGGAAACGAGTGTACAGGTCGGAGAGACGAAATCTTGTACCTTGGGATTGGGATAGAATTTTAAATTGTGGAATACCGACAGGTATTTTCGTTTCCTTTGCTTGTTTGTTGGTTTTTTTTAAGAGTAATAAGACTTTTTATTTGGAATTTTTCCAGTCATGTCTTAACAAAAATTTTATGTCTCTTTAGAGCTTTTGCTCTTCTATAGACTGTATCTTTGGAGGTAGGATATATTTAAAGGTAGCTTTGTATGTAGGTTTAAAGTCATCGAATTAAAAAATCGGCTTTCGAATAAAGATTTTTTTCAGAAAGCTTTCTTATATTCGATATTTTATTTATTGTTCATCATACTACTAATTTTCAGAATTTTTTTTTATTGTGGTTCTGACCCAGTAGAAATGTAAAAGTGGCGCACAATTTCAATATATAACAATATAACCTAAATTACAAGGCGGATATTAATTAAGGTGTTTATCGCCCAATCAAATCATGTAGATGAAGGCTAAGAGGATGTATCACTTAGCTCTTCCTCCCATCCTGTCATTTCATCAAGTAATTAACTCCTCAATAAGTAGTTGCGAATATAAAGGTTGTGAAAGAAAGAAAGTAACAGAAAATAAATCCAATTCGTTGCAGACATACCTATAATTGTCCAATAAATAAATTCGCTAATTTTAATTATAATAAAATTTAGCTATAATTTATAATTTTCGTTGATTTAAAATAAATTGTAAGGCTTTTACCTTACACTCTTAACATGTAATAAATATAACATATAGTACCCGAGTATAGAATATACTCTATGTACTGCATACATTTGCTTACATAGTTAAGAGTGGAAGTCTCTGTACTCATTGACTCCGAAGGGCTATGGTTTGAGCTGGGACAATTTTTTTTGGTTTAAATAGATAAAACGACGTCGAATTTACTAAGACTGATTGAATGCTGTTACATATAAAATAATAATAATAACAAGATAATTTTTTAATGAGAATCAATCAAACTACCTTACTCAATGGCAATCGATAATAGTTCTACAATAATCCGTTCATCCCATATGTAAAATAATCCAAAGACCCACCGAACCACCCTTAACGTAATCCTCCCTCCTACGCTTCAGTCAACGGTTTGGATGTTTAGCAGTCGATTCATCGCTTGTTAACATTTTAAGAATTCATTCGTTACTAAGCAAGAACCTACTATCCTAAAGTGAGAATAAATTAAAAAGAAACGATGGCAAAAAAAAATTAAATATATCATCAGAATAATAAAACATATTTACTTAAAATGAATGAGAAAAAGCATATGTATATATCAACACGGAATACATATATACATACAAATAAATAATATAAAATTAAGTAAATAAACAGTCAATGAAAAATGTGTTGGCATTGTTACCCATTGATGTAACTTTATGGAAATATTCGGTTTGTGAACAAAGGAGGAAAAAATATAAATATAAACTTATTTTTTATGGGGAGCCTAAAAATAAAAACTTACAAATTATAAAAAATAAGTTCTACTTGTTAGTGTTATTCTTCCTTAGAAGTCCTAAGCACGCCCTATTGCTTCAGAAAATAAATCGATTCATAATTTTATTAATATCTGCATCTAACAAAGAACCTGGCTTTTCCGCATAAGTGGATGACAATACAAGATCCCAAAATATCCTATAACCTAGCCATGTAACTCGTTTTCAAAGCCAGTGGAAGCTAAGAATCTGGCCATTGCCCGAATTGCGTATTTGCAAACGGGGACAATGCCCTTTCAACATTCAAGGGGATTAAGAATTTTTGGAGTAGCCATGAGTAAGGTTTTGCCGAAAAATGAAAACAATTTTAGAAATGAGGTCAAGATCATATGGGATAGTCATATGGGTCATGTATGTATTATCATGGGGGCATTCACTATTGTTATGGAGGATAAACTGAATAGATTCGATAAGTCTGATGTTCCAAAATTTAGCTGTTCGAGTTTGTAGTTCCATGTAGGTTTCAGAATGATATTATAGGTAAATATACGCCAATTGAAAGAAATTGGAAATTTGAAAATTGAATCTGTTCAGTACAACTGGTCTATCTTATTGGGATCTGTCTTGCCATCTTTACCTGTAGTAAGTAGGACGAATCCAGCTAAAGTAGAAAAATTTCTTTCTTTTATATCAGAAATACACATCCTCTAAGAGCTATGAGCATAATACTTCTAAGCCTGGGTGGGAAACTGAAGTGCCGAAATGTTTAACTTCCTTGCATAACTTTTGGCCAAGCAGGACTAGTTCTTAATGAATCTCAAAGGTTTTCATCCATGGGTTCCGATTCATTATCTCATAAATACTGTGAGTAAATATCATTGCTAAGTGGGACTGTGAAACGAATGTGGAAAAGTGAGGTGTAACAAGATACACTAATTTCAGAGGAAAGATCTAACACCTGCTAAGGTGCCTGGGATAGAAAACACATTTGTTCTTTTTTACAATCTTATTGTCAGATGAACGATGGTAGTTTTGGTGGATGTCAGGTGCGCATCCTCACGCGATTGGTTCACCTTACAATACCACCTTCTTAACAAAGACTACCTCTTTTTAACATTAAAGGATACGGAGAAGAGATCTTACCCCTCAGTTCCAGTTTCACCAATTGATGCCATCCGAAGGGAATGGAAAGAATGGTATGTTCCTAAAGCTGGATGAATTCCGTACATTGGCTCTTTCCCATCGTACTAAATAGTTCACCCCAATTCACAAAATACATAAAAAATGCTTGGAAATTTTTGTCAAAAAAAAAAGGAAGTAAAACACTACACCAAATTTTTAAAATAATCATCTTAGTTATAAACTTGTAAGAAGTATCTACAATATTTCCCTTAAAACCTGACTCACAAGTATAAATATTGAAAATAATGATATGTACTTATTTCAATTTGTCAATTCAATCATAGCTATAACAATTGAGTTTAAACCCACTAAACTTACTACACATTTTAATGCAAATGAATTCATTTTAATTATATGATCATTTTTCCACAAATTAAAAAAAACAGAACAGAAATGTAATTCATTTTTTTAATGGCAAACTAAACAGTAGAAGAATATCATTAATTCGCAAGAAATAACTTGAAATAAAACAAAGTTTGTATTTCAGAGGAAGAACATGAACAGCAGGGCATTTTCATAAAATTATATTTAATTTCATAAGATAATTATAGCTGTTACAGTTTGTATTCGTCATTATTACAGATTAAGATATTATAATAATAAATTAAATGTTTGTAGGTACGTATGTTAATAACATATTTATTATCGTTGGAGTCAAATTATTAATCGTTTTTGTTTATTGTACCAGGTGTTAAGGACCACATATATGGGAAATTATATATACTCACCAGTTTATAACAAGTGAATAAGTATCTGTATATAAAAAAAAAATCAAAACATACTAACAATATATCAAAACATCACTCTTAGTAAATATGCATTCAACTATATACCTGCAGCCCCGGTGAATAAAATGGTCGAGTCGAAATTTGTACAGAAACAGTTTACTGGGAAGCGGAATCGAGTCATTCTCATAGTTTTTCGCTTGAAATTGTATTGTAATATGTATAAGAAATAACTCCTTTTCAAGCCAATATCTGACTTCTTCACTAAGTAAAAAACGCTCCAGATAAGTACAAGAAACTCATTTTGAAAAAAAATTGACTAAACCACCAACACCGGAACAGTAGATATAAATATAGAAATGTTTCATCTTGAAAATGGCTTCAACAGTCACAATCGTTAGGGACGAAACGCAGCAATGAATGTATATTTATGTTTCCAGTAGCCTCGGAAAAAGGTTACATCAATTGAGGCAATGCGTTGTTAATGTGGATGAGCCCATAATGATTCAGAAGCCAGCTAACTGCGGATCGCAGCTAATGCTGTGTGCGTAGGATCCGCTAAGCACATGAATCATCATCGGGCCAAGCAATGGAATCAACAGGACAATACATCATGATTGCTAGAAAGTGATCATATCGTCTCGATGTGGGGAGTCATCTGGGCGGAAGATAGGTCGGGGAAATGGTTTGCGGATTAGTATAGCTTAGTCACCGCTCCGCCTACGACCTTTATGAGAGCGATCTCTCAAGTTTCCAACTTGTCATCTTGTCTTCAGATACATAAGCTGTCAGTATGTTAATGAATTAGAAAATATATGTCTATTTGTGATGAATCACAGGTGTCTTCATTGTAGATAACACTTTTTTTTTTAATCTGTACCACTACAATTGCGGAAGGGTTTTGAGTTCGGTACGTAGTATACTGCACTGTTACAAGGATAACGATTAGCAGGCTGGTGGTTTGTAATAAATCACGCTGAGTCGCGAGGTTTTTCCCCAATTTAAGGGACCGAATTCATAGAGACTGGAGCCCTTCATATGAACCTTAAGAGGGTCTTTAGATCGCACAGGATCCATCGTCCACTGTTAACAGATTAAATAAATCTTCTGTCTTAGCCCAGATAAAACTAATTGAACTAACTAATTGAAATCGCCAAGATACTATTAATTTCACTAATATTTGTAAAAATCAAGCAAAAAAAAGAATAATTTTTTTTTAATTTCCATTACTTAGCATTAACACAACTAAATATTTAAATTAGTAACGAAAACAATTTTTTAAAACAATTTCATACAATATTTCGTATGACTTAGTTAAATAAACCAAAGTTTTCAGTCCGAAATAAAAAATTTTAGTTAATTTAATTGAGTTCATTGAGGGAAATTTTCGTATTCCAGAAATGTAAAGGGTACTTAAATTTGTTGGTATTATGGACGGAAAAATTGTGAACAAGGATGAATTTAGACGAATGGTGAAAAGCTACAAGAGTTTTAAGTCGGGAGAGGAATTCAAAAGAAACCTCAGTCAGAAAAATGGAGAAGGTTCTCGAAGAAAAACAGGCAGGAAATCGAAGCTGGTAGAACAACAAGATCCAAAACACGGAAAATGTATTGATTTTTAAAACGCAATACGCAAACAAATTAGGAAACATTCATCAGAGAGGTGTTCGATTGAAATACTTTCTCTGTTCTGATAGCATTCATACATCGATTATAATATCGTTAGATGGTAAAGAGATTGTAATTTAAATAAAATAAACAATAGAAACACAAAAAAATAGAAAATGTAACGAATAGGTCAAAATTCATTAAACTCTTGTTACGTAGATTATAGTTCGATTATAAATACATACATATCTAGAGCACTAGAATTTTTTTTTTATGGTAGATGTTGAACTGTCAATTTTATTTTCTGTAAAACATGCAATAGCTAAATCCAGTTACAACTAATAATAAGTTAAAACTAATTTTTATACTTTTATGTTAAATATTAATAATATTAAATATACAAATCTATTTAGATGGATTAAATCAAATTATTTTACATTTAATAGGAAAAGAAAGTTTGATAAAAAGTATGGTGCAATTATGTTTTATCGACAGAACCTAAAGATTTGCTATTTTAACGCTGTCTTCACATCAAAATTACAGAAAAGCGCAGTATAAAAAAATCTTTATGAAATGAATTATAACCAACATCAAATGGAAACGTCTCCAAAAATAAAACTTAATCAGAAAACATCGAGTATTTAAATATTTAAAAGGTTTGGATATTTTTACCAGAATTCAATACTGATACCTAAATATATATATTAAACATAGAAATGACATGAGTAACACAATACAAATAAGCGTTTCGGACATTTTTTATAAATTATTCAACTGTTACCTTTCTTTGTTAAGATAATTATTTAAGGATATTAAGCTTCTGTAAATAAATATAAGATTATGTTACGGCAACGGTTCGTGATTTTAACATTGAAATACACATTTATAGTAAATTGATTGTACAATCCCGAACAAGTAAAATTAGACAACATGGTCTAAACCAGAAACCAGTGAAGTTTTGTGTATAAATAATGGCCGTGGAAACCTGAAAGAGTATTTAAGTAAAATTAATATATAATTTTTTATTTATTTATTTTATTTTATTGTGATCATTTAAATATTTTTTTAAATATTAAAAGAAACAAATATTTTCTCTGCGAAATAAATATTAATATAATTTGTTTAACCATTGATTTATAATCTAACTGGCGTACAAAGAAATGCGTGGTTCACATCAGAGTTATTTATTTTATTTACATATGTTTCTCGTTAGCCCCGCAAAGCTTAAAGATATACTTAAATAAAAAGTAGCGCATGAAAAAAAACTGCAACCTTTCGGAACTCATAGATCTGGATCAAGCAACCTTTTACATAATGGCCAGGCTGGCTGCGTTATTTCATCAAAATGACTTGAGGAATTTAAACTTTCCAAATCTTAAGAGATATCCTTCACAAGCTTATGTAATGCGTTATGGCATTCAAGTGAAGGCCCTTAAAAACTAAACGATGAAAGAAAAAAACTAAAAACCGTGTCATTTTTAAGATGTATCAAACAAAAATTCATAAAGCTAACCTATACTAATAAGTATAAGTAATCCCTCTTATAGGTTCTGTCAACTGATCCGTATTATGCATCGACATGGGATAAATAGACCGAAAGGTTTAACATTTTAACCATAAACATTCATCGTGACCTTTCCCTGAATCCCAACCGCCCACAGTTCGTTTGACATAACGATTTCTGTTACGAATTTCTCATAACCTTTGTTTATTGTGCACAAGGACTAATATTAATTTGTTTCCACCCTTTAAAAAAGTGAATATAACAATATTTTTTTAATATAAATTTTATTGAGGCATTAGGCACTAAGTAAATTTGCCTGGGGTCCCCGAACTAAGCTTCTTCCCCAGGAATGGGGGCAAAGCAAGGGTCCGGGAGGCCCCCGCCCCCTTTCCCATCCGCGTCACTGGCTTAGACGCCAATGGAAGCATAACAAGAATAATGATAAAAAAGTTAATCAAACATTTTCTTTTTATTATTTCAATAACAGAAAAATATTGCGTATATAATTACATGTATGATATTTAATAAAAAATAAAAATATCTAAAAAAGATTTAATAATAATTTTAATTTAATTATACTTATTTTTAATTAATTTTCATTTACTTCACTTTTAGCAGCTATGGCTAACCGGATGATGCTACAGCGGGACTCTTAAGTTTTTCCTGTAGAGATATAATTATGATTTTTTAACGAGTTCATGACACTGCACAGGCTCTGGACCTCCATTTGGCGTCCCCTCCGAAGGACGGCATAACTAAAGATGTTTTACCCCGTTTAAAAAATCCTACCTGGCTGCGAACCCACAATCTTAGAGATATTAAGCTGTTATGCTAATCACAACAACACAGGGTGACCCTAATTTAATTTAGTATTTTAATGCGGATTTAAGAAGGAAGTTTCAACAAAATTGTTGACTGTATGGCAGATGTTATTGTTTATAATTGAAAAATAAATAATACTTCTTCATACCTCAATTTGCTCACAATACAATAATACCATAGATTAGATTAGATTTTTTTTTGGACGATCAACATCTAGGTTATTACGCCTTTTGCATAATACCATAGACAAATATTAAATAAATAAACATAGCATTTTATTTGACATATTTAAGTATCTGGGTCAGCAATTTATTCATTTGTTAATAGTTTCTTAGATTGTATAATTACATCTGTGTACTATATCTTTATATTTGGATAACCTGAGGTAATAGGCTGTAAGAGATAAAACACGGGCCGGGGAAAAAAATAGACTACAGATCAAGCGTCCGATGCACGAAGTATATTGAGTCTGTATCAATCATCTATGAATTAAGCAGATATCGTGACTGGGCTCATGAAGCGTAATTGTAGCCGGTTTGGGCTCCAACATATAACATATTATACTCTAAGAATTTATTATAATATAAATAAATAAACACCTTATAATTGCATCTATTTCAAATGCTATTGTTTGTTTATCTATTCATTTAACGTCAGTTTATGCTGCTATAGATAATCGGACGATGCTACAGTGGGAGTCTTAGATTTCGCCTATCGAGATCTAATTATGATAGGGATCTTTAACGATTATCCGGCACAAAGGCTAGGGATCCCATTTTACGTCCCTTCCGATACATTAAAGGATTTTATACTCCCTACCATAAGCTACTTAAACTTAAAATTCCAAACTTCACTGTTACACTTTTACTCTGTAAATGAATAAATGAGAGCCCGAACTATACTAAAGTGAAAGGATTTACTTGAATGGGCATATTCGAAGTTCAAACATTCATAATAAGTCAGTAAGTTATATCCAATATGGGACCCCTTTTTACGTCCCTTCCGATATAATTAAGGATTTAGATTAAAAAAAAAAATAGATAAATAGAGATATTTCCAGGCGCCCTATAATTCTAATTACACCTTATAAACATAAAATTATTTTTTTATTATATGATAATAATAACTTCACGCATAAATAAGTGTTTAAACTTTTTGGATCCCGTTAAGGACATTTACTTTTAATTATGGAATGTCTTCTTTTACGAAGAAAACGTAAATCAAAGCAAGTTAGGCACAATAGAGAGGTAACAATTTTAGGGCTGACTTGTCGCTTTTCAGGTTGTTGTTTCTTAATTGTTTACTACTGTGCGACAGCCAAAATGCTGTGGTTTTATTTTCCCAAAAAAATTTGGTCTGGAAGTGATGGACCACCTAATAAGGGGCTAAGAAAAATCCGCAGAATATCAATCATTTTTCTTTTATAACATTCATTACTTTATTCAATTATGCGAATACATACAAATGAACTATTTTTTTATTAAGAATTAAATAGTTTTTCTACATTAAGAAACGCTATGAATAATGGAAATCGTGTTTTTCATGGAGTGTTGGATTTACTCGAGCAGCGGGACACTTCCTGGCGCTTACGTGGCTTCGAGAAAGTAGTCATCCCTTTTTTGCTAAAAAGAGGAAATCCGGAAGTTAAAAGTAACCTGAATATATTGAGCAAAGATTAAGAAAATATGAATGTATTTATTTACTCAATTTAACATTAAAAAATAGTTATTGAAGTTTTCAACTGTACAATAATAATACGTCAAGTAAACAGAATGAAAGATATATAATTGCCTGAGATAAAGGCAAGTAGAGAAACTACTCCCTGTTAGGTTACTCAATTAACAAATTCAACTTACAAGATCACGAGGCCATCTTCTATTCAGACCTTCGGCGGATTGTCGGGTATTGATGTTATGGAAGGATTGATGTCGGATTCGGACCAAATCAGTAAAAAATGGGATATTAAGGTCATTATTGATGACTTTGTAACAAAGTGTTGAGCATTGAGGATTTTACGAAGGATTTTTGATTTTCAGGATTGAATACGTGAGGAATTCGATAGCTTAGTGGATCCCCAGAGCTCTACTCAGTAAGTCCAAATGGGCCTTATAATTGTCATGTATATGAGTTTTTGTAATTAATTGAGAGTTTAGGCTGTTTGCAGCCGGAGATGGATCTAGCAGGATACATGGAAATAACCTCCCTTCTCAGTCTTTGCGTAAGCAACGGTTGAGAGGGGAGGTTCAACAAGAAGTTTGAAGTGAACCCTAGACTCTTCATGGGTTTTAGTGGTACAGTTTTTTTGTTTTGTTTTTAACCAATGCGTAAGAAATGACAATTATTAATAAACAAATGAAGAGGTTGCCCTGAAGGCAGGTACATAGATTCGGCCACATCATCAAGGAATCTGCGATAATGGGTAGAGCTGAACAAGGGACTGTCATTGTTGTCACTATCAATTGTTCTTCCACCCTCTACTTCTCCCTCACTGGCAACCGCTCTCATTTTTCATGCAGATTGTAGCACTGTCACACAGGCTTACTTTCCTAGTGGAAAAAGCCGAGGAAAAGTATAACGTCTGCTAAAAATCAAACCATTGAGCGGTGATAAAGTGCTAAAATACAGATACTTCAAAAAGAACCACACGTTTCGTTATGATGCATTGATTATAACTTAAAAATGAAAGAGATTTTTCAAACTGTCTTAGAAAAGGGTCAAGCAATTATTTTATAGTATTTTTTTTTCAAATTTTAAGAAACTTTATAGGCAGTAGACATTGTCGACCGTTGATTTATTCTCAAACCAAGGTTGACCAAGAATGCATAAATGTGAATAGAACGACCCGATTCTTCAGTATGGCTCTGATAAAAAAATTTTAAAAAATGTATGATATTTATCTATTGAATCTATAGAAAATACATTGGGGGCTTAAATATTAGACATTGCATGGCAGAACTTATATATCAGAATGTTATTCAATTATAAATATTAAGAAAAACCTAAGATATTTAAATATCTCACTTTTAATTATTTCAAGTTTAACTGATAATGTTTGTAAAAAATAAATGATTATTTTTAAATCGAAAATGATTAAAAATAAAACAAAACACAATTAAAAGGCATATATTATTCAAAATGTGATTTTTATATATTTGGGTATTTTATTGTTTTATTTGAAACTCAATTTTTTGCCTTCTTTCGGGTAAGTGTATTTGCCATTTTAATTACAAATAAAAAGTAGAAAACATAAAATAATTCGTTGAGAAACAACATAAATAATATTGTTACGGGCGTACAAAGGAAGGCGGAAGCGGAGGATTAGCGGCTTAACTCCGTCAGCGGGAGACGTTTAAATAGGATTAGGACTGTTCTAGATCGTCTTCTTTTGTCGGAAAGGGATTAAGAAGATTCCGGAATTGTCTGGCCCTTTCGTGTTCTAGAATGTTCGGCCTTGCCTCTTTAAATACTTCCTCTCAACTCGAGGCAGTCAGTCTTAGCCTGAGAGTAGACCAGTGAAGATCTGTGATAAGTGTAATAAGTGAGTGTCAGTGTGATAAACTAGTCAGTGTTGAACCGGCCCGTGTAATAAGTGTATCAGTGAACTGTGGCAGTCTCGCGGGTGTAATAAACTGTTCCTGTTTGTTACTGCGTGTCAGTTTGTGATACTTGAAGAATCTTACGGTCGGTGGACTAGTGAACTGTAAGTGTTAACTATTAGTTATAGATTGTAGTAATTTTATAATATTCATAGAAACTATTGTAACCAGTTAGGCTATCTAGAATTAGTAACATCTTATATTATTGTAATAATTAAATAGGAGTTAGGCCTAGATTATAATATTTAGAATATTGTCATTATAAATTTATATTAGTTTAATAATTTAATTGTTAATAGTTTAATTGTATCTTTTTAATCACTTTTGTTAATAAATATTAGTATCTTTAATTAAGGAATTGTTTAATTCATTTTAATACCCAGTAGCCCGTAACAATATGAATATGAATATGAATTAATCGGTTAGTTTTATTTGATTATTTTTTTTTATTTTAAAAAATAACGTTTTCATGAACTGTTTCGATGGGGTTTTGAAAAACCCTGAAGATGAACTCATTATGATGAAGCTAATAATGTATTACTGGGTTAGAATGGATAAACATTTTTTAATGAATATTTAATAATAAATAAATATTTTATTTAATTAAAATAGGATCCAAAAACGTTTACGAACAGCAGTTATCATCCACTAATACTTACAAAGAGAGAGGTCCGTGAGCTTGAAGTAAGCATGTATGGACGGGTACTTAATATTCTAAGCATCTACTTGTCGCATACCTCCTGTAACCATTTCCGTCCCAGCTTCATCGGCCATCTTAGAGACCGCTTCCTGTCTCCGGAATGTAAGGATCATTCACGCAGCAGTACAAGTATCACGGTTAATATACTCATCAGTTAATTTAAGTTGCTTCACGATTTCCGAAACTCTTTTAATTAAAAAAAAGGTGATATAATAAAAATGATCAGTTTAGTTTGAAAAACTAAAAAAACACACTTTAACAGGAAACACAACTAAAAAGTAGAAAATAATTTTCAATAAGCTTAAAAAATGAATAGAGGGATGAAACCAAAAATTCATATTATGCTAAAAAAGTGTGGGGTGCTTAATATTAATTGTTGTATATTTTATTGATTGACAATGAATGATAAAAGTAGAATCATTATGAAAATGAAAAGCATCACAAACTTTTTTGCGATCAAAGACTTTTGTAATAATAGTGCTGTAAAAACCTAAAAGAATATATTTTTTTTGTTCACTCCATTCTTATTTTAAACGTATTGAAAATGGTTTTTAACTATTTAGTTTTGTTTCCTATTAAAACGTATTTTTTAGCTGTTTAACCTATTTTTTTGTTTTCTACTTAGTAATTCAGCTGGCTATAAAAGCATGTTCCTTAATTTTTTACACTGCTATTTAATTTATTTTTTGGTTGTACAATATAGTTCCGTATATTGATCCTGCCAATATTCATATGCTTTCCTCAAAGATTAAGCCATATGTTGTATGTATTGTACTAAAGACACAGCTATGTTTTTCAGCTTAGTTAAGTTTGATTTCCTATTAAAGCGTATTTTTTAAACTATTATATATTTTCTAATATTTAGTGCGCAGAGATAAACAAGCAGGTTTTTTTGTTAAATAAACTGAATATTATTTATTTTTGCTGCAAAATATATGAAATTCCCCAGTTGATCCTGCCAGTATTCATAAGTTTGTCTCATAGATTAAGCCATGTGTTGTATGTATTGTATTGAAGACAGCTATGTTCTAAGCCTTAATACTTGGCACAAGGTACTAAGGCATATAAACCTTCTCTTCGTAAAAGAAAAACCCTAAAGATTCTGGTCAGCATAATGAGTTAAACTAATTAAATTGAATGTATTGTCCTTCAGAAGTATGCTATGTTTCTATTTAATTCGATACTTTGAACTGATCGAAAACCAAAGATTCTGTTAAATACATTCATAGACACAGACGAAGCTAATAAAAGCATGTAAATAAAAGATATTTTCATCAACCATGTTAAAGCTAGGTTATTCATATGATTCCTCGACAAAAGATATATAATTCAATCTGTTAATAATCGTATATGAACCTTGTGAGATCTACAGATCCTCACAGAGAATGGTTCACTCCCCTATAATGTGGTACCCTTAATTGGTGGACAAATTTAGTAGTTAAGCGTGATTTCGGAAATGTCACCTTCCTGCACAAACGTTGTCTTGGAAACCGTACAGTCTGCACCATGTACTTGACCCAAGAGCATTCATTATTTTTTAAGCAGCAATTTGGACTAAACTTCCCCCTTCGGGTTATATATTGCGTACGCAGCGCAGGAAGTCTGGAGCGTTATACTTTCTTGGAAAAAATATGGTTTCCATTAACCATAACTAAGATATGCACAGTAACTAATACTTTTGCAAACAACTAAAACATCAAGTAGTCAAAAAAATACGTACTGAATCGAACTAACATAATATTAAAACTTATTTATTACGGAAACCCCTACACACATTCACCTTAGACTATTGAGTATCGATAAAGAATGCTGAATTTCATTGAAATTCACATTAATCAAAGCAAGTATGAGCGAGAACGTTACAGTACTATTCAAAGCAAGAGATGTTCAAAGACTGCTTCAAGTGGAATATCACAAGGACCAAAACGCACGAAGCTAATTAGCACCGCTTACAGATTCTTCCTTTACTTCACCCCAGTTAAGTACAAGATTACAATAATAAGCTCACATATTTGAATTAAATTTACGTTCTTTCATTATGCAAAATAAGTTAAGAATGCTCTAAATGTAACTTAACATGCAGCAATCAAATAAAAAATGATGGATATGTTAAGGTTTGTAGATAAAATATTAGAATTAAAGTTAGTGTCTGTTCAGTTGTTTAACTGAAACTTACATCTTGACAGTCGCGTTAGAACCTGAAGAAAAAATATGACTTGATATGAAAGAATAAAAAAAAACCTATACCACTACAACCCATAAAGGATTATGAGACTATATTCAAGGACAACGGTTGTGCAAGGAGGGTGAGTCGTAGCAGATCACGCTCAACAGGCAGGTTCTTCCGACAATTAAAGCTACCCACATTTAGGGGCTGGGTGAACCCAAAAAAGGTCTGTAGATCACGCAAGGTTCATCCATGGCTGTCAATCATCAGTAAGAAATTACTTTTTTATTTATACACCTTTTTTTTTAATATGAATCCAGGCCCTTCAGCCTAGCAATTCAGCACTCTTCACACTGAGCTAACTCGCTCTTATAAAAATAAAAACGGTGTATAACATGATAAATTAAACAACTCACAAGATCAATAATATGTAATATCTATAATAATAATAACAATAATACGTAAGGGCAATGTAATATTTACAGTCTTATAAGGTCCACAATAAGTATTATAAATTGAATGCTATTCAATTATTTATTTCCTGAGCTTGGGATCGAAATAAGTACCAGAGAAAATCATTTGAAGCGCGGGAACTTATAAATCATTTATAAGCCCCCGATCAAGCCCCGATTTTCGATGGCTAAGCTCTCAGAGCAGATTATCTTCAGCAGCCTCTCTTCTTTTCCATTTCCTCTAAGCATTAAACATTTATTATGGTTATTTATTATCAGCATTATACTTACACACACAATTAAATATAATAATATGAGCCGTTTATTTTGAAAGTGACCTAACTCCGTTTTTAAAATTTTTGCCTAACTCCATTCTTGATAAGAAAACATACATTATTCACTTAATAATTGTTAACATTTTAATTGGAACCATAAATTTAACAGCCTTAGATACACTTAAGCAGTATGACTCATTAGTATCCTATACGAATATTTTTAAATTCATCGAAACGCAAACCCTTAAATATTTGAAGATAAATGGAGGTAGGCCACTTTCAAAATAAACGGCTCATATAATAAACACTGAGTTCCATTTTTGCTTATTTAATACATGGTTTTTGACCTAGAAACGGTACCTAACCAAAGCCCCTCATGGGTTGTACTGGTACAGGTTTTTTTTTACTAATTAAAATTACTAAACATGATCTACTAATAGCAAAAAAATTAATACTAATAAATATAATTATTATAAATAACAATATATTGCATACAACTAATTACAAACCAATAAATACATTGACAATTTCCAAAAAAGTACAATACACAGTGTATACACATCAACCTAAAAGAACAATAAATTAAATAAATGTATGTTAATATTTTCATTCCATAGATTTTTTATATCATCCATGTTATGTCTATATTGAATTTTTATAGATTTATAAAACTAAACTATTAGTTAAATTTCCTCCTCCATAACCAGTACACTAATTGGGCATTTCTCCTGATGACTTTATTTTGGCAGTCCACTTTTACTCGTTAATTTATAATATAATTAATTTCGTTAATGCTTGTATTTAAATATTTTGAAAATTAAGAGTGATTAACTGTTGGGAAGAAGATTCAATTTCATTATTGCAGTTATTTATAATATTAATATGTTTCCAGTTAGTTTTTAGTAACGTCTATTATCACCTAGGTTACTTTACACTAATCACTATCAAACAACATATTAGTAGAAAATATCAAAACAATGTTTATTCTAATCTACATATATAAAAGAGCTTGTCCTGACTTACAGACCATCGTAGAGCCAAAACGGCATGAGCTACAAACTTGAAATTTGGACAGTAGGTACATTTTCTAAGGCCAACGCGCACTAAGAAAGAATTTTTGACAAGTCATTCCTTAAAGCGAGTACCATGAAATTTTAGATTTAGCTTCTATAATTAAAATATTAAAACTTATTTTGAAAGAACAAAACAGCGAAACATGGCTTAAATATTTTTGTTATTTAAGAGTGCACTTATTATGAACGTAACGCAAAATAATTATGAAAGCTACATCATTGATATCCTCCTGAGAAATAAAAGTTATAATTTCATTTATAATTTATTAATAACTTATAATTTAATTATAAATTCATAAAATATTACATGGCTTAATACTGGATATCGGAAGAGGAAATTATATTCATGTATATTTTGCATTAACTCTATCCAGTCGGTCTATGAGTTGGCTTGTGTAACACACCATGCATAACTTAAGACTGCGCCTTAGTTATATGCGACATCCTGATGGCTTCGACTTTCATTTCGATCGATGGAATGCTGATATGTTTTTTACTTTTACTTTTGAATTAAATGTATTAATAATATTAGTATTGACAGAAAATTAGGTATCTGTTCCGAAACGACAACCTACGGAATAATTACCGAAAATTATATTATTCCTTCTGTCGGGTGGCGTAGTTTAAGCAGTTCGTTTAAAATACGAGATGTATCAGAGTTCTTTCCCGTATTTCATGAAGGCGCAACTCCCCTTGACATACACTTCTACATATTGAGTGAGGTGGACTTGCGTCTGCGTGCAATGGGTCCTTAATCTTGAAGTGTCCCCCTCATGTTATGGAAATTTCACTTCTGTTTACTTTTACGACAATTTCACTTGTTCGAAAGCAGAAAGTGAAAGCATACATATGTTTCTAGGTTTATTTTTTTTTTTTTTTAAAGATTGAAATCTACAAAATCCTTAGTCACTCTGTCCAATTTCTTTCACTCTATTCCATTCCGGACAACATCCGCCATGTTCCAACACTACACTTTTACGCCAAACATCATACCTATATGGACATACATTCCACATGGCGCAACCATCTGAATTGGCTACCTCTCACAATTGAGTCCGAATCCGGTTTCGCAGCTCATCATTAGTAAGGATTCTCGTCACAAACTGGGCCAAACTTTTTACGTTCCTTCTCTCCCGTGCACCAACTTCCGTTCTGATGCCTCTGACAATACTAAGGTTTCAGGAACATAGCTATGGGCTGGTATACGCAGTGATCTTGATCCTGCGAGGCAGGGATTTGATATTCTTATATGAGCTGTTATTTTTAGAAAGTGGCATAGGCCCATTTTCTTATGTATCAATATAAACTGCGCACAAATGAATAGGGATACGACTAATTTTGTTGTATTTACTTTACCTACAATTTTTATTATAAAAGGCATTAATATTTATTGAAAACTATACTACATTAATGTGGTTATTAAATATATAATAATATAAATTCTAGGTAAAGTATATACTACAAAATTAGCATTATCCCTATTCATTTTTGAGCTGTTTAAGGGGTTAACATTTGAATTAATGTAAAAATATGGGTTACATTTTACATACGTTATGTTATTAAAACTTAGCGCTTAGCAAATAATGATGTTCTTAACTCAATACGAATCATACTCTCAACTATGATTCAGCCAACATTAAAATTATGACTTGAATGAAAATTTTATTTCGGTGAGGTCATCCAATCGTAACTCCATCATCAATTCGTCTCTTTCACTATCGATAAATGGATTTCGTATACATAAAACCTTAGCAAGGTTTGAAATAAATAGAAAAATGCAAAAGTGGACCATCCAAGTAGTGTTTAATGTTATCAATTAAAAAAACATTTAAGTATATTTCAATGATTTTTTTTTTAATTTCTCAATATTACTGTATGAATAGTAATTAAAAAAAATAATAATGTCTCTAGAATGGGAATAGTTCGTCGTGAGAACCACGCCTGCTTAGTAAGAAACTGCTGGTCTACGTAATAACAATCCAGAACAGGGAAGAAAGTTACTGTATTCTACAATTGGAAGGGAGATGACTCAATGGATAAGGTCTATTGATTTATAGGTACTAGGTTCGAAACTGGCTGTGGTAGATGATTTATTCTGTTATCAGCGTTGGTAGACCCTTCCTAGAGCTCACCCAGCCTCTATAAAGTTGATACTGCGATTAATATGAAGAGCAATCTATGTACGACCGTTGCATTTGAATGAATAAGGGCCTTGACAAGTACTGGACCCAATACTCATCATCTATCGAATCCTAACAATAAAATTAGCTTCCAGCCTTAATTTATTATAACTTATTGTAATTAATTATCCAGATTGAAATGAGGAAGCACTAATTGGTATTATCAGCATTCAAGTCATGGGTGAAATATTTAAAAGGAAATATATAATCACGTTAACACTAACATTGATCATTTAATTATCAATAACTAATAATTACCACGGTTTCATTACGTCGTGCTATAACTTATTCCATGACTACACTGAAAACTAAATATTTATGATCCTTATTAAATAGGGGGGATCAGAGCTAGGGTTCTACCGATACCCAAAAATATCGATACTAGGCCTTTGCGATATATCGGAACAAAGTATCGATACCGAGAAAATATCAAAAGAAAAATATCGATATCACCCGGTATCGGAAGATTTTTAGTCGTTTAAAAGCACGGTTCGTCAAATGGCTACAAACATTCCATTGCCAGGAAAACGTCACACATTGGATATTCAATCAAATAGTGAAAGACCTTTTATTTTTATTTTTTATTAGAATAATATGGTTCTCATTCGATATTCTCAAAGTATCGAAAGATCTTTCCAATATTTCACAGTTGGCTGATATCTAAATTTTTTATTGTTATTAACGCTATCTATACATATCAGGGAAAGTAATTAAAAGGGGAAAAACATATACATGCATAGGAAAGGACATTCTTTCGATACTAGAAGAATATGGTACTCATTCGATATTCTCAGAGTATCGAAAGATCTTTCCGATATTTCAAAGATGGTTGATATCTAAATTTTTTATTATGTTATGAACTTTATCTGTAAATATCAGGGAAAGTAATTAAAAGGAAAAAAAAACATATACATGCATAGGAAAGGACATTCTTTCGATCCTAGAAGAATATGGTACTCATTCGATATTCTCAAAGTATCGGAAAATATTTTGAGAATATCGAAAGAGTACCCTGTTCTTCTAGTATCGAAAGAATTTCCATTGCTATGCGTATATATTATTTTTTTCTTTTAACTTATTTCCCGGATATGTACAAATAATGTTCATAACATAATAATAAATTTAGATATTAGCCATCTGTGAAGTATCGGAAAATATTTTGAGAATATCGAAAGAGTACCCTGTTCTTCTAGTATCGAAAGAATTTCCATTGCTATGCGTATATATTATTTTTCTCTTTTAACTTATTTCCCGGATATGTACAAATAATGTTCATAACATAATAATAAATTTAGATATTAGCCATCTGTGAAGTATCGGAAAAAATTTTGAGAATATCGAAAGAGTAACCTGTTCTTCTAGTATCGAAAGAATTTCCATTGCTATGCGTATATATTGTTTTTTTTCTTTTAACTTATTTCCCTGATGTGTACAGATAGGATTCATAATAAAATAATAGGGTTCATATAGGGAAAGGAAACATATCATTCTATTTTTTTTAGAATATGGAAAGAATGTGCCGTAGGATATATACAATTTTTTATTCAGGTTTCGTTTGGATGAGCAAAAAAATAAATAAATAAAAAAAAAATAAAATAGTCAGTTAAATGTTTCGATATTTAGTTTTCCAAACCGATATCGATAAAATATCGGAAGAAAAGTATCGATACCAAAACATCGGTATCGAAAGGAAAAGTATCGATACTGTACCCATATCGGTAATATCGGTAGAACCCTAATCAGAGCAGCTCAGTAGTAGAGCGATGATTTGGGGACTTTTATTTAATCTGTTACCAGCCGAAGATAGATCCTATGGGATCTAGGCCCCTCCTGGTGCTCACCCAGCCCCTATAAAGTGGGTACACAAAATAGGAGGAGAAATCTGGCTGTTGAGCGAGATCTAGGACATCCCTGCACATCCGTTGCCCAAGAAACACTACACTCTCTACCATGTACTGAAACCGAGACCCTTCAGGGGTTGTAGTGGTACAGCTACTAGGTATTAAATATGCCTTTCAGATAACTTCCAAACAACTTTTAAGGCAAATAAGACCTGTGATTGCACGAAATATCAAAATTTTACAGCAAAAACTGTTGAAATTAAAAATCTCTATCCTAATAAAACCTGGATAGGCAAAATTTAGAGCTCCCAATGTAGCATCGTCCGATTAGCCATAGCAGCAAAAAGTGACGTTAAATGAACAAACGAAACTGTTGAAATTGGAGAATGGTAACGAATAATACAAAAAATAAAGTGGGTTGAGAGCATATTGGTTAAAAGTATTAGTTGGAAATGTCTCTCTGTGGCGTAGAATGAAGGTAATTCCTTGAAGAATATTTCATTCTTTAATATTGAAAAAGTTTGCAGCATATTTTAGAAACCACTGTTGAGAAAGAAAAAAGTCATACGTCATGATTAAGACATAACGTAGACGGGATTATAAAAATATTTGCAGTTAGTATATATTTGTATTTCACCAAGGGAAGGCTCGTTAGTTTCGCTCCACCAGTTCGGAACGGCTTCCTTCTGCTTTCCCTCCGCGACTCCAGCGAATTCTTTCTTCAGATTCATCGCGGTCTTTAGCTATTGTGAGTGATATCTTTGTATGGTCGAGCTTTTCTCGTAATACTACATTCAAATGTTCCACGGCAGAGTAAGTGGTTCCGGCGATTTTATTAAAAATTTATTCACTGAAATTTACAACGGTATTATAATAATGAAACAAGTAAATGGCAGGAATAATACATATTGGCATGGATAAATACAAGTGGAGAAACTACCCAGTGGTAGTACTCAAATAACAAATTCAACATAGCAGGTCACGAATCTTATTTACAGACGCCTCGGAGGATTATCAGGAATTGAAGCAGTATTTTGAAAGTAGTAGGTTTGAGTGGGAATATAGTTTTTCATAAAATGAATGGTATCGGGTTCGGGCCAATCAGCAAAAAATGGTACATTGAGGTTATTATAGATGACTTTATTCGTAACAAAGTAAGGAGTATTAAGGATTTTGTCTTGTAAGGGTTGGATATGAGAAGAATTCGATGGCTTAGTGGAGCCCCAAAGCTCGACTCCGTTGGCGATTTTTTAAAGTAGATGTGTTAAATACTGAATGTTCTAATAATATTCTTCAGCTTCGACCTTATTACACTAGTTAAAAAAATAAATTTGATAGAACTTTGTAATGAAGACAGAATTAATAGAGGGTCACCTATGGTCTGGTGATTAGAAAAACAACCTAAAAGGCCCAAGATCACAGCCCGGCAGGTGACCAGATTTTTTAAGAGGAAGTAAAAATCCTAAGTTATGCCGTGCTTAGGAAGGGACGTAAAAATAGGATTCCGAGCTATAAGGTACTCGTTACAGATCCCTATCCAAACTATACCTGGATATGCAAAATTTAGAGCTGCCACTATCATAGCATCGTCCGATTAGCCATAGCAGCATAAGCTGACGGTAAATAAATAAACAAACTATTAATTAATTAATAAAAGACCAGGAGGCGGCCATGACACACAAGCTGCGTATGGAGATGATGAAAGCTAGCGGTACATCCTCCTGGGAAAGCGTGAACGGACACAAGGCGCCGAATGGATGCCCCATCGCATCATCTCAAGGTGAAGCATTGTTTAAAACTTTAACCTTTTCTCAACATTATAACTAATAATGGTCATATAAAATCATTTTTCGAACATGCTAAACTTAATAATCAGCTAAACTTAAATCTTATTAGCTTTAAAATAAAAAAAATTAAAAACCTTGACCGCACTGACCCATGATGACCATCTTGGGTTCAATATAGGGTAGATTTGGCCAAGATCACAATCAAACCCCAGGTTTTCTCAATTAAGGATGCCCACTGTATAAAAGCTGTTAAGAGTGATATGGCGGATTTGGGTTTGAGTGGTGGTCCGAGGACAGAAGTTTGTAAGCGAGATTGGGGGGTCGGCAATGAGCCTTCGGGTCCGCTCAGCCTTTACTATATAGAAGCTGGGTAAACCCCAGGATGGTCAGCAGAACCATCTATATATGGCTGTCATAAGATCTGACACGGCCGGGCTTTATCCGAAACCTTCAGGACAGCCACTCATCATCTTTGAAAGCATTTTGCAAGGATAAATGAAAGGAGACAAAGAATGGGAAATATATCTTGAATATTGGTCGTAAGGAAGCTGAAAAATTCCATGGTTACCGATTGGCCACGGCCAACAGGACGAAGTTTTTTCTCCAGAAAAGCCACCTTGAAGGACGATGTCTGCTCTTCGCTGGATTCCATCGTACCGGCTCCACATCCACGTGGCCCGAACAAGTTGGGTATCGACCAGAAAATTCCTTCAGCATTTTCCAGGTTTTTCATTTCAAACGGTCAGCTTTATATATTTTTATTCGATGAGAAACTAAGTAAAATCGTAAAGGACCGACAAAAATGTTATAAGTGAGTATGTAGTAAGTTGTTGAGTTTTATGCCCTAATGACAAGGATTCGACTAAGGTAGAATCTCAACCATCACTATTTCTGATTTCAAAACATATGAAACTAAAAAAACTATTTACTTCAAAAAAAAGCTATTTAATCCTCCAGGCATCAATCAAAAATAAAACCCCAGCTTATTGATTAAGAAATTAATAGGGAAAATGTGCCTATCATTCTTTATTCTAACAATATTTATACATATTTTTAATAATATTGAAAAGTAAAAAGAGACCTTACATAAATGTTAAGACTGTGGAAAAATTCCAACGAAAAGCCCTTAGGTCTCTAAACTAAAACAGAAATTGAAATTATCTGTCCAATATTTCGCCTAATTAGGCATCCGCCTTAGGTCACCTGTGGTCTAGTGGTTAGCGTAACAAACTACTAAACCCAAGATCGCGGGTTCGTAGCCCGGCAGGTGGCCCTAGGATTTTTTTAAGGGAGTAAAAAATCCTTAGTTACGCCGTCCTTCGGAAGGGACGTTAAATGTGGGGGTCCCGAGCCTGTACGATATACCTGGATAGGCAAAATTTAGAGCTCCCACTGTAGCATCGTCCGATTAGCCATAGCAGTATAAAGTAACGTTAAACGAACAAAAAAATTAGGCATCCGCAGGGTAGAAAGAGAATAACAGCAAAACAAAACATGAATAATGCACCCAAGAAAAATCCCACCATCTTTATATTTTTAATATTTAATGCATTCAATGTAATTAATATCGCTTACTAGTTGTAGTATTGTCACCATCTTATTATTTTTAGTATTCAAACCAATTACAACATTAAACAATCATCATATATAATCCAAATATGATAGGACTGGATGAAAAGCTAAAGAGGTTTAATTTTTTTGAAACGCATTTTAAAGTTATATTAATGCTAGTAATTTTGTGAGTTGAGTATGCTTATATCACAATTTACACGTAATACGTAATTATATTTAATATATAATGCATATCTACGGTCATATCGCGTAAATAATTATAATTTTCATCATAAAAAGATATTTAATGGATTATTACGGATCATAATCATTCCTCAGACAGTGAAAATGGATTTTAAGAATGTACATTAAATTTTATTCTACCAATAAGCAATCACCTTATTTGGCGCAAACAAAATTCAGATACGTTCAAGGAAACCAATAATGTTTAATTCCAGCTTTCAACGAGTCACATTCAAAGTGGAATTCGAAAATGGGCCAAGGACTACCTGACGTACCTCGATAGATATTCCTATGTCCCGTAATTTTTTTAAAATCTAGTTATTGGAGTTAACATTAATAATAAATAATCCTCACATGCAACGAATATCCAATATTATATCGGAGGATTCATTCCCAGAATATGAACGATTAACGTATATTGTTATCTGGAACAGCCAGTATTAAAAGCCTAATACGGAATTTGATGGTAAAGTAATACAATTTCAAACAAACAGAAAAATGTTAGTTGAGATAACAACTTCACATTATTTTTTGTGGAAATAAAACAAAGATATGACTTGAACCAAAAGTAAATCAGCAATTATTTGTTTTATTTAATTTCAAAATAGTAATGCTATTCTAGAAAAATAGATAAACACTAGAATTTTATTATGAGTTTAACTCAGTTTTATAATTTCTTTTCCTAAATACAACAAGCAATAGCAAAAAATGAGTTTCCAAATACTAAAGGATGTAACGAAGTAAAACAATGTTCAGTAAAGAAGTTTATGAACAAGGGATTTTTTCTAGCAAAATCGTGCTTTTGAAAACATAATATCCATTCATGAATGGCCTCAGCATTTTAATGTTTTAATGTTTGTCTAACAGAACAGACTTGTTTATTAGCTATTTTAAAACAATGAAATAACAAATTGACTCAAGAATTAAATAAAAATGAGAGTTTAAATTCGCTGCGGAATGCTCATACCTCTTTCTGTTCTAGTTGTCAGTAAAATGTAATTACTATTTCATAATTAGAGAAAAAATATTATTTTTAAAAATCTATTATTACTTAGCTTTGATATTAGCCTATATCTTCATAAATAAAATGAAATATTAAAGGTATCTGTGATAATAAATCAATCTAGTTAAATTAATTTAAAAAATAAATATTATTTATTTTTTATTCTGAAATTATTACATAATATACCATCAAATACAGTATTTGATTCGCAATGCAATTATATAAGAGCTATAATTTTTCGAGTAATATTTTTTTTAAAAGTTATTAAAGCTTGTTTAACATCTAACAATTAAAACTTTTTTTAAGTGCTTGGTATTTTCAAGTATTCCTGCATTATCACCATTTCAATAATCACTTTTCTTCCAATTTTTTGGAATATTTCTTTTGCTTCGAATAGTAATACATAATTGTTTTTTAAAATTCATAATGCTCGTTTAATATCAAACAAATAAGATGTGTTTTTAAGTGGCTGTCATTTTAAAGTATTCCTGCATTGTCAAATTTTCAAAAATCACATTTATTTCAATGTTTCGGAACATTTTTTTAAAGACCTATGCAGTTTCGAATAATAATATCATTGTAGAAAATTTCTTAATATTCGTTTAATATCAAAGAAATAAAATATTTTGTTTAAGTGTTTGGTATTTTCAAGTATTCCATGCCACCCTTTCAAAACTTACATATATCCCCGAGCTTTGGAATATTTCTTTCAAGAACTGTACTCTATCGATGAATATTGCTCGTTATATATCAAACAAATAAAAGAACTTTTTTTTTTTGGAATGGTTGGCATTTTCATGTATTCCAGCATGTCAACATTTCAAGAAACACATTTATTTCCAATGTTTCGTAATATTTCTTTTCCCTAATTGAAAAATATCTGATCCAAAGAGTTTTAAATAATTAAAAAACTCCTCTGAATTACTTAGCAGGCTTTTGTAATTTCTGGCTCTAGGTACGAGCAATATAAAATAAAGGTCTGACGAGAACAAAACCGGTTCTGCATGAAGGTCTGCCCTTTCACAAGAAACCAGCCGCCCTAGTTCATAGGATTAGGGACATATTTGGTATCAAGCTTCATACGGTAATCATTTCGATTCATTCATATGTTTAATGTTAATAAATCACAAAGGCCTTAATTAATTAATAACAATTATCTAAATCGATATTACTTGGTGGCTTGTAAGAACTATTTTATAGAATTATTACTTCTTTGGGGGAATATCCGCATTACTTACATTATCACAAACCATTTAATTTTACCATTTTAGAATATACATTAAGAAAATAAACGAGTTACCGCTTATAATAACAGATAGTAAGCTGTATGTGAAATTTTAAATCAAAAGATTTTTTTTTAAATTAGTATTCTCTTAATTTTCATTTGACAAAGATGTGCTGCAAATCAACATTAACAATAAACTAAATAGAACAAAGTATAACCTAAATCATCACATTAATTAATTAATTAATAAAATTAATTGTATTATTTTATCTAAATAATATATTGAGAACAAAGCTATTGTTAAGAGCATAAAAGATGTAATCATTTATAACAACACTTAGTAAACTAAATTTTAGGAATTTTCTATCAAAAATTAGTAAAGCTTTTTTTTCTCAAAAAATTAACATTCTTTTAAATTTCATTCATCAAAGATGCGTTACTAATCAACATTATAAATTAGCGTTTTCGATTCGTCCATGATATACCGCTAAAATATTTTAAAGTAACATATTAAGTATATTAAAATTAATTTAATTAAACTTTTCGTATGTTTGTTGAATAATATGGTATATCTAAATCTATATTATTTGCGTGTAAAGAATAAATTTAGATTGTACCAATATTTTCAGTAAACTGTCATTAGAATTTAAACATTAAAAGAAGTACCCACCAATTGTATTAAATTGATAATATTTAAAATAATACATATGGAAAAATATAATTATGAGGTAGGTACTTTTTCAACAATAAATATTAATTATTTTGGTCATGATATAACTTAAAAATATGCCATCTATTAAATTTGGTTAAAATAGTTTTTAAATACTCTGAATTTTCAGTAAAATAAGATTCCATTTGCTTTTCTAAGTGAACTGAAAGATATTAGAAAATAATTCTTATTTTATTCCTAATTACCTCATGATTTTGGGTTGGATTGAGTCCTTTAGTTTTAACAGTGAATTTTATGAGGATATTTTTGAGTATTTTTTTAATAATACGATAATTTTAAATATCTTATGTTTCAAAAGCATTTTAAAAATTATTATCTACAATCACCTCTTTCAGCAAATCCTGCCCCAATTCAAAAATTATTCCAAGATAAATTTGGTTCAGGGAATCGATTTTTGCAAAAGAGAGTTCAGAAGGTGAGAGAAATGTATATAGTTATAGTATTATATTTTAGTCACTAATGTGTAGCAATGAGAAAATATACAGAACATCAAATCTGAATTCATCAAAAAAATTATTGACATTTTACATAATGATCTATTTCTACGTAGGTATAAACTCTATTATTGCATAAGATACTAACAAATAAAATTCTGTTTTAATTCTCAAAATCATACAAATATTGTATTAAGAAATATATCATAACAAAATCTATGCTAAATCATTTTAATCATTCATATCTCCAATTATAAAATGTTAGAAGTGACGCAAAACTTGTGGGTGAAAAATTATTGATAAAAGATAAATTATTTTATCTACAAACACTTGATAATAGTTTAATTCAGGAAACAAATACTAACACCAAGAAGCCATATAACACAACTTAGAAAGGGTAACTGATCTTAGAAGCCAACAATAGACAAAACGCTTACAAGAAGGCAGAATTACATACCTCTAGACACTTAGTTGTCCTTAAGTTAAATAAGTAATAAAGGTTATAAAAAAATTTAAGTAATTTTTTGTAATTTAACTAAATTTACTTATTTGTTAAAAATATACTTCAAATGAAACAACGCTGCATAAATTCTATCTGAATTACGCGAATAATAAATAAAAATTGTCTTCATTAATATATATTTCATGTCACTAAGAAATATTAAAATATTTTTGACAATTATTATTATATATAATAATAGTAATTTAAATTCAAAGTTATAGTTAGAAGACTGGTTGAAGTTAAAGCGCAGGAAGATGATACAGATCGCTTTATCGTGAAGTACCGTTTGTTAACCTCAGCCACACGACTT
The DNA here is from genome assembly GCA_037127475.1 of Arma custos. NCBI lineage: Eukaryota > Metazoa > Arthropoda > Insecta > Hemiptera > Pentatomidae > Arma > Arma custos. The sequence goes on from CM073764.1 coordinate 71,456,224, forward strand.
AGACACTGCTACTCTAAGTCTAAGGCATGGCTGTATATAATTCGAAGATCCTTTAAGATTGTTTATCTTAATGTTATTTTATAATATATTATAATACAATAGCATAAACATCTTTGTAGTTTAAAATTATAACTATTATTTAAAAATCATTATCGGTGTTGACTATAAATATTCGTTAAGTAATGGTTCATAATATATTTTGAATTAAATGAGAAATTTAAAACAAACCATAAACTTTTTATCTATATTATCATGAGTAAAGAAAAGAGACTAGGTCAGGCCTGGGCTTGAAATGGAGCAATAACTCCATTTCAAGCAAAAGAGTAAGAGATTGGGATAAGTCCAATTCTCTCAGTGCAAGTAAGTCTTTGAAAAATATTAGGCTTAACCATTTATATACATATATAATATACACATACATATGTATGAACAATATTCGACTTAACCACTTATATATTGAGTGGTTAAGTTGAATATTGCTCAAAGACTTAATTGTCCTGAGGAAATTAAGATATTTAAACTTAGATATATAGGATTTATATATTTAATAGGGTGTATAAAAAAAAAAATGACCGTTTTATCAAATTCCTGAGTTCAAAAGTCTGTAAATATTTTAATGCTATTTATTATTTACCAGCATTTAATAATCCCTTCAGAGCATTCTCTAAGCTTCTTTACTAACATTTGATTCTTCAAAAAAAGCCTCAGTTTAGTTATTTATTTCAAAGAAGAAACATGACAGTGTCCTACGAAATTCTCGTAATTTTAAGACATTACTGGAAAAAAAATTCACAGCCGCTGAAGCAACTCGTGAAATTATTAAATGTGAAGGGTAAGGTGTCCTTGACCAGCGCGCTGCAAGGCGTTGGTTTGAAAAATTTAGCAGTGGAGATACGACGTTGAAAAGGAAGAAGGGCTCCGGGAGACCATTAATGGATATTGATGAGGTTCTGAAGGAAGCTGTTGAGTCAAATCCGTCCAAAAGTACTCGCGAATTTGTCAGGGAGTGTGGTGTGTCGAAAGATATTGTTCGTCACCATCTTCTCTCCATGGGGAAGGTGAAAATGGCCAGTAGACGGTAATTTTTTTATTATACACCCTATTATAAGACTCAGATATTTATGGACATATGTTTAATTATTAATTCTGTAGACTGAGATACATACATTTAGGTACCCAAGAAAAAGAATCCGACATCCATAATTATTAGACCGTATAAAGGACAGTTCCTTAGTCAAAGCAACCCTAGCTTGTATAAAAATTGAGGCTTTTTAAAGAAATTAAACGTTATAGGTCTAACCTGGTTGAGCTTGTTAATTTTTTAATAAATATTTTGTAGACTTAAGTATTTTACAACCACTAATATATTTTAATATTACCTGGCATGGGCAAAGAAATCTACTGGCATTATCAAAGAGGATATCGCAACTAATTGACAATGGCGAAACCAACTGGGTTTTATTTAGGGGTTTACGAAATATTGGCATATCCAATCAAAGGAGATAATAAAATCCAGAAAGAAGGCTATAATCTGCCAAAGAAGTTATATATATTACAAAAGCGTAAGAAAATTGAGTCAAAACTTGTTTTGCAAAAATTGTTGTATACATAGACTAAAAGCAGTCTATATGTAAAGTGTATGTAATGTTATCCAATGCTTCATGTTATAACCTTCATGACTAAAAAAAGTATGAAATATCTACTAAGGGAAAACAAAAAGTTAAAAAAAAAAAGTGCATACTAACGTCATTCACAAATTATTTCATATGCATGCATACACACGGATATATACTACAATAAGCAAATCATCCTTACATATTTTTAATACTTTGACGCAAACAACAATTTTAAAGTCAATCTACTTCTGAATGGATAATTATTTTTCTCTTGGATTTCAAAAATTTTGTTAACTATACACCTCAATCTATAGCCAAAGAAGAATATTTGATTTCAGAATGGAGGCTAATTAAAGATTCCATACTTTTTAATGAAAAAGTAATAATTATATGTGAAACAATATAATAAACATAATGTATCATTGTAAAACAGACTAGAGCTTTTCAATAGGAGTTGAGTTTTATTTACTTTAAAGACGTTATAGGGAGCGAGATAGCTCAGTGTACAGATAACTGAGTTGCGGTGCGAAAGGTCCGATTCAAATGCAGACCTCAACATAAATTATTGAAACAGTTAAAAGCTACGAATATAGACTTCGTGGTATCTACCGATCCCGGAGCTCACCTATCCTCTATATAGTGGTTTAGGTTTACCTTTAATTAGGGACATGACTGTTTTGCCTAATCTCAGGCATGCACTTTTAAAATCATCTGCCTGCACAACCGTTGTTTTAGAGAAATAACAGTCCCTACCATGTGCTGAACCCAAGACCCTTCATGGCTTGTAGTGATACAGCTTTTTTTTCAAATACTTATTGGTAAATTAAATTATAGTAATGTTTATATAGTTATTATTCATTTGTATATATATTTTATATTTTAATTATAACTAATAATATTCAATAAAATATAATTTTATATAAAACCTAGCCTACAAACCTTTTAGGATTAAATGCCCAATTCATAAAGGGTTTGTGAGCCTCATGAGGGTTTCCCGAATGAATTCTCCCTATATTAAGGGCGGTCGTATACAAAATACCTAATTTAGAAAGATTAATTCTTTAAATTGAAGCGCCAGAGCCTTCCGTGAGATTTAGGTAAATGTAATGTTTATTTACATTTTACCACACCTTACCTTTTTATTAGGGAGCGGAGTGGCTCAGTGGTAGAGCACTGAGTTGCCATGCCGGAAATCCTGGTTCAAATCCCTCTGCAAGGTAGTACTTTTATTTAGTCTGTTTGCAACCGGAGATGGATCATATAGGATCTAGGACCCTCCTGTAGCTCCCCAGGTCTCTATAAAATATTATAAAAATAGGGTACCCAAAATAAGGGAGAAAAAATCGGGCGTGGCCTAGGACAAGTCACCTCCTTGCAGAACCGTTGTCCATGAAACAGTACAGTCTCTACCTTGTACTGAACCCTAGACTCTTCACGGCTTGTAGTGGTACAGGGTTTTTTTTACTTTTTTATTATGGTTTGATAATGATTTTTGTTTTACTAAAGTACGAATAAAAATTACTTTAAATACTCGATCAAAAAATCTAAGTTATCCGAGACACATCCTGGATCATAACAGGGCGGGGAAGGAGGACCAATACAACCCATGAAGGATATTGGGCTCAGTACATGTTAGAAACCATCCTGTTTCTAAAGCGGTTGTAGAAAGGAGGTGACTTGGCTAAGATCACGCTCAACCGCCAGGTTTATTAAGAGTACCCACTCTATGGAGACTGAGTGAGCCCCAGTAAGGTCTGCAGATCGTACAGGCTCCACATGAGGCTATTAACAGGTTGCATAATTTATCTGTCACAGATGGATTTCAACCCGGAATCTTCGGCAAAGAAAATCAGCGCTTTGCGAAATTTATTTTTAGTACTATAAAAAATGTACACATCTGAGCTATTTTCATTGCCTAACGATATTATTACCCGGCTCTACGATTCCCTGAGAACTAGGGCCTTCTCAACAATCGGCTTCCAGTTTTCTCTATCTGGTGCATGTTGTAAGACCCTTAAAATTAGCAATCCTATCTTATAACAATTTTAAACAACAATTTAATTTTTTCAAATTATTATATTAATCTATTATTACTACATAAATCAGTGGATATTAAGGAGTGATTATTCTCTATTATCTATAGTAGATAGATAATCACTAAGCTGATAAAAGCTATGGTACAATAGAATAAGCTAGCATCAATCAAGTTTGGCTATCTTCATTCATCATTCCTCCGGCATTCCACAGGTTCCTCAAATAACCACTGAGATAACCTATGTTTATAAAAACATTTCATTATTTCCAGTAAACATAGATTCATGGAGATGGCAAATATCGTAGAAAGAATTTCATTAAAAAAATTAAATACCAAAAATAAAACTATAATCACTGAGCCCCTAGAAATAATTGAATTGGCATAATGGTGGAAAAATAATGACAGATCGAACTAATGGTAACAGTATGACGTTCCAATCATGTGGTTTTGCTAAGAGCTCCAAAATGGGAAAGTAATAATCAGGAATAGATCATATCCAATAATCAATTTAATCTTCATATTTCGTGCATATATTACATCAATTATACTTGATTTCTTTGGCCAATTTACGGTATTACGGAAATCAGCTGACTTATTTATTTAATTTAATAAAGTATATATTAAAGGACTTTATCGACAATTTTACTATAAACTTTAGATTTACTATTTCAAGATGCAATTTTTTTTTGCAATGTAAATGAAATTCTTGAGGATCTTCATTTTTAAATAATAACATTCTTTATTTAATTTGGAATATACGCTTAGGAATAAAAACGCAATAAAAAAACTGAGGCTTCAAAGACAATGAATGCGAATATATACATACAGCATGGAACTCTGTACGAAAATCATATCGTTCAATTCATCATATTTTCGTCTCAATAATAATTGAGAGAAAAATAGTTGACTGGAAAACCTATGGATGGAATGTGGGATATAGATAGTAAAACCCTAGTAGAGCTAGTATTAGCTCTGCCTTCTATCGGCCCTGAAGATGGCCTACAACGTAGGTCGAAACGTCGGCACTTAAAATAAATAAGTTTTTCTTATTTAGTTTTTTTGACTGCACCCCTAGACTATCTACATCCCACATATCGTATATTATTTTTAGGAAGAAATATATGTATGTTTATACTAGCTGACAGGCGTTATCCTGTTCAAACATTTTAAATCCGAAGATTATAACATTTTTTGAATAGATTGTAATTATTTGGACCGTTTTGATGAAAATATATGTAAAAAAATCATTAAAATATCTGACGTGAGTTATCAGGACTAGGTTAAAACATAATATTAATTTAACTAATTAATAAACATTACCTACCGGGTCGAATTGTGAATCTAAACCATCCTGGGACCCACTTGAATACACACAAAAATTTCCATCCAAAAAAGTCGAGCCGTGTAGGAGTTCAGTGACGTACACACGAACAGAATATTATTATATATTAAGATATCATATATTAAAAAAATCCGACTGATAACTGAATCCAAGATCCTCTATTAAAATATTTTAGGAATAAGTATTCAGACAATACAGGAATTATTTGTTCAAAGATAAAAAAATACAAAATACAAGTCTATTAATCATAGATAACCCATAGACAGCAGGAAGATTAGATTACCTTGATGCTTACGTTACTGAAAAAAAAACGGATAATGAAGTATCGCTAATTCGGGATATCTTAACGATTTAAAAAATAATCAAACGCAAATTACGTGCACCATATCTCGCATGAACAGTTCAACAGAGCTGTTAACGTGAGATGTGCTATATCCAGTTGTGTAAATCTCGCTAATAGTGGTGGATGAGCAAAAAAATATGTTAAATATTTTATTTAACATTATAAATGTTTTTAGCTGCAGTATTGAAAGCTTACACCGATTGCCAAATTTGACCTATTAATTATGATTAATGTTTAGTCAATTTTATTATAATATTTTTGAAGATTAATTCTCATTCAATTAAAATATATTCAAAACTTTTTAATTGAATGAGAACTCCTTTCGAGGAAATCTTTTTTACTTTTCGAGCTATCTATTTAAGCTTAGCGTACCACTACTAACAGTTTTATCAATGTTATCAACTGTTATGAATTCAGGCTATAAAAGCAATTTAATAACATTGAAAAGTAAAAAAAAAAACTGAATCATGATGGCATAAATAACAACGAGAACTGAAAATGATAATGAAAATAACAGAAGAGAAATATGCATTAAGCAAGATTATAGCTCAACTGACATGTTTTGCTAAGAATGATGCTACGCTCGGTTGTTGTACTTTCTTTGAAACTTTCTCCTGTATAACAGGTCATTTTTATTATTCACGCTCCGATAGGAAATTTACACTAATCATTAATTTGAAAAGACGCTTAATGAAAGTAATATTCGAAGTAACAGCTACAGGAGTAACAAAATGCAGTGACAATGGAATATATACCTGAATATTTTTTATATCCAAAAAAAATTTTTTAAAGATATTTTTAACCGTATCTGATAATATTACACAGCATGCATTAAAAAATACAATTTCATTCAGATTTGAAATTGCAATCGATGTAATAGATCGAATAGTCTGAACATATCAGCTAGCATTTCTTTTTTCGATTTTTAGAAGTTTTCTTGAAATGTATTCAAGTCAACCAACTTCTTATTATTATTACCTATACCAGGTCTGCAAGTTTAAAATGTCGTTTTAATTCCAATAGAATGCGCCCTTAGCCTATTGAAGGATTTGCTTATCTCTAAACGCTATTTTGTTTGTTAGTCATTTGTTTACAAAAGTCAGTTGTTTTTAAGTCGTTTACGTGGACGTATCATACCTTTCTTTGGTTTTAAAAATGTCTAATTTTAAGCCAAATAAAGAGCATTTGCGGCATGTCATGATTTTCTTATTCAATCAAAAGAAAAAGGCATCTGAATGTCATCGAATTCTTGTTGAGACTTATGGCGATCTTGCTCCAACCGTCAAGACATGTGAACATTGGTTTCAAAGTTTCAAACGTGGTGATTTTGATGTTACTGATAAAAAACGAGAAAATCGACCAAAAAAGTTTGAGGACGTCGAATTGCAATCTTTATTAGACGAAGACAATACCCAAACCCAACAAATGATGGCAGAACAGTTGAATGTCACTAGACAAGCCATTTCCGATCGCCTGAGAGCTATGGGAAAAATTCAAAAGGTTGGAAAATGGGTTCCACATGAATTGGACGAACGATAGATGGCAAAACGAAAAATTGTGTGCGAAATGCTGCTTTTACGCCACGAAAGAAAGGGTTTTTTGCATCGAGTTGTAACTGGCGATGAAAAATGGATTTATTTTCAGAATCCCAAACGAATAAAATCATGGGTAACGCCAGGACAACCATCCACATCGAGTGCAAGACCGGATCGTTTTGGGAAGAAGACAATGCTGTGTGTGTGGTGGGATCAGAAGGGAGTAGTCTACTACGAGCTTCTCAAACCCGGCGAAACAGTCAATACCGACCGCTACCGACAACAAATGATCAATTTGAATCACGCATTGATCGAAAAACGCCCAGAATGGGCTCACAGGCACGCCAAAGTCATTCTTCAGCATGATAACGCTCCTGCACATTCAGCCAGATTGACTAAGGAAACGATTTCTTCGCTTGGTTGGGAACTCCTACCCCACCCGCCGTATTCACCTGACCTGGCGCCTTCTGATTATCACCTATTCTCATCGATGGGACACTCATTGGCTGAGCAACACTTTAACAATTTGGAGGATGTAAGAAAATGGCTCGATGAATGGATTTCAAATAAAGATGAAGCATTCTTTTGGAATGGTATCCATAAATTGCCCGAGAGATGGACAAAATGTGTAGAAAGCGAGGGCCAGTACTTTGAATAAAATATATTATACTTTTTTTTAAAATTAAATTATATTTTAAGAAATAAACGACATTTAAACTTGCAGACCTGGTATGTTAATATACTATTTGTATTTAATTTCGTTTTTAACGTGTTTTCATACATTTGTATTTTTTTTAAATGTATTTATTGAAACTTACAACTGTATATTGAATACATCAAGTAAATATAATGAAAGATAAATAATGTCCCGAGATAAAGGCTCTTAGAGAAACTACCCAGTGTTAATACTGAAATAAAAGTTCAACTTATAAGGTCACGAGGCCATCTTGTTTTCAGACCCCTCAGAGAATTATCAGGAATTGAAGAGGTTGCTAGGTTTGAAACTAGTGGGTTTGAGCGGAAATGAAGTTTGTCATGAAAAGATTGATATCGGATTCGGGCCAAATCAGCAACAAATGCGATATTAAGGTCATTATGGATTTCTTTGTTCATAACAAAGTAAGGAGCGTTGAGGATTTTGGATTGTAAGGATTGAATACGAGAGGAATTCGATGGCTTAGTGGAGCCCCAAAGCTCTACTCCGCAAGTCCGGATTGGTCTAATGATTGTCATGTATATGAGTCTTTGGTACTTAATTGAGAGCTTAGAGCGTTTGTCTAGTAAATGTTGAAATAGCCTGTAACGGCGAATTAACATTTATTAATTTTATATTCTTAGTGAACCATTTTGTATCATTAGTTTTAGGCTTACTAGACTGAAACAACACGAAACTGTTCGCCATTATTTCGTGTTGCTTCCTTAATAATTACTAGACATACGCTTTAAGATTCTAATTAATTACAAAAGAGATTACTATAATAAGACCTATTTAGACTTAAGGAGCAGAGTTTTGGAGATCCACCAAGCCATCGAATTCTTCTCTTATCCAATCCTTACAATCCAAAATCCTTCGTAAAATCCTCAATGCTCCTTACTTTGTTACGGGTTAAGTCTTCCATGATGAACTTAATGTCCCATGTTTGCTGGTCCCGAACTCGATATCAATCCCTTCGTAACAAACTTTAGTCCCACTCAAACCCACTAGTTTCAAACCTAACTTTTGCCCTTCGTCATAAACTAATGACTTCCTGTCCTCCAGTATCCTTTAACAATATCCAGTAGAACAGATCCAACACTTGTGACTACTTCTTGACAACTATTTGACTTGGAATGGTTTCCTCTAAATAGACTGAAACAAGTAACGGCTTACCGTTTCAGGCTACTTCAACACTGAGTAGACAGACGGCCTATACGCCCAGTTATTTTTTTAAAAATCATATACATATACATGACTATTATAAGACCTGTTTTTTGGAATTAAGGAGTACAGCTTTGGGGCTCCAGGAAGGCTTCTCGTATTCAATCCTAACAATCCAAAATTCTCTACACTCCGTTCTTAATTTTTAAAGCTACGAATAAAGTCATCCATTACCTTAAATTCCCATTTGTTGCTGGTATCAATCCTTTCATGACAAACTTAATTCCCACTCAAACTCATTGGTTTCAAACCTAGAAGCCTCCTGGGAATTGAAGAGATTTTCCAAACCAGGTGAAAAGATGTATTTACAATGAATTTTTATTTTGATAATATAGCTGTAAATTTCAATACATAATTTTTTAAAGTATTAGGATGGATGAAGATTTACGCTGTGGTTCAAAACGAAGGCATCAAATAAATAGTTACATATTATTTCATCGTGTTATTGATAACATTAATACATATAAAGCATCTTAATTTATCAAGATAAGAGGTAACTTGCAGTTCTGCAATTTTATAGTGGTATGCTCTATAAACAGCTTTAAACTTTTATTTCTCAGCTGAAGTAATCCAGATAGATTGACAGAATAAACAACGATTCGTTAGACGCATAAAATTGGAAGGTAATCACATCCCAAGATAGAAGAAGGCGTGAAATCTTTGCACTCCGCTCAAAAATACACCCACGCGCAGATATGTTATTTTTAAGAAGCTCATTTTACCTAAAAAGTGTCGAGTCGTTATTTACATCGAGTTATTCGATAAATGAAACACCAGATCGGAGACACTTTCCCTGGAAAGAAACTTGCTGGTTACGTCGATATGTGGAAAAACTTCCTACCATATTTGGTAATCGTTTCCCTGCGCAGTGTAAACTATTTATGCAAATATACAAGGAAATCATTAATTTCCAAGGAAATGCCTTGGCAGAACGCATTTCTTAATGTCATTTAAGAATGGCTTTGCACATTGACATAAAATTTTCCTTTGAAGAAGAAAAAACATGGTTTCTATATTCAAAGATTGACAGAGTGGAATCTGCAAAACCTCGTAGGGCTCGCCCCGCCTCTATAATATGGGTACCCTTGATTCCTGGAAAACCAGGAGATTGAGGATGATGTGGCCAAATCATTTCACTGCACAACCGTTGAATTTTAGGCAATACTATGCGCTGAACTGTAGACCCTTATCAAATATGGAATTGGTATTTAGAAGAGTTATTCATACTTGCCAAGATGTTAGTAATGGATGAGCAATATGACTCACTCATGTTCGATACCGAAATTTTTTATCCGAGAGTTTGTGAAACAACGTGATGTGTTTTTAAATCATCCTGATTAAATTATGTTAATAACCTTCCTACTGTCAAATTATATATTAACAAAGTATATATTAAATAAATATATACCATAGTTTGAAGTGTTGAACATTGTAAGTGTGGGAGATATCTAAATTGGCTTGCCGTCATTGGCCCCGATCCCAAGGAGAAACGTGGAATAACAAACGTGAAACATTTACCGAATGATAAAGCTTAATCTCGATTAGCAACCATGGTTAAACCCTGACAGATCCTCTAAAGATTAGTTACAAACGCCAATCTTAAGTTTGCTCTTGGTATATAAAAACGCCCAAATCAATGGAATTACCGAGTATTGTTAAAAGTATACATCTGTATACTTGTAACAATACAGTATATTTGTAACAATTAAAAGTAGTGCAGACGTCGTGGGCCAACACTTAACAAGCAGGCAAATTTACGAAGCATTGTTAAATTATTAATTTTACTCAAAAAAACAACAAAAAACAAACTGACGCGACAAAAACCTTCCATATTATGAATAACCAATTGGAACAATGTAATATAGAAATAGAAATAGAAATAGAAAAATAATTTTATTCTGGGACCAGGACCCTTTAGAATAACAGAGATGAACATAATTAAGAAAATATTTATCTGGCCAAAGGCCTACAACTGAGTAAAAACTTATTTACAAAATATCCTGAAAGTAAATAACTAAACAGGTATGTTTAGTGTTATTTATTAAAGTGATGCAAAATTAAAATTTAAAAAACAGACAAATTTGCAATAAAAAGAACTAGGCTTATGGAAAAAAAAAATAGTAAATACATGATAGCATCTGGTAACAGAAATAAAAAATAAAAAAATGATTTCGTTATGAGTGAGGAATATTTACAGTAGTTCATCAATCAATAAAGTTGAAAATATCTATCAATTATTTATTGGTTACAAAGCACCTGATTGGGAATTTAGAAGATGTTGGGAAAGTTTAGATTTAAATGAGGTTAAAGAAGACGCAAGACGGATATCGAGTGAGTTTCAAAGAGAGATGGAAAGGGCGAGAAAGGAACGCTCAAAACTTTTGGTTCTATGGGAACGGATATAAAGATCGGAAGGGCGTGATCTTGTGCCTTGGGATTGGATAGAGGATTTGAATTGTAGGAGACTATAGATGTAAGATGGATGTTGTGAGTTGATAGTTTGATATAAGTAAAAACCGAGGAAATAGAGCCTGCGGAAAGAAGGAAAAAACCACTTTAACTCAACGTAACGACGGGACACATGAGGCCTTCTCGGGGCATCGAAGACAAATCGAAGCGAACAGTTCATAATCCGCCTCAACCTCTCCTCGAGCCTGTTCGAGAGTCCACCATATGCCACACAACCATAGTCAAAGTGTGGAAAGATAAAAGATGTGATGAGGAGGTTACGGATTGGTAGAGTTAGATGTTTGGAACGGTGGAATAACTTTAGAGAGTTATTGCTCGACGAGAAATTTGGGCAACGTAGGGTTTCCATGAGAGGGATTGGTCGAAAATGACTCCGAGGTTTCGAACAGAGGAGTTGAAGGCAATAGGGTGATCATTTAAGGTTAATCGGGGAAGTGATTTGATAGATTTAAGAAGGATGTTGGAACCAATTAGGATGGCCTGAGTTTTCGCAGCATTCAACGACAGTTTATTCAAGTTTGCCCAGACACTTATCCTATCTAGGTCCCCTTGAATGTTGGCAAATGCTGCTATTATCTCAGACGGAGGAAAGGACAAATAGATCTGGGAATCATCGGCGTACAAATGGTGGGAACAGTGATGGTATATTAGGGATGATATATTAGGATAAAAAGAACTGAGCTCAATAATTTCATTTTTTTAACAAATTGATCGTGTGAAATCTTACTAATTTTAACTCAATTTCTCCAAGTAATTCTTAAATCATGTTAGTTAAGGGTTGATAAGTGACGTCATTTTATTTTTGTCCTTTATATATATCGAAACTGAATTACAAACACATAAAATAAGCCTTTTGAAACCTATTCTAGAGGTAGTAAAATACTTTCGTTTTATAAATATTTTTTACAGTAGGAAGATAACACCTTTTAATATTTCAGAAATGTAAACAGAAATATTGAAGTAAGACTGTAAGCACCTCGGTAGTGCAGTGGTAACAATCAACAAGAGATTACCAACTATGTAATAGGATTGCATTCTCAGAGATTATTGTCCAAATAAAAATAATAATAATAATAAAAGCTGAGACGCAATAAACATGTTTACCGTAAATAAATTTATTGGGCTAATTTAGCATATCATTAGCATCCAGATATAAAAATAATTGTTTGTTAATAATTTTTTTATAACCAATCATTTCCGCAAATTTTCACTTAGCAATATAATAAACCATATGAAAGTATACAATAACTACTTCAAATAATGCCTGGAGAGAATATTAATTTTTATAATTTGAATCGAAATATTAATTTATTTGGTCGGTATGTGACAGTCAATGGCACATACTCACATCAATATGATGTAGGCTCATATCATTTTTACAAAATGAGCAATTACAGTAAAAAAAAATGTTTATGGCCGATTATATGTAGGAGGCACGCGATCACAAATATCTATAATCGCTCAATCTAATTTTAATGGTGTATTATTTCGTTATTTTATTTCGTTATTTTAAATTTATTTGTTTCGGAAAACATGTTACTTAATGGTGAACGCTTTACTTAAAACACAAACGTCGGAGAGGGACTTTAATCTTGTTGGATCGGAAAGTTGTTGCCGAAGAATATTTCACAAAAGTAGATCTGTTCTCTCCCACTTCATACTTATAGACATCACAATAAAGAATAGAGAATATTTCTAAAAGTTTTTTTTTAAGTAAATAAGCCCTAGAAAGCTTATAACCCAGATGAAATCGATCAAAGAAACAATAACCTATTTCTGTGACGGGTGAATGCGAGAAAGTTTGAGATGACTGATGCCTTTTCCATAAAGCGAGGGTAAAAGTTGTTTTATATAGATCCCGTAACAAGGGTGGAGACGCAGAGATTTACATTAGCATTCGTCGAATAAAACACTTCAACTGACAAGCAATGCTATTACTTCTCATTCATTATCATAATCTCCCTTTCTTTTATATGACTTTTTATGAGTGAACTTTTAAGACTGGTCGAACTCCAATCGAAGAAAGATCAAGAAAATCATTTTTTGCTTGAAACAGAAAAATCTATAACTTTACCATTATTATGAAATGGTGTACGTCAGTAATGTTTGTTTGTTTTTTTTTCCTTTTTTATTTATTTATTTATTTTTATAGGAATCCTTCAGGGGGTGCAGTCAAAGATAACACAATATAAGCAAAACTTATTTTAATGTGTCAACGTTTCGGCCTAAGATCTTCAGGGCTAAGAAAGAAACAGAAAAAAAAGTTGCTATGTTATCAGTTTCTTATTTTCAATTAGTTTCTTTCTAAGCCCAGAAGATAGTTTCTGTCTTCGGCCGAAACTTTGGCAGATAAAAATAAGTTTTGCTTATATTGTGTTATCTTTGACTGCACCCGCAGACGAATGCAATCCATTATAAGAATTGTCCAGTCAACTATTTTCAATTCAAAGCAACAAATATATATTTTTTAAAAACATATTCTATATTCAAACATTTTAATGTTTCGGGTAAAATTCACCATCCTCAGAATATTTCTTAATATATTTTATTTTATATTTATTTTTATCTTTTACTCCTCTACCAAAGTTATTTTTCCACTAAAACTGTGCACTGCTCGCCGTTTCAGATCACTGCAGCACTTACAAGACAAACGCACAAAGCTCCCAATTAATTACAAAACACTCAAATACATGACCATTATAAAACTTATTTGGGCTTACGGACTAGAGCTTTGTGGCTCCACTAATCCATCGAATTCCTCTCGTATTCAATTCAAAATCCTCCGTAGAATCCTCAATGGTCCTTACTTTCTTACGAACAAATCCATAATGACCTTATTTGGCTCGGACCCGATATCAATCCTTTCATGACGAACTTTATTCCCACTCAAACCTACTAGTTTCAAACCAAGCTACATATTCGATTTCCGATAATGGAGTGAGGTGTCTGAAAAGATGGCCTCGTGATCTTTTAAGTTGAATTAACTATTAGTTTAATCTAACTAATTACTAGTTTTCTGATTGCCTTTATCTCTTGTCGTTATATGCCATGCATTCCATATACTTGCTGTTTTATTATGTAATATACTTAAATTTCAATATTTTTTTAATTACTATTTAATAAATAAAATATCCGCATCATCCAATTGCGGGGATTCTTCGTCATTGACTTGCATACAGTTTAATCAAGATAACTAAAGTCATCGCTATCACGACCTAAATAAAGAATAAAAATAATTGATTGACATCGTATCTACGTTTTTAAAAAATATTTATTAAAAATGTATACAAATAAAAAATATTTAATAAATAAAGCAAAATTTATTTAACTGACCTAAAATTAAAAAAATTAGTCTGATTAAACTTAATGTAAATGACAGACGCAGTAAATCGTTGGTACATTTGGACTTAGCTATGAATTAGGGGGTGGGTTAGAACCCCAGTCCTAGAGCAATTAGTTCAACGAATTATTTTATTGGTTGCTTAGTTTATTAAAATAATAAAAAGGTCATTGAATTATTTTATTGATTTCTTGTTTTATTAAAATAATAAAAGGGTCATTGGGAATAAATATATAATTAAAACTAAATTAATTAGAAAATGGTAATATAATTTATTTTAAACTGTTCAAGTTATAATAAAATAATAATAATAATAAATAAATAAATAAAGAATAAAAATATATTTCAAATTCAAAGCGATATAAATAGACTTTTATAATAATGTCTAATATCCTTTGCATAGATCGTGGGGTTACAAGTGAAATACACTAAATCAAAAATTTGATTTTGTTAAAAGTTTGATGAAAAGGCTAGGGTACATAGTGTGAAATGTTACTACTGACGAAACTCACTAAGTCATGTGAGCTGTTACTTTTAAAAGTGGTATAAGCTCATTTTTAAAGTATCGAAATATGTAATAGGGTATCAGTTCCGCATAATTGTCGCTTTGAGTTAAGTCACGAGAGGTTTTAACTTTTTATTTATTTTCTTTTTAATATTCTCGAAAATAAAAATAATAATGAGTTTTAGTATGAAAACAATATTGCAATTGAGGGAACTGTGTATATTTCTGTAATTTCATCAAGAAATAAACTTTTCAACTAATATCGAAGTATAAATGATGTTTGTTGATGATCAAAAATCATTCCATGATGACCGAAATACACACACTTTAATGGTTCACATTTGAATTATTTAATATATGCAAACATTGTTTTTGTTACTTTAACAAAGAGTTATGTTTTAACACTATACACTTTTTTAATTTTTACGAAATAATAATCATTAAAAGTATTTAAAAATAAAAACGATTTTTTCTTTTTTAATGGGCTAGTAAAAGCTATACCTGTACAACCCAAGAAGGATCCGGGGTTCATTACGTGGGAGAAACCTTAATATTTCATGGACAATACCTGTGCAGGGAGGTGATTTGTCATAGAACAGGCTCAACCACCAGGTTCTTCCCCCAATTATGGAGCCCATTTTATAGAGGCTGGGTGAGCCCCCTCAGACTGTTAATAAATTATCTGCCTCAGCCGGATTTGAACCTTGGCTTATGGCACGGCAACTCAGTGCTCTACAACTGATCAACCCCATTATGAAATAATAATCATTAAACATATTTAAAAGTATAAACAATTTTTTTTTAGATCCAAATGGACTTTTATAATATTTTTGACTTAATTATCTCACTTTTAACCCCGCGATATTTCTTAAATGTATAAATACGTCAAGTTATGTTTAAAGTATTTTCACGTATTTATTGATTTAATTAATAATGCTAAATAATAAAATGACAATTAAATACTAGGCTGACCGAGCAGTAGGAGGCGAGATGGTGCTCCTGGGATACGTTGGGCCCGAGGGACTGCGGACTATCCACCAACATTGCCGGCACTGGGAAGACTGGCTTGCAATCTGCCCCCCACTACCGCCCGATCCCTAGCAACCCCTACCATCCAAGAAGTCGCTGGTTCTGTAATAGGGCTAAATAAATTTAAAGTAATTTACCTATAAAATCAATAATAATTAAAAGTAACAATATATTTTTACGTCAGTATTTTAACCATTATTAGATTCGGACAAGGGAATGGTAACCTCACTGCACAAACGTCCTAGAAACAGTATAGTCTCTACCAAGATGGGCTGTAGAGGTACTGGATTCATTAGTGAGAAATTTACAAAAATAGTAACTAATTTGGTCCAATTAACCCCTATTTATTTAAGTATTATATTCATTCGAGTTGAAAAAATTTATAAACAGATTTATTTGACACACACATATTATTCGAAATACAACCCCTGGCCATATTAATATGACCACTGGATAGATTCGTTCTTGTTACATGTTTGCATAATCTTTTTGTATGCGTAATGATGTAAATCGAGTTTAAATATTAGTTTTATGGGTAAGTTAGTTATCTGATAATAATATGCAATTGAAAAAAATAGTTTCGAAAATAAATCTTTATTTTTTTTAAATATTTTGTGGTGTCACCCTATTTTAAGTATTGATGAAAAAAAACTATCAAAATAGCTAAAATATATTTTACGAATAATAAATCAATAATAAACTTATCCGAATCCGACTTATATTTAATGAAAAAGAAACAATAAATCCACAAAAATTTCAAACAAAAATTATGCACGCCGTCATTCGTAAAACAAAATGGCTGTACTAAAACCAATGCTGCCATTACTAAAAAAAAAACACTTTAATAATTTTAAGTGTTGCCATTACTTAAAACAGCAATTTATTAAGGCACGCGAAAGTATATAAAAAATTAGGAAAAACAAAAAGAAAATAATCTTTCTTGGTGGTCACATTAATATGTATATAAACAATTTATAATAAAATAAAAACATTCACCTATAAAATCAATATTGATTAAAAGTAAACTAATATCTTATTAAGTCAGTATTTTAAAAATTATTAAATGCAGGGATGAAAATGGTTTGAGGGGAGGTCAAAGAAATAATTTCTTAAATAATAATAAAATTTATGTTAGAAACCGACGTTACTAGCAGTCTCTTTGGCAGATAAGAAGTTCGGCAAATTTTACAGCCTAAAAATATTCTGGTTCCAAAATCAATAGTTTTACGGAGTTTCCACCACATTTCCATTTCTTTTTATATTAATGGCATATTGAAATAGATCGATAATTTTCCGCAGAATTCAATATTTTGCGGTGAGTCTAACTATAAATTCAGTGTTGATATTAGGGCAATGCACCAGGAGAACAGATTTTCTTATTAAACCATCAATATCTTCTGACAATGTTTCAACCTGATTATCTGTATATAGTAATTTGAATACAGCAATACTATCCTTTTTCAATGACTTGCAAGGAGTATTGGTACGATATGGTATAGTAAAGAAAATGTATTTTCTACAGTGCTCTGATTCGTTGAAGAAAGTAACTTTTTTTTTATTATAATTTATTTTATTTTTATATGATATAATTTTTTAAATATTTTATTTGAAAAGAAAAGATATGGCCAGGACCGTGACCTCTACCTATGGCTCTACCTACCAGATATGGCTGGCTGTGGGGTGAGTCGGGATGGCCGGGATGGTTGGGGCGTCGCCACGGAGAGGTGGAGGTCCCGGGTTCGAGTCCCGGTCCAGGCCATATATTTTCTTTTCAAATAAAATAACTTTTCTTTATTGTGTAATCATAAATTTTAACACCACAACTTTGTTTAAGTCGTTGACAATGAAGTTTAATTTTTGACTCGCAAAGTGAATATCCATATCCTTCTATCTATGCATATCTGTCCAGGGTCGGATCAGAATAATCCTGGGGTATCTCCTGCCTGTCGTAAAAGGCGACTAAAAGGGGCACGGAGTTGGGCCGGCAACCCAACCTGTGCAAACTATATTGCTAAACAATCTAAAATGGCCTCTGATTTGGACTGATTCATGGTACACGGCCCGGCATAAAAATGACTAAAAATTTGTTGACTATTGGATCATGGAATGTGCGTGAACTTCTGGAAGCAGGTAAAAGTTGGAAAATTGTCTTGAGGTATATGAAATGAAAGTGGTGGAATTACAGGAAATTAGATTTGAGAAAGAATCCTGCTGTGGTCGAGCTAAACAAATATATTCTTATAAATTGCGTTCATTATAGGAATATTGTCGGGACTGATTTCATGGTGAAAAAGCAGCTGAAACAAGCTATATACTAAATTACGAAGCAATAAACGAAGGAATGTGTTACATAAGGCTTGAATTCTTCAAAATGTCCCCAGTGAGTGTACATGGACCAACAGAGGAGAAGGCTGGTGAAGAGAACGAAGAGTTTTATGCTACCGAGAACCTAAGACAAGATTCCTAAATATGGTGCTAAAATTATCTTGGGAGACTTCAATGGAAAAATTGGGAAAGAGAAGAACCTGTGGAGAGCAGTCGGAAACTTAAACTGCCACGATACTACTAACGCTAATGGATATAGTAGATTTCGGATAAGAATAGAAGATTTTGCAAACAGCAAAAACGTGAAACTAGCCTATTCACTTAGAAACCTTGACGTCTCCAGATGGCAAGATCAAAAACCAAATAGATCACATATTGATAGAAAGCACCAGGTTGATACTGAAGATGTAATGAGCTGCAGAGGAGATGAAGTTGGTAGTGATCATTTCCTATTAAGAGTGAAGTATACGCAAAGATTGACATTTATAAGAAAAGGAAAAAATAGGAAAAATGCTTATAAGTTTAATATAAAAGCCTTAAACATACCAGAGATCCATAAGGAATACAAAACGAAAGTAGAGGAGTATTTAAGAAATGGGGAACTAGAAGAAGTAGACGGCATTATGAATAAATGGGAGAAAATAAAGAGGGCTGTTGTTAATGCTGCTGAGAAAACAATATCAGATGGAAGATATGGAAAAACTACCATTGGTTCGATCAGGAATGTCAGGCTTCAGTTGATGAAAAGAAGAAGGCTTACCTGAGGGAGATACAGAGACGGACAAAGGCTAACTGTTGAAAACTATACCAAAAAGAGAGAAGCCATCAAAAAACTGTGCAGAAGCAAGAAGAGAAAGAAAGAAGAAGAAGATCTAAAATCAATAATAGAAAATTTTAAGGGTAAAAACAGTAGAAGCTTCTACCAAAGGTTGAAAGAGAATGGGATTTCAACTCGAATAGGTTTCTACAAAGATAGGGATGGCACACGAGTGGGAGACAGAGTAGATATGAATGTGATGACTGAATGAAGAGACTATTTTAATGATTTGCTTAACCTCAGCACCGAAAGTCTTCAAGAAACCGCAACGATGAACTTATCGAAATCATTAGAAGATAATCAAGAAACACCAGACCCAGAAGAAGT
The DNA here is from genome assembly GCA_037127475.1 of Arma custos. Classification (NCBI taxonomy): domain Eukaryota; kingdom Metazoa; phylum Arthropoda; class Insecta; order Hemiptera; family Pentatomidae; genus Arma; species Arma custos. The sequence goes on from CM073764.1 coordinate 71,475,825, forward strand.
GGAAGAAGTTCTTGGAAAATTAAAAAATAACAAGGCACCAAGATCCGATGAGATTCTTGGTGAGATGCTTAACTCTCAAGTACTGATTTAGTTTTTCCATACGCTTAAGTTGACACCTGAGCCAACGGACCACCTTATTTAAAACTCCATCAATAAATACAAAATAAAATATTTAAAAATGTTATTGCTTGTTATTTCTTATATGAACCTTCTTGCATTTCCAACAACCAACGAATATATGATATTTTTTCTAATATCAGTAAAAAAAATAACAAATAAGATCAATGAAGGAAATAGTGAAAATCAAAAACTACATATTTTGAAACTTGAGTATTTATAATTTTTATTTTAAACAATTAAAAAACTATTACTGAAATTAAAAATACTTTTAAAAATTAGATCTACTACTGACCACATATTACCATCAGGAATATGCTGGAGAAATGTTATCAATGAAACGTAGATCTACACCACCTCTTCATTGAATACAAGCAGGCATACGATAGCATAGGAAGGAAGAAGCTTTATGAAAACCTGACCTTTCTTGGATCCCCTAAAAAACTTGTCAGGCTTGTAAGGATGACTTTACTGTAAAGTATTTATAATAGCTTGACCCAATACCTCGCATATGATCATGATGAAGTCATCACAGCGCAAAATCAAAAATGCTCTTAGAAGCATTTTCGGAAAGTGAAGAGGCAGCTAGAAAGGAAGGGATCATAATAAATGTAAACAAAACAAAGTCCATGCTTTTATTTATTTAACATATACATAATATTTAAATAATTTAAATTGAACATATATATACTAATTATATCTAATATATAAAATTCTCGTGTCACAGTGTTTGTAACAGAACTCCTCCGAAACGACTTGACCGATTCTTATGAAATTTCGTTTCTACAGGGTTTCCCGAATTTAAATGGCAAAACTTCATGTATACATTTTAAATCTCGGTGAGGCAGAGATATTGTATAAACAAGGACCGGGAAGAAAAAAAAACTATTGTAATGTGATAGTGAAAAAAAGGATTATTCAACAACATATAGGTATATCCCTTTTGCACAGCCCTAGATCCTTCAATTTTTATTTTATTTTATTTTTTAAATTATTATTATTATTTTTATTTTTTTATTTATTTATTATTTTTTTATTTATTTTTATTATTTTTACAATAATGTTTACAACATCTGCATCAAAAATGTAGCATCATCAAGCGTCACTGCTACGATCGACGCTTAATCGATAATAATGGCCGATACATATCACTTAGAGCTATGAAAAATAGTTTACATCCTATTCTCAGACTCACTTAATATACAGGGTGTCCCGAATTTAAATGGCAAAACTTCAGGAACTTGTAGGGGACCGAAAAACTAAGACAAAAATCCTTTAGAGATTTGCTCGTTTTTGCTTAGTTTTAGAGAACATCGCAAAAAAAGAAACAAAACAAATTTTCATTTGTATACTTATTTATTTACATTTATATTTATGTTATGTTCTTTTTAATGTAAATATTGCACAAAATGTTGTCCTCTTGCACCAATGCAAGCATTACATCTAGCACTCACTTGATAAATTGCAGCTAAATTTTTCAGATGATATTTGGTGCACTGCATCTATGATTCGGTCTCTTAATTGCTCTCTTGAGTTGATTGACACCGAATAAACTTTCTGCTTCAAGGTTCCCTATACGAAGAAATCCATGGGTGATATATCAGGTGATCTGGGTGGCCAAGGTGCTACTCCTCCACGTCCAATCCATCGTTGTGGATAATTTATATCCAGCCAAGCTCGAGCAACTCTGCTATAATGAGCTGGACATCCATCGAGTTGGAACCACATTTCAATCCGCTGTTGTAAGGGAATGTCATCTAAATAACGAGAAAAGTCGTTCTCCAAAAAATGTGTAAATGTGATACCATTCAATCTTCCAGGTAAAAAATATGGTCCCACTAGTAATCCGTTTCAAATTCCAAGCCAAACGTTAATAGCAAATTCATGCTGAAACCTATTCTCTCTAATAGCTCTGGGATTTTCAAGTGCCCATACATGATAATTTATTTGATTAACAATCCTTCCTCTTGTAAAGGTAGCTTCATCGGTCCATATAATTTTTAATGGAAATAAATTATCATCGCGAATTTTTTCAAGAGACCAGTTACTAAAATTCAATCTCTTGACATAATCTTGAGATAATAAATTCTGAACTTTTTGAAGATGGTATGGGTAGCGATTATCACCTTTCAAAGTTCGCCATATTGCTTGCCGCGATATTGCTAATGCAGCAGATGCTCTTCGGATGCTAGTCTCAGGATTGTTATCGAAGTGGCGTTGGACACAATTTCTTCTCCGATAATCTGCTCTTACTGCTGACTGGAATTGGTCGCCTTCATTACGTATAAAGAATGACCCAGTCTCTCGTAGTCTATTAAAAGTTAACGTAAAGACTCGTCGATTAGGCACTCTTCTATTTGGAAATCGGCGCGCATACTCCCGCACCGTTTCTAAAGCATTACCGTTACAGAAATCATACACAAAAATCATATCAGCGTATTCAACATTAGAATATGTATGCGGCATTGTGGCTGATGCTATTCACACAAAAATATCTGAGTAACTGACTGAAGACTGATTTAGGAATTATAATCCTAGAAGGAAGCCAAAATGTAAGCCAATAAAAGAATGTAAAGGATAACATTAAGTGTTTACATATCTCACTGCCTAGCCTGACGAACTTTGAAAGGTGATAATCGCTACCTGTAACATTTTTGTTTTGTTTCTTTTTTTGCGATTTTCTCTAAAACTAAGCAAAAACGAGCAAATCTCTAAAGGACATTTTGTCTTAGTTTTTCGGTCCCCTATAAGTTCCTGAAGTTTTGCCATTTAAATTCGGGGGACCTGTATATTAAGTAGGTCTGAGAATAGGATGTAAACTATTTTTCATAGCCCTAAGTGATATGTGTCGGCCATTATTATCGATTAAGCGTCGATCGTAGCAGTGACGCTTGATGACGCTTGATGATGATTTTTGATGCAGATGTTGTAAACATTATTGTAAAAATAATAAAAATAAAAAATAAATAAATAAAAAAATAAAATAAAATAAAAAATAAGGTAATAAATAAAAAAATAAAATAAAACAAAAAAATAAAATTTAAAAAAATAATTAAATAAAAAAATAATAATAATTAAAAAATAAAATAAAAATAAAAATTGAAGGATCTAGGGCTGTGCAAAAGAGATATACCTATATGTTGTTGAATAATCCTTTTTTTCACTATCGCATTACAATAATTTTTTTTTCCTTCCCGGTCCTTGTTTATACAAAATCTCTGCCTCACCGAGATTTAAAATGTATACACGTACGTAAAAAAAAAAAGTACGTAATTTTTTTTACTTAATACCTAAATTATAAACTCCGAATGCTAAGTATTTACTAGGTCATTTAATATATGAATTTTTTTTAAGCGATTTCATTTAAATTAAAAAAAAATGCCACTCAACCATCGTTTTTTCTTAAGTTGGGAAATAAGAGAACCTGCAAGAGAACCTGTTGTGTACAGCTTATCACCAAATGGCATAAGCCTCAAGGTTAATGAAAATTTGTATGGTATCAATGTGACAGAGAATAAAAAAATCATACCCTGTTTTGAAAGGATAGTCCAGGGACACAACTGCATCTGTTCACTTCAAAATTACAATGGAGGTGAATAGTTCCACTAACTTGGAGTAAGTATAATTGCAATAACTTTTCCCGCTGATTCACTCAATCAGTGTTGCCACGAAATGAATTATTATTATTATTACTAATGAGATATAACTAATGTTCCATGATTACAACGACTCTTTTCTGTTTTTGAACCCAATAGTATACTAATTTAAAATGTCCTCTATTGTGCAAGTATCAACATTTTAAGTAATAACATTAATAAAAAAATTTCAAATATGGGAGAACAGTAGCACTTTCGATATTATCGAAATATCGATACTTGATTCCGATATATCGCAATGGGCTGATATCTATATCTTTGGGTATCGGAAGAATCCTATCTGTACTGAAACCGTTTGAATATTATTCAACAAATAAATTTTCTACAAAATTTTGCTAATTAAATTCATAATTTCCTCAGCAGCTCATTAGTACTACGATGTACAGAACTGAACTTATATATACATGTAAAAGAAGAGGGGAGGACAAGGAATAGTCTCTAACACTCAAGAGTATACTGTAGCCTCACAGAAAAAACGTCTTAATGACTAGCTTAATTAACGGATATATTTCTTGCTTAAAGCAATTAATTATTGTTTCATTTAATACCATAGAAAAAAAATTACAATTGAAGTCCTTACAATTCTCAAGAAGAAAATGAAAAGGACCACTCCTGGTTGATCTACCTTTCTTCAATGGAGTCTGGTATGCACAGGTTCCTTTCTGCAAGGAAACGGGTCTCTCTAAAAGTAGCTTGAAGGAACTTCAGAAGATAAATAAACCTTGATAATTACCTAAACACTTTCATATGTGTCACCGCATCCTTTTCTTGTAAAATGCATATGGGGTGGGAAGGGTGAGGTCATAAAGCTCTTTTATGGGTCCCCCTTACGCTAATGCTGTATGTCATTTATTTTTATTCTTTAACCTTGTGAAAAGCGTTCTTATAGCGATTCCTCTATCTGTCTAAGATGTATTGTTTTTCTATCACTAGATTTTGAAAACAAGACACTTGGTTTCAAGATAAATCTCTCTTCTATTACCTTTTGTAAGAAGCGGGTACTTAAAACATTTCCTTGTTTCTTCCTACATTACTTTTTCCCATTTAATTTTTTCCAGGACAATACCAACCAAGCACTCATCATCAATGTACAATATAATTCTGTACAATGTAGATCTATATTATTATATTTATACTTTTAACTTAAATTCTTATTTTTACAGTAAAAGAAAGGAAGAAAATCATAATTAAATTTAGCCAATTGTTACTGTAGTTAAATTAGTATCTTTGCAAAGCTTAGATCTCTATCTACTTTTTTATATTAAGGTATATCTACATGTTCAGAGGACTTCACACCTGAGGAGGGCGTAGTTACCGGTCAATAGCATTCAATAAGTTGTTTAATAAAATCGATTTAACAAGGAAGTTTCATGAATCCTTCCCTGTTGTCAGCATTGTAAAATTCCTTGCCCTCCCCTCTTCTTTTAGAATTATATATACTAGCTTCAAGATTAAGAAGGTAGGAGGATAGAGGGTAGATAATAGAAATAAATAAATAGAGGGTAGACCTTTAGTCAAAGGTCAATAGCAATAATTCTAGTAAATGGTCAATAACAATAATTCTAGTAAATGGTCAATAGCAATAATTCTATTAGTAAGTTCATAAGAATATCTCTTGTATATTTGTTAATATCCCAATAAACATATATTTCTCTTACAAGTCGCCCATTGCTCTGTAACTATATATAACTTGCTGATGGTGAGATACTGACAAAAGGAGTTATGGTAATCAAACAAATGTTAATATACATAATAATTAGAATTTAAAAATTAAAATGATTAAAAAAATAATAAAACACAGGTTATACAGGTATTTTAAAATGGAACAAAATAAAATTAATAATTACAATGTAAAATAGAAATAAAATTAGTTGCCAACACAATTTATTAAAGCAGAAAAAGTTATAATTTATTGTTTTTCAATCCTAGACAAAAAATTCATTTTTCCAAGTACTTTGGGCTTAACCTGTTTTGATTCTTGGTAAAAGTGGCACCTGCATTTGAAAAAAGCCGTTCACAGGGAACAGAAGAGGCCAAATTTACAAAATATTCCCTTGATAACTTATAGAGGCCTGGGAAAACTGTTTTCATTTCTTTCCACTGCTGCTGAGGGTTGCTCTTAAGCTCCGAAACTGAAGTAGCTAAATATGATGAAAGCTCATCGCTAAGTTTTTGCCTCTTGGAGCCCTGAGCATTTCCAGTTTTCGGTGGTGCTGTCAAAAGTCATAGGACAGAGGTGAGGTGTCAAGATTCATCTAATTTACTGGATGTGGAAACATCATTCTTCAATGCTGAGCGAACTCGTGTCTGTGCTTTTGCATTCGCCTTCGCATCGTTAAAATGTATAGTTTTAAATCTCGGATCCAGCAAAGTTGGGATCGTGATTCTTGTGTTGAACTCTACATTTAAAAACCTCTTTTAAAACGACTCCAAGAGTGAAATTTTCACATTATTTGTACTGAAAGCATCCGTGCTTTGCTTTAGGCTGTAAGGAATTATTTTGGATACTGTTATGTATCGCTCACAGTTCATCTATTTAGTGGCATACTCAAATGGTTTATTACTTCATTGGTTCATTACTTTAGGGGCATACTCAAATGGTTTTAGTATTTTCCCCAACTGCCTCAGAATTTCTATTTCCTGAGCTGTCGGCATTTCGGGACTTGTAACTTCTTCAATTAATAGGTTGGTTAAAACCTGTAAAAGTTGTAGAAATCGTTCAACCGTATAGAAACATGAATTCCACCGAGTCTTTACATCCAAAATGATTTTGTAAGTGTTTTGTTCGGAACACCACCGCTAACTTGTAGAGCTCTTAACTTGTCGGACAATTTAACACTATTTTTTATAAATTTAACAATGGCCCTCACTTTGGTAATTATACTGGTGATTGAAGGTAAAGCTACAGCTGCTTCTACAACAATTTTCAGGGTTTGGGCGAAAAAGTGGGTATGACGATGTTCCCCAACAAGTTTTTTTACCCTGGCAACTATGTTTGCACCACTATCTGAAACCACACTAGTAACCTTTTCAAGGGGTATTTTCCATTAATTTAAAATCAATTCTAAGATCTCTTTTATATAGTCTGCGGTGTGACTTTTTGAGAAATCTTTTACAGCTTGGTCTACAGACACAATCTTTGCATTTTGTAAAAATGGAAGATCACAGCCAGATAGCTATTTTTTGACATGGTCTCAGTCCAAATATCAGTAGTGAGGCAAACATAAGGAGTATTTTGCAGTGTTACCTTCATTTGAGCAGCTAGTGCGTCATATTTCGAAACCAAGCATTTTTTGAAAAATTTATCAGATGGAATTTTGTAAGATGGGTGCCAGTTCCTTAATCAGCTTGGCGAATCCTGACCCATTTTACAATGTTGAAGAGGCGGCAATCTTCTACAATGAATCATAATAAAGCATTGGAGATGGCAGTGTTACAAATACCACCTTCTGAAATAAAACAAAGAAAAGAAAAAATAAGTGAAATAATGCTGAAGAAAACCCATAGGTGATTCAGTTTTTAAAATTCCTTACCACTATAAAAAACACCTTTTCTAATGCCTGTTTTATTGGATATAATTTTTGCGATGAAATATTTGCTTTCCTCGACGCAGTTGTAGTTTCAACATTTTTTGGGCCTGTCCCCACTAATAAAAACAAAAAAAAACTTATTGGACTGATTCGATATCCAGAAGTCCCTACCGATATCAATAATATATCGAAAGAAAATATTGGTATCAAAAGAAAAAAATATTGATACCAAACCCATAACGGTAATATCGGAAGAACCCTGCCAGCAAAGTAAACCACAGCAACCCCATATGCTTATCAATAATTTTCTACGTAACCTCTGTAATGAATCTGTTGTACTGCTGCTGTTGAAATAGGTTCCAGAATTGAAAACTTCGGAGTAAATTCAGCAATATGAGAAATATATTCACACACAGAGGCATATCTCTTCCACAAGAAATAAGATTAGCTAAATGGAACATAATTCCTATTTTGCTGTACGATTTGGGTAATGGGCTTGACTAAAACATTATACAATTTTATTTATATGAAGAAGGAACTCTCACCAATGAATAAAATATAAAACCTGATTTTAATGTAGTGGTTCCAATTTTTTTTATAGAGGGAATAATCCATCTTTCTCCTCCTATTTTTTTTTTTAAGTATTGTTCTTAATAACTCTTTTCCAATACAATTTAGGAAAAAGTATTACCTAATAATTAAAAAGTACAAGTTTCATATGAAAAGTTTTTATAAAATTCAGAAGTGTAAGTGAGATATAGAGCCATGAACGTCAGCTAAATGTCAAGAAATACTTGAAGATTTTCAGTGGTTTTGTATTAATAATTAATGTATTTATTTATTCTAGTACAAAACTGTTCATAACAATCCTTGTGGAGGAATAAATTTTCTGCTAATAGAAATTATTTGCAATTACTATCAGGTATTGAAACCATTTTAGAGGAAGCAAAACATATTTCAGGAAGTGGGGTAGCTCAGTGTGTAGAATGCTTAATTGCTGTGCAGGTGCCGCAAATGCATCCTATGAGATCTGTAGCTCCTACTAGGGCTCACCCAGCCGCTAAAATGTGGGTAACTGGGAAATAAGGGAATTGAGAGCAATTCAGCTAAATCACATCCATTTACAACCATTGGATGGAAACAGCACACTTACTACCATGTAATCAACTCGAGGGCCTTCAAAGGTTCTAAACCCTAGGGTTTTGGTTTTGAAAACCTATTTAAATACTTCTCAGTGCCTGTTAAGAGGTAATATAAATAGTTTAGCAATCTATTAGGCCTGCAGCCCACTTACAGGCCTTTTTTTTTGTTATTGTTGGCCTTATTTCTAAGCATATAATAACACTTAAAAAATAGTTATTAAAGAGAAATCACTGAATATTTAATATTTTAAGTTTGCTTGGTTATATAAAGTTTATCAATTATAAAAAAAACTATTGTTAGAATATTTAAAAGGTAAACAAATTAAATAATTTTTAAAAAAATAATAACTAGTTTAAACTTTGGTCTAGAGGTGATAAAAAACAAACTTTATTTCTTCACACATTTTATTATACATATATAAATTATGACTCTATTATTTTTAATTCAGTATTTAACAGAAAAGAACCAACCCAAAAAATATTCAACAGGATTAGTGCTTACTATTTCAGTAAAAAAGAATTATCAAACAATGAGGTTCAGGCGCCTTCAATGGAAAATCAATGTTAAACTTTTTGAAATAGAATGTGATGTTTATATTTGATGAAATAAAAAAAAAAAAAACAACTACTAATATCCTTATTGGAATAAGACAATTTTTAAAAACAATAATGCTTTTATATTGAGGAATCAAATTAGGTTTATAACAAAACTTACAAATTTTCCATGGCCGCTTAACTTTGAATTGACTCAAACTAAGTGAAATAAGAGTGGGGTCCTTTCTGCAAAATGTCGTCCAAATATACATTAAACATGATACCAAAAATCATTTTTTAAATATTTTAAATCAAACAATGAATAAAAATAATTCATAACAGAAACACTCTCATAAGTATTATTAATTACATTATAATACATTAATTACTAAAATAATATTCCTCAGTTCTTCAAAGTTAATGGCGTAAAAAGGTAAGACATATTTGTAAAAGTGCTTAAGAGCTTACCTTGTTAGATACAAACATAACAGTGAGAGAATATTTTACTTCATTAGAAAAAAAGCACTATTAGGGTACTATTGCAGTATTTTAATTATTAGTTTATATAAAGTATTAACCTGTAACATATACTGAAATATATAGAAAAATAATTTTAAATATCTATCTTCGAATATCATATTTTTATAATGAAGGTAAAAATTGCCACAATCTACTTCTTGAATTATATACATGATAAAGATACATTCAAGTCTCATATCATAAATGCATAGGTGTTCAAATACTCCTTATTAAAAATAAATAGTATAATTTACATAGGAGTAGCATAAAATAAATTAAATGCATGGGGGCAAATTTATGGGTGTTTGTCAATGTATATACAGATAATGATTCATTTTGTAACACATAAAAAATACTTGTTTGTTACTCGCCTTAGCTCAGCAAGCATTATAAGACTCATCAAAAAATATTATTTAATATTATTAACAATAATAAATGAAAATTTATCTTTAATACCTCTTCGAAAGAATCATTTAATCATAAGGAAGTTTATTTTGTCTTTTCTAATTTCCTTAGTTTGTAAAATTAATATAAGGCTAAAAATATCCCTTCATTAAATAGCATTTTTTTTAAATCCTGGTTTGGCGTAGAACAAATAAATACCAAAAATGTAAATAATACTCAAATAATAATTCATATCAATAAAATGCTTATAAAACAAATTTCAATACTGACAGATATTGCCATAAATAGTTACTTGAACATAAAACTATATTTTAACAGTAATTACATTAAGCTTGTAGCTACAAATTTAAATACACCCAATGCTTCAATATAGTACACCGAATTGTAATCCCATAAAAATATGCATTGATTTCGTCACCTCCCCTCTTAACCCTCCCCCTCTAGCTACTTGGCCCTTACCAATAAATACAAACTGTTTTTTTTTACCAATATTAGGAAATATATTGGGTACAATAAACTGGAAAAGAAGATTATCAAGTCGACTGAGGAACAAATGAAAAAAAATCTAATGGAAAACTTCATTAGAGTAGTTCTGAAAATTTGCTCATTTATGTTTTTTTTGGGTACTAATTATTAATTTCAACTTCTTCAATTTTTTCCTTTAAATAAAAAAAAAAACACTAAAAAATAATGTTTTTTTCACATGATATAAAACCTGGCATCTTTGCAGTAAGGTTAAGAATACATACAATAATAATACATAATTGGGTCCACTGCAAGAAGGAACAAAAAAGGATTTCAAAGAAAATATTTGAAAATTTGATCATTTATGTTATACTAATTATGAACACCAACTTTGTTAACTAAAGAATTATTTTAGAGAAAAAATCTCAAAAAATCAATTTTGAAATTCCATTTTTACCTACTTGTTCTTGTTTTTATTCAGTTATTATTACTGATTTTCGGTCCCACTGAGTTTTTAGTTAACTGCATAAACAATGGAAAGTTTAGTGATATTGATTTTTCTAACAAATGATGATATAATTAATGAAATTATTGTATCAATCCAATTTATCCACAGAATTAAAAACGATATTATTTATATCTATTAACAAAGTAATAGTGAAACCTACACTTTCGCAAGGACTCAGGTTGAAGCAGTTTGAGCCTAACCAGTCATTTATAATTTTTAATAAATAACTAACATTACAATAAATGAACAATGTAAAAACGTCTTATATGATAACAAAACATATCAAAAATGTTTCAAAAAATAGAATTACAGTACAAATTTTGTTTTTTCTTGGTTATTAATTTAAATTATTTATGACCTTGAACTTTCCAATAAATGGTGTTGCTAATATCATTGAATCAATAAACTCTAACCTAAACCTTAATAGATATCAGTCTCACTGACTATATCACCATGTTCCCTATATTCCCAGATGAATTTATAGTTGAAACGTAAATAAGTATTACCACTAAATCCTACAAAAATGACTGCAATACCTAGTTTTTAAAAAAGCAACAAGCACCTATTAATATAATATAAAGATTTAATCCCTTAATGAAGCAGGTTTAGAAAATTCTTTATGAATTACCAAACCAAATTAAATGTATTCATTAAATAAAAGAGTGAAGCATAGTTTTGACACAAAAAAAACAACAGTGTAGCAATATTAAAGTAAATAGAAGCATGAGAAGCTGTGCACAACTTATGTTCTAATGTTCATCTAATTTTTAGATGATGGGATAATTGATTCATAAGTAAATTGAAAATTTTGTAAAACCTCCTTATATCACAAGTAACATATCTGTTGTAAATGTCATAAAATTTTAAATCATAACCTATCATTGAAACACGCTAAATACATATAACTAAAACCTAAGCCAATTATTATAATATCAACTGACATTCTATGGAATAACTTTTTCTCTTGAACAAGATATGGAACATTTTTTCAAGGAAGTTTTTCAACTTGACAGTACAAACAATTAAAAAATATAATATAATTATCATTATACTTTTAATATCAGTATTTATTTATACAAGTTTCTTAAACATTTATTAATTAATAATTCTTTATTTCCTATGCAAAGCTCTATAAAACAAGATATACATCTATACTGCAAAATTAACACAACTAAAATTCTGTATTTAATCAATTGACTCGATTATTTTTTCTTATATAACAAATTATAATTACACCTCCCCTCTTAAACTATATTAGTAGGAATAATATTATTGTAAATTTTCGCCAGCTATATTCAAAAACAAAGAAGAAAGTTTTTCATTATCCTCTGAATAATCAAGCGGGTTTCTCCCTTTGCTATCTTTTTCGAAAGCTGCAGCCGGCATTGCTTTAATAAGCAATGATATCACATCTTTTTGGCCTAAAAATCGTTTAAATTGCACATTAGTTTTGTTATACTATAATAATTTAAAATAACTCCAGGATGAGATGAAAAAAAAATTAATCATCACTTGAAATATCAACTATTTTATAAAATAATCAATAAACAAAAAAATAATGAAACCCAAATCCATTAATTAATTTTAGTGCAATTTTTTTATTTATTTGATTCTAACATAAAATGAATACCAACAATTTGCAATGGCCCTTTTCTCTAATAGGAGCTAAAAGATCATTGCTACTAATTTAATAAAATGAAATAAATCACTAGTAACCAATGAATAAGAGGAAGGACTGTCTTATTAGTGAAAACAAGATGCAAATGAACAGTAAGAGGAGGAATGCCAATAATTCGATTAAGAATAAGAGATTACAATTAAATATAAGATCATGAAGCATATTGTAATTTTAAATTTTTGAGACTGTTAACGCTCAATAAATCAATTTCGTTACTTTTTTTTACTCTATATATCTTTATTATCAAACTTAAATAGAATTGTTTTATTTAATTCTTATTAGTTTATACCTAATTAGTTTTGGTTAATAATGAACGAGAGAAAATATTAAAATAATTGTACATGTAACTTTATTTTATTATTAGAATTTAGTATTTTTTAAATTTAATTTAAATTTTATTTAATATTTAAATTTTATTAATTATACACTACCTTGTTTATAGATATATCGACCCACACATTAGTTCAGATGTTCGCAATACACGGTTGCCGATTGTTTTTGTGAAAGCGGCTATTCGTCTACCGACAGTGTTGACTTGGACTTCAATCAGTGTACAGTACTCATTATGAGTACTTTTTGGCAGTTGCACTCCAGCAGTGTTGAACTGTGGATTACTCTTTACAAGTTCTTCTTTCTGGGTTTCTCCAGTCACCGTCCTTCTACACAGTGGGAGTATTGAATGCTCCGATTAGTACTAATAATAAAGGCCTTGACTTTGAGGAGAAGATGTCGGAGAGAAATTTTTTGGCTGCCACTTATGGACGTTTAAGACTTGTTTTTTTTTAAATTAAATTAATAGTTAATTTATTTCTTAATTTTCAATTATTAATGTTAAATCTATTTTAGCAAATATCAGGGCAGCATAATAATAGTTTGTTATTAATTTGTGGGAGTTAATATATTTCATTGTTCTATATATTTCATTAATCATATGTTTTTTTGTTTTATTTTTCATATGTAATTCTCTCGTTCATTAAATTAAATTTTTGTTTATTTCAATATTTCTTGTTTTAATATTGTTTTTTCTAATAGCATATTAATTTTTGTTTTCATCAATAATTTTATTTACATCGTAAGTGCTCAAAACATTATTGTCAAAGCGTCGGAGATTTATACCTGTTGGTTATTTTTCCTTTATGGTGGCGTTCATCTCAACAGAGACTGTAAGCAAGCAACTTATTTGATCAAAAAACCACTCTGTTATAAATATTTTATTTGAAAAGAAAAGATATGACCAGGGCCGGGACTCGAACCCAGGTCTCCCACCTATCCGTAGTGGAGATGGCTTAACCATCTCAGCCATCCTGGTTCGCTTCTCGGTCAGTCATATCCCTTCCTTTCATTGATCCTATAACCACTCTGTTAGTTTCAGAAAACTAGTAAGATTGATCTTGTAGGTTGATTCTGAGAGCTTCAAGAAATCAAACCCTTGCATCCACGAGTACTGACTACAAACTGCAAAGAAGTTATGCCGAATGAACGATATATAAATGTTACTAAAATATTTACAAACCATACCCTGTTCAACAGCTCTATGCAAAGGAGTCCTTCCATCCACATCTTTTGCCAATGGATTCGCACCATAACGTAACAGAAGTTCACAAGTATCTGTATGACCTAACAAAAAGAAGCACTAAAACACTACTATAAAGTCAAATGAAAAATAATTAAAAAATATAAATGTATACCAGACATAGCCGCTCTGTGCAAAGCGGTTGCACCACCAGCATGAGTACTTTTATTGACTGAAGCACCAGCATCAAGAAGGATTTTACAGATATTGTGATGGCCATTTCTTGAAGCATAATGGAGAGCAGTATACCCACTGTTGTCTTCTACATCTACATTGGCACCTTTCCTCAAATGGTCTTGAACTTTAGAAATATCACCCATCAATGCTATAAAATAAATAGGAAAGCAACATTAGTAAAGTTTTTGTCTTACTAGCAATGGTGAAAAAGTACTTTATAAGCAAATATCATGTCATATCTAATAGCACATATTCTTAAGCTAAGTTAAATCACAGAATAATTCATTAGATTATTTATATGTAAATCGTTGAATTCTAAATACATCATAGAAAATCACAGCTTCCTTGGCAGTCATTTTTTTTTTTTTTTTTGTTTTGGAATAAATAGGGAACATGAAGTAAAAAAAATAATAACTTGGAATTAGTAGGTTAAGTATGAAATTGATAACAATTGTATGTCTCGAACAGTTTTAGACAAGAAATAAAGTAAATAAAAAAATAGACAATTATTAATGACTCTTTGCTATTTGTAATGAGATAATGGGCTTCAAAGAGAGTACATCATATGATTCTTTGCTTCTTAAATAACAAATTATTTGATTTAAAAAATAGCAGAATTAAATAGAAAAAAAATTTAAAAAAGATAATAATGATATAATTAACTAAAAATAAATACATTAAATATTTTAAATAATTATATACAAATTTAGCAAAAAACAAAGAGAATTTGAAGAGTAAGGCAAACTGTTTTGTTGTACAAGTATCAGACCAAAAGAACAAATATGTATAACTAACTACCTGGGGTCCAAATTCCGCGTTCAAAGTCCATTTCGTCAAGTGTTTGATGTACTGAAGGAATAACTTGAACTGAATGATCATGGTCCATTTTAGGATAATTTAAGTCCTTAATAATCCTGGAATAGAATATGAGGTATTAATTACAAAAATTAATGGTTTGTCCCAAAAAATGTAATAAATCCATAAATAGGGCAGAAAAGCAAGAAGTAAAATATGTTCAGCTAATAAAATTAAAAATAAAGGATAATTTAAAAAAATGTTTTTATTTAGTTTTATATTGTCATCTATACTACAATTAATATTACTAAGGTGAGACAAAACATAGAACGAGTACATGATTAGAAGAGAGTGACAAAGGTAGTGAAAGGGCTTTTTCTAACGTTCACTATATTTTATGGTAAAAATAACAACAAAAGTATGATTCTTCTCTCTGTTGCATATTATTAGAATTATTAGACAAGAAATTTAAGCAGAATTCCTAGTCTTCAAAGAATTTAATGCTGGTATTAAGTTTGAATAAGTTTGAACATGTCAAGAAATTTATGTACTATGATAATTAGAAAAAATAAAGTTCCAGAAAAAATAAGGTGTGGTACTAGTCAGAAAATACTTGTTATTTTTCAGCCTCAAAATTGCCTAGTTCAAGTTTTTTGTTCCACAATTTAATTTTTTAAAAAGGATTGTTAACACTGCAGGATGAATAGTCTTAAGGTGTTGCATAGAATATTATGTCCAAAATGAATGAGTCCACAAGAGAATTCAGAAATAATATAACATGTAGTAAATATAGTAAGTATATTAAAGTTAATATAGTTAGAGTGATGGCATCACTATGGTTGAAATGTACTTGAATAGTTGTTGGGCTTAGTAAGAATAAAGTCCTAAAAAGTGTTGAGGCGACTGGTAAACGTCTTTAGATTTGGATTGTTCACCCATCATTCGACGTAGATCTCTTGATTTTCTGATGATATCAGGAAATCGATTGATTGTCTTACATTCCCATTGAATCCTAAAACTTGTACTGGATTTGCTGATTTCAAAAATGGATATTATCAAATCAATAGAGACAACTAATGTAGAATCTCATCCATTAGCAGTTAGACTATTCATCCTTGGGAGTCATTTCAAATTCAACACAGATCAAGAAGCCTTATTTTTTATTTCACATAAAATAAATGCAGGTAAGATAAAACACGAAAAGATTGCAAGTTGGTAAAAGTAATTAGGATCATTTATAAACATTAATTATCAACCTAGGGAGAATACTCATGCTGTCTCATATCTGCAGCCTAACTGAACTTTTACTTCAACTAATTGCTGCACAACTCCTGAGTAATTCATTTGTATTATTGGCTCAATCATATGAACCTCCCTTTTCTTCTTTTGAGAATATCTGGAAAATGACTAACAACTATTTTTATTACATCAGCTGTTTTCATTTATTTAAATTTCTCCAGCTATTGCCCAGTAAACTTCCCTATGATTCAGTAGTTACATCTGGGGATGCAGTTTTTGGTTGGCTTCATGTGGGACTGTGAGATTGGGATATACTTTATTTATTTTTATTATTCTCTTCCTGTCTTGATGACTGGATTGGCGAAATGTCAGCAGGTATTTTTGTTTCCTTTAGTAGTAGACTCACGGAATCGTTCCACACATATCTTAAAATATATTTTATGTCTCTTTTGCACTTCAGTGGTTCTTAATTAATAAATAATGATTAGAAGCGGGTAGCTTAACAGGAAAGCTGTTCTCATTTAGTGGTTTAAAATTTAAAAAAATAAAACTTTTTGTAAAACTTAATATTTTTAAGTGATTGCTTCCTTTTTTGTAAAAACGTAGAGTCAAGGTCCAAGATAAATTCACCTCTTAATCATTCTTATCACTTACAGGACATTTTATATAATTGTCACTTCATAACTCCTCATCTAACTTTCTTCATACTCGTAACATGATGCTAATTTATATTTCTTATCTATTCTAAATATTGTTCTTTAATATTGTTTTATGTTTTTGTAGTAAATCAGAGTTAAATCATACCTATTTATACTTGTATAAATCATTGTTTTCTTTTCTGCTATTTTTATAAGGTGAAATATAAAGTATTTACAAATAAAATATCGTGGGGTTACAAGTTAGATAAGCTAAGTCAAAAACATTATTAAATTCCATTTGGAACAAGAAAAAATCGTTTATACTTTTAAATAATTTTAATGATTATTACTTCATAATGGAGAGGAGTAAATCAGTGGTAGAGCACTGAGTTGCCGTGCTGGGTTCATATCTGGCTGAATTAACAGCTTTTATTTAATACGTTAATAGCTAGTGATGGATTCTTTGGGATCTAGGACCCTTCTGGAGCTCACATAGCCTCAAAAAAGTGGGTATCAGGGTTGACCGTGATCTAGGGCTAATCACCCCCCTGCACAATCGTTGACCAAGTGGTACAGGTTAATATGTAGACAAAGCAAATTTTTGCTTTTATATTTGATAGAATGTTCACCTACCTACTAACTCAAAAGCTTATTTTGAGAAAACAATCCAACGTCTCTCCACAATTTGATGATTGATTGTATTCTGATGAAAATAAATCTTATCTTCCAAGATTTGTATCAATTCCCTTAAATGTTAAAAAAACATGAAAGCTTTGTTGAAGTTGATTCCTCATCACTTCATTAATTTCCAAAATGATTTTAGTAGATTTTATAATAATGATAGAAATCTGATATTTCAGAGATCCCAGGAAGCTCTAACAGGAATCTTGTCTTAACCGGTTACTCTAACGCACCAACCTGAGCGTTGCTAGCAGATTTCGAAGTCGTATTACATACGACAAATCGTGCTTGCCAGTCGCTAATTGTCATTTGTACCGGCTTCTGCATATAGTTTCTTTTCTTACAGTTTTGTACAATTTACAAGACAATTTTCTGTAGGTGTTTTTTGAAACAATAAATGAATGATTATAATTACATATATTATAATAAAATAAAATGAAAAATGAATTTTTACTGAATTTCATATGATTAGAAAGAATTTTCTTCTCTTGTTTTTTTTTGTTTTTTTCATTTGCACCTGCGCAAATGCGCATCCAGCAAATTTGATCCAGATGTTTTTCTCTTTGCTATTGTACAGGAACATCGAGTTTTGGAATGAAATATCAATTTTTCAGTAGGTCTCTTGGCCAATGTCTTTTTAATCTCTTTTTATTAAGTCCAGGTAACAGGGAGTAGGAAAGCGGAAGAACGAGTGGGTTTGGGTGATATTGTGTCGATAAGTGGAATGTTATGTATTTGTTATGAATATATGATTTTATAGTAGGAATGTTCATGTCATTGTGTATAGTGTGATTCGAAACATACCACGGTGCATTAAGAATTTTTCTGAGAATTTTGGATTGTGTTATTTGAATCTTGTGTATGTGAACTTTTTTTGCTGAACCCCAAAGTTCTGCTCCATATGTCCAAATAGGTTTTAGTATACTGTTATAGATAAGTCGTTTGTTCCTCAAGTCAAGTGAAGATCTGTAGTCCAGAAGATGTGATAGTTGTTTGTACCGTCTAGTCAGTTCTTGTCTTTTTAATTTTGTATGTACGTTCCATGTAAGTCTTTTGTCCAAGTATAGTCCTAGGTAACGTACATAATTTTTGGAAGGTACTTCGTCGTTGTCAATTTTGACTGCTGGACACGAAGCTTTGCTTAGAGAGAAGCTTACATGGCTCGATTTTGAGGCGTTTATTTTTATTTGCCAATTATAGAACCACTTTTCTAAATCAAATAAATGATTTTGAAGAGCTGTAGATGCTAGGTTTGGGTCTCTGTGAGAAGAAATAATGGCTGTATCGTCTGCGAAGGTATAGATGTTGATGCAAGAGTGCTCGGGAATATCAGAGGTGTATACGGAATAGAGAATGGGGCTTAAAACACTGCCTTGCGGTACACCCCTGTATTGAGGGATGAAAGAGGAAATCGAAGAGTCAACGGAAGTACAGAAGAATCTGTCTTGGAAATAAGATTGAAGAATTAAAAAGTATGTAGGAGGTAAGTGAGGTTTTATTTTCCAGAGAAGGCCCTTGTGCCAGACACTATCAAATGCTTTTTCAATGTCAAGAAAAATCGCAGAGCAATATTCTTTTTTCTCAAAAGCGATAGATATTGCATCCACGATACGATGACACTGTTGGAATTGGTATTGGAATTGATATTTCATTCCAAAACTCGATGTTCCTGTACAATAGCAAAGAGAAAAACATCTGGATCAAATTTGCTGGATGCGCAATTGCGCAGGTGCAAATGAAAATTAAATAATAATAATAATAATATTTTGGAAAATTCTGAAAAATGGACTATTAAACTATGGATATGCAGCAACCTCTAAATTCAACTAGCCTTCTAAGGCAGACAAGACATTACAAGTTACATATGATTTCATCATTCCTTGCTACTAATAATAAGACAAAAAAAACACAAGAACAATTATTACACTGGAATAATCACTAGTGGCTGGGGTCTCCTATGGTCTAGTGGTTGGCATAACAACCTACTATACTCAAGATCGCGGATTTGCTCCCCGACAAATGACCCCAGAATTTTATACTTACATGATGATGATTTACATGCATGATTTTAAGCTGATATGAAAATTATTAATTTATTTTTATTAATTGTTCTATTGATGGTAATTATTTTTAAATATTTTTGTTTTGAAGAGAAAGGATTTGTCTGACTTGGATACAACCCCTGGTAGTTCAGTGGTTTAGAGCACTGCACCGGAGATGCAGACGACCCAGGTTTGAATCGAAGTATTTTCTCTCCAAAACAAAAATATTTAAAAAGAAAATTATGAACATTTTCATAAAGAACATAGCTTTTCATATTTAAAATATTTTTGAAGCCAATTTTTTCAATTTTCATTTTATTAAGAAAAAGTCTTATTGCTCAATTCAACGAACTTGGCTAATTTTTTTTTTCTAAATAATTTACAAGCATTGTTAAATTCAAAATTTTATTGAATTTCAATTACAACAGACTACTGTCAGGTTTATAGAATTGATGATCTAATAAAAGAATTGGGATGACATTATTGAATAATTCTGAATTTCAACTTTATTAAAACAAAAATGTAAATATATAAAATATATTTTTAATGTTAAAAAGTGTAGAAACGATATTCAGTGATACCAACTGAATGATATTCAGTGATTACATTTAGCAAAAGAAAAATAAGCTATCAATAGAACTATAAATGAGGAATATCATGAAATGGAGAAAAAAAATTAAAAAGAAAATCAAGAACTTTCTAAAAAAAATTTATTTCAAAAAATTAATAAAAATAGTAAATAAAAAACAACATTAAAGTGGATAAAAAATAATAATAAAGATATGCAGGATTCTTGTTTAGTTCAGAAGAGAAAAATCATACCTAGTATCTTTGAAAAGGAGGTCGGTAGAGGGTATAAACAACAGTGGCATGGGTCGATTGAGCCGTGGCAACGACCCTGTAGCCTAGAAGTGAGGACAGTGCTTGAACAGCGACAAGTGGAGACCAAGCAAACTGGCGACCGTCTTGGCCAGATTTATGGCCCCAAATCGGGGCTTCCCCTTGGAGTTTCCTCACTTCTGCCTGGGTCAGCCCAAACACAAGGCAATCCTTACCCTCTGGAATCCCCTTCACTGCTAGGTGAGGCATATGTACGTTCAATTGGGCCCGGGGAAGTCTTCACCATAAAACAAATATAAATACATAACATATATTACATGCTTGCTGACAATAATACAACAGTGGAATATAACGTACAAAACTAATTGACAACATAAATGACAACTATAAGACATAAGTACAAATTCAAACAAAATTTATAAAATCTTATCAACTTAAGTCAGAAGCAAATTTGACTAACAAGGGAGATGTAACATCAACCATTTGAATGGAACTTTTTTTTAGTGTTTGTATGTAAAAAAAAAATGTATACAAGTTTCAAGGGATCTTGACAATGAGCTAAGAGCCAACAAAAACATTATATAATTTCAATTAGGGTGAATACTATAGTTTTCTACAATCAATCAGCACTGATTTAAAAATTCTTATTAAATATACCACTTAATTTTTTGTATGAAATAAGGAAAAAATATTGCCTATACTATTAAATATACAAAAGCAAAAGACGGCTATAGTAAACTAGGCTGAAAAATCAGTAAAACAGATGAAATATTTTTGGAAAATGAAAGTCATATTTGTTCTTGGCATCTTTAAAATCCTTAGATAACATAATAATTATCTGTCCTGTGTTTCTTAGGTGCATTATTCATGTTTTGTTTTGCCGTTATTCTCTTTCTACCCTGAGGATGCCTGAATGGGCGAAATATTGGAGAGATAATTTCTATTTCTGTTTTAGATTGGAGACTTAAGGCTTTTCGTTGGAATTTTTTCGCGGTCTTAACATTTATGTAAGGTCTCTTTTTACTTTTCAATATTAATATGTTTTGTGGAATAGCCGTAGATCCACTGGTTTCTTGATAATGATATATTTTTTTTCTTGCATTTTTACTTTCATTTTTTCATATGGTCTTCCGTCTTAAGCTTTGTATTGTTTGCTATTATTTATTTTTCCTGTGGTGCTTTTTGAAGTTTGGTGAGTGTATATTGAATTTTGAATTTCTGAAGTATCTATCACCTGTTTTTATCTAACCTTAACCAGCTGGGGTCCAGTAACCTTCCTTATGATTCATTAGTTGCATTTGAGCCTTCGAGGTGGTGGGATGCTTCTTGGGTGCATTATTCATATTTTGTTTTGCTGTTATTCTCTTTCTACCCTGAGGATGCCTGAATGAGCGAAATATTGGACAGATAATTTCTATTTCTGTTTTAGTTTGGAGACTTGAGGCTTTTCGGTGGAATTTTTCCGTGGTCTTAATAAATACTCAATATTTTATCCAAATTCTATCTTTAGAAAAGTAGAATTTGAGAACTCTAATCTACACCAATAACTTATAAATTTTATGCCATGGTGTGAAGAATCTTTTGTTAGTTCTAATTTAAAATTGTGGCACTGATTTAGTTTTGCTTGATTCTACTTTCCACTGACTGATAGTTGTCAATTTCAGATTTTAAAAAACAAAGTGTATTAATTCCTAAAAAAAAACAGTATCTTACAAGTTAAAATCATAAACAATGACACTACTAGAATAGAAAACAACATGAGATGAACAAGGACATAAACAGATTGTATAAATGGTATGATTCTGAAATGGACAAATTATAGATGAAAAAAACAATATCTAGGCTATTCCAATGGGGATTTTGTAAGTTTAAAACTAACTTTGACAGTATTTCATTTTATTATTACTTTATAATTTCACAGAATATTGGAAATAATTTCTCCTTTTGAATTTCACAGTGCTGAACAATTAATAGAAAGACCGAGAAAGGAGGAAATCAAAATGGCCATCAGAAAATTGAAATCTTATAAAAGCAACAGTCAATTATTCATTACAAAAAAAAAGATGAGTCCACCATAGAAGTTAAGAGACTACGGAACACGGAACTGCTGAGTATAGAGAATGTTAGGAACGAAAAAAAAGTTTATAAGTGCTGACCCGATAGGTAAACATCTGAGAGGTATGCCAAGGCTTGGGCGTGGGGATTGCATAATTCTTATGGATTTTGGTTTGGAAGATAATCTGTTTTGGTTGTAAATTTTGGTTTGTAAACAGCTATTGGTGATATAAGCATTAAGTCTTCGGGTTCCCTAAGCCTTTAATATATTTATATTTAGAAAACTGTTATTGTTTAAACCTTCTCTGCTATTATTGTTAATATCTCTCTGAAATAAACCTTATCTATCATGCATTTAGGTTTAATAAGATAATCGTTTATTTCAACAATCTGTATTATATTTGCTGCTACTCATAAAAATTACCAAAAACTCTTTAACACGTCATCCACTAGAAAAATAGTTTTAATTCAATAGTTTATATAAAATTCTTTAATTTTTTACATATAAGTTACAAATTAAATTTCATTTGTCGTGATTTAGATGGAAAGACTTATGTGTTTATGGAATGTGGTTCGACATTTATTTTGAAAGGGTAGCAGTTGATAGAGGCAAAACCTGACTTGGAAGTAAGTCCAATAACAATAGGATGTATATTTAACTTCAAAAGAGAAGAAACAAAAAAAGTTATTTTCAAATAAATAATAATAAATAATTTAAAAGTTTAAATAAGGTCTTATGTTAAACAAAGCTACTTTAAAATCATTAGTATAAAAGTTATAAGAAACTAAAAATTTAGTGAAAATGAGTTGAAAAAAGTTTCATAAGATAAGAATTTTCAAAACTATAGATGCACAGTAATTAACTTATTAGTTTATTTTTCCAATACTACATGAATAAAAGATAAATGAAACATACAGACTTCCTAGAACGACATGCTAGTCTTATATTAGAAGAATTTCTTCTTAATAATTAAGTATTTTCAAAATATTAATAGGCAAGAATTAAAGTAATATTAATGAAGAATACAATTTGTCTGGGGGTGAAGTCATTAATAACACTAAATAAGGTTAACTTATTTCTTATAAGTGCCGATGTTTCGGCCTACTATGTAGGCCATCTTCAGGGCAAAAAAAGGAGAAGTGGCTGAGCGAACTGTCAACTATATCTGGTCAACTGATTTTCAGTTTTTGCCCTGAAGATGGCCTACATTCTAGAACGAAAGGTCGGCACATGTAATAAATAAGTTAACCTTATTTAGTGTTATTAATGACTGCAACCCCAGACAAATTGTATTCTTCATAAAGATGTTCCAGTCAACCATTTTCCTGTTTAAAGTAATATTAGTTCATATCTTATTCATTATTCACACTTCTTAAAAATTCATGCAACTAACGATCATATTAAAAAAGAAAAACAAAATTACTAAATATAAATAAAAACACCTTGATGGACAGCAACTTGTTACAACTAATTATTTATTGGGACTACAGTATAAAAAAAAATTAAAAAATACAAGAATTCCGGATTACATTAGCTGATGCAACAGTCATTTTATCATTCCAAAAAGGCTACTACTATTAGACCACCAGACTAACTGACTTAAAACTAAAATTGCTAGTAACTTAAAATTAATATCAGATTAACTGTCACAAGTAAACAATCTTTGTACCTTTTCAATTATTTAATTTTTGCCTTAAAAAGCTTCTGATACATAAGATATAGAATATACAATTGAAATATGAAGTTCCACTGAGTTCAATTAATCATAACTTAAGAGGAAAATAATCAATTGATGATAACCTCATTGAATAATTTTAAAAATATATATTCTATAATTATTTAACTATAAAATTTTTAAAAATAGTATTTGTAAAACTATGAAATTAGAAAAATTGTTAAAAAATAGATTGATATGTCTGGATAGAAGAAGAGCATTATTAATCCACATGAAGAAAAAAAAGGATTTTTTTCAATAGAAAGCATGCCAACTATTGACGTAAAATAATAATAAAGTAATACTCATTCTGGCAGGCATTCTATATAAAATTGTATTAATCATCAGCTATATAAGTAGTAAGGTCCAAAAGTTTCCAGCCTGGGATAGGAGGAAAGTGAAAGAAAAAAACTGGTCTTACTGTTTTGCAATATATTCTCCTCTAAGTTTAACCGACTTAATACAACACTTTTGCAACATTTCTATACCATGAAAAAAATAATTTTCTTCTTTATTAAAAAAAAGTTCTTCCACTGCTGCTTGGAGATCTTTGTCGTAAAATCGCCTCCCGGGAAGGTCAGATTTTAACTTTGAGAAAAGGTGAAAGAATTTTTGGAAAAAGAAGAAATAGAGCTGACAGAATTTTTGGAAGCTATCTTGCACTAACCTTGTTCATATGCAAATGTTCTTTGATGATCCTCAAAACACTTGTTTTTGAAAGCCCAAACCTCACTGCATTTCCTTGGTTTTCAGTCGCCAGTCAGCAATTCAGATTCCACAAGTGGATTGTTTCAGAACTGACAGCTTCCAATGGGCGACCGGGACACGGGTCATCTAGACGTTCTCCTCCTTACTTAAATAATTTTGCCCATTCTTTCACTGTGGAATACGAGGGGGAGGACTGCCCGTGGACACAATCCAAGCGCTCTTTAATTTGCGCAGGAGTAAGACCCTCCTTACAAAAGAATTTAATAACAGCACAGTACTTGAGTTTGAACATTGTAAAAATGGGGAGTTTCCTTCAAGGCTGGACACTGACTGACAGGACTGAGGAAGTGCTGGCCATGGGTATGGAGTGAGCAGGCATGGACCTGGATAGGCGTGCAGGTCCCGGAATGTTTGAAGGAGGGGAAGCAGGGCAGGCCGGAAACTTATGGACCTTACTACGTATCTATGAACTGTAATCATTCTTAAACACATTTTTATTATTCAACTAAGTTAATAACTGTCAAGCTGTTTTAACACAAAAATCATAGCATTCGCTAGGAAGAACCCTGAACCCAAAAAATGAATTCATCTTAATGCAAAATACCTAAATTGAATAATTCTGATGTTCTTCAATGTAGTTTTTTTGTGAAAGACTTCTGAAAATAAATTAAAACAAATTGACTTCAATTCCGATAAAAGAATTCAGAAATTTTCATACCTACTCGTACTGCTTATACCTTACAGTACAATAATTTACACAATGTTCTCTTAGAGACAAAATAATTTAACCAGAAAGAAAACGTTAAGTAATTGACTATTAAGTGAACAAAAAAAAAAAGGATGGATAAAAAAAAATTAATATTTTTATGTGCAACACCCTAAAATTTGTTATGAAGTCTCCCTTCCTAATATACGTCAAACTAAGTGTATTCTTTAATTATTTGTTTCTTTAAGCATTTATTTATTTTCAGATGAACTGACTGATAATTAAAATTATTTTTTATATCACAAGATTTTAGGAGATCTTGAAGTTGAGTTAATTAATTTAAACCTATATTAAAAGTTTTACTGTTATTATAAATATAAGAATAGTGAAGTCTGCGAACATTGCCAAAACATAGTTTTAAATTTATCAACTGAACCTCAAGTTTCTATAATAGATACATATTAGAGAAGTTATTTTATGTATATAAATAAAAAAAATGCCTTATTAGTGTGTTAGAATTAATGTAATATCGTTAAGATTTTTGAAAAACTGAATATATAAAAAAAATCGAATTAAATTGATTAACCAGAGCCAACTTTTCATTAATTCAAAGTTCACCAATAACCTAATAGAGACAAATTTGAATCTAAAAGGAATATACTTAAAATAATAACATTCATATTAAAAATAATATCACAGATACTGACCTACTTAAAAAATTATTTATGACTTTCAGCTCTTTTAAAAGTTTCAGGATTTTTTTTATCAAGTTATTTTTACTTACTTTTTGAGGCCTTAAAAGAAGTCTAGGAGGGTATTTAATCTGTTGAAAGATAATTTTTACAATAATAATCAAGTTTAGCATTTGTTTACACATGGTGTTTTTAAAATTTCTGTTATGATTAATTAAGTTAATAAAATATAAACTTTCTTAACAAGGAAATTAATGGTGTTAATAGAACATATAAAAAAAAAAAAATTTAAAGAATTATTAAAATTTTGAAAACAGCATTTAATTTTTAAAAAGTTTACATTAACAAAATTGCCTAACCTTCATGCATGCCTCAATATTTTTATGCCAATTAAATGTAGGGTAAGTACAATTCAAAGCGCAAAATTTAAGTAGAGACCAAATGTGTATTATTTTAAGAGAAGTAAAAAATCCTTTCTTGAATGACAGTATACCATAAAGCAAAACGTTTAGAGATGTTGAAGTTTTTAACTTCTACATCCCCAATTTCTTAAATAAAAAATTTATAAATTAAAAAATTCAAAACGAAATGCGTCTGGCCAAACATACAAATATCAAAACATTCTTAAAAATAAAACAATTATTCTTAAAAAAACCAAAGCATTACCAAAACGTCTCTTTTCAATGTCCAGACAATTTCTGCCTCACCAGAACTACAGACAACGCGATATCCAAGCTCAGACAGTGAGTTAATTACTTTTAGGGGACTAGCTGCAAAAATAAAAAAATAAAAAGATTAAAGTTGTTTTAACAGAATAAAAAAATAAATACAAATAAAATAGAATCAAGCTTAGTATTTTGATAAGAAACTGATTTTCTGTTTAGTTTAATGTGAACTTGATCCATATTGATGAAACATTGGTACTAATATATAAACTAACTTAACATGCTGTGGCAAATGATCCTTTTTTGGCGATATGTAGACCAATGACTATAATTATTATATAAATAGTAATAAAAAAATAGAACATTAATAGTACAGAGTGCATTTATTTGTTAATTATTCAGTAATACTTTGGAAAAAGATTAACATTTTACAGAAGGATCCTATGCTCTTTTAGCAACAATAGTGAGGCATAAAAAAATGTGTATCTGAGCACAGAAGTCGATTCAAAAGTGTTCAGCATGCTAATAATAATATAGATATACATTTTTATTTATTAAATTATTTTTGATCATTTATTATTTTATTTGTTTTGTGGCAACTCCTAACAATATTAAATTACAAACATTACTTGACAAAATTTTAGTTAAAATATAATGTAGCAATATAAGTAGTGTGTTACAACACAAAGTGCTTTTTTTAGATCATGTTTGGTTTTTCTCTACACTAAGCTCTACAGTCTACATCCCTCTGTTATGTTCTATTTGTGTTATATATTTTTCTCCATCATTTATTTCATCTCTATCCTTTTCTTCTCCAAATATGATAATAACATATTTGATTATTTTATATTCATTATATAGCTCTAAAGTAAAAATATTCTTGTTAATAGGAACTAATTCTAAACTCGTTTGGACTTTCACCAATTTCTTATGAAATTTTATTATCTTCATAGATTTCATTCCATCCTTGTAATATTTAATTTCTCATCATTGAAGGCGGGGGGCAAAGCCGACTTCCATCTCCTCGTGGGGCCCCCTGGGAAACGCCTGTTAAAGGTAGGCCAACGGAAGCGGTACCGAGTCAGAGCGGTATAACTCGCCAGAGTGCAGGAAATGGTACTCTGAGGGCAGATGGGGCTCTAAGCCGTAGTGAAGGCAACCCGTCTAGGGGTAGGAGTCCCCGAAATAAAGCTCTCTGGTCCTCCAGGTTGGGGGTGATGCAGTGGGCCAGCTTCTCACTCATCAGTAAAAAAACGAAAAAATGCTAAAAGACCAAAACATAAGCCTCGGATACCGGAAAGTCAAAAAAGGAGACGACATAATGCGCGGAAACGGACAATCAATATGGGGTGTTGGAATATTCAAGGACTGGCCACTAAGCTACCAAACCTTCCTATAGAAATTAAGAAATTTAATATGGACATTATAGTCCTATCAGAAACCAAAAGGAAAGGGAAAGGTACGGAGGAGCTAGACGGGTTCATCCACCTCTGGTCAGGAGTCGAAAAGCATGTGAGAGCTAAATCTGGAGTATCCATCCTAGTAAACAAAAAATTTAAAAACATCACAGGTTGGGAATTGATAAATGAACAAATTATCACTATGAATATCACTCTTTTGGCGAGAGAGATAGTTGTCATTGGCGCCTATGGCCCGACAAATGATCAAAATGACAAGGCTAAGGACGAATTTTGGGAGGACCTAAGGAAAATTATCGAACAGATCCCAAAACGGAAAGAAATTTTTCTTGTAGGTGACATGAACGCGAGAGTAGGCAGAGATAGCAGTAGTAGGGTTGTTGGTAATTTTGGAGAACCAGAGCGAAATGACAACGGGGACCGGTTCCTCTAGATCTGTGACCAGCTGGACCTAAAAATTTTAAATACCTTTTTTGAGCACAAAAATATACATAAATTCACATGGCGAAATGAAAGCAGAAAGCTCAAGTCCATAATTGACTATGCTGTGACTAGACAATGCAACTCAATAACGATTCAGGATGTAAGAGTCTATAGAGGTGCTGAAAGTGGGTATAACGATTTCCTAACGACTTCATTAAAGAAAACTGCTGCAGAGGTGCTCGGTGAGAAAATTGGAAAGATGAGGAGACAGGAATGGCTGACAGAGGATATTATAAAAAGAGCCGAACAAAAAAAACAAACCTATTTGAAATGGCTTAGCACCAAGAAAGACGAGGATAGGAAAATTTATGTGAAGGAAAGGAGAGAGCTGCACAAGTTAGTAAGAGCTGCTAAGAATGAATTTTGGGAAAGAACATGTGCCAAAATAAACAGTAAGTTGGGATTTGGGAAAGCATCTGAGGCATGGTCTGTGTTAAAGAGTATGAGGAAGGGAGAAAATCAGAATGCCAGATTGAACATGATAAAAATGAATGATTGGGCTGCTCACTATAGAAAATTATTGCATGAGAGCAGGACGGAATTTATAGAAGAGGAAACAGACCCCTACACTGGTACATCAATTAGTGTCACTCAAGAAGAACTAGAGATGGAACAAAAAAAAATTAAGGAATGGAAAAGCCCCTGGGCCTGGAGGAATCCATGCTGAGCTCATTAAAGATGGCGGCAGTGGGGTGACAGGGTTACTCACGGACCTCATGAACAGCATACTGCAAGGTGATATTATACCACAAGAAATGAAACTGGGATACCTTACTCGTATTTTTAAAAAAGGAGATAAAAAAGTATGTGGCAATTACAGAGGCATATGTGTGACAAATCCGATTTCGAAGCTGCTGGGTACAATAATTAAAACTAAATTGGAGGAAGGATTTACACAAATTGAGGAGCAATGTGGATTCACAACGGGAAAATCTTGCATTGATCACATATTTACCCTTCGACAACTACTAGAAAAGCAAACAGCGAAAGCAAGAAGACTAGATATGGTATTCATAGAGCTGGAAAAGGCGTATGACAGCATCCCTCGAAAACTATTATGGAGAGCTCTGGAAATGGCAGGCATAAATAATGAAATTATAAAAATCATAAAAGAAATATATAAAAATAATAAGTGCCAAGTAAAAATTGGGAGTTCCCTATCAGAGGATTTCCCCAATAGCAAGGGCCTTCTTCAAGGGTGCTGCATGTCCCCTACCTTGTTTAAGATTTTCATCGATGGTTGCTTGGAAAGTTGGAACAAAAAATGTAATCCGATGGGTATACCTATAAACGGCTTTCACTTATACCATCTACTATTTGCTGATGACCAAGTGATTATTGCCCAGGACGAAGAAGATGCGACTTACATGTTTAGAAAAGCGGTAGACCAATACAACCAGTGGGGATTAAATGTCAACTATACTAAAACTAAGTATATGTGCACAGATAGGAGCGAAGCAGACGACTCAACTATTGGGAGCTTGGATAGAGTGGAGCAGTTTTGCTATTTGGGGTCCATACTGGAAAGCGGAGGGACCACAAATGTGGAAGTAGAAAAAAGAATAACGAATGGTAGGAAAGCAGTTGGCATGTTAAACTCTCTCCTATGGAGTAATAATATACTGGGAAGGACGAAGAAACTGATATATAGTGCTGTGGTCCAAAGTATAATGATCTACGGCTCTGAAACCTGGGCCCTCAATAGAGTTCAGGAAAGAAGGTTGTTATCAGTAGAGATGGACTTCTGGAGAAGATCTGCCCGAATATCAAGAGTGGAACATGTCAAAAATAGCGACATCAGGGAAAGAATGCAAGTTAATAAGAACATACTAGAGGTCATCGAAGAAAGAAGATTGAAATGGTTTGGTCATGTGAAACGGATGGACAGTAAGCGGATCCCGAAATTGGTCACGGAGTGGGAGGCCGAGGGAAGGAGGAAGAGAGGAAGGCCTCGAACCCAATGGAAAGCTAAAGTGGAAGAAAGCTTGGCTGGGCATGGAATGACGGAGGAGGATGCGCTTGACAGGGACGAATGGAAGAGAAGGCTGAAAGAAGAATTTGGATGAAGAAACCTTCATTTGTGAAGAAAATCCTTTAAAAAAAAAAAAAAAAATTATTGAAGGCACCACCTGATCATTTTTGACATTGTGAGAGACTTAGGTTGTATGGTACAAAGAATTGGTAGTTCAATTTTAGTGTAAAAGAAAAAACTTGAATCTGTATTAATAACTTTTTGAAAAAATTGTCAAATAACAATCTACCAACAAGCTCTTATTTACAAATACTGCTGTGTATTGGAGCTCAGTAGACATGGCATTTGTAAAACTTCAATGTAGGAAATTGAAAAAAATTCATTGTATGTCCTATGCATTAGCTTTTATAACTTTCAATTCTAAAAATATTTAGAAAAAACTATTTAGTTAAAAAAGTTTATAACATTAATATTTTTTCAATTACATCATTCAAATAAACAATGTATAAAAATGAAAAAAGAAAAATAATTTTTGCCACAACCAATTTACAAACAAAAATTTATAAGGTGCCAAGAGCTGAATGAACATTTTTCCAACATGTAACCAAAATGTTAACAAAATACTTATGTACTATTTTCAATTTTATACAGCATATTTACATGTAATGTTATTGAAATTATCACTATGGACACAATATATCTAGAAGATTTTGTTTAATTGTGGATGATTATAACTTTTAAAAATCGAAACAATATATCTAAGAAAAGATTTGATGGAAACATGGAAAACTATAAATTAAAAAAAATAACAATAGAATATTTTAAAACCTTCAAGTTCATAAGATAAAAGAATTTGTAAGCACACCTTAGAAGGTACATGAAATGTTGAAAATAAAGGAAAGAAAAGATATGCCTACCAAAATAAATAAATAAATTTATTCTCTCCATCATAAGAAAATTCATTGATCTAAAATTCACAAAAAATTATAATCATTTTATATATTTCTTAAATCTAATTCCCTGAATACCGTATTGAAAGCAAAAATCCATAGCAAGCAAATAAGCAAAATAATGAAAGCAAGTTTAATAATTAAACAAAAAAATGGTGTATAATAACCAATTTCATTACCTTTAATCAATATTCCGTTAATAACCTCTCTATTACTATCAGGATAACGTTTGGACAAAGCAATTATTTCCTCTGGAGCCAATCCAAAAACGGATGAATCACTAGCATGAAGAGAAGCTTTCACAGCAACATAAAAAGGTTCAGTCATATTTGTTTTAATACAATAGAGAATTCCTAAAATAAAAAGAAGACATAGAGCAACTACTAAACCTTAAATTACGAGAGGTATTGAATGGAGAAATGACTGTTCAATACCATCAATAAAGGTGGCATCCTTAGCAATATAGACTATTCTATTGTCAGAAGAGTTCATAGAACCCTAAAGTTATTCCAGCCCAAGGGAGTGAGATACATCAAAATCTTTAACTCAATTTTTGTCCTTTGAAAGAAGACATAAAATATGACTTTACAGAGTTAAACCACTTTTAAAAACTTTTTAATTTATTCATATTTGGTAATCAGAGAAGTCTTTAGTAGATGCAAAAACCCCTATTAAACCAGGCAGAAACAGACAGTTTTTCACAATAATAGCCGGTATTGGATTTATTACATCATCAGAGATGGGTAAAAGGGTTGTGTTTTGAAATAAAAGAGGAAGGGTGTGAATGAAGTTGATATACATCTGTAACAGGTACAGTACAATTAGAATACCTTTTAATATATTATTTAGATTATTTATTTCTGATAATCATAACTTGTGTAAAACATTATATATAAAACTTAAGTAGATGTAAGTTTGTAAAAAACAGTGGCATCAAAATCAAGCCTTTGGGTTTATTAAGCCTTTTTTAAATAATACTATTAAACCTTATATATTTTTGATCTATTGCTTTGTTTTGATGTTTTTAAAATGTGAGATATTCGAGGTATTAATCACTTCATGACATGTGACTAGATATAATAATGACTATTATTCATCCATGGTTTTCCAGATTAGGAAGAAAGTACAAAAGGAGAAAGGTCAGTTTAAGTAAGGTTGCTGGAGGGTGTCACATTAGTTTGAACATCATACTCATTCATATTCAATATCACTGTTATACATCTCTCTAAGGTAAATCCTGTGGTGAGCTAGTCCTCTATTCGGATTTTTGGATAAGGGCTGCTTTAGAGAATTCGTGGCTTAATAAAAATTAAAAATTTCGCCTATGTGTAAATAAGGAATTTAAAAACAGCAAATTGGTTAAAACTGGTTACATATGAGAGATTTTGAAGCATTATATATACCATATTTATTTTTTTCACTAAAAACATTTTTAAAAAATAGAAATAAAATTTATAACATATGCTTAACTTTTAATAATTCAAATCATTTGTTAATAATAAAAATAACTTTATTATAAACAATTTGTTCTAATATCATAAATATCTGCAATAATTTGTACATAATAAAAAGAAGTTCTGTTTTGTTTATTTTCTATTTTCTTTGAGTTATTTGAAATGTTTACTTTCAATGAAAATTTTTTTTTTAACTTTAAACCACAATCCATGTATGTATTTTCATTTTCAATGCTTGCTTTTTAATTTATAATGAGGTAACTATACGCATGATAGTAAGATAATATAAGTAATAGTGAGCTCTAGCACAGATGTTACTGTTAGTATTACTGATCTTACTGTTGGTTTTGTCTCTAAATATACCTAGTTATAATTTATTTTTATAAATTATTATTTTGATAGTAGTTATTTTTAAAT
Source organism: Arma custos (assembly GCA_037127475.1). Taxonomy (NCBI): domain Eukaryota; kingdom Metazoa; phylum Arthropoda; class Insecta; order Hemiptera; family Pentatomidae; genus Arma; species Arma custos. Next base: position 71,509,599 of record CM073764.1, read on the forward strand.
ATTTTTGTTTTGAAGAGAAAAGATTTGCCCCAACCGGGATTCGAACCCGGGTCTCGTCTGCTTCCGTAGCAGTGCTCTAAACCTCTGGTAGCTCAGTGGCTTTAGAGCACTGCTACGGATATGCAGACGACCCATCCGGGTTCGAATCCCGACCGGGGCAAAAATTTTCTCTTCAAAACAAAAATATTTAAAAAGAAAATTATTAACTATTTTATTTGAAAAGAAAAGATATGGCTAGGACCAGGACTCGAACACGGGTTTTCACCTCTCTGTGGTGGCGCCTCAACCATCTCGGCCACCCTGGCATGTTTCTCGGCCAGCCCTATCAATTCTTTTTACAGATCCTATATCTATATCAATTCTTCCACAGATCTGGGTTCGAGTCCCGGTCCAGGCCATATCTTTTCTTTTCAAATAAAATATTTAAAAAAATTATATCATTTAACAATTAAATAAATTATAATAATATTAATGACTTAAAGTCAACAAGATCCAAAAATAAAGTAATATTCAATTAACATTCTCCCGGTGTATACATCGTAAATTACGAGAACACGGAGATATAGGATCTGTGAAAAGAATTGACAGGGCTGGCCGAGAAACGTGCCAGGATGGCCGAGATGGTTGAGGCATCACCACGGAGAGGTGAAAAACCCGGGTTCGAGTCCCGGTCCTGGCCATGTCTTTTCTTTTCAAATAAAATATTTTAAAAAATTATATCATATAACAATTAAATAAATTATAAGAAAATTATTAACATTTTCATAAAGAACATAGTTTTTCATATTTAAAATATTATATGGTTAAATGTCTGATCTTATAACATGATGATACAGTAATACTTTTATACCCATCTCTACTTGATTTAATAACTTATTATTAAATTATTAATGATGTCAAATTGTAAGGATCTGAGGAAGCACCTGAGAACTCACAAAGTGGAGTCAACACAGCTTGTCAGAGTAACATTGCTTGGCACAGATCGGAGTTAACATCCAGTATCAGAAAGAGATCGGCCTTGGTGTATTGGTATTGATGCCCAAAATGTATGACTTAAGACTGAACTTAGGAGGGAAAGAGAGGAACCACTACCCTCGCAACAGGTATGTTCTAATCATTCTTACCACATATGATTATCATTGTAATCATGATTATATTTTGTGAAATATGATTTAACTTTTGCACAACTCAGGACCAAATTTAGTTGATACTTTATAATCGATTATCAGACTACTGATAGTGCTCAGAGGTCTTAATATAAATGTGAAAGAGTTAGAATTCGAAAACATCATTGGATATTCCATTGCCGAATATTCCATGGGGGCAGACCCATATAGTGTCTTTTATGTCTCTTTTATATGACTAATATGAGTCTAAAGACAAGGTTTAAATAGCAGTAATAACGCACTTTTGAAGAAAGTATGACTTGCCAAAAAACATTTATTGCACAATGTAAACTGCTCACAAATTGAAGTGGACCACTCATCAAAAGTTAGGTAACTCTCTTTTTTAACCATACTTCTGGTTATTTTTGTGTATATTTGTGCTTATGGTACCTCACTTATTGTTGTATCTTGATCTCGTTTTCCGCCATGTGTTTAGGATATAGAGAGAATAGAAGGTGATATACAGGTTATATATTCTATGTGTTATTATTAATTCCAATTGAAATAAAGTATGTTTTCTTGTTTTGCCAAAACGCGTGTGTTATTTTTCAAATACCGGACATTCCAAACATAATACTTATCCATTGTTAATGTTTTTGTTCAACAAAAATAAATAAACCAAACAAAATTTAAGAAAAAATTATTTTTTAAAATTAAATATTTTTTTTTTACAAAATAAACATTTAATAAATTTTTACAAATATTGGTTTTCAATTTCATTTCAATTTAACCTTCTTCAGTAGGGTGTTGGACCTCCTCTACTTTGAATTAATGCTTCACATCGGTGAGTCATACTCCTTATTAAGCTCAATATGTAATCTTGAGGTAAATTAGCCCATTCCTCAATTAAGGCGGCAGCAAGTTCATCCAAGTTATCTGAACAAGGTGAAAGCAAGTTTAATAAAGTTTGTCCCAAACATGTTCAATTGGATTCATGTCTGGTGAACAAGCAGGCCAGTTCATGCGCGCTATTTCTTGCACTGCTAAATAACGTTGAATCATCCTTGCCCTATCACATACTGGGTATCTGTGTGGCACTGGTATGTACCTAGTCCTGCTGAAAACGGAGAGGCTTTTTTCTTTCTCGCTGAGGCCTCCTTGGTGTATTATCTCCTGCTATCCTGTCTTCCTCATATGAGACCAATGGGCTCCAATCTAGGCCACAATTGATTTGTGTTGCTTCCATAATAAACCCTCTTTGATTCTTATTAAGTGTGTCTGGAGTCCCAGTTGGTCTTGAACCACTCCTTTCTCCCATTTCCCTGAATGAGCTCGATAATCACGAGCCCATACTAAATCCCATGGCTCGATATGATGTCCAATCAAAAGTTTTGGTTGGTTTATTGCTAATTTAATTTACAAGCACGACCACTTTAAACATATAGAGTTAGGTGAGGTTAATTACTGAAGGTGAAATTAAAATTACTTTGAAACTTTAAAAGCACATAAAACAAGAAAACAAACAATGACTAGGAACATAATCTAGTTTGAAATACAGTGTGAAAATGGCAGCATCTAGTTAGCATGAAATGACAGTAGTGTAAGGAAGTTATACATTCACTCTGAGGGAGCATGGGAAATGCCAAGACTGCAAGAAATACAATATCCATTTTTGATAATTGTCATTTCATAAGAAAGCAATCTATGTTTGCTGCATAAATTAAATTGGAGACCGATCAAATTTTTACATTTGTCGTGCCTAGCGACAATGTTCTGTTAGAAACGATAACTAGGTAATTTATTTCTCTAAACCATACAAAAAAATATTAAAGAGGTTAGAAGATAATTTGAGTTCCAGCTAATACTAAATCAGCTGTTTTGATAATTAAATCAGTCAAACAGTTAGCTATTTATGCATAAGTATAACTGAACAAACTACAAACTACGATAAAAAGAAAAACTAACAACATGTCTGCGTTCATACAGTAATTAAAATTAAAAAATGCTTATAGATAGGGAAACATTGCTCAGGCATGTTACTCACTTCAAATGACAATCCCATCAATTCTTGCGGGCAACAGGTTCTGGTTCAGAAAAATCTTTTCTCAGAGTCCACATATATTCATTATAATCTTGTTTGACAGCAGTTGATGAAGAAGCAACCACTTGATAACCCAAGACTTCTAGTGCTGTTAATATTACAGTTGGATGTTGTAGGTAAACAATAGTAAAGTCGTCACAATATCCTCCAGAAGCAAATCTTTTGAGTTGTTCAATATCTTCAGCTGAAAAAATATGATGGACATTTTTATAACTTCAAATATTATAACACTAACCAGAATCCAAGAAATGCATGAGGCTATCATTACTAGATAATATATTGCTCCAAGAATGCACAGAATAAATAATGTTTATCTCAAGAAACTTAATGAAAGGATTACATGCAATTACGAAACAATATCGATTACAAGGTATTGTTTACCCTTCAGTCCAGAAACTAGAACTCTCCAAGGGTATCTGTTATCATAAGATGCTAAATTACCCCTTACTATAATGTATGGCATCGAAACATTAGAAACGACGTTTTATAAAAATTTCTTAAGGCAATAAATAGATTAACAAAATTAATTAGGAAACACTTCTATTTGGAAAGGTTATCTACGCCTACCAAACAAACAATAATATTACGATCGATTCTCTAATAAACATCTTACACTAGTTTTATTATTATTTGATTCCCGTACAAATATTCAAATTTAAAGTCGTTTAAATGTCTTTTCCTTTCTTAACTCTTGCACTAGATGCGCTTAGTGGTGTGGTACAAAGTGATCAAAAGTATATATAAAATAATGTTTTATAAAATTATAGAACAGTTATAATATTAATAATGAAAAAAAAATATGAAAGTATTTTGTACATTTATATTTTTTATAAATGGACTTGATTTATTTAGTGTAGAAAGATCCACTGTTTCGATCAAGAGACCTGGGAGCAATTTCTAATTTCGGTCTTTCCGAATTCTTCCATACCCCAGTACGGTTGTCGTGTATTTCAAATCCGTTCAGTTTTTCTTCATCCTAGGTCAAAATGAAGATTTATAAGGATATTTTCACAGGTAATTTTGCGATTATGATCATTATAATTTTTATTATAGTTATAGCCATAATATTATGTTAGTTACATAATTTCTGCATCAAGTGCAAAAGACACCGATTCCATGAAGATGCCATTGTACACGTGTCATTAATATTTTTTTAATAATTTTAGACATCCTTATCTTCATTAATTAATATTTAAGCTGTTGCTAATGTTGATAGTTGTTCCTAGGTCATTGAAGTCTTGAAGGTAACATAAGTTCCTGTTAGTATTACAGTACTGTTACCTTCTGACTATGGACTTTTTGATTTTTAGTCAATGTCATTATTTGAGGGGTTAAACCTACTAATTTATGATCCAAATCTAACTACTGATTTCATTTCTGCTTTGTTCTAAATATTAAACTGATTTTTATACCTGCTGTGACACTTAATTTGCATATTTATAAAATCAGGTCTTTTGTTACTCAGTGCTTCTGATTTATTATTGCAAAGCCTCTGGGGTAGTAACATATTATGATTAACTTAGTAATTATGATATTCAATGTTACTTGCTGTCTAATTATACTAGCATATGTTCACTTCTTAGCTTTTCAATTCCTCTCCAGGTTTCCATTTATTCTGTTGATGAATGGACTAGCCTCTTTGTCTACTTTACCTCTACTTAATAATTAACCTAAGTTAATTATCAAAAAAGCATCTCTTAAGAGTTTTAGTTCAATCTGTCACTAATTCACAAATGTTGCTCCTATAAGGCATATGGATACAAGATAACTTCATTGTATGTGGAAAGTAGAATTGTTTAAAAGCTAGGGGAACACAGACAATAAGTCTGAAACAATTGAGTATAAAATCTGTTAACAATGGTTTGAGTAGTGGTAAGCAGCTAGAATAATATCAGTCCTACAATATATCAGCAATTAATATTATAAGTGTGAAAGACATAGAGTTGAACGATGAACAGCAAAATTCTTTGCTGATGGGAAATAATGATTATAGAAATCTGTAGGTCAGTCAATGCAGTATTTATTGAAATTTATGACCATACTGATTGTTTTAAACATGCATGTTTTTATTATTTTTCTACAATATAAATATTATTTTATTATTACTAATTAAATAAGGATTTTTAGGAATGTACTTCAAAAGAGCTCAATGTTTTTTATATTTTTGGAGATGGGTTTAGGTCAAATTATTTTATGCATTTGCCGTTATTACTTTGTTTCAACAACATGGCTGCATGTTTTGTAAGAAAGGCCTCCGTCAACTGTTATGAAATTAGTATGAATCTTACTTGAAGTACTGATATTGTTTCGGTGTATAAGTGTGTATTTAAATGTCATTCTTAAGTCATTACATTTGAGGTTTTTTTTTTAGTTATATAACTGGGGGAAAAATATTTTAAATTTTGTTGTAATGTTCTCATCTTTTAATGTTATAATCTTTTATTTTTATTTTATATATTATTTTTTTATTTTAATATATTATTTTTATTTAATAATTTGTTTCAGGTGATGAAATGTTTTCTGATACCTACAAGATGAAGCTTGTTGATGAAGTTATGTATGAAGTGTATGGAAAGGTAAATTATTCTGAATCTGTTTTCATTTACTTGTTATTGCTATTATTAAATGGTATGTTTCTAAACTTACTATTGGCCAATCAGGTGTTATAAGTTGGTGTAGCCTTGCTGATGTTTATTTTTGTTAAATAAGTAAAACAAACAGCATTCCTTTAAGGTCATGTTTATACTGGAAAAAATTTCTTAGAAGGGCAGAGGATTGTGTAAGACTAAAAAGTGGAATGACAATATTTATAGATATTTTCATTGAAGGAGGAGGTTTCCCATTTTTCCTGGTTCAAAGATTTCCAGTATAAGCAAGGTCTAAGGAAATGTCTTAAGTAGTATTATAGCAGAACTTGTTATGGAATAGGATTAAAAATCCCATTACAAATATTGTAAAACATGGTCTACTATAGCAATAAATTTGAATCATTCTAATTTACATTTTCCCTATAGGCAACCCATTTTGATTATTCAATTTAATTGAAGAAGCACATAAGTAGATTCTCCGTTACCTCAAAGAGAGAATGAACATTTTCGTTTTTTCTGCTAGAGTCCAAACATTTTTTCATTAACCTCCACTCACTGTCCATCCTTGATTGATTCAATCAGATGTTTGATCTCATTAATAGAATAAGTGTCGAGTTTGGAAACTCTAGAATCTTTTGAGTATTTATGTGAACTTAAAATATCCATAAATTTGTTACAGTAGGAATTCCTTAAGAAAAAATAAAATGGCTTTATTATGAATTGTATTTGGCTTTCCAAATATAAGTAAAGTATAAAGTTATTGAAGTACTTTCTGGTGTGAATTCTATCAGTTACGCCTCTAATCGAATAAACCTTCAGATTAAATTTTATTAAATGATCCTTATGTTTTGTTTTGTTTTTACTAACTTGAAAAAGCCAATATGAATAGTTAAGTCCGAAATCTTGAAACCCCAAATTTAAATATTCATGAACCCTCTTTATTTTTACTTTATTATTTTGTTGTTTTTATAGCTTGTAACAAGAAAGCAAGGAGATATTCAGCTTGATGGCTTCAATCCTTCCGCCGAAGAAGCAGATGAGGGTACCTCCGAAATTGTGGAATCAGGCGTTGATGTAGTATTGAATCACCGACTGTGTGAAACATTCGCATTTGGCGATAAGAAATCTTATACTGCTTACTTAAAAGACTATATGAAGAAATTAGTCAGCAAGTAATGATTTTTATTTATTTTTGTTAGTTTTAATGATTTAATTTGTGTAATTACACTGACCATAGAAAATGTTACAGCAAATTTGTATTATTTAAAAATGGGAATTGTATTTAACAATTGCCCAGTCATCGGGATTCCAGTTTATAGTCTAATAATTCTATTTTTTTGTTAATGAAGATACTATTGGAACAAATATAAAAATTAATTTAAGTATTCATTAAATTTTAACATTTGGTTTAGGTAAAAAACATACTATTGTAATTTAAAGTGTGTAAAAATTAAGGATTATAAAAAAAAAAAATTATCAAAAGGAAAAGGTTAAGGATGAATTGTATGGGTGGTATAATATAATTAATGATTCATGTATATTATAGATGAGTAATCAAATTAATTAGAAAACTAGTGTGGAGGTGTTGTCATTAAAAATATTGGCTAAATTTGAAACCGTGTTTAAACACACTTAATGTGTTAAAGATAGAAACAAATTAAAATAGAGGCAAAAGGAAGCAGTCAATATAAAGTGGGTGGAGGATAAAGTAATAAAATTTAAAAAAAAACATAAGAAACCGTGTAAATAGGTGTGGAGCTATAGCGCTCTCAAATTTTCTCTATATGCTAAGACAAGAAAATGTTACAACCTATAGAAATGAGAAATGTAAGGAATGACGTACTTGAAGTGGCAGGAATAAGAATGCAGTTTTACAGAAGTAATGTGTATAAGGAAATAGTTATGATTAATACATAGAATCATAGGCTAGTATGATAAATCCATCTTATGCAAATGTTATTTGTATTGGCTCACTAAAGTCGATATTAGGAGGATAAGGACGTAAGCTGTTATAGCCGAAGTGATCTGGTAGTAAACAAAGAAATTTGAGAGCAGCTCTATTTAAAAAAAAAACCTCCCTTGGGAAGATAAAAACTTCATTAATATCTAATCATTTTTAATATAACTATGTTGAAGCTTTATCTCCAAAAACTCAATTTCTTAAAAATAATAAATTTACAAAACCAACAAAAACCGTGGAAACAAAATTTATTCCTTCCTTTGGGCGTAAAACTCATAAAGTAATAATCCTTTGCATAGTTAATATTAGTATTTTTATTTATAGTTTTCTTTTTTTACATCTCATTTTTCAATGGCTGGCCCAAATTTTATTATTTTAGAACTTTTATGATGACTTGTAAAGCTGATTATACTTCTCATATAAACTATCAGAGCTTTAAAAAATTAATCCAAAATATTGATTTGAGAATCTAAAATTGTTTTGCTGTCTTTATACTACTATTCTAGATTTATGTTATATTTTTACATGTTCTGTAATTAATTATTTTATTATAATTTTGTTTTAGGCTTGAAGAAAAAGATCCATCACAAGTAGAAACCTTTAAGACCAATATGAATAAAGTAATGAAAGACATTCTTGGGAGGTTTAAGGAACTACAATTCTTTACCGGTAAGCTACTTTAGAAAAAAATGTTGTAATTTAATGAGTTTTTATCTCTGTGGGTTAAAGTATACATTTACTAGCTCTAGCAACTGAACGATGATTTATTTTTCTTGACATTTTCTTTTTTTGTTTTATAAAGTGTCCCTACAGTTATTTAAAATATTAAATCTATAACAGGCTTACATATCTGTGCATGTTTTTGTATACCATGTGTGCTTCTTTATCATTTCAAGTTAATATTGCTTAATTGTTAGTATCCTCGAAAAATATTTGTTCATAACTAAAGCATGTTCCAATAGCTGATTTTATTATCATAATGAAATCAGTAGCTATGCATGCTAAATAAAGAATTAATAACTCTTGTGCCATTTTCATGATAACTATTATATTATTGTTAATAGTTGTTTCTGCATAGAGTAAACAGTATTTCTCCTTATGTATTTTCGAAATTAAAAAGTGCCTGTTTATTTATTTTATGGCTTAAATCTGGTAACTTTTTGCGTAACCTTTCACAAAATGTCATATAAAATATAAATGAACCATTGACATGGAAAAGGTAGTATAAGTCATGAAAAATAATTTTATAGGAGAAACAAAAAACTGTTTTGACAACTAAAAATGAAAGTTTCCTAGTAGAAATTAGTAGCTACCATCGTTCATAGAAACTAAGCCACTGACTTACTTTCTATCCTATTGGCATAATTAATTATTACTTTTTCTAATTAAAAAAATTAACTTTTTTACTTAGTTTTCCATGTCAGCACCTCAAAAAAAGAATTTTTATAATTTAACTATTGGTGATTGCAAATTTTTATCCAGCAGATGAATTAATAACTAATTAAAGCAGTGGTAATTATAATGAAAAAACTGAAAAATAGAACGATTTGTTGAAGCATATAACATCAATGTGATTAGGGCAGGGATGGCCGAGCAGGTTAAGGCTCATGCAATTGTTAATTAAAGTTTAGCAACATAGAGTGTGGTAAGCACTTGAATGTGTGACTTCCCATCTGGGAAAAACCACAAAACTTTTGAGATTCGTCATCCCCCCAATGGATATATAACCTATTGTATTAATAAATATGTAGATATTTAATATGTCTGTAAGAGGGCCACATCACTTGGGCGAAGATCTACTAGGTCTGTAGAGCCAACCCCAAAAAATAAGTAACTTACACTGATGTGTTATGATATAAGATACAAATAAAAATTTATTTCCAAGTAGGTTCCTTTAACCATTTGTATATAAATAGAAATAAATTATTAAGTCCAGATGAGTTCTGCAAGTTAAGGGGTTAGATTTCAGAACAATCTTTTCTTCATGAACATCTTAACTAGTTGATCTTTTTAAGAATCCCATTACTTGATAATAAATCATCCCATTTCATAACTATTTGTAAATCATTAATAAATAGTATTACACAATTTTTAACAATGTTTTAAAATTTAGGTGAATCTATGGATGTTGATGGTATGATAGCTCTCCTAGAATACCGAGACATTGACAATGATAGTGTTCCTGTTCTCATGTTTTTTAAGCATGGCCTTGATGAAGAGAAGTTTTAAAGTATTCGCTGTGCGAAACAGAAGAGCCTCTCCAATTTTTATACTCATGTAAGTTCAATAAGTGATAATGCATAATATATTTATAATAAATAGATGATAATACCCATAAGTTTAATGTTTCTTTTATTCTTTTAGGTAACTGCTTTTTCTGATAACTTATTTTGTAAAAAAACAAAACCAAAAAAAAAATACGAGATGTATAAACAGAAGATGATCAGTCGCATCACTCAGGCCAAAATTATGAAGATTGTTAAGGCTTGCGGATGAAGAAAAACATTTGGGGGAAATCAAAGCTATTTACATGCTATTGTCATTAAATATGAATTAAAAGCTCTTGATTTTTTCTATATATATATTCTTTTTTTTTGGTGTATCCTTCTCTTATTTAGCGTATGAACCAAGTTATTTTTGTTTTATTCATTTCTAAATCATTTCATTAGCAAATATTCTGTGTATTTAGTCAAATTTATCTAAATTAAAAATCACAACTAGTGATAAATCTGTACAACAGCTTGAATGTTTTTTTAGCAACAATAATTGAAACTTTCTGCTTTATTTTAAAATATCATTTATAATTATATTCTTGCTACAGCTGTACCTCCCGTATAAAAACAGCATTAAAAGTTTTTTTCCAATGTAATTGTGCTTAACCAGAAATAAATCTAATATGGAAAAGTCATCTAGGTTAATGGAACCTTACATGTAAATAAATAATTATTTTTGTTAATGTAACTATTCAGTAAGTCATCTGATGCCTTACCAAGAGGCCTTGAGTGTGTATTTTGGAGGGGAATAGGATAAATTTAGACAGGAGTTACGTATGTCTAAGTAAGGTATTATTCCTGAGTAACCGAGGGTGGATTCTGATTTACAAAATAATTCACTTATAAGGGGAAGTAATACAATTTGGTGGTATTCCTCCATGGTGAGGATGTCACAATCTGGAGGGAATTAGAAATATAGTTATGAAGGTTGATTAGTCTGAGGGGGCACTCAGACTCAAATCTTAATTACGGAATTTTCGAGGCAATAAAGAGAGAAATAATTTGCTCAAAAATATTACATAATGCTAGTATATCGAATGATGAATTTACTTGGCCCCAAAGTGGGGATATCAATTCCACATAAGAGTGCTTACATTTAGTTTGTATCATAACTCTTTATTGTCAAAGTAATATATAACTGTAACACCTGCATAACATTACAAACTAATAACAATTATTCCTCCTATCAATACAAGTTACATACATCGATACAAGTTTTTTTTATAGACTTCATAAATTATTTATTAAAAAATTAACAGCTGAAGTTTCTATGGAAGGGGTATCAATACTTATAATAGAATGAAATTTATTTCCTGTTAATGCTTTAAGAAATAATTTTCCACCTTCCCACTCAAAGAATGATTGGTAACCAGTATGAAAGGACATTTATTGCTCTCAATTAACTTCATTCATTGTTATAGTAAACACCTCTGAATTCAGTCCTCTAAAAAAAAAAAAGTACTGGACAATTATTGTTTTAAAATGAAAATTTTTGTTCATCTGATCACCAGAATTTATATTAAGTGTTAACAGCCAATATTCTTCGGATTACAACTATTTGTAGAAACAAGTTGCAACAAAGTATAGGAATCCTGAAACTTGCAAGGCCCTAATCAAACACTTGATTGCACATTTGGAGCTTGATCACAATCCAATTTCTTGGTTTAAGCCTCCTTGACAATAAGTCATGTTCATTAGTTGTTTTTTAAAATATATTTATAATTTTAAAAAATTTGTTTATTATGCTTGGTTTGAGTTTTTTAATAAGAGCAATAATACTATTTCTCATGTGTCACAAATAGAATAAAATTAATTATAGTAACTTTTTATCCTTATTACACCTCAACGGCATTAGTCTCTCCTATAAACCTCAATTTTTTGACATGTTGCTTTGTACGTAGGGACTGTCGAAATGTCAACAGTTAAAAATTAAAATGAATTTCAATGTACAAACACAATTTAACTGTTCAAGTGATAGAACTGTTAGTTTTGTAACAAAAAAATATTAATATTCTCCAAATTAAAAATATTTTTTTATGTGAAATCATTTCTACTGATTAGGTGTTCTGTTTGTTGGATTTAGTCAAATATGAATTCATATTATATTTATTTAAAATGTCATTACAGAGATACCCACTTTTTTCATATTTATTTAGGGGTGTCCAGCAGGCTTAATTACCCCTAAAAATGGGAATACTGCTCAAAAAATGCATAACCAATAAGAATTTACAGTTTCTAGTTAAATAATTATTTTTTTCTTTTAGTACTTGTTTTCTATGTATATAATAATATGAAGAGTTTTGATATTAATATTCGACAAATTATTTCTCATTCTGAGAAAAAGCCTCCTGTGTTCACAAATATCACCCTACATATCTTTCTCCAGTTATTGCTAAGTAAAAGTTGTACGTAACGGTAAAATAACATATTAGATTTATCCATTTTGTTGTCTGAGTTTATGTTTGTTCATTTAACGTCCCTTTTTGTTGCTATGGCTAATCGGGCGATGCTTCATTGGGAGCTCTAAATTTTACCTATTCAGGTGATAGGGATTTTTAACGAGTACCTGACATCGTACAGGCTCGAGACCTCTGTTTAACGGCATAGCTAAGGATTTTTTACTCCTTTTATAAAATCCTAGGGTCACCTACCGGGCTATGAACCCGCGATCGTGGGCTTAGCAGTTAGTTATGCTAACCACTAGACCACAGGTCACTCCTTTGTCTGAGTTTTAATTCTACTAATATACATGCATCTCACATTCAACCTTTGAATTGAAATTTCATTACACCCTGCAGCAAACCTGTTTTTGAAATGTTGCTTTGTACGCAGGGACCGTCGATTTAAAATATTTTAGGAAAAAAATGGAAAAATTCATAGATATCAGTATCCCATTGTGGCGTGAGGGATAACGTTTTTGGCACTATTTGTAAATCCAAAGCTAAAAGGATTCAGATATAGCTTACTTTCTGCTATTCATTATTCCACCCACTGCACAACAAACGAGGCAAAACAAATTCAATAACTGTAGACAGCTTCTCCCAATAACTTACAAAAATTCTAACTCTTGTTTTATTGTCTCTGAAAGACCTTGGCCCCCTGGACAATCCTCCTCTATCCAGCATGATCCTCTGCTGTGCTTCTCCATATGACCACTCCCATTAGCTGAAGATCAGCCTCAACATCTTACAGCCATCATAGTCTTGGTCTGCCATATTGGAGTGCACAGGATCAGGGTGAATAACCCTGGGGTAGTCCTGTTTTTCATAATAGGAGCACAGAGGTGGGCCAGTGACCCAACCTATGTAAATACTATTACTAAAAAATTCAATAAACCCTCGGAACAGGACTGATCAATGATAAGCGAATCGTCATAAAATGGTCTATAAAATCAGAGGTAATAAAAACCTGTGTATACTTTAAAAAAGCCTACAATTCCATTGACCGACTGACCATGTTCTCTATGCTTCATGATTTTGAAGATAAGCTTATAAATTTGATTAAACAATCCCTTACAGATGCTAAATCAATGGTCAAGTTCTTAGGATAAATTTCAGAGTTGTCAGGAATTAAAACGCGTGCATCAAGGACATGGATTCTCACCCATTCTCTTCAACTGTATGATCGAAAAATTCATTTGAGAACGGGAAGTCACTAAAAGCTGGAATAATTAAATTAAATTTGAGGATGAGTAAGCCCCAGGAGGGTCTCCAGATCCCACAGTGTCAGAATAATGGCTATTAACAGAACAAATAATTTATCTGCCACTGCCGGTTTCAAACTCAAGCTAGAAATCAGTAACCTGGCATTCCCTCATGATGAAATAAATAAAAACATTTATTAATAAAGAAAGGATCATAACTGTGATGGCCACCGACTCTCAAAAATTTTGTTACCAAACTGGAGAATAACCGAAATATTCAACAGCATCAAATGAATAACACAAGAATCTTATCCTTTGAAAAATAAGCTGAGATTCTAAGTATAATTACAGCAAAAAAATATAACATGTGCCTTAACTAATTGTTATTCTAATAATTGAAACAAACATAATACTGTAGGAAGTTGGCACTTTTAAACATATTCCATAATTTAAATTTCACCAGAAAAACCAAACATTTTTTGCAACACTAAATAGCCTTTTACAATGTTATTTGAGTATCTCATTCATCTTAAAATAGGAAAATATCTCATGAGAATTCTCCAGTTACTTCATTCAAGAACAACCTGTAAGAATCTTCATCTTCTTCTTCGTGAAAGGGACGATTCGAATTCCAAATATTTACATCACTAGTATTTGATTCCATATCAAATGACAATTCACCAGTGGCTTCATTTAAGTGAGGTATAGTTTCAATCGGCCCTATATCATTTTTAGACATAAACAAATCTATATGATCAGTACCCTCAATATCTATTGGATCAAACAATAATCCATCAAGATCATCAAACCCATCACACGAATCTTCATTGCCAATATCCATGTCAAATACATCAAAAAGTGAATCTTCTTCATTGATATCTTGAAGCTTTCTTTCATTATCTACAGTAAATATTTCTCCAGTAAATTCATTTAATTGTGTAGTAACTTCCCTACAATATTTGGGCTCGGGTTTTTCGACATCCATTGAAAGAGTTTCATTGTTTAAATTAATATATGAAAGTTCACCAGTTGATTCATTCAAAAATACTGCACCTGTGGATTCACTATTAATGTTATTAAATGTAAGTATCCCTGTACTTTCATTTAAAGTTACACTCCCAGTACCCTCACGAAAATTTCCTATTGTTAAAACATTCTTAGAGGTAACACTAGCAACAGGAATTTTTTCACCTTCATTTTCACTAATAATGTTGAATTCCCCTGTGGTTTCACTTAAAATAAATGTTTTATTATGATTATCTGAGGTTAGATCCATTTGATGATTCTCTATTTGTTTTAAATTATCCACATCTGTTGTACAATTATTACCCAATTTTAGGTCTAATCTTGTACTGTCATGTTTATTCTTAGATTCAATACTGACATTCTTCTCACACTCTTCACTATTAATGTTATTTGTACTAACAGATTTTTTCCCTTTATGTTGCTTCAAAACAAAATTCAATGCTTCATCATCACCTTGGTGTAAAGAATTACAGTGTCCTTTCATTTTATCTATTCTAGGACTTTTATAATCACACCTATAACACTTATATGGCTCGATTTTGGGTTCATGTAAAGTCTGGATATGTCTTTTCAGATTCTTTTCTTGAGAAAATTTCAAAGAGCAAACTTTACAAATAAAATACTTATCACTTTCATGAGTTAATGTGTGTTGCTTCAAGTTATACTTAGAGTAAGTGCTAAAAGAACATGGTGTGACAGGACAAGTATAGATTTTATTAGCCTTATTATGTTTAAGGCAATGTCTTTCCAAAACACTTTCGTAAGCGGCTACAAACCCACACACTTCACATATCTGACTGGAATGCTGTTTCTCTTCTGAATTATGAAGGAAGATGTGGCGCAGCCATGCGGTCCTTGCTTTGAATAAATTACCACACTCGTAACATTTAAAAGGATAATCATTCTTATGATCTAGTAAATGCACTTTTAAGCTGTTAGAGTCTTTGGCTTTAAATAAACAAACAGAACAGCAGCTTTCTTCGTGATTCATATTGAAAAGATGGTAAACAATATAAGATAATTTAAATGTTGTGAAATTACAGGAAAGACAAATAAACTGTCTTTTATGAAAAACTTTTTTGTGAGCCTCAAACATTTTGAAACTATTAAATCTTAATTTACACTTGATACAGTTGTATTCCCCACCGCATTCATCATTAACTACAGATTTATTGGTAGATTTGTTACATGCAGACTTATGACTAAGAATATTTAAGGCATCTACAAAAACATCTTTATTTTTAATAGATGATTTTGAAGAGATAGTTGAATTTTCTTCATTAATGTAATCTGATTTCGTAGTTGTTTTTGAAGTGTCTGATAGTGCTGTAATCACAGTTTTAGAGCAACATTTGTTAGAATCACTGTTTTCTTCCGAACAAGGCTCCTCAACACTTTTCCCATTTTGACGTTTGTTATTAGCCAAGTTAAAATTAATAGAATATTGATCCAATGGAATTTTCAAATCAGCAGTTTCTTTAAATGTTAAGAATTGTTGACACACTGACATCAGGCTAAGTAATTCCATTTTATTTGATAAGTTAATCAGATGTGGGACATGAGATTTTTCCACAAAAATTTTTCCAGTATACAAATAGTCAATTAATTTTCCTAAACACCCAATACAATTCATATCACTGTTCTTTTTACACTTGGTTATACAACTTAGATTAATTTTTAATGGATTTGAAACAGACCAATCATTTTGTGAAAAACTTTTTAGTAGCTCCAACATGAATGGGCTAAAAGCTGCTAATATACATGAATGGGCATAAACTAGTGAGTTACCCTTAGAAATAATTATGTCACAAAATGTTCTGGAGTTCTTTAAATCGATCAACTTTAATATCCATTCTAGTCCTCTTGGGTTATCATATTGAAAATCCATATTGTTACTTCAATATTTTTAAAATGATATCAACATTTTCATTAAATGGCAAAAAAAATTATCAGACAAACTCAATTAAATGAAATTCAGCGATAAAAATTAAAATCTTATAAGCACAATTGTGATTCAGCATACTAATAATAAAGAAAAAAACAAGGTTGAAGTGTCTATTGACAATAAACAAATAACATTAGCCATTTCGATACTTCATATGCATTATGATATCGATATTTTTCATTCAGTTCGGGATTATTGGTACTTTTTTCCGATACTTTTCTTTTTACACAGTTTTACAACCTAAAAATTTTCGGCATTTTATTTTCGATACTCCTTAATTTTTAATTGATACTAGGCACTAGATGTTATGCTTGATAATCTTTACTCAGTACTTAGTCCCTATTGTCGATAAGATTGGCTAATTCTTGAATAAAAACGGCAATAATTTTAATTGTAAATATCTTCATGAGGTTTACAGTTTAAATAACCATTAGTAACTATTATTCTATATTAGGTACTCAATTATTTGTTTATTTAATCGTTACATAATACAATTTTGAAATAATATTCAGTTCTTGTTAGAGAAGAGTTGGTCCACTGTATCTTCTAATTTAAGGAAGAAATAGTTGGGGGTGCAGTCAATGAAAACATCAAAATAAGTATAACTTATTTATTATGTGCCGACGTTTCGGCCTACAATGTAGGCCATCTTCAGGGCTAAGAGAAAAAAACAGAAATATATAAAAACGTAGCAGTAACAAGAATATATAAAGTGGTACAGGAGTGGAAATAAAAACAGTGACTAGATATGATGAAATAGTGAATAGATATAAGATAAATAAGAAAGCATATAAGACAGATTACAGAATAATAAACTTAAAATAGTGATAGATAAAAATAAAATTGTAGATGATGAACAGAAATTGTAATAGTGACAGATAAAATAATACAAGAATAAGAATATAAAATAGAAAAAATACATGTCAAGAAGGGATAAAATGTAAACAATAATATAAAGGGAAGAAAAATGAGGAGGTAAAAGGAAAGATACAAAATAAGAACATTAAAATATAGAAAAAGGGGAGTTGAGTATGAAGGATTTAGAAAAAAAACTAGTTTAATTAATTATATAGATAAGAAACGAGACATGAGGGGTTACATAGGTAAAGTGTAATAATACAAGCATAAATAGAAAGAAAAGCTTGATAAATTTCAAAAATTAAACATTGAAAATAGTGGTATTATATCTATGAACTATGAAGAATGAAAAGAAAAAGAAAGTAAGTAAGGGAAGTTAATATGTAACTGTAAACAATTAGAAAGAAGTGGCATAAATGCAAAATAAGATGAGAATATAATATAAACATATAGAAAATAGGTGAAGAAATACAGTAGATGAAAAATATGAGGCTAAATAAGAATGAACTCTATACTATTAACATATGATGGCTGCCAAAAGTAGGTGTGAGAACAGGTGCGAAGAAAGGTGAATGTGAAAAGGATGGAGATAAGATAAATATGTACTAACCGAATAAAACAAGTTGCAGGTTAGGGAGCTCAGAGACAAGTAAGAAAACCGTTACACCGGGCAGGCGGAAGCGATAAAGGCGATCTCTGACGGCCAAAAAAATAATGACAAAGAAGGGGGAAGGAGAAATGTAGAATCGGTGGATATAAGAGACCGTAAATAATGTAAATGGCGTGAAAAATTAAAAATAAAAAAGGGAAATTGCAGATGCAGTGGATATAAGTGACCGTAAATAATGTAAATTGAGAGAAAAATAAAAATTAAAAATCAATGGTCAAAATGTAATTAAAAAAAAAGAATGGCATAATAAATTAAGAATGTAAGGTTATTAAATTAAAAATATGGGCGTAGGTTAGGGATGGGTGATGGGAGTCGGTCTTGGCATTAACGGTAGAGGAATCTAAATTGATGTGAATGGTTTCTGAGAGGATGCGTTTATTATAATTAGGAACGGAGGCTAGGATCGACGTGTTTTCGAAGTCAAAAATGTGGTTAAAGGATAGAGCGTGTTCGGAGAGTTTAGAAGCGGTTGGGTTGTGGGAGGAAATGGAGTATTTGTGTTGGGTAATGCGGTCTTTAAGTAGGTTTTTGTTTTCGCCGATGTAGGAAGAGTTGCAGTTGGGAGTAGAACAAGGAATGCGATAGACGACCTGAGAGCGATGTTTTAGTGGAATGGGATCTTTAACACGGGTATAAATATTGGAGAGTTTGTTGTGGGATTTAAAGGCGATGCGTGAATTGGGGATCGCGGAACGTAGGGATTTTTGAATGTTATTAGAGAGGGAGGGTATATATGGCAAGGATCTGTATATAGGGATAGAAGGCGGATGTGGAGAACGGGTGCGGGTGGGTGGGTTATAATGGTGATGGATGAGTTTATTGATAACATGGGGAGGAAAATTGTTTTTTAATAGGATTGCTTTGATGCGTTGGGTGTTGGTGTTATGGAAGCAAGCGTCGGAGAGGGATAGGCCACGGTGGATGATATTTTTGGCGACATTGATTATTTGGTGGTGAGGATGTTGGGAGTAATAATTGAGGAGTCTGCCAGAATAGGTGGGTTTCGTATACCAATCAGTGGATAAGGTGTGATCGGGATTTCTAATGATACGGAGGTCAAGGAAAGGTAGGGATTTGTTATGTTCAAGTTCAACAGTGAAATGTAGGCGGGGATGGTATGCATTGAAGGATGATAATAAACCTGGAATGATGTTAGGATTTAGGATAAGGAGGAGGTCGTCCAGATATTTTTTAATGAAAATGACATCGTCACGGAACTGGGGTAGGATGGAGTCTAGAAGGTCATTTAGGACAATATTGGAGAGGTCAGGAGCGAGGGGATTTCCCATGGCCAGTCCAGAAATTTGGTTAAAGAACTGTCCATGGAAAGTGAGATAGCCAGATTCGCAGCAGAGTTTAAGGGATTGGAGATATGAGGACCGGTTGAGAGAGGTATGGGGTTCTATGAGTGACCAGTTGTTATCTATAATGACAAGGGCTTTATCTAAGGGTATGTTGGTAAAAAGACTTTCGACATCGAAGGAAGTGAGGATGTAATGATCAGGAATGGTGAGGGATGTTAAAAGATCACGTAGATGAAAGGAGTTTTGGATATCATATGGGTTGTGACGGCTGAGTACTTGTAAGGATGAAAGTAAGAAATTGCTAAGTTTAGTAGATGGTGAATTGACGTTAGCTGTAATAGGACGGAGGGGGTTGTTGGGTTTGTGGATTTTGGGAAGACCATAAAAGCGGGGGGCTAAGGAATTATAGGAAATGAGGTTTCTGTAAACAGGATAGGTGATTAATTTAGAATTGACAAGGCTTTTTAGGTGGAGGTTGAATTGTTTTTGGAGAGATGTAGTAGGATCACGAGGTATGGGTTTGTAGGTGGAAGTATCAGAAAGAAGGGAATTAATTTTGAGGTTATAATCAGAAAGGTCCATAATTACAGTAGAGTTACCTTTGTCAGCTTTGGTGACAATTAAGTCGTCATGAGATTGAAGAAAAGAGCGTGTGGACGCAAGGTCTTTGAAAAATAGCGGGGAGAAATTAGAAGGGGTGGAATGGGGGTGCTGAAGGAAGTTGGAAATGCGGATCATGATGACTCCTCCTCATTTTTCTTCCCTTTATATTATTGTTTACATTTTATCCCTTCTTGACATGTATTTTTTCTATTTTATATTCTTATTCTTGTATTATCTTATCTGTCACTATTACAATTTCTGTTCATCATCTACAATTTTATTTTTATCTATCACTATTTTAAGTTTATTATTCTGTAATCTGTCTTATATGCTTTCTTATTTATCTTATATCTATTCACCATTTCATCATATCTAGTCACTGTTTTTATTTCCACTCCTGTACCACTTTATATATTCTTGTTACTGCTACGTTTTTATATATTTCTGTTTTTTTCTCTTAGCCCTGAAGATGGCCTACATTGTAGGCCGAAACGTCGGCACATAATAAATAAGTTATACTTATTTTGATGTTTTCATTGACTGCACCCCCAACTATTTCTTCCTTAAATTAGAAGATACAGTGGACCAACTCTTCTCTAACAAGAACTGAATATTATTTCAAAATTGTATTATGTAACGATTAAATAAACAAATAATTGAGTACCTAATATAGAATAATAGTTACTAATGGTTATTTAAACTGTAAACCTCATGAAGATATTTACAATTAAAATTATTGCCGTTTTTATTCAAGAATTAGCCAATCTTATCGACAATAGGGACTAAGTACTGAGTAAAGATTATCAAGCATAACATCTAGTGCCTAGTATCAATTAAAAATTAAGGAGTATCGAAAATAAAATGCCGAAAATTTTTAGGTTTTAAAACTGTGTAAAAAGAAAAGTATCGGAAAAAAGTACCAATAATCCCGAACTGAATGAAAAATATCGATATCATAATGCATATGAAGTATCGAAATGGCTAATGTTATTTGTTTATTGTCAATAGACACTTCAACCTTGTTTTTTTCTTTATTATTAGTATGCTGAATCACAATTGTGCTTATAAGATTGTAGGCCGAAACGTCGGCACATAATAAATAAGTTATACTTATTTTGATGTTTTCATTGACTGCACCCCCAACTATTTCTTCCTTAAATATTCAGTTCTAATGGTGTTGGATGAACCTAAGTAAAGCCTAATTTCAATTCGATAGGTCGACTATTTGTCTCTTTAGTATGCGGTTACGACTAAACACATAGTACTTCAAATTCAAACACTTTGATCTCTTTCGGATGCTTTGGATAATTTTAATGCTTTACATTACAAAATAACGCAATCCTTATGCATTCTCACTTCTTCCCACACTGTGAAGATGAGTTTGTAAAGATTTTCCATGAACTACTATCCCATATGAGCCTCGCGCCAGTGTTCATCTTCTGACCAAATTTTTCAGGCCAAAAGTCAGATTTTCCTTATAATTTAAAATTAAATATTCAGAATTAAATGATTTACTGGTTTAGAGATGCCAATAGGGATGATATACAAGAAAAGAGTGAAGTCTGGAAAAGAGTACCATTCCATTAGTCCGTAATAAAGGTGATTTCTGATAAGGATGCAAAAGACAATTCTGTAGAACACTGGCTTTGATTCCGGAATATTTCTTGAACAAAGATTACAATAAGTGTAGTGGATTTACGCACAAGCAAACTTACCTGAGATGGCATTATTTTTGTGAAGCGACCAAATTTGAATGACCTCGCAAAAATTGAGTATAGCTCAATAATTATAAATACTACCTCCATTTAGTTTTTACATATAGAAAAATTAATATTTCTGGCTGAAGTGGCTTAATCCATCATGCCTTTTAGTGTTGGATAATTGATTTGTGTATCCATAACAACCGTTCAAGCCTTATGATTTATTGTGAGTAAAAAACTTCTAAGTGATGTTATCCTCTCTCACGTTTTGTACTTATTGTTTAATATAGCTTCTGGTTTCATTCTAGTTTCATAATACTGTGTCTTGTGCCTGGTCCTAATATATCAATAATATAAACTAACAGGTTATGGGCCCAGTCCAGATTTTTTAAATTAGTGATTTTTGTTTTTGAAAAATCATTTTAGTGAATTATTTCGCGTATCCGTTAGGTCTTAGTGCCAGTTGACGATCGAACCTCTAAAAGGATGTGAAAATTTTGATACATGGAAATTCTCAGTTCAGGCCTATCAGGAAGATTTGGAACTGTGGGAATGTATAACTGAAAATGATGTCGACAAGAAAAAAGTCACGAAATGCCGATCCAAATTGATTCTATTAGTTGAACCGGTGAATTATGTTCACATTCGACACAACCACCACCAAAGAAGTATGGGAAACTCTAACCAAAGCTTTTCAGGACAACGGATTTGTCCAGACGAGTTAGTCTTCTCCGTATTCCTGTAACTACGAAGTTAGAAGACATTAGTTCAGTCCAGAAGAATACGTGAACCGGATTATTACCACCGCAAATAAATTAACGTCAATTGATCTCAGTGTGAGTGATGAATGGGTGGGAACGATTCTTCTCACTGGATTACCAAGCCGTTATTATATATTACCAATATTGCCAAGATACAAAAAAGTACTGGTTGTATGATCTTCAGAAGAAAATTACCTTCATATCAAGAGATGTAACATTCTCCGAATTTCAATGGGACAGTTCATTGTTAGAGTTGATAGTTCAGCTGTTCTATTATCTAAAAATCATACTTTTTAAAAATACATTTATTATTGATTTTGCTTTGCTTAAACAAGCCTAATTAATTATTTAAGTTAATAAAATAATATACATAAACAAGGTGTCAGGTATATAAATCAGGCAGAAAAGAAGATGTCTCAGATCCCAGTTCGAGAAAAACTTGAGGTCAATGGAAATCTCCAAGAAAACTGGAAACTCTTTAAAGAGATGTGGGCAAGCTATGCCGTGGTCACAGGAGTTGACAAGAAAGGAAAAAGGGTTCAAGTGGCAACCTTCCTCTCAATCCTAGGTAAGGATGGGTTTAAAATTTTACAATCTTTTAATAAGCCTCAGAATGAGTTTACATTAGATTCACTCATTGAAGCCTTTGACGAATATTTTCTATCACAGACTAATGTTACTTATGAAAGATTTGTGTTCAGCTCCCTCAGGCAACAGTGTGGGGAGTCTGTTGTTGATTTTGCAAGGAGGCTCAAATTGCAAGCAGCCTACTGTGACTTTCATAATATTACAGAAGATGAAATTTTACGAGATCAATTAATATTAGGAATACAAGACCAGCAGATTCAGAAGATGTTATTAACTAAGCCAAACCTTTCAATGGGAAAAGCCTTCAATAGGTGTAGGGTGAGTGAGGAGGCAACTCACCAGGCTTCTAGCATAAATCTAGGGTGTAAGAAAGAGGAGTGTGTCCATAAAGTTAAAAATAAATCTAAAAGAGATTGCATCACCCAGGACGATACACCAACTGATGTTCAATGCAAATTTTGTGGTCTGAAACATAAGTGGGATAGGGCGGCTTGTCCAACTTTTGGCAAAGTGTGTAGCAAATGTAAAAAGAAGAACCACTTTGCCAAAATGTGTAAGGTAAAAGCAGTTAGGCAAGTAGCTGACAATGAGGAAACTACATCTTCAGGTGAATCTGAAACAGTCTACTGGGTGAATGCTCTTGTCAAAAAAGTTAATAGGCAGTTTATATCTAACTTGCACCTAAAATGTTCTTCTAAGAACGATTTTCATGAATGTCAGGTGCAATTAGACACTGGTGCCACTTGCAATGTCATCGGGCTCTCACATGTTTGCAAGATTGCTAAGTCTACCAATTCCCGGCTCCAACCCTCTAATGCTAAGCTAAAGTTTTACAATGGGGAATCAATTCAATCCTTAGGTAAAATTGAGTTTATTTGCCAAACAGACTCAGGAAAAACCACCCTTCAGTTTGAAGTAATTAAAAGTGATGAAATGCCACTTGTTGGAGCAGACGATTGTGTACGTCTAGGCCTAGTCCATGTTAAGGTTGCATCAGTGAAGTCCGTCTAAGGCTTTGATAGTAAGGAAATAATTTTAAAAGAATTTGAAAATGTATTTTCTGGCCTAGGCTGCCTCCCAGGTAAACTTGATTTGTGGGTGGATAAATACATAAAACCAACTGTAGTTCAACCCCGAAGGTATCCCGTCTCATTAGTGGAACAAATTAAAGACGAAGTTAAGCTTTTAGAGAAACAAGGAATCATCACTCGGGTTAAAGAACCTACTGACTGGATTAATTCTATGGTGGTCGTTCAGAAACAGAATAAGACGTTACGCTTATGCCTCAATCCCAAATTCTTAAATTTAGCACTTAAAAGAGCTTATTATCGGGCACCCACTATAGAGGAGCTACTGCCAGACCATAAGAATGCGCGTTTTCTCTGTTCTTGATGCAAAAAATGGTTTCTGGCAAGTCCAGCTTTCAGAAGAAGCATCTAAATTGACTACGTTTTGGACTCCACTCGGTCGGTATAAATGGTTGAGAATGCCCTTCGGTATAAAGAACGCTCCAGAAGAGTTCCAGAGAAGAATGAATGAAGTCGCAGAGGGTTTAAGGGGAGTCAAGGTCATTGCTGATGATTTTCTAGTGTTCGGATGTGGCAGTACTGATGAAGAAGCTGATAAAGACCACGATAATAATTTAAGGAGTTTGCTAGTACAAGCCCGAAAAGTTAATTTAAAGTTCAATACGGAAAAGCTTAAATTCAAGTTACCCGAAGTTAGGTATATGGGACATGTGTTTAGTAAGGATGGGTTAAAATCAGATCCACAAAAAGTGGAAGCCATAAAATTGGTGCCCACGCCTCAGAAGAAAGAAGATGTTCAGAGATTTCTCGGGATGCTCAACTATCTTTCGAAGTTCATGCCGAAAATTTCAGAGTACACTGAACCATTAAGACGACTTCTGATCAACGAAAATGAATGGGCTTGGCAGCAACCCCAGGAGGAAGCCTTCACTCACTTGAAGAGACTATTCACATGTTCTCCAGTTTTGAAATATTACGATGCAGCGGCTCCAGTAACTCTCCAGTGTGACACCAGCCAAGTGGAATTAGGAGCGACTCTCCTTCAAGGCGGGCAACCTGTGGCCTTCGCCTCCAGGGCATTAACAAGGGCTGAAGAGAACTATGCTCAAATAGAGAAGGAGTGCTTAGCCATCGTTTTTGGTTGTGAAAAATTTCAAATTTACCTATATGGCCGAGATATCATTCAAGTGGAGTCCGATCACAAACCTTTAGAAATTATTTTCAAGAAAAATCTAACAGCAGCTCCTAAGAGACTTCAGCGCATGCTTCTAAGATTACAGAAGTTCAATTTGACTGTCACCTATAAGCCTGGTAGGCTAATGTTTATTGCAGACTATTTGTCTCGAGCAATTGAACCAGAGTCCTCTGCAAAGGACAGAAATAAGTGGACAACAGAAAATGTTTTTAATCATGACAGCGAACAATTTTTCAAAGAACTAGTCAATAAACGTGTTAAACTATGTTAACCTTACTATAAAAAGAATAGAAGAAATTAAGGAAGCAATGTTTCGATATTCTGACTTGCAGGGACTGGTTGACTTCATTCAAAACGGTTGGCCAGAGAAGCGATCTGCACTTAAGAAAGAACTGCAAGCTTATTGGAGTTTTAAGGAAGAACTTACAATTCAAGAAGGGGTTATATTAAAGGGTGAACAAGTAGTGATTCCAAAAGCTATCCGGCCTGCTTTATTGGAGAGAATTCAGGACATATTGGGGCAGAATCATGCATCAGACAAGCAAAGGACTACTTAATTGGAGAAATGCTCCAACCCGGCTGTCCGGCACAAAGGTTAATGGCACGCCGATTGAAATCAACACTACCAGTAGTGGCCAAGAAATTAGAACCTTACATACCCATCGGAGTAACTGAACAAATAGATAGAAAGAAAGCAATACAGAAGAGGTACAACGACAGGACAGCCCAGCGCCTCCCTCCCCTTCGGACAGGCCAGGCAGTATTGGTGCAGTTGAGACCTGATAGGAGAGGTGAACCTTGGGTCTCAGGCCAAGTTGTTGAGGTTCACTCCCCAAGATCATATGTTGATGTTGATGTTGGTGAAAAGAGGTATCGACGGAACAGAGTTTACATTAAGCCTTCACACAAAGGAAGAGCAGAAGAGAATGGCGAACCTAAGAAGAAAGAACTACCACTCCTCCGAGATTCGATCCACTCATTCACAGACGTTAACTCATCTTTCTGGAAGAAGGAAGATGTTGATGCAATATATGTAAATAGTTCAGCTGTTCTATTATCTAAAAATCATACTTTTTAAAAATACATTTATTATTGATTTTGCTTTGCTTAAACAAGCCTAATTAATTATTTAAGTTAATAAAATAATAGACATAAACAGTTAGAAAACACTTCCGAAAGTTCTGATAGAAACTTCTATGTGTTACCCAACAAGTCTAATCTAGAAAAAGTAAATGGTGAGGACAGCTCTGGTTCTGACTCCGAAGACACAACAGAATCACGGACATCGACTTATGATGATTCTCTGGAGAGTAACTTGCAATCTGACACCAGCCTCCGCATCACTAACTCAAGCATGGAAGATCTCTCCACAGCTACAGAAACCAATCAAGATGATGACCCAGATTATCTTCTACCAAAGACCGTTCTGACATCAACATCGTTTCCAACAGCGACTTGACCTGTAAGAGACAGACGACCACCAGCTACACTGGACGACTTTGTGACGTATCCAGCTTTATCTAACAGATCCGAGCTGTCAGATCCAGGGTCCTATGACGATGCGTTACTTGGACAGGACAATCAGTTGTAGGTTGGTGCCATGGAGCGTGAATTGAAGGCTGAAATGGACAACAGTATCTGGGAATTGGTCGAACTCCCTGCTTCAAAAGAACCCCTTGCATGCAAATGGGTCTTCAGAACGAAGAGGGATGCCAATGGTAAAATAATCGGTCATAAAGCGAGACTTGTCATGGAATTCGCCCAAAGGAGGGGTGTGGATTATGAAGAAACGTTCTCGCCAGTTGTCAGGTACAGTTCCATCAGAAACCTTATATCGCTGGCTGTAGAGTGCAATCTGGACATTGAACAGATGGACGCAGTATCCGCATTCCTTCAGGGAGATCTGGAGGAGGAAATTTACATGTCTCAGCCACCTGGTTTCAGCGATGGAGCTTCAAGAGTATGACGACTTCAAAAGAGCTTGTACGGACTCAAGCAAGCTAGCAGAATGTGGAATCAAAAATTGGTTGGAGTTTTGCAGGAATTTGGCTTGACACAGTCAAAATTTGAATCTTGCGTTTATTTCAAAATAACAGGAAAATGTTTGATAATAGTGGCTGCCTGGGTAGATGACCTGTTGATTTTTTCAAACAATAAAAAATTGTAAAATCAAGTCAAATTGCGACTTTCAAGATCATTTAAGATGACCGACCTTGGTGAGGCCAATTCATATGTAGGCCTTGAGCTAACCTGTGATCGACAATCAAAGAAAATTTGGCTTAGTCAACAAAATTATATTGAGCAGATTCTCAAATGGTTCAAGATGGATGAAGCAAATCCAGTATCAACTCCGATGTCCAACGGTGAGAAATTTTCTAAAACTCAGGAGCCGCTAAAAGAAATAGAAAGGGGAAAGATGAAAAAAATCTCTTATCAAGAAGCTATTGGCAGCCTATTCTTCGCAGCCCAAGTATCTAGAACAGATATAGCGTTTGCTGTTAGTAATCCGAACAGATTCAATAACAATCCAGGCGTGTTTCACTGCAGCAGCGGGTATTGAGATATCTCCGTGGAACCTCCTCATACAGGCTAAAAATTGATGGTTCAAATGTTGGACCCGTTCATGGATACTGTGATACCAGTGATCAGTGACAGGCTACGTGTTTATCAAGTGCGGTGCTCCGATATACTGGTGCACTAAACGACAGCCCACTGTAGCTCTCTCAACAACAGAGGCTGAATACATGTCAATTTCTTCTGCAGCACAGGACGCTTTATGGTTAAGTGGCCTCTCTGAAGAGATTGAGCAGACTTCCAAGAATCCTACTCAGATCTTCTGCGACAACCAGGGAGCAAGGAATCTGGTACTGAATGGTGCTTATCAGCCAATGACCAAGGATATTGACGTACGGCACCATTTTATGAGAGAAAAGGTGCATGCGAAGCTTCTGGCTTTCACATGCATTCCAATCAAGAACATGGTCGCCGACTAAGGCGCTTGATGTCGATATGTTCAGAGAATGCATCAAATGCCAAGGACACCACAAATAAGGAAGGTGTCGATAATTGATTTGTGTATCCATAGCAACCATCCGTTCAAGCCTTACGATTTATTGTGTGTAAAAAAAACTTCTATGTGATGTTATCCTCTCTCACGTTTTTTACTTAATGTTTAATATAGCTAAGTTTCAGAATACTATGTGTCTTGTGTCTGCTCCTAATATATCAAAAATATAAACTAACATTTAGGAGGTAATGGAATAATATACTAGAAAATCTACGTTGCGCTGTACTTTATAAATGAGTTGAACCTAGTTGTGAACGGTTTCAACAAAACAAATTGCGTAAAAAGAAATAGGAATTTTAGTAATTTATTCTTTATCTGTCATTTTAATTAAATGTAGTATTAGTCGGTTCAAACTCTAATCCTGACCGTCCTGTCACTGAGGTAGCCACTCACGAGGGAGTACAAGATGCTGGGGGTGTCGAACTCCTGCAGCCGCTGGAGTGGCCACCATACACTGTCAAAGACGGAGGATATGTCAAACAGTACAAGCATGACATATTTCTCCGCCTTCTCTTCCACATCCCTGCGCGCTCTCAGCAGCGCATCTATGGTTCCCTTGCCACGGGTCGAGCCGAACTGCCGTGGATGACTCGCTGCATCGAGGACCGGCCTTAGGCTGGT
Source organism: Arma custos (assembly GCA_037127475.1). Classification (NCBI taxonomy): domain Eukaryota; kingdom Metazoa; phylum Arthropoda; class Insecta; order Hemiptera; family Pentatomidae; genus Arma; species Arma custos. Next base: position 71,538,636 of record CM073764.1, read on the forward strand.
AACGATGAGACTCTCCAGGACTTTACTGACGACAGGGAGGAGGCATATTGGTCTGTACGCCTTAGTCGACTCCTTATCCTTGCCCCCTCCTTTGTAGAGCAGTCTCAAGTCCGCGATCTTCCACCTACTCGGAAACCGCCCCTGGTCCAGACACTCATTGAAGATACTAAGAAGGTCATCCTCAATGAGGAGGGCGCTGTTCTTCAAGATCGCGGCGTCTATTCCGTTGAACCCTGGAGCTCTGCCTATCCACGACAAGACGAAGGTACCATATATCCCATGGTGGACACAGTTCGGTATCTGGAGGGCACCCCGTTGTGCGTCTTACCATTTTATCATCTTCCGTATCCTGGGACGGATCATCCCTGGGGTATGTATAGTTTATGTACATCTCAGCCGTCTCCTCCAGGGTGGTTGCCTGGACATCTCCCACTCTGATAGCCGCCATCACGGTCAGCGGCTTCGCCTTGCCCAGTGCCACCCTGTACGGGATACCCCAGGAATTCTTCTCCGACTCCTTGACGATGAACTCGTCCCAGGATACCTTCTTCTGGTGACGCACGCCGTTTCGGTATGCCCTATACCTCGCTTTAGATTCCTCTCGGAGTGGGAGTCTCCTCTCCTCATCCCTGCACTCCTGGTACCTGCGCCTGGCCCTGTAGTACTCCCTGAGGAGCGTCAGAGCAGGCGTCCACCATGGGACCGGACGCGCTCTAGCTCTGCGGCGCTGGAGGGTCATATTGACCGCGTCTATGATGGCGCCCGTCAGCTCCGCCAATCTGCGGTCAATGGCTGACTCGCCTTCCATCGGCGCCATCTCTTCCCATTCTCTATCGACCAATATTGCCTCTAGTTCACTGGAGAAGGCTCCCCAGTTCACCGTTCGGGTCACGTAGCCTTTCTCTGCCGGCAAGGCACTACCTTCCTCCTCTACCACACTGAAGGCTATGACCCGGTGGTCGGAGCTCGTGTCAGACCGTAGGGCCCAGTCCGCAATGCGTCTCGCCATGGTGGCCGTGGTGAGTGTCACGTCGATCCAGCTCTGGCCCTCATTCATTACCAAGAGCTGACACCTCGCCACAGTTTCGTCCACCACTCTTCCTCTGGCCTCTGTGGGCACCGAACCCCAGGCCGTGATCCACGAATTAGTGTTGGAACAGACCACCACACTCCTGTAACGTTGTGCGATGGCCTCCACGGTGGGGACTCGTTCTCCTCTATCCTTTGCTTCGGCGGCATGTATGATGACACGAGGGCGAAGGATATCCTCTCCCATCTGACATAACATACCGCCTGATCCGCCGTGGTGAATTGCTTCAGTTCCATAACGTCGAGATTTGGATTCACTATCACAATAGCCGCTCTAAGCCTCCTCACTCCACTGCCCGTAGCGACTACCCTCTACGTGACACCGAATCCGGCGACCACATTCCCCTGACACCACGGCTCCTGAATAGCCATGTCAGCTTTCCTTGCGAGAGCTCTTAGCTCGTCCGTGACCACTCGTCTTCGGCCCATGTTGACCTGCAGAATCTGCAGCCTACGCATACCGTGTCCTCTTTACCTGCTTGATCATCAGCTCCAAGTACGACGGGCACTCCCTCCTGCCCGCGGAGTGGTTGGCTCCTTCCCCTCTCTGCCTTTGCCTTGCAATGTCTACACTGCGGTCTACAGCTACTTTGAAACTGGATACACATTGTTCGAGTCCTGGTAAAACATGTCTCCCTCCGCAACCCTAAACTAAACAATAGATAATTTTCCCAAATAGTACCTTGACAATCGTAAACACGCAGGTTTATAATAAATTAGCTAAGCATTAACAAAATGGCCATGGCTACCGCGGACATAGCACATTCGTCTGGTCATATCAGACTGGAGACACTATCCGAAGAGAACTTCAACTTTAACCTTATAAACAGTAGTGCTCAATGCAGCAATATTATCTCATTACTTCTAAGAGACATTAGATTTCGTCCCATGTACAGAATCAGCCGATGAATCGACATGGCCAGAAAAAACATTTATCGGCCTTAGATGAAAGTGAATCAACAGCTAGACATTTAGTTCCTTATTTGTGAATGCTTTTATTTGTTATGGCAAATTGTTGAGGATCGTATAAAAAAATAAAAATTTCGTAAAAAGAAATAGAAATTTTAGTAATTTATTCTTTATCTGTTATTTTAATTAAATGTAGTATTTGTCGGTTCAAACGAAATAGAAAATACAAACAAAAAGTAGTGATTTATGAAAACATGCTAATCAGCTGTAAGGATTATCAGTGTCCATCTTTGAGTAAATCAAGCTCTTCCTCGGTCTCTTTAAATCTGAAAATACTAACTAGTAGATCATTATAACCACCTACCTTGTCACCTATTCCTGAAGTTGTTCAATTAAAAAGTAGTGATTCAGTCAAGGGAAGGTAGAAGGTATGTAATTAAATAAAATACTTGACAAAGTGTTCCTTGCCCCAAAAAGTAAGTACATTAAGGCACACGGTCAATTTGGTGTGTTGACATCGAACTGACACACCGAACTGATCGTGTAAGCTAAATTGATGTGAGCTCACATCGAAAAAGTGGACTGATAGACTGATGAAAATTCATCATTTCGGCGTGACACACAGAACTGGCGACAGTCCGAAGTGAGCGTGTTTACCGTCGCGTCAGTTCAGTTGGTCGCATTAGTAATCTGAGCATGTGTACAGGTGTCGTTTGGATAGTCATCACCCTTTCAATCGTTTTTCCAGACCTCGTTTGTATCCCTTCGTTTTGTTTGTTTGTTATTACTAAGTGATAATATGGTTAGTTGGAGCAAAGATTTTGCTTTAGAATTTATAGTACTGTTCAGAGGGGAGAAATGTTTGTGGAAAATAACTTCGAAAAACTATCATAACAAACAAAAACGAGAGGAATCATATAAAATTCCTGATAAAAATGTTAAATAGATCGATCCCCTCGCAAACAAATCGGTAGTAACTAGGAAAATCAAGAGTTTAAGAAGTGCCTTTCGGAAGGAATTTGAAAAAAAGAAGGTTGGTGAGCGATATGGGTGCGGATGACGTTTACCATCCGAAATTGAACTGGCGCACCGAAGTGGGCGTGTGGATGGGAATGTTGCGTAGAGATAGAAGTGACAGAAATGAACATACCAAACTGACCGTGGGTAGCTGCCTTTAGTGGTTACTGCAACCGTGAGAAGCAGTTACAGGATTGAAGTAGTAACGCTTTGTATCAGCTGTAGACGTATTCGGTTTCAAAGAACTGAACTGCTCCTGTCAGTGTGACAGACAATTGCCATTGTTTGTTATTCTTGTGCGCAAACTTGTGTAAGAAAATATAATTGTTGTTTGTTTGTGATATGATTTGATTTATGTTCAGGTAATGTTTTTTATACTGTTCACATTTTTAAAAATATAATATTCTACGAACTTTGTCAAATCCAATTAATATGATGTCCTTAAATATTCAATTCTTTTGTTTTAAATGGTATAGTAAAAAAATAAAATGAATTAGTAATTTATAGATTGCAAATTTTAATTTTTTAATAAATAAATTATATTGTTAAATCTTCATTCCTATTGTTCAACAATAAGTTGTTAATAATATTATATAAATTAGGATATCTTGCAATTTTTAGGGTATACTCTTATGTAAATGCTATTGCTACTATGTAGTATCATTGCTTATTGTTTTCAATTATTCTTACTCCTGTCTAAAACAGATTACAGAGTTTGTGATTATGGCATTTTAAGAAAAACAATTTACATTTATTCCTTTGTTTTTTTTCATAAATCTTTTTAAACTAATTGATCCTATTGGAATATTTTGCACCGACCATTGGTTACTTCAAATTATAATACATAGTTTTGCGAGCCTTAATCATTTATTTGAAGTAATATTTTTACACTTTTACAGAGCTAAAAAAGGGTCTGTAGAATTGTATGTGTAATAGTGATTGGATCTAATTCACAATTTTAAATTATTGAATTTACACCATTTATAAAATATAATATTTGAATTTTTATTTTATGAGATTATTTCTTTAAAGTTTAATTTTTGTCCTTTTTAAATATTTATGTTTTAGTGTTATATTGATAGATATTACTGCTGATATATATTACTGCAGTTTGTAAAACCGTCTTGTGTCAAATAGAGTAATTTGTATTTTTCTCCTTGCAACATTTATATTTGTATTTGTAATTATTGTTTGCAATATTTATATTTGTAGATAATGCAAACAACCTCCAATCTGTAAATATATCATTTTTCAGGTACAAAATTTCTACAATTTTTTAAATATTTTTTAATATATGACATGAAAATTCAAATAAAAATGAATGGACAAAATGGACTTCAGTTTGCAGTTATTTCAACACGCACAGTTGAACCTACCGATCAAAAGAAATATGTGGTGAGTTTTATTGTTTTAATAGTTTTATTGAAGTTACAACTATAAATTTATATTCGAGGATGTCTGAGAAAGAAAGTGAAAATTATCGTATATTTTAATGACTTACAGGAATGAAACTAATTCTTAACCATCATGATTTATTGTCTTAACTTAAAATTGGAAGTGAGTTTAAGACCTCAAATGCACTTCAATATTTAAAAAATTCTACTTAAAGTTATGCATTGAAGATTGTACTATGACATATTTTCTAAAAACCTTTAAGAATGTGGTTGCTTATATATTTTTTCCATCCAGCACTATTTATATAATTATTATTGTAACAAAATTTGAATTTTATTTTAGGCCTATAAAGTTGTGATTCGCAAATTAAGTGATACAGAAGATACTAGCCCTGCATTTCTAGAAAGGCGCTACAACGAATTTCTTACTTTGTACAATGGATTAAGAAAAGAATTTCCTAATCACTTTTTGGAATTACAGTTTCCCAGGAAAGCTATAATTGGTAACTTTAATCCTGACATGATTGCCTCAAGGAGTGCTGGATTTGAAGCATTTTTAAGATTGATTGGGTCTGAGAGTCAGTTAAGGCATTCACCTTTGGTGATTTCTTTTTTACAGAACAAAGAGCTCAGTGAAGTCATCAAACTAATCAAGCGAGAAGAGTACGAACAGGTATGTATCTGTTTTTCCTATTTATATAAGTTTTACTGATTTTGTTAATTTGATTAAACAAATTGGTATGGGTATATATACAAATATCTACAAAAAGGCCTCTATATAATGAAATTGAAAGCTTTAAAGCAAAAAAAACATTGATATAGGGAAACTGCATTCTTCTGCCAGTTTAAAATTATAAGGTAATTACTATCATCAGTCTCAAAACAAGAAAATACAATACATTTTTTGAATAATATTAGTTGAATTTATATATATATATATATATATATATATATATATATATATATATATATATATATATATATATATTTTGTTTTTCCCCTAAGCGAAGGACGTTTATTGTTCTGCATGTTCCGTACATTTATAGTGCATTACATACAATTGTACTTACATGTTGTTTACATTTTTTTTTTTATACAAAACTAAAGGCTAAATTGAAAATACATCATTAAAAAACAAAACTTAAACATAAAAATCATAGTAAATATTAAGCCATTTGAACAAGTAAAAAAAAAGAAATAGGAAAAAAACACAAAATTACAACAAAGTAATTGAAAACAAAACTAAAATTCTTGTTCACCTATAATATTGATTTCGTGTAGTGATGATTAATCACACTGCTCTAGCAAACACCTTGAATTGCCGAAAATACTTCCAGTATAAGTCCTTCACACTGATTGGCCAGCTGTCCTTCTGCGTCACATGTTTGATAAGTGTAGTCCTTGGTCCGTCGGTTAGTCTGCATTCATATATTAAGTGTAAGTAAGTTTGTTCGATGGCAAAGTCACAAGGGCATGTCTTATTGTCTGTAAGTTTAAATTTATACAAGTAGGATTTTGTGGGTCCATGTCCTGTCAGCATTTGGGTGAGGTAGAAGTCAGTTGTTACTTTGTTATTCCTAAAATATTCATGTAAGTCATTTATGTATTGTTTAAGATGTTGTCCTTTAGTTGTCGTATCCCATGTCCACTGATCCATATTTGTAACTGTTTGTCTGTGTTTCAAGTAAGTCTTAGTCAATTTACTGTAGAGTATTGAAAGTGAGCCTAGTATTGAAAGTCTTTGGCAGCTGACTTAGCAGCCTTGTCAGCTAATTCGTTACCGACGTTGCCAGAGTGCCCTCTCACCCACCTGAAGTTGATGTTGTATCCTGCTTTTTGTAAGTGGAGTAAAGTAAGTCTGGTTTCTTCAATCAGCGGTTCATGAATTTTGCGATTAATGAGTTTGTATAACGTACTTTGGCTGTCAGTTAGTATGCAAATAGATGTCCTGCGGAAATTAAATGTCTTTATATATTCTAGTCTTTTAAGTATAGCGTATTGTTCAGCTTGATTGTTTGTACAATTAGGTCCAAGTCTGTATTTCTTTACATCAGTCAGTACACCGTCTTCAAACAATACCGCTGCACATCCCACATTTCCACAATCTTTGCTACCGTCTGTATAAATTTCTGCTTCAGCATAATCTTCTTTTGTAAGTTGTTTGATTTCTGGATATATATATACAAGAGAATGAGCATCTTCATTCTTGATCCAGCCTTGAAGAAACTTGGCAGTATGTCTGGGGAAACGTTGGCGAAGAAAAATTTAACAACACGGTCTAAACCAGAAACCACTGAAGTTTTGTGTATATATTTATTCAATTTTATTAAAGCAAGTGGACAAATTTGATTGTGCCTTTATAAAGTAATAATTTATTAAACAAGAGTTATTTACTTATTAAAATAAAATGTGAAAGGTAAAAATTTTAGGAAGATAGGTTTAATCTTATTTAAATATTAAACAAAATTTCTGAGTTTTCTTTAAAAAATCACTGAAATTCTGTATTTTTTTATTATTATTATGGAGGTGTTTTAAAATCAAGAAGTATTATGTGAATTATTTAGAAGAATATTTTCCAAAATTTAAGCTGGAAGGCATATTACAGCATGCATATTTGTGTATCATGCATTTATTAAACATTTTTCTTCTCGAGGTAATTATTGAATATTTTGTATCTTATTCTATGAAGTATAATTTAAATCATACATAAATACATCCTACTACCTGATATTTTTTTTTCTCTTTATATCTTTTGATCTGATTCTTACCAGATAGTTTTCCAGCTCCTATAAATAAAGAATTCATATATACAGTTAGTATGTACATTATAGGTTTTGTCTATATTCAATAAGCAAAATTTCTAATTTAGATATAAGATCTTAGATCAGATATACTTTCTAATATCATATGGTTAAATTTTTTCAGGCAAGACCATTAGTGGAAAATGGTTTTCGGTTAATGAACAAAATGCAGACAGACAGAGCTCCCTCAGTACTTCGTTGGCTATGCTTGTTTGTTTGCATTTGTTGGTTTAGTGGAGACAAAAGAGCTCAATCTCTTGCTGGGCTCGCAATACGAAGGTACCAAGCAGTAAGTGACATTGACCTCCTTAGGTATTATATACCACTACTCCATCTGGCAAAAAATATTTGTCACGCTTCAGCTCCAGAGACAAAAATAATTGCAGATCAGCTTGCTAAGCTTAAAGCTGGTGGTATGCCTATTGATAATAATAGAGAACTATTAGCTTTACTTGTAGAAGATTTATCTCAATTAATCATCTCTTAAGATCATATTATAGCTTTAAAAAATTGAGTATATCACAAAAATATTTTACAATACACTATTTATGTTAATGGAATTTTGTATAGTTTATTAGACTTTGATTAAATTGAATTGAAAAAGATGATAGAAAGAAGAAGCGTCTTTTTCATTAAGACTGATTAATGCCTGCAAGGAGTGTGATCAATTATGAATATGAAAATGAGAAATTTATAGCTTTTAGAAACAAAAATTATGAAATATTCTAACTTTTTGTACAGTATGAATTACAAAGATCATCTTATTAAAAATACTTTAATAGTTAGTTATTACTTTATTAGTTAGTTGTTTAATATTGGGATTTTAGTCATTAATATGAAATAATTAATTATTTTATTTTATTTGCTATTAATTTATTCACTTTATTAGGCATGTATTTTTGGTATTGTTCTACTTATTTTTATCTCAATTACTTATTATTAGATTGAAGAACAATTTTATTAGTTAGTCTGAAATTTATTACTATACTCCGCAATTTGTCCACTATTCATCTATCTATAGGTATTCTTAGTTACCTTAGACAATTATCCTACCTTAATATGTCTATCAGTCATAATACTTAGGAGAGCGGAGTGACTCAGTGGTAGAGTTGTGATGCCGGAAATCCTGGTTCAAATCCCACTGTGGGCAAAACTTTTATTTAGTCTGTTTGCAGCCGGATATAGATCATATAGGATCTAAGACTCTCCTGGGGCTCACCCAGCCTCTATAAAATATTATAAAAATAGGGTGTCCAAAATAATGGGGAAAAAATCTGGCCTTTGAGAGTGACCTAGGACAAGTCACCTCCTTGCAGAACCATTGTCCATGTAACAGTACAGTCTCTACTACGTACTGAACCCCAGTATGGGTGTACATGGGTTGTAGTGGTACAGGTTTTTTTTTGTCATAATACTTAATATTTTAATTATTATTGAACATTATTTGTTATAACTACTTTCATTTATCTCGCCATATTTAATTGTTTTTTTCCTTTCGTATATAAACTTAAATGCCAAAGGATTTAGCTTTGATAAGGTAGTATCCCTTAGTGTCATCTTATCTGGCTTAATCTGTCATAACCTTACTGCGTTTTTTTAAAAAGAATAAGCAATTATTAAAACTTATTCCATTATGAGCTTAACAGTAAAAAGTCTTAATATACCTAAATAGAACTAATACTATCTAATGATTTTTATGATCACAGGGAATAAGTCTGCTAAGTCCATCTAAAAAATTGTGTACTGATTATTACATTAAAAAAAAATAGTCAAATGATGGAATTAACAAAGGAAATTATTGAAGACTGGCAGTGTTAAACTATTTATCAATTATCTTTTGTTTGTGAAATATTGGTATGCAGTAGAATTGTTACTAGTTTACATTATAACAATTTAAAGAAAGGATCTATTGATCACAAGGATCAAATATTGTGATTGAGCAAGTAATTCCAAAGAAATTAGTTAACAATTTCAGTACGGAAAACATGAATGGTCATGTCATTTTAGGTATGCTTTCACATCTGACAGTAAGGTCATAATCTAGTTTAAAATTTTGGTAATTATTAACTTGAGGTTGTTGATGAGATGTTCATTCAGGTTTAAGACAAAGCAATTTTCTTTCACCAGATTTTATTTTATAAACGATGATGGCTTAGGCTACTTACTGAAATTTGATGTGCTGTGCTTAAAATAACTAAAAGAGAATAAAATGAAGACAAGGTCAATGACAGGGGATGCTTGTTATTTTTCAGTCTGAACTAATTTTGTGTTTAAAATGTTCAATTTTTTATTTTATAATGGATAAAATTGGTACATTATTCAATGTTTATGAGTGGACATTGATATCCCTATTGTTCTCTATGTGTTGATATAGAGAGGATTGTATGCCAAGGATGATCTTACTTTGTTCCAATTGGAGTTTTTAATTAGTTTTGATTCAGCATCTAATCTTCATTATCATACAATTATGATATTTTATATCATCATAATACATACTTACAATTATTTTATATATGAACGATATTGTCTCCAACAATCTCAATGATCTGTTGCCAGAAATTTAGTTTCCAATCGCCCAATGATTGGCCTTCTTTATATTTCAATTATGTCTAGTATGTCTTCATGAATCTCATGCTGCAGAGCATACTTTGTTAATCTCAAACATTCATAAAATTATTATTATTAAATTTTTAAAAACCACTGTTAAAATCTAACAAACTATCTCTGTGTCAACATGGTCTGCAGTAGTCATGAAGTTCTTTATATGCCTGGTTAAATGAAAATATTATATTAAATTTCTCTTTAACATACCGGAATACTTGAAAAATGATTCATCTATCAATCCAAATCTGCAGTAGTTTGGATACCTAAATTGAAGCCTATTAAGAAAGTCCTGGCTTTAACAAATCCATCAATCTACTAATATGAACTATTATTAGTTTATTAAATTGTTAAATAATTAGTCAACAACGGGGGATAGACAAGGCAGTCACTGACAAAATTAAATGGAATTGTGTAGTTTTCTAGTCGGTAATTAGGAAGTATAAATTTATTTAACATATATTTTAGTAATTGCAATATCCTATTCTCTTCAATTTATTAAACATTTCATTTTTCTATTACCAACAGTTTTTAGTTCTCCTAGTTTTATTTTATACTTACAAAAAGTATTTTCAATGGGTTGTTATTCAATTTATTTCATTTCAATACGTTTCGTTTGTTATTAGAGACGTGATCATCCTTTACCAATGTGATCTCCAAATTTATGTGATTTAGTCTTTTATTATTGTACCTTTATTACTTGTTGATGATTTCTAGAAAGTCTCTTTTGTATAAGTTTTGGTTTTTTTTTTGTTTTAAGGTGGTAATATTTACTTCTGTGTTGAAAGTTAAGAACAATCGTTATTTATTTACAATTATTCTTATAGAAACTACTTAATTTAAACTGCTATTATATCTCAATTAGAATTGTATGGACCATGTTAGTGGACCACTTGAAAGCTTACAAATTTACTAATATTTCCTACTTTTTATAGCAGTATTTTCAATTATTTATTATTTTTATAATAATGTCAAAATAGTTGTCTTTAATTTATTTTTAAGATTTTATTAAAAACAAAGTTTTATTTATTGATTTGAGTTAGTTATAGTTTTATAAATATATTATAATCATATAATATAATCAATGTAATTATATAATGTTATTGTAATTAATTATAATTATGATCATTATTATTAGTTATGACATATTAGTGCGTTGTACTTTCTTGTTTTTTAAAAACTAACACAGCTTTTCAGAAGTAAATTTTAAGGGCCCCTTTGTTGCTTCATCTTAGTTGTAATTTCAAATGATTGAATGATTACTAAATATTAAAAAACAAGTTAATTTACACTCCATCATATACAAAAACAGTAAGGCAACTATTGTTATTTCCATTTTTTATTTTTCTCCCTGATTTACGAATGGATCTGACAATTAGTCAGACATTTCCAAAATTTATTATAAAATAATGATTCTTAATATTTTTGAAAAAAACAAAACAATCTTACTCTTTAGTAAAAAGGGATGTTACTAGCTGTGCTAGTTATATATTACTGTATATGTTACAACATGTATTTCATTGACCCCTACACACCACTACCTATATAAGAATTTCTACTGCTTAATATATCAAGATAATTATAGGTATCAAAGCTAAAATTCTTTTAATTACTTCCATTAAAGGTGTCAGGTGTCATTATTAATTTAAAAAAAAAACATACATATAACTTATTGAAATTGCCAATATCTATTTATTTTTTCCAAAAAAAAAAGTCTACTTACACAAGTTTATAAAAAAAAAACTTGTATTAATTATTTATTAATGATAATGTGATAATCCATAAAATTCCCGTGTGAATTTGCTGTGTCTGTTTTTAAATATTCCTTCAGTTCTGATTTATTATAATACCCTATTTCTTAATTTAATCCAGAATATTGATTTTTCCGGTACTGTCCACCTTAGTGCCTATTAATAGGTATACTCTCCTCATACATGGAGCGCCGAACGCCAATGAATTATTGCCACTTTTTCCTTGAAGCAGTAGTCAACTAACCAAAGATTTCTGCCAGTCACTAGGGTGGGCAATGTTAATATAATATAGAGTGTCTGGGCCCATAACCCATGTTAATATAGGGTTTTTAGCTAATAAAACAGACAGATCGAAAGGATAAAAGTGTATTCAATAGACACAACATAACACCTGGTCTCAGCACCAACAGACAGTTTTTCCAGGCAGTGCATACATGATCATCAAAATAAATTTACCATCTCAACACACCCCCTTAAATTTATAATTACACATTAGATGCACTACATTACAAGACCCGAATTTTTTACACAAGTCACATGCTTATCTTTACTTAATGGTTTAGTTAACATATCGGCCCACATAAAATCAGTTGAAACATGTTTGATAGAAACAATTCCATCTTCGACATGTTTTCTTAGAAAATGATATCTAATATCTATGTGTTTTGATTTAGGATTAGTAACAGAGTTCTTTGCAAGTTGTATAGCACTCTTATTATCACAATGAACACTAAAACACTTATTGGCACTTTCAGGGGCAATTTCTGACATTAATTGTCTAAGCCATAACAGCTCCTGCACTGTAAATGAAAGAGCCATATACTCAGCTTCACAAGTAGATAAAGCAATGGTTTTTTGTCTTTTGCTAAACCAAGAGATCAAGCTACCTGACATTTTAAATGAACAACCAGTCACAGAGTATCTATCATTCAATTTGTTCCCCCAATCAGCATCACAATAAGCTGTCAATTGATCATTACTCTTTGAAGAAAACTCTAATTTGTAATTAATAGTACCTTTTAAATATCTAAAAATGCGCTTTACAGCTTGCCAATGACTTTTATTGTGACGCTGATTGAACCTACTGAGAAGATTAGTTGCAAAGGATATATCTGGTCTAGTCACTTGAGACAAGTAAAGGCGGCTACCAATCGCTTCTTGATAAGGGACAACCACCTCTTCACCATCGTCATCTGCAGGTTCCAGATTCAGTCCAGGATCAAGAGGAGTGGACACTGGGTTGGCTTCACTCATTCCAAATTTCTTGATTATTTTGTTACAATATTCTTCTTGTGACGCCCAAATTTTTCCATGTTTCCTATCTCGGGTAATGTTACATTGATTCACTGGGCCAAGATCCTTCATATCAAAAATTTTTGCAAGGGATTCCTTTATGTTCTGAATTAATTTTGAGTCCTTTCCAAAAAACAAAAGATCATCCACATAAATAGCAATGATGACAAAACTCCCATCACTTCCGGAGTAATAAATGCAAGGGTCTGCTTGTGATCTCTTGAAACCAAGTTCGCTTAGCGCTTCATTAAGTTTCCTGTTCCAGTTTCTCCCGGCTTGCTTCAGACCATATACAGCTTTCTTGAGTCTCCAAACCTTGTCTTTTGTTTTTGAGGTGAAAGTGTATTCCTCCGGTGGAGTCACATATATTGTGTCATCTAAATCACCATATAAATAAGCTGTGGTGACATCCATATGTTCAATTTCAAAATCTTTCTGAGCTGCCATTGCTAATAGATATCTGATGGATGAGTGTTTCACGACGGGTGAGTATGTTTCAAAGAAGTTGACACCTTCAATCTGACTACATCCCTTCACCACCAGCCTCGCTTTGAATGTTGGCGGGTTTGTATACTTTCCAGGCTTGATCCTTAGAACCCACTTTGTTTTTAAAGGTTTCACCCCCTTAGGTAGATCAGCCTCTTCAAAACTTTGATTTTTTATCAGAGATGCAAATTCTGACTTAATGGCTCCTTGCCACTGTTCCGCATCAGAGCCACTTAACGCTTCTTCTACACTAATGGAGTCAGATGATTCAAATTCTTCTGTGTAATATGTGACATGGTCCTGCCAAATTCTAGGTTTTGGTGGACGGGTGGAACGACGAGGGGCATCTGGTACTTTTTCAATCCCTGTGTTGTCAAATCCGTGAAAAGGTTCATCTTCACTTGGGACTTCTTGTTGAGGGTCTTCACCATCTTTATGCACTTCATCCTGAAGTTCTGATTCTTCAGAGGTTTCCACTTTAGTGTCATCAATGATAGCTTCAGTAGTAGTTGGTTTTTCCGTAGTAGTCGCTTTTTCATTCGCTCCGTCACCTTCTTCTAGAAATATAACATCTCTACTTAAGGTGACTATGTTAGTATTTAGGTCAAGAAAACGATATCCTTTGGTAGCGTCACAATAGCCCATAAACACGAGTTTTTCTGACTTTGAATCCCACTTTTTTCTTCGTTGTTTTGGGACGTGTACCATATGGCATTACATCCTTCAGGGTCGATGATGGAGATCTGTTCAGGAGATAGGCAGCCATGGATACGGCCTCCGCCCAATACACTTTTGAAAGATCTGCGTCCAACAACATTGTCCTGGCTTTTTCAACAATAGTCCTGTTGGCCCTTTCAGCAACTCCGTTTTGTTGAGGGGTATACTTTACAGTCAACTGGTGAATTATTCCCTCTGATTTTAGATAATCCTGTAGAGAATTACTGATGTACTCTCCTCCATTATCTGAACGAACCTTTTTAACCTTTTTTCCCATTTGCTTCTCGACCATGGCCTTGAACTGTTTAAACACTGTGAAAATCTCACTCTTGTTCTTAAGAAAATAGACAAACATCATCCGGGAATAATCATCAATAAAAGTTAAGAAATACTTCCTGCCACCGGCCGATACCTGCTCCATTGGGCCACACAGATCGGTGTGAATTAGCTCTAAGATATTTTCTGAGCATATCCTACTTCTTTTAAATGGAAGACGGCATTGTTTTCCCATGATGCAAATTTCGCAAGGATCCTTAACCACTACACTGCTTTTCAAACCGAAGGATGAGTCCTTGAGTTTGGTCATAGCCTTACGGTTCATATGGCCCAATCTCCTGTGCCATAGAAAATCTTTACTTCGAGCTGTATAAAAACATCTGTTAGACTGTAAAGTTCTCATGCAATAGACTCCATTTTTCAAAAAAGCTGATGCCACCAACTCACCCGTCCCATCATGAATGTAACCTCCTGACCTATCGAAGGTGATTGAATAACGTTCTTGAGCGATTTTGCTCACAGAAAGTAGGTTGACTGCGGAGTCCTTCATAAAGAACACATCACTAGCTTCTGCTTCTACCGTTTTGTCACCGGTGTGCAGTTTTAAGTCCACACTACCACTGATGTCAGCACTAAGATTAGACCCATCTGCTGCCAATACTGAGAATGTGCATGGTTTAGAGTCCTTGAGTTTCGTTTTATCGTTTGTAATATGTGCAGAAGCACAAGAATCAAGATACCAAAATTCTTTTGCGGGACTTGCCGCCAAAAGGGCCCTTTTTACAGGATCAGTACTTACAGGTCTTGTCTCTTTTAGATCATGATTCCGATTTAAACGGCAGTCTTTTGCGAAATGCCCCGCTTGATTGCACTTAAAACACTTGAAGGTTTTCTGCTGAAGCTTATTGTTCCCAACACTTGCCAGAACAGAGCCATCTGATTCTTCATAGTCGGAATTCCTGACGTCTTGCATTAACTTTACTTTCACGAAATCACCGGTTATCGGGGTTCCGGAACTCTCAAGGGCCATTATCATAGGCCTGTAATAGTCTGGGAGGCCTGCTAGTAAAAGGGTACCAATCCATTCGTCACTCACAGCAAATTTGATCTCATTGAGCTTGTGGGCAGTTGACATAATCCTGTCGCAGTAATCTTCAATGTTTCAGCAGGTTTCAAGTCTTGTTGTGACAAGGGATCTTAATAAACCTACCCTTCTACTTAGGCCTGAGTCTTCGAAGGCAGTCTCCAGGGCTTTCCAGGCTTCCGAAGCAGTCTTGGTATCTCGAATATGAGAGTAGTTGGTTTTATCGACAAATAGAATGATCCTGGAATGAGCTTTTCGGTCCTTCTTCTTCCAATCATCATCCTCTTTCAGCTCCTGTGTCTCGACTACTTCCCATAAGTCATCGTGCACTAGGTACGCCTTCATTGCGAATTTCCATGAGGAATAGTTCTCTCGTCCAATTAGTTTCTCAACAATGGGTATTCCTGAGCCCGATGCACTCATTTTTAGGTTTGAGTGGAATATAACACAGAAATCACGAAACCGGCACGGTGTGGTAGGTTATGTTTATACACTCCACCAACCGTCACTTATTTAACGAACTAAAAAAAAAAACCCGACCAAACTTTTATCCATATAGAGTGTCTGGGCCCATAACCCATGTTAATATAGGGTTTTTAGCTAATAAAACAGACAGATTGAAAGGATAAAAGTGTATTCAATAGACACAACATAACACCTGGTCTCAGCACCAACAGACAGTTTTTCCAGGCAGTGCATACATGATCATCAAAATAAATTTACCATCTCAACAGGCAATAGTGGTGAAGTTCTATCATAAGAACCACTCTCTAAAATATTTTAGTTTCAACTGACAGTGTTTCTAGTAGTTTTGTAATTTTTAAAGTATTATTGTGATCTCTGTTTGAATCTGGATTCTATACTTAAATATAAATCTGTTTTATGTGTATGTGCTTTATCCAAATAATTAGCTTAAATCAATATTTTTACCTCATTAGTTAATATTGACCAAGCACAAAATTTATTGCAACTTAACCAAGTTAAGTATAACTTTTGGTTCTCAGTTTCATTGTTCCCAATAGTTAATTAATAAAGTTATCTACATTTTTTATTTTTTGATACCAATTATAATAAATTAATGCAGATTTATTATCAAAATTCTAGCCTAAACTATTTTTTAAGCCTACAAACTAACATAATTCTCATCACATCTTCATTTTATCATTATTTATTGAAATTACTATCTATTTTGGAAATACCAATTTACTTCGTTATATTATTTGTATTGTATGAACCATGTTGGCTCAAGTGGAATTTTTTTTTCCTATGATTACATCATTTTATCTGCTGCATTGGAATTGCTAGACATATTTATTGAAAATTAAATGTTTACTTATTTGTCATTACAACTTTTATATAATATGTTTTGTGCACTGGTTAATCATATCATAGCAAGATTTTATTTATTACTGATTCACAATTAATATTTTTAATAATTATTTAATTTAGCATTGGGCGAACCATGAAATTTTTATATTAGTTTATACTTTTGGGCACCTACTATCTGTTTAGAAGTTGTCTACAATTATTTTGTTGAAACATTAAGTATATTTTATTTATTATTATCAGTTATCCTATTTAACATTGCATTTAATTTTTCTAGTCTGTTATGTTAAAGTTCTCTATAATGTTATACATGTGATAAAATATGTAGTCAAATTATATGCGGGGGATATTGCATTTTTCTAGCATATTTTAATCAATGAAGGTAAAAATAAATCAAGCATTCATCACATTTTAATGCTGTTAGGATTTGTGTTTAATAACAGTTAATCATATATGCAATGTTTCCTGCTTGTTAAATAATTAATTTGAAATGTTAAATTTATTCATAAATTTTTTATTTTTAGATAAATATTTTCTTGTTACAATATTTTTATAAATAAACTATTTATTCAGTATTCAATTTTACTATACAAATTTATACAAATACCTCTATAATGATCATAGTAGTTAATAAAATTAGTGTTGATATAAATAAACAAATGAGTAAGCACTATTTTCTTTATAAAAACTAGTCTATCAGCAAACCAACCCCATTACTCAAATTTTATAATTGTTCAAATAACTCGAATTCCCATAGTTGTGTAATATTTATTGTTTCTTTCTCAAAACTCGTTTTTGTTTAATCAAGTTCAATTTTAATTTTTTTACTTTATAATCCTGTTCATTTTTTGGAGTTTACTCCTTAAGAAACAATTTTCATATTTAGCCAACAGTATGAAAATTTTATGAGGAGTAAAATTGATTTTTAACCAAAAGTAGTGCGTTACATTCCTTTCTTGATAAGATTGTATTAATCATTTTACATAAAATATAGAAATTAAAAGTTAAATTCCGGGACTAATCAGGAAGAGATACCTGTGATATCTATGGTAACAGTGTATTCTATTGCTTAATTCTCAAAGTGTTGAAATGTGATAATGTTGTGTATAGGAGCCTTATTAAAGACATCTACCAGGTCTGCAAGTTTAAAATGTCGTTTATTTCTTAAAATATAATTTAATTTACAAAAAAAAGTATAATATATTTTATTCAAAGTACTGGCCCTCGCTTTCTACACATTTTGTCCATCTCTCGGGCAATTTATGGATACCATTCCAAAAGAATGCTTCATCTTTATTTGAAATCCATTCATCGAGCCATTTTCTTACATCCTCCAAATTGTTAAAGTGTTGCTCAACCAATGAGTGTCCCATCGATGAGAATAGGTGATAATCAGAAGGCGCCAGGTCAGGTGAATACGGCGGGTGGGGTAGGAGTTCCCAACCAAGCGAAGAAATCGTTTCCTTAGTCAATCTGGCTGAATGTGCAGGAGCGTTATCATGCTGAAGAATGACTTTGGCGTGCCTGTGAGCCCATTCTGGGCGTTTTTCGATCAATGCGTGACTCAAATTGATCATTTGTTGTCGGTAGCGGTCGGTATTGACTGTTTCGCCGGGTTTGAGAAGCTCGTAGTAGACTACTCCCTTCTGATCCCACCACACACACAGCATTGTCTTCTTCCCAAAACGATCCGGTCTTGCACTCGATGTGGATGGTTGTCCAGGCGTTACCCATGATTTTATTCGTTTGGGATTCTAAAAATAAATCCATTTTTCATCGCCAGTTACAACTCGATGCAAAAAACCCTTTCTTTCGTGGCGTAAAAGCAGCATTTCGCACACAATTTTTCGTTTTTCCATCTGTCGTTCGTCCAATTCATGTGGAACCCATTTTCCAACCTTTTGAATTTTTCCCATAGCTCTCAGGCGATCGGAAATGGCTTGTCTAGTGACATTCAACTGTTCTGCCATCATTTGTTGGGTTTGGGTATTGTCTTCGTCTAATAAAGATTGCAATTCGACGTCCTCAAACTTTTTTGGTCGATTTTCTCGTTTTTTATCAGTAACATCAAAATCACCACGTTTGAAACTTTGAAACCAACGTTCACATGTCTTGACGGTTGAAGCAAGATCGCCATAAGTCTCAACAAGAATTCGATGACATTCAGATGCCTTTTTCTTTTGATTGAATAAGAAAATCATGACATGCCGCAAATGCTCTTTATTTGGCTTAAAATTAGACATTTTTAACACCAAAGAAAGGTATGATACGTCCACGTAAACGACTTAAAAACAACTGACTTTTGTAAACAAATGACTAACAAACAAAATAGCGTTTAGAGATAAGCAAATCCTTCAATAGGCTAAGAGCGCATTCTATTGGAATTAAAACGACATTTTAAACTTGCAGACCTGGTATCCATACAGACACTATTACTACTCTTATTTTGATTCTGCCTTAATCTGTTGCTGTCCATTCATATCACTTGGATACAACCTCAACAGATGACAGGGCAGTATTGATCTGATAAGAGTAGGAAATTGAATAGCTATCTAGCAAGGCTGTACAGTGTCTATTTAATTGTGCAGAGCTACTAGGACAGGGGATTAAATACACCTCTACCGGACTCTGAAGATGAAGATCTGAAAAAGTCAAGACAGGGAAGAAATCGGCCAAGAGGAAGACAAGGAAAGTAAAAGAAGTGCCACAGGTAGTGACATCGAACAGCTTTACCGCTCTAGCTAATTTACCACCAACTGAGGAACCTACGGGAAGAAAAAATGGAATTATCCCGTATAGTGATAACTGTTCCACAAGGTATCACTATAAAAGATATACAAGACAAAGTACGCCACGTCAATAGATGTATATTCACGGTTGTGAAATACATCCCAAAAAAGGATATCTTACCGCCCCAGTGCTATAAATTTCAGCATTTTGAGCACAAAAAAACTACTGCAACTAAAGCATAAAATGTGTAAGATACAGCGCCTCACATAAAATTTCTGAATGTCCGCGACTAGGCGAACCAAAGTGCTCGAATTGCGAGGAAACGCACGTCGCTTCTTATGGAAAATGCCTCCATAGGAAAAAATTAGAAGGAATAGTGACTAAAAGGAAGGAAGATAAGAGATCTAAGCAGATCAGTACTAATCATATACCCAAACTAATGACTAACAGCATGACAGTTCGCCCCGGCGTAGAATACGCATCTTTTCTACAAGGTTCCAAAATGACAATCGAATCACAACCATCAACCAGTCAAACTATGCTCCACCACCATCAGAGCCTCCACAAACTTTCGCCTATATACCTCAACCACCGCAGAGGGACCAATCAAATCTCATGATAGCTCTTGTCAATCAGATGGCTCAGCTCATGGCAAAATTTACTCCCATGATGTGAGAACTTACAGTCACAATTCAAAGATTAACAGGACAAACTTTAGCCAAATAAATAAATTTACAATATTAAATCTTAACTTTTAAATTACTTACAGGTAATGATATACAAATGTTTGATAATCTAACCATACTTATTGGAAAGTTATATAAATATGAATTATTATAATGCAATTGGGAAAAACCACAATGCAAAGTCTAATGTTTCAAATTTCTCCAGTAATACACTTACTTACCGGTCGACGTTTCGCCTATTCAGGCATTATCAAGACACAAAAATCAAAAAAAGGTTATGTGAATCACATCTCGAAGAAAAAGGTGCAAATTATCCCAACGATCAACAGCCCAAATATGAGACAGCACCCCACCACCAAGACGTTCAACATACAACTGACTCTGTCAGTTAGCAGTTGCCCTTCCTCGCAGCCGCTCGGTATATTTGCCCTGAACGTACCTACCTACAATGTAGGTCGAAACATCGCCACATAATAAATAAGTATGCACTTATTATGGTGTTTTAATTGACTGCACCCCCAACTATCTCTATCCTTACGTTTTATATATATATATTAGGTCAGTTGACAGTGTTAGTGTTGCTGAGTCACCGCACCCACTATTTGCCCTGAAGATGGCCTACAATGTAGGCCGAAACCTTGGCACGATTAATAAAAAATAAGTTTTGCTTATTTTTGTGTTACCATTAACTGTATCCTCTGACCATTTCAATCCATCATTGAATTATCCAGTCAACTATTCTTGTATATACAAATCTGTATTTATGATTTTTATTTAAATAGTTTTTTAAATAATTTACAAATAAAAAAAAGAATACGAGATGATAAGTATCAACAGAGAACAATTAATTGAAAAGAACACATTTAAAAGCCATTAGAAACGGAAAGGGTTAGCTGACACACACACTTTTTTTTTGTCCACAATTGTAAACTGAGCTTTTTTTGTAACTGTAATTTTTATACAGCGCCTTTTTTCTTTTAAAGGCACTTTTTTGTCTGTTATGTTATATATTATATAAGGAAAGAATATATAAACATACCAATGTTTATATATTCTTTCCTTTCCTATAATTCGTTCGATACTTAAAACCTTATTAAGGTACAATTTCTAGATTGGGGGTTTGTTATACACAACTGATAGATCAATACAGTAACATAAATTTATTACACATCAGAAACTTTTTTATATATAATTAAAACAAATGTGTACCTTACCTCATGTACCTTTAGATTAACTGGTTTATCAAGTCAAGTTAAAAAAAACAAAACAAGAAAAAGTATTCCCTTAAAATTGTTTAGTTTTTGTGAATCACTTAGTGTGACGCCCCATATTTGAGGTTGAAATTCAAATTTGGCATATGGTCACGTGACTTTAAATAGCTAAGTTATGTTGGGGTTTAAATTAACTTCAAATTTCTCGTAATAACGGCGTTAGTGAGCACGTGGCCAAATTCTGGCTTTTAATTATATAGCTGTGCTAATATATTACGTGTCCCAGCTTTCCCCTTTTTCATCTCCTAATAGTTAATTCCTAATAAACGTCATAAGCTCTAATAGCCGAAACAGTAAAATGTTGATGAATTTGTTCACTAAGCTTTCGTAAACTACCCTTTTAGTAAAAACTGCGAAATTAGAAACATGACAGTACTGTATTCGTCAATTCTGAAATATTCATATATTTTAGATTCGTTTTTATTGATTGTTCTCAGTTGTACAATGGGGAAATTCCTAGTGGAATAGTTTTGAAATCAGCTGTGTTTGAGGAAAATAGTTATGTTATCATGAGCCCCACTTAATAAAATTATTACAGATTTGATTAAAATCCAGTTTTATTTCTACTAGGTTAGGAGATACTCAACTTTCTCAACAAATCCTTTTCAGTTGAGGTCGGGGATTTTCTATAACTTCTATTTATTTAATAAAATAGAGCCAAAAACTCATCTATTTATTTATACTAATAATCCCTCACAGACTCATCTAGAGAATGCAACCTCGCTCCAAAAACAACTCGAATGGTCTTTGATGTGATTTTCTTTTGGTGTGTGTCCTGATAATGCCTCAATTGGCGAAACGTTGACTGTTTGGATACATATACTTGTGTGTAGACGCAAAATTCGAGTAGTGAAACAGGAGTACTTCGAAAATGTTTTGGGGCCAGCTCTCCAATAGATACATAATTGTGATTAGTCCTTCTCCTAAAAAAAGATACCAAATTAAAATTGTTTACAAATAAGAACGCTTCCTCAGTTGGTCATACCTTAGTAGTAAAAAGAAAACAAAATTGAGCGGAGAAAAAACAGATAAGGATTGCAGATATCGTATGGCGAGACATCCCCACTACGATGTGACAACCAGGTTTTATGAGGATAGTAATCTTTAACGAGTATCTGACACATTATGGGCTCGGGACCCTCATTTTCTACCCCTTCCGAAGGACGACATAGCCAACTGCCGTTCTGCGAACCCATGATCTACATAATTTGTTGTTATGCTAACAACTACGCCACAGATCAACCAAACGTTAAGTAACAATCGTGCCTTTGTATCATGTCTCCCGTTTCAAACAATGAGATAAATTCTAGAAATAAATATTTTTATAAGAAATGTACTTAGAGTCTGAAAGGAATTTAAATCTATGACTACAGCTTCGCTCTCTTGTATTAATTTAACTTAAGCATAAAAAAAGCATGTTTTATATGGATGATCATAAATTTTCGGCCCTAAGCAAGTGGACCATTTGCTCCATCTATCTTAGGTCTGATTCTTATAGCGATAAACTTACATTTTGGCGTTTTTCTGATCCCTCAGTGCCACTCCTACCCTGGTTTCCCTGCGACAATGCTATTCGAACTGGGATACTTCTCTCACTATTACAATACAACTCACAGTATGATGTGACAAAATCCTATTCAAGTGGCTTCTAAAGTTATACTGACTGAGCAAATGCTTCCAGTGTGGATTTCCAACTTCTTTATAAACGGGGCATTTGGTCTTGTGTTCATAACTCATATTTATATATTTTTTAAATGTTTATAACGGTTCGATTTCGATTTTGCTAGTTTTGAAGGAAAAAGGTCCCTTCATGGAAAAAAATACTTTAGAGAAAAACTACGCGATCTTAATTGATGGAAGGAAGTAAATTTTGGCAAGAGCAACACAATTGCCGTTTATTCAATGTATTTATTTCTGTTTTTTTTTTTTTTTGGAAAAGAGCTTCTTAGTTTTATTGAAAATTTGCAGCGACTCCCCGAACTCGCCAAAGTTGAAGGAAAATATACAACGTATTTTAAAGGCTTACTATGCTTATGGATAATTTTGAGGTCTTCAGGAGAAGACTTTAGGTAAGTTTCACCTAAATCGTTTTATCTCTAGTCCTGGTTTGACTGTTCAGTGGAAGGCACTCCCTTTGATAGGCATCAAGTGCCGCAATCCTTTCAAAATAAAAAAGCAACATAATCGTACATCCCTTCAGGAGATAATCTTAGACACAAAAATATATACCGTTGATCGAAAATGCGTTTATTTTTCCAGACACCGGGATGGTACTGCATAGCTCTGTTAGAAATTAAATTATAAAAAAAATTGACTCAATACTTTTCAGAAGTAGCAGCAAGAGATAAATTCTAATCTATCACTTTTCCTTATCTTTTAAAAGGTAACCTAATGGATAGTAAATGGGCTAGCATACATTTATCATTGAAATGAAAATTCAGCCTGGCCTCGAAATTATGATGTACAAATGTTATAGTTAGCCATTGTATTATTTATAATTATTATTATTATTATTATTATATTTACTGATTTATAATTCTTATAAAGTTAAACGGTTATAAATCTAGTAGTAAAGCTGGAAAATTGACGTTAAATATAAAAAAATCAATGAACTTATGAGATATATTATTTAATCCTAAATTTCATTTTAAAACTAGCCTGGATTTGCATTTTTTTAAGCTGGTTATTACGATTATTTATAAATGATGGATTGTTTTATGTAGGAATTAAGACAGTTTTACCTTGTAGAAGATTATTACTTATAATAAATACTTTCCAAACCTAACCTGAATTCTCGGCTTATCTGATATTGATAGATTTACTTTATAATTTATTCCGAGGTGGGTCCTATGATTTTTATTAGTTGATTTCCATAACGAGACATCTCGCCAAGGTTGCATCGAATCTTCCTTGTCATCCTTAACAGTTTGGTTAGAGAAGGGGGGTGATAAGGATAGAGGAAGTATCAACGAGCACGTTAGTGGATTTACCCACAGACTGGATTGTGTATCCTTGTTTCATCATGATCCAAATTTGAACTTTCACCAATTACTAAGAATGAATTTTAGTTAGCTGGTGCTTGAGGTTTTTTCTCTATGATGGCTGTTCAACTGGTTATGGATAAAAAAGTATATCGTGTGGGGTCAAGAGAAAGTGAGGTAAATCATTTTTCCTAATTTAATTATATATGTTCTTCAGTTAGCTATTTCTCCCAATTAGTTTTCTTAATACATATGGCCTTCATAATTGTGATTTTTGTTATAGTTAGCTTTGATTCAAACGAATTTGGTCATTGAATACCTTCAAGAGAAATACCCCAAATGCAAATTTGAAATAGGTACAAATATTTAATTTTTTTTTTGCAAATACTTAGATAGGCTTTCATTAATTATTTTATGCTTTTCGCTTTTTAGTAACCATGTCTACACTTGGTGATCAGATTTTAGATAAACCACTGCCAAAAATCGGTGAAAAAAGTCTCTTTACCAAAGAGCTTGAAACTGCCTTAGAAAATGGATCAGTTGATTTTGTAGTTCATTCTTTGAAAGACATGCCAACATCCCTACCTGATGGTCTCGCCATCGGAGCTGTTCTTGAGTAAGATTTATTTTATGTTTTTTTTTTCTTGATAGCCTACATAGTAGTAACCTGTGCTAACATTTAAATCTGTATGTACATTTGTATGCCTATATGCGTAGATTTTAATTGTTCTATTCCTTAGGCGTGAAGATCCCAGAGATGCAATTTTGCTTAACTCGAAACTTAGAGGATCTACTCTGTCATCATTGCCTGAAAATAGTGTTATAGGTATGTCATATGTTTCACCATTTAATACTCAAAACCGATGTGACGTATCTTGTGAGTGGTGTATTTTATTACATAGAGGATGTTTATATTTTTAAGTGATTGTAGATGACAATTGAAAAATGTTGTTGATCACAAAGTTTTGAATCTGTTATATTTTAGGAGTTGTTTGTTCATTTAAAGTCACTTTATGCTGCTATTGGACAATACTACAGTGGGAGCCCTAAATTTTGCCCAGGTTTTATTAAAAACAATAAAGGGATTTTAAAAGAGTACCTGACATCGTACAGGCCTGGATCCCTGTTTAACGTCCCTTAAGGCGGCTTAATCAAGGATTTTTTACTCCCTTTAAAAAATCCTAGGGCCACCTGCGGGGCTACGAATCCGCGATCTTGGATTTAGTAGTTTGCTATGCTAACCACTAGACCACAAGTCGCCCCATATTTTAGGAGAAACAATGGTTCTAGAATCTTATGGAAATGCTTACAGTATTAACTCAGATTATCTTTATATGTATGCTACAGAGATATTTAACAACCTTTCTGGGCTAATCATATGTGCTTAATCTCATTTTTCACTAGGGTTAGTGCTTTTGAAAATTGTTTAAATAAAATAATTAATTTAAAAAACATCAAGCTGTATTAGTGGTTAATTAAAATGCTACTAACATCCAAGCAAAAAAAAACAAAAAAAAACTGACAATATTTTGAGCCATCAAAATCTTAGATGCTTTTTCACATTTGATATTTCCTGGAAAAAGCATATACATATATATCAGAGCTACCTCAAAAATACTGCCTCATTTATTATATAAATTAGGAGAGAATTAATAATGAACATTTTTTTATTTATTTACATTTTTATCCAAGTTGTTATCATTAGTAATGACTCTTAAAGTGCCCAAGATCTCGAATCCTGTACGTCAGGTACTCGTTAAAAATCCCTATCCTAATTAAACCTGGATAGGCGAAATTTAGAGCTCCTAAGGTAGTATTGTCTGATTAGCCATAGCAGCAAAAAGTGACATTAAATGAATAAACAACCAGGCTTTCTGAGGATACTAATCTTTAACGAATACCTGACCCCTCCCGGTTCTGATTATGGGCACTGTCTGTCCCTTCCGAAGGAGAGCATAACCAAGAATTTTTTCTTCCTTCAAAACATCCTAGAGCCAACTGCCATTCTACGACCCTGTGATCTTCTACATAGTTTGTTGTTATGCTAACAACTATGCCACGGATCAACCAAATGTTATGTAACAATCATGCCTTTGTTTCACGCCTCCCATTTCAAAAAATGAGATAAATTCTAGTGATAAATATTTTTATAAGAAATGTACTTAGAGTCTGAAAGGAATTTAAATCTATGACTACAGCTTTGCTCTTTTGTATTAATTTAACCGTCTTTTGGAAGAGACATAAAACAGTGATCCCGAGCCTGTATGATGTCAGGTACTCATTCAAATCCCTATCCTAATTAAACCTAGATAGACAAAATTTAGGGCTCCCAATGTAGCGGTCTGATTAGCCATTGCAGCATAAAGTGTTTTAACTAAATAAACAAACCCTTCAATTATACTTCGGACATACAAATCAATTGATGTTAATACAGTAAAGTCTAAAGCATTTAATTTCATATTAGCTTAAAAAAAGTGAGCTCAATGTGATGGTTCTTTGTTACTAATCATTACATTCTTGGTTTGAAGTTTCACCTGAGACTAACCTAGCCTTTTTAAAGTGCATTCATTTGATTGGGTAAAAATCCTGACAATGGGAGTAAAGTCTAGTGAAAAGAAGATGTGATCTCGAGCAAGTAACATCTGTGTAAATCTGTTGACTTAACTTCTACCTAGAAGGCCCTAGAATGTACCTTTAAAAATTACTAGTGGATAATATTAATATTAATAGTTGTACATATTAAAACTATTAGTCTGGCAGCTTATTGTATTACTTCAAATGGTTCTGCT
This sequence comes from Arma custos, assembly GCA_037127475.1. Classification (NCBI taxonomy): domain Eukaryota; kingdom Metazoa; phylum Arthropoda; class Insecta; order Hemiptera; family Pentatomidae; genus Arma; species Arma custos. Next base: position 71,565,837 of record CM073764.1, read on the forward strand.
AACCCTCGTTTTTGACTCGGATCTTTACTGAGTAATGCATCTAATACCTTGTCTTCAAATTTTGTTAGTTATCAAGGGTGATCTTATCTTCAACACTATAATTGCCATCTTTGAAACGTTGTAACTGTACTCAATGAATGAAAAACAAGACCAATATGTTCTACGATGTTGTTATATTCAGTTATAATTGAATTTAATAAGTATAAGAGACCTGACGATTTAGTTGAAATTGTCATTCATTGCTATAACTGATGTAGTATATGTATTAGTTTGTTGTATTTTATATTGGTATTTTTATGTTTTAATAAGATTTGAAATATTTATTTCTTTAAATATTTTTATTCTTAAGAATTTCTCGATTTTCATTTTTATGTATTGGATAGAAATGAAAACTTCGAGGTTTGAAATAATATACCAAAAAGATTTAGTACAACAACCAGAATTTATATAATGACAATTTGAAAAGATATATGTTTTTTTTATAAACAAAATAAATAAAAAGTAAATTTGATCAATGTTTATGAAATGTCTGAACTTACATCTTAACCACATGACCATAATTAAATTAATTAAATTTAAAAAATATTCTCAATGTAAATAGATTTAAAACTTACATGCTTTTAAAATATTTATTTGTATGATATCTGTATTTTTCGGTGTTATATGAAGAAATGATTCACGATTGTCTTAAAGAAAACAGAAGTTCAACAAGTATGCAGATGAAGCTTAATTATTTAGGAAAATTTAGGATATTTCTAAATACATATTATTTCTTGATACATATTAACTAAAATTGTATTTATAGTGGAGGAATAAAATATCATATTTTTACTAAAATAGAGCCAAAAACTCAAAAAGAAACACTATTATTTATTATAATGCAATTGGGAAAAACCACAATGCAAAGCCTTATGTTTCAAAAAATACACCTACTTACCAGTCGACGTTTCGCCTATTCAGGCATTATCAAGACACCAAAATCAAAAAGGGTTTATGTGAATCGCATCTCGAAGAAAAAGGTGCAATACATCCCAACGATCAACAGCCCAAACAGACTCCAAACATGAGACAGCACCCCACCACCAAGACGTTCAACATACAACTGAATGAAAGTAATACGCAACCAGCTGGGAAGGTTATAGAATCAGCTGATCCACAAAACATATCAAGTAATATTAGCCTAAAAAAAATTGTATACATATTAGCAAAGTTAGCCAAATTTTTCTTTTAAAATATTCAACGTTTCCGAATAATATTGGTTCAAATTTCTGCAATCTGTTTTATAATTTACCGAAATGTCAATCTTTTGTGCAATCTGCATGGCCTCGAACAACTTCCTTCTAGAGCCATCACTCTCTTTGTAAATAACTAGCATTCTCAAAATCAAATTGATGCTTACAGGTTTTGGTATGCTGGGCCAAAGCTGTGTTAGATTCCTTGCCACCAATATTTTTACAACCATATTGATGCTGATACATTCTTTTGTGCAACAATTGTGATGTTTCACCAATGTATATTTTAGGGCATTGCAAACAGCTAATCTCATACACTACATCTGATTGTTGCTGTGTAAGTATTTTATCTTTCAATGGAGTGTAAAATTTACTCATCTTGTTTGTAATCTTATTCGCAAGCCTAATCTCGTAAACATCATACTCATTAAATATATCTCTAACACATTCTGACAGGCCCTTAATATAAGTGCACGCAAAAAAGACACCATTCATATTATTTCTCTCGGCACCACCACTATCCGACAATGCAAGATCCCCACCACTAGAAGTACAGTTCATATTATTGTGAATCTGGTTATAGTTCAAATTCCAATATTTTTTAATGAGGGCCAATTAAATGGCATTTCTTGATAATGCCTGAATAGGCGAAACGTCGACTGGTAAGTAGGTGTATTTTTTGAAACATAAGGCTTTGCATTGTGGTTATCCCAATTGCGTTATAATCATATTTTTACGTTTTTTCTTTCTTTTCTTTTTCTTTTATTCTTATAATTTTTTGCACAATTGATAAAATATTATTGTTATTATCTTTGTTCTGGACTTTAGGAACCAGTTCACTTCGAAGAACTGCGCAATTAAGACGAAAATACCCCCGTTTAGTTATAAAAGATATTCGAGGCAATTTACAAACTAGACTTAGGAAGCTTGAACAAGGCCATTATGATGGAATAGTTCTGGCTGCAGCTGGAGTTAATAGGATGGGATGGGAACATCACATTTCAAAGGTAAAAATTAATCTTATTTGTAATTTGATATATTTTTCTCCAATTCAAAATTATCACAGTGTTAGTCCTAATAATTAGGTAAGTGTATAGATAGAAAGTCAATTATATTGGATATAAAAAAATTGCATTAACTTAAAAAATAAAATTAAAATTGTTTCCTAGTTCTGCTTTTAATTGGCAAGCCTCCTAATACCATAAAAAATATGTTCTCTCAAAAATATTAGTGTATCTGAGTTCTGGTAGTGTTTTCTTCAATAAAATGGGCTTTCTCCCACCCAATCTTTCCCTCTAAAGTTTCCAGTCAATATGTTTGGAGTTTCTTCTTAGGGAGGAAGAGGGCTGTTCAGAGATTTTTTAGAGATATTAGGTATTCGAGCAGGGCCATTCGCCCAGGGCAGCTTCCCATCTCATTTGCATCTGAGCTTTCCCACAAAATGTGAGCAATAATTAAAGAGCTTGTAGGTCTTCAAATATCTAAGCATATATATTTTTCAATGGTCCACAATCGTTTAAGAAAAAAGACCTTATACTATATTCCACCATACAAAAAACTAAATGTCTAATTTGCAGCTTGGAAATCAAAGATAAACTTATTAGAAATTTTCTACTTTTTTTCTAATCCATTTAAATTTCTTCTCAAAACACCTGATATAGTTTTCATTTCATTTCCTGAAGGCCATCTAATTATTGACGAAGAAATTTATAGTCATTTGTCTGCCATAACTTTTCGGGTCTCTGGAACTACCATTTTGTTTCGTGTATCTTTATATCCGTTAAAAAAAAAAACCTGTACCACTTCTACCCGTGAACGGGTCTGGGGTTCAGTACATGGTAGAGACTGTAGTGTTTCATGGACAATGGTTCTGCAAGGAGGTGACTAGTCATAGATCACTCTCAATCACCAGATTTTTCCCCCTTATTTTGAGTAGGTACCCTATTTTTATAACATTTTATAGAGGCTGGGTGAGCCCCAGGAGGGTCCTAGATCTCATATGATCAATATCTGGCTGCAAACAAACTTAAGATATGGTTGTTAAGGCTAATAAAAAAAAATAAGATTTTACCCCAGCTATTGCATTGAAAACCTTTTTTTAATCTTCTATTAATTTGCCTAAAGTTAAAATGTGGCTGCTTTAAATTATAAGGCAACTTAATTATAATTCAATTAATAGTTTTTTTTAAGGTTTAATATTTTTCAGATCTTGGACAATGATGAGATGATGTATGCTGTAGGGCAGGGTGCGCTCGCAGTTGAATGCAGGTTGAAGGATTGCAAATATTTTTCTTCATTGAACCACGAAGAAACCGTTTTGAGGATAATAGCTGAGAGAAGTCTGCTTTGTGCTCTAGGCGGTGGTTGTTCCGCACCCGTTGCTGTTTGTTCAGAATATAAAGATGAAACTTTAAAACTTACAGCTGCTGTTTGGAGTTTAGATGGCCAAACTACTGTTCATATGGATACAGAATGTAATATAAACGAAAAAATTGACAAAAGGTATTTATTTATTTTATTTTAAAAATAAAAACCATGGTTTTTTCATATAATTTTTACTATTATTTCCAATTCTTCCTTAAAATATAATAACAAAGATCTGATATACATAAAAGTTAAGGGCCAGATCCATTTAGTTTTGGGAGTTTGCTTAAATATTCTATCTTGTGTAAAAATAATATAAAAAGTAAGTAAACTTCCAATAATATAAAAAGAGAATTAGATTAAGACTAAAGTCTGTTGGATTTCAACTACTACTGTGTTATTGTTTAAAACTTTTTTATTTTATTTTATTTTAATGTTGTTATGAACATTTAACTGAGGCCAAAACTGGGGAAAATGGTGTGCAGTAGAACCAGACATCAGTGATTTTTTAAAAAAATATTTGTTAACTTGGGAATATGGCAAACAGAGCTGAAAGAGTAGTCTTAAAACCACCGATTGTAAGATTAGAAGAATTCGGGCTGAGTAAATTACATACAGATACATTTGCCAACGCGCATGCAACCACTTTGACCTGGATCTAGAGCCACCACAGTTTAGGAGCTAAGGATGGAGGTCTTAGACCTAGAGTGGTTCACTGGCGAAGTTGGGCATACATGGAGTGTGCTCAGTAGTTGGTCGACTCAGGTACTCAGGCAGGTACCTGGGAAGGAGAGGCACACATGGACAAAAATGACCTTGAGTGAAATAGGGTGGCAATTAGCCGGCCATGGGCCATTCCAGTTGCGTTGCAGAAACCTTATCCGGCTCGAGGGAGATCATCCTGGAACAAGTGTAAAGCATTGTAACCGAAACAGAAAATTAGATCAAGAAGAGAGCAGAAGAGGTGTCATGGTTGTGGGAATACAGGACACCTTGTAGCGCAGTGTCCTTGGCCAAAGTGTTATGAATGCCAGTTGGAAGGGCACATTAGCATGGGAGCACAACCAGACAATGCCCTTACATCTTTTGGCGGAGGGAAGCATCAGAGGGAGAATCTATGAAGGTGAATGTCCAGGAGCTATGGTAGAGAACCCAAATGTTTCATAGGAGTACTTCTTCTGATGAGAAAACAGAGGAGTCTGAGAGCAGTGGTGAAGAAGGTGGTTGGAGCAGACTGCGATGAAGAGCAACGCAAAACCGAAGGGAGTAGCAAGTGGCAGCTGGGAGGAAGAACCAGAGCAAGACATGAGGAGGATGGCAAAGGAGAGGTGACTGTACTTGAATAATTAAGTAGATTTATGGCATAATGCAATAAATGCAGCAATTGGTTGCCACAAATCTTTAAGGTGAAGGGGTGGTAGACACCTGGAGCTCCAGCACACTGATGTCAAGGGCTGCTTCAGAGAGCATGATGGGGCCTGAGTGTTAAAGGTCTGATTGTGTTCGGAAACTAGGGGAGGGGAGAGTTAAGACCCATTAGTATTGGGACTTAATCCTATCTGATAAATAAACACACTCCCTAATACTATAAATGGAGAATTGGATTAAAAATAAAGTCAGTTCTATTTCAACTATTTTTGTGTCATTATTAAAACTTTTTATTTCTTTTTTTAAATTTTAATTTAACTAAAACACTTAACTTATTATATATACATGTATAAAATATTGGCTATTCTCAATTTTTCTTATTTTCTTTTAGTAAACGGTTACCATTGTATTGTGGAATCAGTGATTGTGGTCTAAACCAACATAAAGTATTGAGAGCTTTCTGTTTGGGATCCGATTTGGCCAAAAGTATGTCTGAAAAGGGAGCCCTTAAAATTATAGAAGAATCAAAAGCATCCATTGCAGCTACCATTTAATATATTTATTTAATAGTTACATTAGTGTTAGAAATATTTTTATAATGGATGCAAAACTAGTTATTTACTTGATTTTATTAAGTAGTAAAAATGGTTCTAATATTTTGAAAGATTTATATTTTTTGTTAATATTTATTGTTGTTATTGTTGATTTTAGATTTTAAATATTCGGTTGCTGGCATTTATTTTCCTTAAAATTAAAAAACAAATTATGTGCTATAAATACCGTAGCATATATATTTTTTGTAGTGCATTCAATGAATGCCATGATTTTAAGTAATTGAAATTTTCTTTTGTTTAGTTTATTAATTACTAGTTAAATCAAACCTGGTAATTATTATGTAATCATTTTATTCCTTTGTTTTTTCCCTAGTAATTATTATGTAATAATTTTATTCCTTTGTTTTCTAGTAATATCAGTAGCTAAAAGGTGATTACTCTTATAGGCATATCAGCTACTTTCAAGTGCAAACAAGATTTAAAATCTAAACATTTACCAAGTTTTAATACTTTGCCAACTATACTCTGTTAGTGAATACAAAATAAATCCTGTATATAAGCTTCTCCTGTGAAAAGCCTTATCACCAAAGAAATTGATAGGTTTCATCATAATATTCTATTGTTTGCATCTATCTGCCTCACTTACAGATATGAGTCCTGATTTAATAAAGTTTTAATATAAAATAATTGATGTCTAAACATTAAATCTTCTCTTTTCTTTCGGCAGTTACGAGGTATCACTACTTATGTACCGATGTATTAAACTTTGTTTTAATGATATCATAATTTAAAGGTTTATAATTAAAACTATCAAATGTAAAAAAAAAAGATAATAATTATTACCTTTGATTATTAGATAAAAAGATCTGTTGTAATTATTTATTCTGTGAATATTTAATAATGTAAAGCCATGTGCCTTTGTAAGTGCTAAAGTCATATACTCTAATATGATATTTATGTATTTTGGTATAATTACTAATGTATTAGCACAAATTAAATTAAATTAAAGTACAGAAACTGCCATTTGGGGAAAAGGCCAAGTGAGGTTATATGATTCCATAGCAGTCTTCCTTCCTTTCCTAAAGATAATCATGAAGTTTTACATTAATTTTATTACAAGACTGAGTCGAATGACAAATCTTTAATTTAAATAAAAAGGGGAGTTGAAAGGAAATTGGCTATGATGAATTTAATATTACATTAGTAATGAAAAAAAAAAATATATATGTTAACAAATTGAAGTTTTGTTAACATGATATAACTTAAAATAATGTTTTACCGTGTTCATTAATATTTTTTTATTTATTGAGCTTAATGGTATTTATTTATTTTCCTATGGTGATTTTTGGTTATAATTTATAAATATTGTTATAATAATTGTTTACAAATCAAGACACTACTTTTGTACTTACTGTGAATTGCCAACTTAGACAGTTTTGTATTTATAATTGTTTATTTATTTATAATATTAATTTTTTTCTTTGATTCTGATTAAATATACATGTCATTATTCTTGTAAACTGTTTTTAAAGTTTTGTCCTTTATAAAATATGTGACATCTTTAGTGTTATTTATTTCATATTTAATACTTTTACAAATTTATTTAATATGTTCAAGTCGTAAAATAGTTTTTGATTATTAACTATGTATGTTTTATCTTCTTTATATTCTATCCTCTCAATGACACTGCAGTGTGAAAAGCTGTTTTCTGAGCCTGTCCAATTTTTTATTTCCTGGAACAGTTTTTTCTTCTCTTTAGCATTATGAAATCTAAAAATCTGTTTATGTTAATTGCCTTTATTTTGTGCTCAATGAAATCTTAACTACAAAAATCATTGTATTCTTATCAAAATGTGTACCTTATCTTTTGATATCTAATTGAATGGACAGTTTTATAAATAACATAATAAAAAAGAATTTTTTAATTTAACCGCTTGATTAAGTAATCAAAGTAAAATTAATGATTCATTAAAAATATTACCAAACAAAATATCTATAAATTGATTTCTGATTGTTAAATAAATATATAGCAAAGGTATGCATTGTGATAATGAAAACTTTCAAATTTGGGTTTTCATTTGAATTGTCCACTTTAATTAATTTATGAACTTTTGGGCCATGATAGGACTGTAAATGTCTTTCCAAAGCATCTCTGAGTCCAAATAGGGTTGTGTATTTGAATACCATAGCACTAAAACAAATAGGTATAACTGAAATTCATTAGTTTAAGTAAGGTATCTAAACTAGACGTTTCAGTAAAAACTTGGAATGCCGAAAAAAGAAATTATTTGTGCCTACTCTAGGAGTAGGAAAACTTCTAAGAGGAATGTCTGCATTAGAAAATGATTCTTAATTAAGCTAAGAAAAGTGGGTTATGCAGAGTTAAGATTATCTGTCATAACAAACCATCCTTCCAAAACCAAAGTTCAGTATCTGTAAATTGTGGTTATTTGAGTGTTATCTAATACCAAAAATACCCAATTAAATATGGTCACTATAGTAGTAATAGTAGTTCAGTTCCTAGAGCCATCTAGGAGTCCGCATGACAAGCTGAAATACTTTTTCTTGACAACAGATGTACAAATTCACTTTTGGCTATATTATTTTTCGTAAAGTGTGTCTGTCGTGTTTCGGCATTTATTACACTCAAAAGAATTTTTAATTGTATAAATTTGTATATAGACATTTCAAAAAAATAAAGTATATAATTGTATAATTTTTTAAATAATTAAAATTAATTTACAGTAATTAAAAAAATTTTTTTTTTTTAAATATGTTTTTAAATTCACCAGTGCCAGTCCATTCACCATTCCAAGTCGGGATCAAAAAGGATGATGAGATACTATAAGGAATTAAATAAAAAAACATGATTTCAGAGTCAAAAAGTAATCGGTTCAGCGGGCATGGTTGACTTTTCTACCACTCGGTCCAGCCAGCCCGCTCTGACCCGGCCGTATTCGGTCGCTAAAGGGTTAAGGATACAAAATAAATTAAATTAAGAAATTAGATATCTTGCCTCTGAAACCACTATTTAAACCCCATATTTTTATTTCCATAAATTTTAAAGAGAGAAATGCTTTATTTTTTTTCAGCTGTGCTATCCAACTACATTAGATTGCCATAACACACTGCATACTCATCAATCCATATTGGACATACTGTACATTAGAATTTTAAATTTATGAATATTTGTTTTACACATTCCTTGTCATACCTATTACATATTTCTCTTTGTCATGCCATTAATCAAAGTACATACTCTAGAACTACAGTACAATTCCTATTTCATTATACATTGGCGGTAGTGTAATAATGAAATACTTCGAAAAACATGAGTACCTTTTCACATGAGAAACAATTTCATTATTTTAATAATTTATTTGGAACTGAATAGAATGATGTAATTTAAATAGAAACCAGTTATGAATAAACAATCGGTGCGTTACTCATTCAAAATGTATTAGCATATATGTATAATTATAATGAATTTCCATTTTCATGAACTTTCATTCGTACATTAGCACAACTTTTTTTAATGTTTAATACAAGACAGGTAAGGTATTCTCAATATGACATGTCCATATTTTTTAATAATTTTATTGAAAATTATAACATAGTACAATTTCCTTTTCTATACAACAATTGGACTAATGTAAAATTATGAAATAGGATTACTCTATAACATTTATGTTTAGGCACCATGTCTGTGCTTTTCTTATGACCTTATATCAACATGATAAGGCCACCTCTAAAGGAAACTTAAATTACACTTTTACAAAAACAGAAGTCATCGCTTCTCACTTCGCAGAAAGAACAAATAGAAGCTAAGAATAAAACTAAAATTCTAAACTGCAAGAATAAGTTTTCAGGATTGAAAGTCAATCTTGCTTATAAATAAAAAAAAAAAATTTATAAAAGTACAAGTAACTAAAGATAATCAAATCTTATTGCTACAAAGTATTTATTTAGAATAATAAACACACAAAAAAAAGAAAAAAAAGAAGAAAAAAATAGTCTCTTTTGACAATAAATATTTCAGCTATACATAATAGTTCATTATTCAACCTCGTCTTCTACCATAACCGGACCTCCTCCTCCGCTTGGTTGCTCAAGTAATCTCTGAAAATTTAAAATAAAAATTAGCAAAGTTTTTCTGTAAAATAAATGGAGCAGATATTTATAAAATATATATTAACTCAACAAATATCATTAATTTTGAGGAAGAAAATGGTCTGGGTGGAGGTAAAAAAAATTCTCTTAAATAGGGAAAATTGTTTATAGGAATGTCTATGTTTCGATCCACATTGCTGGTCTTTTTCAGGGTAAAATATACAAAATAACAGACTAATGAAAATTTTTAGATAATTTTTTTAACCTGCATCCAGACCATTTTCTTCTTCAAAAATTAATTCTCATGGCAAGTAACCTGAAGGAAGATGTGCTTGAAAATTCACTAAGTAGGGGAAAAAAGTAGCAATGTCTAAAATAGTTATCAGCACTTAAATAAACATAAATGAGAACATTTCAAGAATTTCTCTACTTTTCCACCAAGTTCCGAAAATCCATTTTCGATCCTTTTAAGGCACAGAGTGAACGCTCCTAAATTACAGTTCTATACAAACAAATTATTGAGTCCAAAGATGTAAGGAAATTACACTCCACTCATTACTTCTTCAACATGTCTGTCTTAATTAGTTTTATATATTTATTTTAACTTTATTTGTTCCCTTTCTCTATAAGGATAAAGAAAACATTGATAGGTTTCCTCACCTGTTATTTTTGATACAAGGCTTTCTTATTTGGTAATTTCCACATATGGCCTAAGAATTATTTTACATCTTACACTGAGGCTTTTGGTTTTCGATACAAAAATAATTATGTTTAAATATTCAAGTATAAAATCAATAATATAGGATGTAATTAATTTTGTAAGGTAATCAAGTTTAAAAAAGTTCTTTCTACGCCTGAGCGATAATATTCTGATAATAAAAGACAGTGGAGGCTAAGCTGTTAGAAAAGATAAAACTCATTTAATTTACTACTACGTAGTCTTTCTTACCTCATTAACATATGTAATTCACAAAGTAATAATGAAAATACAATCATAATTAATAAGAAAAAAATACCTGACTAAGACTTGGAAGCCTCTGGAGTAACATGTAGAAGACATTAGGAGGTAGTGTTTGCTGAAGAACTTTCAAAAGCTGATTAGGCCTTCCACATACAGCAACAGCATTTCCAAGGTGCTCAACACCGCCTTCGACATCACCTTGACCGAGAAGTTCTTCACCTAACTGAACCTTTAAACAAAAAGAAATTATGATAAATTAATAAGAACAATGGATGATGTAATTATCTCTTTTTTTCAAAGTTGATTAATAATAAATTGAATGTTTATAACACACATTTACACACTTACTTCATGCAAAAAGAAAGCTTGGGCTTCTTCATGGTCCCTCAAGTCAGGAAGTTTGGATTGTGCTTTACTTTGGCATTTTAATTTGTTAGCTTTTCTTCCTTTGAAAAAAATAAAAAAATTAATGCCAAATTTAATTTAAATAAGATTACTAATAAACACCAACTTAATGCATATACATTTAGCGAGGGACAAAAAAATAATAATTTTACTAAATGAAAATTAACATCGGCATTCTACTAATTCTCACACTTGACTATCAGCGGTACTTACAGCCATTAAACATTGCAAATTGCATCAATGCTTTTTTGAGAAATATTTGGTCAGAATTGGGAGATCAAATACACAAACAGCCAAACAATCACAAAGAACATATATTTTTAAAATGTAGAATTATTTATGAATAATAATGTTAATAAACCATACACTACACCTTGAACAAATGTGTTTTTTGACCAATATAAAATGTAATAACCCTATATACCAATGAATTAAAACTCAGCATACATGGATTACTAAAACTACAATGTAATGGGATTACTGCAGTAAAGATATATTAGACTGCGAACAGTAATAACTAAAATGTAAACAATAAAGGATTGGAGACTGTGAAAGTACAATTTTCCTTCCCCTCCCACTCTTTAATGCGAAAATTTTGTGGATCATCAGCGGTGTAATACTTTGTAAACTATATCTGAGTAAATAAGAATAAATATGAACATGTGTGTTAAGCCAAGGCAATGGCGCAAGATTACTAGCAGGGTCCAAAAGAATAAAACAATTATCCTTTATTTATAATTCAAGAATATTCATTAATTAAGTTAGCAGATGAAATAATAAATTAATGCAAAATTACTTTGGGAATAATCTCGCACAACCAATAAACACATTGGGAAGAGTTAGAGATTATATTATCTGAAACATATACAAATAAATTTAGATTCACAATTTAAAACCTGTACCACAACACATGGGGGGTCTTGGGTTCAGAATATGGTGAAGATTGTACTATTTGGAAGACAACCGAGGGAGGTGATTTGTCTAAAGCCACACTCAACTGTCAGGTTTTCCCATCCATTTTAGGTTACCTACTTAATAGAGGCTAGATGAGGATGAGGCACCCCAGGAGGGTCTACAGATCCCACAGGATCCATATATGGTTGTTAATGAATTGCATGTTAATAAATATTTTGTTGATTACTTTAATCAATTCAAATGAAGTATTAATACAAACAAATAAATCTGAGATAAAAAAATTTGTTGATACCAATGATAAAAAACATATGACCAAAAACAAGAACGATTCAATTGATCTTTGACTTATAAGAATTAACATTATGTATGCAGTATTTATAATAGATAAGGGATAATTATAAAATGTGCTGATAATGCAGGCATGGGGTACTAGAAATAGTAACCTGATTAATCATATTAATTAATTAATTAATTTAAAAAACATAGTTACACGTACATTTCAGCATTCCTAACAATAAGGAATTATAATTTATTTAATACTATCAGAGTTAAATAATGGTTTATCTAAGCCTTACTTTCACGAAGTTTCTTTTTGAAATTTGGATCTTTTCTTCTTTGCTGATCAAAATATACGCAATACCCGACAAATAGGGTTCCGAAAATTCCAGCCGCTATCCCCAAAGCTGTCTTGGAAATCATTGTCATTTGTAACTATTAAACAAAAATTTAGCCTTAACTTGGGACAACCAGTTCACTCCATTTTCCTCTCCACAGCCTTTCAAATATTAATTTAGTCCTTTCGGTTTGCAGCATTCTTTAATTTATTTCGGAATAGATAAAATTTCTGTAATTTTATGTTAAAATATGTATATTATATTCTAGTCTCTATTTTTTGGCATTGATATGTATTGAAAATATTTTACAATATGACACATATGTGTATGTGCTCTCAACTCACCTGTTCGAGTGGATAAATATTCCTGATGGCCAGCTAGTTGCTATTTGCCGCATCACAATTACATTATTCTTATCTCTTTATGAAAGTACTTTAGAATTTTGTTAAATAATGATTTTGAAAAAACAAAGGTCTGTTGATTTTTCTAAATATTTCAATTAAAATATTTTTTAAGAATCATATTAAAAGTGCTGCTTAACATTGTTGTTTAATTTTTAATGTTAAGTTATCATTAATAGATAATTTTCTTAACGTTTGACTACATTAAATGATGTGTTTGAAAAATAATAATTGATGTTTGGTTTAATAACAATTATAATTATGTTATTTACCCCTCCCTCTGATTGTTTATATCCTTATTTAACTATATTTTCCTCTGGAGTCTTGTTTTATTTCACCATAAGTTAAATACAGTAGAATTTAGAAAAATAAGTTTAAGCTGTTCTTGTAAACAGTCACAAGTTTTTGTCTTCAGGAGCTATTTTCCAATTGACCAATGTTACTAATCTTTATAATTAAATGATGGATTTTCGTTGATTTTAAAACCTTTTATTTTAATAAATTGAAGTCTATTCGCTAATGTTCTTCAGATGATTAATTTTAAAGTTATTGATACGTATTAAGTTAACACTTATCAACTGTTTAGCCTTTATTATTTAAGATTTTGAAATGTTCCCGTTTTTGTTAATTTATAATTTTTGTAGGCTTTTATAAAGCTAAAGTAAATGTACAGTTAAAAAAAAAAATAGTTCTATCAGAACCTACTATTCTTCCTCAAGAAATGTATTATAACAAACATTTTTATTGTATTTTAACAAATTATTTGATTTAAACTATATGAAGTTAAATGAATCTTTAGTTATTTCTAGTAATTTTTTGAACTTAGCGATTGTGAATAAGACTTGTGTGATTAAGTTTTATTTTTTTTATTTAAGACTTTTGTGATAAGTTTTATTTTTATTATTCTGATATGATTGGTTTTCAGGCTGGTTCTTGTATGCATTTTTGTTTTCACATTTCACAATGGTCACACCGTTGATAGAAGTAATTTCAAGACATGTGAGCAAAGTAGTTTCTGCAGGTAATTATTGTGTCATATTACGTATTGTAATCTGTTATATGGCTAATAATATTAACTAATGAAATTTTCATTAATATTTTAAAATTGCAAAAAGGTGTTTTTTTTTAATTATATTTTACTTTATTCAGTAATTGTCTTGTTTATAGGCGATGTCGAAAAATGGAACCTGGTAAATCAAGTTATGAAGTTGATTTAGATACACTTTCTACCTCAGATAACCATTTACAAGTTCAGTTGGTGAATACTGAGCATGAAAATGGGGTAAGGTTTGTCTTAAAACTTACTCCTCTGAAAGATGACACCCTTAGATTACAAGTTGAAGAATTAAATCCATTAAGGCAAAGGTTTGTGCCTTCCCATGTATTGGTTGGCGATCTGGAAACTAGTAAGAGGTGGGTTATTACTTTATTTTCATCATAATATTAAAGTGGTATCTAGAATAAAATGGTAGGAGGTATGGTTAGAAAATAAAATTAAACAAAACAGAAATCATTGTAAACTTATTTTTAGGTTTGCTAAGATTCTGTCAATCGTCAAGTCTTTGCAAAACATTATAGTAAGAATATGAAAACAAACTGCAATAAATGATTTTTCATATGTCTCAATCATTAAAATTTAAGAAATGAAAACTGAACAATGGGATAAGATATCAAAGACTCGATGGAATATATATAGGGTTCACCGACTATGCTTCATTTCCCATATATGATGGATTTATGTAACAACTTTACTTTTGGTATTGAATGTAACAACCTTAGGTGTGAAATTCTATGGGTACTTCTAGTTTACAATGTACTCCATCGTCATTATTAACATTTATTCTAAGCCATGGAGTACATTGTAAACTCTAAGTATTATAAGAAAATTTTTAAATTATTTGACAATCTACTAAAAGGGTAAAAATGTACAAATTTATAAGTATTTAAAAAATATATTTAAATTAAATAAAAAAAGGGACTTATAAGAGATGTAAATTGAAAATGACTGAAGAATGTTGAAACGTATTTAAATAAAGAAAAAAATGTTTGACTGGAAAAAGGTTTTTTTACTTACTTGAATGAATGACTCAAAAAGATGTACTCCAGTAACATAAACAAGAGAATTAAAATTAAAAAATTACAATAAGTTTATATTTATTTGTTTTTTCTTTCTTGACATTTTCTAACCAGTTTCTACCATGCTCTAAATTTATAATATATCTTACTTCAATTTTTGTGATCTTACCCATCTATATTTTTTAGTTTTTCATTGTCATCGAAGAAAGAAAATTTAGTTGAGCTGAAGTTTGAGAATTACAATATTGAGATTCATGCTGTTCCATTTAGACTGGACATCAAACATGATAACCAGATTTTAATGTCAGTTAACTCTCGAGGCTTGTTTCGGTTTGAGCACACAAGAACAAAACCGTAAGTGTCTGGTTTTTTTATTAAATATTTCATGAAAAATATTGTAGTAATCATAATAATTTGTTATGATTTTAGGGAAGAAAGAGATGAAAATGAGGACCCTGGTTTATGGGAAGAGAACTTCAAATCACATCATGACAGCAAGCCGTTTGGACCAACAGCTGTTGCAATGGATGTTTCATTTATTGGGGCTCGTATGGCTTATGGATTGCCTGAACATGCTGAATCATTTGCTCTTCGTACAACCAAGTGAGTGTTATTACTCTAAAATACTATTTATTTGGCTATAAAATAAAACAGTCATCTGATCTATCCAATTGATGAATGTAGAAATTACACTTATTTATTTATGAAGGAACTTTAATTTTTAAACAAAATGCATTATAAAGTACTTAAATTTAATATAACTTTATTTTTTTTTTAAATTCTAATTTGAAAGTTTAATCCGACAAAAGAGATACCATATTCATGATTTACTTTTTTTCCATTTTAGCTAGTTGTACTATGGATGGGAGTTCATTATCGGTTATAGCTTAAAATAATATTTGATTTTTAATATAATAATGCTTTGTTACTTGTATATTATAATAATTTTTCTGCTTACAGAAAAGGAGATCCTTACCGATTTTATAATCTTGATGTCTTTGAATATGAATTAGATCATTTTATGGCTCTCTATGCTGCAATCCCATTTCTTGTTGCTCATAGGTATGTGCATAGTATATATTATTTGCTTGCTTAATTAAAATGTACCTATATATATATATATATATATATATATATATATATATATATATAATATAATATAATATATTGCTCTGTTTCCCCTGGTTTTCTATTCACTTATTTATTTTATTTTTTTATAATAAGTTAATTTACTCTTCATTAAAAATAGATTTGGAATTAATATTATATATATAGTTTATTTTTTATTTTTCAAAGGATTTGTATATTACGTGTAATACCAATGCCTCATTGTGCCATGGGCAAAAATGACAATTTGTGCTTAGGATTTAGCTTTTTAAATAATAGTAGCTTTTATGGGGCTTCGCTCGCGTGTAATTTGGTCTGCCACATAAAGCTTCGTGAAAGATCATTTTAAGTACATAATTTAATTTTTTTCTTTAAATATAAGTTACTCATACATCCAAAATTTCAGATGTCTAACTTCAAAACTGACGGATTCTATACAATCTTTGAACCCCTATTATATTAAAGGGGGAACCCTTGGGAGTGGAATTATCCAAATTTCTTTCTTAAATTATACAAAGAACCTATCTGCAAATTTTAAGATGCTGTTCCTGATTTGCCTTTAATTATTTACTCTACTGTACCTAAAAAACTGACGGGGGGGGGGGGGGCCTTGCCCCGTGCCCCCCCATAAATCCGCCCTTGCTGTAGCCTATGAGGTATTCTTATGTATAACCTGTATTACTGTAAAGTTTCATCCAAATCCGTTCAGTAGTTTTTGAATGAAGAGAGACAAATATATAAACTTTCGCATTTATGATATTAGTAGGATATCAAAAAAATAGTTTCACTCATATTCTTTCTGTTATTTTAACAACTATTATCATGTGATTTGCCTTTAATTATGTACTATAATGGATTCTCCACAGTACCTAAAAACTGTCAGGAGGCCCTTGCCCCCGTGCCCTCCCATAAATCCACCCACCGTGACCAAACTCCCTTACTACCATCTGGAGACCAAGGGGTATTTACCACCCCAAAGGGAAGTTGATTGGGATTGGTGGCGATAGAGAAAACTGTGTCTTTACGTACAAACAAAGCATTTTATAATATATATTAGATTTTAATATCCATGATGCATGTTTTATAGTATTTATTTTTTAATAGTTTTTAAAATAAATAAGAAGTAAAATTTTATTCTTTTAAAAGTGGATTCTTGAATAATTCATGTTTATTTACTCTATTTCCTAATATGTTAACAGTGAAGAACATACTACAGGATTGTTCTGGTTGAATCCTTCTGAAACATGGGTAGATATTGTATCCGACACGGACAATGTAGTTTCTTCAATTGTGAATTTTGTGTCTGGCCATCCAAAACCACAAGTGGAGACACACTTCATGTCGGAGAGTGGCAATATAGATGTATTTTTCACATTAGGCCCACGTCCTCATGATGTTTTTAGGCAATACACAGTTATTACTGGTACTGCGCCGATACCACCTGTAAGTAATTTAGACTAAATGTACCATGTAATTTGTATTTAGAACATATATTTTCCTAAAAAAAGATTAAACTTTTTCATGTAGGTATGGTTGCAAGTTCCAACTTGAAATGAATGAGAAATGAAATCTTCCAATATTTTTTAATACAAATTTTGTTTTTGTTTTTGAAGAACTCTCATTTTGATACATTTAAAACTGACATCCTAAATTTTATTAACTTAATGGGTTATCGATATTATTTCAGCGCTATATTTGAAATATATTTTTTAAAAAAGTCAAATTGTTTTGAATTTGGTTGTTCAAGTTTATATGCTTTAGTCATTATTCAACACTAAAAAGGTAATTTATTTTTAAATCTTACAAGACACTATTTACTTAAAACTTAAATTTGGATAGGTTCCTTTTTCCAGTTTATATAGTTTTTTTAGTTAATTTATACTTTAAATAATTATTTTTTAAAACTATTGAGAATTGAATATTGATTTAAATTCATTTATATATGTATCATTATTTTGTGGTGGCTGTCATTTTATTATTATTTTATTGTGCTCAATTGGTTAATTTTTTTTATATTATAATTTTTTTTTTACATTATTTCCAGTTTTTAAAATAATTAAAAATTAATCATTTAGTATAGTAGACACCATAATTTATTTTTAAAAACGAGTTGATTATATTACTCAAATTAAGAAGTACTATTAAAAAAAAAAAGTTACATGTTTTGATAGTTCAGTTGAAAATTTATCTTTACAGGAATTTTCTCTAGGATACCACCAAAGCCGTTGGAATTATAATGATCAACAAGATGTCGATAATGTTAATAAAAACTTTGATAAGCATGATATACCAATGGACGCCATGTGGTTAGATATTGAACATACAAATGGGAAAAGGTTAACTTGATTAAATAAATAAATTATATTATTTTGTTTACGCAATGATTATATTTTGTGAAAATTTCTGTGAAAGCTCCTCATATTTCCTTTTATTCTTTCAACAGATATTTTACTTGGGATACGATTAAGTTCCCTGATCCAATCGAAATGCAACAGAACTTAACTGCAAGAGGAAGGAAATTAGTCGTCATTGTAGACCCTCACATTAAAAGGGATCCTGGGTATTTCTTACATAATGATGCTACTAATAACGGCTATTATGTGAAGAATAAGGATAAGGCTGATTATGAAGGTATTTGTGCTTCTATACTAAATTTTTAATTTAGTTTCAATAGTTGGCATAATTATAATATGCTGTCTTTTCTACGTTGTTTTTCAATTGTTAATTAATAGATTTTAATAAATCAATGATATGGTGTCATTGGCGTATCAGGTTGTCTAACATAAAGCAATTTATGAAAAATAATAATTAAAAATTAATTGATTAATTAAGGTTTATCTTATATTTTCTAGTTTGAAAAAAATCATTTATTAAAAATAGAGAAGAGAAGCTATTAGTTATATTATAATTAATTTTCTTTTAAAAAATATATATATATATATTCTGTACATTAACGAGTGTATATTTTGTATTGTAAAGTAGTAATCAGATTAGATAAGTATGATCTTAAAGGGTTTTAGAAATAGCAAACTCTACATGCCTTATCTATTTATTTTACTTCTTATCTCTTTGAATATGTTCAAGTTTGAAATGAGGTGTTAATATATTATTTAAAGCATATTAGGTTTTGATCATTGAGCCACATTGATACTTCCAATTAGTCCACAAAAGCTAGAAGTGGTTATTATGATTTAACCATACTTAAACAAAATAAATCTATCCATGTTTATAAATATTGAGAGTTCAACTTAGATTTTTCCTACATCCTTCCTACTAAAAAAAGATTTTTTGTCTGCAATGCCTTGATAGCACCTGATTTCTGAAAATTTGTTATACTGTACCTTTATTAACTCATCTCTTCGATCAGATGTTCGCTAAAATGCTTATTTTGAGATATAACATGACAAATAATAATCTAGAGCTGTAAAAATGTTTTACTGTTTTCCCCAATTTTGAGTAAATGGGTGGATGTGCTGACATTTTATTTGATTTTTATTATATTTTATTTATGAAATAATGATATCAATAGGCCCTTATGATATGAATTTTGTCAGTATCTCGAATGGGTTAATTTATTTTTAAAGACTTCAGTAGTCTTAAAATAGGGTAATTTTACTTCATCTTCATTTATGGTCTGCAACCAAGTGGGCCAAGATACTTCCAGGCGAGGAAGTATAACAAAGGAAGCAATGGTCCCTCAAATTTTTTATTGTTATTATCCATATTTCTGAAGATGGGGCAGCGCCCCAAAATGTTCCATTTATAATGGGAATGTTATTATTTCCTATGAAATTAAAGCAATTCTGAAGTACATTTTTATAGTCAACTAAAAAGTTACTAAATAATAATTTAATAATTAACTTATAATTATATTACTGTTTAACAATTATATATCCTGTCTCTTTGGTACAGTTCGATTTAAATTTATCATATAATGCTGTTACAGAACTAGTAATTTAGTTTACAATGCCTCCGGGAAGAACAGATTCCATTACATTTTATATAAGGAGTGATATATCCACCTATTGATACCATTTAATGTTTGTTTTAGGAGGGATGGCAGATTTTGTAGTTAAAAGTAGATTTTTCATATTGTTTACAGTTTCATTCCTCTATTATTTATTTATACTGTCAACAAATAATTATTCAAGAAAATATAAATGATTTGTTTTTGCTTTTATTTTTTAACAAGCTGGAAAACTTGTGTGCATTTTATTTACGTATATAATTAATGCTATTAATTTACCTGTATTAAATGTTGTTTATTCCAAATCTGAACTTATAGTTAAGGTAGGCATTTCCTTGATCAGAATGTAATAAAAATACAATACCACATACACACACACACACACACACACACACGCACGAACGCGCGCACGCACGCACGCAAGCAAACACACACACACACATACACATATATAGGGAATGTGTTGTACCTCGGGACAGTTAGTAAACATATATTTTTATTTTTAACTGTATATGGTTTATATTAGTTTTTTACATTATATTTTAAAGCCCATCATTTAGGCAACCCACCAATATAAAACAATTTAAAATATGCTTGTTAATAAGGGAGCAATTAATTACTTTTTACACCCCTGCAATGTATCCCAAGGTACTACACCAGGTTGTACCTTGGGATTTGGGCTGTTGTACCTTGGGACTAAGTGAAAGGTTGGAAAAAAATTTCAGTTTATCAAATAAATCTTATTTAATTCACACAAAAAGCATAAACATCCAAAAAGATTCATTTAACCACAATATTAGTCCATAGGCATTTCGTATGCATTGAAATCAACAGGGAACTTCATTACTTGCTTTAGACGCTCAGAGGTTCCTGATGTTAAAGGTGAAGGTAATTTACAGATAACATCTTCCTCATCATTTTCATAGGGAGTTTCATCTCTTAATATGAAAGTCTTCGCTCCTGTTCTAACCAGGTATTGAATTTCATATACAATGTCAGTTTTCTTTAAGGCTTTTGCTACATAGTACAAAATTCTCTTCTTACCAGAAATCTTTACCAAAATATAATCATTTGGAATTAGTTGTTGCATAGATGCATCACAATCTTCATCACTAGATGGAAAAATAATATTCTCATCTTCTGAACTAGTGTCGTATTTAGTTTGGCATTTTAATTTCTTTCTGGGATTTTTTATGTTTTTCTTGTTACCAGGAAACAATTTCTTATTAACAACGGATTTCCTTTTCTCCTTTATTCTTTTTGCTCTTCAATTAACTTCTTTTCTGGAGTATCTGTAAGTATTCTAGTTTTTCCTGGCTGCCTACCTCTTGCAGTTTTCTTTCTGACCGCAGCTTTGGGAAATGTGCGAACCATTTTCGGAGTCAAAACGCTATTTGTTTGTTGTGCGGACGTTGAAGGCATAAGTACTTCACATGTAGATGAAGACAGCTTGGCTAAATTTTCCTGTGTAGTGGGAGTTGGTGAATCTGACCCAAACTCACCTGTTGGATGTTGATCCATATTACTGTCTGTAGCTTCAGTATTTGTCTGCTCACGGTCTGTTACATAGGATGAAAGAAACTCTTCTTCTGTAAAAATATTTCTGTTTACTTTTTCATATGTATTTTAACAAAATTACGAAATGTGCTGTACCTTGGGATGTCCCAAGGTACAACGGTAATATTGTCCTAAGGTACAACACATTAGATAATTGGAAAACATAGCCGATAACAATGTTTTAGGTTAGTGGAAAAGATTTATCAACCATACCATTGGAAAGGGAAAGCTTTTTACAGTTCAATACAAAGTCATAATTATTAACACAGATTAAAGAAACATAATTACAAAAAAAAAACAATGAATCAACAAAAATTTACTTGCCTATGACAGTTTTTCAATTTATCATTCAGCTTCCACAAATCTCACTGGATAGTTGCCAATCACTCTACAGTAACCCCTAGTGACAAGATTAATAACTACCATAGGTTTGTTTGGTCTGTCACCGACGGATGGCAGAGCAATGGTGTTTGTCCCGAGGTACAACTGTCCCAAGGTACAACACTTTCCCCTATGTATATTTGGTAAACAATTTTTTAACTTAAAAAAGCTTTAAGCATTAATTAAATTTAGCTGTATGAGAATTAATTAAAAATTAGTTATTTAAAGTATAAACTACTAGTATTTAGATAAAATTTATCTCAAGATCTGATGACTATATTTATTCTATTTCATGTTGATAAAATAAATGAAATATATTTTTTCACAGGTTGGTGTTGGCCCGATGCATCTTCTTACTTAGATTTTCTTAATCCAGAAGCTAGTGCATATCATTCTTCAAGATTTAGTTTGGACAAATATGAAG
The DNA here is from genome assembly GCA_037127475.1 of Arma custos. NCBI lineage: Eukaryota > Metazoa > Arthropoda > Insecta > Hemiptera > Pentatomidae > Arma > Arma custos. The sequence continues at coordinate 71,588,273 of CM073764.1, forward strand.
GGTCAACTGAAGATTTGTACATTTGGAATGATATGAATGAACCGTCCGTGTTCAATGGCCCTGAAGTTACTATGCCTAAAGATAACATACACCATGGTGGATGGGAACATAGAGAAATTCATAATATGTGGGGGCTTCTTCATGTAAGTTATTATGTTCATTAAATTTAAAGTCCATTTGAATAGTTTCATGCTATAAAGGGTTTTGTTTATAATTAACCTTTTTTAGCATGTAGTAATTAATGCAAAAGTATATCTTAGTCAAATTAAAGATGTGACTTATATATAGTCAACCAATAATTATTGATAAAGTATATTCAGTATTGAATTTTTTTTATTTTTGGAAATAACTTTTTCAGGTGAAATCTACATTTGAAGGATTGATAAACCGAAAAGATGTTGAAAAGCCAGAAGATATAAAAAGACCATTTATTTTAACAAGGTCAGCATTTCCTGGTAGCCAACGTTACACCGCCATTTGGACTGGGGATAATGCTGCCCAGTGGGGCCATCTTGCTACTTCCATTCCTATGTGTCTGTCTTTCGCTGTCGCTGGCATGTCATTTTGTGGAGCTGATGTTGGCGGTTTCTTTGAAAACCCTGATCGGGAGATGTTTATGAGGTGGTATCAGGTAAGAATTAAGTATGAATCAATTGGATGATTTTTTTAATTTCTTATAACTATCGTCATTGAATATTTAATCCAGAATATACTTTTGTAAACAAATAAAAGTTAAATGTGATGGTTAAGTAATAGAATTAAGTTTTTGTTTTAATTTTAAGATGCTGTAAGTTTTGTAAATTATCAACCATTAGAACCTCTAACTCCTCAATATAACCTCATCCAACTGTTACGAAGTCATTATGTCAACTTTTGAAACAGTTTTTCGCCACATTCTGAAATAAAACGTCTTTTTCTGTTTGAGCCTACTTTAATCTATATGTTATGAGATAAGTGTATGAATTTTTGTTGTTAATTAATGAGAATTCCAATTAATGTGAAAACAAATTAATGTTTTGTTATTTCATGAAATCTTTAATTCAAAATCTTTCTATCATGAAATCTTTAATTCAAAATATCATCACCATAATTGGTGCAACAACTTGCTCAGCAATTCCGTGCTTCCTCTATTAGACTCCACTTAATGGCTTTGTCTTGTGCTGCACCTATACAATTTGCGGTTTCCAGCAAGGCTCTAGCGTCTGCCACCATTCCATCCAGCCACCTTGTTCTGGGATACCCCACTCTCTTAGTTTGACGAAGCTCCTCCATCTTAACTTTTTGGGAATCTCAGATTAACTCATCTGAGTGACATGCCAAGCCCATAAAAGTTTTCCAAACTTAATAAAGGATATTTTTTTCTTTTTTTATAACCTTTATTTCCAGATCGGCTATTCCTAGCCTTATATGTTTTTTTTAATAATGAATATTAAACTTTAACAAAAGGTAAAAGTGTGAGTTTCATCTCATGCAAGAGACACTCCTAACTAACTATACATTATCAGATTATTTAAAAGAGAAGATATAAATGTATAATAGTTTTTTAAAGAATTATAATGTAATAATAAACAGAACTATAGTACTATGAAATGGAAAAGTAAAAGAAAACAGGATTATATTACAATTTGTTAAAACGATTGGTGAGAAAGGTAATAGAGCTCACATCAGAATATTTTTCAAGAGTCTCGGTTTTTGTCTTAAGGATGAAATAGGTTCGTCTATGTTAAATGCTACAGCTCCTTTGACTGCTGGTAATCCGGTCTTAAATCTGGTGTAATGCTTTTTAATAAATTCTTCTATTGCCACTAGTTTTAGCTCTTGGTGTAGTTGACTGTTTCGTACAAACCAAGGCGTGTTTACTGCGATCCCTAGGATTTTATTTTGGCAAGTTTGCAACTTTTTTCGCTTAGTTGTTGACACTGCACCCCACACTTCACAACCCTACATTAGTAGAGGTCTAAGTATGGTTTTATAAATTAATAAGGTTGTTTCTGGTTTTAATCTAGATTTTCTATTAATTATCGGATAAAGTAGAGCTAAACATGCGTAGGCCTGTGTTGATATGGTGTTGATATGCTGGTTCCAGGTAAGACGACGATCTAAATAAACTCTGAGAAATTTTACAGCTTCTTTATTCCACGGGAGGTTGCTGCCATTGAACACTAGCTAGCTCAGGTGGGTCTGAAGGGCGTCTAAGGGTGAAAATTTTTGAACGTTTAGATCAAATTTCCTTTTAGAAAAGTGTTGTTCTAACTTATAAAGGTGACTTTGGAGTGTGATCCTGGCTATAATTATGTCATCACTCTGTGAGAATACTGCTGTTTCGTCAGCGAACGTAGGTATGGAGGTAAGTGGGGAGTGTGTGATGTCATGCACATATAAGTTGAAGAGGATCAGAGAGAGAACTGAACCCTGTGGGGTACCGGCTCTGATTGGTCTAATGGTTGAATTAGTGTTGTTTATTTTAACTAAATAAGATCAATTGTTTAGAAATGAACATATGATATTGTGAAAGTAGTTTGGAATATTTGCTTTTTTGAGTTTGTAGAGGAGACCGGTGTGCCAAACTTTATCAAATGCTTGTTTAAAATCTAGGAATGTGACCAGCATGTGTCATTTCAAATCCATCGACTATGAACTCTGATAATCTTTATAATTGGGGTGACGTAGAATGGTTGAGTTGAAAACCAAACTGAAAGTATGGGATTGTGTCTATAGATTGGAGATAAGAAGAAAGGCGCATTTTGATAATTGATTCAAATAGTTTTCCTATGATTGATACTAGTCTAATGGGGTGGTAGTTGCTTAATTCTTTGGCATTTTTGCCTGGCTTGTTTATAACCACCAATAATAAAGCAAATTAAATCGTATATCTTTATTCAGGTCGTACAATTCCTGTTTTTTTCTTCTCCTCCACGTTCGTCCCTCTCTAATGGCTTCGAAGATTCTCCTCAGCAGATTTCTTCAAATATAAGGAGCTTGCTTTCATCAAACCTTGTGATTGACCACTTTTTTGAGCCATAAGTGATGTGAAGAGTCTCATAGAGGTTAAGTTTGGTGCTGGAGGAAATAATTGCTTTTTAAGTGCTTTTCAAAGCTGAAGAAGCATCTGTTGGAAATGTTCACCTGCTTATTTCTTGTGACACTTAATTCTGCAAATACATCTCAGATCCCAAATATATGAATGAGTCCATTTTATCAAACTTATAGGGGCCAACTTTGAGAGATTCGAAATTCTCAGCACCACCGCTGGCTCATATATATTTGGTCTTTCGTTCATTCATAATGATAACTTATTCCTTCGCTGCTGTTTCATAAGTGATAAAAGCCTCTTTTAATGCCTTTTTAGATCTTGCCCCTATATTTACTTCACCAGCTTACCCTAGGACCTGTACCAACGTGGAAAAAATGTGGTCTGAGAAAATTCGAAGTATACTTTTATGTAATGATAAAAATTCAATGTTTTAGTATAGTTAAAAATTATAAATTATAAGGTTTCAACTCAAAAATTAATATTCTGATATATTGGGCCTTGATGTTTGTAATTTTTTTAACTTTAAAAGGCTGATATTGTTATTTAAATAGAAATATGTCAATTTCTTTGTACAATTATTATATCTTGGTAAATTGGAAAGTAATATATTTTCCAATTAAGAATTATACTAGCTAAAAAAAGTCTTAAAATTTAAAAAAATGTCTACATGGCCAAGAAGTTTGATGGGCCTCAGTTATTACTAATTCAGTTATGATTTTTATAATTTTTTTTATTTGAAGAAATTTAGTTTATTAAGTTTAGTTTTTTCCCCCCAATTTTTAGTAGTAGAGGATGTTAAATAATTCATTTTAACATACATTATCTTATGCCCTTCTCCCCATCCTTGCTAATTGCCATAGTAACCGATCTCTACATAATTTTCCACTGTACTTCCACCATTAATTTTTTTTACGAGGGGTGATCAAAAAGTTCCAGGACTGATTTTTTATTAATTTATTTAAAAAATCTACAGGCTATTGGACGTCGTCCCCTTCAAAGTACTCTCCTTGGGAAGCTATACATTTTTCCCAACGATGTTTCCACTGTGTGAAGGACTTTGAGAAATCATCTTGTGAAATGGTGTGTAGCTGCTCCAGCGATTTTTTTGAATGTCATCTACGGACTCAAATCTCTTTCCCTTCATGGGTCTCTTAAGTTTTGGAAACAAGAAAAAGTCTGCAGGAGCAAGGTCAGGTGAATATGGAGGCTGGGGAATGACCGTCATTCCATTTTGGTGCAGTAGTCGCGAATGAGCAGTGCGGAATGAACAGGCGCATTGTCATGATGCAGCACCCACTCACCGCTCCGCCACAACTCTGGTCTCTTCCTCCTTATTGCCTCGCGCAAATTTCTCAGGGTTTGAAGATAACGAAAGCGGTTAATGGTCTCACCTCGTGGAAGAAATTCATGGTAAACAACACCCTTCCAGTCGAAAAAAACAGTAAGCATGACCTTGACGTTTGATTTGACCTGACGTGCTTTTTTGGGGGTTGGGGAGGATTTTGTCTTCCATTGTGATGACTGGACCTTCGTTTCCACGTCGTAGCCATAAACCCACGTTTCATCTCCAGTAATGACTTGTTTTAAGAAGTTTTCATTGGCATTTGCCATTTCAAGAAGTTCCTGACAAACTTGAACTCTGTGTTCTTTCTGCTGCTCAGTCAACAGTCTCGGAACAAACTTTGCAGCCACCCTTCTCATCTGCAAATTTTCTGTTAAAATCTGTTGACATGAACCAAATGAAATGTTCAATTCTTCAGCCATCTCACGAATGGTTAGTCGACGATTAGAACGCACGAGACTGTTCAATCTTGCAACATGATCGTCGTCAGTCGAAGTTGATGGGCGCCCTGAACGAGAATCATCTTCACACGATGTCCGGCCTTCCTTGAACTTTTTGTACCACTCATGACACCTTGACCGACTCAGACATTCATCACCGAAAGCCACTTGCAACATTTGAAAAGTTTCAGTAAACATTTTACCCAACTTCACACAAAACTTTACGCAAACGCGTTGCTCTTCCTTTACATTCATTTCACAAAATCGCCGAACACAAAAAACTTTTTTTTACGAAAACAGCAGTAACTTTGCAATGAAGAAGGTTATCAACAAACTGAATAAACAGCTGAGCTCAGGAAGAGTCACGCTAAACAATGCTGCCAACCGCACTGCTCTATGACACTCCATTGCCGCGCAATCTCAACAGTCCTGGAACTTTTTGATCACCCCTCGTATGTATGACCTATCCAGCAGATTTAAATTTTAAACTTGCAATGTTTTTACCGATGTATATAAGTCATTGCTGCCGAAATCTATTCCAATGACACAGTAAGCAATGAAGAGGAACAGGGTATTCTGATTTGATTTCACTATTATATTTCTGTATTAGTACATTTTTAGTAATTATTTTTATATTATTTTATTTCATTATTATAAGAAGTTATTTTTTTATTTATTATTATTTAATCAGCTTTATAGATTGATTTTTCTGCTTGTTTTTTTTAACCCTAAGGCTCTAAATCCCACAATAATGTACAGTTATGTTATTCTAAAGGGACTTGTCCCAGAATAAATAAAGAATTTATTATTATATCATACATTTTTTTTTGGTTTTGTTTTAGACTGGAATTTTCTTACCCTTTTTGCGAGCTCATTCACATATCTTCACAAGGAGGAGAGAACCGTGGTTATTCGATGAGGAAGTAACTGCTACTGTTCGAGAGGCGTTACGCCTTCGCTACTCTTATACTCCCTACTGGTATACCACATTTTATCAGCACAATAAAACAGGCGCACCTGTAATCAGACCACTATGGGCCGAATTTCCTCAAGAGTTGGATACATTTTCTATTGAAAATGAATTTCTAGTTGGTGAGTAATGTTTTTTTTAAATGTATTTTCCATGCATACTAACACTTAACTGACAGCACAAATACGGATTCATATGTCAGCAGGGGCTGGCAATTTTTTAGAAGAGTTAATTTAAAAAACTTTATGAAAAATTATGGAATAATTCAACATGTGCAAATTAACACTTTAAACAACATATTTACAACTCATTTACCTATTCCTTACTGTATTTGTCATATCTTATTCATAAAATACATAGGTTTTATAGTTTTATTCGCATAAAAAATAAAGATAAACCCTTCCTATATCCATTTTTATTTCCGATTACAATCGTTATTGAGCTGTTCATATACTCACAATGAGTTAATTATAGCATTATTAAAAAAAAGAAAGTTAATTTTTTTTAATTGATAAGTCCATTATATTTTTTTCTTTAATTTGTCCATATCCCACCTGTTTTTACCCTGTAGGCATAATGTTAATTTTTAAAAATTAAATTAAAGCAGGCAATTAAACAATAAGACGCAGTATCTAAACTTGTTTGCGCTCATAAATCATTACCCAAAAATTGTGGTACTGACCAAAAACTTGCGGCTGTAGCTTAGAAACTTACACCTGTTGTATGAGCAGACTCTAAGAGTAGTTCCGACCATCACACACATTGTGTGACCTGACATAAAAGTGTTAATTACTTTTGCGTTATAACATAAAAGAATAGGATATAATTTTTTAATTACTAAAATATAATATTTATTTTTAGGTAACGCATTGTTGAGCAGGCCAGTTACGGAAGCAGGAGCTAAAGAGGTGACAGTTTATTTCCCAGGAGTCGACACCGTGTGGTATGACGTTGAGACTTATCAACCTTTCAAACATGGCTCTTCAAACATCGCTACTCCTATAAAGAAGGTCTGAAAAATATTATTGAGCAAAATATTTTTTTTCAATAAATTAATTCAATAGTCTACAATTCTATTTTGATTTCCAGATACCTGCATACCAAAGAAGTGGAACTATCATACCAAGAAAAATGAGAGTAAGGAGGTCAGTTACGTTGATGAAAGAAGACCCTATTACACTGATTGTAGCTATTGATAATCAGGTATTTTATAACAAAGTTTATTGAATATTTCTTATTCTTCTTATTATTATTAATATAACAAAATGTACTTTAATAATAAAATCACATTTAGTTGAGGAAAAAAACAAACAATAAAAGAATGAATGTTGAAAATGGTAGGGAGTAAAATGATAGCCAACAAATTTTACACAAATAAGTACAATTTATTTTATTTTTGCCATCATGTTTTTGTAAAATAGAAAACAATATAATTTGTAATTACTAAAATGTGATGCTCATTTGTAGGTAATGCATTGTACTTGCATTATTTGTACCTTACAGTATACATGTATTTGACCCACTGACAATTTTTAACATTTCTCAAGATACATCCTATTAACAATTTTCTCATCTATAAAAGGATAACTTTGAATCAATCTTTAGAGATATTAAATAAAGCAGCAAAATATGTAGGAAAAAACTTAAACAACGTGAATACCACATAAAAGATTCCAGTGAATTTGTGAAGAAAATCTCCATAAAAATCAATCCACAAGACATACTAGTCAGCTTTGATGTGAAATCGTTATTCACGAAAATACCAATTAAAGAGATGATTACCAAATTGAAAAGGTACTCTCCAATGAAGACTCAAAATTAGCAGAGCTATGCCTTAACCAGTTAATGATTTTAAACGAGCAGTGCTTGCGTGCGGTTGGCATACTCTAACGCACAGACCCGAGTGCTGCTCGCAGGTTTCGACATGTTCGTATTACAAACGACAAATCAAAAAAAGTATAAATCAAAAATGACAAATAAAAAAAAAATATAATCTTTTTAAATACAGTATAAAAAAACCTGATGTTATTGGTTAAATTTCGAACAGAAAGCTTTGGAAACATCAAAACTAAAGCCATCTTATTGTTTCCGCTACGTGGATGACACATTTGTCATTTGGCCACATGGTATGGGTACCTTAAATGACTTTTTCAACAACATCCACGGGAATATTAAGTTCACTATGGAAGTTGAATCTGAAGGAAGTATCCCATTGCTGGACGTGAAAATAGAGAAAAAAGAAAATCGGTTGGGTTACTCAGTATATAGAAAACCGACCCATAAAGACCGATATCTAAATGCCTCCTCACATCACCATCCTGCACAAAAACATGGAATAATAAAAACATTAATGAAAAGAGCCATTAGGATTTCTGAACCGGCTTAATTGGAAAAAGAAGAGAGACATTTAATGGAAGGTATGATCAAAAATGGTTTCCAGGTAGAAACTATTAAAAAGGAATTCAAAAAGCCCAAAGATTCAAGCTCGCTACAGAGAAAATAGCGAAAATCCTTAAGAATTACAAAATGAGGACATGCTATACCACTGACAGAAAAATAAGTCAGGTTCTGCATAGTGCAAAAGATGACTTAGGCCTAAAGACGCCAGGAGTCTACAGCATTCCATGTTCATGTGGGAAGGAGACTTGCAGAACATATTAGAAGCGTAAAAAAGATGGATAGCAAGTCATCAGCATTGGCAGAACACTTTGTGAATACCAACCATTTTATCGAATTTGACAAAATTTGAGTGCATAAAAAGTATAATAACGTGACAGAAAATTTACCCCGAAAATTTAATTTTATATATTATAAATAAATATATTTAAAAATAAATATCATTTTTTATAATTTTCATTTCAGGGCAAAGCTTCTGGTTACTTATACATAGACGATGGAACAACTTTTAGGCATGTTTACAGAAAGGATAGCTCAATTTATATTCATTTTGAATTTTCTGATAACAAACTCACATCAAAGTAAGTAATATTTAATGTATGAATATAAATTCTTAATTATATTCCTTATTGGTAAATTTACAATATATCACAGTAATTAATACCATTTAAACTTTATTGTTCGGAACTTCCAGATTCTTTAAGTGATGTTGGGTCATGTCCTTGACACCATCTCCTTAAATTAGAGTTGCATTCTTTCCCATTATGAATTTGATTCTGTGAAGACCAAACATGGAATAACATTCTTACTAGCTTTATTGTTTGTATCTAGAATTTGAATAAACTTTTTCAAATAATTTAGTTGAATAATAAAAAATAAATCATGGATGGACTGTCTCTAAGTATAATTCAGATGTTATTATAAGATTGTAAAAGTTTTATTATATAAAAAAAAGAAAGTCATTCATTAACATGATGTTTAATGAAATTCATAAATGTGCCAAAAAGTGTTGTTGTTTTTTTTAATGTAAGATTTAAAACTAATTTTAAAATTTAAAACCTGCACACAATGAGAAAAACAATGTTCTTTTGAAAATTTATATAATTTACAATTTTTAAGTAATTTAACTCCTGATGAATCATTTAGTATTAATATTTTAGAACTATAACCATTATTGTATCTAAATGAAGCTAATATAATGGGATTATTATAGTTGTAGATTAATTTTAAATCAATTGCAAAGTTAATTTAGTTAAAGTCCGATTTATTTGTTGAATTAACTTTCATACTTAAATATCTCTTCCCTTCTCAAGTATTAATTTCTCTTGTAAGTTATACGATGCATTTTTAATTAATTATTGAAATTCTTTTTTTCAGCTTGGTTGGTGATAATAAGTATCCTACTCGTTCTTGGATTGAAAGAGTTGTTATTCTCGGTTTGAAACCAGGATCTTATAAGGCTTTAGGTTCTGTTGGTATGCAACTATTTTTTTATTTTTTTCTAATAAGTGTATCAATTTGCTCTATTTATTGAGAATTCTCATAATAATTAAGGTTAACTAAAACCACCTCTTTAAGCTGTATTAAAACTATAGGAGAAAAAAAGAAGTACATTATACATATAAAAAAACTATATCATAAAAATGATATGAGTTATATCATAAAAATAATAAGAATTATAATTAGTTATAATTTATATTTATAGTTAAAATTTATAATTATAATTATAGTTATAAATAGGACAAGTATTGCAAACAGAAACTACTGGAATATCACAAGTTTTTTTCTTTGTTATAAACTTTGTTTGTTGTTATTTAGAGGCCCTAAGGTCATCAACGCCTGCTTTGTTATAAACTTTAGTTGCTTTTAATAAGTTTTCCCTTATTGTGTTGCTCATTTCATAACGAAACAACAGCCTTCCACTTGTTTGCTTTTTTGTCTTCTGTTTAATCATTCAATACCTGCAATATTTGAATTAAATTAAGTTATAGTATCTATACAACTAGAATCATGAATATAATAATATTTATATTTTTTTTTATTATTCTAAAGTATATCAAATGCAGGGTGGCATTAAAAATTTAATAAAAAGTAATTAGTGTTATTTAATGAATGCTTATATTTTTTTCCTGGCTGCAGACACAGTAGCCCAGTCAAATCCCACAGATTAGGGCTAATCAAGAACAAAAAATTCTGTCGTGAACAGTCTCCTTAGTGATGGGATGAGTCAGAGTGAATAGTGGTTCAAAGGGGACATTTTTAAGTTTTTTGCAGTTAAAAAATATTTGAAAAAAAAAATTGAAGCCGAAGAAATTTGATTGGATGCCCTCACTGTACTGCTTTTTACTGAAATCTGTCAATGACTAACTTGTTTTCCAATTGCGTTCATGTCATGATAATATATCTACAACCCTAGTGAATAAGTGGTTAAGTAAATTTTTTTTCAGATAAAGGTAACTGTATTGAAGGAATTTTTGTAGTTTTTTACTTGAAATGTTTTGTAATATAAGTAATAACTCCTTTTCCCGCCAATGCCTAAATTAGCCCCTAATTCGTGACAAAAACAACACGATTACGCTTCCCTAAGTACAAGACTCATTTTGGAGAAAATTAGACTTAACCACTAATTAGCAAGTGCTCTAGATATATAGTTATAGAGAGATATTCTAGGTTATGTAATGCCCCACCTTTACTGATCAGTATATTCCATAATTAACTTAGTATTTAGACCTATTAATTTATCATCAAAAGTCTGTGAGATATTTTCTAATTTTCCTAGTTTCTTACCTTTATTATAATGCAGTATAGATTACGGAATCATAGTTTAATCAAGGTAAACTTATACCAATATTTATTAATTATGTATTTTATTGCAGATAACCAAGAAAAGTCTTTGGAGACTGTTTATGATGGCTCCAAGAAAATACTTACAATCAGAAAACCAGGTTTCAACGTTGCCAAACAATGGTCAATCAAATTGACTTAGAACAAATATTTGAAGTTATTTTGAATGAAGTGTGTGTTTATGTACAGAGTTTCATTGAATGAGACTTTAAAAAAAAAAAAAAGAAAATTCATCACTCGAATTTTTATGGGTTAAGTTGTTGAACTTTATTTGTTAAGTACTTGGTGTGAGCGATCAATAAACTTACGTTTCCTATTTATTTAGAGTAAGAATTTTTTATATCACATATGTTTGTATATATATGTGAGCAGAAACTGCTCCTCTTTTGCCTATCAGGCTCTTGTTAACTCGATCGGAAAGTTTTCTGAGACAAGATGATCATTTTCAAACACCGCAATTACATTTATCTCAAATTCTAAAAAAAATAATCATAATAATAAATAATAAGTAATACAAAATTAAAGGATTTTGTGATTACATCTTTATCGATGTTGAAAAACATTAAATTATACTTACCTACTTTAAAATTTGTTGTAATTAGAGTAGGACAAGTGAACAGTCTAGGGAAAATCATGTAAATTGGAATGTATAAATTTGTAGCAATATTACCTTCACCAATCTGGATGCTTTGTATTTCTGTAACTGTGTAGAAAAATAATGAAATTTAAAATATTTATTTTTTGAGTTATTATATTGTACGTACAATATTATCATTCATTTCTAAAAGCTGATCACAAATTGAAGAAAAAGCATATAAAAATTTTTTTTAATTTTATTTTTGTTAACATTCCATTAGTAATGTAGTTTTATTTTCAATCTTTTTATATATATTTAAGAAAGAAAAAATTGTATTCGGAGTTCGTTGAGTCTAATAATAAAATAAACTTAATGGATCATGAGGTTTGAAGCAGAACAAAGCAATTATATAATAACATAAAATAAAGTTCTTTAAAAATATTGATTTTTATTTACCATCCTTGGCATATCCTTCCGCACATCCACAGGTTTCTACCCTTACTAATTGCAGTTCAATAGATTTTATAGGGATTTCGGTATGCTCAATCTTTACCTGAAAAAATAAATAAATTAAACACTGGATTTCTGGAGGTTCTTAGCATTTTTTTGGAGCATTATTCTTGATAACTTAATTTTTAATGTTTCTACAGTAGAAATAGTATGTTATTTTTAAAAATTCAAATATTAGCAATCAACAACTCTCCTGGAACAATTTTACAGTTACATTAACGTGTGAAAAACCCAGGAAGCTGAGATAAACTAGCTTCATGCAAATAATGCTCAATGAAAATAATTACTTGTTTTTAGCTACAATAAACCAATCAAATTAAAAAAAGGGAATTAACTGCTAGGTGATTGTGAATAATCTACTGCAACTAATCCAAAGTATAATCAAAGTTGTTTTTAGTAGCTCTGATTTCAAATTATAACATTGTAACAGAATTTTCTTCCTAGTACCATCTAAAAACATTGATGGCATCAATTTTTTTTTTAGCTTGATTGATATATTGTTCATGTAAAATACCTGTCCAGTAAATGGTTTACTGATGCAGCAAACAACGGAATCTATAAAACCACTTATTTTAAATCTTGGTATTGTTCCCAAATCTCTTGGTCCTTCCAGTGATTCAGGTGTTATCACAAAATCCACTTTTTTGGAAACTGCTTTAGTGCAATTAGATGGCTGGAAGAAATGATGAACAAAGTTTCAAATAGTTATGTTAAAACTTAATTTAAAAAATTATGAGATTAAATTTATGTAAATTTATTTGGCCACTAAATTTTATACTTTGTATTCAACAATAAATTCTGCCATCTTCATTAGACCTTTCGCTAAGAACCCTCTCTTCAAATCACACTTCAATGTGTATTGTATATAGACAAAAACTCCATGGTAAGTTTCATAAATTGTCTTATTTCCTCTAGGAAGTAAAGGAACCTCAAAAGGAATATCTGTTTTTCCCGTGGGTATTTTTCCAGGTCCAGATATTTCAACAACAACATGACAGATTTGCACAGGCTGAAAAATTTTTTGTTATTAAGGTGGTTAATAAACAATTCAAACAATAATAATAAGAAAACAAAAACCTTAACGGAATTGTAGAATGCTTCAAAAATTCCAACATTTCTTGGACTTAATTGCAATTCAACAAGACCTTCCATAGTTAATGTTATTCCTTCATGTTTAATTTCTGTTGGAGTCTGAATAACGATTGTTCCAGTAATAGAATCCTAAAATAAAATGAAATGAAATGCATAGTTAAGTAACTAATAAATAGATAAAAATATTATTTTAATGGACCATGGGTTGTTCTCATTATCTATAAGCTTCGTAGATGTAAAAAAAAAAAGTAATTTCATGATTTTTGATATATTTTTTTAAAATAATTAATTTTTACATGCAGAGGCAATATAAAATTCTGTTAGGTATTCTGAGCAGATTACAGTGGTCTTACAATTTGAAAATAATTATTCAGTACATGATGATGAAATTTAATTACTATGAATTCAAAATATTGTTCACCATTTCCTCATTATAACTTGCTATTTAGCATTATATCACACAGAAAATTGGATGGCTGATTATATGGTGACAGGAATCACTTATGGTGATAAGTCATAATTCCTCACATCCAGGTTTGTGGTCAGGAGATGATGGATAATTTCACAATCTCATTCATTTTGGTTTTCGGGAAGGGTCAAGTCCAATATTATTAAATAGGAGTAAAACTGGCCAATTCAATTATATTTCATATAAAATTATCGATTTTAATAAAATTTATGGCATAGCTAAAGTTATGTTACACAATCTGATCACATTATGCTGTCACCATGATAGGCTTAGAGTCTAAAGGATGCTAAGCTCTATAAAACATAATTTTGTTTTAACATTATCCAGTTTAAACCGAATTCTAAATGGTATCATGAATCTAAAGGTGAAATCTGTAAACAGAAGCAGTCGGACTAACATGTATTAATTAACTCAGTCAGTTTTTAAAATTACTAATGTTAGAATCATTACTTAAACAACTCAATCAAAACAAATTATTTTGAGATAATACATTTTTACGAGTCTAACATAAAGTTAGCTCAAGGTTATTAAAAACATGATCAGCCAAACAAATTGATTTTTAATACTTTAAAACTGATCAAATTTTAAGTATCCCTAAAATAACACCTATTTGATCTGAAACAAAAATTATCATGCCAAGATGTAAAAGTAATTGAAAACCTTTTTTTACTCTTAGGTGTAAATGAACTAACTGCATCACTTAAAAGAATTTTATTGATTAGAAAGAACAGAATAAACGTTTCCTACTATTATATAATAATCTAAATTATTCAAACTAGCTAAGGGTTGTTTTCATATCTCTTAGTCTTTCTCTAATGGAAATATAATACTTCATTTTTTGGAGTTCTGCTTTAGCGAATTCATAATCATTTTTAGAAAATGCTTGTGAAACTGATTTTGTCAACTTTTTAATTTCCTTTTCATTGTCTTCCTCGAAACGCTCCAGATCAGATAATGTATTTATTTCTTCAAGTTCTTCATTCAAAGTCATGATTCCATTGAGAAATTTAGGGTCCAATGGAAGATCATTCTCTTCTAACAAAACATTATACATTTGCAATATACATTTTCCACGTTCATAAGGATTTACAAGAGTTGAATAAGCTTTATTAATAGTTGCCGCTATATCTGCAGAAATGGCTCTCTCACTTGCATTGCTATTTGAAAACTTATCTGGGTGAAATGCACTTTGTAGTTGTAGATACTTCTTTTTCAGGATATTATTATCCAAGTCAAATTTAATATTTTGTTCTAATATTTGAAAAAAATTAACAGTTTTGTTGACTGACTGCAAAGCTTTACAATGGGGACACTCAAATGAAAATGTTTGGAATTCTTTCATGCAATTCCTACAGTTGAAGCGATGAGACACAGAGCAAAAACTTCTTGTGCAAACTTTCATTTGTTTTAAAGAATTATGTATGGGTTTCACTTTGTCTACTTTTTTATGGTTATTTAAAGAGCAAAATATCCTTAAAGGTAACATTATTTTTGAATTATACATACCAAGTATGTAAGTAAAAAGATAATTATTAATTTAAGTGATTTTGACTAACAGAAATCTTTTAAATAAAAAACGAATTCCAAAATACATTTATTTTATAACTTACACCTTCATGATATATTTTATTTGCTTTTTTAACACGAATATCAATACTGGTGTTCATAATAAAGAAGTAGACAACTTATGAAAAAATTAAATCCTAATCACTGTTTCATTTAATTTTGATATTTTTATCATTCAGCTCTTATTATTCTTTGGGTAAACATCACTTATCAATAAAAACATTAAACAATGATAAATTAAAAAATATCGCCGAATACTTTCAATTGACTCCACTATAAGATAGATAACCTTTCACATTATCACATGTTATAAACTCCACTGAACCTCATCACCCACTCAGAGCGGTCACGCTCTACAAAATTTTTTCATAGTTTAAATTCGTATTTCTTCAAAATTGTGAATTGCAATGACTTAAGTACATTTCAAAGCTCCGAAAGTTTCACCCAGCGTGGAGAAAACGGCCTAAAAAGTATTCGCATGATACCTCCACTTATAAATGGCTTTTTCTGACATTTTCAGAACAGTTTTATTTGGCATTCCAGTAGGTATCACAATTATAGATGTATTTGGCTACGTTGCCCGCGTTGATGGTGTATCTATGCAACCTGCATTAAATCCTGAAAGTAACACCGACTATGTGTTCTTAAACAAACTTTCTGTCAGGTTGTATCGAGTTTCAAGAGGAGACGTTGTTGCCTTATTTTCGCCAAAAGATCCTGAACAGAAGCTGATAAAACGTATCATAGGTTTAGAAGGTGATGTCATAAAGACTCTTAACTACAAGGCTCCTACAGTAACAGTACCTGCTGGACATTGTTGGGTGGAAGGTGATAATGCTAATAATTCAATGGATTCTAATTTGTTTGGGCCTATCGCATTAGCTTTGATCACGGCAAAAGCTACTGCAATAGTGTGGCCTCCGAAAAGGTGGCAAAGTGTGAAATCGGATATACCTAAATCTCGAAAACTTTCCTTGCAATCAGAGAACTGATTATAGTGATGCGATTCAATAAATACATGTGATAATGAGGTCAGTTTGTTTTGTTGATAAAATAGAATTAGACTTTTCTGGCAATATACTTGCCGATGCCGTTGCACTTGGTGATATAGATAATGATGGGGAAAATGAACTCGTAGTTGGGACAATCAGTGGTGAATTGTCCATCTTCAAAGGTGATAAGTTATGGCAAACCATATCTGGTCTAGGTATGATTGCTAGTGTTGGAGTTGGTGACATAATGAATTGTGGCAGCAATGCCGTTGTTGCCATTAGTGGGGATGGGTGGTGTCACTTTTACATGTGTATTAATCAAAACAAACCTAATATCTGTGAAAAACTTCAACTCGTTTATCAGAGAAGGATCCCAACAAATGCTAAGGTAACAAGATAATCTAATGTCAATGTTGATTATCTGCTATGCATGAAGACTTTATTTAATTTTTTTTCATTGTTTTAAGTTATTTTAGTTTATGTAGGTATTTAGTTTTTTTCGCTTAACGTCAAATTTCAGTTATCTTAGTTTGTAGGTAGGTTTTCATGATTTTAGTGAAGATGAAATTCAGTTCTGTTCACTTAATTAATTATAAATAGCCTATGTTACCAATATTTTCACCTTTGAAAAAACCTGAAAATATTTCAGATATGGAAACTTCCCAAAACAAAACCAAAACTAGTTTTCTCAGCATTACTCATCACACTGCAGGTTTTTCTATTGAATCATATTACAACTAGGAAAAAAGAAATATAACAATATAAAATATATGTATGTGGAAGAAAATGGTCCGGGTGGAGGTAAAAAATTTCTCTTAAGTTGGCCCCATCTTTCCGATCTCTTAACTCATTCCCACAGACCCAAAGCATTCCAGCGTTCCTTTCTCGCCTGCTCCACCACAGTGTGGAACTCGATCCCTCCTCTCATCCGCCATGCTTCTTCACTGACTGCATTTAAATCCTTGCTTTTCCAACATCTCTTGACATCCCAAAAAGATGCTTTCTAAGCAGGTCAATCAATCATCTGCTTAAATTAATTAGTTTTGAATAATCAATTTCTTTGCCCAAAGAAGATATAGACTATGTAAAGACTTTATTGCATGGTATCTCATTAATTTATTTTGTTTGGTAATTGTTGTTATTAATATATTTATTCTCGACAATTAGTTACAATTTTGTCCGATTCTGTACTTTTTAGTTATTTCATTTCTATTTTCATTTTTATTATGTTTTTGTCACTTTTAAATACTACATGATTTGTATTATTATGCAGCCTTCTGGCCAGATATATAATGTTTATTTTTTTAACAAACCGATGGCTCGATGCCGATACCACTAATCTTTGCTTCCAAACTTTCGTCCACGGACCACTACCCAAATCCAAATCTGCCAGACCACTCGTAACAGAAGCCCCCCACCTATGCCTCCTTCTACTCAGACTTCCTAGTCAGCTCAGCACTTATTAACTTTTTAGCAGTTCGCTTGTTACTTAGCCCAGTAACTTTACAAGCCCATTTTAATCTTTGTGATGCTATGACTTCAATAAAATTGCCCAGGTTCATGTTTCACAGTTCCATGTTGTGTAATCTCCTGAATTCCCCATTGGTCCCATCCTTTTTTGGATTGAATATTCTATGCAACCTTAAGACTTCAGCGTTAGCAGCCACGTTTCATATCCGTAAAGAAGAATTTGAGGGATGTTGGTTTTATAAATCCTTATTTTTAGATTTCGGGACAAAAGACACGAGCTTTGTAATGTTAAGTCTAAACAATAACAAGCATTTCCTGTCTTTATTTCCTCTTGAATTTTGTTTACTAGGATAACCAAATAATAATATTAAATTGTTATAAAACTAGATTGTATAACCATATATATTTTTTTTTCAAGGTTATGGTTTTGGGTGATATTCAAGGCGATGGACAGACAGACTTGATTGTAGGATTAACAGATAGAGTGGTGAGGATATATCGTTGGCTTCAGACCAGGGAAGTTGCTAGTCTAGTTTGCCTCAATAAGTGCGAGTGTGCTGGCCAGGTATGGTTAAAAATATTTGTTTATTCCTTAGATTAAATTAGTTCAATTGACTTGGTCAAGACAGGAATGTGGATTGCTCCATCTAAAAACTTAATGAGCATTTTGTAGAAAGTACTAGTCTCTCTAAAAAAAGGTTTTTGTTAGTTTAGGAACATTCCATAAGATAATAGGAATATGTGATGGAATTTTCACAAATGAACATGATAAAAAGCTATAAATTGAAAAAAAGTAGCATTTTGTACAAAATATTCATTAACTTTTTAGTATTGGAGTGCTATCAATGGGTAGTTTCTCCACAAGTGTTTTTTTTTCAGGTCCTTTGTTCATACAGCAGATTTACTTGATGTAATATTATTACAGTTGTAAATATCAATAAATTATTCTAAAAAAAAAAAAAATTTTTTTTAGCCTGTCTCAGTCCTTCAATTACTCTCTCATGTAATAGAGGTTAACACTTATAATTATGTTATAATAATATTAAGATACATTGTACTATCAAGAGATAAATAGGTAGTATAGAGAAAAAAAATTAAAGAAAAACAAACAAACTAATCAGTTCCAACGCTCAAATTCTGTAAAGGTTGCAGACAATTGTAAAGGTATGGATACAAAATGTGTAGGGAATAAATTAAAAAAAAAGAATAAATTAAAATCATGACACGCTTCCTTTTTGCTTTGTGTGGAATTGAATTATGAAAGTAGTGGGAGCTAGGCTATAGGATGTATAGAGAGAGGGTCTTAGCCAATATTTTGTTTAGCACATTTTTTTCGAAAAACATAGAAAAATGTAAACTAAATATTTTATATATTAATTTTTTTTCTTGCCCTCGTTTATTTATAAATTACATACGTACTATATATATATATATATATATATACTCAAATATGTATGTACTGATGCTGACATTTTGCCTTTCTTTACCTTGCGGTATTTTAAGGTGCCCTTGCTCTTACTGGTCTGATTATTTACAATTAACATCAGTTATATATTAAACAATAATAATAATGAGACATACAGAAAAAATAGGAACATAATCAGATCTGAGTAGCTGTATTTCATTATTGTTATTATAATAGTTTATTTAATTTTTTTCTAGATTGGATCAATATGTATTGGAAAAGGTAATGAAGGAAAACCTTGTGTAATAGTTTCTCAGCCTGGAGCAACTTACATGACAATCTCAAACAGGTGATTCTTTAACTGGTAGCTAAATAGGTCAATTAAGTTAACAATAAAAGTTATTTTACTTTAAGAATTAATGACTTATCGTAAAATTGGATAAGTCAGGGGAAAAAACAAATAAGTCAAAAAAATTAAATATTGAGATAACTATGCCATCTGAATCGTCAAAGTCATTCTTTCAACTTGCCGAGGTACACACAGGAACAAACAACGCAGTCGCGGACTATTTAGGTATTTTAGTTCGTCGTACAGATGAAAAAACAATATTCTTGTATGGAAACAGTTAAAAACATTGGTTCAGTATTTTTTACAATATAAGGTTTCAAATCTGTATTTTTAATTTCTTTGGATACACACTTTTCTGGCTATGTTGGTGCACCCTTCATATATTGTATACTCATTATGAAATACATAAGTACGTATGTATTTTTATAGTTTTTTCTCATTCCTCTTCTAAAAAATAGTACTTAACGTTTGACATAATGAATTTCAAAAATTAAAAATAAATACTTCTAGGCTAGATAAATTAGTAAAATTTGTTGCTAATTCTGCACAGGAATAGTTCTATTTTTTAACAGAAGTGTAAAATATGTATGAAAATACTGTACACATTTCCATCCCCCAGAAACATAGTTTTTTTCCACCATTTCAGAGATTTTCTTAAAAACCAATACGTTGCACCATATTGGTCAGCCTGATCTACTCCACTATTTACTCTTCTATCAACCGATATCAATCCCACTTCATTACAAGTACTTAACAAAATTATATTCCTTTTGTCCTTCCGTGCGAGAACTTTTGCCTTTTATACAAGCCACTGTTTTTACAAATTTCGTTTTTTTTTTTATTATCATTAGTAAATAGTTCAAATTTGTTTTTATTGTGCCAGTGAGGAAACAATTTATTTTTAACAGTTCTTCAGCAAGAGGCATGCTTATAATCATCCTCCTCCGTCTTTTTACTAACGCCATCTTTCAACTCTGGCAATTTTTATTTCTTAGACATTTCACTTACTGACATTATTACCTCTGTTCTGAAATCCTGCTCCAGTTTTACTGGCTTCGACGAGATCCCCGTCAAAATACTCCAATTATGCCTGATCGATATAAAATTATCCTACCTGTCTTACTCTTCATATATATTTTTTCACTACAAAACGCAGTATTCCCGACCTCTTGGAAAAAAGCCTTAGTCCATCCAATAAACAAAACCTCTACTCCAGTATCCCCCAAAGACTGCCGGCCAATCTCCATACTTTTCAACCTTTCCAAACCTCTTGAAAGAATAGTCCAGTCTCAAACATCAAATTTTCTTGAACAGTCCAAACTCCTTGATACCCTTCAATCAGGCTTTCATCCTGGTTTCTCTACGCAATCTGTCCTTACCAAAATTACCACTGACATACATACAGCCATGGACAACAAACAACTAACTGTGCTAATCCTACTTGACTTTTCTAAAGCTTTTGATTCCTTGGGCCATTCTATCCTTTTTTGCAAACTAAAGTCACTGTCCATTTTCTCCTGTATCACTTTCAGATCCCTCAATATCACTTCCAATTCTCGGTATGGATCGTTGTATAACAGGAAATATATCACTATCATTAGAATCTGATTCATAGCTTAGTTCAATATTGTCTGTGTTATCACGGCTAAGAGTGTCTATATTATTTCCATCCTCCATTAGATCTTCCAGTTTCTATTTTCCTCTCTAACATACATTATTTATGGTATGCTCACTATAAACTTCAAATTCTAATTCATTGCAACTACTTTTATTATTACTATAATTTTCACAAATCTTTTTTTTGTTTTCCATATCAGGGATATAAATATGAATTCAAAATATTAAAAAAACAGATGAACTTGAATCTGATACACTCTACTACTGAATAACAGAACTTAACTCATTTGCATCCAAGTGCGAAATGCAGGTTGCTCAAACTGTGATTGTCTGCTGTTATCGAGAGCATCAAAATCCGTGAGCAGCGACCGTCATTTGTCACCAAAAGCGAAATATTCTATAAATAGTTCTTATGATTTATTTTTGTTCTTATCTTAAAAACTGAAAATTATTTGCATTGTCTCCGTAGTGGAGCCCTTGAATTTGAAGACAAATTTTAAATATGTTTTAAGTTTTTGTAAGATTTGTATAAAGTTAACTTACTTTACTTTTAAGTTATTCATTTTAAAAGCTATGTTTTAAGTAAGTTTATTTTTTTGATTTAGCCAAGAAGAAAACCCATTGGTTGAATATCATGAAGTACCTTTGCCTAAACTTACCTCTAGCAGCATTAGCAGTCAGATTGTTGGTTGTGTTGGAGATGATAAGAGCATTGCGGTTGTTTCACTCGATGGTACAGTTTCATACATTAACAAGCAGAAGCTTCTGTGGTATGTACCTGTCAGGTTGCATTTAAATAAAATTTTCTATTATAATTAAACTATCGATAGAAACAGTATATTTATATATTTGTGCATTTATAGGTATTGTAAATAAGTATTCTTACCCTAAACACAGGCTTGTTTTTACCTCAAATAATTAATAGTAAATCTTATTGCAATCACTTTTTCTTTTGCTTTTATCATGTAGGAATTCAGGATTTGATGCAAAAGCTAGAGCCTTAAGTCTAAAAAATACTAGAAAAAACTAACCAGTCTATGTTTTTTCAATTTAGGCATAATTGGGTAATCACAAAAAAAAGTTCACATGAAAGATCTATTGCAACATATCTCACATCAATAGACTCATCAATAAGAGAGAGCAACCTCACTGCAAGACATCAAACAAAATTTTTTAAAAATATTTTTATTTTGTAGAGTAAAGATTTGCCCTGGCTGGGATTCGAACCCTGGTCGTCCGCATCTCCATGGCACATAAAGTAATGTTCAATGAACATTCTTCCTCGTTTCGCAAAATTGCGAAAACACGGGTATATATGATCGGTGAAGAGAACGGATTTGCCTGACTGGGAGGCGACCCTTGGTAGCTTAACTCCACTGCACTTCTTTAATCATTGAATTAAAATTAATTTGTTCATTTATCCAGCTGTTAATGGCAGTCTTAATTGTTATTTCATTTCATTAGGCTCTCACAGGCCTGCAGGGACTAGTCCAAAAGCCTAGGGGATTTAACGACCCCCCTGGGTAACCGAGTTCAGTACATGGCACAGAACAGTACACTCAACACTAATTCAGGCATAAGGTCACATACAGTACCCACCTCAGGGCCAC
This sequence comes from Arma custos, assembly GCA_037127475.1. Taxonomy (NCBI): domain Eukaryota; kingdom Metazoa; phylum Arthropoda; class Insecta; order Hemiptera; family Pentatomidae; genus Arma; species Arma custos. The sequence continues at coordinate 71,610,957 of CM073764.1, forward strand.
CTTCCCTGGGAAGACCCAAGTTTGGGGGTTTAGCCAAACAACCAGTAGTCCCGAGGATACGGGGCCTTTCTTGCTGGGCTAATCACCCGCAAGGGAGAATAATCGATTCAAAGTAACTTAGCGAATAGCCTCGGATTTGGACGTAAAATAGGGAAACGACCCGGCATAGAAAAGGACATACGGCTATGAACCTGGAATATAAGATCTTTCGCAGGTAAAGAAGTAGAAATCATTGAAGAAATGACGACATATAGGCTGGACATTCTTGGGATTAGTGAAATGAAGAAGAAGGGAACTGGAGAGATAAAGTTAGACCGAGGCCACACACTGATTTACTCAGGAGTCCTTCCAGAAAACAGAGTTGTAGAGGGTGTAGGAGTAATAATGAAAGACGAAATTTTTAGGCAAGTTGTAAACTGGGAACCTATAAACTCACGAATCCTTGCGGTCAATATAAATATGCAGATTGGGAAATGGACCCTAATACAAGTATATGCCCCTACAAACGATGCCAACACCCTGGATAAAGAGCAGTTCTATAGTGACCTTGAGCGAATAGTAAATAAATACAGGAATAATAATAGGAGCATCCTGATTATGGAAAACCTCAATGCACGAATAGGTAATGACTAGATGAGAGCACATGGAGCGATGGGCCTACATGGAGGTCAAAGAACAAAGAACGATTGTGGGCAACGCTTAATTGAATTCTGCATAGACAATGACCTACTCATAGGGAATTCCTACTTTCCGCATAAGTTACTACATAAGATAACTTTCTCGGCCCCAGAAAGGAATGTAAATAGTATTATTGACAACTTCATTTATGGGCGGGACATCAGGAGATATTTTACAGATGTAAAAGTTATTCGAGGCGCGGAGATAGGAAGCGACCATTTGCTACTGGTAGCAAACACAAAAGTATTAAAGGAACGCAACATAAAGTCAAAGGCTTATGATAGGATCGAGGTGAAAAAGCTACAGCACCCTGAGAAAAAATCCCAGTATGAAGAGGAACTGCGAGGAAGATTACAGGAATTAGACGGAGATGCAAGCCTAGATGATATGTGGAAACATATAAAAGCAGCGTCTTAGAGTCAGCTACAATAGTCTGTGGAGTGAAAAGGATAATCAAGAAAGACAAATGTACATCATGGTGGAATGAAGAACTGAGGGCACAGATAAGGGAAAAGAAGACAGCCTGGAAGGATTACTGCCGGGAAAAATCTCCTGAAAAATGGCAGTTATATGTGATGGTCAGGAACCGGACGAAGGAAGCTGTAAAGGAGGCTAAGAGGAAATCATGGGAGGAATTTGGAGAAAAGCTTAACCAGGATCATGGTGAAAACATAAAGCTCTTATGTTTACTTTTGAAGTAAAATAAAATCACTAAGGGGCTGTAAAAGTAACAAAATCAAGAATATCAAAAATGAGGAAGGTGAAACGGTCACAGATGATAAAGGCACTCTGGAGGTCTGGAGAAGGCATTATGAGAGGCTATTCAGTGATGAGTTTCTGAACCATATGAATAACCAAGATGGACAATGGAATGAGACAGAGTTTGATGAGGTGATAGAGGAGGAGGAGGTCGAGCAGGCTATCGAAAGGATGAAGATGGGGAAAGCTCCAGGACGGGATAACATAGCTGGAGAGTTTGTAAAGTATGGAGGCATGGAACTAGTCAGGTCTCTTCAAATGCTTTTTCAAAAAGCTTGGGAGAAGGAGAAGATACCAAAAGAATGGGAATACAATATTATAATCCCCATACACAAAAAGGGTAGCCAGACTGAGTGTTCCAATTATAGACCCATATGTCTCCCTCTAGTTATCTACAAACTATATACGTCCATTTTAGAAAGTAGATTAAGAAATATAGTGGAGCCGCACATCGGAGAGGAACGGCTTCAGGCCAGGAAGACAAACTCAAGACCATATATTCTCACTAAGAAATGTCATACAAAAATCCTGGGAACGAGACAGAAACATGTACTTCGCCTTCCTCGTTCTTAAAGCAGCATTTAACTATGTTCCAAGAAACGAAATATGGGAATCACTCAGAGTTAAGAACATCCCAAAAAGCCTGGTGGATGCTGTAAAGTCCTATATATCTAAACCCAAAAGGTATCATTAGACTGAATGGGAAGGAGTCTGGGCACTTTGATATGGCAAAAGGAGTAAAACAGAGTGACAGTTTAAGCCTGTTGCTATTTATACTTTATATGGATGAAATAGCAGCAATATGCAAAAGACGAACTGAAAGGACGTTCCTGGGCCGAAGAAACCTCCTGCCTGTAGTGATTCAGCTTCTACTTTATGCGGGTGATATTGTCCTCATTGCAGACTCCACAGAAAAGTTACAGCAAGCCGTGAATGAATGGGATGAAGAGCTCTGTAGGAAAGGTATGCAGATCAGCACCGGCAAGAGCAAGATCTTGCAAGTAGGAAGGGTACAGGAAGAAATCCATATATACTGCAACAGAGGAGAGATGGAAGCAGTCACGGACTTCACCTACCTCCTAGCAGTAATGAATGGTACTGGGAAATTAGACTTTGAAATCTCAAACAGAATAAAAAAAGCAAACTCGGTCTACTACCAGATCTGTAATGCTGTTGTTGCGTAGCGAGAAGTAGGCAGAAAAGTGAAACATCTTCAAGTCAATATACCTACCTGTGCTCCTGTATGGTGCCAAAAGTTGGATACTAACGGACAGGCTGGAGAGTAGAATCACGGCTGCAGAAATGAAATTTGGAATTTGAAAACAAGAAGAGATCGTATCCGCAATGAAACGATCAAGGAGAAACTCAGGATCGTGGCAATGAAGGAGATGCTCGAGGCCCGCCAATTAAAATGGTTTGGACATGTTCTGAGGATGGAGGACTACAGGGACCAATTGAAGACGATCTACTATACCCCTGAAGGTAGAAGACCACGAGGCCGCCCTAGAATGTCCTATATGGAATATGTTGAACGCTTGCTTTGTTGAAAAGAGGCAAAAATATCCGCCAGGCGAGGAACCTAGCTATGAACAGGGAAGAGTGGCAGTCCTGGTTAAACTCTCCCCTACGCTGAAAGGCACCATAAGAGATGCGAAAGAAGAAGAAGGCTCTCACAGAAGCTTAGACATTTGCTTCAAATCTCTCAATTACATTATCTTTCTTTCTAATTTCATTCACTCTTCCTTTAGCTTTGGGTTTCCACTGATGTGTTTGTATTCACTTTTGGGTCTTTTATAATCATACAGCTTTTGGTTAGTGTTACTTGTTTGACTTTATGTTTGGAATACGTAATTCATAGATCATTTTTTTTATTTATTTCTGGAATTTTGTATGTTTGTGGTTAAAACAAATCAGTCCATGATAGTTCACTCATGAAGAAAGTTGGATGTTATACACACTTGATTGCAGAGTTTAGTTGTTTAGGTATCAAATATGTGTCGTGCTTATTTAACAGAATTTAAAAAAAATCAAACTGTTTTTGCCTGTTAGAGTCCTATTCACTTATTTAATATGTTTCTTCCATTTTAATTTTTTCCTCTTTCCACAGCATTATATCATCTCGGCCACCCTGGCACGTTTCTTGGCCAGCCCTATCAATTCTTTTCACTTGATCCTATATCTCCGTTTTCTCGCAATTTGCGATGTATACAGGGGGAGAATGTTAATTGAACATTATTTTATTTTTGGATCTTGTTGACTTTAAGTCATTAATATTATTATAATTTATTTAAATTATATCATATAACAATTTAAATAAATTATAATGATATTAATGACTGTGCCGGACTACTATCCATAAGTTGAGTTGTAGTATTTCTCCAATTAAGTAGTGCTAAATGGGAATCCCTCTTGTCTTCTTTGCAAGTTTTCATCAAACTTTTACCAATCTTGACACTGCTCTCTGCTTTCCCATTACTCTGATGGTGGTAAGGTGAAGAGCTTGCCATTTCAAATCCCCAATCTTCTGAAAAATTCTAGTCCAATAAGCTTGCAGTTCTTTCTTAAGTGCAGATCGCTTCTCTGGCCACCCTTTTTGAATGAAGCCAACCAGTTCCTGCAAGTCAGAATCTCGAAACATTGCTTCCTTAATTTCTTCTATTCTTTTTATAGTAAGGTTAACATAGTTTAATACGTTTATTGACTCTAGTTCTTTGAAAAATTGTTTGCTGTCATGATTAAAAACATATTCTGTTGTCCACTTATTCTTGTCCTTTGCAGAGAACTCTGGTTCAATTGCTCGAGACAAATAGTCTGCAATAAACATTAGCCTACCAGGCGTATAGGTGACAGTCAAATTGAACTTCTGTAATCTAAGAAGCATGCACTGAAGTCTCTTAGGAGCTGCTGTTAGATTTTTCTTGAAAATAATTTCTAAAGGTTTGTGATCGGACTCCACTTGAATGATATCTTGGCCATTTAGGTAAGTTTGAAATTTTTCACAACCAAAAACGATGGCTAAGCACTCCTCTATTTGAGCATAGTTCTCTTCAGCCCTTGTTAATGCCCTGGAGACGAAGGCCACAGGTTGCCCGCCTTGAAGGAGAGTCGCTCCTAATCCCACTTGGCTGGCGTCACACTGGAGAGTTACTGGAGCCGCTGCATCTTAATATTTCAAAACTGGAGAACATGTGATGAGTCTCTTCAAGTGAGTGAAGGCTTCCTCCTGGGGTTGCTGCCAAGCCCATTCATTTTCGTTGATCAGAAGTCATCTTAATGGTTCAGTGTACTCAGAAATTTTCGGCATGAACTTCGAAAGATAGTTGGCCATCCCGAGAAATCTCTGAACATCTTCTTTCTTCTGAGGCGTGGGCACCAATTTTATGGCTCCCACTTTCTATGGATCTGATTTTAACCCAGCCTTACTAAACACATGTCCCATATACCTAACTTCGGGTAACTTGAATTTAAGCTTTTCCGTATTGAACTTTAAATTAACTTTTTGGGATTGTGCTAGCAAATTCCTTAAATTATCATCGTGGTCTTTATCAGCTTCTTCATCAGTACTGCCACATCCGAACACAAGAAAATCATCAGCCAGCAATGACCTTGACTCCCCTTAAAACCTCTGTGACTTCATTCATTCTTCTCTGGAACGCTTCTGGCGCGTTCTTTATACCGAAGGGCATTCTCAACCATTTATACCGACCGAGTGGAGTCCAAAACGTAGTCAATTTAGATGCTTCTTCTGAAAGCTGGACTTGCCAGAAACCATTTTTTGCATCAAGAACAGAGAAAACACGCGTATTCTTAAGGTCTGGCAGTAGCTCCTCTAGAGTGGGTGCCCGATAATAAGCTCTTTTAAGTGCTAAATTTAAGAATTTGGGATTGAGGCATAAGCGTAACGTCTTATTCGGTTTCTGAACGACCACCATAGAATTAACCCAGTCAGTAGGTTCTTTAACCCGAGTGATGATTCCTTGTTTCTCTAAAAGCTTAACTTCGTCTTTAATTTGTTCCACTAATGAGACGGGATACCTTCGGGGTTGAACTACAGTTGGTTTTATGTATTTATCCACCCACAAATCAAGTTTACCTGGGAGGCAGCCTAGGCCAGAAAATACATCTTCAAATTCTTTTAAAATTATTTCCTTACTATCAAAGCCTGTGACTGACTTCATTGATGCAACCTTAACATGGACTAGGCCTAGACGTACACAATCGTCTGCTCCAACAAGTGGCATTTCATCTCTTTTAATTACTTCAAACTGAAGAGTGGTTTTTCCTGTCTCTTTGGCAAATAAACTCAATTTTACCTAAGGATTGAATTGACTCCCCATTGTAAAACTTTAGCTTAGCATTAGAGGGTTGGAGCCGGGGATTGCTAGACTTAGTAATCTTGCAAACATGTGAGAGCCCGATGACATTGCAAGTGGCACCAGTGTCTAATTGCACCGGACATTCATGAAAATCGTTCTTAGAAGAACATTTTAGGTACAAGTTAGATATAAACTGCCTATTAACTTTTTTGACAAGAGCATTCACCTAGTAGACTGTTTCAGATTCACCTGAAGATGTAGTTTCCTCGTTGCCAGCTACTTGCCTAACTGCTTTTACCTTACAAATTTTGGCAAAGTGGTTCTTCTTTTTACATTTGCTATACACTTTGCCAAAAGCTGGACATGCCGCCCTATCCCACTTATGTTTCAGACCACAAAATTTGCATTGAACATCAGTTGGTATATCGTCCTGGGTGATGCAATCTCTTTTAGATTTATTTTTAACTTTATGGACACACTCCTCTTTCTTACACCCTAGATTTATACTAGAAGCCTGGTGAGTTGCCTCCTCACTCACCCTACACATATTTAACGCTTTTGCCATTGAAAGGTTTGGCTTAGTTAATAAAATCTTTTGAATCTGCTGGTCTTGCATTCCTAATATTAATTGGTCTCGTAAAATTTCATCTTCTGTAATATTACGAAAGTCACAGTAGGCTGCTTGCAATTTGAGCCTCCTTGCAAAATCAACAACAGACTCCCCACACTGTTGCCTGAGGGAGCTGAACACAAATCTTTCATAAGTAACATTAGCCTGTGGTAGAAAATATTCGTCAAAGGCTTCAATGAGTGAATCTAATGTAAACTCATCCTGAGGCTTATTAAAAGATTGAAAATTTTTAAATCCATCCTTACCTAGGATTGAGAGGAAGGTTGCCACTTGAACCCTTTTTCCTTTCTTGTTAACTCCTGTGACCACGGCATAGCTTGCCCACATCTCTTTAAAGAGTTTCCAGTTTTCTTGGAGATTTCCATTGACCTCAAGTTTTTCTGGAACTGGGATCTGAGACATCTTCTTTTCTGCCTGATTTATATACCTGACACCATGTTTATGTCTATTATTTTATTATTATTATTATTTATGTTTGATTCTTGATTACCATGCACGTCGGCCTGAAGAGGCCCATTGTGCTTGAGTCCTAAAGATCCCTAACATAGGTCTAGACCTCTGAGAAATTTTAGATAGTCTTTAAATCTCAGTTCTTGGAGTTCCTTGTGTCCTCCAGCACCAAAGTCAAATGTCCTCTTTCGACTTAGTGCTATACATTCAAAGAGAACTTGCCAGGGGGTTTCGTCCTCCTCTGTGCACTATCTGCACCGAGATTCCTGTTCAATGCCCAAGCGATGCATGTGTTTCCTGAGTTTACAGTGCCCAGTGATGGTTTCAACCATACTTTTGAGGTCAGTTCTCGACATGTGAGCGGCTTCTTTCTTGATTTTATCAGAAAGATTATCATTGGGATCCTTTATAAAAAGTCTAGTATGCCTTATCTTGGCTCTATCCCAACGTGTTTTTATCTTCCTCTTGGCTAGATTGTTAATTGTATCCTTAGCCAGGGGAAGGGGAACCCCACACCATGGTTCTGGTCCAATTGGAGCGATAACTGCTCCTTTCTTTGCCAATTTGTCGGCCCTTTTGTTTCCTGGAATATTACTGTGCCCAGGGATCCAAAATATGTTAACTCTGTTATGTACAGCTAATTCATCAAGTCTTAGACAGCATTCCTCCACTAGTCTAGACTTTGTTGCTGCATTTTGTAATGCATTGCATGCTGCCTGACTGTCAGTGAGAAAATTGATTATCTTATTCTTGTGGTCCTTCATAGCGAATGCACCTGCAAGTATTGCCCATATTTTCGCTTGGAATACAGTGGGTGTCATGCCCAGAGCTAAGTAATGACCCATGCCCTGACAACCCCTGAACCAGATTCCCGAGCCGGCACCATACTCCCCTTTGGATCCATCCGTATACACGTTTAGACCATTGGGTGGATTAAAGCAATCATTCTTGCTTTTACAAATCGCCTGTGTATTAACGTGAAATCTTTTATCAAAGTTATATTTGTTCAGCGTGAAATCTGAATGCTTTTTTAAATCTGCATTTCGCTCGATTATGTCAAAGACACTTCTGTGTCCAAAGTCGTTGGTGGGTTTCTTAATCCCTCCTATTTTCACTAGCCTGTAGGCTGTCTTCAATGCCTCTGCTTCAATTAGAATGTCAAAAGGAGTTAAATCAAGTATAGTTTCCAGTGAAGCGGTAGGAGTGGTTCTCATGGCCCCAGTGATCATGATGGACCCAAGCCGCTGCACCTTCTCCAACCTTGATCTATTTTGTTGGATACCAGCTTTGTGCCACCAGGCTATTGAGCCATAGGTTAGCACAGGTCTGACCATTGCTGTGTAGATCCAACGAGCCATCTTGGAGCTAATTCCCCACTTGTTGCCACAAAGGTTCTTACAAGTCCACAGAATCCTTGTGGCTTTCTTGGTAACATAATCGATATGCTCACTCCAGTTTAATTTACTGTCCATGATAACACCGAGGTATTTAACCTTCTTGCTGAATTGAATACTCATCCCTTTCATCCTTGGGGGGGTTGAGCTCCCTCAATATCCTTTTGTTGGTAAAAGGTACAATTACCGTTTTATTAGGATTGATGTTCAATCCTACTTTCGTGCTCCATCTCACCACCATTCTTAGTGCCATTGTCATCAAGTCTGAAATAGTTTGCTGATCAAAGCCCTTGATGATAATTGCTATGTCATCTGCATAGCCTATCGCTTGGAAACCCGCCTCATTTAGGTGTATTAGTTCGTCCACTACCAGGTTCCATAGGAGTGGGGAAAGAACACCTCCTTAGGGGCAGCCTTACTAAGCAACATTACTGATCCAACAATGAGATGTTTATCCCTGATATATCTATCAAGAATTTTCTCCATTGTCTTCAGCAAGAATGAGGAAAGACAAATGGGGCGATATGATTTAGGTTCATCATATGTTTCTTTCCCTGGTTTGGGAATAAATTTGACCTTAACTTCTCTCCAAGCTGTTGGAATGTAATTATAGGCCAGACAGCCCTGGAATAGAGTGGAGAGCCTGTCTAAGATGATTAAAAGACCCTCTTTTAGCATGGCAGGATAAATTCCGTCAAAACCTGGTGTTTTGTACGGCTTGAGGTTTTTAACTGGCCATTTTATGGCGCTGGTATTGAAGATTTCACGGACTGATGTCCAGTCTGGTTTGCACCTGTCCTCAGGGAGGTAGACCTTTGTGTCCGAGGTTGTAAGCTTGCTCCCCGGGAAGTGCGATTCCAGCATAGCAGTTATAGACTCTATAATGTTCATGGGATCTCCATTTGGTTTCTTTAGGGAGCCCACGGTATTACAGTGGTTGCACTTAGAGAGTATTTTATTCATTCGGGCGCATGTATTCGTTTCCCCACAGAAGTGTCTCCATGAGTTCCGTTTGGCTTTTCTAATGAGGTTATGATATTCAGTTAGAGCGTGTCTATATTCGATCCATTCACCAGTCCTTTTTGCTTTATTGAAAAGTATTCTGGTTCTAGATCTTGACTTCTCTAACTACATGTTCCACCAGGGTGCATTACAGTTTGACCCTTTAGTAGTTGTTCTACAGTTATCCTTGAATGCAGTGATAAGTGCCTTAGTCAGTAGTTCGTTATTATTTTATTAACTTAAATAATTAATTAGACTTGGTTAAGCAAGGCAAAATCAATAATCAATGTATTTTTAAAAAGTATGATTTTTAGATAATTGAACAGCTGAACTATTTACATATATTGCATCAACATTAATATTCCCTTTTTAATTGGTTTTTGTAGATTACAGAATAGTTTCAATAAATTAATTATGGTTGTTAAATTGGTTCTTTTGGAATAATTGATAAAGTCAATGTTTCATGTCATGGATATGCTTTAGTGCCATGCCCACCTATCACAGTTTATCAGGCGAAGCAATCCTCTCCATGAGGCTTATCAGCTGTTGAAATATATTTTTGTTGGTTGTATATATATTTGTTTTAAATATTAATAATAGGTTGGGAAAAAAGTAATTTCGTTTTTTTTTTTTATGTTCTTCAGAGCATATTTATTCATTAAAATTAAATCACTTGTCAATGATATATGAAAGGTGTTTTTGACAGTAGAGAGTTGTTAGCTAGGTTCGAGCAGCGCATGAGTAACAATTCCTTTCCAATCCCACCAAACACATAGTATTACCTTCTTTGGGCTTTGCAACCATTTGTGAAACTTCTCCCATGATCCAAATTGTGTAGCCCTGAATTATTTATTTAAAAAATGGCTTAATTTTGTTTGTTTTCATTAGAGATTCAAAACTGGAAACTCTACCCATTAAATTTATCACTGTTAATTCGTGTATAATCAAAGTTTTGAGCTTCTTTAGGTATCCAGTCTTATGTAAATGGCTCAAAACTGTATTATGATCAATGTTTAGTTCTTTAGCGATGTTGTAAGATGAAATACGTTGGTCTGCCTTGAGGAATTTCATCAATTTTTTTAATGATTGGCCAGATAGGACCAGATTTATCTTTAACATCAAAATTTCCCGAACAAAAACGAGCAAACCAATTTCTCATCACCTCTCACTCATCACCCACCATAAATAAACACCACACAATTTTTCGATGAGTCGATCATTTTTAGAAGTTGAAAAACAAAATATGACGGAAATTACCTCTGAATAAATGACCATTTTTCAAGTGCAATAACTTTTGACTGAGTAAACTAATGGTTACCTTTATATCTAGAATATTTTGTGGACTGTTACCTCTCTATGGTGCTGTAATATGGCTTCATTTAATAAGAATTATTAGGCATTTGAACTTTAAACACATTTATTGGCTTATTATTACTATTATTATGGTATAACTTTTTTCCCGACTTATTATTTCATTAAGGCTAATTGGATATTATTAATGTTTTAGGACTACAAATGTTGAGCAACAGTTATTTACTACTGGAAAAGTTAGTGTCTGTAATGAAGGAGGCGAACAGATAGTGACCAGTGCTTGGTCCGGCCACACGTTCATCATAGACACTAAGTGTAACATCGTTTGCTTTGAAGTTGGACAAGCCATCCAGAGTTTCATATCAGGAGTTTATGCTAACAACAAATCTACCTCTTTTATTTATATTACTTACAGTAACAAAGTATGAAATTTACTTAAAATTTCCTGTGAATATTAATTTTGTCAACCATTTTAATTATGCCAATTAATTTTCAGATTCTCGTATATTTTAATATTGAAATAGAAAGAATGGTTCTTAACAGCCTGCATGCCTTACAAGCAGATGAACCTGAATTTTCTTCTTATACACGGCAGGAGCTCAAAGAATTAACTGAATATTGTCTTTACCACTATGATACTGAATATAAAAACACTTCTGATGAAGAAGAAACAGTCTGATTTTGGCTAGTGATGTTGTATAATCTAGTTTGAACCATTTTTATTATATCATTTTGTGATTACAGGCATTAAAAAAAAAGTATTTGTATCTTTTTAAATCAGCCAATATATTATATTCCTAATAATTATGTACATATTATCATTATTTATTAATGTGCATTGGAGTTATTTTAGCAAAAAACGTTTTTCGTTTTGAAGTGATGTTTCCTGTAAAAGCTCCATGAACCCCAACATTTGAAGAAAATTCTTTCAGAAGCAACTTTTCTGCCGGAATATCATAGAACATTTTCATACCTTGATTAAGAGTTTTAGAATTTTTATTTATTTTTTTATCTGAATTTGATTTATTATTACTAGATAAATTTTCATTCCAGTTTTTTTGGGTCTTTTTATTAACTTGTTTATTTTTATGGAATGTATTACTTTTTATATTACATTCAAATGAAATCTCAGTCAAATTACTTCTTATTAAAATGTCTGATGATGGTTTCCAGGAAGTATTATTGCTTTTAGTTTTTTTTTTAAGTGTTTTTCCAGGTGCAACCAATCGAGGATCACAATTTGAGTGTCGATTTTTTGAAAAAATTGCTTTATTCTTTTTTTCACGGTTTTCATTAGTACAAAGATAACTATTTGTTCCTTTGTATAGTAGATTGTTAACATTTTGTTTATTGCCATTTGCAAACTTTTGTTTATTAACTGCTGAAAGAGGAGATATACCATTTTCAATCTGTTTTTTCTTGCGATTTTTAAATTTTTTTTTATGTTCATGAATAGTTGTATTTTCCATAATATTTTTTGTTCTCATTATTTTATGATAATCATTATTTATCTTATTGGGATCCATATTTTGCTGTTCTAATGGTGTTTTAAAATCACCCTGACTGCTAATAAACTGACGAGTTTTGATTAATTTCATAACTGCATCTCTTACGTGTATTTCTTTCTTAGGTAAGCTTTTATTAATAAAACAGTTAGATGTGTAATTTTCTGTTTCACTTTCAATGTTTTCATCAAAAAATATCGTAGGTTGGGTTATGATGGGTCTTCTATTTAATTTTAGGCTGTCAGGATTTGTAGAAATCAAATGATCATGTTGATCATAAATTTTCACACTTTTTTCATCATTTTGTTCATAAGTTCCTAAAAAGGATTGATGAATGTTATCAGAATTTGCATACCTAAATCGATCATTTTGATAATATGACTGCTTCTCTTCGGTTCTTATTTTATAATTTTGACTCAAATTTTGTTCCTTGTGTGTTTTTTTAACATTTTTCCCAAGTTCCGTTATATTTAAATCATTTTTAATTACTGATCTTTTTATTTGCCGCATATCTTTTATTATTGAATTATTTGAGTTTATTTCTTTAGCTTTTAATTTATTTATCTTTGATTTTCCTGAAATTTGATTTATTTTTTTGTTTACCTTTACTGTGTTGCTAGTTTCATAGGCTTCATTTGAATTTTCACTTTCAAAACTTGATACATCTTCACAATGTAGATTTTTTGTTTTGTTAAAATTTTCTCTAATGTCTTTATATCTTTTTCTGGGAACATTTCTGAAAGGTTGTAGAACTGGGTTTTTGATTTCCTTGTCATTTATTGAGCTTTTAACAAAATTTGTTTTGCTTGGTCCCTTTTTCTTTAATTTCTGGCTAACCAAAGGAGAACTATTGCATTTGAATTCATTTATACTTCTATTTTTTCTAAAGAGATTCAATGAAGGTAAACTTTTGCTTTGGCTACCTTCTGCATTTGTTTCGTCTTGCTTATATGGTTCTTTTGTGCGTATTTCTGTAATCTTGTAGTTTGTTTTTCGATATTTCAACTTCCTATTCTCCGTGAAATCAGAACTGCTATTGGAACTACTAGGAGGGGTTCCAGAGGATGTAGTTTTTTCATCTTTATCAATTATGATATTACAACTGCTGTTTATATTAAGAATTTCACTATGTCTTGGGATTCTATCTGTGCTTTCTAACAAATGAATATCCATATTATTAGTTTCATAGTACCTTGTACTATCAAGGAAATTATTTTTGTAATTTTTTGTATTATTTTCTCTCCAATATTTTGTGTCAAGTTTTCCTTTCATTACGACATCACCATCACTTTCATCAGTGTAAGTGGACTGTGTTGATGAATATTTGTTGTAATAATAACTTTTACTGTTAACTGGCCTTTTTTGCTTGTCAACATTGGCGAATATATTTTTTTTAATTTTTAAATTAGGTTTATTTCCTATATTACAATTTGAGACATGTTTGTGAAGAAGATAAACCTTGTAGCATGAAGGTATTTTTGTTTGTACTCCCACATCTACTAGGCTTGATGTTGTATTTGTTTGATCAGTAAATATATCCATTAAATTTGTCTCGTTTCCCTTACTTATATTAGTGCTTGTTGTCATCCAGCTGCCATTGTTTTTAGCATTTGTGTATTTAGAATCCATATTTTCATGGTTTACATTAACTAAATTGCCATCTTTCATAAGTATGTTATCGATTCTTTGATTTTGTGTGAGAGTAACATTACTTCCATAATATATTTCATGATTTTCAGAATTGACTTCATTATTAAAATTCCTGTATATTTGCAAATTGTTTGGACAAGTTCCCTGATTTTCTCTTACTACATATGTGTTTTTCACAGCCTTATGAAGTTTTCCAGGAAGTCTTTTTTGTGCTTCTGTACTGGATTTTGAAAATATAGTTTTCACTTTACTGAAAAAAGTTTTCTTTTTCTTGTTTTCAACATTTTTATAAAGTTCACTGGTTAGACTGTTTTCTGTCGATGTTGCTGTGCTTAATGGATCAATGTTAGTGCAGTGATCAGAAGTTGTAGTATTCTTCATTTTCATCGTCTTTAAAAACTTAAAACAAACAATATCATATTGAAACAAATATTACATAAAATTATTGAAATAATCTTGGTACTACCTGATCCTATCTGCTATTTTATTAACATTTAATAATTAGTGGATCGTAAAATGAAATACATTGAATAAATTAGTTATGCCTGATGGATTGTTCTTAAAAGTTTTGGACAGGATAAAGTAAGTAAATAAAGAAAGATTTATGATGAAATGGAAAGCAGTTATAGCTGCAAAATATTAGTGATAACTCAGAGATATCACATTTTATTCTGCGTCTAATATCCATTATTGGCCATTGTTTTCAGTAATGGATTAAGGCAAATTAGGCAATTCCAGAAAATGAGTCTATGAAGGTATAAAACTTAAAAATGTTTTGCTTATCATATTCTAGAATGATAATGAAAGCATAAGTAATATTTAACATGATTTGAAATTGCAATGCCTTGATTCACTTAATTAGTATTATAGTAGTATTTCCGATACAGTTAAATTTGATTAAATTTTCATATCTAAATTGTTCTAAATGAATTTATAAATAAAACCTCTTACCTTTAGTTTTCCATTTATTTTGATTTTATGTTTTGTTATTATTAGGGTATAATTAATAATAGAAGGCTTTAAAAAAGATTTGAAAAATCCGCATTCTACCTTTCTTTATATATAATCACATCATTTTAAAATAATTGTTTTCTGATCCATCTTATGGAGCCGAGTAGCTCAGTGTTTAGAGCCCCGAATTGCTGTGCAGGGGGTCCCGAGTTCAAATCTGCGCCCTATAAGATCTTCAGACCCTCCAGGGTCTCACCAGTCTCTATAAAGAGGGCGACTTTAATTGGGAGTATACCCAAGTAGATGGCTGAAAGTGGTTTCGGCCAAATCATCTCCCAATACCACCGTTGGCTTAGAAACAGTACAGTCTCTACCATGTACAGAACCCAAGACTGAGCTTTTTGATTGATGTCATGGAATTATAAATTTAGCCCTGCCACGGAATGAAGGTGTAATTTCTTTCAAGAGTGAATCCTAAGATTTATATTTGAATTTAATAATTTGGCTTAAATATTAATTATTATACCTTCAAGAAAACATCCTTTTTTTTGCCAAGTTGTTTTTTCTCGAGTTAGCATTGTTTTTGTTGTGGTTTTAGAATTGTTTAGTTTTAATAATTTCACGTAGTAATTACTACTAAACCTAATTTTCAATTACACTGTCTTATTCTTGGACATAATGAAAAAATTTAAACTAAAAATTTCAATTAATCAACTTAGCCTAAAAAACAGTTTTATTATATCTCTGAGTCATATGTTTTATGAATATTATTTTCTAAAAAATTAATTTTGACTACACTTCCATTACAATTATACTATTTTAAACGTTTGTGGTATTTTATTTGTTTCTCTTTGTAATAAGTTTTGTCTGCATTGAAACTATTAGAAACATAACATAAAAAGTATAATAAGCTGTTAAAAAATTTGTATTATAAATAATATAAAGATGATTCTATATAAAACGCTCATTCGGTCTGTCCTATATGGGTCAGAATCCTGGGACATAAAGAAAGTCGATGAAAAATTGCTTCAGGCATTTGAAAGAAAGATTTTTCGGCGAATATATGGACCTATTAGAGAGGGAGAAGACGTACCAATGCGGAGCTGGCAAGTCTATTCCAGGCTCCGGACATGGTCAAAATAATAAGGCTTAGTAGGTTGCGCTGGGCTGGCCATGTGGCCAGAATGACAAGTGTTTAAGGGCCCAGCAGTGTAATAGAAGAAGAGATTTAGGGCACAATTAGAATAGGGCGACCCAAGCTGCGATGGCTGGAGTCAGTGAGAACTCCAGGAGCTTATTAAATGCCCGGAACTGGAAGGCTGCTGCACTTGACAGAGAGAGTTGGCGGAAACGTATTGAGGAGGCCAAGGCTCATTGATGGGCTGTAGAGCCATGCAAGAAGAAGCTGCCTAATATAACAAAAAAAAATGTGAAATATAGTAAATAGATTAAAACGTTTAATAATGTGGTAACGTATTGTGAGAAAAGGTAAATAAAGATAAAATATTTAGGCGTAGATACCTGGAAAAAAAGATTTTATTTCACAATAGGATACACTTTTCATATTGATGAATTTTAAACTTATAATGAAAAACTGATTATTTCGAATATAAAGGTAAATATTTTAAATTCTAACAGAATTGCCAACACCTTGATACTTTTCATCACAAGTGATTGATATCTGTATGCCTTTCATATATAGTATTATACAGATGTTCTATTAGAAAAAATGTTATTAAGTTATTATGTTGGCCAATTTAAAATTATAAGGCTCTTCATTGAAATGGTAACTCTTGGATTCAGAGTTTAAACCTTTCTTAAGTGGTAATACTTGAAATGTCCAGAATTGAACAATGGCTTTCTATTTTACATTTCGAATTGCGAGAAAAATTCTAGTAATATATATTTTATGGGATCTGTCAATAGAGCTTATCAAACTAGCACCAGTTGAGCTTAGGGAAGCACTAGCGAAGATTTATACAAAGTGTTTGAAGGCAGGTAAAATACCAAAGGATTATTTGATGGGGTTCCTCATCTCTACCCACAAAAAAGGTAATTAGGACATATGTACAAGCTATAGAGGAATCATAGCGAGGAGCAACGTTGGCGTACTTCATGGTCGAACCTGGAAGGAAAGGCTGGCGCGGAGTGGCTCAGTGGTAGAGCAGTTGACATGCCGAAAATCCTGGTTCAAATCCCGCTACTGCCGTGATTTTTATTTAGTCTGTTAGCGGCTGGAGATGGATCATATAGGATCTAGGACCCTCCTGGGGCTCAACCTGCTTCTGTAAAGAGAGTACCCAAAATAAGGGGGAAAATGTGGCTGCTGAACATGATCTAGGACAAATCACTTCCCTGCAGAATCGTTGTCCATGAAACAGTTTAGTTTCTACCATGTACTGGACCCCAGCCCGTTCACGGGATGTAGTGGTACAGGTTTTTCTGTTTTTTGTTTTTTAGAAGAATGTGCACAAGTTGTTAATGATAAAGGTGAGTCCACAAACCTTGACCCATTGGCGTACGTTGTGAACCAGGTAATTGAAAACTCAACAAATATTTTATGTTTAAGATTTGAGCAAGTATTATTGAACAGGATTGAAAAAATAAATAACATTAAGGGATACAGTTCTTCTTTCTTCTTGGAATTCATTAAAATTTAATTTTTATAAAATCGGATTTTTCCAAGGTTAGCGAACAGGAAAAAATGAAATGATTGAATAATGCCCTACATTATAATGGAATTGATAGATTATTTTAATAATACGTTCAATAAATATTAAATTTTAATATTTTTTTTAATACACTTCAAATGTACATCTAACCAGTTTTGATAAACTGAATCGAGAAAAATAATAGAGCCCTCTACATAGTTCCTGTTATCTTCTCTTCTTCTTTATCTTCCTCTTGTGCCTTCCAGCGTCGAGGTACCGCATCAACCCAGGATCTCTATCTTTCTCTATCTCTCGCCATAATCATCAGATCCTGCATGTTCTTCCCTCTTGCTTGTCCCAACTTGGAAATGTAATTGCAGTAAGTCTGCCTTGGTCTCCCTCTAGGTCTAGTGCCCACGGATTTGGCTTCTAACTTTTTTGGATCCCTGTCTTGGCTCATTCTGTGGGTATGCCCAAACCATTTGAGCTGACCAGGGTTTTTTTCAGGGAGGCAATGCGTAACTCCTCTCTAATAGTATCGTTCCGGATCCTATCTCTCTTGGATATTGGACGTTACTCGTCGGAGAAATTTCTTTCGGCAGTTGTTAAACGACTCCAGTCTTTATCCAGGAGTATCCTACTCTCAGCCCCATATAAGAGAACTGGCAAATATACACTTTTGAACACATGGAGTTTCATGTCCTTTCCTACTTCTCTTTTGCCTACAATAGTGT
Source organism: Arma custos (assembly GCA_037127475.1). Lineage (NCBI taxonomy): Eukaryota > Metazoa > Arthropoda > Insecta > Hemiptera > Pentatomidae > Arma > Arma custos. The sequence goes on from CM073764.1 coordinate 71,628,989, forward strand.
TGCAGATCTGGTAGTAAACATTATTAACTTTTTTAATCCTGTTCGAAATCTCTTGTTCTACTTTCCCATGTCTGAAAATCATTGTGCCCAGGTATGTGAATTCCTCTACGACTTCCATTTCTTGTTCATTGCAAACAATATGCATATATTCAGGATTTCTTCCAACTTGCAATATTTTACTTTTATTAACATTTATGATCATATCTTTCCTGGTAAGTTCTGCTTCCCATTCGGCTATCGTCCGCTGCAGATTTTCAGAAGTGTCTGAGATCAGGGCTATATCGTCAGCATAGGAGTAGTGGTAGTAACCACTCGCGCTAGTATGGTCCGCATATTCCAATGCCAAATGTTCCTGTTATCAATTATATAACTATACAAAGTAAGGTTTCGTGAAAAAAAATCATACAGTATTGTACATATTTTTTACATTACATTAATTAGAACGATAGTTTGCAAAATACTTATTGACATACTTCACAACGTAACTATAATTGTTTAAGACAAAATAATAGATAAAAAAATGAATTCCATTATTCAAACTTTACCAGAAAAATATGGAAAACGAGTATTTGAAACAGGGAAAAAAGTACCACCATAACGTAGATCAAAGAAGTAAGGAAATATCTAAAAAAATCGAACATCACAGAGTCTCAGATGTTAAGATGAAGTGAATTTAAGAGCAGAGTGAAAACCTGGAAGGGTTTTATAATGAAGAAAGACCAGCGAAGGTTGGACAAATCAGGACAAAGGATCAAAGAAGCAAACATGCCAGAGGACACATGAAGGAATATTGGAGACAACGAAAACTCCAGCAGAGGAAAAAGGAAGAAATAAAGTTGTTGCGTGATCCTAAATGGTCAATACAAAATAAATGGTAAAATAGGCAGTCATGAGGAATGCTGACAGAAGTGAAAACTCAAGACTTTGGGATAACTGTTCTTTTTTGAATTTATAAATCAATTATAGTCTGAATTATTTAATTTTTTTTTAGAATAATTTATTGATATTTACAACTGTACTGTATATTACATTAAGTAAATCTGCTGTATGAACAAAGGACATGAAAAAAAAAAAAACTTGTGGAGAAACTATCCATGGATAGCACTCCAATAAAGTTATATAGTAGAAGGTCTCGAGGCCATCTTCTTTTCATAGGGTTATCAGGAATATTATGGGAAGCAAGTTGAGAGACAAGCGGATTCAAGTGTGAAGGGAGCTTTTCGTGGAAGGATAGGTATCTAGTTATTTAAATTTAAAATTTGTAAATTAGTCTATATTTTCAAGTAGTTAATTAATTAACTAAAATATGCGGTGTGTTGCACAAGCTCAATACAAATTGGATGTAGTTATATTATTTATACCTTGTATTTGTATTTGCATAGATTTTATTTTCATTTTTAGCAATGTTATCATCATTAAGTTCAACAATACTCAGACCATTTGTACTTTCAATCATTTCATAACACTAGACATTTTGCTATTACAAAAAAATCGTTTTGGGGAAACAAAAAATTCAACTATTTGAACAATTGATGTTTTAAGTTATTATTAGTATGAATTGAATAACTATTAAACAAAATTTTATTTAAATATTATTCTTATATCAATGGAATTATAACCTTTAAATAAAGTTGATTGAAAGAAATGTATTACTCATGCACAGGTGTCTGCTAGTCTCTAGCATGTTGCAGACACGAAGCCTCAAGTTTGCCCCGTATCAAAAGTCGCTAAACGCGACAGAAGAAGTTTTCACATTAAAAAAAAGAAATGATAAGTTAATAATAATAATTGAATTAAATTATTCAATAACATTTATGAACAATCATATGCGTATCTAATACAACCAAACTGATGTAATTATGTTGAAAAATAAATTATTTACCTTTTCTTTTCTTTTTTTTTTTTGGCCTTTTTTATTTCTCCACTAATTAAAAAGGGAAACATTTACCCTAAATTTACCCCTCGCGAGGGTTGAGTATTTGCGGAGTGTGTTTGAACGTGACAGGCATATTCATTCCTTATCACGTGCACTTGTGCGTCATCCTTACGTAACTTTATCAGTAAGTCATATAATCGGTGTGTATATGTATACAGTCTACACGATTTTGAACAAGTTGCGAGTGTTTCTTTTAAGACAATACACGATCGTTGGGAAAGTTTTTCAGAGATGTATTTTTTTTAGTACCACGTTTCCTTAAGATTCATCGTACGCATTCACGCATTCTGGTTAATGACTAAGTAATTGTTAATTTGTATCTATAAATTTTAGAACAATTGAAAAAATGAAGTAATAATTGACCTAAAAGTGAATAAAATACATGATGTTAATGTTTATTTTAATTTTGTTGTTAACAATACTTTTGATCTATCAATATTTACTTAAAAGAGATCCGATGAAAGACTACTATCGCTTGTGATAAACAAAATAATAATTTTCATTATTAATGCATGCCTTAAATGAACGTTCCTCAGTAAAATTAATAATTAATGTAGTAATAGGTTTATAAATGGGTGAAATAATAAAAAATTAATTTTAGGGAGCATTAAGAAGGGAATCTTAACATTTCTGGTATAACTGAAGTAACATACTTTATTAATAATTAGATTAGTACAAGATAATGTTTATGTTATATTTTTTTAATTTTGTTTTATTCGTCTATTTTGTAAATGAATCCTTTTGAGAATATTTGTTTAAATATTTGTTAAAAGTTTAAATATTTCTTAATCGAACTATGCTACAGTGGGAGTCCTAAATTTTGACCATCCAGGTATAATTAGGATAGGGTTCTTTAACGAGTACCTGGCACAGTACAGGCTCGGTACCTGCCATTTTACTTTCCCTCCGAAGGACGGCATAATCTTGGATTTTTTACTCCCTTTAAAAAATCCTAAGGCAGCTTGGGCAGAGTATGTTGTTTTGCTAACAACTACATCACAGGTGCATCTCAAAAGGAGTTTGTCACTATGGGAATAGTTACGGAGTTCAGCACGAAGCTTTTAAATTTAACATGAATGTTGGAGTGCTACCGATGGGTAGTTTCTCCACAAGTGTTTTTTGTTTTCATGTCATTTGTTCATATCAGCAAACTTACTTGATGTAATATGATTACAGTTGTAAATATCAATAAATTGATCTAAAAAAAAACATGAATGTTTGGATTACTAAAAGTTGATCCGAAGATAACATGCGGATTAGCATACAATTAAAATCCCTGAAACGCATTATTCAAAAGTTTTTTGTCGTTCTGGATTTTGAGTCTTTTTATTGTCACTTTTAAATACCACTAGTAGATTAACTTAAATATTCTATTTGGTGGCTGTAAAATTTCATTTTCAAACTTCCTGACATTAGTAAACCCAGCTTACTGTGCTCTTAAAAATTAATAAACAAATCTCCTCATGTTAGGATTCAGCAATTTTCTAAAAATATATACATACGATTAGCATAATCGGTATGACAATTTTGAAATCGCTGTCCATTATTTCTTTGTACTTGTAACGAATTCTCAGACAAGTCAACAGAGTTGTACGTATTATAAAATCCAATGCAATCGTACGACTGTGCAGTTTTGCAAATTTTACATCCCCTTCATGCCACATCTGTTTTACTCTGCACTGTTAAGAAGATGGATGGCCGTGATAACAGGAATAAAGAAACAAATGTCGGAATGGAAAACTCGGCAGATAACACGCACTAGTCCTCGGTTAAGGCTTGCCAAAGCATGTTTAAAGCGAAAGGGAATCACTCCTGCCCAGTTTCGAATCGGTCAATAGGCTGAGTATCGTTTGAATAATTCAGATGGCAGCGAAAATGTTCCAATGAATCACGTAACCTTCTTAACCCCCTCCGACCCCGCGGTAAATATTTATTCTAGGGCAATGTAAACAAACAGTAGCATAACACTTAGCATACAGTAAAATGTCGACAGTATTCAATATACTAAGAAGAAAATTTTAGAAAGTTTAGGTATTGTGTCATTTGAACTGATTTTCTGAAAATTAGTATAAGCAACATAAAAACAATTAAACGAAATAAAACAGCATATAAGATCTTGTTTAAATAGGAAAAAAAAAATTTACCGATCTTGCTCATCGCAGTATATTTTGATGTTGATCATAAAAAAATCTAGTAATTACTCCGCAGGCTGCCGCTCCCAGTTGAGTCAGAACAAGTTTTAACTTTTCTTTCGTTTCCAATTAATATTTTCCAAAAATACTAATTATCATGAACGTTTCATTAGACATTTATCATCAATACTTCGAAATGTTGGTTCAAACTTTTATTTCTTGATGATACAATTACAGAAATGTATTCATTACCCATAATTACACTCTCTTTTCCACACTAAACCTCACGATAACTTGTATTTTTAGAAAATATATATTTTTTAAATTAATTTATTCATTGGAATTTATAACTGCATGATAACAATACAGGTGAATGGCAAGAATAGTACATAATGACATGGAAAATATTAAAAATGAAACAAATAGTTAAAACTTGTAACTCAACTCGAAGCAACAACTACCCGAACAGATACCAAAAATCGTTGATAAAGAATTTTTCAAAAAAAAAAAGAGGCTATGAAAGCAATTAATATTAATTATAATCGAGGAGCATGTCGTACTTAGCTGTAAGGAACTTCCAAGGAATTTTTACCGACCATACCCAAATTCGTCACCTGTGAGACGCTCCCCAATGAGATCCGTGTTAGGCTTTAGTTTTCAGATTCTTCAGCAATTATAAATTACCCGATAGACAAGTCGAACAACAATGAGATCGGATCTCCTAGTTTGTTTGCTGAAGGGATTTAACATTTGAACGCCCTATTCACGTTTTATCTTAGATCGAATTTTGTGATAAAATCATTATCTGGAATTAAACTAGATCCTCGATCGGGCTCGTAGTGGAGACTATCTGTGGATTTATGGCGCAGGTTTAAGAATAGATATCCAAGTATATGGATCTAGAAACAAAGGGTTTGAATACTACAGGAGCATATGAAACGGTCGCAAACAAGGTTTACAATTTAGAGCAGCGAGAGATTCGCTAGTCTAGAGAGGGGTCATTACGGAGAAAGGAATACTCTATTCGGTATGGAAGGACCAGTAATTATTGCTTTGATTCTGTGTTTCTGATTAGGATTAGATTGCTTTCCAAAATGAAGGGCCTGTAGTTTTTTAGTAATTGGATACCATTGGTCGTATTTGTGGGGGGGGGGGCTAAGCTTAAAATCGTTTTGATACATTCCTCTACCGAAGAGTGATGTTGAAGTTAAATATGAAATTAAAATTAAACTAAGATAGCTTTACGATAAACTATACCCTCACCACGTTTGATAGTATTCGCTTCCCCCAATGCACATGCCCTAGCAGACCCTGCTTAGCTCTGCTCTTCCATGAAGAGCTTTTCACTTGCAAATACTTATAAAATGGAGAGATTAGGTAAATGAGGACTAATCAAGTCATCCGTATACTAATCTTTAGCTATAAGAACATAATCAGGTCAATAAAAGACCTGACTGAGTACATGAATGCAAGCAGGCCAACGTGGGGTTTTTGGAATTAAAAAAAAACATGGTTGAAGACAATCTAAACCAAGTAAACTAGAGATTTATGAAATAAACTAAAATAGTTCGAACAGAGTGAATAATATTTTTCAAGACCAAATAATTAGAAAAAACATTGTAGTGGAATATAGAATTTTTATTTAGAGTTTTATATCCTAATTATATCCTAATTTCTCCATTGACCTCATCCTTTTTGCACAGAATATTGTACGCAAAACCTTATTTGTGAATACCTTAAGACGTTGCCGATACTTCAGGGTTCACAGCCACGTTTCACACCCGTAAAGAATAGTTGGAAGGATAATAGTTTTATAAATTCTGATTTTTAGATTTCGGGACAAAATATTCGAGCTTAGTAATGTCAAAGACTAACAAGAATTAACTGCCTTTAATTCCGTCTTTATTTCCTTTCGATTTTTTTTTCTTTAGCACTTAATCTTCTCGAAATGTTAACTTATTCCATCCTACAACAACATGCCACAATCTCTTCCTTTTTTGTTACTAACCATTTACTTAGTCTTATCTGAATTTACTTTGAGCCCTTTTTCATTACCTATGTGCATTCTAAAAGAAGAGAAATAACAATTAGTCTGAAAGACATTGGAACGTAAGTCGCAGTTTGAGATATAAAAGGCGACACAGAAGCCACATCCGGTTTACGGTTTACAACTGTTGTTTTCTGCAACCCCAGAATACCCCGGGTCTGTTTGTGTTTCTCGAGGCAAATGTTTGGAATAGGCTTAGTCATCCGGATGATTGCGGCTCTAATTTGGAATAAGTCGCTATTAGAATATAGTTTTTATTTATTTTATTTTGTGGACGGTGCAATATAAGAAATTTACACTTCAGGAACATTGGGATATGTTATACCATCCTGAGTTCTTCAGCAGTGAGTGAAACAGTGGTCTATATTATGATAGCGAAAGAGCAGCATTTTTTACGTCCTTTTAGAAAAATACAGCAATAAATAGAAGGAATGTGAATCTCAAAGGCGGAGAGAACTAAAATAGTTTTCAAAAATAAAAGTAGTTTTGAAAGACTTCGCACATGTTTGAAAAGATTCAGGTATATCTTTATTTTAGGATGGGTTTAAAACTTTATATTACAATTGGTTATTCATAAATAAATATTATTGAATCTAGTTACCATCAGATATTTATTCATTGCATATGTTCAACCATAGAGAGGTATTTTTACACAACAGATTTTTAATGACCTAAATATAAAATGTTGTAAATTTTACATTTTTTTGGTTGAATAATGGGGAAAAAATGGAGCAGATGGAAGAATTAATTCCTTTAAATAGTGGTAAACTGTTTATTCACTATTTAAGGAAATATTTCTTTGAATTTCTAATAATTAGTTTATCACAATTTAAGGAATTAATTTTAAGTCATCAACCCGGACTATTTTCTTCCCCATTTATATAAGATTAACTAAGATTCGAGTCGAATGAATAATGGTTGAACATAGTTTTTATTTTCACTCAGAACGAATTTCAGTCTGTTCCTCTTGTTTTGATCTGTACAGTCTCTCCAAAACAACGGCACTTCGTCGATGTATGACAGACACATGTCCTGGCTATGACAACTTCTTCGCAGCAGTTACTACATTGATCAGTGATACTATATATATTTTGGGAGTATCTTTAATTTTTCCAAATTTCACTTATCCCATTCCACTCTGTGTCCTGAGTATATTATTTTCTTAACGTAGCGTGCTAGACCAATGCAGTGTTACTTTTGAGATGAGAGACATCAGTAAGAGGATCCGCCATATCACAATTAGCAGCTCTGTCAGTATCATCATTTCTTCCTTTGCCCAAATGAAATAGTTACTATTCTTTGGGTGTTCCTTCATCTTTCAAGAATATGGATTTTGTAACAGAGACATAGTGGGTTCACTTGTGGTGTAGGTGTTAGCATAACTACTAACTATGGCCAAGGTCGCTGTTTCGCAGTCTAGCAGTTGGGGAGTGAAAACTCATTGGTTATGCCAGTCCTCCGGAAGAGAAGTAAAATGGGTGAGGTCTGAGCCTTTACGATGCCAAGCACTCGTAAAAGACCACTGTAACCATTAAACCTGGATTGGAAAAATTCAGGGCTCCTACTGTAGCATCTTTTGATTAGCCATAGCAGCATAATGTGACGTTAAATGAATAAATAAATAGAAACATAGTGATTATTTATATATTTTAATAATTTCCTGTACAATTACTATAGTTTAAGTTGTTTTATTAATGAGGGTATGGATGGTAATTTGGAGAGGAAAGTTTAATTTTGAAATTATCTATTTCGGTTACCCAATGAGTTCAATCACCTCCTTCTTCGCTAATTGAAATATGAGAGACTCGGACACGGCGGCCGCATATCCCACAGTCACCGGGTGACAGGAAGGGCCACAGGATTTAGCTGCGCTAGGATGTAGCCTTCCCGAAGGAATGCAGACCGAGGCTGAGTGATACCGCTGTTTACAGTGACCGTTGACTCAGTGTGACATCGTCTAGTTGACAGGTGATATACTGGCGCACAATTCCCCGCATCAGGAATAGGCAGCTCCTACATTCCACCTCCTCCATCTAAATTATCTAAGATTTTCCGAATCACTTTTATGCAGCCCATAAAGGGATTTTTCTAAGCCTAATGGCCCAATAAATCGGGAAGAAGAAGATAGCTATGCATCCCCAACCTTCTGGCTAATATATTGCCGCTTCTATTCATAGCTTTATGGCGGCGAATAAATAAGCTTACATTTAGTGTTGTTGCCTTAGTCCGCTCAGGGCTCAGGCCAAATATTTGCAGACATTAAAATCGCATAAACAGGATCTTCATAAATATAAACCAACATTGAATTATTTTATTGCACGCTAACTGAAAACCGTGACATCTGCTGCTAGCGATTTCGAAGGCCGGTCGTCAATTTGGCTATCCCTCCTGATACATTGCCCTTTACACCATAAATTGTTTGGCAGTTAGATAAATAACAGAAGTATTTAGGTAACACTATACACTACTACATCATGATAAAACTGTTTAAAATATTACTGAAGGCTTGGACAAGGACAAGACGTATGTCGAAAACCATGTTCTTCGTGGTTTCTTCGAAATGTAGGTAATTTGTTTTATAACTTTCTTTTATCCGTACTTATAATTTTATAGGCACTTTCAAAAAACTCTAGTCTTTCATCACAAAACGGCAATGAAATCACAGTAAAAAGTTTTTTTTTTAAATTTATTGATTGATATCTACAACTGTATTACAATAATACAACAAGTAAATAGGCTAAGTGATATATAATGACATGATAATGACAAGTAGAGAAACTACCCACTAGTAGTACTCAAATCAAAGTTCAACTAAGAAGGTCACATGGCCATCTCCTTTTCAGACGCCTCGGAGGATTATCGGGAATAGAAGAGGAAGCTAGGTTTGAAACTAGAGGGTTTGAGTGGTAATGAGGTTTGAAGTTATGAAAGGATAGATACCGGGTTCGGGCTAAATCAGCAACAAATGGTTCATTAAGGTCGTTATGGATGACTTAACACAATAAGGAGCATTGAGGATTTTACGAAGGATTTTGGATTGTAAGCATTGAATACGAGAGGAATTCGATGGCTTAGTGGAGCCCCAAAGCTCAAATCCGTAATTCCAAATAGGTCGTATGATGGTCAGGTAGATGAGTCTTTTGTAGTTAATTGGGAGCTTAGAGCGTTTGTCTAGTAAGTGTTGAAGTAGCCTGAAACGTCGTGCGGTTTCTTGTCTATTCAGTCTTGTATGAGGAATCCTCTCCAGTTTTTACACCATTCTTCAAGATCAGTGATATGGGATTGGAGGCTTTGGGATGCAATAACTGGATTGGTGTTGACTAATAATACACATGTATCATCAGCATACGTGGTAAGGATAGTATCAGGATGAGTTGGGATGTTAGCTGTATGAACTGTATAAAGGATTGGAACAAGGATACTACCTTAAGACAGTAAAAAGTAAATCAAGTTGTCACATTACGCTGCCATACCTAATCGGGCAATGCTACTGTGGGAAAGTACGGTAATGGCTCAAGACACGACCAAAAAAAGTGCTTAACTGCAATGATCCCCATGTGATCTCATGAAATAAACGATAATTTTGAAATGTTGTGGCTCATAGGAAATCCTGCCGTGTTAGCTCAATAGTTAATTTGAATGTTGTCTACCCACGGAATGCCCTCTTCCTATATGGGAAGAAATTTAGCCATCTAGGGCCTCTATAATTATTTGCGTGGGTGACCTGTGGTCTAGTGGTCAACATAGCAAACTACTAAGCCCAAGATCGCTGGTTCCTGGCCCGGCAGGTGGTCCTAGGATTTTTCAAAGGGGGCAAAAATTCCTTGGTTATGCCGTCCTTCGGAAGGAACATTAAACAGGTTCCCGAGCCCTTACAATATCAGGTTCTCGTTAATAATCCCTATCCTAATTAAACCTGGATAGGTAAAATTTAGAGCTCCCAATGTGGCATCTTCTGATTAGCCATATCAGCATAAAGTAACGATGAACAAACAATTGTATGCATGCTTTAAGTAAATAATGCAGTGGCATATTGAACTCTTAATTTATTGCTATTTTTTATGAATATGACAACTCATTATCACCGAATTTTCAGAATTATTCTGAATTTCAAACACAAACTTTACCAGAAATTTAATGTTCTTTAAAACTTATAATTACAAATCTGTTGGAACTGAATTATTTTGGTGAAAAAATAAGCAATTCTTCAAGATAGCAAAAAGGCACTTGATGGATGAGGCCAATGAATTGGATTTTGTCCAAAGCGGACAATCCATACATCATACCTGAAAATCAACATGGAAAACAAATGATATTCAAACTGGGTAATATGTTAATTAAGGTCGGGAGATTCCCAATTAGCAAGATATGTACTTGACCTAATTTAAACATAGTTATAAACATACAACATACAACGGACGTAAAATTTGACACTACAACTTTTATTCTGCGATTCTTTATCTCTTAAGGTGCTCATTTTTAATCTGCTGGGTCACTTATGGTTCTCTATTTTGGACAGAATTGTGTTATATGGCTATGTTTTCGTTATTGCTCCTTTTAAGAAATTTATATGAATTACCAAAAGTAGTTCTACATTAGATTTTTTTTTTTTAATTTTACTTTTATATATTATTTCCGTAACCCGCCGTGGTAACCTCGGTCAAACAGGTTTTAAGTGAGAGATAAAAAGAAAATGAGTTTTCCATGAGTAAACTTAAACTCTCCTTCCCTAATCTGGCAAGGTAACCTAAGGCATATTCCAGACGATTCTCATAAACTGAAGGAAGCCTATAATAAAATAGTATCTAGTCTTTCTACTCGTTAAAGTATCCATATTTGACTTTGAAACTACTTAAATATGTATGAATGATTAAACTGCACATTTTTGAAATAAGCAGTTTTCATCACAACCAGTTGTTTTAATAAGGTAAGCATAATAATACCAACATTAATAACAGTAACATAAGGGTTTTTAAACACGCTGTAAGTTAAAGTTCTCAGAAGCTTTCTTTTTACTTATTTTTTACGGTCTTGCTGGAACCATACCTACTTCATGCCTTGAACAAAGTTTGTCCGTTTATTGAAAAAAAAAAAAACTAGCTAAATATCTGATTAAATATAAATAAGAATGAATTTAATTAAAAAAAAAATAAGACTTTTCCTTTAGTTAATCTCCCTTCTTCCCATCCATCTTACCTAAGTGTTATTACAGATAATTTTCTTAATCAGGAGTAAGTCTCTAAAAATAAATTAAATATGAATATTCCACATACACTTTTATTCACTAGGCCATGCTGCCGGTAAACTTCGCTTTTCCAAAAATGTGGTTAATTTCACTAGTAATAGGCGTAACGAGGGGGAGTTATTGGGGATGTAACTCCCCCCCCCCCATTGCTTAGAAGAAATTAAAAAAAAAATTGTAAGTAACAATGTAAAAGAAATAAAAATTTGAAGGATTTTACTTTTTCAAAGTTATTATTGTGGGATTACAGAAGTAACAGTCAATTATGTCAAAAACACAACAAAGAAAGTGCAAACAGTTATTTTAATGAATAAATTGTTTTTATAAAATAAATAACATTTATAAAAAATTATAATCTATTTATTTAATTTGAAGCTACATGATTATAGCATAATATAAATTATACCCATATTACGAGGCATCTTTATTGAAGGGAGTAATATGTTGGAGTGGTTGACTGGTGGGGGTTAACCCCCCATGAGTTAACTCTAGTTACGTTAATGAGTAGTAGGGACTATTACGACGATTTATGAACTCTTATTTTTAATTTGTTTATTTATTATTAGTTTTAATGTTGTTGTTTTTTTATTAGCGAGCGGGGTAGCTCAATGTGTGTAGTGCTGATTTGCTTTGATGAGGTTTCCGGGTTCAAATCCGTCTTTGACAGATGAATTATTTATTCTGTCAACAGCCTCGAATGGACCTTGTGGGATCTGGAGAACCTCCTGGGGGATTGGGGCCTCTATAATGTGGGTACCATAAATTGGGAATTGGCGACCCCATCACCCGGTCATCGTACCGCAGTCAGCCACTGGCCCTCCAGATTGGAGGAACAGTTGTTTATTCAATTAACGTCACTTTTTGCTGCTATGGCTAATCGGACGATGCTACATTGGGAGCTCTAAATATTGCCTATCCAGGTTTAATCAGAATAGGGATTTTTAACGAGTACCTGACATCGTACGGTACCCTCGTTTAACGTCCCTTCTGAAGGACCACAAGTTTAAATTTAATTCACCAAAGAGACATGCAGCCTAGTTCTAGATACAGTCACTAGGGTGAAAACAGAAATTGAAAACCTCCACCCTACTTCTGTCACAATCGATAACGTTGTTTTCATAGTTCACCATAAATTCCATTTAACTATGATAGATGGCAAGGTTTGACAATTTATCATTGGTACAGCATGCTGTGTATGTGGCACGAGACCCATTGTGATGAACATCCTTCCTTTGGTTTGAGCGAAAGCCATCAATGATTCATCTACAGCTGACGGAATGTCAACGCTTCACGCATGGATCAGGTTCTTGGAGTGTGTCCTCCATATAGGGTACCAACTTCCTTTCAAAAAATGGAGTGCAAGATGTCAGGATGAAAAAGCTATGAAGGAAGGTTTGAAACAGAAAAAAAGTATAGCAGTGGATGTGCCGAAGCAGGGAGCAGGGGCAAGTAATGATGGCACTACTGCTCGTCGTTTTTTCCGCAACTGGAAGTTAGCTGCAGAAGTGACAAGTGTTGATGAAAACCTCATCCATAGATTCTACGTTATCCTTCATGTTCCTGTTTGTGGCTACAATGTAGATTAAAGAAAAAATGGATAATATTGCATGGAAACATATGACATGTTTGTTCGCTGTTATAGTTGGTATTATATGCCGTCATCGTGTCATATGATTCTGCTTCGTGTAAAAACTTTGTTGGATTCGACTCCGTTGCTATTGGTCGGACGTCTGAAGTGGCACAATAAGCGCGCAACAAGGATTTCAGAAAATTCAAACTGAGCAACAGACGAAAATGTTCCCGCATTTCTACGAACGAGAATATAATGCACAACCTCCTCATCTCTTCAGACCCTTTAGTTTCGCCATTACAATGACTAACAATCGCACTGGACGTTGAGGATGATGTTAAACAGTTAATTTCTCAGGTTGAGGGAGCATCAGGTGATATTAATGAACCTGAGATAGACGTAGTTTAGTTTTAATGAAGCTATTTTTTTATATAAATAAAATAAATTTTCTTTCATATAAAAACTTAAATTTATAAATACCTATACAAATTTCATTTGTATTATCTGACATCCCACACAAATTAATATAGTACGAATTTATTTATTGGAATGATACCTCACACAACTTTTTTGAAAAATATTTGTTCTATTTCTTGGCAATTGTCTTGTATACTGATTTCATATTATATTGATTTCATTATCCTCTGATTCGTTTTATGGCATGTACTATCCAATTACTAGGTAAAACAAACAAGCCTGCCAAATTTCTAGGCTATACTACAATCTTCAATCTCCTGAGGATTTAATAATTTTAAAGCCTTTTTTAGCGTTTTCGCTCCACTGTGGAGGGTGTTGAGGTTCTCAAAGCCAGTCTAATTACTGAGGTTCATGACCTCGTGATTATTCCACTTTCAGAAACTTCCGGTGCGTTAATCTATCATGCATATATGTATTCATATATATTCATTCATCCTTTGAACCAGAGTATACCCAGATGGGTTATCCTTTAATATTATCATTACTGGCATCTGTTTTCTCCATTAACCTATTACTACTATAAAAAAAAACCGAATCTCATAAACGAATTATTATTGATTACGGTCTACTGTGATTATTATGAGGCAATAAATATTGAGTTTTTTTGGACTCAAATTAAATCAAATATTAAAGACGAAGATTAAAACAAGAAATATGTGTTCGGTAGTACTACAAAAGAAAATAATATACTTTTTACAGTTAAATAAAGAAGGTTTATTTCATTTAGAGTTAATTTAACAACTATATTTAATCTGACTATATCAGCTAAGTAGGTCGTTGTGCCAACCACCACACCAAAGTTAACCCCAAAAATTCTACTACGGCATAAGGATTTTTTAAAGGGATTGAAAAACCTTGATTAATCGGCAGCACAAATGAAAAATGAATATACATCTCAGTGGCGCTACAACCTTGGGTGGGTCCTGGCCTCCTCAATGAGCCGCCGCCGAATGAGCCCGATTTTGTGCGGCCGCTCTCCAGCTTCTGATCCGTAGCAGGTTCCGTGCCTCCGCTGCCACTCCATCAACCCTTCGAAGCCTTGGCCTACCAGTCCGTCGTGTACTGTGAAGGGCGGTGTCCACTGCTTTACTAGGAATTTCTTCCACTTCCATCCTTGCGACATGGCCATCCTGACAACTGAGCCTCCCCAGTTTAATAAACTTTACAATGTCCACATCTCCGTAAAGGTCATAAAGCTCCCTGTAGCTCCTAATCCTCCATCCATTTTCATCTCTTATTGGGCCAACTATACGCCTTAATATTTTTCTTTCGAAAATTAAAAGACTATTTTCATTATTTCTTGAGATAGTCCAGGTTTGGGAAGCATAGGTAAGAACAGGGTATATAAGTGTCTTCTATATGACCAGTTTAGTGCCCCTGGTAAGGGATCTGCTGTGAAGAGTTTTCAGTAAGGCAATATATTCCCTATTTGCCCCTACTATCCTTTTTCTTATCTCAGCAGAGACATCGTTTTTTGGTGTCACTAAGGATCCCAAATACGCGAACTCGTTCACCCTTTGGAATGTGTAAGGTCCTGCAATCAGTGTCTCGCCGGAACTGCATCGCTGATGCAGTCCCTGTGTGCATATATTTCGTTTTCCCCTCGTTTATGGTCAACCCCATGGCTGAAGCAGCGTCCATGAGTTTCTCAAAGGCTTCTACCAATTCCGATCGGGTCCTGACAACGATATCTAGGTCATCAGCGTATCCCAACATCTGTACAGTACGGATAAATAATTAAAGTTAATTAGTAATAACTTAGTGATTCTGATATTGGGAAACTCCAAAGTATTATAAAAACAATGGAAAACTTTAAGACCTAAGAGTGACAATAGTTTCTTCAGATAGACAATTGTAATTTCATCAGAACTGTATCTAGTGATTTAGTAATATTTTGACGATAAACTGTACAGATAAGCGATAGAGTTTGTTAAATGAGTATGCTGTTATAAATATCATTATAAAAAATGCATTGTAACTATATTGAAATTTATATATTCTTATGTATATGATTCTACTGTTTGTATGAATGTAACTAAATCCTTCTATGGATGGACAGATTTTAATGAATATTTTTTTTGTTTGTTCAAGTGGGTTCGAGAATGGTTTAGATTCACAATCGATCCAATAAATACTTTAAAAAATAATTTATCCTCCTCCTAAACGTTTGAATAGGATAGGCTGTCGAATCCGCTATATCTTTATATGTATATAGGGTGTCCCGAATTTAAATGGCAAAACTTCAGGAACTTATAGGGGACCGAAAAACTAAGACAAAAAGTCCTTTAGTTATTTGCTCGTTTTTGCTTAGTTTAAGAGAAAATCGCAAAAAAAGAAACAAAACAAAAATGTTACAGGTAGCGATTATCGCCTTTCAAAGTTCCTCAGGCTAGCCAGTGAGATATGTAAACACTGAATGTTATACTTTAAATTCTTTTATTTGTTTACATTTTGGCTTCCTTCTAGGATTATAATTCCTAAATCAGTCTTGATCAGTGAATAGCATCAGCCACGATGCCGCATACATATTCAAATGTTGAATACGCTGATATGATTTTTGTGTATGGTTTCTGTAATGGTAATGCTTTAGAAGTGGTGCGGGAGTATGCGCGCCGATTTCCAAATAGAAGAGTGCCTAATCGACGAGTCTTTTCGTTAACTTTTAATAGACTACGAGAGATTGGGTCATTCTTAATACGTAATGAAGGCGATCATTATAGCAGAGTTACTCGAGCTTGGCTGGATATAAATTATCCACAACGATGGATTGGACGGGGAGGAGTAGTACTTCGGCCACCCAGATCACCTGATATGACACCCATGGATTTCTTCGTATGGGGAACCTTGAAGCAGAAAGTTTATTCGGTGTCAATCAACTCAAGCAAAGAGAGCAATTAAGAGACCGAATCATAGATGCAGTGCACCAAATATCATCAGAACAATATTTAGCTGCAATTTATCAAGTGAGTGCTAGATGTAATGCTTGCATTGATGCAAGAGGACAACATTTTGATCAATATTTACAATAAAAAGAACATAACATAAATATAAATAAGTATACAAAATGAAAACTTGTTTTGTTTCTTTTTTTGCGATTTTCTCTAAAACTAAGCAAAAACGAGCAAATCTCTAAAGGACTTTTTGTCTTAGTTTTTCGGTTCCCTATAAGTTCCTGAAGTTTTGCCATTTAAATTCGTGACACCCTATATATATATATATATATATATATATATATATATATATATATATATATATATATATATATAATTCTCCTATTCGTGTTTATTTCACTAAATATTTTTTTCACTCTAAGCAACAGATATACTCATTTGTAATTAATAGGTCCATTTGTGAAACTGTACGCGTGATGGCGTCGGATATTTTAATTTTATTTTTTACATATATTTTCACCGAAACGGTCTAGATAATAATTACATCCGTTTTAATTTTTAAACATACTTTTCTGATATAAAAAGTTTTACGTCTTTCGAGTCTCCTATTATATATATTTATATTTTTTTTTTTTGCTTGGCTCTACAGACCTTGTAGATCTTCGGTCGCCTTTACCAGCCTTCTCCACCTCTGTCTATCCTGGGTCGCTGATTTCCAGTCCACTACATGTAGCTCCGAAGCATCTTTGTTGACCAATTATATATATATATATATATATATATATATATATATATATATATATATATCAATTATCATTTCAGAAACCTGGGGACCATAAAGTGGGTGAACGACTTTTCCAGTTTGATTTCACGTGAGCTCCACTTGAGAGCAGATTAGATCTCCAAGAGCAATGCATTTGATGCTGTCTTTTCTGGCAGACTTTCCCTTCATTAAGAGTAAATAATTAGCCTAGATTATTTTAGTTTCGACGTTAATTTAGATCTGATACTTTTCTTTATCATTTAATAGCGGGCTGATTTATTTAGAGACCGGTATGGGTGAGACTGAATAAGGCAGGCGCATTAGATATAACAGAACAAGGTTTCTTCAATATCGATGAAGTTAAATGAGTTTTCTCATATTTAGAAAGTATTTATAATGTAGCGGATTGGTCTATATCTAAGAAAGCTTATTAAGTAATATCAGTTGGTCTGATGGGTCTGAGAAACACTTGGTTGTTAATTAAATGGGGTGTGAACCGCTTTATAAAAATTTCTTCATAGATGCCTATTTTCTTTTGTATATTCTTCGGTATCATAGGACTTATTCCGGGACCAATATATCGCTAAACAAACATCGATTACATTTTTTTTTTTCAGTTATGAATTACACTAGTTATTAGAATCAATAGGCACTAATTTTACTCTGACGAACCTCCAAAATGTTCGAATTATTTTCAGATAATTATAGTATATTTTTGTTGAGAAGTGTAGTCGTTCTTCAGGCACTATATATGAGCACATCTTACTTGTTTAAATTATCTGATCTTATCGTGAAAAAAAAACATGTAGCACCACATCCCGTGAACGGATCTGGGGTTCAGTAAATGGTAGAGACTGTACTGTTTCATGGACAACGGTTCCGCAAGGAGGTGACGTGTCCTAGGTCACGCTCCACCATCAGATTTTTCCCCCATATTTTGGGTACCCTTTTTATAGAGGCCGGGTGAGCCTCAGGAGGGTCCTAGATCCCATATGATCCATATGAACAGACTAAATAAAAGTACAGCCTGCAGCGGGATTTGAACCAGGATTTTCGGCATGGTAACTCAGTTCTCTACCACTGAGCCACTCCGCTTCCTGGTATCTTATCGTAACTTCTCTTAAATTCTCTGTTTTCAGTAGAAGTTTAGTTCGGGCACTTGTAGTTGGTCCCTTATTGCCGCATTCCGGTCCAACCTAGTTCTACCGACCACTCTGCGAAGGTACTTCATTTCTGCATCTGTAATACGGTTTATATGTTTGTCAAGCATGACCCAACTTTCACTTCCATACGTTAGTGTTGGGAGGTGGACTGCTTTGTATATGTGGAGCTTCGTCTCTTCCCCTACGTTTCGGTGTCCAACTATACTGTTGTGGATCTGGTAATATATTGCATTTGCTTTACTATTTTTGTTTTAGATTTCTTTACATACTTTATTAGACCTACTGATGATGGTTCCTAGGTACGGAAAATGGTTCCCAATGTCCCAAAACAGCTTCCCATCGTAGAACAGAAGCACATTTTCATTGTCATGCCTGGACACAATGTTCACTGCACTGTTAAGGATGTTTTATTATCATTATTATCATAAAAATCTCTGGATTACGACAGGACGCATATTCCATCGTCCAATTAATGTTGGTGATGTTTTCTCTTGCATATTTTATGGATTTTATTCATGAACTAAATAATAGTGGGGTAAGGTTATCACCTTGCCTTACTCCTATATCCATCTGAAATACATTATTTTTTTTTAGTTTATTGAGACCGGTGGACATTTCCTGATCAGGGTAACAACCTGTTTATCAGCAGGTATACTTCTGGATTATTCCACTAATAACGACCCCTTCCAGTAAGCCGTAAATAAGTTGGCCAGGCAAGTCCGGTATTAACGTAATTCTTCTAATCACGCCTGTATCTGCTCCTCGAACGATTAGCAATCAGTTCGTCACAAATTAACTTTTAAGGGATTCCTGAATTTTCAAGCTCTGACTCTTTAACGCATCTTCTGTAGTAATTCACTTCAACCTTTGCGATGTTATTAATTCAGTTAAATTACTGGATAAGGAATAATTTACCACATCGTACTCAAATCAATCAAAATGCTAGTCGAAGAAGGGCGAAAATGACGGGGGTTGTCCCTAAGGAGCCCGACTCAAATCTTGAACAAATGCCAAAATCAGTTCGTCCTCCTTTGGAGATTTAAGATCAAAACACTTCATTCTTTCTATTTCTCTGTTCTTTCTTATTTTTATTGGTCCACATTCCTGAAAAAGAGGTCACCCGGCGTCGATACTTCTAGGTCGGTCGTATCGCTAACCGAAAACTGGGGGAGAGTAACCACGGTAGCTACTGTTGGTTCTCTTGAAGGATATTTATCGATGGAAGTTGGATCCAGATCAACGGAGCATAAAGTGGGAGATTTATTGGTTGCAGTGGGCCGCGACCTGTTGCATAATTGGGCGCAGTAAGGTCGGATATAAATTCCTTAATACTTATGAGCCCGAAGAAGAGAAGCAACAGGCAAGGAGGTATCTCTATTATGTTCGTGACACAAAAATAATAGAGGTACAAATGTATCGCTAGTGGTTTTATTATGAAAATGTTTACTACCGCGTTGACTAAAAATACATCTAGCCACAGCCCCTGGATTAATGAATGAATAAGAGATAAGTCGAATTTTCTCAAAAATGAGTTAGTATTTAGGGAAACGGAATTATTATTATTATTTTCTCAGTGAATAATGATACAAATCAAGCATTGGCTTGAAAAGGAGTTTTTGCTCATATTACAATTCCATTAAAATACAAAAACTACGAATATTACACGATTCCTCTTCCATCAAGATAACACTCTCTGGACAAGATTCGACGTAACCATTTATTCACCGGGGCACAGTGGAACGAATCAACGCATTTGTTGGACATTGGACCTATTCTCTAATAACTAAATTTGTCCTTTATTTTGATCTTAAATTATACTTTATACTTGTTCTCAACAAAATCCATAGATAAATTAATTGTGAAATCAAATCAAATGAAAAAATCTGAATTGAAATATAATTTTTTCTAAAAAGTCTCATATTTTTAAAGCAATCCACTGTTTGAGGTAATGCCTTAAATTAATCGTGCACCTACTGGAAAACAACTCACCCATAATAGAATATTTTAGGCAAATAAAACTTGGGATTATTTCAAACGTCTGGGATTTTTCGGTGAAAATTGGGAGATAAAACTAACAAAATTAATTGCGTAAATCGCTTAAAATCGTCCAAAAATCTACCTTTACAGTAAATAACTAGAATGTTTGAAGTTTTTTTTCCATTAGTCGGATTCTGCTACTAGGTGCTATTTTCCGAGAAAATGAGTTTTTCTTTTCTTTTCTGGGGCTTGAGAATTAATTTAAAATAATTTCTGTTGTTATTGGCGTCTACTTTACGCAAGTTTTCTTTAGTTTACCAATGTTTGTCTACACTCATTTATCCGAATAATTCTTATTTAACATAATAGTATTAACAATGAAACTCAGTTTGTGTGTGGTATTTGAACGGCACAGGTGCAATGGTTCCTACAACAAATCGTCAAGTTCAATTTTTTCAATTTAATCATATAAGTTTTAAAGATTATGACCTGGCATTGGAAGCATGGATTAATTCATTTAGACTGGAACAAATTTCAAATACTAACTAAAAATAGAAATAACGGAAAGTTCTGCTTACGGGAAAAATTAAGAAAGTTCAGTGGTAGTTTGTACTCACGCTGGATTTCGTCCCACAGGAATATCAATTATTTTCTGGGGAAGCATGAAATCTGGTTGAATTTGGATTTCATTGTTCCTGAAGATATTAGCCAGGACCTACCTTCATCGTCATCATCAACAGCCGCAAGTATACCATCTCGCTCTCAGTCATTCAAACAATTATCCGATTGACAAAGACGGAGGCAAACGGAAAGTTTTAGAAAATGTTCAGAGGATATGTTCGCTTTTGTCATGAAAAAAGATTAAAATCTGATGACATTTCTACTCTTAGACCGAAAATAATAAACATTAAATGTGATTTATTACCAGATGCACAATCACTTATTGTTACTTAGAATATATAAAAACAAATCCTAATTAAAATGAAGTTGTTAATTTGGGTTTAATAGTGATCGTTATTTAAATAAAACAATTTTATATAGGCACCTACATTTATTATAATTTTGATGTATCAATTACACCTAGTATATTGACTAACAAAAGTAATTATCAATTAATATATTAATTTTGTTCAATGATTAAATTTTTTGGTTTGTTACTTTTTCCTTTGTATAATTTAATTCAATATTCAACAGACAACTTTTAATCTTTTTTTTTAAAGTTGGTTAGAGAAGAAACTTTTTTTTTTAAGTTTCATCTTATCCATCATAAGCGAATGATCTGTAGCATGTGCCTTTCTCTCCGCCCAGTATTACTTCATCCTCTACGATCTCCTCCTTTCCTCATATGAGATTTTGATCATTCACTTAGTTCTCGCCTCAAACCTTATCGTCTTGCCTCGGCATCATGTTCGTGGCAGTTCTAGCTTAGCATATCAACCGTAACACCAAAATTTCTTATGTCCCTCTCTGCTTCCTTAACCTGTTAACCGGACGGGACGTATAAATACGTCAAACATAATTGTGTATTTTCCTTTCTGTTATATATTTATATAAATAAACAAAAACGGTATATAATACATAGTCTTTTCATTTATTTTAAGCATTTATCCCGTCCCGCCCGGTTAACAGGTTAAACCAGTTCGGTTTAGTTTTTTTTATTTCTAAGGAATTAAAATTTATTTTTTTGTAAGCCTACTTGCTTTCATTCGCATTATGTTCATAAAAATTAACCCTTCTTTTCCTTATTGTGTCTGCGATTCTTTATTTCATTTCGTATGTGGACTAATTTATCGTTGGAAAATTTAGGGCCTAAAATTTATTTTTCCCGCTCTCTAATCCCCAAGTTTTAATCTTTTATATCGTTAGTTTTTCCAATAAAAAATTGGGAAAGATCAGTATCTCAGAAGAAGTCCACTTGAAGTTAATCGTGAAATATTAGCAGAATAAATAATAAATCTCTTTAAATAATATCTTGACCAACTATTCAATTAAAAAAGATAAAAACTATACCACTACAACCGTGAAAGGTTTTGGGCGCAGTAGATAGTAGAGGCTGTATTGTTCCTAGGTCAACGGTTGTCCAGGGAGGTTAATTGTTTGAGATCACGCTCAATCGGTGGGTTTTCCCTCCAAGTTAAGAGAACCCACGTTATAGAGGCAGAGTGAGTTCCAGGAGGTTCATCAGGGTCCACAGGGTCCTACGACGGCTGGTAACAGATTAAATAATATATCTGCCACAGTAAGGGCGAAATCAGCGCTCTACCCGCTGAGCTACTCCAGTCCTTCAGCACAAGGGCGAAACCAGGGGGGGGGGACCACGGGGGCACTTGTCCCCCAGATAGTTTTTTGTGTACTGTGGAGAATCCATTATAGTTCATAATTAAAGGCAAACCACATGATCATAGTTGTTAAAATAACAGAAAGATCATGAGTGAAACTTTGTTTTGATATTTTAAGAAACATTTGAAACCTTTATATAGATACAAGTTAATTTGTAAATTGTTTTGGATTTATTCTTTAAATAGGAGAAAAAACCTATTTCCAGTAAAAAATATTTTTATTCCTTATTTTCGAGATACGTTTCGGCCTAGGCCATTCTCAATCTTCTGTTTAAATTGTTTCATTTTTTCCCTATTATATGTTTAACAATTCGACCGTAAGTCATTCATCTCAATTTAAGTGGTTTTATTCCATTTAAAAAAAATTTAAATTGAGAGAGAACTATGTCCTCTATAGTCATTTAATTTTTTGATTGTTGTTGATTTTTTCCCCGTCTGCCCGTTGTGCCCCCCCAGAAAAAAATCCTGGATCCGCCCTTGCTTCAGCATCATCATCATCCGTGGCGCTACAACTCCTGTAGATTCAAGGCCTCCTGTGTCCTAGAGTATACAATGGTAAAATTAGATAGGGGTAATTGAGATATACTCGTAAAATAATTTTCAGGACAAGCTGAAAAATTACTTCATGGAATTTGTTGTTTCGTCTAGGGCACTTAGTAACAAAGAAGTTACGACTGACCCCGTTACGGAAAGAAAACTTATGTGAAAAATAAATCCCGACTTGCTATTTCATAACCCTGAAAGTTCCGTAATAGCTTATGGGTTGGCAACAAGGTCTGCAATAACAAGGTCTGGTGGACTATCTGGGTTGGGTGTTAAGGCTGTAGCCCTGGAAGGTCTTCGGGAAGGGAAGTATTAGTGGAGGAGTATAACGACTTAGCAGCCGGCGGTCGAAGGTATCATCAGCTATATGACTGCGTAAAGCCCCGTGGAAGTAATGCAAAGGGTATGTTTAAGGTGTTAATAGCTAGGTGTGGGAGGATTTCCACCATTTTCAGTAATATTAAGGATTTTATTAGGTTGAGGGAATTATTTATGAATAGTTAAATAGCGCATATCCCGCTGACTGTTTTCTTCCCCTTTGATAATTATATATCTTTTGAATCGAAAGTGTAGAGTGGCTGTAAAATTAATAAACTTAGTTAGTAAACATTGTTAATGTATGTTTGTACAGAATACCTTCCACCTCTCATCGTAAATATAAATAACTTACGTAATTATAAATAAAAAGAATATTTTGTTTCTTAAACATATTTTAAAGTAGTAAGCCCATACATATATATCCCTTTGTAGATGCTCAGATCGTTATTGCACGCTATGAGATTTTTGTTACAAGTAGTAGAAAGTATTTTAGCATTAATAATTATATTTGAATCATGTTAGTTGACTTTATATATATATATATATATATATATATATATATATATATATATATATATATATATATATATATATATGTATGTATATGAGAAAGAAAATGGTTTGGATGGAGGTTAGAGAAAGAATTTTTCTTATGACGAATTCTTAAATAAGGTTGTACTATTTATTTTAAATCAACGTTACGACACACATTTCAGATATTCTTCAGGGCTGGATAGACGAGATACAAATGAATTAAAATGTATAAATGTATAAAATCTGTTAAAAAAATGTAAAGAATAAAAATAGATATAGTAAAATGTAGAAATTAATGCTGTTGGAGTAAACCAGATATAAAAGTAGGTAGGATTTAAATTCTAAAATAAAAATAAAATGTATATCACTTTTAATTTGTTTGAATCTTCAGATCAAGGGTGCTAAAAATTGTCACCCCTCCAAGTCGGTCTAAAATGTCATCGAACCTCGGAATGGGATAGCGTTCGTCCAAAGTGTTCTCATTAAGCTTTCCACTGCGACCCGGTACTTCTCGCCGTCCGCTCTCTTTTTCCTTACTGCCTATGTGTTTCCGTAGTGCTTGCGGGTACCGACTTTTTTTAACATATGTCACGCGGTCTTCTTTTAACGGGATTTCGTGTACCGTCTGCCCTGTGACACTGAGGATTTCTCCTTCATTAAAAAATATATCCTCCAATTCCTTCTTAATGGCGTGGCGCCAATCTTCCCTTTGATTAATCGCCCCGATCTTTCCCTGCCCGTTCTTCAGTACCCTTAAGCCTTTATACACTATTTGAAGCTGAAGAAGACATGCACCGTGAGTCGGAACAATGGTTTAAGAAATTCTTTCTCTGACTTCCACCCGGACTGTTTTCTTCCCCTTTGATAATTATATATCTTTTGAATCGAAAGTGTAGAGTGGCTGTAAAATTAATAAACTTAGTTAGTAAACATTGTTAATGTATGTTTGTACAGAACACCTTCCACCTCTCATCGTAAATATAAATAACTTACGTAATTATAAATAAAAAGAATATTTTGTTTCTTAAACATATTTTAAAGTAGTAAGCCCATAATGTCAAAAAATTAGTAAAAAAATTAACCATGTTGTCGATGTGTTAAGTCACTACAAGTTTTAATTGTTCATTAATTTCCTTCTTAATATTCTCGAAAATAAAAATAATTCTATCACTGACTGTAAATAGTAACTTTCAATGACTGTAAGTAGATTAAATAACCGATTTACTTATTAGGTTATATCGTCATCTATATTTCGATACGTTTGTTGAAACATTCATTTCTAGATGAAATGATTACTGAAATACACACATTTACCATAATTAAACTCTTTATTCATTCTAAAGTCCACGATAATTTTTTTTTATCATGTATTTTATCAATTTATCATGAAGTATACTTATATTAGTATAATGTAATTGTGGGAAATGGGTAGATTTCGGTAATCATTCCATCAAGAAATAAAAGTTTCAACTGACATTTCGACGTACAGATGATATATGTTTGTTGAAAAATTCATTTCTAGATGAAATGATTACTGAAATATACGCATTTACCATAATTACACTCTTTATTTCCTTACTAAAACTCACGATATTTTTTTTGAAAATATTAATAAGGAAACGAACGAAAAGTTAAAAATCGTTACTTAACTCAAAGTGGCAACCTGCGGAACTCATACCCAATTAACTTTTTCATCGTTACTTTATTTTATTATTATAATTCCAAATTCATATGTATATTGACGTATATTTGTAAAAAAATCGAGAAAAAAATAAGGAAAACCTGTAAGGATAACGAAAGTTGTTTCAAGTAAAACAAAGCTTGCATCAGATTTTCATCATCCAGATCCTAATGGCAGTTCCTATGCAAACGGCTGGTCTTCAACACTCCCCCTCCCCGAACTGTTCCTCGTTGTCTGATACAATCTTACCAAGACCCCAACTTCTTCTGAATTCTTATTATAAGGGATAGCTGATTATTTATAATGAGATGATTTAAAAAATAAAATCTCATCATTCAGAATTCGATACATTAAATATTAAAATTAGTCTTAATGGGAAACAAAACTAAATAGTAGGAAATCGTTTTAAATAAGATTAGAGCGATGAATTCACCTTATCGTAAAAAAATCATGTGACGCTTTTTACGATATTTTCATAATGACTCTTACTTTTACCAATAACGCTCTATAAAATATTCACAACAGTTAAGTCATGCATACCACGTATTTTTTAAATCGATTGTTTGTTCTCTATTCTTATTTTAAATTTATAGAAAATTATTTTGTACTTTTTATTTTTTCCTATTAAAGCGTGTTTTTTAAAACCATTATGCATTTTCTACTTTTTAGATTTATTTTTAAATAAATAAACGCGTGTTCTCTAGCTTTTTTAAGAATTCATATTCATTTTCTATATTTTAGTTCGGCCTGCTACAAAATCTTTTTTTTTTTTTGTAACTACTATTTATTTTTGTTTCAAAATATAGGCAATTCCCCCATTTATCATGCCAGTAGTCATATTCTTATCGCAAAGATTAAGCCATATATGCCTTTGTACAGGCTATAGTACTGTACACAGGACACTACTGTGCCTTCAGATGTGAAAAATCACAAATACTGAAGATTCTGGCAAGGTTTATGAGACAATCTTATTTAATAATTATATTGTCGTTGGTCCTTGAGAAATGCGCCAAGTTTCAATTTAATTAGATTCTTTGAAATGGCAAAAAATTGAGTTCAAAGATTCCGTTACATACAGACGAAGTTAATATAAGCGTGTAAAAAATAAAAATGTTAAAATTGATTTCCAATTTTGTTAACTCTTTAGTATGGAGTTGTTCTCAGTAAATTATTTCAGAGTGTATTCATAAATCAAATCACTGGCAAGTTAGTAAATTCCTATGGACATAATTTTGTAGATGTAAAATAAATATAATATCGCACTTGTTTTGTCCCCTTTTATTTATATTATTATATTCTAGTTTAATTATTGAATTTAAAGCTGAAACTACTATCCGCAAGGGGTAACTGTTGCATGCAGTTGTCTGGGGAGTAGTGTCTCTAAGGTCTCCGAGCTCAATATACCATGCACATTCACCAGAACAGTACACCCACATTCACACTACAGGTAACAAGTACACATGCATTGATTATTCATACAGACTAAAGCACAGACAGTACACACCTTAGGGCTACCTCCCTTAAGTGTACATTCTGCTCTAAAGGGAATCTTCAGTTTTCCTTAAGAGGCAGCCCCCTAACTAGGATAAGACAAACCGATTCCCTGCCTTTCCGAAAATGTTAATATCACAAATAAAAAAAAGAAAGAGAAAAAATAAATATAGAAAAAATAGAAATACCTATAAAAAACTCCTCATACTGCTTAGGCGGTAGACGATGATAAATATACATATAGGGAAGGGGGGGTTATTGGGGATGTAACCCCCCCATTGCTTAGAAGAAATTAAAAAAAAATTCTGGCAATTTAAAAAAAATAAAACTTGATTACTTCTGTAATCACAATAAAGTTATTATTGTGGGATTACAGAAGTAAGGGTCAATAACGCTAAAAACACAACAAAGAAAGTGCAAACACAGTTATTTTAATGAATAAAAGATACGCTAAAGTGACAAACCAAAACGTAATACTTTTTATTCAAAATTAATTATATTATTATAGCGGCAGTAGTGGCATCTAGCGGCAACGATAAGATCGCAAATATGAGAAGAACAATTTAGACATATCTTAGAATCTAGTAAAGTCTGGATGCATAGAAAGTTCCCTATGCAATTAAATGTAGTAAGTTATTGTAACCATTAAGGGTACTTGTATTTAAAAGCTACTTCTTGATTGACCTTCCAAAAATAACATTTAAAAATGGCCTAAATGTTATTTTAACGTAAAAACATTATTTCATTAAAAGGGGGTACTAGCACTAGACAAATTTTAATTGATACGGATGAGACTTGGGTCGTCAGCGAAATTAAAAGAAATCCACGTTAAAGTGCTCCCAAAATAGCCACGGAACTATCTAAAGGCTTAGGTAAGGCACCAAGTGCAGAAACAGTGCGGTGTGTCCTAAAAAAAAATTTATGGACGAGTAGATCGGTGGAAACCTTTCATCAGTAAAAAAAATCAAAAAGTTAGGGTGCAATTTGCAAATGAATATTTACTGAAGGACCCTGAGTTTTGGAAAACTGTAATATTTGCTGATGAAAGTAAATTTAACATTTTACGAAAACAAATTTACGCCCCACTGTGAAACATGAGGATGGTAGTGTTATGTTGGGAGGGGGGGGGGGTGTAGGGGTGTATGGCGGCTTCTGGTGTGAGAAATCTTCATTTTATAGATGTAATAGTTAACAAGCATGTTTTTTTTTATTTGAATAATTTGAAAAGGAAACTTGAAACAAATTCCGGAAAACTGGGGCTCAAAGACAAGTTTTGTTTGTACCAGGATAATGATCCCAAACATTCTGCCGTGTTAATTAAATGGATCCTTTATAACTGCCCTAAAGTTATTAAAACTCCAGCACACTCAACAGATTTTAATGTGATAGAACACCTATGGGCAAAATTGGAGGTAGAAATTAGAAATTATTCTAGCAAAGAAGAGTTAAAAAAATATCTCTTCGAAGAACAAGATAATCCCGGAATTCACCAAAAAATTGGTCCACTCAATTCCAAACATACTAAAAGAAGTGGTCGAAAATAAAGGCTTGCCTCCAAGGTATTGAACTAAATTAATACTTAAATATTCTTTTAGGCTTCCACGACCACTATTATTAAAAAAGACTTTGTTTATTTCTTCTGGTTTTGTTTCCTATGACCATTTAAGTTTTTCTTTCTCTCTACAGGGTGTTTCAATTTCGCAGTGAGCCACTGTATGTCTTAATCTTATTTTAAATTTTTCTCTGAATTGAAATGGCAGTCTTAAACTCGAAATATATTTATTTCGCTTGCTTTATTTTTCAAATCGATGTATTCAATTCTTTCTCTTTAAATTACGACAATGCTTTATTTTCGGTTAAATTGACTTTGGGGAGCGTAGTGGCACAATGGTAGATCACTGCGTTGCCATGCCGGAATTCCTGGTTAAAATCCCGATGCAAGGCAGTACTTTTATTTAGTCTGTTTACGGCCGGAGATGGATCATATAGGATCTAGGATCCTCCTGGGGCTCACCCAGCCTCTATAAAATATTATAAAAGTAGGGTATCCAAAATAAGGAAAAATTTGGCGGTTGAGCGTGACCTAGGACAAGTTACGTTACCTTCTGGCAGAACCGTTGTCCATGAAACAGTACATTCTCTACCTTGTACTGAACCCCAGACACTTCACGGGTTGTGATGGTACAGTTTTTTTTTAAATTTTATTTTGGCTACTGGCTTGCCGGAATCAGGAATAGTGACTTTGCGATTTACATATTTTTAATAATTTTAAACAATATTTATAATTTAATTGATCGTGCATAATTTGTAGTATCAATTAATAAATGCTTAAATTAACCCGCCTCATAGACTATAATGGAGCATGCAAGATTTGAATACTACGCAGATAAACGGAGACAGGTAGCCACTTGCGAGGACTCCACGTGCAAACGGCGCCAGAGTAGAAAAAACGATTCCAACCTCAACGGCTTCTGTTTACACTTGCCCTTCGGATCTTTATCTCATCCTTAGAATTTTGCCTCAGATGAGACGCAGAAGGAATTGGGGTCAATGACTTCGACAATGTCTCGCTAATTCTCGAGAGAGAATCGGAAATCGATAAATTAACATAATCTAGTTTGGTGCAGATTAGAGTTTGATAATGAGATAGATAAATTGTGATAAAGTTTCTTGCAGTTAATTTTTCAGCTGAAATTATTACAATTTATAGACGAAATTATACAATTTATAGATTTTGTCCACCCTCAAGGACAAAACTCATTTTAATATATTAAAATATGTGATTTAACTTTACATAATTGTTTTAGTTGAGGTTGAATTGAATTATTTGAAAGACGTGAGGCCCAATTTATGTAAATTTTTCTACAACAACTTAGTGACTTGGTCCTTTTTGGATTTTGATAATAGGTTTTTGTACATATTTATTTTGATATGCTCGAGAAAGATGCTTAGGATTGCCGATAGCAACATTTGGAAACAATTTTAATTTTTGTGAAATACATTCATCTATAGTTTTAATAAAAACGTGTATAAATTATTTTATATAGACGAAATCCAGTCAGCATTCTTGGGAAATTTCAGATTTAGCCCCCTCCAATAAATTGTTTGTGCATTGCATCTAATTTCAGTTAACTGTTTAGTAAAACTTGGGGACTTGCTTACACGGGATATTTTTTATGCATACAGATGTTGACTACATTTAACATTAAATATCCTAGACATAGGCCGGACATTCAAAAACGTATTACAAAAAAAATTATTGAAATACAAATCAAACCAGGCAATATTACAAAACATAGCATAATTAACGTTACAGGATATGTTTCTATCAATACTCTATCCTTATTCTTATGAGTTACCTAGATGCGGGGTCCTAGGTTCCTCTCTCCCACCATTTCTTGCTTCCTAGGGAACATTCCATCTTTTGTCTGTTTCTTGGTCTTCTTCCTATGGTTTTCTGATTGAATCACAACTCCAAGAGGAAATAATTTACCATTTTACCATCTTTTCTTCCTATTCGGAATTCTCAATCATTTCTATTTATGTTGATAATAATTGTTGACCTATGATAATTTATGTTGAAGAAATTGGTCCGGGTAGAGGTCACTGAATGAAATTCTCAAGTAATTTCAGATGATATTTATTGTTAGCCAACGTTTCGACCTACGTTGTAGGTCTTCTTCAGGGCTATAAGCAAAATACAGACAATTTAAGAAAGCGGTATGAATATATTAAAACATTTTAATTATAGATAAACTAAAAGAAGGTGAATACAGGCAAAAATTGATAATTATGTGTAATAATGATGATAAAAATTGATAAAGGTGTACAGTAAAGTAATTATGAAGGTTAAAATGTAGAAAATAATAATAAAACATGAAGAAAATAATAATAAAACAGAAAGTGTTGACAGTTAAAAAATTAAGGTATTACAGATAAATAAAAACTGAATATACAATAGGAATGTGAAATGATATGGGTAAATTAGAAAGTGATAAGAATTACGCACTAAAATTATAGGTAATAAAAAAGAAGAAATACAAATTGTAAAATTATAAAAATCTAGAAACGAATATAAAATAGAATAAAATTGAAAATAAAAATTATTTTAGAAAATACAGTATTAATATTAATAGGTAGAAAATACTTTATACTAGTGTAAAGAATATTAATTGCATAAGAGAATGTAAGAAGACAGTTTATAAAAGTGTAAAATATCAAATAAAATATCAAAATATCAATTGTATAAAAGTAAAATAACCTTAAAATGATAAAATGATAAATGATAAAATGATAAAATGACCTTCTTGACTCCATCATCCCTCTATTCCCCCATGACATCTTCCTCATCAAGAAATATGTCGATGACCTCCTTTTAGTTCTCAATCCTGAAAAAATCCCTGAAATACTAGTAGCCTTTAACTCCTACCATCCCCGTCTCAAATTTACCATAGAAACTGAAACCAATCACACCCTCCCCTTTCTTGACCTCCTCATTATAAGAAATAATGATAACTCCTTGTCCTTTGATTGGTACACCAAACCCACATATTCCGGCAGACTCCTCAATTTTTTCTCACAGCATCCTTACCACCAGAAGATCAATACAGCAAAAAACCTTATTCACCGGTGTTTATCCCTATCAGACACCCAATTTCGACCAACCAACATCCTACGAATCCAAAACATACTACTCTCTAATAACTTCCCAGCCCACATTACCAATAAACTACTAGACCCCCTTAAACACCCTAGTAATGTAATTTACCCCTCCCCGTACCCAACAGTACCGAACCCCAGTTCCTTCATATACCGATCTTTTCCTTGTAACAGAACCGTGGCGGGACTGGCCGTAAATAAGTTTAATTAAATCATTTAGTCGAGCGATCGTGGGGCTGAGATCGTCAAGGATGCTGAGGTTGCGTCTAGACGATGGCCAGCGTGGGAGAGGGAGATCGCGATCGCTGAGAAGTGAGTCAGTCTGTCCCGTGTGCAAAGAGGTGTAACGTCGCAGTGTGAGAGGTTGGAGACAATTGGTGTTGGTTACTGCGGAACCGATCAGATGGGAGGATCGCTACACGTTATACAAGGTACATGTGAACAATTTAATTTCTGGGGATAGACTCATTGATTACCGTGGAGTATCAGGCTATAATTTTTGTTCTGAGACTTATAATATTCCCTTATTGTTTTTTTTTTATTTTCTTGTCCTAGCAAATAAGTGGGGGAACTGGTTGTACCAGTAGTGTAGTAATTACAGAATTTTTAACCATTCTAATATTTTTCAACAGTTTGGTTTTATTATTAAGTTATTAAACATTTTCTTTTATATTTGTCACTAATTTGGTCTTATTATTAAATAAAAATAAATATAGTCATTTTATTTATATTGCTTAGTTCTTAGTAAGAGTACGTTCTCCTAATTTTCTTTATTCTTCTTATGTGTTACTATTCTTTCCTTCCTCTCACAACCCCATTCCCTTCCAGATAAGCCGGGGGCGTTACAGTGGTGTCAGGTGTGGGGTGGTTGCAAAAATACCACAAACTAAATTCACGTTTTTAAAATGACGGCTGAGAGTCAATTAAGGGCTAAATTGGATGAGGTGTTAAAACTAAACGAGGAGTTTCAAAAGCGGGAGGGGGAACTCAAGCAGCAGATTGTAGAGCTAGAGACAAATCAACCAGATGCTAAACTGGTTGTTAAACCACCTCGCAGAGATCTATCGTTACAGTCACTAGTGAAGCCATGGGGAGGGGAAGCTACTGCGCGGCCAGTGGAGGAGTTTTTGGACTACCTGGAGGAGGTAGCGGCTTGTGGGGCTTGGGATGACGGAGATAGAGTGAGGATATGTCGGTTAAAACTTCAGGGACAAGCGGCGACGTTCGTAAGGGGCGCTAAAGAGCTTAGGGGTGAGGTTACGTTCCAGCGACTTTCGGAGGTATTGAAGGAGCGGTTTGGCGATCCAAACACCTTCGAATATTACGGCAGAGTGCTGCAGGACATGAGCCAACAGTCTAAGGAGAAGATACAAGAGTTTGCCGACCGATGTATTACGGTGGGTGGAAAGATGGCCAGGCCAACCTTAGCCGGAGACGAGGGAACGTGGTGGGCGAGGGAGGTAGAAAGGAAGGTGTTAGAGGCGTTCACTAGGGGTTTGACTGGGGAGGTAGGTAAGCAAGTATTGTTCGGCCGCCCACAGACCTTAAGGGAAGCCCAGAAAATGGCGTTGGAGCTGGAACAGGCCCTACAGGAGCATCAACGGGGAAAAAACATATATGTAGTAAGAGAACCACAGGTAGAGCCGATGACGGGCGCACAAGAGGTGCAACCACCCGTATGTGTTTGCGCAAACTACCGGCAGCCCGGAAGGAACGAGGGGCGGGTAAACGCTCGGCCACCACTTTCGGAGGTCCAATGTTTTAACTGTGCTAAGAGGGGGCATTTGTCGAGAAATTGCCCTAACAGAGTTGGCCAGACCCCACCGCGAACCAGGAGACGACCAGACTACCCTGGAGCTTGTTTCAGATGTGGAAGAATAGGACACTTCGCTTCCCATTGTACCACCGCCGCTCAAAATGGGAGTGACCCAAAAGCCTAAGGCCGCCCTTTTGCCCCGAAGGGAGGCCCCAGGAGAACAAAAGGGGTAAGCTTGGTTTAATTCCCTGTATATCTGGCCAGGAGAACGACGGGTTAAGTCTTGAGGTTGTGATAGCCGGGCAAAAGAAAATTCTGCTGGTGGATACGGGGGCTCAGATCTCCTTGTTAAGGGAACCGGTCCAAGGTCATAAGGTGAGATGGTCAAACCTGAAGGCCAGGGGAGTAACGGGAAGGGCCCTGCGTATAAGAGGGGAACAGGAGGTTGAATGCCAAATAAAAGGGAGAAAAGTAAGCCATCGGTTTACAGTCGCGGACATTGAAATGGCGTACGACGGGATATTGGGGCTGGACCTTATGAAGAAGGTCGATATAGAAATTCACGCTCGGTCTAACACTGTACTGGTTAGAGGGGTGACGGCTGAGGCAGACAAGCGTCAGACAGGGAAGAAGTGTCATCGGGGGAAGCCAAGTCCTAGTGAGTCAGAACCGCTTCAGAAGCCACAGCAGGAATACACTGTACGGGCCGTTGCGAGGTCTATAATCCCAAAGTACGCTGAAGCCATAATAGCTGGGGAGCTGGCAATGATGGACGGCAAAGTGGTCATGGTAGAACCTGAAATCCAGCCGCAGAAGGGGTTGAGAACGGGGAGGGGCGTTGGCAGAGTGGAAAAGGGGATGGTGAACGTCCGGGTGGTCAACTTGACCGGAGAACCGATCGTGGTTGACCGCAGACAAACCTTGGGGAGGGCGGTTGAGGCGGACGTCTGGGACGGGGAGGAGACCGTGATAGGAGTAGTGGGACTACACCAGTCTAAGGAGAAAGTGGACCAGCGGAATTGGGACGCTGAGCTTGGTCATTTATCACCGAACGATAGATCGACTATTGAAGAGGTGTTAGAGCGGTATGGGATGTTGTTCGACCCACCAGATGAGAGGGGTTGCACCCTAGGCGTCGAGCACTCCATTGAAACAGGCGGCGCGTCACCAGTAGCAAAACGACCGTATCCAGTACCCTTCCATCAGAGACCTATTGTTAAACAACACATCCAGGAAATGCTGGATAATGGGATCATCCAGCCATCATCGAGTCCCTGGTCGGCCCCCATTGTATTGGTTAGAAAGAAGTCGTACCATGGGGAAACCAAGTTTCGGTTCTGTACTGATTTTCGTGGTCTCAATGCGGTTACAAAAGTGGATGTTTATCCACTGCCATTGATAAATGAAACGTTGGAGCAATTGGGGAGAAGCCGGTACTTTACGACGCTAGACCTGGCAAGCGGTTACCATCAAATACCCGTCGCGGAAAAAGATCGGGAAAAGACGGCGTTCACCACAGAAGGTGGCCACTACGAGTACCGTAGGATGGCTTTCGGGTTGGCTGGGGCTCCTGCAACATTCCAAAAATTGATGGATTGCCTATTAAGTAGGCTGAAAGGGGTAGAATGCTACGTGTACCTGGATGACGTCATTGTTTACAGTGCGACTATTGAGGAGCAAGCACGTAGATTAGGGAATGTATTCAGTAAGTTGCAAGAGGCTAACCTCAAGGTCAACAGGGAGAAGTGCCGCTTTGTACGGAAGGAAGTTGCCTATCTTGGACATGTGGTAAGTGAGCATGGGGTAAGAACAGATCCCACAAAGATAGAGGCTGTGAGAGCCTACCCTCGGCCAAGGAGCGTGAGAGAAGTAAGGTCCTTCCTGGGGTTAGCAGGGTATTATCGCCGGTTTGTAGCGGGATTCGCGGGAATCGCTCAACCACTGACTGAGCTCACGAAAAAGAATGCCACTTTTAGATGGACGTCGGAGGCAGAGGATGCTTTCAATGAGCTAAAAAAGCATTTGGTGTCTGACCGGGTTCTAGTTTATCCCGATTTCCATGACCCGTTCATCTTAGCAACCGACGCCTCCTCGATGGCATTAGGAGCAGTGTTGTCTCAGGTGCGCGATGGGGAAGAAAGACCCATATGCTACGCCAGCCGGCAATTACGAGGCCCAGAAAAAAATTACTCGGCCACCGAATTGGAACTGCTAGCGGTCATCTGGGCAACCCGCCAGTTTAGGTGCTACTTACTTGGGAGGGAATTCAAGCTTGTTACTGATCATTCGGCTTTAAGATGGATGCTAAGCTTAAAGGAGCCTTCTTCTCGGTTAATGAGGTGGACACTAAGGCTCCAGGAGTTCAATTATGAAGTAGAGCACAAGGCGGGAAGGAGGCATACGAATGCTGATGCCTTGAGCAGGGCGGTGCGGGGAGTACAAGTGAAGACACCGGGGTTTAATGAGAGCGAGCTACGGATAGCCCAGCGGGATGATTCGTGGTGCCAAGACCTAGCACAACAATCAGGATCAGGAGGAAAGGATGCACGGGGCGTATTGTATTGGAAAAACGGTAGTGACAGCATGGGGGACTGGAAGTTGGCAGTACCAACAGTTTTAAGAGGGGCCATTTTACAGCAGTGCCATGAAGCCAAATGGGCTGGACACCCGGGTATAGAACGTACGACGTCGGTAGTACAGCAGGGGTATTACTGGCCCACACTGGGTCCAGACGTAAGGGAATACGTCGCGAGGTGTGATAGCTGTCAGAGAAGGAAATCCCCACCAGGTTTGAAGGCCCCTTTGGAAGCCCCTTTCTTCCCGACCAGACCGTTTGAGCAAATTTCAATGGACATCGTCGGTCCGCTTCCCAGGAGCGGGCGAGGTTATAAGTACCTGCTCACCATGATCGACAATTTCACGAGGTACGCCGAAGCAATACCCTTGAAGGAAATCACAGCGGACGAGACGGCAAGGGCCTTAGTAGAGGCAATAGTAACCCGGCACGGAGCCCCCGATCGATTGCTGACTGACCAGGGGAGAAATTTCGTTTCCTCCCTATTGAAAAATACATGTCGGCTGCTGGGGACACAGAAAATTCAGACAACCCCCTACCATCCAGAGGGCAATGGAATGGTGGAAAGATTACACCGAACTCTGGCTGAGTCGGTGGCTCATTATGTACGACGGGACGGTCGTGACTGGGATCAATGGGTACCCTATGCCCTGATGGCTTATAGGGCCATCCCGCACTCGTCCACGGGATACTCGCCAAACTACCTTCTGTATGGACGAGAAGTGCAGATGCCTGTGGGCTTCAATATCATGCCACTGGACGGTGAAACGCCAGCAGAAGAGTTCGTGGAACGGCTGCAGGAGAGATTAAGTCAGGCTTATGAGGAGGCATCAAAGAGGATGGAATTGGCATGGACCCGTCGGACGAGGCAATGGAACAAGGGGCGAAAACACAGAGAACTCGAAGTGGGGGAGTGTGTGTTCCTGCATGTCCCCATTACAAAGCTGGGACATTGCAAGAAATTTCATCGTCCTTGGACGGGACCGTATGAGGTAATCAGGAAGATCTCCCCAGTCACGTATGAGTTACAGTTGGGATCGGGCCGAAAAGTAGTGGTACACATCAATCGGTTGAAACCAGCTATAGGTGATAGGCCTACTGAGTTAGGAAGGGAGGAGGAGGAGAGTGGAGACGAGAGTGACTGGGAGGAACATGAACATCGGGACGAAAATGAGAGTGAGGAGGAATGTCCCCCACACTGGAACGAGGACAGCGAGGATGAAATGGAAGAAGTCAAGGACGACAACCAAGAGGAGAGTCAAGCCGACGGAGCTTACTCAACTGTCCGCAGGGGGTCCCCGGTAACGGAGCGAAGGACGCCAGAAAAATTGTCAACCCCCCGGGGCATAGTCGATCACGTTACTCCTCATTGGATGAGGAATGACCCGAGTTCACCAGAGGATACCCAAGAAACAACCTGGGCCCGCACAGAAGATGACCCAGGTACACCTGAGGACCCACGTGACACCTCGTGGGCCCCGGAGGAGGATGATTCCCTGGTCACCCCCCGATCCCCCATACTGCTGAGGCCAAGAAAGTAATCTAATGTTAAACGACAGTGTTCACAGGATGGCTGGTGCTGCAGTTGGCCCTGGGACACAGCGGTGTGAGGTTTTTGGATGAAAGGGACGTAGTAGTGAGCAGTGAGCGATGGCGGGTAATAGTGGAAGTGAACGTGACTCGCTTGTGTGGTGAAGCACTACGGATGAGGGAAGTAATAGAGGAAATAGAAGCTGAGTACCGACGGACACTGAACCATATCCCTGAACTTAGGGGGTACTGGGACGAGGTGGAGAGGACCAAGGAGATGGTCGCAGAAGTGGATGAAGCTGTTTTGTCCATCAGGAATCTGCTACCGGTTCAACGAGGGAGTAGAGGGCTGCTAAACATTGGAGGGAAGGTGATTAAAGCGGTGTTTGGTAATCCGGATGCTGACGACTTAGAAGGGATAAGGGACGATCTGGGGAAGCTAACAATGCAACAAGGGCGATTGGTCCACTTGGCCACGGAGCACCTCACAGTCACACGGAATTTGGGACAACGAACCGAGGAGAATACGAGGAACCTAGTACGCTTCGCAGGAATGTTGAAGAAGGAAATGGAAGCTACCCACCGGCGGATGTTAACCCTAGAGACACAAGTAGACCGGCTTTCCCTTTATACTAACCTATCCTTAACCTTGATATCCAACCTCCGAAATATGGAGGTGACGGCTCTGAAAGCCAGTGGTGATTTGAGGGAATTGTATTTGGGATTAGAGAGGGTATCATGGGGGGCAGTGAGTCAGGCCCTTCTGTCTCCCCACTCCTTGAGTGAGATTCTCCAAACGGTGGTCAATGTACTGCCCTCAGGAATTGGTTTGTTCACAGGTACTCGTCCCGAGGATGCCCACCATTATTACCAGGCCGCTGCAGTCCATGGAGTGGCCACATCCACTTCGGTGCATGTTGTTATAGATCTCCCTTTGATTAGGTCAGGTCAAGCCTTCAAGCTCTATAGGGTACAACCTATGCCGATAAGGAGTGTGGATGTGCCGCACAAGGTGGTATTAGAGACGTCAGTGGACAGTTTTCTTGTGTCAGTGGATAGACAATATTATGCACTTCTGCAGAAAGGGGACCTGTCACGGTGCCGGACATCCCAGCCGTGGGTGTGCCCCGCGCTGTTTCCGTTGATGGTGCGGAGACGAGTGACCTGCTTAAGCACTCTCTTCTTTGGGGATGAGCAGAGTGGTCAACCGCTGTGTAAATGGAGGGCACTACGTGACCCGCAACTGGATACTTGGATTTGGGACGAGGCAAGAGAGAAATGGCTCTTTAGTATCAACGAGCCAACCAAGGCAACGATAGATTGCAGAAATCAGCAACCCAGAGAGATTATTTTGGACGGTGATGGAGAATGGGAGGCAACAGAGTCTTGTACACTGAAAACAGCGGATTACTGGCTGCTCCCCCGCTCCAGAGGGACGACGTACACGACGTTGGAGAAGGAAATACAGATCGTGGACCCTATATCTCTACACATAGGGTCAGAAAAAACGACAATTAGGAGGGAAGACCTACCAGAGGCTTGGAAGTCCTTGGAGCAGCAAGGAGACCTGGGAGCGGGTCAGTGGGCCGCTGATGAAGTTCGGGTCTTGGCCCTTCGGCGTGCGCTTGAAAGGATACAGGAAGAACGGGTTAACCGAAGATGGTGGACGTGGAGTGCCACAACGACCTTGGCGCTATTGTTGCTGGGTGTCCTTGGAACATGGGGCCTACGCAAGTGGCTGGGAAACAGACAGTCCAAGGCTACTCAACGAATACAAGATGCCAGAGCTCTGGAAGAATTGACAACCAGGACCATACATC
This sequence comes from Arma custos, assembly GCA_037127475.1. Taxonomy (NCBI): domain Eukaryota; kingdom Metazoa; phylum Arthropoda; class Insecta; order Hemiptera; family Pentatomidae; genus Arma; species Arma custos. Next base: position 71,668,433 of record CM073764.1, read on the forward strand.
GACCCGGTGGGCGCACAGAAGCCAGCACCAACTGACAGGAGTGTATATAGTGGCAGTGTATACAGTGTAGTGTAGGATTAAGTTTCAGCCACCATTGGTACTCCACGGCGTATTGTATGAGTGGACCCCGTGGTTCCACTCTTTTGTAAAGGGGAGGGTGATGTAACAGAACCGTGGCGGGACTGGCCGTAAATAAGTTTAATTAAATCATTTAGTCGAGCGATCGTGGGGCTGAGATCGTCAAGGATGCTGAGGTTGCGTCTAGACGATGGCCAGCGTGGGAGAGGGAGATCGCGATCGCTGAGAAGTGAGTCAGTCTGTCCCGTGTGCAAAGAGGTGTAACGTCGCAGTGTGAGAGGTTGGAGACAATTGGTGTTGGTTACTGCGGAACCGATCAGATGGGAGGATCGCTACACGTTATACAAGGTACATGTGAACAATTTAATTTCTGGGGATAGACTCATTGATTACCGTGGAGTATCAGGCTATAATTTTTGTTCTGAGACTTATAATATTCCCTTATTGTTTTTTTTTTATTTTCTTGTCCTAGCAAATAAGTGGGGGAACTGGTTGTACCAGTAGTGTAGTAATTACAGAATTTTTAACCATTCTAATATTTTTCAACAGTTTGGTTTTATTATTAAGTTATTAAACATTTTCTTTTATATTTGTCACTAATTTGGTCTTATTATTAAATAAAAATAAATATAGTCATTTTATTTATATTGCTTAGTTCTTAGTAAGAGTACGTTCTCCTAATTTTCTTTATTCTTCTTATGTGTTACTATTCTTTCCTTCCTCTCACAACCCCATTCCCTTCCAGATAAGCCGGGGGTGTTACATCCTTATATTCCTGGGTTGTCTGACAATATCCAAAAAATCTTAAATCTTACCTTTCCCAACCTTCGCCTTGGTTTTAAGCCATATCACAAATTATCCCAACTATTCACATATTTAAAAGACCCGATCCCCATTAAAAATCTCTCCAACATTGTTTACCGCATCTCCTGCTCTGCCCTAAACTGTACCTCCTCCTACATTGGGGAAACAAAAAACCACTTTTACAGACGACTATCACAACATAAGACCTCTATATCTACCCGGAACATATCTGCTTCCAAATTATCAGAACATGCCTTAACCCTTAACCACACCTTTAATTTTGACCAATCCTCTGTTCTCGCCACTGTTCCTAATTAGACCAAAAGACACACACACACACACACACACACACACACACACACACACACACACACACACACACACACACACACACACACACACACACACACACACACACACACACACACACACACACACACACACACACAGACGCGTGTGTGTGTGTGTGTGTGTGTGTGTGTGTGTGTGTGTGTGTGTGTGTGTATGGATTTTCAAGTCTTTATATGAGGTTTCTACACTATTTGCTTCTTTCCCTTTATACATACACATACTTTATACAAACATACATACTTGTACACATACATATAATATTGGAACGCTGAGAGGGGGGGGGAGGAGAAAGTCATTAGGAAGCGGGGGTGGTTAGTTATTTTGTATTAGGTCTAGTATGTGTCTGTAAAATATTGATAGGTTATTTTTGTCAGTATTTGTGTTTAACGGATTTTTTTCTAGGTTAATGTATAATGATTCTGTAATTAGTCTTTTGGTATAATTAGGAACAGTGGCGAGACAGAGGATTGGTCAAAGTTAAAGGTGTCGTTAAGGGTTAAGGCATGTTCTGATAATTTGGAAGCAGATATGTTCCGGGTAGATATAGAGGTCTTATGTTGTGATAGTCGTCTGTAAAAGTGGTTTTTTGTTTCCCCAATGTAGGAGGAGGTACAGTTTAGGGCAGAGCAGGAGATGCGGTAAACAATGTTGGAGAGATTTTTAATGGGGATCGGGTCTTTTAAATATGTGAATAGTTGGGATAATTTGTGATATGGCTTAAAACCAAGGCGAAGGTTGGGAAAGGTAAGATTTAAGATTTTTTGGATATTGTCAGACAACCCAGGAATATAAGGAAAAGATCGGTATATGAAGGAACTGGGGTTCGGTACTGTTGGGTACGGGGAGGGGTAAATTACATTACTAGGGTGTTTAAGGGGGTCTAGTAGTTTATTGGTAATGTGGGCTGGGAAGTTATTAGAGAGTAGTATGTTTTGGATTCGTAGGATGTTGGTTGGTCGAAATTGGGTGTCTGATAGGGATAAACACCGGTGAATAAGGTTTTTTGCTGTATTGATCTTCTGGTGGTAAGGATGCTGTGAGAAAAAATTGAGGAGTCTGCCGGAATATGTGGGTTTGGTGTACCAATCAAAGGACAAGGAGTTATCATTATTTCTTATAATGAGGAGGTCAAGAAAGGGGAGGGTGTGATTGGTTTCAGTTTCTATGGTAAATTTGAGACGGGGATGGTAGGAGTTAAAGGCTACTAGTATTTCAGGGATTTTTTCAGGATTGAGAACTAAAAGGAGGTCATCGACATATTTCTTGATGAGGAAGATGTCATGGGGGAATAGAGGGATGATGGAGTCAAGAAGGTCATTTTATCATTTTATCATTTATCATTTTATCATTTTAAGGTTATTTTACTTTTATACAATTGATATTTTGATATTTTATTTGATATTTTACACTTTTATAAACTGTCTTCTTACATTCTCTTATGCAATTAATATTCTTTACACTAGTATAAAGTATTTTCTACCTATTAATATTAATACTGTATTTTCTAAAATAATTTTTATTTTCAATTTTATTCTATTTTATATTCGTTTCTAGATTTTTATAATTTTACAATTTGTATTTCTTCTTTTTTATTACCTATAATTTTAGTGCGTAATTCTTATCACTTTCTAATTTACCCATATCATTTCACATTCCTATTGTATATTCAGTTTTTATTTATCTGTAATACCTTAATTTTTTAACTGTCAACACTTTCTGTTTTATTATTATTTTCTTCATGTTTTATTATTATTTTCTACATTTTAACCTTCATAATTACTTTACTGTACACCTTTATCAATTTTTATCATCATTATTACACATAATTATCAATTTTTGCCTGTATTCACCTTCTTTTAGTTTATCTATAATTAAAATGTTTTAATATATTCATACCGCTTTCTTAAATTGTCTGTATTTTGCTTATAGCCCTGAAGAAGACCTACAACGTAGGTCGAAACGTTGGCTAACAATAAATATCATCTGAAATTACTTGAGAATTTCATTCAGTGACCTCTACCCGGACCAATTTCTTCAACATTTCTATTTATGATTTTTAAATATTTTTGTATACAAGGGGAAGAATGTTCAGTTTGTTTGTTTGTTTATTTAACGTCACTTTTTGCTGCTATGGCTAATCAGACGATGCTACAATGGGAGCTCTAAATTTTGCCTATCCAGGTTTAATTAGGATAGGGATTTTTAACGAGTACCTGACATCGTACAGGCTCGGGACCCCCGTTTAACGTCCCTTCCGAAGGACGGCGTAACTAAGGATTTTTTACTCCCTTTAAAAAATCCTAGGGTCATCTGCCAGGCTACGAACCCGCGATCTTGGGCTTAGTAGTTTGTTACGCTATCCACTAGACCACAGGTGACCTTGAATGTTGAACATTACTTTAATTAGGATCTTGTTGACTTACATCATTATATTATTTATAATTTTTTTTTAAATTAATTGAAGGGCTTGTTGCAAAATGGAAGTAGCTCAAATTTTTCCAGTTTTCGGAAAACCAAAAAAAAAAAAAAACGTTTAAAAGATTAAAATTTTAAGTTATGTAAAAATATTGTTGTTTCTTACTTGCAATTATGATGTTTACATATTAGAACAGTATTTTCATTCAAAAAATATCATCCAAATGTTGGTGGTATGTGGATGATTTTTGGAGCTACCTCTTTTTTGCCCAAAAGAATGGAATATGAGGAATGGAGGAATATGTTATGTCTCGGAAAAAGGAGTCAAAATATATAGAATGTACTATTATTATGTATTTTGTATTCAAAGAAAACAGAAAATAAAGTACAGCCAAATTATTGGTTTTACAAACAGAAAATAATATCTTATTTGAAAAGAAAAGAAAATGGCCAGGACCGGGACTCGAACCCGGGTATTTCACCTCTCTGTCGTGACGCCTCAACCATCTCGGCCACCCGGGTTCGAGTCCCGGTCCTGGCCGTATCTTTTCTTTTCAAATAAAATATTTAAAAAAATGATATCATATAACAATTAATTAAATTATAAGAAAATAACATCATTTCAATAGTCACATTCTCCTTCTATAACATCTGGGTCATCAGAGCTGCATCCTTTTTGTCCCAAATAAAAGATTTTTTTTTTTTTTGGCACAAGATAGTGTTTATAACTCCCAACAGCTATAGGATGGAGCTACCTCCTTTTTGCAGCAAACCCTTCAATTGTTATAATTTTTAAATATTTTTATTTTGAAGAGAAAAGATTTGTCCAGAGCCGGGATTCGAACCCGGGTTTCCCACGTTTCCATCGTGGTGCTCTGCCACTTGAGCTATCCTGGCTCGAATGTAATGTATACAGACTATAACCCTTAGGTATGGTTGGGCGCCTGGCTATGTTCTAGCCTTGATATTTAGTTCTTCTTAATTGAAAAAAAAAGAATATTTTGTGAAACATACCTGGGATATTAAACCTGATAATAAGGCTCCGGGCTAGGCTCAGGAGTTAGGGCGGTTCGCATAATTACACACAGAAAAGCAGAAGGGTGTTCTATGTACAGATCTATTTACAGACAATAACTATACAACATTATATTATATACAAACTTAACTAAATATATACAACTTATTACAAAAAAAAAGAAAACTAGATATATATATATATATACTAGGTACAAAAGATAGAAAACAATTGTCGTGCACATGTACACTCAAATCTCATTAGTCACACATCTGAGGAAGGTAATATACAGGTTCTCCCAGGCTACCAGCTGATTTTTGGGGTCACACTTCCCCCTCTTTGGAAGCGTGAGACTCTCACGCTGATTCCAATTAGATGTGGTATGGCTTCAGCTGGGCCGTATGGCTGGTTCCTACGCTATTGCCTGCTTCATCTTCCAAGTAGAAAACATTGGCAGACTTTTTCTTAGAGATCTTGAATGGGCCCTCGAATTTCGGAGCCAGTTTTGAAGAAAATGCTTCAGCTGCCGATGACAAGGTGTGGGTGCGCCGAAGAACTAAATCACCTTCTTTAAAAGTGGATTCCCGCTTATTTCTGTTGTAATATTTACATTGTTTCTCACTGGCTCTACTAAGATTCTTTTCAACCAGTAACCTAAGGTCAACTAATTTTTTGAGATGAGAGGTCCAAGTGGAGATAGGAAGTGGTCTGAGGTCATTAGCGTCTGCGTTTCGAAATAGAGTATTTGGAGGTAATAATTCTCGACCCATATTTAAATACGCAGGGGTACAACCCAGAGAGGAATGAAGAGAGGTATTTATAGCAAATGTAAATTCTGGAATGTATACATCCCATTTTCGGTGATTGTCTTCAATAAAGGAAGTAATCATAGTTTTAATTATACGATTGGTCCTTTCTACTGGATTTGCTTGAGGCCAGTAGGTCGGAGTATTAGATAATTGAATACCAAAAGTTTTTGCCAAGTCCTGCATTAATTTATTAACAAAAGGAGTACCGTTGTCGGTGTGAAGGATTCTTGGTGTGCCCCATCTGAATACTACAGACTGCCTAAAGCACTTAGCAACCGTAGCAGCGTTCGCAGTTCGTATGGGAAGTATCTCCACCCATTTCGAAAAGGTGTCTTGAAATACTAAAAGGTAGCAGAATCCATTCGATGATCGTGGAAATGGGCCTTGAATGTCTGCAGCCACGATATCCCACGGCTTTGTATATTGATGAAGATTCATCTTTCCCGTTTGAGGTCGTTGCTCAGGCTTTGTAAGCTGACAGATTTTACATTTCCTGATGTAGTTGGTGATGTCACGTCGCATTCCTGGCCAATAGTATAAACGTGCTATTCTTGCAGTAGTTTTTTCCATGCCAATGTGACCTGCGTCCGGTGAATTATGATTCTCATGCATTACGTTAACTTGTTGTTCTTCGGGGACAACGAGTTTCCATGCATGGGTGTCATCTTCCAGAGCGTCTTCTATTTCGTCCAAGATATGGCGGTACAAGTGTCCATTAGATATCTTCCAATCCGGAAATTCAGCTGGTCGGCGGCTAACTTCTAATAATTTATGGTGGTACCACGCATCTTGTACTGGAGGTGTGGCATCAATGGTTAGTAGGGATTTATTATTTCCTTCGTCAGCCTCTATGCATTCTTCTGGAACACGTGAAAAGAAATCTGGAACGGAATGGGATAAACCCTTCCGATATAACACTTCAAAGTCATATCCTTGTAGTTCCAATGCCCATCTCGCTAATCTTCCTGTGGGATTTTTAAGATTATTGAGCCATTTGAGGCTGGCATGGTCAGAAATTACCTTGAAATGATAACCCTCCAGGTAGGGACGAAATTTTCTTATTGCCCATAATACTGCCAAGCATTCTTTCTCAGTGACGCTGTAGTTTAACTCTGCTCCATGTAAAGCCCTACTTGCGTAGGCTATGACTCCTTCCTTATCATCCAGGTTCTGAGTTAATACAGCACCTAGGCCAGTAGCACTGGCGTCGGTTTGAAGGTAGAAAAGTTGAGAGAAATCGGGCCTGGTAAGTATTGGCGGTGAGATAAGAAGTGATTTAATTTCTTGGAATGCCTCTTCTTGCTCTGTAGTCCATAACCATTGTTGACCTTTCTTGAGAAGCTGAGTCAAAGGGCGGATTCTGTCTGAAAATTTAGAGATAAAACGCCGGTACCAGGAGGACATTCCTATAAAGCGACGAAGTTCGGTCAAATCTTTTGGAGAAGGTAGTTTTAGCAATGGTTCTATCTTGTCGGGATCGACCTGTAGTCCATTTCTATTAATTAAAAAGCCAAGATATTTAATTTCTGTACAGCCGAACATACATTTCTCATGGTTGATCTTTAGTCCAGCATTCCTTAAGCGTTGAAAGACAGTTTTAAGATAACGGAGATGTTCATCGAAGGTATTGGTGGCGATGACAATATCATCTAAATAAGCGAAACAGGCAGGTGCTAAGTCAGGCGAGATGATGATGTCTAAAAGGCGTTGAAAGGTGGCGGGGGCGCCACATAACCCAAAGGGACGCCTCTTAAAGTGATATAAACCTTTGCCCAAGACAATGAATGCTGTTACCTCTCTACTTTGCCGAGCTAAAGGGATTTGGTGGTAGGCTTGTGCCAAGTCAATTTTTGAAAGGTACCTACATGAGCGTAATTGGTCTAGTAGCGAGGTCATGTTCGGTAATGGGTAAGCATCTTTTTTGGTGCAAGCGTTTACCCTGCGAAAATCGACGCAGAACCTATAATTACCGTTTGGCTTTTTAACCATGACTACTGGGCTAGACCATGGGCTGTGTGAAGGTTCTATAATGTCTTCCTCCAGCATCCGATCCACCTCTTTATTAATTACTTCCTGTATTGCAGGAGATACCGGGTACGCCCTCTGTTTAATTGGTAGATTATCGCCTACATCGATGGCATGTTCCGTCAAGGTAGTTATTCCGGGGGTTGATTGGCTGCTCTTATGCTCCTGAGCTAGAAAATCCTGTAGTATCTTCATTTCTTCTGGATCAATGGTTTTAAGACCGACTTGGTTCAGATGAGATTTCCCTAGTGAATTAAAGGTATAAACACTCCTAGGGCTGTCATTTAGCCACCAGGTAGAATTAGAAGTGTTGACTACTAGACCCCACTCCTTTAAGGTATCTAAGCCGAGAAGAGAAGGAACTGAAAGATTCGGAAGAATAGAGAAGGTAACTTTCTTCCGATTTCCTTGGATGCTAGTGGTTAAGGTAATAACATCTTGAACTGTTTCTTCTATTCCATTGGCTAAAATAACTTGATAAGGTGTTATTTTGATACGAGAGCTCTCCATCTGTTCCACTAAAGATAATCCTTCTAATCCAAGATATGATTGCGTGGCTCCTGTATCTATTAATGATGGAAGGTATTTGTCACCTATTTGCAGATAAAGGAAATATCGACTCCCGTCTACATGCATTAGAGACAAATTGTCCTTAATATGCGACGGTAGTTCTGATTTGGAGTCATTCTGAGTAGGTACATGGCCAGGGGAGACTCCTTCAACCTGACCAGCTTTTAGTTTCCCGGCTTCTTACATGTAGGGCAATTAACTCGGGTAACACCTCTAGTACCACAGTGATAGCAGAAGATTGTGACCCTAGGCTTCTTGCATTCAGGATAGGCATGCCCTTCTTCAAGACAATTCCAACAAAGTGGTGTAGGTTGTAAAACATGAAGTTCTTGCTTTGCAGGTTTCGAAGGGTTAGTGACTGGCGGAGTCTTAGATTTCTTCTTTTTGAGCTTCGCCTCATTAGGTTTTGTAGTTTCGATGGGCGCAATTGGTGTTTTGGGTTTGGTTCCTGTAGGTAGACTTTTCACTGGAGGAACATAAGCAGCTTCGGGAATTAAGCAAGTGTCTTTGGAAGGAGGTGGTCGAAACGTTTTAGTCCTCTCTTGTATTTTCTCATATTGCTGCCCCACTTCAACCATCTGAGACAGCGATGTAACTCCAGAAGGACGTATATACAGTTGGTACCTAGGTAGTAAGTTATCGAAGACTTTAGTTAGTTGCTCCCTTTCTGTCAATGGCTTACTTAACCTTTTAAATAGAGTTTTCAGGCAAATCACATAGTCTAAAATTTTTCCTCTTCACCTTGAGTCCTCTTATCTATTTCTTTTCTAAGACTTTCCTGGTAATCGGTAGGGAAAAATGTTTTACGAAAGGCAAGCTCAAATTCCGTCCAACTATTCCAAGAGTCCTGTTCTTAACGATACCAATTTAAGGGAGTACCTTCTAAGAGCTCGGGTAGGTGCGCTAAGAGATCTTCATCGCTGATTTTCCAAGCTTTTCGCCGTTCACTAACTTACAGCAAAAAATTTTCAGCACTTATAGTATGAGGCCGATTACAAAACTTTTCCTTCAATAATGGATTTATATAAAAAGGAGGAAAATAAGGTTGAGTACCTATGGGGTAAGTGCGGGGCATTGCTGAGGCTCCTGAACCGGAAGGAGTAGATTCATCTCCTGCCATTTCTCCAGAAGTCTCTGTTCGTTTCTTAAACTGACAGGGATTCTTCAAAACATACTCCCTCAGTGTTTGTCTCAGTAACTCAACACTACCCTCCGTATTTAAGTCATGTGTTCTCAGAAGTTCGACGAGATCCTCTTTTTTTAATTGATAAATCCAGTTTAGCGGGATCTTACCCGATTTCCCTGGTTTAGACTCCTCCTCATTAACCATAAATTATAGTTGTATGAAGAAAATCTAGCAGACGATAATGACTCAGATCCCTAGGATATAGGGGAAGAAAAAGGATAGCCTTCACGACTACTAGGGGCCTATAGAGTCGACTTTTGGTGGAAAGGTAGCCCACGGTTTAGGATTTATAATTTAGCTGAAGTCAGATTATAAGAGACTGTCTTTTCAGCTCTATCATTATTAATAGAAAAGTGAACTAAGTTACTAGTTGCTAAATTTCAAATTATAAGTAAAGTAATAATCATGAAGTAATATAAAACAAACAAAATGATGTGCTTTTGGAAACTGAAACTGAAACCTTTACAACTTATAGCACCTAGAAACCAATAGAAATCTTGCTAGAAAACAAAGTAAAACAAGCAATACAATTTAATTTAAGCAATGATAATTTAGAAGTCAATCAACATGCATGAGCTGAGCTAATCCCAGCTATTATTATTAAGTAACAGCGATTATAACAACCAAACAGTCAAAATATTATAGATCAATAAATATAGTCAATCAATACAATACTTATGAGAATGCAATTACTATTATTTCAATGATAAGACATACAATTTGTAATCTCAAAGGGAATAAATTGTATTTAATAAGATAACCATTCATTGAGATACACCAGCATGCAATTAAGAAAGATAAGCCATCACAGTAGAATCCAAAAAGATAACTTCTTAGGAGTTAAATAATACAAGTGGGTGCTTATTCAGACTTCCCTGGTTGGCCCAAGTCAAGTTAAGGCAATTGATAAATTATGTAGGTAACAAAGATGCAGTTTTACTTGATTATTATAATACTGGCATAATAGATGAATGAAAACAAACTATAACAAACTATAACAAACCAGTTTAAGTAACAGCACCAGATGTAAACAAAGCATTAGCTTTGTGATTTTATAAATTTCTTTTATAAAATAACAATGCCATTATTTGATTTGTACTTTTTTTTTTAACAATTAGTAGTTCCTTTGAATCTTATAAACTTAATTAATTGTTCCAAATTACTTAAATTATATTATAATACCAAAACAAATTCCATAAATACATCAAATCCAACTTGTTCAAGATTAACCTATCTATGAAGTGATATTATTTATAAGAAATGTAAGAAACTACTATTTGTATTTTCCTTTTATAAATCTACACAATAGAACCAATTCTCCTTCGACTTTAAGCAAATTTATGCCCCACAATGGGTAGCCATTTATTTAATATAACCCTAAGGTATGGTTGGGCGCCTGGCTATGTTCTAGCCTTGATATTTAGTTCTTCTTAATTGAAAAAAAAAGAATATTTTGTGAAACATACCTGGGATATTAAACCTGATAATAAGGCTCCGGGCTAGGCTCAGGAGTTAGGGCGGTTCGCATAATTACACACAGAAAAGCAGAAGGGTGTTCTATGTACAGATCTATTTACAGACAATAACTATACAACATTATATTATATACAAACTTAACTAAATATATACAACTTATTACAAAAAAAAAGAAAACTAGATATATATATATACTAGGTACAAAAGATAGAAAACAATTGTCGTGCACATGTACACTCAAATCTCATTAGTCACACATCTGAGGAAGGTAATATACAGGTTCTCCCAGGCTACCAGCTGATTTTTGGGGTCACAAGACAAATCCATTCTCTTCACCGATCCCATAACCTCGTGTTCTCGCAATTCACAATATATACAAGGGGAAGAATGTTTCTTGAACATTACTTTAATTAGGATCTTGTTGACTTACGTCATTATATTATTTATAATTTATTTTTTTATTAATTGATACAATTTTTAAATATTTTTATTTTGAAGAGAAAAGATTTGTCCAAGGACGGGTTTCAGGATTCATTGGCAGAGAACCACGACGGAAACGTATGAGACCCGGGTTCGAATCCTGGACAAATCTTTTCTCTTCAAAATAAAAATATTTAAAATTTTTAACAATTGAAGAGTTTGCTGCAAAAAGGAGGTAGCTGCATCCTATATTTTCACTTCAAAATAAAAATATTTAAAAATTTTAACAATTAATAAAAAAATAAAATAAAATAAATTTCTATTTATAATATGGGGAATTAGATGTTTTCCAAATATTCTATTATTCTGCCGTTAATTTTTTGCCAGTTTTGGTAGATGTGTTTAATAAACTATTCTGCGTATGTCCCTGTTGAAAAAAATGAACGGGATAACGTTAGTTTGATTTGGTATTGTCTGAAAGGGGATACGATTACGATGCATAGATAATTTTTTTTTCATAAGTTAACTGAAAATTTAAGGTATCTTTATAAAGACATTAAAATCTGTTCAGAAAATTTGTTAAAATACATTTTAATACATTGAATTCATTCAATTGGCATTGAAGAAGGAGCCGTGATTCACGAAGATCACCAAGAAGAACATAGAATGCAGTTTTCAAAGATATGTAAATAATTTTGGTACAGAGTTATGTATCCTGCATTATGGAATATCGCCAGAATATTTTTGATATCTTTTCTCTGTGTGAATCCTTTCGAAATCTCTTTCAATGCTGTTGCCAATATTCTTTAAAGAAATAGAAACAGATTGCAAATCGATGAGGATTTAAAGCATAAATAAGATTCTTTATCTAAGTGGTTGTATTTAAAAAATAAAAATAAATGAACAAAAAAAATAATTTAACCATTTTTTCGATTAACTAATTAGTCAACTTTCACTCCCAGGCCTAGGATTGTGGCCTAAAGCAGATAGATAACATCTCCATTACAGCGACATTACACAAAAATCCGTATTTCCGCTTTGTGTGTTCTTATGTTAAAAGTCATTTTAGCAAAAAAAAATCGATATTGATATCATCAATCAAAGTATGTAAATATTTTGCGTATCAATTTATTTGTATTTAAAACTTTATTTAGACATATCTAGTAGTATAACTAACGTATCTACCTACAAATATTTGACTTTTTTCATGGCTTTTTGCAAACATTTGTATTTTCGAATGTATGCAACTCCCCGCAACAGCATCAGACCTACATGTTATAATACTTTAGTATGCCCTACTGTAACTTTAGCTATCAAAAAGAGTCACAAGTATCCACATCACAGAAATAAATACCCTATAAAACCCTTCATTGCGATTTTAAATAATATATGTTTATATTGTTCTAGATATTGGTCATTCCGTCATGTCTATGACTAGAAAACAGATCACGAGATAGTTAGGGAAAGCTCACAACGACGGCTTGACTGAAAACTTGGTGATTTAGTAGAAAAAGTAGTCGATATAACAAACTGTCCCCGCGAGGAAATAGAAAACCTTAAAATAACTATTACGGTGTTTAAAATAGTTTATAAACGAAAATGGCGTGCATGAAATAGCACAGAAGCTCGTTTTCTTGATAAGAACAAATAATGGCTCAACAATAACATTTGTTTATTATTAATAAAAATATAATAATGTTACAAAAACGTTTTTTCCATAAAATTGATTAACCATCACTTTATCGTCTTCCGAAATAGGTTTTTAGTAATTTGAAACCCTTTTGACAAGAAAAAAGTGCCAATATATTTTTGGCCAGGTTTTAGTCAAAATACCTGTGCGATGGAGGGTCTTAGGTTCTGTACGTGATAGAGACTGTGCTGTATTTTGGACAACGGTTGTGCAGGAAGGTGATTTATTTGAGATTAAGCTCAATCACCATGTTTTCCACCAGTTTAGAGCTGTCAACAGATTAAATAATTTATCCGCCACAGCCGGATCTTCAGCTCGTACTCGGGATCTTCAGCTCTGCTCACTCAGATATTCCGTTAACTGTATATTAAATTAAAAAAAAAAATGAACTGAACGGCATTATCAAAGATAGCAAAAGTTTTTCTTTTAGACACCTACCAAAAAGTATCACTACTGTGCAATACCTTTCAATTAAGAGGTAATAACAAAAAAATCATATGTAATCAAATTTGGATTTATACCTTAATTCTACGATAAATGCTTAATTTTTGCGGCTGTATATATATTTTCTAAACACGTTTAATTTAATACAGAAGGATCAGAAATAGGACTTGCCTTAAATATTCCTCTTTTAATAGTTAATAATAAAAGTCAAAGGGATAAAATACGATATACTATGAACGTTAAACAGAATATATGCATTTTGATTACGTTGTATTATTTTATATATTTCTTTATCTAAATCATATATAAATTAAAAGACAATTTTTAACACGAATACAATTATTAAAGTATCAAATTAGAAACAGCGGGTATCAGGTCCGTATATTTGATAAATGATACCTGTGATTTTATAAATGAGTCTTTTAATAAATTGATTAGCGAAAAATTGTTCTGTGGTACTATGATGTAGTGCTGAAGAAATACTTTATGATAAAAAAAAAATTGATCTATGAAGTTAAATATTGGTCTTGTTTCTTTAAGAAAAATAAACAATATTAAGAATAAGTTTTAAAAAAAAGATATTCCTTTAGAGTGCTTATCAAAGAAGTTCAGGGTTTCACCTAAACAAGTTTATCTTGTACCACAATTTATTCTGACAGGAGTAAATATAAAAGTTTTACTGGTTCGCTGATTACTAGTCAGTGTCCGGCGTTCACAATAAACATGGAAAACATTCTTAAAAACGTGGGAAGACAAGAGAACTTCAGTGAAAAGGTATTCAGTTATTTACAATAGTTACACTGAAAAACGTAGTTTTAAATAAAGTAATTGACAGTACATTTTTCTAGTTACGATTCAGTAATTTTTTTAATTTATTTTATTCAGCAATGGTAATCGTGTGGATTAAAAAAACTGCAATCATATATTGCACTAGATAAATAGCATGCATTACGACAATTTTAAAATTAGATAATTATTTGGTAATATCACTTATTCACTAGTGGAACTAGGATAAATCATCACCCAGTTCAAACGTTGTCTAAGAATCTGTTCAGTCTCTACCCTGTACTAAGCCCAAGACCCTTCTTGGGTTGTATTGACACAATATATTTAATCACTAACGGAGTGGCTGAGTGATTGAGCGCTGAGTAGCTCTGCCATTGATTTCGGGTTCAATTCTGGTTGGGGTAGATTTTATTTAATCTGTTATCAGCCACTGATGGATCCTTAGGGAACTGGAACTCTTCTGAGGTACCAGCCTCTATAACGTGGGTACCCAAAATAGGGAGAATACCTGGCGATTGGACGCGATCTAGGACAAATCACTACCCTGTTCAACCGTTGTCCAAGAAACATTACAGTCTCTACAACTTACTGAACCCAAGACCCTTCATGGGTTGTAGTGGTACACTTCAATTTTTTTGTATTAAAAAAAATTAGCCTTAACAACTAACATAAACTAGAAGGTAATTTATATATAGAAAGCAATTTGTCCCGCTTTATTGTACTCGTACAAAAAGTAACCAGATCAAAACGTTATTCTTTTCATTATGTTAAAGATGTATAAAGCAAAAACTAAATTTCAGAAATTTCCAGAAAAGAGCCATGAATTGGCTACACTTTTATTAGGGATTGTGTTCATATTCAATGTACTTAAAAAAAGCTCATTAATTTAAATATAATTCTATTTACTATACTGAGTTATAATTAATGGTGTAATCACCTCATAAATTTAATATGTATATTTAGTAATGCTTGAGATACTAGTTATGAATACTTCAGCAAATATTCGTATGGGGCAATGCTTCCTAGAATATAGGACCAAAACATTTCTTAGGCTTCCGGTGTGAGGTGGTTCATCTACTGCCAAAGTTTTGTAAATATCAAAACAGCTTTATATGGGGTACTGCTTCTAAGTAAAATTTATAATTTCAAGATCGTGGGAAGGGATGCCAAGACTGATAAAAATTGCTTTGTGGTTTTTATTTGTTTGTCTTTTCCTCAGTGTCTTATGGTGATTCATTAAACATCAAAAAGATACAAAGTTGGATAAGTTTTCGTTACATATTGATTCACTCATCTCCAGGAACCTGTGTGCTTGTCATCCTTTTCGAAACTTTCCTGAATTGCAAAATATTGGTCGTGTCTATTTATTTATTTTAGCCTTGGACTGAATTTCAATAAATTTTAGAAATACCTATTAATTGCATAGATATTCTACAAAAAGCGCTGCTGTTTATTCTATCAGTATATGTTGTTGCTCTCTTGCCACTAGGCCAGTTTTCATAGTATTATTATATATGTAATAATAATTATATATATTATGATATTGTTAAGTATCAATTGTTTGTTTTTAATTTTATTTTCATAATTCTATGATTATGAATGGTAGGCCTGGGCGCACGTACTTTGTTTCGTAGGTAACATGGTGATAGCGACCAGTCAGTCAGTGCAGAGACCTGGTGGAGTGTGGTGGCAGGGGGAAGTAGAACCCTTTGTAACGCTCATGCCTCTCTGCCATGTACCATGGGAAGGCATTTATCTCTCGCTACTTCCTTCCTGACCCTCTTCTCGGCTCACCCTTGGCAAATTGTTGCATTTTCCCATCCTCTTCTCGGCTCACCTTGGCACATTGGTCCATTTTTCGCATGCCCTCTTGCATGTACCATGAGGGCACCCGGGTCGAGAGGACACCCCAGGTCGAGAGGACACACTTCGCTAGCGCAGATTCACCAATAGCTGTACGTATGTAACCGTATCTTTGTATTTGATTTTTTTGTCTACAATTAAAGGTTTTTGTGTTCTCTTTTGTATTTTTATTATTACTACACCACTTATCAAATGTATTATATATAAGATTTGAACTCATATTTAGGAATAAGCTAATGATTCGGATCAGTTTGAAACGGGGCTGAGGATTCTGTTTTTTTAACTCTTTTACCCTCTCCCCCAACATATTTGGTCCTTCAGTGGAACCGGCAACCCCCAGGAGAAGAGATTTGCGTTTCGGATGTGAAAGGCCCCTCTCTCCCGCAACAGATACAGATATTAACGGTTATTGCTTGCCTTCACCTTTTTAAGCTAATTTGGATTCCAGGTCAATACTCTCTTAAGCTATTAGAGATGATAAATATTGGCAAACAGATATCCTGATCTTATAGGAAAATATTTTTATGAATATTAATGAAACTGGCTGAAAAAAACCCATTAAATTCAAATACTACATTAAACCATCTAGATCAGTGGTCCCAACCTTTTTGTTTCACGCCCCGCTGTTTAAATAAAATTCCTAATTACAAAATAAATATTATTGGCATATTAAAAAATAACCCAAAACCAATAAGTATTACATTTAAAATAAAACATTTAGGTTTATGTTTACAATATACTACATTAGAAGTTTCAAGTTAATGCAAAGAAGCACTGGTAAGAAAGAAATAACTAAAATTAAGTTTAAAGTTTTAAATTCCAATTGGTCTCGCGCCCTCCCTCACTTGTACCCATGCCCTGGTTGGAAACCTCTAATCTATATCATATCGTTGAGGCATATCTAAAGTATAAAATGTGAAAACAAAAATTTCCGTCTTTGATCTATAGCGCTTTCTTAAGGTTTGATAATTGGTATGAAATTCATATGGAGTCTTATATGTCTTCTGTAGTATAGTCTTCTGCATTTGTATGGAAGATATATTGGTAAAAATAGGAGTTAATATAATTTTACAGTTTTATGTAAATATATTTTTTTTAACGAGATTATGCAGTAAACCAGTATCATAATGTTGGTTTCTATATTGGAATATTTTATTCTTGGGCCCGTTTCTACATATTTATTGCTTAATTGTTCTTTTATGTTTTTGTAATAACAATTAAGAAATTCCTGACTGTTTTGAACTTTTGAAATTCCTGACTGTTAAGAAATTTTGTATTACATGAGATATTAAAAAAAAACAAAAAAAAACAACGAAATATTGAGGAATGTAAAATTATTGGGAAAGATATTTGTATACTATGCATTATTTTAAATAGCCAGTATCTTGTATATTTAGCCCTGAAGAAGACCTGCAATGTATGTAGAAACATTTGTTAATAATAGTAGTTATTCTTATTAAAAAGAATTTTTCCTGACCTCCACCCGGACCATTTTCTTCCTCTTATTAATAAAACAGATTATTAATCTATTTCAATTATGAATTTTTAACAACCATATTAAACAATTTTCCAGGCAAACATAGAAATTCTGGGATCTGGCCTCGAGACCGGATCCAACTTCCACGGTAGTATATTTAGGGCGAGGATCTCCGAAAATTCCAGAAAATTGTCCGTTTTCATAAAAAAAGAAATACCAAACAAGGAGACCAATTCCCATCAAAAGTTTTCAAACGAGGTTCATTTCTACACGAAAATCTATCCCCAATTGAAAGCATTTGGCGATGCTCCAAAGGTTCCTAGGTAAGCTTGTTTGATTGAAGATGAAAATAGGAATAATATTTTCTAAATATTTGAAAAACTATATGTAATAATGTTAGAGAAGAATTGGTCGACTGTATCTTCTAATTTAAGGAAGAAATAGTTGGGGGTGCAGTCAATCAAAACACCTAAATAAGCGTAACTTATTTGTTATGTGCCGACGTTTCGGCCTACAATGTAGGCCATCTTCAGGGCGAATAAAACACGCTGCAGCAAGACGAGCTCAGATCCAAGTGAAAAAATCAGTTTTTCAGTTCAGAAAAAAATTTTCACTTGGGTCTGAGCTCGCCTAGCTGCAGCGTGTTTTATTCGCCCTGAAGATGGCCTACATTGTAGGCCGAAACGTCGGCACATAATAAATAAGTTACGCTTATTTAGGTGTTTTGATTGACTGCACCCCCAACTATTTCTTCCTTAAATATATGTAATAATATTATATAATTCTGTCTTATCAGCTCAAGTGCTGCAAATCAGTTACAACATTATCATTAATATAATTACAATTTAATTATAAATTAAATCCATATATCTCTTGACTATTGATAAAGATTTTTGTACTCAATGGAGAGCTTTATGCTTACGACTGTTGTTTTATCACTTTTTCTCTGAGAGTTCTTAATTCGTAGCTGTATATAAATATATATATATATATATATATATATATCATTTGAGCCACTTTTTGTCAATTATATGTTATTCATTAAGAGCAGTTGCCGCAGAAAGAATAAAGATTATTTATATTATTATTATTATATTATTATTATTATTAGATATAATACATACTTCTGACCTATGCATTTTATTATGCAATGTTATTGACTTTGACAATAAAAATGTATAAATAAATCCTTTTTATTAATAATATATATATATATATATATATATATATATATATATATATATATACATATATATACCAAACCATACTATTATATAGTATAGATATACTCGTATGTGCATATTTGAAAAAAAATGTTATATTTGGTAAGGTGGTAAGCCAACTGTTGTGCAGATTTGGCCTAGATCACGTACAATAGTGAACATTCAGGTAACCAAATGAGGTTACTCGTTCTATAGAGGCTGAGTGGGCCTCAAGAGGGTTTCTTGATTTTACCGCTGTTGATAAATTAAATAAATTATCTCCTTCAGCTGGTATCGAACTGATAGCCCGAAGATAAATTGCTTCCTACGTCTCAGCCGTCTCGATCTTTCGATTCGCCATTCTGTTGCCGAAGGCATTATTAGGGTTTGCTGTGTGTAACGTTGGCGTCAGTGTACATTTCGCTGTGGCTTACTTCCGTCAGGAGGGATGACTCTTATTTCTGAAAGTACAGATTTATTCCAGACAACAGATATCTGTGGATATTTCTTCGTGGGTTTCATAGAACGATTGAGGAAATACCGCTTATAGTAATAAGATTGACTTTAGCAACAAATTATACAATGTGGGTACCGGTGGTAGCAGAAGTATATTATAAGTTCGGTATGTAGGCCAGCGGCCAGGTACCAAAAAATGGCTTTTAGTCGCAAAAAATTGAATAGAGCTGCATTTTTGATATGTTGTAAGAGCATGTCTGAGTAGTGTAATTCTAAGTTTGCAACCGAAAAACCGTACGGGAAAACTTTTGGTGCCCGTTCGGAGTTAATTCAGTTTTTGGCCTTAATCTCCTTGCATTTGACCAACTAAATTGAGAGTGGACTGATCCCACTCAATCACTAGTTTCAATCCATGTTTCCTCTTCAGTTCATGATAATCCTCCGAGGCTTCTGAAAGGATAATGACATTGTAGCCTTTTAGTTGAATTTGTTAATGGAGTAATACCAAAGGGTAATTGCTCTACTTAAAAAATAAAATATTAAATATGTTATAAATAAAAAATTAAGAATTAAAAGATATTTGTTTCTGTTAGTTATTCCTATTCCAGCTTAAGATTGTTGATATGGTTTTCAATTATGTCTTTGCAGCTGTTTAACACATTATATTATATATAAGACTCGTGGAGTGTCAACTTAAATTAAAGGAGTTAATTAAATAAAGACAACATTAAAGAACGGTAGCTGCAAATATGACGGTAACTTCTTTCTCTTACCGCTGGAGTGTACTCTTCCATTTTGGCTTCATTCCAGCCATTATTTTCGTTCAAACAGCATTCCCTAGCTAATCCCCGGGAAGGGTCTACGTCGTTTGTTATCCCCGTCACTCTGAATCACATTTCTTAATCATAGTTTTTGTTTTTCTTTTAAGAGAAGTTATATCAAACGAATATGCTCCAAGGATGTTGATCGTCACCTGTTCATAGACTTCAAACGGCCGCTATGTTTGTCACCATGTGTATTGAGAAATCTACCAAGAAGAGAAATTTCCACATAAATGTTTTTTTATATGGAACAAAAAAAGATAAATCGAATATAAAAGAGTGGAGATTATAGCAAAACTTTATTTTTTATCACAATTCAGAATATAAAAAAGTATTACTATCACACACCTTGGGATCTTGGGTTTATTTTAAAAGCATTGTTTTTAGGTCAGCTGATTAATACAGGATCACGCTCAACCGCCTATTTTTTTCAATACTTTCTGACCCACTTTATCGATGCGACAGATTTAACTGTGATAGGAGCCCACACTTAATTTCCTTATGGGTGACGCTTTTATATTTTTAAAAAAACTTCAATGATTAAATCATCCATAGTTTCTCAGAGAATGAATAGAATTGAACATAATGATTACTTCTGTAAATAATATATACTTGTATGTACACTTTATGCACACACTGTATATACATGCATACATACATACATACATACATACATATATATATATATATATATATATATATACATATATATATATATATATATATATATATATATATATATATATAGAATGTTATGTTATTTTTCTGACCATTTAAGTCGACCTATTAGAAGAATATTGATGGGTAAGAAGCCGAGGGGTGTGATTTATCTTTCTTTTTGTATGTGCATATATATTTGGGACGGAATGATTTTGTGAGGAGTCGTATAATGTGAAGTGGAAACACAAATTCATGGACATCAAATTCACTGACTAGCCACTGACGTGTTGAATAGTTACGCCAGCACACTCTTGTTATATGTGGAAGGAAGAGTAGATAAATGAGGTTGAGTGAACCCTCATCAGGTTTCCACAGGACTTTACCTGAAAAATGAGATTGTGAAGGAAAAGGGACAACTTTTACCAACAGAGAAGAATGTGGTGATCTAGGATGTATAGGCATCTGAACGATTGATTAAAAGAAAACTTGTCTTTTTTTCATGTTAAACTTTATTTTAATTTATGTGTTTAGGTAATTTATTAATTACAAGTAAACCTCCTTCCTCATCCAGCATTATTACTTTGGAGGAGAAAGAGATTCAATTATATATAAAAATTAAATTTAATGGTTTTTTTTTTTTTACAACTTAGTTGTAAGTTCTTCCCAAAACGTTCTCGCCGAAGATCTCGGTCAAGACTCTCTTATTGACTCGGTCAACTCCCTTCGCTGCCATGCTCTCCTCCATTTCCTCCTACCATCTCTTCTACGGTCACCCCCATTTTTAAGAGATGTTTATTTTTATAAATAGATAAAAAATATCATGTGTCTTGGGTTCAGTACGTGGACAACGGTTGTGTATGGAGGTGATTTGTCCTTGTTAAGCTGGTCAGCCACCAGGTTTCCTACTTTGGGTACCCACTTTAAGGAGGCTGGATGGTCCCAGGCCCCTAAGGGTCCATCCCGGTCTGTTAAAAGATTAAATAAAATCTACCACATCCGGATTTAATTCCGAGACCTTCGGCACTGCAACTCAGAGCTTTACCATTAAGCTACTCCCGCCCCCCCCCCAAATAGACCAATTTTAATTAATGTATTTATGCACTTTTATTTCATTATGAATTGCTATAATGTGATCCACTGCCCTTACTTATTTTTCTAATGTTTCTCGTATGGATATGAATATTTATTTACCATGAGATCATTAAATTGCTCAGCTGAGAATAGTATAGCACTCTATTTTTACATATTAAAGTATTCCCCGCAGATGGGTATATTATTTTGTCTTTGTAATTCATTCTATCTATGGGGCGATTTATACTATTACATCCCTCCGACAATCATCTCTTTTAGTTGTTAATAATTCTTTTTATATCAACATAATTATTATATTTTCTGACTTCCTAGATATCTTTGGCACGGGAAACTAGGTGAAGAGACCATCATTATCATAGAAGACCTTTCCGTAGAAGGGTACGTTCCCGCAAGATCTGGTACAGTACTGGACGTGATGGAAGTGCAGTTAGTGCTTCAGGAACTTGAGAAACTTCACGAATCTTCGATGAAAATGAAAAAACAGAATCCTCAGTTGTTCCAACTGTTAGCTTCGCAGCTGGAAGAGGGCTTTTGTTCAGGTCGCCTCTATGAAGAGGTACTGGCTAAGTGCTTCGAAAATGCTGTAAGTTTATTAATTCATGTTAATAACTATATAACATTATTTTGGTATTATTACATATGTTAAAAAAAACTCTACCACTATAACCCATGATGGGTCTTGGATCCAGTACATGGTAGAGACTGTAATGTTTCTTGAATAACGATCATGTAGGAAGGTGATTTTTCATAGATCACGCTCAACCTCCAGATTTTCTCCCTATTTCGGGTACCAACTTTATAGGGGCTGGGTGAACCCCAGGAAAGCCCCAGATCCCAAAGGACTCCAGTTAACAGGTTGAATAAAATCTGCAGTACAGCAACTCCGTGCTCCACCACTGATTCACTCTACCTCCCTGATATACGTGTATAATTGAAGGATACGACAGCCAAAGATCCATGATTTAATATTATAACTTAAAAGCTGTTCAAATGAAATTCGAAAAACATCCTTAATTATTTTGCGATTCAGATATTTCAACTTGCTCTAAACTAATATTTAAATGTAAGTCTAGAAAAAAAAACTGAGGACATTAGGCTCAGTATATTATTAATATTACAGATAATTTATCTGTGAATAATAAAAAATGAATACATTATAAATCATATACTACTTTTCAAAAATATTTTAATATGGATGGTGACAGATTAAATATTTTGTCTGCCTAAGCCGGATTTTAATCCTGATCTTTAGCACACTCAGCTAACTCGCTCCCACTGTTAACTGGGACCTTATTTGTTTGTTTTAGGACCTTATTTGTATCCACAGTTGAGTTAACTGGGACCATATTTGTAACAGACATGCAGTAGAGACGCAGACTAACTCTTTTATTAAAGACAATAATCTTCAAAATATACTGATTCTCTGTAGATATTAGCTTCATATAATCATTGGGACACCTGGCAAAACAGCAAATGATAAGCAGAAATATGGAGACCTTCAGAGCCATTTGTTTTATTATTTTTCTTTATGAAAAACACACAATTAAATGGAATCTCCAATGATATCAATTAATTGAGATACAACGCATTTAAACAGACCATCGTTTTTAAAATTTTTCTTCAATACTATTACTAAAGAACCATAGCTCAGTACTGATTAATTACCGTAGTTATTATTTAGCTTGAAACTAAACTCCGATGAACAGCTGCTCCAATTAAACTTTTTATCGTACTGTTGAATATTAAACGATCCTTTTGGCTATAACCATATGTTCGATTCTGTTTTTTTTTCTTGTTTTTAGATATTGGCCGCAGATAAATATTTACCTAAGAAGTACAAAGAAAAGCTTGAGCGTTTTGATTACTCTAGAGCAAAAGAGTGGGTGATGAAAAGATATGAGGCTGATCTCGTTCTGACTCATGGTGACTCGTGGTACAGCAACTTCTTGTTCAAGTATCAGGTTATATATATAGATATGTATATAATAATAAAATTGATAAATATTACTTTTTGCTACATCTTCTGTTTCTGATCCCGTAAATTATTTAGGCTTTTTGGGTCTTCTAACCATTATTGATAATAACTCGTCAATAGTTCCTTTAATTTCTACCTACCTTACTATTTCATTATACTGAGAAAAATTAAAATTTGTATTATTTCGAAGAAGGAAGATAAAGACTTGTTGAATAAGGTACGACTATGTTTTTCTCACCACAGAACTTAAGTTAAATTCTTAGGATCTTCCAACCTAAGTTAACTTCTTAGGATCAACAACCAACGCGGTGTATCGGATTCAAATTACAAAAATATTTGCAAGGCTGTTGACCCTAGTGTAAATCCTACGCTGTTTGTTCTGTTTGTGCTGCTTATATTATTTTAAAGTTTGAAATACCTATTGAAATGTTAACCTGATTTTTCCTCTTGATTTCATTTTCAAGTTGTTTAAACGCACGTTAAACAGGTTTTGGTAAAAATACAGAAGTTGTTTTGTTATGAGGGTTGTAGTGCTGCCTCATTTAATAAAATTCATTGCTAATGTATCTCAGATAGTCCGAGCTGAACTGCTCAATGAAATATATTTAAATTATTAAAAATCTTAAATAATTTCCAGGGAGAGACCCCGGTATCAGTCGTGATTCTCGACTGGCAGATGTGTCGGGTTGGGTCTCCACTTCTAGATGTCTCTGAGTTGCTACTTTCTTCAACTTCCGGTACAGGATGTCCTTCAGCCCCCGAGTGCGCCTTCGGATTTGCCATGGCCATCCAGATTCTCCCTTTCTCATTAGGACAGGCAGACCCTTTCTTGGTCATGACTCCAGAAAAGTTGGTATTCTCCGAAGATATGGTGACTATGAAGAGAATTGCAAGTGTCGTGAAGGCGGTTTTCGATAAAGGTATCCTATAAAAATGTAAGCAGAGATTGAAGTACAAATAAATTAAACTAAAAGATAAGAATACAAACTTGTACGGGTATGCTACCTTATGTCATTTAACCTGATAATTAATCGCGGACTTTTATATACAAATTAAACTTCATTCATTTATTTAGTGGAGAACGGAGATAGTTGGGGGGTGCAGTAAAAAAAAAAAAAAATCACCAAATAAGTACCAGACTTATATTTAGTTAGTGCCGACGTTTCGACCTACAATGTAGGCCATCATTAGGGCAACTGGGAGAGGAGCGGCTGGGTGGACTGGCTAACCAACAATCAAATTCATTTATTAAGTTTGAACATGTCGAGAAGTTTAAGCACTTCACAAACTCATGCGGATATAATGGCGCGATTAAATGCAGGATATTCTTATTATTATTCGATCTCGACACACAAAGATCACATATTTTGTTCGAAATCTAAAATCTTATAAATAAAATTTATAATATTTCAAATTCTTCTTCACGGATGTGAAATGTGGCTGTAGGACAAACAACGTCTTCAAGTATTCGAAAAATAAGTTGCTGCTTAGAATATTCAATCCAAAAACGGATGAGATGACTAGAGAATTTGGGACATAGCACATCGCGGAATTGCGAAGCATGTACACGGTTAATAATATGGGATATAGTTAGTCTGGGGAGGGCAGTCAATATAACACAAAATAAGAAAAACTAATTTATTATGAGTGCCAACGTTTCTACCTACCTTGTAGTCCATCTTCAGGGCTATGAGAGAAAAACAAACAAAACTTTTTTTCCTCTCATAGCCCTGAAGATGGCCTACAACGTAAGTCGAAACGTCGGCACTCATAATAAATAGGTTTTTCTTATTTTGTGTTATTTTGACTGCACCCCCAGACTATCTATATCCCTCATTAGATCTTCCAGTCAACTATTTTCCTCTCTACGCGGTTAATATTATTCAAGTTATTGGGTCACAAAGATTAAAGTTACTGGGCTTAGTAACGAACGAATTTCTAAAAAGTAAATAAACGCTGTACCGAATGGTAAACGTCTAACATTTATTATAGTATATGCTTATGTTTTCAACTTATTTATTTATGTTCTTTTGAATATATGATTGATGAATCTATGAACTTAGATTCTTTGATTAGAATATGAACTGAAAACTGATTCTCCACAGTATGTATGTATATGTGTGGTTTTTTTTTTTTTACGTGGACAGGTGGAAATCTTCAAACGGCGCGGATAGGCCCGTATCTATCCGTGTGTGGGATTTTTACCCACTAAAACCACCTCCCTACACCTGTTTTCCGCACTCCACGGGACTGCCGCTAGACATTACTTCGTGGAGGGAAATGGCTATATGCCGCATCATGGCCATTTCCATCTTTTTACTTCTTAGTCTAAATTCCTCTTCTTCAAGAAGGCACCCGCCTTTGGTGATTTTCTCTCCTTGTTCTTTCCTCCTCTCTCAGTCTTTTGAGGACCGATGTGGCCAATTTTTTTCACCGCTGCCCACTGTTCATCCAACTTAAGCATGCAGCTCACTAAATTTTCAGGAGTCACCTTCTTTCTGCAGGCCAGCTCCAATTCTCTTCTCTCGTCAGTGAAGCGAGTACATTAAAAAAATACATGTTCTGCTGTTTCCTCTTCCGCCATACAAGTTGGGCATTCAGCACTGTCGTATAGTTTGAATCTGTACTGGTAGTCTCAGTAGCATCCATGTCCAGACAATAGTTGTGTAAGGTGAAAATCCACCTCCCCATGCCGACGATCATACCACGAACCTATGCCAGGTACCAACCTATAGGTCCATCTTCCAGTATTAGCCGAATTAATTAATTAACCACCAACGCTGTTTCCAACGTCCGATGGTGGTTTTCCTCTTTTCGTCTCTTGACACTCGGGAACTACGATTGTAACATCTGTTTCTTTCTTCCACTAGCATCTCGATTGGAGGCGTGCGCACAATTACGCTTACAGCTTCGTAAGAAACAGTCCGAAAAGCACTTGTCACTCTCAATAAACCTCTTCGATACACTGAGACCATCTGTCTCCTGTACGATGCGGTGGACATGGCTTCTTTCCAGATTGGAGCTCCATATAAAAGGATTCAGGAAACAACAGTTGCCAGGAGCTTTCTGCGACTCTCTTTGGGTCCTCCAATATTCGGTATAAGGCGCGTCAATAATGAAGTAATTCTACATGCCGCTTTCGCGCTGATATACTCCGTATGTGCGTTAAACTGGAGATGTGCATCGATGACAACTCCCAGGTATTTCAAGTGTGGCTGGGAACGAATTTCGTGCCTACCCACTGTGAGAGTAACAGTTACAATTTGCTTCCTGCTACTGACCAGTAGTGCCTCAGTCTTATGGTCCGCAAGCTGCAACCCCAAAAAGTTGGCCATCTTCGAATAATAGCAACAGCCTGGTTGGCAATTAGGGTAATCTCCTCAATATATTTTGCCACGACCAAAACTGCCACATCATCGGCGAAACCAACAACTGTAACTCCATCCGGCATGGGTAACCTAAAAACTCCGTCGTACATAACGTTCCATAAGAGGGAACCCTAAACTGAGCCCTGTGGGACGCCACCAGTGACCTTATACCTCCTGAAACCACTACCCGAAGCATAAAATAGTACCCTATCTTGAAAATAGTCATTGATAACCCTCCTTAGATACAATGGGACCACCATCGTCCGTAGGGCATCCAATATGCAGGCCCAGTTCGCCATGTTAAATGCGTTTTTAACATCCAATCCCCTGTTCTACCTCACTCCTGCAATCACTTTTCGGGCAATCTCGGTGACTAGTCCAATAGCTTCTATCGTAGATCGCTGTTTTCGGAATCCATATTGAGCCTTTGAGAGGCCTCTTTCGCCTTCCGTAAATTCTTGAAGCCTGAGAGATAAGATCTTTTCAAACACTTTTCCTAAAGTATCCAACAAACAGATTGGGCGATAGGTTGACGGGTCCTCGAAGCTTCCTTTACCCTTGGAATCAGAACGAGACGCTGTCTCTTCCAAGGAGCCGAGAACGACCCTTCATGAAAGCAGGAATCGAAGACCTCCTTAAAAAGGTCTGGACGCTTTTTGAGAGCCATCTTAGGGCTAAATTGGGAATGCCGTCCAAACCAGGTGCTTTTTCAGGTTTTATATCGGCGGCTATGTCCTCAAATTCTTCCTCTGTGATGAGTGGAAAATCAGGTACACAGGTGTCTTCTTTGCATCGCATAGTTTTCGGCTGTTCTGGGAATAACGCCCTGACAATATTGTCCACAATTTCCAGCCTTGTGGGGAGATGAGATGACTCTTTATTCAATTTATTTAAAGCTATTTTGTAAGGCCTATCCCACGTATATATGTGTGTGTATGTATTTTTTCCCTTCTAAATTGACTGTTCACTCATCAGTAAGTTATTTTGTAAAAACAAGTTATGTTAGTTGGCACTGTTTGTATTTTTCTTTCATTACTATTTTTGTTTTTTACTTGGCATAAACTTTGTATACATTTGTAACTAACAATTATTGCTCTCTCAATAATAATTATTATCTTATTTTTATTTATTTTACTACGTGTTTCATATTGTCATTGGAGATCATTCGGAATTTTTTTAATTCTTTCTCATTTGTTAATGTATTGTAATTATTAATTAAATGTAATTACACTATATTTTAAGACATAATAGCTTATATAATAATACTTGTATTGTTGTCCTAAAGGGACTTGTCTCTGAATAAATAAAGACTTTATTATAAAAAACTCTAATAAACATAAAAAGTTTACTATTTAGAAGGATATCTCAAAGAAAATATAAAATCCTGCATTTCCGGACAACCCAGTATATTTAGTTAATAAATTCGTTTATAAATAACAGATCTCTTGTTTTGATGGGACGGAATTTGGATTTATTAACACACTAGAGACCTACACCGGCTTCACAGGGGTAGTAGATAATATGTCTAAATTTTTATATATTTATATATGCTTACATGTTTTGTCTGTTTTCGGATCGCATAATTTCTGCTTTACATGAAGTATTTTAATTTACTTTATTATGAAGATATAAACAAAATAAAATATTTCTTGATATTTAATTTATATTATATTAGGTATTTAGGTTGATAAGGATTAATACTGTATCCATCTGAATAGCTTTTCAAATACCGCATTGTAAATTAACAGTTTTTGAGAATATATAATGGGCATAGTAAGCTGTCCTTAAAAGAGAGCTATCACAGAATTTTTTGTAGAATGATAAAAGAGGACCATACATTATTTTGTTACGTCTCAAAGGGTTTGGGCAGCGCCTTCGATGAGCTCCTAGGCGGCTTTTTTCAACATTTCCAATAATTACACAGGCCAACAAAAAAAATCTTTTTGAAAACTTTTTTAATTTTAATAGCTGATCTTGATAGATTTTTATGTGCTGAATCCAAATCTGCTCGTAGTTTTTATGTATCACCCTTAGTTTCCAAGCAAAATGTATTTTATTATATAGTCTAATACCCATTTACAGTATATAGGGAAATCAATGAAACACTGTAGAATCGTAAAAATGGTTTGTATTTACAGTAAAATACTTGGAATAGTAATTTTATGTGATGATACAAGGTTCACTTGTCAACTGGAATTGGTTTATATTTTCTTTCCCTTTTTTCCTTGAAGCTTCTTGTGTAGCTTTTCCTGCGATGAATAGCTTGCTGAACTTCCCGGTGAAGTGACCAACAGTAATCCCCCATCATGTTGGTATTCCAGCGGCCCTGGTAACGTTTTTCCATCACTTTAACGTCCTGGTGAAAACGCTCACCTTGCTCCTCACTAACATCTCCTAAATTTTCCGGGAAGTAATCGAGGTGGCTGCTCAAAAAGTGAACTTTCAGGCTCATCAAACATCCTAACTGTTCAAATTTTTTTAACATGTTAGCAACAATAGCCTTATATTCTGGGTCTTTTTCATTTCCCAAAAACTTGGTGACAACTTGCTTGAATGAAACCCATGCTTCCTTTTCATTTGAGGTCATTGTGGATTCAAAGTTAACGTCAAACATCATTTTTCTAATATCAGGCCCGGTAAAGACGCCTTCTTTCAGTTTAGCTTCTGAAAGGTGTGGAAACTTCTGACAGAGATATTTGAAACAAAGCCCATCTTTAGGCAAAGCCTTTACAAACTGTTTCATGAGACCTAACTTAATATGTAGTGGTGGTAGGAGCACGTTTTTTGGATCTACAAGGTTTTTGCGTAAAATGTTCTTCTCGCCAGGCTTTAAAGACTCCCTAGCAGGCCAGTTCTTTCTGCACCAATGTTGATTCCGAGCTCTACTGTCCCATTCACACAAGAAACATGGAAATTTGGTAAAACCCCCTTGCTGACCAAGGAGCATGCACGTAACTTTCAAATCACCACATATCATCCAACCGTGTGCAGAATAACCTATTTTATTTAACACTATTTCTAGATTTTCGTAACTCTCTTTCATATGTACAGAATGACCGACAGGTACAGAGGCATACATGTTACCGTTGTGTGCTAAAACTGCCTTCAAACTATTTTTGGATGAATCAATAAACAACCTCCAATCTTCTGTTTTGTATTCAATTCCAAACTCATTCATTAAACCATGAATGTCTGAGCAGTACACCAAATCACCCTCTTGTTCAAAATACTTCGAAAATTGTTGTTCTCTCTTCCTATACACATGAATGCTGGTTCCAGCCGCCAGCAAGTTCTTTTCTTTTAGCCTAGAGCCAAGCAGTTCAGCTTTTTCTTTTGTTAAGCCCAGATCCCTAACTAAGTCATTAAGCTCGACCTGAGTGAACAATTTAGGCTCTACATTTTCTGTAACACATTGGAATTCTTCATCGTGTTCATCTAACTCCGACTGTACATCAGAAAATACTTCTGTTTCAATAGAATTTAAGTCCTCTGGTGGTTCCGGGATTGGCAAATCTACACCGTGCCCTACTGGTCGGATGGCGGACGGAAGGTTAGGGTAGCTTATTACCTTCTTGTTCTTAGAGTTATGACCAGTAATATCTACACTGCAAAAGTAACAGTCATCGGAATGATTTTTTGGTTCCCTCCATATCATGGGAACAGCAAATTTAAAGTGTTTTTTCTCTTTTTTTGACCATTTCCTGAGGTCTTCAACACATACATAACATACCTTATGCGGTGCCCAAGGTTTATCCTGGTCTCCAAGTTTGGTTCCAAAGTATGCTAGATAAACCTTTTTCACAAAGTCTGTAATGTTTCTTTGGTGCTTTTTAATAACAAACTCACCACAAATATAACAAAAACTGTCAGCAGAGTTTTTACAGCCGCGATGAGACATTGCACTGAGCACATGTACAGGAAACGTAAAAGTGAGGTTATGTTGAAAATAAACAAAACATCAGCTGTTTAGCATGTGTTTCAGCAGTGCTGCCAACATCATCTTTGTTCATTAGACCTATTTTTTCATGTTATCTTAACTATGAAAAAGCTGTTAAATTCTAAAAATATTTCTTTATTTCATGAATTTAACTATAAAATGTGAATAAATGGTGGGTGATACAACTTTTTAAGCATCATATTTGGATTCAGCAACCTAAACAACATAAGAATAAGGTATTTTCATTAAAAAAGTTTTTTCATCGTTGGCCTGTGTTATCGTAACCAATTATATAATCGGTAAAATTACATGAAAATCCGTGTCGTCGTAGTTTTTGGGTTTATCGCGAACAGACGACAGAAGCGGTGTGTTTTATAATAAGTTTAGATTGACATACATTTTTTAGCTTTTTCAACTCAGCCTGAGAGATCATTGATGTAGAACTTGCGTCGCTTATGTTCTGCATATGCATTTACTATATTAAAAAAAAAACGTAGTTTTTCACGTACCAGAAGACTATTCTCCATTAATTAATTTTTATTAATTAATGCTCCTAGTTTTGTAGGGGACGGGGGTTACAGAGGCTTGACCCGGAAAAAAATAATTATTTAACTCCCAATGCGCAGCTTTTCCTCATAATTTTAATTAACGACGTTAATGAATATTTCCCCCCTAGCCTTCACTGGACATTATCTTATTTTCCAGTAACAGCCAGCATGTTTCCTCTATCCCGGAGTAAGATAGCAATATTGTAAATGTGTTGACTGGTGGGTTAGCTATCTTTAATCAGGTAATGAGTCCCGTCCGGTAAACAGGGAAAGTTTTCACGCTGTTTTGGTCAACCTCAAGGAAAAACCCTGTCACATTGTGTTTGTTTACTCCATTATATTGTTTACCTCAATTCTCATTTAACTAGAAATAATTAGGAATGCATTATGGTTCTTTAGAGGAAAAGAGAGAGAGATAAAAAAGGAACAAACTAATAAAAGTAAACGATTTTATCAGTAATCGAATTAGACTTAAATTGTTATTTAAATCTTTGTAAATTCCAATATGTAGAAATTGTAATCCTTGCACTCCAGCATGCAGTGTGTAAATATTCAGTTTGGCCCAACGTTTACTGACTACCCATTCATACAATAGATTATAATAACTATATCTGCAGCTCCGGTGAACACTATTAAGTAGAATTTTGTTCAGAGTCAGTTGGTCGTACTGAAGACAGAGGAATCGTGTTAATGTAGTTTTTGGCTTGAAATAGAGTTGTTATATAAGCAATAACTCCATTTGAAGCCAATGCCTGACTTAGCCACTTATAAACTAGGAGTATAACAAGA
Organism: Arma custos; assembly: GCA_037127475.1. Lineage (NCBI taxonomy): Eukaryota > Metazoa > Arthropoda > Insecta > Hemiptera > Pentatomidae > Arma > Arma custos. The sequence goes on from CM073764.1 coordinate 71,700,690, forward strand.
TTCTGTTCGTTTAAGTACAAGAAACTCATATTGGACAAAATTCTACTTTAATTTAACATTTTATTTCCAGGTTCGCCAAGAAAAATCAACACACTAATGGAGTATTGTGCTTTGTTCGTCGACGTTTCAGTCTATAATAAAGGCCTTCCTCAGATCATTACCCATAAGCCTGTGTGCTTATATATTAATCATATTCATTACTCGTATGTCATCATTGAGTGATTAATGTCTGACCAAATACTCCCACCCCCTTCTGATCCACCATATTGGTTTCAGTCCACTTCGAGCCAGAACCCTATTATAATGCATAACTCTGCTTCGTGCCGTCTGAAAACATTTTATAACATTATCATAAAATAAGTTTTTGAATCATAGAATTATATAATTAAAGATGAATCGTTCAATTTTTCCTAGTAATGAGTTGTAGGTATGGTTGATCAAATAATTAAAAATTATAGCTTTATGACTTTTTTTTTATTTAACGTCACTTTATGCTGCTATGGCTAATCAGACGATGCTACAACGGGAGCTCTGTGGGAGTACCTGGCATCGTAAAGGCTCGGGATCCCCGTTTAACTTCCCTTCCGAAGGACGGACTACTCAAGGATTTTTTACTCCCTTTAAAACATCCTAGAGCCATCATCCGGTCTAGGAACCTGCGATCTTGGACTTAGTAGGTTGTTATGCTAACCACTAGAACACATGTCGCTCCTATTTCATGACTTATCAAGGGCTCTTTTTAGAAGAAGAACTCGATTTGAACCCTTCAGTACTCTACAGCCTCAGCTACTCGGCTCCCTGTTCCAAATAAATATATTAATATAATATATTAATAAGTTCTCCATTTGATTATTCAACAGGACGAAATATAATAAAAAAAAATCTGAAAATTTGTAACATGATTGTTAAAATTGATTATTTATTGTATGACATGAACATAAATTGACTGTAATGATTTGTTGGATAACACAAGAAAAGGAGAAGAGGCTGTTGCTTATTGCCTGCACTGTGACCAACTTTCACCAGTCGTGCCAATCCCTTCTCTATGAAAAAAATAAAGTGAAATGTTGTGATGTACTGTCTTCGATCACGAAGGCAGCTCTAAATTAATATTACATATGCGATTTTGATTGCTTTTACATAACAGTTTGCTGTTTCTGGTTCTTCTTGTTCCTGATATATGAGACATGCACTGTTTACTTCATGATCTTCTCTAATAAAACATCTTCATGGCTTCCTTTTACAACTTAGGAATATAAAATAATACTGTATCCTCAATAAAAATCTGCGTTTCCAACCAGTATCCTTTAATTATCTTTAATATTTGTTACAGAAGATTGATAAATATGTGAAAATAAATACTAACGAATAATCAAGAAAAATTAAGGATAAATGAATTGTATTACTAATTATACATTCCCTTATAATGTGACAGGTTACAGCAAGCAGTTTAGGGTTTCAGGTAAAGTATTATTTGTGATTTATCAACGATATATGAAGTTATTTTAACGTCTTTTAATTATGAATTAATCTCCAAGATAAGTTTTTTTTACGATATCAAAGAAACATTATATAAAAATTTAAACTGCTTAAAAGGAAGAAAAAAGAGGAAAATAACTTCTTCTTTATCTTCTTCCTTAGTGCCTGTCAGAGTGGAGGTGCCCCAACCCAAGACAGCCAAGCCCCTCGATCTCCAGCCAGCGTTTTTATCTCATTCACGTTCCTTCCCTTTCTTTCACCAATCCTTGAGATGTGGTCCATCCATTGCAGTCTAGGTCTTCCTCGAGGACTGCGTCCGATAGGCCTGGCTTCAAAAAACTTCTTTCGGTCCTCATCCATTCTGCACAGATGACCAAACCATCCCAACTGTCTCCTATCCACTGTTTCCCTCAGTGCAGGCACTCCCAGGCCTCCACCCATCCTCTCATTCCTAACTTTGTCCCTCTTTGTTTTGCCTGCCATTCTCCGGAGGTATTTCATTTCAGCAGCGGTAACCCCACTCCAGTGCTTGTCCATCGGGACCCAGTTCTCCATAAATAAGGGTAGGTAGGTATATGGATTTAAAGATGGCTAATTTTACACTATTTTCCAATTCCCTTTTTCCCACCACTGTGTTGCATAGCTGGTAGTATATGCTATTAACTTTCTTCAACCTGTTTTGGAGAGCTTGAAAGAAAACAAACTATTTTATATTTAAAATTTCCAACTTAATCAATGTTTCAAGTAGCTTTACTTAAAAATATTAAGCAGATAAGTTATTGATGATTTAAAAATACATTTAATTTATTAGGCTTAAACTAAATTTAAGAATTTAATTATATTAATGAATTTAATTTAGTTTATGTATGCAATGTAATTTATTTCAATCTTATTTTATTTTTTTACTTTCCCAGTTTGTGTAGGATTTATTGCGTATTTATAAAATCTCAGATTCCGTCGCAATAAAAATTTCATATATGAAAAATTCATATATCTTATATATGAAATGATGTGCTATAGAAAAAAAATAGATAACTCGGAAATTTCGAAAATAAAATAAACTTCAGGACTGGACAAAAATCATGAGAAAAATTAAGGCGGCAAAGTGCCGTTTTAGATTTCTTGACTACCTCATACAAGACTGAAAAGACAAGAACTGCTCGACGTTTTAGCCTACTTCAACATTTACTGGACAAACGTTCTAAGCTCCCAATCAATTACAAAAGAATCATTTACATGATAGTTATCGGACCTATTTGGAGATATGGAGTTGAGCTTTGGGGCACTACTAAACCATACAATTCATCTCGTATCCGATCCTTACAATCCAAAATCCTTCGTAAAATCCTCAATGTCACAAACAAACTCATCCATCATGATCTTAATATCCCATATGTTGCTGATTAAGCCCAAACCAGATACCTATCCTTCCATGACAAGCTCCATACACTCTTGAATCCGCTAGTCTCTCAACTTGCATCCCATACTATTCCTGATAACCCTCCGAGGCGTCTGAAAAGAAGATGGCATCGAGACCTTCTACTATAGAACTTTATTGGAGTTGGATGGGTAGTTTCTCCACAAGTGTTTTTTGTTTTCATGTCATTTGTTCATGTTAGCAAATTTACTTGTTGTAATATTATTACAGTTGTAAATATCAATAAATTAATCTTAAAAAAAAAATTCTTGAATAAATTAAGCGAAAACGTGAATTTTGAAGATTGAAATTTTGGTGTTATCCACCTTAGGTCCTGACCGCCTCATATATGAAATTTTCTACGAATACATATATTTATATGAACATTAAATACGGGTTCACAATTACACAATAGTGAAACGATGTAAAATTAAAAAATGTGAAAGTTAGAAAAATGTATAATCATTATAAAATTTAATACTATTTAAGAGAATCAATTAATTTATAAAACCTGCAAAAACAATAGAGTACTTATTAAATTATTATTGAAGTAATTGATGGTCATAATATTGCATGGTATTTTTTAATCTGTACCACGACAACCTATGAAGTGTCTTAATACTGTTCAGTACATGGTAAAAAATGTAATGTTTCTAGGGCTTGGTTTCCCCCCAATTAAGAGTAACCATTTTACAGAGGCTGGGTGAGTCGTAGGAGGATCTATCCATGTCTGTTAAATATTAATTATTTATTTATTAGATTAACTAATTTATCCGCCTCAGCTGGATTTGAACTCAGAACCTTCAGCACAGAAACTCAGCATCCTACACATTAAGCTCCTACTGAATGATTTACCGGTTACTATCTCGTATTCATACAAAACTATCAAATTAAAAGAAATCAGTTATACCTATCAAAAGTGATTTTACGTTATGTATATATATTTTTCTACAATATTGAAAACGTGAAATGTACACAAAGTAATGGTTCTATTTTGTATATCTATTCGTAGTATCCAAAGATTAGTTTAATAAATATTAATTTTATAAAATAAAGCTGTAGATTTTTCCAAAACGTGTATAGCGTTCTATAGCGCCGGCTTAACCTAGATCGTCAGAATCAAGGAGCCAGGCTGATCGATGTTGGGACAAGAATCGATATTTTGAACAGATTCCTCATAGTATTACGAAGACATAAATTATAAATACTACGAACCAGAAATAAACAGGACTAGAGAAGAGCGGGAAGGCGCCCTCGTCCCACGGATCTGAGTAGTGGGGAACCTTAAACCTTATTTATGTCCCTTTAAAAAAAATCATTAATAGCAGTCAGCGGCGATCCCGGGCAGTCACTTATAACAGCTCAGTCTTTTCTTTCTAATTCTGAATATTTCTCTATTTCCAGAGGAATTTTTACTATGGCATCCCCTTTACCGGGACAAAAAAGGAGTCATCTATAAATTGTTCTTCAACGCTTAAATTGCGGCGCTTACCATCGCTGGCTATTGATTACTTTTCCCTCATATCAGCTCTGTTGCTGTTCATGGAGCGTATAATAAATTACTTTTGCTTCTGATTGTATAATAACAGAATGTTACTTTCAACTATCAATAATCTATTGAAATAGGTAAAATTTTAAATATTACATAAAAAAAATCAGAAAAAAAAATCTGTAGTGCCTTCGTAGCTACTTAGGGCCTAGTGCTATTATGAAAAATATAAAAAATAATCACTACCATAAAATTGTTTAAAGGTATCATGATATTTTAGTTAATTTTAATTCTGATATTTTGACTTCCTTTTTAATCTTTTTTTCTATAAACCTGATAGTTTCATAATCTGCCTTTCTTTAATGGCTTTTATTACGTTTACATCATAAAGTCATACGTAATATTTTAATCACAATTCCATATTTTTTTTAAAACTTTAATTTTATTTTGATTTACTCTTTAATTACAGTTATTATATGAAAACCCGAAATAGTTTTAAAAACGCACGTATAGTATATCGTATAGCACCCACCAATGGCTTTTTCAATGTGGTCATTATGGACGACTTTATTCTGAACAAATTAAGGAGCATTGAAGATTGGAGGAGGAGGATTGAGTAAGGAATTTGGATTGTAAGGATTGGATACGAGAGCAATTCGATGACTTAGTTGAATACGAAACCCCCAATCCTTAAGTCCCAAAAGGTCTTAAAATAGTCATTTATATGAGTCTTTAGTCATTAATTGGGAGCTTAGAGCGTTTGTGTAGTGAGTGTTGAAACAGCGGTAATAATTGCAAAGGTACAGACAGATCAATAGAACAAATCAAAGATGGAAGATTTTTTTTTTTTTTTAGCAGTTGGATGCTCAAATAGTGATACCAAACACATCTGATATAATCTCACTGATGATGGGAAATAATATTGCCGAAATCTATCAGTATAAGTTTATAAATAAATAAAGTAATTGATAAATAAACTGCGCAAAAATAAATAGATGGATAGATACCATTGATTTTGTTGTATTTAATTTGCCTGGCATTTTTATATTATTTTTATTATATAAAGCATTAATATTTATTAGACATTATATTACATTAAATATTAATATAATTATTAAATATATTATAATATAAATGATAGGTAAAGTATATAATACAAAATTAGCAATATCCCGATTCATTATTGCGCACTAACTATTAAAACTTAGATTCTCAAAGCAAAGTTTTTTTTGTGGAATTAAAATTGTATATCTAACCATTAATCAGTTTGGGTCTTTTACGTTAGTAACCGACCGTTGCTGTGATGTAATTATGGTGTGATGTAATATGTATTATTTTTCATACTTAATAACATATTTTGTTATTATCCAATAACCTTCTTGAGTGTATTTTAATGCTCCAAAGCTATAATGCGGTTAAAATGAATATCTATAGGCTATTTATTAATTTTAGTATCCACAATATTTGTGTCCACTTTTTATGTATTAGGGTTCAAACTCAAAGAAAACTGTGTCCATTTGGACATTATATGGACCTATCCATGGGAATTTTTTATATAAAGCAGAAGTGTACAAGAAAACGAGTTATTCTTTTACTAAATAGTTTCAAGCAGTTACCATTAAAGATATTGGACTATCGTTGATTAAAAAATTAAAAAAAAACAACACAGGTATTCCAAAATCTTTAGATTTCACTTCTATCGGCAGCCTTCAAGATTTAAATTTTGTTTTGGCCTGTAATTTCTCCTACTTTTTGTCCGTGGGTACATCTCAGGATTTTACTTTTCATCTTTAGCAATAAGATGTTAATTTTAATATCAATAGTTTCGTGTTATATGTTAGATTCACCTCATATTTATGCCAAAAGTCTATGGGGAAACCACTCCAAAGAGACAGAAACATACGACGCTCTCAATAACCTTAAGAAAATGTTGGCAAGTAAACTGACGCAGGCCACCCAGGCGATAAGGATATTGTTTTTACCATCCATTAGCATAAGTCAAATAAATTATAGTTTTAAGGTTTCTCGGCAGGAGCCTTGATGGAATTAGCTCCATGCCAGACTATTTATTTACATCTGATCCTGTCTTTATCTCTTCTTGCGTGTCCCGAGGATTCGATGATATATAGTCCGACAAATGTGTTTGAGGAGCATGAAAATCAACTTCGAATAATAAATCAATCATTTAATATATATCGTTGTCAACTATATTAATAATATATGAAATATTAAAAGTTGAAAATAATTTTTAGTCGTAAACGAAAAATGAATGAGAAGCTGAAAAATTGTATCAGGGCGCCGTTGGTGTCTCTTCGATATACTAAATGTCTAGAAAGAAAGATGAGATTAAGAAAATCATCTGGAGAATCAAATTACAGAAAATTTTATGGGGAAAACATGATATTGATTTTAAAAAATAAAAAGCAGAGTCAAAGACAAAAAAACGTAAAAATTACAGTACTGAAAACCCATAATTTTCGCTTATTTTTCCCTAAGTAGTCAATGTTTATACTACCAAATAAAAAAAGTACGTATACTTGTATAAAAGTGATGAAGGAGAGCGAGGTCGCTCAGTGTTAAAGCGTTGAGTTGCCGTGCCGAAGGTCCGGGGACAATTCCGGATGTGGCAGATAAATGATTTAATCTGTCAAAAGCATAGGATGGGATCCTTTAGGGATCTACTGCTAGGGTTGCCAGATGTGCTAAAGAAAAAACAGGACAACTTTTCAATTTTTTTTTATTAGCTCACAAATTTTTGCAGAAAATGACTAAAAACCTTACAATCTACTTTTGGACATATTTAGAAATCGATGACACTGCCTTTAACTGCTTTTATTGCAAGAAATGGCATCTTTGAACTCAGTGCAACTATCGCACAATTCACTTTTTACAGTATTTACAACAAGAGGATTTCATTCGTCATTTCATACATTTTCCATGACGCTAAAGATCCGTTCTACAAAAGCGTTGGATTTATGAATACTGCAATTCATTTGTCCGGTTTAGCTAGATTTTCTTGACCAGACAAACATAAGAAAACCCGGACATCCAGCAACCCTGTTTACAGCCTCTCCTGGGGTTTATCCAGTCTCTATAAACCTTAAGAGTGATGGGAACCTGGTGAATGAGTGTCGGACAAATAACCTTCCTGCACAACCGTTGTCCTAGAAACAGTACAGCCTCTACCGTGAACTGAGCCTTCGTGGGTTGTAGTGATACATTTTTTAATAACATAAATGTACTAAAATTTGAGCTTTGATAGAGGATTAGGATAGAGCGTTTAATATAAAAAAAATCCAAAAAGAACTACGACTATTTTGTAGATTGAAAGGTATCTTGAAAACTGTTTTTCCTGGGAAGAAATTCAATTATCTTCCTTTATACTGCTGTCCCCATCCTCATAATTTTGAGATTTCTTTTTACTCCTAAGTTTTGAAACTAACTGTTCTTAAAAAGGAAGTCTTTTCTAAGAAGGCATTCATGAGTATGTTGTGTCTTTTCTGATGCCTCAGTTGGAACTTATCCAAGCTTTTCTTTTTCATTCTTTATTTTTTAATTTGTCTTATCCCTGGCTTCTCTAAGCAACTAAGGACCTCAAAAGGTGATTTAGAACGAAGAACATCTAGGTCATTAGCCCCTAATCTAAATATTTACAATAGTACAATTAGAAAACATATATATAAGGATGCATTTTTAATTAAATAACAGAAAGTAAAAATTAGGATCCTTTAGGAAAAATCCCAAATAAAAAAGCAAAGCCTTAAGTAACTAAAATAATGGAAAGCAACTAACTAACTAACTAACCAGTGAATGTTTCGCTAATTCAGCCATCATCTGGACATACACAGAAAGAAAAATCACATCAAAGAAGACGAAGTGCAGGACATGCAATAATCCTAACAGACTCGTCAAATAGAGTCAGCACCTTGCTCCAAGACGTTTCACAAACAAGTTAAACTCATCAAGACTTAGTTGGTGGATTGTCTTCCTGTCTCTAATTGATGAGTCTGTTGTTGTGAGATGCGCTGCATTTTGTTCACGATTTTTCTTTTGGAGCATGTAGTTATATAGTTCTTATGTTGCCTGAAGTGGCTTGTTAGTTTTTTCCAATATTTTGTAAACTGAAGGTTTTTAATTCGTATTTAATATACACTGGGATTTTGTAATTATTATCATGAAGAAGACCAGTTTCCAGTCACAACAATAATTTATTGTTTTAAAATGTTTCGAAAAATTATGCCATTTTAAAATAATGAAATTAAGCATTTTTCATCAAAGGGCATAATATATAGCTTAATAAGTTATAAGTCAATTATCTGTAAAAAACAACAATTATAATAAAAAAAATTTAATATATATAAATCTAAAAACATGTTCCGACAATTAGTAAACCAAGTATAGAAAATCATTATTAAAAAATCATTATTTAAATCTAAAATTTATCTTCTTAGGGATCAACTGAAGGTTTTGATTTTAGGGATTTTTCCGGTTGCATCTAATTTATAATTCATGTCCCTTTTAGAGTTTTTGCTTATTTTTATTGAAAAAACAAAACAATAACGGAAGAGTCCTCAAGTAACACTACTTGACACTGATTACTTCCGATGATAATGCATTTTTGCCTGTTTGGTCGGCCGCTTAAATTTCCATGAATGTGGTGAAGGCAGTTACATCTCGAAACTGGGGTTCTATAGAGTACCCAACTTTGAGAAAAATTTGTGGCTCCATCAACTTTAATTAGACGTGTTAATTCCTTATTTACTCACTTTTAGGCCTTTGTTTGAACTTAAATCCCGGTTTTGTCTTTTAATACGAAAAAACGTAGAACAGTAAACAATACTTTAAGTACGAGTATTGAACTTTGTCCTGATATTTTTCGAAGTGACTTTTTTGAAGAAAAAATAATAAAATGACTGTGAATCAGGATTAAATAGATTGCTTATTTAATATAACCTTAAATTGACGCTTAGTCCTTGTATTGATGAAAAATTAAGCATAAAAGCTTCTTATGCAAATAATTTAAGGTAATCTAGACGAAATCATTTTTAAATATTGAATGCAATTAGATGCAAACGATATTTAATACGCGTGTGATCAATTCAATAAAGTCTGAAAGGATTAAACTATTAAACAAAAAAGTCAACAGAGTGGCAAATCACTTTTCAAAGAGTTTTTCATTTGCAAAAGACTAAAGACTAAGTTTTTAAAACCTTTTATCTAAATTACTTTTTGTAAAGTTTATTTTTAATACAGAACTTTTATAATTCCGAAATTCATAAGATGGCCTGTCATTAGCACTGGGATAAAAGTTAATTTTCGAGAAGCAATGACCCGGAAATAAAAAAAAAAATCTTAATGGATTATAGGACTCATTTGGAGATTAACAACTTTAGCCCGAGACACGTGGTAGAAAGAAAATAAAAACCTATACAACAATGCAAGCTCTAGCGATTTTAACCATTATAAATTAAATAAGAAGTGAGGAAAATCATGTTTTTCACATCTTATTGTGGCAGAGATCAGCTGTTAGGCCTCGAACTGTGAACTTGCTTAAGTTATCTTTAAGTTTTTGAATTAATTGAATTCATGTATTTTTGATGTGTGTTATAGTGAATAATGGTTTTTTTGAAGTGACTTATAGTATAATTTAGTGAAAAAGGACACTTTTCTGATGAAATACAATAAAATTGCAGGAACAAGTAGGAAAGACGATGAAGCCGTTATTTCTACTCTTTTGAAAAGAAAGGTAAGGAGTAACTCCAGTATTTAAATGAAGATCAAATTGACAAAAAAAGGATGAATACTAAAGATTCTAAAGTTAACACATTTTAAAAAAAACCTAACCTACCCACACCACGTGGTAATTTAAATAATATTCTTAATTCAGAAAATATTGAAATAACAGGTGACAATCTAGTATCTCAATCTACACAACCAGTGACTCAACCCACTGCTCATAATTCTATGAATATTCCTTCACTAAGCAATGTTCCTAATGTTCCTGTTATTAACATGTTTGCTCCACTATCTGTCGGAATGGAAGAAGAACGCGTCGCACCACCAGTAGTCCATTTACCACCGCCAATAAAAATAAAAGGAATCACAAACTTTCAAAACTTATGCACAGACTTATTAGCTCTTTTAGGGGACAATAATTTTGAATGTTTTTCCAATAATGAAGTGATCACATGAAAACCTAAAGCCAGTGATGCATATAGAGCCAGCATAAAATATTTAGAATCGAAAAGCTTTTCTTTTCACACATTTCAACCTAAATAAGAAATAGCCTTCCGGTCCGTCATCAGAAATCTTCACTACTCCACACCGCATGATATGATTAAATATGATCTTGAGAGAAAAGGATTCACTGTTCGCCTGATTAATAATGTAATACACCCAAGGTCGAAAGAACCCCTCCCGCTCTTCATCGTGGATATTGAGACAGCTCCAAACAATGCTGAAGTCTTCAATATAAGCCATTTAGCTTACACTGAAGTAAAAATTGAGGAACCTCATAAAAGAAGGGACATTGTTCAATGTATGAGGTGCCAGGAATATGGACATACCAGAGCATTCTGCCGACACGAACCAAGATGCGTGAAGTGTGGCCAAGATCATCCTAATGACAGATGCCAGAAACCGCGTGAAGAGCCGCCAACCTGTGCGCTGTGCGGCGAAGATCATCCAGCGAATTATAGGGGATGCACAGTTTATCTCGAACTTCAAAGAAGAAGACTGCACGTCCGAAGACAGGTAACTTCACGTCGTGATTTAACAGATCCCCTGTCTCTAGAGACGGACCGTGACCGACTTACTAACCCAACTACTATCCCGCAACAACCACAGGCTTCATTTACTAACACAATATTTGAGTACAAAACACCACAACACACAACATCTCAATACACAATACCACAACACACAACATTTCAATACAAAACACCTCAACACACAATGTCCCAATTTACAACACCTCAGTACACAACGCCCGAATATAGAACACATCAAAATACAACTCCTCAAGTTATGAGTATAACCTCTCATCCTTAACGCAGTTCCTGAATACCCAATACCACATCCACAATCTAGTACTCCAGACATATCAATACACCTCAATTTTTAAATGATTTTAAATCGATGACATACCCTCTCATCACATTACTTACCACGCTTGTTGCTAAATTTATTCCTAATGCCAGTCCGTAATTCCACTTTAAACCAATCTTTAAAACTCCTTCTTTGGAATTCACATGGAGCCCTACATCGAAGAAACGAACTTGACATATACTTACGTGAACATGACATCGACATAGCACTACTTACCGAAACCCATTTTTCTCAGAATATAAAATTTTACTTACAGGGATATGTCGTATACCGTACTGACCATCCAAGCGGTGCTGCCGGTGGTGGCTCTGCGGTAATTGTGAAACGTACATTATATCACCATCCTTTACAAATGACGGCCTTACCCGAAATTCAATTAACTGCGATTTTAGTTGAAATTAATCACTGCAGTATTTCCATTCCTAGCGCATATTGCCCCCCTAGGCTACGAGTTTCCAAGGAGATGTTTACCAACATATTCTCCACTTTAGGACCCAAATTTTTATGCGGAGGTGATTTCAACGCCAAACATCCCCGATTTGGCAACAGGACACAAAATTCCAGAGGAAATTCTCTTTTTAATACCTGTTTGGACCTTCATTATGACTGCCTTCTACCATCTGAACCGACATACTGGCCAACAGACACAAACCGACAATCAGAACTACTTGACTTATTTATCACTTCTAATCTAAGCACTCTACATCACCACATAAGTGTTGATGACGATCTTTCATCTAATCATTCCCCAATCATTCTATCTCTCTCAAGACAAGTACTCACTACAAATCATGTACCGACGTTAACTCCTGGACCCATAGTGATTTGTGAATTTCATCGTATAATAAATGACAAAATTAACTTTAATACAAGCTTGAAGACTGCAGATGACAATGACAACGCTGTTGAGACGCTTACATAGACTGTACAAACTGCCGCTTGGAAATCATCTCACAGGCCTGAGACATTCAGACATAAACAATTCAAAAGACCAGAAAATAGGTCCCTTATTATTGAAAAGCGACGTGCACTGAACAAATGGAAAAGATCTCGATATCCTAGTGACAAACAACTACTAAAGCAATTGTCTAATAAATTAAGAAAACGAGTACAGCAATACAAAAATGACATCTACAACACTCATCTGACTAACTTACAGACAAGTAATAATACTCTATAGGAACACACTAGAAAGATTCTGCATTACCATAATACAAAGACGCCCCTCCGTAAATCTGACAACTCATGGGCCAGAAGTGATAAAGAAAAAGCTGACCTATTTGCCTCTCATCTCACAGACGTATTTCAACCATACGACGATCTACTTGACCCACAGCACAGCTGTGACGTCCAACAAATTCTGACTTCGCCACTTCCTCTGCCTTTACCACCCTCACCAAGCAATCCTTCAGATGTTGAATTTTGTATAAAAAAATTACAGCGCAGAAAATCACCTGGTTATGATCTTATTAAATCTAAAATTGTACGACTTCTTCCTAGGAAAGGCTTAATTTTTCTGACAGCTATCTACAATTCTATTTTTCGACTTACTTATTTTCCTTTAGTAAGGAAATCTTCAGTAGTAAAAATGATCCCCAAGCCAAACAAATCATTAAACCTAGTTACGTCCTACAGACCTATTAGTCTTTTACCACTATTTTCCAAAATATTTGTAAAACTATTGTTAAAGCGGCTTTATCCATTATTAGAAATAAATAATTTAATTCCTAACCACCAATTCGGGTTCAGGCCAGCACATTCTACAACACAACAATGTCATAGAGTAGTTGATAGCATTGCCGTAGCACTAGAAAAGAAGGAATATTGCACAGCAGCGTTCTTGGACGTTTCACAAGCTTTCGATAAAGTTTGGCACGATGTTCTCCTGTACAAACTAAAATTAGTTCTACCGTAGGCATATTATCTGATCATAAAATCATATCTAGAAGAAAGGTTCTTTATTGTTAATCAGGATGGTAAACATTCCGACTATTGCCGAATTAATGCCGGAGTACCGCAGGGCAGTATTTTAGGTCTAGTTTTGTACTCTATATACACCTACGACATACCACAGACACCAGAAACACTACTTGCTACATATGCAGACGATACTGTCATACTTTCGACCAGTACTAACCCCAATATAGCTTCTCAAAACCTACAGACACACTTAAATTCATTAGAAAATTGGTTCCATAAGTGGCGTATAAAAATTGACATACCAAAATCGAACCAAGTAGCATTTACACTTAGACATTCAGACTGCCCCTCGCTAACACTTTACAATACACCATTGCCCAGAGAAACACAGATAAAATACTTGGGCTTTACCATGGACAGAAGACTGACTTGGAAATCACACGTAATTAATTTGAGGAATAAATTGAATCACCGACTCTGACTTCTAAGACGACTACTTCACCACAAAAATAAACTATCACTAACAAACAAAATTATAATATACAACATGCTAATTAAACCAATATGGACCTACGCCTCGCAAGTGTGGTGGTCATGCAAAAAATCCCACATACAGACCATTCAAATTTTTCAATCGAAATTCCTTTGTTATATTAAGCAAAGTCCTTTTACATCACTAATAAAACATTACACAAAGATCTCAACATACCACTAGTGGCTGACACAATCAAGAACAACTACAAAAAATTTCATGACTCACTTGCTGGACATCCAAACTTACTGGTACAAACATTACTGACAAACACATTACCACATAATCCGAAAAGGAGACTGAAACGTCTCTGGAGCAGGGATCGACTACAATAAGATGAACCACGATAGGAGTGCCTTCAATGGAGATTTCTCCATACACACTTTCAAGAGAATCCCTTAGGGGAGGTTTTTATGGAGGTAAATGGCATTTGTATGATTTCTTAAATAAATATTTGTATTATTATTATTATTTTGGCAGAGAGACAGACGGGCGGAAGGGATTAACGCCTTAAGCCCGTCAGCGGGAGAGACTAAGATTGGATGGATTAGAACCATCTCGAAGATACTAGAACGGCCTCCCCAACTCCCGTTCTGTCTAGAACATTCGACCTTGATATAAATATAGCTCGCTTCCTCCCAGGGGAGCGATCGGAGTGTATTAAACCAGGCGGTGTGATGAACAAGTGAATCAGTAATAAGTGAGTTAGTAGGAAGTGTCAGTGTGATAAACTATTCAGTGGTAAACCAGCCAGTGAGCCAGAGAGTAAACCAGGCAGTGTGATGAACTACGTGTAGTAATAAGTGTATCAGTGAACTGTGTCAGTCCGTGAGTTTAATAAACTGTTTCTGTTTCTTACTGTGTGTCAATTTGTTATATTTGGAGATTCTTACGGTCAGTGGACTTTAATTAGTGAACTGTGTTAATTTGTAGTTATAAGCTCTAGCGTAATTTTATTTTATTTGTACAAATTTATGTAAATAGTTAAGCTTTTTCGTAGTAGTAATATCTTATATTATTTTAGTAATTAAATAGGCCTAGGTTATAATAAATATTTAGAATATCGTTATTGTAAATATGAATTTATATATAGTTTAATAATTTAATTTATTGTAACTTCATTGTATTCTTTTTGTCACTTTGTTAATAAATACACAGGCCAACGATGAAAAAACTTTTTTAATGAAAATACCTTATTCTTATGTTGTTTAGGTTGCTGAATCCAAATATGATGCTTAAAAAGTTGTATCACCCACCATTTATTCACATTTTATAGTTAAATTCATGAAATAAAGAAATATTTTTAGAATTTAACAGCTTTTTCATAGTTAAGATAACATGAAAAAATAGGTCTAATGAACAAAGATGATGTTGGCAGCACTGCTGAAACACATGCTAAACAGCTGATGTTTTGTTTATTTTCAACATAACCTCACTTTTACGTTTCCTGTACATGTGCTCAGTGCAATGTCTCATCGCGGCTGTAAAAACTCTGCTGACAGTTTTTGTTATATTTGTGGTGAGTTTGTTATTAAAAAGCACCAAAGAAACATTACAGACTTTGTGAAAAAGGTTTATCTAGCATACTTTGGAACCAAACTTGGAGACCAGGATAAACCTTGGGCACCGCATAAGGTATGTTATGTATGTGTTGAAGACCTCAGGAAATGGTCAAAAAAAGAGAAAAAACACTTTAAATTTGCTGTTCCCATGATATGGAGGGAACCAAAAAATCATTCCGATGACTGTTACTTTTGCAGTGTAGATATTACTGGTCATAACTCTAAGAACAAGAAGGTAATAAGCTACCCTAACCTTCCGTCCGCCATCCGACCAGTAGGGCACGGTGTAGATTTGCCAATCCCGGAACCACCAGAGGACTTAAATTCTATTGAAACAGAAGTATTTTCTGATGTACAGTCGGAGTTAGATGAACACGATGAAGAATTCCAATGTGTTACAGAAAATGTAGAGCCTAAATTGTTCACTCAGGTCGAGCTTAATGACTTAGTTAGGGATCTGGGCTTAACAAAAGAAAAAGCTGAACTGCTTGGCTCTAGGCTAAAAGAAAAGAACTTGCTGGCGGCTGGAACCAGCATTCATGTGTATAGGAAGAGAGAACAACAATTTTCGAAGTATTTTGAACAAGAGGGTGATTTGGTGTACTGCTCAGACATTCATGGTTTAATGAATGAGTTTGGAATTGAATACAAAACAGAAGATTGGAGGTTGTTTATTGATTCATCCAAAAATAGTTTGAAGGCAGTTTTAGCACACAACGGTAACATGTATGCCTCTGTACCTGTCGGTCATTCTGTACATATGAAAGAGAGTTACGAAAATCTAGAAATAGTGTTAAATAAAATAGGTTATTCTGCACACGGTTGGATGATATGTGGTGATTTGAAAGTTACGTGCATGCTCCTTGGTCAGCAAGGGGGTTTTACCAAATTTCCATGTTTCTTGTGTGAATGGGACAGTAGAGCTCGGAATCAACATTGGTGCAGAAAGAACTGGCCTGCTAGGGAGTCTTTAAAGCCTGGCGAGAAGAACATTTTACGCAAAAACCTTGTAGATCCAAAAAACGTGCTCCTACCACCACTACATATTAAGTTAGGTCTCATGAAACAGTTTGTAAAGGCTTTGCCTAAAGATGGGCTTTGTTTCAAATATCTCTGTCAGAAGTTTCCACACCTTTCAGAAGCTAAACTGAAAGAAGGCGTCTTTACCGGGCCTGATATTAGAAAAATGATGTTTGACGTTAACTTTGAATCCACAATGACCTCAAATGAAAAGGAAGCATGGGTTTCATTCAAGCAAGTTGTCACCAAGTTTTTGGGAAATGAAAAAGACCCAGAATATAAGGCTATTGTTGCTAACATGTTAAAAAAATTTGAACAGTTAGGATGTTTGATGAGCCTGAAAGTTCACTTTTTGAGCAGCCACCTCGATTACTTCCCGGAAAATTTAGGAGATGTTAGTGAGGAGCAAGGTGAGCGTTTTCACCAGGACGTTAAAGTGATGGAAAAACGTTACCAGGGCCGCTGGAATACCAACATGATGGGGGATTACTGTTGGTCACTTCACCGGGAAGTTCAGCAAGCTATTCATCGCAGGAAAAGCTACACAAGAAGCTTCAAGGAAAAAAGGGAAAGAAAATATAAACCAATTCCAGTTGACAAGTGAACCTGGTATCATCACATAAAATTACTATTCCAAGTATTTTACTGTAAATACAAACCATTTTTACGATTCTACAGTGTTTCATTGATTTCCCTATATACTGTAAATGGGTATTAGACTATATAATAAAATACATTTTGCTTGGAAACTAAGGGTGATACATAAAAACTACGAGCAGATTTGGATTCAGCACATAAAAATCTATCAAGATCAGCTATTAAAATTAAAAAAGTTTTCAAAAAGGTTTTTTTTGTTGGCCTGTGATATCAGTATCTTGACTTTAGGAGTAGTTTAATTCATTTTCACACCCAGTACCCCGTAACATTATGCATTTTTTATTTATACTCCTATCTGTAGTAGAAATATGAATTAGAAAAAATCTGTAACCACGATGACCCGTGAACGAGTCTGAGATTCAGTACATGGTAGAGACTGTACTGTTTCATGGACAACTGTTCTGCAAGGAGGTGACTTGCCTTGGTTTTTTCCTCTTATTTTGGTTACTCTATTTTTATAAAATTTTATAGAGGCTGAGTGAGCCCCATGAGGCCCATCTCCCGCCGCAAACAGTCTAAATAAAAGTAATTACCTGCAGCGGGATTTGAACCAGGATTTCCGGCATGGATACTCAGTGCTCTACCACTGTGCCCTCCTCCCCGTCCATATGGATAAGAAAACGGATATTTAAAAACAAAAGTTGAGTTAGTGACGATTGTCATTACAAATAATGACAATTGTAGAAAAAATATTTAGTAAAAAAAAAAGACATAAGCAAACATTAATTTTTATATATTTAATACTGTTATGCTTTATGATAACTAAGAGGTGTCAACCCCCAGTCCAGACCAACCAAGGGGTTTTAAAGATCATCATCAAGACATTAGATAAGTGCCAAATAAATAAAAACTAATGTTTGCTTAGATTTCATTGTTTAAAATATTTTTTTTCTAAAATCTTCTTAATTTTTAATAACAATCGTCAATAACACAATTCCTTATTTTTAAAAGTCTTTTGTATTCTTATTTATATTACCAAAACCGGTCGATATAAACGCACAAGATACGATAATTTTTCCCGCTTAGCTTAGTCGGGGAGAACATCATGCTGCCTTCGGAATAAATATACTGAATACAATTTTTGAATTTTTTTCTAATGCATATTTTGGATATTATGATTATAAAAATATTGTTTTTATTCTTTGTACAAAAGGAAGACGACACACACAAAAAATTATTGAATTACGATCGTAAGAATGCTATTAATGTTTTGTTGACTAAAATATACAATAAAATTGTATATTTTAAGATACCTAACATATACTTGAGACATTGTAGGTTGCTCTCGCAAGAAATATACTTGTAAAAAAGTTGTACTATTTTTATCATAATAATAAGATATTTATTTAAGAATTTATACAAATGCGATTTGGCACATATTGTATCTGCAATCTTCTTTTGAAAACCTCCACTAAGGAAATTTTTATCATAATGACTAAATGTTTTGCGAAATCTTGCTTGGA
Source organism: Arma custos (assembly GCA_037127475.1). Taxonomy (NCBI): domain Eukaryota; kingdom Metazoa; phylum Arthropoda; class Insecta; order Hemiptera; family Pentatomidae; genus Arma; species Arma custos. The sequence continues at coordinate 71,719,336 of CM073764.1, forward strand.
TTTGATACTCTCATTTCAAGTGAACACACTAAAATATTACCGGTCGAATTATTAAAATATTCAAAGCATCTTTTTTACTTATCATTAACAAAAAAAATATTGATAATCTTCCCATTTCTGTACCTCGGAGTAAAAAATAAAGTATATCTAACACAACGCCTATGCACCTTTTCTCATGAATCAACCATTGAACTGGTATTTATTTTTAGATTGAATCCAATCTCTCAAGGCCGATTAGAAGCCAATTGTAACAATGTTCCATGATAACTAGTAATTACGAAACGGCTCACATTAAATCAGTACAGCTGTGGAACAATTACATGGAACCAATGCTGAATGCGCAAAGCCAATGAGGTTTTCCACTTTTATGGTAATATCGTCCATGTCTCCTTCCTGGCGAACGCCTATCATCCGAGACTTCCTTGGGTTATATTTAGCTCAGCATTTAATTAGATAAGAAAAAAAATAAAGAAAAAAAAACTAAGCAACGAGCCTAGGCAACTTTCCGTTTATGGTTGGCGTATAGACGCGATGGAAGTACTGAGTACTCTTAAAGTAAAAAAAAGAAACAAACCGACATTACAATGTTAATACTTTTCTAATAAAACGTGGGTCCATAGACAGAGAAGTTCGTAAGATGCAATTGTGTAGTTTCATAAGAAATGTCCGTTTTTTTAATTTTTAAAATTCAAAGTGACATTAGCTGACTTCTGTTGTTTACTAATAGGTAATATAATGACCTTTTTTTTTTATTCTATTGTAATTTTTTTTAATGAGTTTAAACTTGGACACTTGGAAATCTAAGCTGCAAGAAACATTACTACCGTGTTAGGTCTTTCCCTAACCTTTCGGTGTTGTAACGAACCATTTGCAGTTAGTTTGAGAATTTCAGCAGGTTACAGAGATTAATTCATAAATAATTCATTTTTCTTTTCTACACAAAGGTGAAACCATCACACCCAGATTGTATTGAAGGGATATTGACATAATTCAACAGACATTTATTAAAAATCAACCTGCATTGTTTAATCAGAAGGGATCTACACGATAAAAGAACAGGCCTCATGCTTCACGATAGACAGCTGATAGACTTCAAGAAACTCAACGAGCTGGGTTACAAAGTCCTCCTATTCGCCAGACTTATCTGCAAAAGATTTCCATCTCCTTAAGGTTAAAATTTATTAAAAAATGTATTTTGAAACTTTCATTACTAAAACTCTGAGGTGTCCAGTTTTGTGATAGAAAATTTGATTACACATGGGGGACATTATATACTAAATAGGATAAATATTTTAAACTAGATTATGCCCGCGGCTTCGCTCGCAGTGGAATTCGGTCTGCCACATAAAGTTTCGTGAAAGATCATTTTAAATAAATAATTTAATTATTTTTTAAAAATATAAGTTACTCGGACATCCAAAATTTCAGATGTCTAACATCAAAACTGACGGATTCTATACAATTTTTGAACCCCTATTATATTAAAAGGGGAAACCCTTGGGGTGGAATTATCCAAATTTCTTTTTTAAACTATAAAAAGAACCTATCTACAAATTTCTAGATGCTAAGTTCCTGATTTGCCCTTAATTATGTACTTTAACGGGGGGGGGGCACATGCCCCTGTGCCCGCAGATAAATCAGTCCTTGATGTAGCCTATGATTTATAACCTATTTTACTCAATATATTTCATCCAAATCCGTTCAGTAGTTTTTGCGTGAAAGAGAGACAAACATACAAACTTTCACATTTATAATATTAGTAAGATTAGTAGGATATCAAAACAAATAGTTTCACTTATGTTCTTATTGTTATTTTAACAATTATGATCATGTGATTTGTCTTTAATTATGTACTATAATGGATTCTCCACAGTACCTAAAAACAGTCGGGGTGGGGGGGAGGACGTGCCCCCGTACGTCCCCCCCCCCCTATATCCGCGCTTGCTGTAGCCTATGTGTTATTCTGATGTATAACCTAAATTACTGTAAAGCTACATCCAAAACCGTTCAGTAGTTTTTGCGTGAATGAGAGACAAACATACAAACTTTCACATTTATAATATTAGTAAGATTCATAAAATTATTTTAATTACTAACTTTTCCTTTGAAAATGGACATTTCATATAATACGACCCAATAGCTTAGGCGATGACTAGGTTAGCGAAATGTTGACTGGTTACCTGTTTTTTCCCATATCTTTATACTTTTATCCACACTTTCCAAATACAAATAATTGACAATCAGTAGATTGGCTGACAGTAATATAATACAGAATGGCATGGAAGAACAATACCCAGTGATTTTCTTTCCCTAGCCCCTTGGCATTAATTGTTATGTTGAAAATGACATAGTAATGATATATGGAATAATCTCTTTTACTGTACCAAGTGCATTTTAAGAGAGGAATGTGATTAGGATTTGCTTAAGATAAATTAGATGGTAGGATTGGGGGTCTAGTGATGGGGCTCACTAGTTCTTTCTGATTGGAGTTAGTAGTTTACTCAGTCCATGTTGAATGTCTGTACATGTGTTTGCCATCGCTGAGGTCGGCCTGTCGGTGTAAGTGTGTTGAACAGTGGGTTCGTGCAGTGTTGGAGGGTATCAAAGAATATGATATGCCTCCGTGTGATGAAGTCTGTTACCGCCGGTAGTTCGAGGGTCTCATGTATGATTTCGCCCTTTGTAGTGAGGTGTGCCTCAGTATACGGTTTTGAAATTGCTGTAGCCCTTTTGAAGTTGTAGGCGAAATATTATTCAACATAGAAGACATAGGTCACCCCATGAAAAATTCTCGAGGCTGCTCCATAAGTGCGCGAAGAGAACAAACCATTGGGTATTGGGCGACTTAAACGCCCGGCATACCCGGAACAAAGAGGGAAAAATTATTTTAAAGATACCATTTACAGTGGTTCACTCCAATAACCACTCATTTATGTACAGGGCAAATGAAATATTCAGAAAGGGGATAGCAATTTTCCATGTCTCAGGAAACTATCTAAGTTTGTCAGGTGAGCTATGCCTCTTCTTGGTAATTGTTTCAGGAGTATAGTTTGTATCACGTCGTGGCCTGGGGCTTTATTTCCTCGCGAACGACGGAGTATCGCCTTCAGCTCCTTGGGAGATACAAACGCATAATTATTTCCTAATTGTTCGTGCTAATTGTTTATTATTGCTTATTAGTAATTAATAATAAGCAAATTAATTGCTAATTTATTGGCTCTGTAGTGATCAGCAAACATACTTGCTTGTTCCTCATCTATCAACAGCTTGTCCCCGTTGTGTAATAATGTTGATCTTCTATTCCTGATACTCGCTCTGAGTAACTTCAAAAATTCACGTTGCTCACCGTGAAATGCTCTGAGCTTATGCCACTGTGCCGTCCGCCATTGTTTCACGAGGTTGCGGATTTGTGTGGTCTTGATCCCTGGCCTGCAACATTTATTCTTCCACTTATTGCGTAGGGCAATAAGCTTCATAATATGATCTGGCGGGGGATGCAGAGCTGGCGGAAGTGGATTAAATTTCGGTATGGCCTCATCCGCGGCGCTTCTGATGGTTTTTGTAAACAAAACTCCAGGTAATCGTCTACATCTTTCGTCGTTCGGAGAGTGGGAACAGTTGACAAATTATGGTAGACCTGTGTTTTGTAAAACCCCAATCTGCTTCTTGGTATTTATACTTCGTAGATGGAGGTGAGGATAGTGTTTTTCCATCTAATAAGTAAAGCACAGGCCTATGGGCCGTTGTTATAATATCCAGCGCTATGCATTCGATAAGGCGATAGGGTTGCCTTGTTAATAGTAGATCGATCGTTGACCAAAATGTTACATTTGCCCTGTGCATAAATCAGTGGGTATTGGGGTGAACCACTGTAAATGATGTCTATAAAATAATTTTTCCCGCTTCGCTGCAAGAGGCATTGTTCCAGAGAGTGTGCCGGGCGTTTAGGTCGCCCACTACCTAATGGTTTGTTCTCTTGACGCACTCGTGGAGCAGTCTCGAGAATTCTTCATGGGATGACCTAGGTCTTCTGTATAACCCTGTAATAATGGGTTTATCCAGTAGAACCTATATGATTTTGTGGTGTATTTTTGGATTCCTGATGGCCACTGGTGTGGGGTGATCCCTCCATCTTGTACCTTGTCGAATGGCTATTATGACCCCGCCTTTTTGCTTAAACATTATGGTCTCCCGTTAGATCTGTCCGGGTATGCGTATGCGCTGGAAATTAACTCTGGTATCAGTGAGGATCACTACAGTTGGTTGGGTCTGTGCTATCATGGTGTATACCTCCGTAATTTTAGGCAGAAGTCCGTCAGTATTGAGATTAGGATTGCTTCTTGTTCCGGTACTTTGGCGAGTTTCTCCAGTTTCGCTTGCAGAGCTTTCCTAACTACACAGCTTGAGAATGAGGCTACATGAGTTTCTCCACAGTTGGAGCACTTCAGTGGGATGGTTTCTCTCTGGCACTCAAAGACTAAATGTGGGCCAGAAAAGCGAATTTATACCAATGCTCCAGAGCAGTGATTTTTTTTGTGTGCCCGAACAATTGTCGCCTATGTCATTAGATAAAGTCTGTCCGTCCTTTGCAAACCTTGGCAGTGAATCTAACTCGATTGACTGCTTGCACATCTTGTAGGTCACCCAGCTTTACTGTGGCTGCTGTGGTTACCAGGATGGGTGGAAGTTCTGTTTTTACTCCGTCCTTGTTGCTCTTCCTCATCGGCGCACGTCTAAAACACCCTGTAATTTTGTTTTTAGAGAAGTGTTGGTTTCTTATATGTCATATTCGAGGTCTAGCCCGTATGTGACAAATTTATTTGTTCTGTGTCCATTCGATGTCCCGTAAGTGTGGAATGGATTGTTTTTTGTTAATTCCCGTGTGTGCTTCTATGGTGACCGGGAAAAGTCTGATGCCATCTTTTGTTTTTTGGATGCTGAATTCCTGAAACCCAGCGGTAGATAACTGTTTTGGATACTCACCGTGAAATTTATCGCCCGGTTCATCTGCCTGCGGACTTTCTTTAGCTGCACTCAGCCATCATCAGCGTCGCTCTTGCTCTTCTTGGTCACCGTGGGCACTCCAGTGCAGACCGCTGCTGCTGTGGTGGAGGGTTCTGATGGCTCCGTCATGTCCGTCTACTCAGAGGGGGGGGGGGTATTCTTGGCAGCGCAACGCGGCCAGATTAGCTGCTGTCTTTTACCCACAGGATATATGAGGAGTCCAGCAGCCTAAGGCGCAAATCTAAACAAGAATACCGGTCACTCGGGAGACTTGATAAGGTAGGATAGGTGTCTTAAGTACCCATTGGTACTTACCTACTTATGTCTGTTTTTGTGAGTGCATGTCTTGGTTCGAATATCGTTAAATAATATTAGACTAATTTTGTCATCTTAATTATTTTTTCTCTGAATTCGAAAAAGAAGTCTCGTGACCATAAAACGACAGATTAGGTCCAACAAAATTTAACTTTATTGAGAATCTTTGATATTTACAACGATTTGATTCAAGTTAGAACAAACGTTCATGTTGTACATTATCTGACTCTAGATCCTTCTTCCTCTACTAAAAACTCTATTAACAATTGAATCAAACTTTTAGCCATGTTACGAAACAGAAATCCTTTCATAAGAACAGAATGGTGATGTAATGTAGGTATTTCTCTTAATCACATGTCCCAGAACTTGCGTCATATTATAACCTCGTGGAGAAGCCTCTCAATTCGGCACCTAATCAATTTTAGAGTGAACAGTGAATCTTTATTTAGAGGAAATGAGTTCCCATTAATGAACATGGATTGAAAATGATTTTAATTAAGGAAGTGTCATAACAATTCCTGTATTATTAGAATGAATAATTAAAACAAGAAATGCTTTATTGTTATATGCCAGCGAAACTTTGACACTTGACAGAGAGACAGATAAAGAAAGAAGAAATTAATTAGGAAAATTCCGGGACCAGGATGGACTGAAGAAGGGTATAGATTAAAGAAAACATCTAAAATCGAAGATTATTCTAACACAGAGGTAGACATGAGTAAAATACACATTAAATACTGTGGCCTCATAGTGAGGCTTCCGATCACAGACTTACAAAAAGAATAGTAAAATACGGAGCATGTTAATGGGGGGGGGGATGGACCAAAAATATTAGGAAAGACTTGGAATTAGCTAAAATTACTAACCAGGATAATTCGAACCTGGATGGCCGAGATGGTTAAGGCACAACCACGGAGAAGTGGGAGACCCGGGTTCGAGTCCCGGTCCTAGTCATATCTTTTCTTTTCAAATAAAATATACATGTTGGGTTTGCTCCAGGAGGATCTCCAGATCCAACAGGGCACACCCACAACGGATTATAACTGGAACAAAAATCAACAGACTGTCTCGATTTATGTGTATTTTTATATGACGAAGAAAAGGCTGTATAAAACACAGACGAGACGAAAAATAAAATGACATATGACGGGAAAAGATTCTATAAAAATGTTCATATTCAACTATATTATATTGCCCTTTATAAGATGAAGAAATAAATCATATATATGTATATGAATCTTAAAAGAGAACCCTGAAGGTAAACGGCATCTCATGGGGACAGGTCGATGGCTCCCATCATTTGGGAACTGAGGCTGTCCTTTGCAGTTAGGAAGGGCTTTATCAATTGAATAAATTCTAGGGAGTTGAGGAAGGGCGGCGACTCGAAGGCACATAGGCTCCCTCTCCTTCTTTCATCTTCCCGATGCGGACTAAATATAACCTCGCCAATTAACTCCTACCAAAGGTAATGACGTAACTTATTGAACTATCAAACTCCCCGGAGCAGTTATTTTCAGAAACCTTTCAAGTATATGCGAGCATTGTACTTTGATGGGGAAAATGAATATTCCACTCGTTACATGACAGTCAACTGTTCGGTATCGGAGGGTCTATATTGTTCACAAAGGTGATTGGGACGTCTGTAATGTTTGTTTTGCCGGACTCCATTCCCTCCCAATTAAAACTCCCATTAACACCACTATTTTTTAATTCAATTAACAATTGTCCGAGATCAGGTAAGGGCTTCGTTAATAATGAGAAAAAATATCCCTAATTTAAGGAGCGTATTACAGTTCAGTGCTTTTATTAAGCATTGATTATTACATAATGATGTTGCATAACCTTTGACCCTGTAAGGGGTAAAGAGATAAAAATAATGACTGGCGATAACGAAGTGAAAAAGTTTCTACCTCCCCCTCACTCTTGGTGCGTAGTCTGCTTGAAATGGAATTATTTCTTATACGCTGACAGGCGAAAAATTCTACCCACTTGATTTTTTCATGTTTTGATCTAAAAATATAAAAAATAAAATATGTAAAATAAAAGAGATTCTGTTATCCTAGGCCGTCCATAAGCTTTCTATGGCGTCTCGTGAAGTTTCATAGGGAACTCCGATGGCATTAGCTGCACATCTAATTGAACGTCCATCATCAATAAGTGTCACACCACGCGCAACATCCTCAGCACAAAAAGGCATTTTTAAACTTAAAATTGAAAAAATTAAAAGCCGGAAACTAAGAAATTTGAAGCAAGGAACGGCACTGAACAAATGACACTGAATAAACATTTTAGTTCCATAGAACGTGAACTTTGGAATCCGCAGTCCATTCATTGAATTAAGGATTAAGGGTTATTATCTTCTATATTGACATTCCTAATTGAAAAAAAATTAAAAAATACATATGTATTTATTAAAAATATAGAACAACCCAAAGCAGAAATATTTTTAGTTGAAAACATGAAAAAATCCCAAATATTTGCCTGTCAGTTATAACTCCACTTCAAGCTTAAGAGCACGAGATTGACACGATTTCGCTCCCTTCCGTAAAATTGTACACGACTCATTGTGTACAAAATTCGATTTGACAACTTATTCATCAGGGCTGCAGATATAGAAATATCGCGTGAGATTTCATCAGTTCAATGTTCATGTGACCAAACTAACTCTTTAAATGTGCTCATGCTGTGCAGTCCTTGTTACTTAAAGAATTCACTTTGGACCCAAATGCTCTTGCTTAAAATAAAACAAAAAAAAACTTGTACTAATATAATCTGGAAAGGGCCTTGGGTTCAGTACATGGTAGAGACTGCGCTGTTTCTTAGACCACGGTTGTGCAGGGAGGCACTTTGTCCTACATCACACTCCCACATCAACCACCAGATTCCCCCTCCTTATTTTGGTTACCCACTTTATAGTGGCTAACAGCCACTTTATAGTGGCTCCAGACGGGTACTAGATCCCCAGGGATCCATCTGCGGCTGCTAATAGATTAAAAAAAGGTAGCAGCGAGATTTGAACCCAGGACCTTCGGCATTATAACTCAGCGCTCTACCACTGAGCCACTCCACTCCCCAAGTCCTCTTGATTAGAAAGTGCAAAGTGTATGCGCAATGTACAGAAAATGAAGCTCTTCTTTTACTCTAATCCTAATCATGCCTTCCGGACTTCTCTTGGGCACTTTCTGCTCAGGAAATGTCTTCCTCTAGGTCTCCTACCCTCCCCACGGGCCTCATAGGTGTTCGTGATTGTTCCTTGTTGATCCATACTAAGAAGGCATCCGAACCACCTTAGATTGTGCTCCTCTTGGACTGCCTCGGTCGGTTTACTTCGAGCTAGTATAAATAGTGATTTTTACGGTCATATCTCGTCAAACCTTTCCTTCTCCTTTACGAAGGTATCGTATCTCCATCGTTAGCTTCAACTTTTGTGTTTTGAGGTGAGAGTACAATTAAACTCGACTGACAACACATAGGAATTTTGAATTGCCAAAATAATCGGTTTTAAAAATTCAGCAAAGACAAAAAACGAAGAGGTTCTTGCCCGAAAAATGTTTTACTACTGTTTCTAATTTAACAAATGTTTTGGGTAATAATTGATCAAAATTAAAAATGATTCCATCAATAAATGATTCCAAATGACTGATCCAACTATATTCATTACATCATACATAGTATCATTTGACAGCTATTTCATTTTAGCACTTTTCATGATCATTTATGCCTTGTTATAAATCCAGTTACTAGGATCTTCGTGATTGCTTCCATTGAACTCTTTATAGGTAAGGTGCTATTGTACAGCGGTATTTTATATTTAGTTAGTCGGGTCTGTTCGATCAAAGCCAATTGCCAAATACCCCAGCGATTAATTTATCTCTGGCCTATATCCAATGAATTTAGAGCTGTGAGGCAGGTCTAAATATATCTTTATATCGGGCTTTGTTCCTTAAGACTTCCTTATTAGGCCTTTCTTTTTAATTTATTACAATAAAAGATAGATTTTTTGTTAGGTTATAAGAAAGTAAAAAATAAAATATTGTCGCCGTTATATATGAGGTTAATTCCTGTGATGAATGTTGTGATGTTGTTCATATCGTTCCATTTCCTCCCTTCTCTTCTTTTTATCTTCACCCTTCTTCATGACTTCCTTTTCTAATCCCATAAGCGGTCCCTTCCCGTTTTGAACTGTATAAGGCCGCTGACTGCCTTGTGCCGGTTTTGCATAAACCGCCTTCAGCGGACTCAGATAATTTTCATCCTTGATATACCGGCGGGCAATAGAAGGCTGTAGAGTCTACATGTACATATTGTATGTGTCAATATGTTGTAACTGTAATTTCCTAAAATAAAGGAGGTTCAGAAAAAAAAGAAGTGATGAATCCATACAACATAAGCAGCCGAGATCTTGCATCTTCGTTTTCAGAATTCAGTCATAATGTCTGCAATAATTTTGAGAAGAGACGAGATAAAAAAAATATATATGTTTCTATTTTATCTTTATTATGTAAAACCTTTAGGAGGAGCGGAGAACTGTAAAACCTTTGGGCACAGTGCCGAGTTCAAATTCGGCTGTTGCAAATAATTATATAATCTCTTTATTTTAATTATATATCTATATAATTACTATAAGGAAGTACTTTGTGAGATCTGCTGACCCTCTTGGGTCCAGCCAGCCTCTATAAAGTGGGTAAACCTAATTGGGTGGAAAACGTGGCGGTTGAGTGTGATTTTGGACTCTACCCTGTACCCTGTTCTCCCAGAAACAGCACAGACTCTAGCATGTACTGAACCCAAGGCGCTTCACGGGTTGTAGTGGTATAGGTTGTAAAATCTTTAAACAGCAACCTATCTAGAAGAATTTGGTAACAAACCAACGGTACAACATACATTAAAACAAAATTATTAAACTCGATCTTAAGGCTTTCAATGCATTCTAAAGATATTTAAAAAATAAATTGTCGTAATAACTGATTAAATTAATAGAAAATCACGTATCCAATAATTTAATTTTTTAAGATAATTTATAAGCAACTCAAAAAACCTTTGCGTTAACGGAATATAGATTTCACCACCAGGACAATAAAGGTTTATACATTTACACAGTGACACCAGTGGAAAAAAAGAAAAAAAGATTGACTTTAAATAAGAGCTAATAGAGGAAATACTTGTGATTAATTGTGGTAAATTACAGTATTTGGTGCTCAGATAGTTAAAGTAGATAAAAAAAAATGTGAAATTTATAAATATATAATAGTCGTTTGATAACATGTTCGGATGAAGTGTCTACGCAATCATGGATTTTCACTCTTCTTACAAGATCTAGACGTCAAGACATTTGGCTCCGTGTCTGTTTGTCTATCTGTAGTTAGATTTTTGAGGGAGGCATGAACCCTAATATCATCAATCCGATTAATTTTCAGAAATCGTAAGTCCAGATCACCTTATCAGTTTTATCAATTCCCATTCAGTACTTTTGCTAGGAGATTTACTATCTAAGCGAATATACAATGTTTTGAAAACTATTTGTCCCAAATTCGGCTCAAAATTGTAATTAATGGATACTTTAAATTAATATGCTAAAAATAATAAGCACATGAAGTCTCTATTCTTTAGAAAAAATCAATTTTAGAAAACTATTTACATGGAAATGAATAATAAATAATAATAAAGGGTCGTTGCTTGAATGAAAAAAAGATAAAATTATTTAAAAAATAAGAGGTATGACAATACCAGTTCTTCTAGTACCCCACACTGTGATGTCTTTACGGTAAGGAAGAGTGTGCAAAGGAAACCTACCTATGGGACCAAATTTCGGTCAAAATTTTGTTTGTAAAGTAAAAAATATTCATTTTCCTTTTGGTTGTATTGTTTGTATCTCAATTATATGACAATCATTATAAAACTGTTGACCATTAAAGGAGTAGGGAGAGGAATGAAGTCCCGCTCCTATTTTGATAATCCCAAACAAAGTACTTCAGAATCAGCCGTTACACCCAACGACTTCTCTCTCCAAATCGCCCTGAAGATGACCTACACTGTAGGTCGAAACGTCGGCACATAATTATAAGTTTATTACTTATTCAGTGTTTTTTTGACTGCACCCCCCAACTATCTCCTTTACATTACTTCAGAATCCATTGCGAAATTATTTGTATTTGTATTGATATGTCTATTTGTTATAAAAAAATTGTTGGTAAAATTTATGTCGAGGTATGCATACCTCAAACGCCTGTAAAACATTAGGTTTTGCGATTGTGCATTAGAAAAATATGTACCTTTTGTATAGCTATTGTGTGATCTGGAAAAAATAGAAACTACTATACACAACAATGCCTGTTTCGTAAAGTGATTAATAGCCCTTTCCCCTCGGTATAGTTCATCGGTAGTTTTTCTCGAGACCTTCTCCGAGATCGATCATAAAGTTGAATCCATAAAACTCTTAATGAGGAATCATAAACAAGCGTTGAACCCGAACGAGTCGAAGATCGGATCTTACTTGTTATAACTTTTCTCTCGAGCGTTATAAGTTGATAGCTCAACGAGGTTCAACGTTCTGGGCCAATCAGCTTGGAGGGTCTAATCGATGTACATCGAGGAATAAAAATACGAAAATTGGAAGCGGGACTTGCCTTCGCGATATTCGCGACCTTTTTCATTCAAGGATTCCGTTGTTGTTGATCCCATCTAACTGGTTTTTAACCTTTCGTCGGAAATCTCATTTTTTTCCATTTTACAGAATAACTGTTCATCGTTGAAGCATCTGTACTTATCTGGGTTTCGGAAGTTCAACAACGATGACATTTTGTTCATTTTCTTATTTTTTTTTCAACTGTTCAATTAATTTCGTTTTGTTTATTGATGGATTGACCTCTGGATTGTTACACACTTATCTTAAATGTGAAAAATTGTTTCTTATGTTTCTCGAGGTTCAATCAATAATGTCAAATCTTTTTTGCAACGATTCGAAACTATGTTCATCTCATAATCATGCACTAACATTGAAGCAATGAGTTTTTAGTGAATTATACGTATATTCAATAACACGCTAGTCTAAATATAAATAAAGATGTGTACGATATTAATACATATATGGAATAGTTATTTTTTACTTGCGCTTACAACTCTTTACAATACTTACATTGCAAGTGTATGTAAATTACTTTTAGGACATGATTATGCGACTAACGTATTCTCAAAATGTCGTTAAAAGGAAGTTGAAACAGTTGATTGAATCTCGAGAACCATAAATAACCATCATTTACAACGGTCTAGAATATTATATATATATGAATGCTTTTTCTACTTAAACTATGAAAGATACAAAAAAAATGTTACATACTGAAACATTTGAATACTTTTTTTCAAAGTTGACTACTTAGTATATCTCCTTTACGAGGAAAAGTAGTTTAGCATTAAGTTATTTTATTTAAGAGTTTTTAATCGAAATAACTTACTAATCGAGATATTTTGAATCCTTCAGACAATGTCTTGACATTTAAAAACTTTCTGTGAAGAAAGAATACTGAAGTAGTGAGCTTCACATACTTCTTCTACTTAAACTATGAAAGATAGAAAACAATGTTACATACATTTTTCCATGTTTTGTATTGTTCATTTCAGAAAAATAAATAAAATGGGGGTCAAGAGGACACTATATTTTTTGAAGATCGATATTGACCACTTAAAGTGAAAAATCAAAAAAAAATTTTTATTTCTTCAAACTAGAATATTCAGGCTATTCACTTTTCAGGAGAAATTTTATGGACCGATGAAGCTACCTTCACAAGAAGAGGTATCTTCAATCGCAAAAATAATCATCTCTGGTTGCATGAAAATCCCCCGCAATTCGTCAGCATCATTTTCAGCACGAGTTTCAGTGCAATGTGTGGTTCGGGATAATAGACAATATTTTAATAGGGCCGCATTTCTTACCACCTCGACTCAATGCGGACACATTTTTGGAATTTCTTAATAATGATTACCACGATTTAGTTGAATGTATTCCACTACAACTGAGAAGAAACATGTGGTTTCAATTAGATGGTTGTCCTGCGCATTACGGAAGAGTTATACGACAATGGCTAAATGCTAATTATCCTAATCAATGGATTGGCCGTGCAGGGCCAGTGGCTTGGCCTGTTCTTGGACCTGTTTGGTGTGTCTTGTTTATGCCTGAATTGGTGAAATGTTGACTGGTTGGTTGTTTTCCAGGATTCTAGAGATGCTTAGAGCTTTGGTTTTGGGTATTTTTCTAATGGCATATTGTATAATAAAAAATAATGTCCAATAAAATAATACATTAAAAATGCTTAAAAGCCTTAAAAGAAAAACGTTGATACTCCTTACATCTTTGAAAATGGCTCAAGTCGCACACTGATTTTAAATCCAATAAAAATAAATTTGGAGGGGCAGTAGAAATGTGTGAAAAATCAAAAACAAGTAAGCATGCTGAAATTGTGTCAAGGAAAAAAAAATGCACGATTTTCTTGTAATTTGATTTTTGAAAAAAAAACGCTAAAAGTGGACAAGTATATCACATACGCTTTACATCTTCGGATCCCCGTGAAACCTATGTAAAATGCAAATCAAGCTCTTTTGTTTATGAATTTAAATTCACTAACAGCAAATTAATTGCTTATCATTACCATACATTGTTGTTTGCCTTGTATCCTATGGATGTTGAATTCTGTGAAGTCTAGTTCATATGGAGTCTAGTATATGAGCTCATGATTAGCAATAAAGTGCACATTGGCACTAATTCAGACATAAAATCGCCATATCGCGAACTACCGTTACAAAGGATATATAGAGTTACCTTGACCACAAACATAAATTGTCTCTATTTGCAAATGTTTTACCTTGAAAGTTTTCCTCGTGCATGTTTATCATCACCATGGCGTTTTAAGAACACTTGATAAAGCTACGACCTACATCTTCATTCTTCCCGCTCAAGTTACTCAAAACAACCACCATATAAATCCTAGTTGTGAATAAATCATCTAAGTTAATACAGCAACTTTTTTTATCGTTGCAATCACTGAAATATTAATTACTGTAGCAAAACATTTTTAATAAAACACGTTTAAAAATAGCTAGTTATAGAATTTTGAAGCCGTTGTGTTGCTATTTTTATTTTACCTATAATGAAAATAACATGAAACAAACATACATATAAAGAAATTTTCAAACCTCGAAATAAAAATTATACTTCAATATAGCATTATGGTGTATGAGTATTTCTTCAACAGGTATTTTACAGTTTCAGGTACTATCGTTTGCTGCAAGAATAGTTTTAGAAGAAACAAAAACTAGAATATAGAACTAAGCACAATACCGCTACAACCCAAGAAGAGTCTTCGAGTGGTTCCCACCAGTCGAAAATGAAAAATGTTTACTTAATTTTAGTTATTTCTCTATTACCGGGAGTTCTTTACCAAAATTGAAAATTATAATGTTATATTTTGTGACGGTAATACTAAATGTTTTATGTTAAATGTAATACGTGGTAGGTTTTCATTTGAACAACGGAGACGTGGTACAAAAAATGTTGGGAACCACTGCGCTAGTGTTTCTAAGGCAACGGTTGTGCTATGTGGTGATTCAGTCGAGATAACGCTCAACCCCCAGACAAATACAAACAACTTTCTACAAATAACTTTATAGTTGCTGGGTGAACCAAAGAAAGGTCTGAAGATCCCACATAGTCGATCTATGGCTGTTAAAAGATCAATTAACATATCTCTCATAGCCGGATTCGAATCTGGGACCGTTAGCAAAGTAGCTAAGCCGTGTATACATATTCCTACGACGTTCTCTAAATAGAATTTAACCCAAATAACAAAACAAGTATGTTATTTATAATAATCAAAAGCTTAGTTTAGTGGGGTAAATCTGCAATCCATAATTGTGAGAATATATTGACGTGTCTTTTAAAAATTATTTGTTAAAGGTTTCAAGACATATTGCTAGAGAGCCTGCGAATTATCAATTTTCACAAGTATCAAGTACTTATTTACCCCACAATACTCCACTTAATATGTTTGATATATATTCAGATCATTAGGCTCGTGGAGAATGTACTACCTAGTTTTTTTGGGGGAGGGGTTCGGTTGGTTCTATAGACCTTATAGATCTTTGACCGTCTTTACCAGCCTTCTCCTCTTCTGTCTATCCTGGTCCGCTGATTTCCAGTCTGCTATATGAAGCTCCGCAGCATCTTTCTTGACCCTATCCATCCATATGGTCTTTGGGCTCCCACGTGGCCTCTAACCAACTATTGTGGCATTCATAGTTGTGTAGATGGGTCTTGACGAATTACTTCGAGCTACATGCCCCGCTCATCCTAACCTTCTTGATTTCATATTGTGAGATATTGACTGACCTGATTCCGTGAGCAATTCGTTAATGGTCCCTTTCCTCCAAGAGTTTAGACTCTCATCCCATACTGCTCCGGTTATCATGCGAAGTATTTTCCTTTCTCATCTCTCGATTCTGCTTTCCAGGGTGGCGGTGTGAGACCACGTTTCACAGCCAATTATCAGAATTGGCTTTATTACAGCATTTTCCACCCTTAAACTATAATTTCTTGAGATGCTTCGGGATTTCAATACTCTTGAAAGAGCGAAGAATGTTCTGTTTGCACTTGTTATACGTTGGTCTATCTCAGTTAATAGGTTATTCCTCGAGGTTATTGTGGAACCAAGGTATTTGAAGTTATCTACTTTCGGGAATGATTTGGAATCCGCGCAGGTGCTGTTTCTCGGGTGGGCTTTACGTCTTACTATCATGTGTTTTGTTTTTTCCTCATTTACCTGTAAGCCGATTTGGTCTGTTTCTCTCATCAGCGCCTTAGCGAGTCCCTCTATGTCCCCTTCATTTCTTCCGAGGACTGCTATATCATCGGCATGTGCAAGAATTTTGTGTTCCATTCCCTGCCATTCTCTCTTGAGCTGTTCTTATCACCTTTTCAAGGGCTATGTTGGACAGTAAAGGTGAGAGTCCGTCTCCCTGTCTCAGGCCAGTTCCAATTTCAAAGGCCTCAGACAAATCTCCCTGTATCTCTGCATCATGATAGGGGGTCGTCTGCACACGCCTTAGTCAATCTCACTCAATTCTTGGATTGAAAAGTTAATAGTACGTTGGGAAAAATGTTTAGTATATGCGAGTAAATTTTCATTTCATAATGTTTTATTATTTTCATTTCATATTGTTTTACTACGTATAGTATATTTCCTTTGAAAAAGGACATTTCATATGAAACGACCCAATAGATTGAAGATGATCTATATTACAGTTTTCTATATTATACTATCTATATTATATCACAGTTCTAAATTTTTAATAATTAATTAATAATTAATAATTTTAATAATTATTAATTAATGACTAATTAAAGTTAATTTACGACGGGTTTCACGAAACCTGTAATTATTATTAGGATTATTATCGACTACAGTGACATTATTACTTTACGACCAGAGTGACTATGATTTACCCAGACAGCCAGGCTGTGATAGAGCAGAGACCTTGGCTCGGGAGAGACATCAAAGCAATAAATTGCAGTTACTAGGTCAGAGGAGTCACTAATAGTGTTGCCGCTGGCGGTCCTCTCTGTATACCTTATCATTCTCATCATACCCAGTCCATTCTCTGTCATAATTATGGGCTATATTATTTCTCAGTTGACTATATTGTGCATAAAAGAAGCGTCTTTAATGAATATATATCTCGTTGACCTTCGTTATGGACTTATCTCTAGATCGACGCTATTTATTTTATATTTTTTTATTGTGCAGAATCACTTTATTTTTTTTCGGGAATTTTGAGAGATAACATAGGAGAACAGGAAATAAATCATAGAAACTACTGATAGGGTTCCACCCCCCAAAAATTGCGCTTTGAAGCAATGGATAAGATTTAAGAAATGTAAAATAATATGTTATAATTTATTTATATTAATTATTATTTTTATAGTGATTATTTTGAAATATTATGTTTTGGTCTCCTTTGGTCTAGTGGTTAACATAATAATCTACAACGCTGAAGAGCATCGTTTTGCAGCACAGAAGGTGGCCTTATGATTTATTTAAGGGAGTAATTATGCCGTCCTTCGGAGGGGACGTTCAATCAATATTCCCCGGATAAGCAAAATTTAGGACTCGTCCTATTCTCTATAGTAGCATAAAGTGTCATTTAAATGAAGAAACAACACATACTAACATTCTTAGTAGTGAATGGTTTGGAGGTATGAAAAGCAAAAAGCAGTGTAGTAGTTTTTTTCTTTCGCTTTTAAGTAGGAAACGATATATAGTAGCGATGAGACCATCCTATAAAGAATCGAAATTAACAAAGTGTGGTATAAGTTGTTATAATTTATTAATTCCCACATTGCTTAAATTCCTGAAGGGGTGACCTGTGGTGTAGTGTTTAGCATAACAATTTATGTCTATGATCGTGGTTTTTGCCGTCCTTCGGAAGGGAAGTAAAATGATGATCCCGAACCTGAACGATGGCAGGTTCTCGTTAAAAATCCTTATCCTAATTAAACTTCTATAGGCAATTTTAGGGTTCCCGCATCGTCCGATTATTCATAGTAGCATTTAGTGACGTTAAATGGATGAACAAACAAACATTGCTGATATATATGATAGTTATTACAGGGTCAATTAGTTTTAGGGAAATCTTTTTTATATTTTTCTTGGTCCTACCTAACATTGTTGCCTAAAATAAAAGATAATCAGTGGAATAATTTGGGAGGGGAGTGGCTCAGTGGTAGAGCAATGAGTAGCTATGCCGGATATCCTGGTTCGAATCCCGCCGCAGGCAGTTTCTTTTATTTAGTCTGTTTGCGGCGGGAGATGCATCATATGGGATCTAGGACCTTCCTGGGGCTCACCCAGCCTCTATAACATATTATAAAAAGTAGGGCACCCAAAATAAGGGGGAAAACCTGGCGGTTGAGCGTGACCTAGGACGTCACCTCCTTGCAGAACCGTTGTCCATGAAACAGTACAGTCTCTACCACGTATACCCCAGACTCGTTCACGGGTCGTAGTGGTAACACGTTTTATCAGTGGAATAATTTAATTTATAAGAGAAATAAGCTGATTTGAAATGGAAACTGTATTTGAAAACATGAAATGTTGAGAAATAGGTGTTTTACATAGGAATTTGAAGGAATTTGCTTACTTGGTGTAATTTGATGCAAAACTCAGTATTCATCGCTGATTTTTAATTTGATTGTTACGATATGAGAAATAAACCTTTTTTAAATTTCTAATAATCCAATCGTTTAATTATTAGGCTCAGATTATGCATGGAAACAAAACTGGAGCAGTAGAGAAAATCATTATTTTTTAAGGAGAGTATGAGGGGGCTTAGTCACGAAATGCCCCTCTTGGAATCCATTAGTCCATTATTCTTTTTATCTAAAGTCTTTTTCCAAGTAGGCTAGCAAACAGTTTCAACTTCCATTTTAAGCCCTTAGTATTTGGAAACCTTATTAGTTAAAGCTTTAGCAAGACTATGTAAATCATGGACTAGGCTTTATTTGTCATGTATAGTTATGCCAAGTGACCAAGAATTATGAAAATAAAATTTTAAAAATACAATATAATAAGAAATAAAAAGCTCTGTAATGATGAATCCATAATTACTAGTTAATATGTGGTTAAAAGTATGCTCTTTCTCGAATTGTAAACGAAAATATGATTTTTGGCTGGAGATTCCGAAAAAAAAATTGAGATTCATGCTGAAGCTACCTCCTCTCCTCAAAAATAATTTTGATCATACGCGTAAGATAACGCTTTGAATGTCATGCCAATCTTACAGGGATCGTCCGACATTAGTTTTTAAAGTTTCGTAGATTGTTTTGTTAACAAACAAAAACAACGCCAACAATTGGAAAGGAAATAAGTAAGTACCTGAGAAATCTTTTAAGCAAAATAGTGCAATGTCATTGGCAACACCACCATCTTTTTAACAAATCTTTTCCTCTTAATGAGTAAACATATGGAAGTAGTGAAGTTCTCAATCCTGAACAAACAAAGGACATTTCTTTCTCCCTGTCTATTTTAAGGCAATAAACTGTACAATAAAGAGGAGAAAGTATGTCCTTTTTTTGTCCAGGCCTTCGATAATAGGTACAGGAACCTCAGCAGCGTATTCTTAATATCTTAGCATATTCTTCGATACTAAATGGTAATCTTCATTTTCTATCAGCTATTGTTAGTCAGATTAACCTGACAATCAGTCACACTGTGTATTGGTGCATATAAATTGTGTACTGAAAACTGAGTAAATTAGGGAAGTTATAATAACGATATTTTAAATTTGAAGAAAATATTTATAAAATAACTTTATTTATACAACTCCTTGTTTATTTTCATACAGCTAATGAGCTGCCGATAAATGTCACAATATTTACAACGTTGAGGGTCGCCTCGATACGATCGGCATTGAGATGTATCCAAATCCTTTCTTACAACACTTAAAGACGGACTTGTATAAATTGGAAGCAATGAATGTCAATACAAAGGAGTTGCGATAAAGGCCAGAGATTCTCCGAGGCGTTAAAAGGAGCCGCCGATAAGGAAATGTTTTTTTTCTTTTCTCTTTTTTTCTCGATTCTTCTGTTGCCAAGCTTCTTAAAAAGGTTTTCCTTCTAACAAGCAAGGATGTTTTGTGTTGATTTTTTTTTTTTTCATTGAACTTCTTATCATTATGAGTGTTGTTAGGAATCGAATGTGGATGGAAATATAATTGTTATGACTTCGTCTAAAGAATGATCGACTTGAGGAGTAAATAAATATTTTTCAACAAAATCTCCATATAAATGTATATGGGAGTTGGGAAGAGTACTTAGTTGCTGTGAGTATCCTGGGTTCAAAACCGGCAGTAGATAAATTATTTAATTGGTTAACAGCCGCGGATTGTCTCAATAGTATATGGAAACACTCAGGGGGCTCACCCAGTTTCTATAAATTGGAGGAAAACCAGACGGTTGATTTCGAATAAATCGCCTCCTTAAATAACCATAGGCTTAGAAACAGTCTCAACTTGTTAGGCACAGTCTATAACATGTACTATATCTAAGACCCTTGTTTTTGACATGACATATACATGTTACTTATTCAAGTTCAGTGAATGTTACAACTCACAGAATGCAATAAAAAACTTGGATTTTTTCCCTCAGGTAGATAAATTAGTTTCTAATTAATCTTCATTCCGATATTAGCCCCATCATTTCTTCTCTTTTTATTAATGTTAATCCTATTTTTTAAAAAAAGGTACAATAAATTTCAGAAATTAGATGAAATTTAATCAATGTTAGTCGAAGCTAATCGTCTGTGTTAATTTTGAATTCTTTAGTAGTCTAGAAACTAATTTTTCAGTATATATTAAAATTGCAATACAGTATTTCTTAAAATAAATAGTTCAAAGAATAATTAGGACCTTGTTGAGATGCTATGCTGAATGTTTCAAAGTCAGGTGTGGCAGATAAATTATTTAATCTTTTAGCAATAGATGGATCTTATGGGATCTACAGATCCTGGCAGGTTTCACCCAGCCTCTATAAACAAAGTACCCTAAAAAAGTGGAAAACATGGTGGTTGAGGGTGATCTCGGGCAGATAACCACCTTGCAAGCCTATGGTATTAGAAAGAGTACTGTCTCTAACACTTATTTCATGGTTAATGTTTTTTTTTTTTTCAAAATAAGAATAATATTTCGGAAATAAGTAATCAATATGTTTTCTAACATCCAGTGGATGATCCACAAATAGAAAAGGGAACTTCGGCTTACAAGAAAAGAAAAGCTGAATATATACTCATGCTTAATTTTGAAAAATGATCATTAATTAGGCAAGAACGAAATGAATCTTGCACCACCTGGCCGAAATAGTCAATTGTAATTACATCATTGTAGATTTACGGCATTGATGGATGTTAGGTATCATGTTACAAAGCTAATGTTTAGAGAGTTGAACATTTGTCTCAAAATTTCCAGTATTTCTGGAAACGGGTTGGTCCAACATACTCAACGAATTTCATTAAATACATCCACTGCTTTTACCTATGCTAGCTCATACATATTTTTCATTTACAAGACTGTTTAGAAAAATGGCTGATTAAAAATGAAATTGAAATGAGCTGCATTCATTAGTGTGTATAAAGGAATAGAGATACAAATAGAAGAAATAGAACATCGTTTAGGTTTTTATTGTAAAACAGAATATGAAATGATAAAAATAAAACGAGAAATAGGCACATATACAATTCACCTTATGTTCGGAAGAATGCAAAAACGAGGTCGAAGTGTGAATATTTACATTGCCTGGAGTTTATCCAACTCCACTTCCTTTCGTAACCAAGCTGAATTTTCGACTGAAAGTATTTGGAGCATCTCAAGTACGTGTCTTTGGGATCATTGAGCAGACTTAGTGGACTCCTTTTGTATGGAATTATTTTTTATTAGAAGGATCGATTATAATTCTCACTCTTTATTTCGTGAGTTACTCATTTAAAATTAGTACCTAATTTGTTGCACTGCCGCAGTGCCATAAATGCCACCCTATGCAGTTATTGCTGTTTAAAAAAAAATCTTCAGTTACTCCATTGTTAATTATTATTAAATTGATAATTCATAAATATCTGGAGTATCCATTATAACACGCCTTTACTTGTCACTTTGAATTAGATCCCAGATAATTAGAATACGATCGAAATGTGCACGAGTAAGATTTTTTCTAGATATCTAATAATTAAATAAAGGTGAACCGTTCCATAATGACTTACAAAACAGATGTACCAAATCCATGAAAGAAATTAACAGCAAAATAATGACGGGTAGTAGATCTAGTACATCTACGAAAAGCTGAAACTTGTCAAGTTTCAACATCTAATCGGTAAAACTATGAGAGACATTAAAGATTCTATGAGAACCGAAAAGTAAATATTGAGAAATATCTTTTCAATATCACCTCTCTTGACCAGGAGAACGTTCGTATGCCAAGCAAGGGTAGTCGAAGGTTTGAAACTGACATTAACAATCCTCAACTTTTGTTTGCTGTGAATATATTTTCAATAGGAATGTTCACATAAATGTGTATAGTGTGATTAAAAGTAAGCCAAAGAGTATATACTTATATTAATATGTATCGTACAGACAGTGTTTTGGATGAGATCAAATGATCCATGAATTGTCGGAAATGACGGTAATTAAATTTGGTACACATATGGAGGTAACAATGGAGCTTATTAAAGTTGAAAAACATGCTCAAAAGGATATTAAGAGACCGGACCGCAGAGGGGATAGGGGATCAAAAAAGGATTGCTAGCGACATTATCAGAGACAGGGACGATGAATTCTGGAAGGAAGACACGCCAAGACATACGAGAGAATAGGACGGGCAGTCGAAGCCGAAAGATGGGGAAGCTAGTTTGGGACAGAGGATATGGTCAGACCCGGGGAAGACATACCACACCAAGATTTCTACCAAGATAAGCACCCCAGTAACAAATAAGTATAACAATAACATTATCTAATCTAATGTAAATCTGAACCATTATTGCTCATATTTTAATGTATATATTAACTGATATTCAAAGTTAGAAATTGTATTAATAAAGTGCATTGCATTTATTTAAGTGCTTATTTAACCCAGATGCACTACTTATTCAATATCGAATGCGATATTGATGGTTTAATTCAGGTTTTAAATTTATTGATCAGTTAATTAGTAAATACACAACTAAAAAGAATCCGATTTAAAATAAAGTTAAGAACATTAATAGACCATCGTTATTCCTTCATAACATGGCAATACATATGTAATATATAATATATAACGATGAGGGAATAAACAGAGTTACTGTGTCCAAGATCATGGGATCGCAGCAGCATGTGACATTAGGATTTTTAAAAAAACCTTAAATGTATTGTCCTTCGTAAGGGACGTAAAATGGGGGTCCCGTGCACGTACGACGCCAGGTGCACGTTAAAGATCCCTATCCTGATTATACCTAGATAGGAAAAATTTAGGACTCCCACGGTAGCATCGTCCGATTAGCAATAGCAGCATAAAGTGATATTAAATGAATAAGCAATAAAGAGAGAATTCTTTCTCAAACTCTGTCTGTTTGCTAAAATTATTTGGATTGTGAAGTTATTATCTTATTTAGAAATATGATCTCAAGTTCAATTTTAATCCTACTAATCCTCAACGAAAAACATGACTATAAGGTAAAGTTTAAAACGATTCTATAAGTTAAGACGATCATTTTACCTCTCCTCGGTCTAAATCTCGCCTACCCTTGGAGAGGAGATAAAGCGGTTCGTTGAAGGAGATAGCCTAGAAAGTGTGAAAGATAAAGGGATCCTGGATGGCTAGCAGTTAGGGACGGAGGGGGGGGAGGGGGGGTACTACTCAACCACCTGAGCATTGGAGGTCGGCAAGACACGTGAGATTGAGGCATTATTAGGGGGGACCTTGGCCCCTTTGCCTCCCCTCGGGGCTTAGCGACCCAGTTATGTCCCAAGGATCTGTCATCCACCTAGTCCCTTCATTACCTTCGTAAGTGCTGTCGCGGTTCCTCTCGTGGAGGCAGCTAAGCCAAAGCTTAAATCGACCACCGTGGGGGACTGTTAAGCTTCAGATGCATTTCCTCAGGATAAAAAGATCTCAAATGCAATATGCAGTTAAAGCAGTGCATAAGCTTGGGAATACATGATGTAATTAAAGTGCCGGTGTGTAATTAAAGAATCTACGGAAATAAGGAGTTGTTCCAAAATGTGACCGGACTATGATTTATATTCTCCTTATCGCTAGATCAAAAACCAAACAGTTATTGTATGGGTTGTTTAAGTGGTTAACAACTTTAAATTAATATGTAACAATTTAAAAAAAATGTATTCAATGCAATTTACAACTGTATTATGAACAACAAGTAAAAGAATGAAAGGTACATATTGGAAAGAATAAAGATAAGTAGAGAAACCACTAGTGGTAGTACTCAAATAACAAATAAGTTCAACTTAGTAGGTCACAACTCCATCTTCTTTTCAGACGCCTCGGGGATTATCAGGAACTAATGAGGTTTGAAACTAGTAGGTTTGAATGACATAGCCTTTTTGATGTTAGTCATAAAAAGATTGATATCGGATTAGGGCCCAATCAGCAAAAAAATGGGACATTTAAGGTTATTATGGATTACTTTTTTTTCGTAACAAAGTAAGCAGCATTGAGGATTTTGGATTGTAAGGATTGAATACGAGATGAATTCGATGGTTTATTGGAGTCCAGTTGGGTCTAATGATTGTCATGAATATGAGCCTTTTGTAATTAATTCAGAACTTAGAGCTTTTGTAAATTTCTCGTAAAAATCTAGTAAATGCTGAAGTACCCTGAAACGGGTTTCTTTCTGTTTCAGTTTAGTATGGGGATTGGAAATTAATATTTTGTCAATCTGTAGTTTTAAGTAGTTTTAATATCTATGAAACTGCCTTTATTGTAAAGATGTTTGTAAATATTTCTAGCCATTTAGCCGCCGTCGATAATTCGTATATGAAGCAATCTGGATGTCAAATTTTCATACACTTTTCGCAGCTATTGCGACCGTATTTTACCAATAACTCGCCGAATGTAGTGTTCCAAGTGTTCAATGGTCTTTGGTTTATCCGGATAGATAAGTGACTTGATATCACTGCCAACAAATAATGTAATAGGACTGGATCGCAAAATCTTTTCACCACTTCAAGACCATTACGTGAAATTATTTTCTTATCATGGTGAAATGTTTATTTGAGTTAATTGATTGTAACGCAAGCTGTGTGGCATGTGCTTTATATTCTTTTCATTTAGCAAAACCCTTACATAAAACCTTCCATAAAGAGGTTTGATAATTCTCCAATGGCTGAGAACATCGTCGAATTGATTTACTTGGGTATTCCTCAGTACGACGTTGCGCAGCAACTAGCTCTTGTAAACGATAATTACAGTATGCAATTTTTTTGTTTATTTAATTTCTTAAATTATTATGTTTTTGTTTTGTTTTCCATAAAACTTGTATAAATGTAAATATTATTAATTTTCTTTCATTATAATTGTTGTTATGGTATTTATATTGTTCTCTCATTTAATTCGTTATTACGAGCTAACTCCTAATTTATATTCATTAATTTTTTATTTTCATTTATTAATTAAATGGTATTTGTATTCTACTTTAAGGCATTATAGTTTATATTTTATTTTCACTATTCTACCGTATCACTATTCTAAAGAAACTTGTTCCAGAATAAATACGGATTTTTATCTGTTTTATTATTATATATTGTCTTAATTATACATTGTTTTTTTCTAATTATTATCCTAGCAGTCCTCTTAAATTCAGTAGGTTTAAAACCATTTTTTAATTAATAAAAATACTCAATTAGTTGAAAGAAATGCAAAAATGTTGAAAAATCCAGCTAGCTCCTACTAATCGAAACACTGTGAGACGATAAATACTCGTAAATAAACGGAGTTATTTTAGAGGTTCACATTTTTGAATGGTCACACTTTTTTGTATTACAACCGATTTGACAACTGACAATCACCTTGTGGTTAGTTTGGTTTGGTATTTTATAATAATTAGACATAAGCCAAAGCAGAGTTCTTTCTGCCCACTATTCTTGATACCTAAATCTGGGCACAAATATCTCTATGATTTCGGCATAAATTCCTGTGTCCTTTCTTATGTATAGGTGTAAGAAATCCTGTTTTACGGTCCTTTGGCAACTCTTGCCCTTGTAGTACCAGATTTATAAGCTTGTAAGGGCTTTAAACAATCCAGGCCCCCCTGTCTTTAACAGCTTTACTGAAACACCTCCAGGTCCTGCAGCTTTTCCACATTTTGCATTTCTGAGCAACAAGAACTTCTTTTACAATAATATTTCCTTGTGCACGATTCTCAGTTGGATATGAACCATTCTGGCCTTGATTCAGTGAGCAGTTTCTCGTAATCGTCCACGCAGGTCTTCTCACCTATCAGAGGATTCACATTTCCCTTCCCTTCTGTCCTCAGCGCCTTCAGTACCCAGTCTGAATCCCGGTTTACTCCAAGTGAACTGATGCTCCTTTCTGTGTTGGAAGAAAGTATTTTGTATTATAAAGTCAAATTCCTCGCAGTCTGAGGCCATTGTCATTTATATCCTCCTCCCCGCATTTACTCACTACCGAATTTCCTTTTGCTTCTTTTCCAACTCGGGCATTCATATAACCAATCATAATCACTTGGTCTTTGTGTCAGATCTTCTCCGGATTGCCTCTGAGACCATCCTCGAACCCGTCCTTCTCGGTGGCTACTTTATTGTTATCTGGGCTGTAGACTTCCACAATTGAACCTTGTAGCCAAACATTTGCACATCTAATCATATCATCCTTTCCGAGATCATTTCATAAAAGCTTACGCATCTTCTGTGTTTCCACCGGGTCACAATGGAGACACCAGCCCTAGCCCGCTCACCCTTATCCACTCCATTCCAAATGTGAACTAAATCCCCAATCCTTTCCTGACCTCTCCTTTTCACCTTTGTTTCTGTCAAAACGACAATATCGAGTTTCGACTTCTGCATTTCCGCGAACACCTCTGCTTTTTTATTTGTGAGTCTCTGCACACTCCAGGTTCCGATTCGTAATGTCCTTTTCCGTTTCCAAGTCCGTTTATCAATATTTCCGTCCGGCTTTTCTTTTCTCTGACCTATTGGAGCTGGTTGATTTTTTTCACTGACAGAGTGCTGGCCTGATAGAAACCCCCCAACCTGGCGGAACAGGGGTTTTCTGTAGGGGCCACCTTCCCTTAGACCGGCTGCCATTCCTGACTTACGGGCCCTGCATCTCCCGCTCTGCAGGGGATGCTGCACTTATTTAGAGACGGTGCATACTCGCTTCGCCACAGCGTCGTCATTGGGCTCCTGTGAGAGTGGCCGCGCCACCAACCACTCTCCCCCACCCTGACAGCGCTGCCGTTCGTAGTTCGGGGCTGCTTATTCAATGTATTCACAGCTGACCTGCCGAGCTGGCAGACCGTCCCGCTATCCACCACCCGCGGACCCGCTCGGTAGCTTGAACTTAGCCCCGAGACTTTTTTATTTCGAAAACATAGCACTTACCAGTACAATTAATATTCAACGATTGGTTCGATAAAAATAGTAGTTGAACAATAAATGTTTGAGGTTGAAATGATGCCTTGAATTCCACTGATTTATTCTATGCTATGATTACTTTGGGCTCTAACCCTCAAACTGTGAAGTGTGTCAGACTTAAACAAATATTATATTACTATGTTTTGGAGTATTGTTTACAATATTCCAATTCCATAGTTCAGATTTATAAACATGACCTTTGTCCTAGCTTGTACTAATTGTAACAATGTGTTTATAGGTGCTCCTAGTTTCAAAATAGGAGGAACAAAAAATTCGTGCCTTTAAAAAAAAATGGATACAGTTTGATTATCAGAAGATTTTTTTTAATTGGGAAAAATAGCACCTATGAGTACATATATTATCGGTATTCAATATACCTTGATTCAACATAAATTGATTCATATAAAATTAGTAACATTTTAATTTTATGCGGTTGAAATGAAGCTTTGAATACAACTGATTCAGTCTATTTCTATGGATTCATTACTTCGGACTCTATTACTGACGAGATGAAGTGTGCCAGGCATAAACAAATAGCTTGAAGGATTTGTGATTAATATTATAGAGTACATTGTATCATAGAGTCACCTAAAGGCCACGTATAACGACCATGCCACTTATAAGGACATAGAAAAACTATATTTGACGGTGCGAACTGACGTTGGATGAACTTCATTCATTAAATATGATTTTTCCAGCTAGACATGTTTCACTGTAAAACGAGGATTATAGTTAGAAAATTGTTCAGATAAACATGAGATTATATTTCTCTCACCTGCCATTTCCTCATAATCAAGATGCTGAAGGAATTCAACCTGTATGATGGAGTTTCATTTATATAAGACTTAATGGTAATAATATTTTATTGAAGACATTTTTATATATATACTTAAGTATTTATTTATGAACGAGGAACATTAATTCATTTCTGAAAATTTCACAAGACGTGATATGAAATATAGATAGAGAATTAGTTATAATATATGACTTAAGTGCAGTTAAGCATTACCTGGATAGTATAAATAATTGATTATTATCAAGGTCATATCATTCTAATGATAAATGTAATATTCCTTCAAGGTTATTATATCGTAATGTTATTCCGCCATATCCAAAACTATTTATTTATTATGCAGAGGAAGCTGCCTATAACATACAATATCTTTATAGTGTAGCTGTTAAAGCTGGCTTCAACATCAGTATCATGAAGACTATGAATTTATAGCCAATATCAATGAAGCCCCATCTACAATTCCTCTTGAAGACACCACCCTACGAAAATACTTAGGAGAGTGGGTCTCCGTGATCCATGTACGATGCACCGAATTTGAATGGGCTTATTACTCCTGCCAAATTATCTATTCGTCCAGGTACTTAAGCTCAGACCGTACAGCTACGAGTTCCTTGTAATGACCATAAAGGACCAACTAGAAGGCTTGAGATCAAAGAAAGGACAATGCAGAGGAGGATATTAGGGACCAGTCACAGAGGAAGGAGGCATTACAGACCCGCCACAATGGAGAGCTGTACAAACATCAAGAGGATATAATCACATGTATAAAGGAAATGATACCGACATTTTATGAACCCCTGGTCCGTTTGGACTCCGAAAGACTCACTAATATGATCTTCACCGTGCAGGTAGAGGCAAGACTTCAAAGGAAAACTGGATCACATCGGTCTTCACATATGAAACAGCTCTCTCACATATATCTCACTTGAGAAGATTCACGACCGATTTTATTCTACATTATTATTTACTAGCGACCCACCCCTGTAAATAATAACTTCGCACGAATAGTAGAGCATATTATGCCTATATGTTTTATCTGTCGGAGGATCACAAGTTGATGCGTCGAATATGTGGATTAGATTTTAATGTAACATAATGTCTACACTACATGAAGTATTTTTACGTATTTTATTAACTAGAGGTTATAAACATAAAAACAAAATAAAATATTTCTTTATATACGAATTTATTTTCACGCGCGTTAATATTTTGCGATAACACCTAAGATACTCATTTAAATTATATGGTGTAAAATATTATAATAATATGCATGAAATGCTTAAGGTAACTAAGGCATTTAAGTTGATATGAATACTGTATCCGTCTAAATAGGTCTCCAAATAGGTCTCCACCTTGTATGTAACAAATTTTTTAGAAGATATTGTTACGAGCGCGGGAATTGGCGATTCCTCGAAGAGAACAAAGCCCCCTTGTCGGCAGAGATGAAAGAGGCCTTTTCGTGAAACTTCGAGATCCTTCCGTATGATCTAGATCTGTCATTCTGTATATAAACAGGAGCTCGGCGCGAGTAGAGTCAGAGTGTTAAAGCACACGGTACGGTTAACATCGGAAACAGTGATAAGCCAGTGTAATAAGCCAGTGACAGTTTGTGAGTGTAATTGTGTGCCAGTTTGCTATATTCAGAGATTCTTACGGTCGGTGGACTTTAATTAGTGAACTGTAAGTGTTAATTAGTAGTAATTAATTAGTTAAGTAGCGGTTGTAATTTTATGTGCTTTGTACAAGCTTCTGTAAATAGTTAAGCTATTTAGTAATAATAATATCTTATATTATTGTAATAATTAGATAGAAGTCAGGCCTAGATTATAAATATCTAAAATATTCTTATTGTAAATTTATTTCAGTTAATAATCTATTTGTTAGTAATTTCATTGTTTAGTTTCTTTGTTAGTAATTGTTAATAGTTTAATTGTATTCTTTTATCACTTTTGTAAATAAATATTAGTATCTTTAATTAAGGAATAGCTTAATTCATTTTTAATACCCAGTAGCCCGTAACAAATTAGTGTCAGAAGTGGGATAATTGTGTAATTGCTATTATTTTGCATTTGGTCTTGTATTTTGTAATTATTGGGCTACTGTATGAAGAATGGTTTCTAAAAGTGTTAAGTTAATTGATTTAAAAGTTGCGGATTTGAAACGTGAATGAACGTGAGGAACGTGATCTTGATTGTTCCGGAACTAAAAGTGTACTGCAAGAGCGCTTGCGTAAATTTTATGTAGATTTAGGGGAACATCCAGATGACGCTCTGTTTGAAACTGATTTAAGCAGGTTGTCTGCAACTTTTAAAAATGAGTTAAGCAATGTTAAAAATGAGCTAGGTAATGAATTAGGTACTGTTAAAAATGAGTTAAGCAATGTTAAAAATGAGCTAGGTAATGAATTAGGTACTGTTAAAAATGAGTTAAGCAATGTTAAAAATGAGCTAGGTAATGAATTAGGTGCTGTTAAAAATGAGTTAAGCAGTGTAGAAAATAAGCTAGGTAATGAATTAAGCTATGTTAAAAATGAGCTAGGTAATGAATTAGGTACTGTGAAAAGTGATTTATTGGATACATTAGAGTCTAAGTTAGGCATATTAGAGACTAAGTTAATGGAAAATGTTGAGAATAAGTTAGCTAATGTAGATAATAAGTTAGCCGATGTAAATAATGAAGTAGCTAATTTTGGTAATAAGTTAGCCGATGTAAAAAATAAAGTAGCTAATGTAGAATCTAGGTTAGGAGAAAAATTGAATTCTATTGAAAACGAACTTAGGCTAAGAGTAGAAGCTCTCGAGGGACGCAAGAGCAACCCACCGACGAACGACACCGACCGTTCCTCCGACGGCAGCCTTCATAGCACCATTACTCCCGCCAATGGACGCCACCTACTCACAACACCATTCCAGTGTTCGACGGAAAGACGCCGTGGGAGGACTACATGACTCTCTTCGAGACTGCGGCTTTGATCCACGGGTGGTCAAAAGAGACCCAAGCTTCAGCTTTGTGCCTGGCCTTGCGTGGAGACGCCCTGGGAGTACTGCAGGGGATGCCACTGTCGGAGCGGTCTAACTACGGGAAGCTGATTAGAAGACTGGAGATGCGTTTCGGCCACCGACACATGGACCAGCTTTATCGCTCACAGCTGAGAAACAGGATCCAGAAGACAAACGAGACGCTGCAGGAATTTGAAGCGGATATTGCCCGGCTGGTAAGGAATGCCTACCCATCGGTCACCGATGAAGTCTACGAAAGCCTGGCTGTCGACAAATTCCTGGATGGACTTCGGGACCCCGAGACACAACAAGCAGTGAAGCTCGCCCGGCCAAAAACTCTAGGAGACGCTTTATCTCAGGCCATGGAGTTCGAGGCATTCAGGCAGTCAGTACGGGGCCTTGCACAAGTTCGAGCAGCAGAAGCAGAGCCTAATGTGGTCCCTAGCGTCGAGGACATAGTGAGAAAGGTTTTGGAGGCCCTCAGGACTCGTAAGAAGGAGATACGCTGTTGGGGTCGAGGCCAACCTGGATACCCTAGAAGCAAGTGTCCATCCAAGAAGCAAGAAAAGCCACAGGAACTAAGTAGGGCTGATGGGAAGGGACAACTATCAGCCCGTAACATCAGAGGCCCCGGGAAGACCAGTAGAGTCGCGTCATTAGGGAGCAGAACAAACAGCTTCTACATTGATGGAATGGTGAATGGGCAGCTGCGAAATCTTCTACTGGATACCGGCGCTACCATGACTATCTTGAACTCGAAGACAGTTCCCACTGAGGAGATTATACCAACGACTTGGACATTACGGACTGCCACAGGAGAGCCAGCCAAGGTCTACGGGGAGACAGTTGCCACCTTCATCATCGGAGATCAGCATCTGAAGCACCGCGCTCTCGTGGCAGAGATAGATGAAGATGTCATATTGGGCATGGACTTGATGATCGAATACGGGATCAAGCTGGATATGGCAAGAGGTGTGATGACGCTGGGAGACGAAGAAGTCATCCTTCGGCAAGGAAAGGATCTCTACGCACGAGTGCTTCTACTAGAAGAGACCACTTTACCTGAACGGAGCCAAATCGTGACGCATGGGACAATCGAAGGACACCTCCCTGAGGGTCAATGTGTGCTTCTTGAACCTGGAAAACACGAAGAACAGGAGATCGGACGCGGCGTACTGGTCGCAAGGTCTCTCATGAAGGTCGGACATACCACCCCAATTCGGCTAATGAACCTAAACAGCTTCCCGGTAACGCTGAAGAAAGGAACACCAGCCGGGGAATGTACAACCGCTACCTCAGTGGTTCGTCAGCTACACCGT
This sequence comes from Arma custos, assembly GCA_037127475.1. Taxonomy (NCBI): domain Eukaryota; kingdom Metazoa; phylum Arthropoda; class Insecta; order Hemiptera; family Pentatomidae; genus Arma; species Arma custos. The sequence goes on from CM073764.1 coordinate 71,751,945, forward strand.
CATCCCACAGAGCTGCGAGGACTGCCGGAGGAATTAAAAGGATTTGTGGACGAATCATGTCGCGGCCTTTCGCCTGAAGAGGCCGAGGAAGTGAAGAACATGATTACCAGATGGCATGATGTTTTCGAGATCAGCCCAGGACCACGGGGTAGAACGGATATCGTCCAGCACAAGATTGACACCGGGGATACTAAGCCCATCCGACAGGTCCCGCGAAGGCTGCCGTTAGCCAAAAGGGAGGACGCCGAGAAGATCATCCAGGGGATAGCAACTGATGGTGTCATTGAGCCTTCGAGTAGCCCCTGGATGTCTCCCGTTGTATTGGTGAAGAAGAAAGATGGCACAACAAGATTCTGCGTAGACTACCGCCTTCTGAATAACGCCACCAAGAAAGACAGTTATCCGCTTCCCAGAATTGACGATACGCTGGACACCCTAGACGGGTGTAAACTTTTCTCTACATTGGATCTCCGCAGTGGATATTGGCAGGTTGGATTGGCACCTGAGGATAAAGAGAAGACGGCGTTCTCGATTGGAACTGGACTATGGCAATTTACAGTAATGCCATTCGGGCTTTGCAATGCTCCTGCAACATTTGAGAGGCTGATGGAAAGCGTGTTAAGAGGTCTCTCTTGGGAAATATGCCTGGTTTACTTAGACGACATCATTGTGCTGGGAAAGTCCTTCGCTCACCATCTGAAGAATCTGGAGAAGGTCTTGGACCGACTGCGTGCAGCGAACCTTAAATTGAATCCGAAGAAGTGTCATCTCTTCCGAAGGCAAGTCAACAACTTGGGGCATGTTGTGTCAGACAACGGAGTTGCTGTTGACCCAGGAAAGATTACGGCTATCACCAACTGGCCAGTACCTCGAGACAAACATCAAGTGAGAAGTTCTGTCGGACTACTACAGGACTACTACAGGAGGTACGTGAAAGGATTTGCTAACATCGCAAAACCTCTTACTAGGCTTACCGAGGAAAAACGGACTTTCCATTGGGATCATGAGTGTCAGTCATCCTTCGAGGAGTTGAAGAACAAATTGAGTAGTGTCCCTATTCTGAGCTATCCACGTCCCGAGGGCAAGTTCATACTTGACACAGATGCCAGCAACACCGCTATTGGAAGCGTTCTCTCTCAGCTCCAAGACGGAGAAGAAAGGGTGATTGGATACTTCAACAAAGCACTCTCAGCTCCGGAACGCAACTACTGTGTCACAAGGAAAGAGCTTCTGGCAGTAGTGAAATCCATAGAACATTTTGATAAGTACCTATATGGAAGAAGGTTCCTCCTGAGAACGGACCACGCGGCTCTAATGTGTTTACTGCGATTCAAGTCACCAGAGGGGCAAGTGGCCAGGTGGATAGAGCGCCTTCAAGAGTATGACTTTGAATCTGCTCATCGTGCTGGAACGAGTCATAGAAATGCGGATGCGCTCTCAATGAGACCTTGTGACGAAGAATGCAGTCATGTTCTCGACATGAGGAGAAACAGGCAACAGTGTTGAGGACAACGGTTGTCATCGACAGTTGGCAGGATGCAGAGGTTTCAAAGGAACAGGACAAGGACCCGGACCTAAAACAAATGAAGCAATGGAAACTATCAGGGCAAGGAAGACCAACCTGGCAGGATGTTGCTCCAATGTCGAAGAATCTAAAGACGTACTGGGCTCAATGAGACTCCATTCTAGTGGACAACGGGCTGCTGAAACGGGCATTGGAGAACACGGAAGGAGATCAGCGCAGACTACAGCTCATCGTTCCAAAGAGTAAAGTGCCCGAAGTACTCAGAGAACTACATGACTGAGCATCTGGCGGCCACCTTGGAGTTCACCGTACATTAGAAAAGGTTAGGGAACGGTTTTACTGGGCAAACCTCAAGGACGATGTGTTGGACTGGTACAGGCGTTGTGCGGCTTCTAACGGACCCACAAGAAGAAAGAAGGCCCCTATGAAGAAGTACAACATGGGAGCACCGTTTGAGAGAATAGCGATCGACATCGCTGGCCCTTTCCTTGTGACGGACGAAGGTAACCGAAATATCCTCGTGGCCATGGACTATTTTTCTAAGTGGGTGGAAGCTTATGCCCTTCCGAATCAGGAGGCAGTCACGGTTGCGGACATCCTTGTGAAGCAGCTCGTCAGTAGGTTTGGAGTACCCATGGAACTTCACTCTGACCCGGGACGAAACTTCGAGTCTGCAGTCTTCTCCGGGATGTGCGAAGCACTGGGAATACGGAAGACCAGGACGACACCTCTTCACCCTCAATCCGATGGCATGGTGGAGCGCATGAACAGGACTATGGGTCGATATTTGTCCAAAGTGGTCTCCGACCATCAGCGATACTGGGACCAGTATCTTCACCTGTTCCTGCTGGCCTACCGCAGTTCAGTCAGTGAGGCAACGGGGCAGACTCCTGCAAATGTGGTGTTCGGTAGAGAACTTCGTTTGCCTTGCGATCTGCAATTCGGGTTCAAGCCTTAAGAGGAAGTTGCCGGAGAAGAGTACGTCACTGATCTACGGAAGCGAATGGATGATATCCACGAGAAGGTTCGCACAAACATCCAGGGTGCAAATGACAGAATGAAGGAGCGTTACGACATAAAGGCTGAGAAAGGTGGCTTCCGACCTGGAGACTTGGTCTGGCTATATGATCCTCGAAGAAGGCGAGGCTACTCACCTAAACTGCATAACTCCTGGGACGGCCCGTTCGAGATCATCAAGAGGATCAACGACGTCATCTATAGGATCAGGAAGCAGCCCAAAGGAAAACCCAAGGTAGTCCATTTCAATAGACTGGCCCCATACAAAGGAGACCATGGTCCGACAGAAGACCAGCAGGTCAGGTACCTGAACAACGTGGAGAGAAATAACGACTCAGGTACCAGGTTCCCGTAGGGTAACTCAGATAATCTACAGGGATATCTTCTCGTTACCAGCGGACTATTCTCTGGCCCATTGCGTTGCCGAGGATCTGAGGACTTCTCGAGGGATTACAACGGTCTTCAGGATGAAGTTCGGCGGAACTGAGGAGCTAGAACGCCAAGGACCAAGTGTCGGGAAGACACTCCACCACACGCACGAAGGACGACATCTGTTTTACTTGGTTACCAAGCGTGCCAGTGATCAGAAGCCAACATATGACGCACTGCGGCGAAGCCTCGACGACCTGCGGAGTAAGCTTTTGAGACTGCGTGTCACCAGGCTCGCCATTCCGAAGTTGGGCTGTGGATACGACGGCCTGGAGTGGAAGGTTATCAGGGGCCTGATTGAACAGACATTCGCCAACTCCGGAGTTGTCATATTGGTGTGCACATTTAACCCCTGGAAAGAAAAAGCGCCTCCATCGGCAGAAGCTCATAACTTCCTGATTTCTCAGGACTATGCTCTGGGGCAGAGAACTTTTAAGGAGGGGGCAGTGTTACGAGCGCGGGAATTGGTGATTCCTGGAAGAGAACAAAGCCCCCTTGTCGGCAGAGATGAAAGAGGCCTTTTCGCGAAACTTCGAGATCCTTCCCGTATGATCTAGATCTGGCATTCTGTATATAAACAGGAGCTCGGCGCGAGTAGAGTTAGAGTGTTAAGGCACACGGTACGGTTAACATCGGAAACAGTGATAAGCCAATGTGATAAGTCAGTGACAGTTTGTGAGTGTAATTGTGTGCCAGTTTGCTATATTCAGAGATTCTTACGATCGGTGGACTTTAATTAGTGAACTGTAAGTGTTAATTAGTAGTAATTAATTAGTTAAGTAGCAGTTGTAATTTTATGTGCTTTGTACAAGCTTCTGTAAATAGTTAAGCTATTTAGTAATAATAATATCTTATATTATTGTAATAATTAAATAGAAGTCAGGCCTAGATTATAAATATCTAAAATATTCTTATTGTAAATTTATTTCAGTTAATAATTTATTTGTTAGTAATTTCATTGTTTAGTTTCTTTGTTAGTAATTGTTAATAGTTTAATTGTATTCTTTTATCACTTTTGTAAATAAATATTTGTATCTTTAATTAAGGAATAGCTTAATTCATTTTTAATACCCAGTAGCCCATAACAATATAATGGGTTTAGTAAACTATCCTTAAAAGGTGGACATATTCTATCTGGGAATTTTCGTAGTTATATAAAAGAGGAATATTCCAACAAGTATTGTTCTGTTATATCTCAAAGGGATTAGGCACCGTCTTCGATGATGGCTTCCAGGCGCCTTGTCTTTTTCTAACACTTCCAACAATTATCATTATATTCCAACCAATTTAATAAAACCCTGGACAAATTATTCGCCTAAACCTTCCCCATGAATCTCTCTATCTATTGGTGAAAACCGCATGAAAATCGAGTCAGTAGTTTTTGAGTTTATCGCGAACAGACCGACAGACGCGGCGGAGGAATTTGTTTTATAATATGTATAAAACATACAAGTGCAATATAGCTCAGCACGGTTGGAACTCAAAAGAGGCAGGTAAATCCTTTAATCTGAAAATAGGCATAGATCGTTGTGGAATATCCTGAAGTTCACCCAGCCTGTATAAAATAGCTATAATTATAAGCCTTATAAAGCTTTAAAAACTGTATATTAGGAAATTCAGATTTATAATGGTTTTAGTAACGAAAAATTCGGATGTAATCCTGTGAAATAATTAACTCTTCACAATTTTCCAAAAAATCCTGGCCTGGCTTGGCTTGTACTCCTCTAGAAAATTCAATACGGAAAATTTGATCTTTGTTTCTATAAAATATTGATATTTTAAAGTTATTAAATGTTTTCTATACTATATAGCGTTATTTTAATTCGCTAGCGGAAAAAAAATTGTTCTCATTTTTGAAAAATATTTCTTGAAATTAAAATGAATCTCATTAAAAAAACCATCCATTGTGTGGTTTGGACATTATTCTGTAGCAGGCTCAGTCTTGTAAATTGCATAAAAATTACAAGAGCCTGAATTCAGAAATCTTTTATAGGTTTCTGATCCATGATTGAATTTCATGGCCGATCCAGCTCCACGTGGACATTGATTAAGTGAACTAAATACACGTGGACGAGCGATTTTCACAAGAATTACTTAAGTCTCGCTAACGGCATTTGTATCACAGAACTTATAACCATCTTTCTCATTCCGATGAGTAGATTACCTCGAATTAGAATTTGTATGACAATTTGAAATAACCGTCTTATTAAATTAAAGTTTAGAAACAAAGAAGATAATTGACTAGAATTATTGGTTAGGAACATAGCAGCAAAAGGAAATACTTTTTCCGCAGGTTGTTACATGAAGTAGTTAAATTCATTTCTACGTCACGAGCTTTTCTGTATCGTAAGTGTCCACCCACTAAGTATCCCAATAAATAAGTGTAAAGCCAATAAGTAAAGAAACAGTGCCCTAGGATATTTAACCAAGACATTCTGTACTTATTTAGATATTAGAATTTGACATAATTTCCTGTTCCTTTCCATTTTTTTTTTTTTAAGTTTAGATTAACGTTTCGTTAGATAAATTCGTAATTGTCAGATCTTAAAACAGCTCTATAAATATTTTAAAATGAAAATTGGATCTAGCAAAAATTACAGACAAATTAGCCACTAATATACTTCAACAAAGGACTCACGCCATCCAGGTATTAATGTTAAATTGAAGTTTTCAACATTTTGAAAGAAAATCAACGCTACTCTTGGCTTATAGCTATAATACTGCCCCCTGCAGTTTAACAACTAAAACTAATCAAATTAAACCAATATAAAAAATAGAATCTTTTATGATCTTATATAAGAAAAACTGATGAGACTTTTGGATAATATTGCACAACCCGGAATTTCAGAGCATGCACACGTTTAATATAATTGAAGTGACAGCTTCGCGAAGGTTGAGATAGGTTGAAAAGTTGTTGGTCTATGACGAACGAATTACAAAAATTTTAACAAGCGCTGAGTGGGTTGTTATTGGTCCGGGGTATAGACCCAAGTATCGGCGGAAGGTTATTATCCAAGTATCGGAAGAAGAGATTGGTGGTATCGGCATCGAGCCTTCGGGTTCACTGAGCTATTTTCTCATGCTCAATTCCATGGACTTAATCACAGATAAATCTCCAAATATCTAAGTACACAGAAGAAAATACATCACCAATCATTCATGAATGCCCGATCTAGAATCATAGATTAAATGTAATTGTAAACCCGAAAACAATTACAACAACTTAAAAAATGATATAATTAAATCATTAATGCAATGTATTTTATTGATTTAGTTAATTATTTTCATAAGTATTTTTGTATTGTGGAGAGCATGTCAGCGAGGGGCCTTAGAGAGGGAGGCTGGCTCGACCGAGGTCTTTGGCGAGAACTATTGGAAACGATAAACAACTATGTTGTAAAAGAAAATCGTTAAATAAAGAACAATTCTTTGTATGAAATACCACGATTTACGAGTTTAAAAATAGAGTGTGTCAATGACACAACCGTGTGTTAACGGGTCGTGTAAATAAACAAAATAATTACCGTATTACAATATAACTTTATCAATTATATGTCTGTTTGACTCGGTAATATGTTTTTTTTTTAATACCATTCGATTGCTCTTGAAAACCTCTTTCTAACAGTATACGATCTCTGTATATAATTTTGGTAATATTTTTTTTATTCTAACACATCATTATATTCACTGTCAGCACTAATGCCCACGATCGATAGGGTTTGACGACGATTGAAACCTAATTGAAAGTTATACGGTATGGAAATTTTGATACCCAGCAAAACGACCTCAAAATGGGAGCGCTTCCTTCTTCACCGCGCGCGATGTTTCACAGTCCTGACTTATCATAATGAAATCTTTGATCCTTCAGCTATCCAGTGGTCTAATTAAATTCTGGTTGGATATGATAGATATGTAGCTGCAACACTGAAGTGGACCTCCCGATTTTGTCATCATCTGGTTTTTTGAATTGTTTCCCACTATTGAAGCAATTTTAAAGACGTATTCCCGTCAAAACAATAGAGTGAAACAATTTCAGAATCCAAAGTATTGAAACCATTCTCATGAGACTGATCCCTTTGTATTTCAAATCCCTTTTACAAGGTCAAACACAGTCACAAATTATTTTTTATGATTTATTTTTACAGGATGTTAAAATGAGAGCTAGGAATGTATAGGGTACTTTGAAGTGTATTTAAAACCCTGAATTGATGATATTCTCAGAACTCCTTTTTGGATCCATTCGCCAACGATGCGTGAAGTTATGCTAGCAAAACAGTCCCAGGTACAGAAGTTAAAATAAACAAACATATCCTTCACCCGCCGAGTTCCCTAGCAGGTGTGACTGGTCCAGTATTTGATGAGGGATGGGTGGCGTCAAAGACTGCGGATGTCGGCTATATCTGGACGGATGACTAATCCCTGAGGAATCCACGGTCTATGGACAAGGAATCCAATAAATTACAAGCCCTACAAGCAGCTAACTCCACTATAAGATAATAAAATCCGTCGCTCGTCGACAGTGAAGTTACCATAAAACTTCCTCATAGTCGACGTCGACACGATCAAGATTTAGAAAAATAGTCTGGAGCGGTTGTGATTCCTCGCAAATCGACAATAAGTCGCCCGTGGGAGGATAACCTTGTCGGAGGTCGGTCTTCGATAAACAGAGGATTAAAATTTCTGCTCCAAAAATGAAGATCTCCATTAACGTTAGGTATGTATGCACTTCAAACATAACTGATTCTTTTATTTGGGCTATCTCCACTGGAATAAAACACATCATAGCTGCTTAAATCTATCAATTTAAACGTTTTTCGTTGTTGTCCCACCTACTTCATGGGGCTACATTTTTGGAGTGAATCTTTTAATTAGTGTCATTTCTTGGAATCAAACAAAGTATCCAAATGTTATTAGTTTTTCTAATAATAATATTTTTAGTGAGTACCTTCATGACTGGAACACGGGATATTTTCTTATCTATACAGGAAAAATAAAATTAATCGTATTTTTAAAAAATAATAATGATATGCCCTCGGAGGTTTCCAGAAAACGACTTACAGGTATTCTAAAATATATTCCAATATATCAATAGTATTATAGAAATGTTTGAAATGGTCCAGGGGTGCAGTTAATAACTTTATTGAATGAACCCCCTCCCCTCACCGACCTTATAGCTATATCCAATAAACCATTCCCACATTAATATGTAGTATTATATTTTACATGGAGTAAAATGAAACCAATGTTTTCAAATTGATGTAATTAATACATGTAAGTTACTATGGGTGCATACTCAGCGTGGTATCTCCTGAATTCTCATGTCGTCATCCTTTTTCGAACCGTATATTCTACGCAATAACTTATTTTTTAATAGCTTAAGGCCTTGATAATCTTTTAACGTTAAATCCCACGTTGAACATCCATAAATAACACTTTCAAGGATGATAGTTTCATAGATTCTTCGAGCCAATGATTGAGATTAATACTGCCGATACCGAAAAACAACAAGTATTTCCTACTTTAACCCTGTCTTTGGTTTCGTGGTTATCAAAGAACCCAAGTATTTAAACTTCTCGAAATGTTCAAATTTATTCCCCCTGTTGAAACAAGCTCGAAAGTTCGTTATAAATTTCTTATAAATGCAGGTTTAGTTGAATAAACCTCGCTCGTGGACTGTATGTAGTAATTTGAAAAGCGTTCGCAACCATAGAGAAATAATATGAAGATATCCAAAACATAGAAATAAAAGTGACTTACCTAAGACGTAGGCCGGGCAGCTTGTTGACAGAAACTTGGCTCCTTGAGCGCCCAAAGACCAAAAGAAGCTGGTAACGTCCTTCCAGGTGGCTTCCTACGATTTAGAAATCCTCCAGGGGAATTCACACTCATTTGCAGGTGAAACGGGCATTAATTGTAAAACATAAATAAAATTATGAACGGATGGAGAATAACTTGGGCACGAATTAGACTCGCGAATGCTTTAGCTGGATAGCTGGAGGCATATGAAAAGACTCGCGACTGCTGCGAGTGGCTGCACGCTGAAGACTCCGAAGGAGATTCCAAGAAAAAGGCAACATGTGATTAGAGTACCCGTATCGCGATCTGCCTATGATTATACATACTAATTGAAGAGTTAGTTAATACCACTAACCGCCAGATGGGGTGTAGTGTCTATTTAGAGATTTATTTGTACTTTACTATTTCTCATGGGTTGATTCAACTTATTTACAAAAGAACGCCAAATGGCGTGAACATACCACCCACCAAAATTGGGATGAAAGTCCAATTTTAGAATTAAAGAAAAAACTTGAATAATGGTAAATGGTGGGTGGTCTATTAGGAAAACAATATACACGAATATTGACAAAGTAAAAAAAAAGAAAATGAAACAAAGTAATGTAACAAAGTACGTTGTATGAAAATGTAACAAAGAACCCAACTGGGCGTAAATAGGATAAACCATAAGAAAAGAAAAGAAAAGAAAGGCAACAGCCTTGGGGAAAGAGGAAGGCAACAGCTTTGAACAATTAGGAAGGCAACAGCCTTGGACAAAAAGGAAGGCAACAGCCTTGAACAATTAGGAAGGCCACAGCCTTGAACAATAGGAAGGCAGCAGCCTTGAACAATTAGGAAGGCAACAGCCTTGAACAATGGGGAAGCCAAAAGCGTTGAACAAAGAGGAAGGCAACAGCCATGAACAAAAAGGAAGGCAACAATCTTGAATAATTAGGTAGGCAACAGCCTTGGACAAAAGGGAAGGCAACAGCCTTGAACAATTAGGAAGGCTACAGCCTTGAACAATAGGAAGGCAGCAGCCTTGAACAATTAGGAAGGCAACAGCCTTGAACAAAAGGAAGGCAACAGCCTTGAACAATTAGGAAGGCAACAGCCTTAAACAATTGAGAAGGCAACAGACTTGAACAAAGAGGAAGACAACAGCCTTGAACAAATAGGAAGGCAACAACCTTGGACAAAAAGGAAGGCAATAGCCTTGGACAAAGAGGAAGGCAACAGCCTTGGACAAAGAGGAAGGCAACAGCCTTGAACAAATAGGAAGGCAGCAGCCTTGAACAATTGGGAAGGCAACAGCCTTGAACAAGAGGAAGGCAACAGCCTTGAACAAATAGGAAGCCCACGACTCTACTGGTCGGGGTCTTAAAGTCTGCCGCCCACCCTGAGAACTCCTAGAGTATCGACGAAGGTTATAAGGGTGTAAAGTGGCCTGACCGGTAGATCAGCTCGGATTTTGGGCAGTAGTTGAGAAAGGTGTTCCGCTTGAGTGAGTAAACTATTAGTGAGCAAGGCGTCTTGTACTTCTGACACGACTAAATGGCCTATTGAATGTGGTTCGGACAGTTTACATGATCGACACTTCGGTGCGAAGCGGCGCATCCAAGCAAGATTTCGTTGAAGTCCATTGAGGGATGAAAAAGGAGAAAAAAAATGATCAAAGGTTCGATCTGGTTGTGCCTCAAGCTCAGGTGGTGGCATGGGTTTTTCATCTTGTATAGGTGGCGGGATAACACTTTTTGTTGGTTCTACTTCAGATGTAGGAAAGATGTTAGTGGAATTTACAACATCTTTGCGAGGAACAGCTGGTGCTGGCCTAGAAATAAATGTAGATCTAGGTTTGTGATTTATTTGTCGAACTGTAAGTTCGCTATTTGATGAGAACGGTAGTTCTGGTAATTTTTTGGGTTGAGGTTTTTCAGGATTCGAAATGATTTTCCTAGCCCCATTTATTTTATGCTGTAAACTTAGTTCTTGACCTGGATTCATAGGTGGTGTGGTAGCCTGGATAGGTTGTATGCTGAGGCCAAGTGGCTTAAATTAATCTCCAGCAGGGCAAGTTACTGTTGAGCTAGAAGGAGTCGCGTCTGGCTTGACAGGAAGAGCAACCGAGTATCGGCCATCATCATTTCGCTTGTGAGTGGCGGTGAAATGTTGCTCAGTAATAATGTCCAGAGGGTCTTGAGGAGTGGGAGTAACTAAATTTTTAATTTCCCAAAACTTATGGAGTTCCTGGGATTTTTGACAAGAGGAAATTAATGAAGTGGTTAGCTGATTGGAAGATAAGGCCTGGATAGGACCTACGATTGTCCAACCGAAGATGGTATTAATAGCTATTGGACCTAAAGAACTTGGAATAAAAGGTTGAGGCAATAGTAATTGCGGGTAGATATCGGCACCTAACAGGAGGTCAATTTGGTCCGATCGATGAAAATCAGGATCGGCCAGCGGCAAATGCTTGAAAGCGTGAGCAACATCTACTGTAAGACTTTGAGGAGGTAAGTGATTTGTTATTTGAGGAACCACGGATGGGTTGGCGAGAATGTGGCTCTGAGAAAGCCTGGAGAAAATATCACACAAAACAATGCCGGGAGAGATCGAAATACGTCCACCGATCTCTGAAACAGTAATGGGTAGATTGCGCATTTTTTGACTCAACCGGTCAAAAAGGCTTTTTGAAATAAACGAAAGTTGTGATCCAGGGTCGATTACTCCTTGGACTGGGACGAAACCTAGTTCTGAATCAAAAATACGCGCACGGAAAGTGCCTAAGAGTGAAATTACGGGGCTACCGGAAGTAACACAGCTGAAAGAGATTGAGGAATCAATTTGTGATTGATCAGCTGAAGAGGTTGATTTTTCACTGGATGTATGATTGCCATAATCTGATGTGCGATTAGGCCTGGAGTTCAAAGGTGAATTTGAATCTACAACTTCAGAGGGATGCAAAAGCGTGTTGTGATCGCGAGAATTACATTTACGGCACGTGAACTTGGACCTACAGTTGATTCTCAGGTGAGGACCTAAACAATTGAAGCAACGCTTGCGTTTCTTGTGAAGATCGATTTTTTTATCTCAACTGAGAGGAAAAAACGCAGAACAGGAAGACAGTGAGTGTGTCTTTAGACAAATTATGCATCGGAAATTTGAAGAATTTGATTGTACAGCAGAAGTTGTATTTGATTTTGCTATATAAACAGGATTGCTATTAGCAATGAGAGAATTGACTTTAAAATTCCTAGTGTGAGTGTTAGGAAGAGAAATTATTTCTAATGTTTTAATTTGTTGGGTAACAAATTTTAATAGATCATCAAATGACGGAACGGTTTCTGAAGAATGTAAATCTTCAAATGTCTTTGAAGTGCGAGCGTCGAGATTGTTTAATGATAAAGTTAATAAAAGGAAATTTGCAAGGTCGTCGATAGGCAACGCCTTTATAGCCAAAACAGAATTTTGATGAGTTTCTAGAAAATGCTTAAAATTGTTTAGTGAATTGGAACTAATAGGTTTAAATTGAAGAATTTTATTCAAATAGGCCTGAGCTATCCTGCGTGGTTCCTGATATCGATCGACCAGAGCCGTGAAGGCAAGATCATAATTCTCTGAAGTGAGTTGGAAGTTTGAAATAACGGATCCACTTCCGCTTAAATTTGTTCTCAAAAAAAGAAATCTTTGAATTTGAGAGAGGGAGGGATTGTTGTGAACGAGGGATTGAAACAGAGAAAAAAATTCAGGCCATTTTTCAATATCACCTGAAAAACTCGACAATTGAATCGGAGGTAAGGAGAAATTACCTTGAGAACTCTGAGTGGCATTTACCGGTGTAGAGGTTGAACTTGGTTCTTCGCTCTTTAACTGTAAATATTTCGTTTTGATTTTGAGTAAGATGTTATTAAAGGCAATTGCAGGGTCTCTAGTATTGACGACATTCTGTTTAGGTAAGAGTGCGTTAAGGTCATCAATTTTGTCATTTGCCTGTTCAAATTTGGCTTGAAGGGAGGGTAAGCTCTCACAACACACCTGTACACTTAAAATATCTGAAATATCGGAAGATTTTATCTGATCCCAACGGGATGTAATATCGGCAAAAACATTTTCCCTTTTTGAAAGATGCTGTGTTTGAATTACGAGATTTTTATCGTCTGTAGGCATGATGGAAATTGTTTAATACTACAATGTTTAAATAAATAGTGAGAAATACGGTAAAGCAAAATAAATGTTGAACAGAAAATAAAGTGAAACTTAATTGAAAAGCTAATTGTAATAGAACGTATGATTTATGAATGAAATATTAACTTTTGAATAAAAACGAGAGTAAACAGAGCAATGATACGAGTACGAAACAATTTAGGATTAAGGCTATCAGTACCGTGAGCCTACAGTAATAACAAATGAAGAGAACCAGGTCGACAAAATGGCTGCCTTCAGCGTGCGTATTTAATACGTAATTTAATGAAAATTAAAAACTCCTCAAAAATGCTTGAAAACCTTCAAAACTTTTGGAAATTGTAACTTTGAAATTAATGAAATTTCTGTTAGAAGTTAAATATGTGGGTTTCACTTGCAAAAAAGAATGATATTCAATCTCTCTATATTGCGAACACTTTTTTAAGGCTAACAAATCGTAAATTTCGGTTTGTAAGGCCAATAATTTACGATTACTTAGGAAAATAGGAAACGAAATAAACGCTTGAACAAGTTTTTAGAAATTTATCCGGCCCGGAGGACCAAAAATGTTGAGACAAGCTCGAAAGTTCGGTATAAATTTCTTAAAAATGCAGGTTTAGTTGAATAAACCTCGCTCTGGGTGTGGACTGTATGTAGTAATTTGAAAAGCGTTCGCAACCATAGAGAAATAATATGAAGATATCCAAAACATAGAAATAAAAGTGACTTACCCAAGACGTAGGTCGGGCAGCTTGTTGACAGAAACTTGGCTCCTTGAGCGCCCAAAGACCAAAAGAAGCTGGTAACGTCCTTCCAGGTGGCTTCCTACGATTTAGAAATCCTCCAGGGGAATTCACACTCATTTGCAGGTGAAACGGGCATTAATTGTAAAACATAAATAAAATTATGAACGGATGGAAAATAACTTGGGCACGAATTAGACTCGCAATGCTTTAGCTGGATAGCTGGAGGCATATGAAAAGACTCGCGACTCCTGCGAGTGGCTGCACGCTGAAGACTCCGAAGGAGATTCCAAGAAAAAGGCAACATGTGATTAGAGTACCCGTATCGCGATCTGCCTATGATTATACATACTAATTGAAGAGTTAGTTAATACCACTAACCGCCAGATGGGGTGTAGTGTCTATTTAGAGATTTATTTGTACTTTACTATTTCTCATGGGTTGATTCAACTTATTTACAAAAGAACGCCAAATGGCGTGAACACCCCCATACAATAATATCACCGGCGTTTCTGAAACTAACCACATGCTTCATCTTATCCGGATTTATTTCTACTCCTATTTCAATTTCCGAATTTATCAACGTTCCGTATTTAGTCTTATAATCATTACTTAACAAAACCAAATCGTCCGCGAACCACGATATATTTTACTACCCGGATTCTAATTCATATTATTATCCCAATTTATAAAAAATGACTGTGATAATTACAGATCATAAGCTCGCTTTCGGTGGCATACAAATTATACACCTTAATCTTGGAAAGAAAACTAAGGCTCGCAGTCGAGAACCAAATAGAGAGCGAACAGGGGATTTCCCCCGGAGAGGCAGACTGGAGACCGCATTGTTGTATTACGAAGCATTGCTGACAAAGCTTTGGCTTTGTAGAAATCAGAAAATATACTTGGTATTTCTTGATTAGAAAGCCGCATTGGACTGGACAAGAAATATGGGATGCTTTGGTGGCTAAAAATGTGCCAGGTGATTTTATCAATAAAACTATAAATTGACTATACAATTTAACAGATGAGGTAGCAAAAAGAGTAGTGAGGATCAATAAAAAGTCTTTTCATTTTGAACGAGGAATCCAAGTTTTTTCCCATAGAGAGAGGTGTGAGGCAGATCTGGGAGACAGATTCATTCCTCATTTATTTCTGATATGGAAGTCTGGACGGTCATCGGCAAATGAAACATGAGGAATATTGTATGCCGATGATGTAGTGATGATGATTGGGGACCCGAAAAAGAAGCTGCAGTAAGCCCCAGTGGAATGGTAGAAGGAGACCTTATCCGAAAAGGAATGATTATTAACAATAGGAAAAACAAAGACTTAGTGCTATCAAGAGAAGAACAAGAGACATCCAGCTGATATGAATTGAGGAGGTACTTGAAGTTGTACCAGATTACATCTACTGGGGACGTTCATTAACGACAGGGGAAAAATTGACGTTGAAGTAGCAAGATATCAAGAAGCAGGATATCCAAAACCAACCAAGTTTACTGTCTTATCTGCAGCAATACTGATAGCTGGACATAAGGATTTGGGTAAGGATACAACAAAGCACATATTATCAGTTTACCTCCCGATCCTCAGTTATGGAAGTGAACGAGCAGCGTGATAGCTGCTGAGATGAAATTCCTGCAGAGAGTCGTTGGAAAGACCAAGAGCGACAGCATCAGGAATGAAAGCATAAGAGATGAGCTGGAAGTAACAGAGCTAAGGGCTTCGATAGTAAAGAAAAAGTTAAAGTGGTTTGGCTTCGTTTGTCGGATGAAAGAAGCGAGAGAGATCATGGAAGCTAGATAAACTAGAAGGAGGTTGAGATGCCCTGAGTTTCCTATCAGGAATACATTCAGTAGATCGGATTGGAGAGAGGCAAAATCCAACAGGAAATGAGGCAGCTAGCAATGACATAAGAAGAACTCAAAGAAGAAGATCCTAATTGAAATCGTTTTCGGTGTATATCACCTTTTTGTTAATCCAACTTAAGTAGTACAAGATAATAACGCTGTTTTAAATCCGAAAATAATTAACGTTTCGATATTCCGACTAGATTTACTAACTCCTTTGATATACTCTGTTCAGTCTATACAACAGTTACAAACACATCATAATAATGGCTTAATTGCAAGGTGTAAGTGGGAAGATTAGTAATCGTAGAGGTTCATACACAGGAGGTGGTTTACATCCATCAAATGTATAAGCATTCGGATCAGAATATTTTTGTTCATGAATAAAAGTTTAACTGTTTATTTATGAATTTAGGGAACAGCAATTAGCCTTTAATCATATGCAATCCAAGATTCTACGAAGTGTATTTATAAATGTTAAATATTTTCATTTAAATAAAGCGTAAAGATAAGTGGAAAAGCATTAGCGATAGCAGGTAAATCTGCACGTGTCGTCCCCTAAGCGATAATGCAATGAGCTGAATTTAATCTGCCATTCCTCTCTAATTCGTCGACTGTAATTTACAAAGATTATTCAGAAGACCTTTAAACAACCCGAATAATTTAATAAATAATCTATACGCATTAATTACTTCGGACGAGACGGATTAAATAGTCCGTTTTTTTTAAAACACAGCTCGTTTTTCTCAGCTAATAATCAATCTATTTTAAGGAATATTTAACTGTTAATTGACACAGATGAGAGAAAACATCTTTACGAGAGAAAAAAACAACTAAAAAACATGAAGCATTTATTTATAACATGCAAATCAAAACATTAATGAACCTTACTTTTTTTTCAGTCGAGCTATATCACTATTAGTATTTTTTATAATGAATCCTTTCAAAAATATATCGAACCACTGCACTTTTTTATTCTTTTAATTAAGACAAAATTCGATTTTAATTGGTCATATTTGCTTTTAACAATTTTTTAATCGTTAAAAAAAATAGGTCACATTTTTATCAATAAACAGAGACAAAAGTACTGCAACGCACTGAGCCCACTGTCAGAACACAGCGGATGGGAAGATGTATTTTTCACTAAAATTCGAGTATAAATTAAAGAGAACTGCAAAATAATGAACTACAAAATAAACATTACTTCGTGAGTGCCTTAGAAATAAATGTAGAAAAGACTAAAATTGACAAAAATATTAAAACCCTGTAATATTTTTAATTTTTGTATTTTTTTTAACTGAAAAAACAACAACATCCAAAATAAATGTAAATTGTAAGGAAATAACTTAATCATGTTAGTTTAAGCGGTTTCAGATATTGTAGATTTGTCATTAGTTGTTTTCTTTGTATTAATAGTTCAAATTTAGATGCTTTATTAATGATAATGAACAAAATGGGAGCGGTGTAGTTCAGTGATAGAGCGTTGAGTTGCCGCCCTGAAGATCACGAGTTTAAGTCCTACTGAGGCAGATACCTTATTTAATCTGTTAACAGTCGGGGATGAACCCTATGGGATCTGAAGACCCACCTATGCATCACCTAATCTCTTAAAGTGCGTACCCTTAATCGTGAGAAAACTTAGCGATTGAGCGTGTTCTGATGCAAATCGTCTTAGAAACAGTCTTTTCCATGTACTGAACCTAAGACCCTTCATGCAGGTTGCAGTGGGGCAGGTATGCTATATTGTTCGATAATGGCTTAAAAGTACCTATTGATAAAACTTTTAAGCCATTATGGAAGTAATAGATTTTTACATTCATTTTTTCGAAATTAATTATATTTAATTAACTATAAATTAACATCTTTAATTGTATATTGTGAAACGGAAACAAATTGACTGACTTCGTTTTCATCTACGCACACGCAAAAAATTAACATAAAAAATTGTGTTGAAAAAATAAAAAAAAGTTATGATTAATTAACGGTTATTTAAGCAAGCTCCCACTCCCGAACCATTCATTAGTCAGCCGTTGATCATTGCTTTAATTTAAGCCCCTCAGTTAGCGCCAGATAAAACCCACTTATCAATCATCAATCAGGCGCCCTACGCATCGACTGCCGGATACCCGACCTTGATCCAGTGTTGGTCGTAATTAGATCAATCTCCTGGTTCTACTCCTGTCGATATTCACCGCAATCGCTACTTCGTCACAAGCCCGTTGTGAAACTACTTCGTGCCAGTCTCCACTAAGTGCAAACTTCAAGTGGCGTCGCGCGTTCCGTATCAGTTCTGCGTATATATGTTGCGTATAATAGTTGCCTTTATGACCCTTCCCATTATCAGAGGGAAGTTTGATATTTAACCCAATAAAAAACGCGGGAGTTATATTAACATTGTAGTAACCCCCAAAAGTTTTTCTTATTTGAAAGTTTTATTTTTTTATTATTGATATAACTTGATGTTCTTCCGAGGCGGTTGAATGTCCTTGTGACCTACTTAATTGAATTTGTTATTTGAGTACTACCAGAAAGTAGTAGTTTAATTATTTGCCTTTGTCTCATTCCATTACGCATCATTATTTCTAGTTTCTTGTATTAATTTCAATAAATAAATCTGAAAAAACTTTATTTTTTTAAATGCTATTACTTTTTATAATAATTTTAGCAATTTATTCATCTGATAAATTTAAGAATATTTTCGTTTTAGGGGGCTGGGTTGGTCAGTGCGTAGAGAGTTCGAGGTTAAAATCCAGCTGTGGCTGACACATTATTTATTCTGTTAACTTCGGTTTATTCTGTTATTTTTCGGATTCACAGACCCTCCTGGGGCTCACGAAACTTCTATAAAGTGGGTATCCTAAAATGTAGAAAAAAACTGGTGGTTTAGTGTGATCCCAGAGATATTACCACTCTGCATATTCATATTCATAGAAGAAGATTAATATAAAAAACCGGGGCAATACGAACATCAGATTTTCAGTTCTGATTACACAAAAATAAATCAGCTGTAATGTTATATAATAGGGTGTATAAAAAAAAAAAAAAAATGACCGTTTTATCAAAAATCCAGAGTTCAAAAGTCTGTAAATATTGTAATGCTTTTTATTATTTACCAACACTTAATAATGCCTTTAGAACATTCTCTAAGCTTGTTTACTAACACTGGACTTCTTAAAAAGAAACCTCAGTTCAGTTATTTATTTCAAAGAAGAAACATGACAGTGTCCTACGAAATTCTCGTAATTTTAAGACATTACTGGAAAAAGAAATCACTGCCGCTGATGCAAATCGTTTACTAAATATGAAGGGGGAAGGTGTCCTTGACGCAGTGCACTGCGTTGGTTTGAAAAATTTAGCAGTGGAGATACGACGTTGGAAAGGAAGAAGGGCTCCGGGCGACTATTAATGGATACTGATGAGGTTATGAAGGAAGCTGTTGAGTCAAATCCATCCACATGTACTCGCGAACTTGCCAGGGAGTGTGGTGTGTCGAATCATCGATCAAGTAAATAATAATACAAAAATTTGGTTAAAAACCGGTCAATTTTTTTAATACACCCTATTAGTAATAGGAACTCTAGATACCATTGTTTGTGTTCCTTCAGTACTTCGTTTAAAATTTTTAGATTTTTCAATTGTTTTCGAGTATTGGAATATGTCAACAACAAAGCGAAAAAAGTTGCAAACCTTTCAAAATAAAATTCTACGGATCGCAGTAAACGCGTCTTGGTTTGTACGAAACAGTCAACTACACCGAGAGCGCTAAAACTAAAGACGATAGAAGAATTTATTAAAAAGGGTTACACCAGATTTAAGACCGGATTACCAGCAGTCAAAGGATCTGTAGCATTCAAAATAGGCGAATCTATTTCACCTCAAAGACTATAACCGAGACACTTGAAAGATAATCTGGTGTGAACTGTATTACCTTTCTCACCAATCGTTTTAATAAATTGTAATATAATCCTGTTTTTTTTAGTTTTCCGTTTTATAGTACTATAGTTCTGTTTATTGTCACATTATATCTCTTTTATATGAAACAACTATTTAATATTCATTCTTTTCTTGTAACATAAACTGATGATGTACAGTTAGGGGTGTCTCTTGCATGAGACGAAACCCACACTTTTACCTTATTTTAAAATTTAAAATTTTTTATTAAAAAAAACATGTAAGGCTAGGATGTCGATCTGGAAATAAAGGATATATATAAAAAAAGAATATTGGAATAAAAATTACAAAAAAACAAAAAAAAAACAACCGTGAAATCCTTGAAATAACACGAGTACGCCCAACTTGTCAATGAATGATAATAAGATTTGACAAACTCGACCTAGTCCAAGTCATCCAGGTTGAAATTGAAACGATCCATGAAACGATCTACAGCGCTCCCAACATGTATGGGGCAAGTTGTTTTCAGAGATGCCTGTTCGTAGCGGTCTCTACGTTGATAAGATATATCCGGCGTTTTCTACCATCCAATATCCGGCATCGAAAAATCCATCATAACTATTATTTTCTGTATCAGGTCGTCCCTCACAGAATGCCTGATGAAGCGTGTGACGAACAGCCGTAGTTGCGAGCTGTCTTTTGTGGTTCCCCTAATGAAGATATGGTCTTCTTCATGATAATACAGATGATGAACTGCTGACAATATTTCTGACGAAATATTACTGCCGGGTTCAATGTTTTGATCTATATTGCATCATGCACCTCCATATTTTTTTCATACATCTCAATTTCTTTCTTTGCTGCTAAAGGTTCAGTTTATTTTATTTATTACTTATAGCCCATTTCACCACTAAATCCCCTACTGGTATTTATCCTGATATTGTAATAAACTAATATAATATTATATTATATTAGATTTATCCCAACATAAAATGCTTATATTATGTTTAGTCTAATATTTATAATAGGGTGTATAAAAAATGACCGTTTTATCAATTCCAGGGTTCAAAAGTCTATAAATATTTTAATACTATTTATTATTTGCCAACACTTAATAATCCCTTTAGAGCATTCTCTAAGCTTGTTTACTAACACTGGACTTCTTCAAAAAAAGTCTCAGTTTATTTATTTATTTCAAAGAAGAAACATGACAGTGTCCTTCGAAATTCTCGTAATTTTAAGACATTACTGGAAAAAAAAAATCACAGCCGCTGAAGCAACTCGTGAAATTATTAAATGTGAAGGGGAAGATGCCCTTGACCAGCGCACTGTGCGGCGCTGGTTTGAAAAATTTAGCAATGGAGATACGACGATGGAAAGGAAGAAGGGCTCCGAGCGACCATTAATAGATATTGATGAGGTTCTGAAGGAAGCTGTTGGGTCAAATCCGTTCACAAGAACTCGCGAACTTGCCAGGGAGTGTGGTGTGTCGAAAGATACTGTTAGTCGCCATCTTTATTGCATTATGCAAATATTTGGTTAAAAAACGGTCATTTTAGTATACACCCCTATAATAAGATTTCGGTATTCTCAAATGAATCGGTTTTTTGTAATTACTTGTTTTTAATTAATAAAAAAATAATTAACATTCACTGACAAATAGGCGTTGCAAATCAACATTGCATATTGAAAACTTCTTTACCTCTGTGAGATGCCTTAATAATATTTTTTGGTAAAAGTAGATACATCTATTTTGAAAAAAAAAAACTTCTCTTAAAATGAATCTCGATCCAAAATTACCTATTCACAAACGATAACTATACATCATTAAAATTAATGGTGGTAATAAAATGTGT
Organism: Arma custos; assembly: GCA_037127475.1. Classification (NCBI taxonomy): domain Eukaryota; kingdom Metazoa; phylum Arthropoda; class Insecta; order Hemiptera; family Pentatomidae; genus Arma; species Arma custos. The sequence continues at coordinate 71,773,215 of CM073764.1, forward strand.
AATGATCATGAGTACCCAGCTAGTACCTAAAGGTTATTATTAATGGTTATTCCGTTTGCGTGGGCCTTATAAAGAGTTAATAATCCTTTAGAAAGCTGTTACGAAAGAGCGGTCACACAAAAATTGTACAATTTACTTATTTATTCAAATGCTTTATAAACTATGTATCCGGGAGTACTGGTGATGTTTCGTTCATGTAAACAATTGGCAGGTGTAGAAGTGAATTGGTTTCTTATCTGTCACGAAAGTGTCAGTAGACACTCCATAGGTGTTTTTCATGAGCGTGGATGTTGAGTGGTCTCATGCCTAGATAAGGCATTAAAAGCAAGAATCGGGTAGAAATAAATAAATGAGTGGTAATAGATTTAATCATATGTAGTATTGTGTATAATATTAAAAATAATCTACCAGCTAATTGCAATACGTGAAGTCTTATTTTTATCAGATTTATGAGAATACCGAATACCATTATAATTCTTTCCAGCATAAACCTTATAACTGTGGGATATGGTGCAATGCTATGTATGTATAAAGAAATGGCGAGTGCTGACTTATAATGTAGTAATATGTGAGTTATTCATGATATAATAAATGTATAATATTTTCACGATCAAAAGCTGATTACTCAAAAATTTCAAAAATCGACTTATCCATATTTTACGCTAGTTTAGTCATGAAATTTTATGCTGGCGAAACTTTATGTTTAGAACTGGACTAAAACCATGAAATGTAAGGCGAAAAAGCGTTTTGTAGGCTCAATTTCTTTACTAAACTAGGGAAAAAGGTGAAAAAGCAATTAATGAAATTATTCGGTTTTGATCCTGAACATCATTCATAGCAAATATGGATCGCTAACTCTAGAAAGGCAACTAGTCCAAATTTTGAGATTTTTTGTTTCATGAAAACGATTCGCGAAGATTGAATGCATCATTTACAATAGAAAATACACTTATCCCCATGGTAGCACAGTCTTGACTACGCCTTCAGTATTTTGTTTACTGTAGATAGGAAACTGGTCCAGGACAAGATCCTTCTGTAGTAAACAATATTTCTGTGACGGCGCCTGCTTGCTAGTTTCTGAACTATTCTTTGTTTTGCTGAGGACTAACCTAAAACCAACTTAAATTTTCTGTTGTGGAAAATTCAATTTATGTTGGCCCCAATTAATGAAAAATCTGCTTGAGCGATATTACTAAGACAAAACATAAGATCCGTATCCGTATCCACGGATCTTGACACCAAATATCCGTATTCGGATCCGTATCCGCGGATATACTTTGTTAACGATCCGGCACATCACTAGTCAATATAACAATCTCACCAGTTAATATCATCATTACCATAGGAATGCTTTATTTTATTAATACTCATTTTGTTTTAACTCCATAGAATTTTGATAGATTTATTGAATTTCTTTTTTTTAAGTGATGAAGTTTTATGAGTTATTTTATGAAATTTCAATAAAATACAGAATATATATATATATATATATATATATATATATATATATATATATATATATATTATATCCTTGTAGTTCTAAGTGGACATTCCAGAAGTTGGTCTTAAAGAGAGATCTATCCTGGATACATCATCTGGGATGTTTGGAGATATTTTTTATCTAAGAGGCGATAAATGATTTTGGTTATTTTGAATATATTTTGGTATTCTTCCTTTCTGGTGCTTTGCATACAATTGCATGTTAAGCTGGTTTGCATCTAAAAAATTAATAACCCAATAGCAAATTAGGATGATTTCAATCAATTTTACACAATTATTAATTATTTTTTATGGGAATAATGACATAAGTTTCAAGATTTTAAACATTTCTTAATGACTAATAAAATAATTTAAATACCATCATTGCAATAGGAATTCTTTGCTTCATCAATACCCAATTTTTTTTAAACTGTTTTGAAATTTTGAAATAGCTCTGTTGAACACTTAGGGTTTTTGAGTTATGACATTGTTCTTTTGAAGAGAGGATATGTTATGATACAATAAATAAGAGGTATAAATATACTAAATTTAAGTTGTATTCTTATTACAAATTCTAAAGATTTAATACGATGAAAAATGACATAACAGAAGATGGGATCCGGACAGACGCTCCAAGAGCGGGCATTAGCCTAGACAATGGCTTGAACCGGACAGTTAAGCAGGATTACATTCTGTCAGCCTTTGTTCCTCTAGAGTCACGTTTAGGCTGACCCCGAGCTTGCAACGTGATCTTCCTTGGTCCGGTTGTTCACTGACCGTCATCACAAGGGATGGCTCATCCGGACTCGTGTGGATGGTACATACATCTACATGGTACCTAGGAAAGGAAAATAATTAAACATATATTCTTCATTTTTGATTTAGGTGGAAGAGACAAGTATAATATATATATATATATATATATATATATATATATATATATATATATATATATTGTTGTGGACTCCACATGACTTACTTGTTCGCCTGTAAATCTAGAAATCGTTGCCTCAAGTTTGACCCTAAATCAAATGATTAGTAACAAAGTGTACGTTAATGGGCCAAGAACAATTCAAGAGCTAAATGATGAGATAATTCGGCACATTAACGACATTGACATGATATGTCTCAGAATCATTGAAAATATGGACCATCGGATAGAAGTATGCCACCGAAGCAGTGGCGTGCATTTGGCCAATATTTTGTTTCACACATAATTTCCATAGATCCTTCCATAGATCATAATAAAAAATATTAAGATAATTCTCTTAAAACTTAACATAGTGCGTTTTGGATGGATCACCCTTTTTATCTCGGAATACCATCATACTGTTTAACATTCATGTAGAAGAAGAAGGGAAACAAAAAGATTAAACATAAAAAACAAACAAAGCTATGATGATTAGGTTGAAATATAAGTTGACTATGCCAACCTTTAAGATCCTGTTTCAACTAATTCGCTGGGTGTGGCGGTTGCTGGATCCTAAAACCCATTCCATTAGGGGCCAATAACTCTGGACCTTATTAAGATCTTATCACGGAATATAATATTTAGGTAGCTGATTTATCTCAAGCATATTGGAAATATTTGCTCATTAGATTGCAACGAGCGTTATCGATATATTGGTTTAAGGAAAGGAGCAGTTTTTAAGTAATTGAAATACTAATTTCGAAGATGTATGAATATTTTCCTATATAATTTAAGTACTTTTTACCATTATATTTCTGCAGGCCGGATAAGTGGTCAAGTCGAATATTTTCAAAATGAATTTCTTGTTGAGCGGGAAGCGCACTCGTGTTATTCTACTAAGTGAGGCATCAGCTTGAAATTGAGTTATTCCTCATAACTAAATTATAACTCCACTTTAAGCCAAAACTACATTAATGATACTATTCTGCTTCTCAATACTGTTAAAAATTTCTGGACAAAATTCGACTTGACCACTTTTTCACATGGACTGTAGATTTATTCCTTTAAATGTGTTACATTTAAATGCCTTTATTAAACTTTTTATTCTTGATTTCTACTTAAAAAAATTATGTACAATAGTTTTTAATGCTATATTTTAAGTAAATATGCATTATTAAAAATTCTGATTTATTGTACATAAACGTACTATGTAGTGAAATGACAATTTTCAAAATTTTCTATTAAATAAACAAAGTTGTGTGTAACATTTTATAGGCTTTGCCAAGCAACGGATCGAGGAACTACGAGTACTCCGTACTTAGTTATGAGTCTTTAGTCGTGCTCAGTTATAATATTAAAATTATAATTATAAATATTTTTTAAAATTGACATATTATAAACTCACTGTTCCTGATTTCATTAAGCCGTTACACAAAAAATATTTTTTATCAACAAATCTAAAATAAATTCTTTTTATTTTGAAGAGAAAAGATATGTCCAGGGTCGGGATTCGAACCCGGGTTTCCCATGTTTCCGTCATGGTGCTCTACCACCTGAGCTTTCCTGCTTCGTACCTCGGTCAGACACATCCATCCTCTTCACTGATCCCATATCCCCGTGTTCTCGCAATATTTAATGTAATAATAAATATTAATATTATAAAATAAAAAATAAAAATAAAATATAAAATAAAAAAGTAATAAAAGTAAATATTTAAAATTATAACAATTAATAAAAAAATAAAATAAATTCCTTTCATTTTTTTTTTTTAGTTTCACCCAACTTCGGAGTACTCTGAACCAATCATAAATGCATAATTCGTGACTTTATCTCAGCCCAGTATCCTCACAGATGTCCTACTCCTTTTCTCATCGGAAAATTTGATCGTTCCCGCTCTTAGCAGTTTCATCCCTAAGCATATTCTACATAACCCTTTACCCTTCCTATCGCTGTAAGTACTTCCCAGCTTCCTTTCGTTAACAAGTTATCCAATCCCCCCGACCTTTTTTTCTTTCTTTCTTTTTTTTCCTCCTCCCACCCTACCTGCCATTTCTGGCAGGCGGGGTTGTCAAATCCTCTCGACCATCACACTCCTGATCTCCTTAAATTCAAAACCTCGGTCCACTCCCGTAACACCCGTTCTCAGCTCTCAGACGTATATACAGCATCCCACCGAAAAACTCTTTTGATAGAGCTTTTCTTATCCACTCATCTTCCCTTTGGATTTCCATACCTTCTTCCATTCGTCGTTCCAATAATCTTCCAACCTTCAAATCCAACTTTTTTTTTTTCCCTTCCTGCCATCACTGTCATACGAGGTGACCTTCAAATCCAGCCATCATCTAATATCCCTACAATTCCCATCACCTAATATCCCTATAATTCCCATCACCTAATATCCCTACAATTCCCTAATATCCCTTATCACCTAATATCCCTACAATTCCCAAAAAATCTTAAATAGTAGGAATCAGTTTTGAGTTAAAATTCTCTCATTCGATGAATGAATGATGTTTTTTTCTTTAATATACAGTGGTGTGTGTGATTATGTATGTATATATATATGAGTTTGTGGGATATAAACCTCGTACGTAATATCATCAAATCACGTAATTAGTATCATCTAGATAGATATTTAAAAAATAGAAGAGAAATAAAGGAAATAAGTGTAAACTACTGATAGTATTGTTTGAATTTTTCTTTATTATTTTTTATTTTTTGCTTGGCATACATTTGATGTACATGTAACTATAAATTATTTCTCTTAAATAATTATTGGTAACTTTTTTATTTTATTTTTTCTTTCTCTTCTTCTAAACTGTTTTTAAATATTGTTATCGCATTTTTTTTGTTTATTATTATTTTTTTTTTATTCTTTCTCACTTTATAATTTACTTGAAATAATTAATTAAATGTAATTATTTTACACTCTAAGGCTTAATAGCTTACAATAAACATACAATGTATTGTTATTCTACAGGGACTTGTTCCAGAATAAATAAAGGCATTATTATTATTATTATTATTATATTCAATCCTCGTATCCTTACAATTCCCCTAAAAATCGGAAATAACATACTCAGTTTTCAGATTAAAATTTTCTAAATGATAAATGAATGATGTGTTTTTATTTATATCAAAGTGTATTTATATCATTATTTTATATTAGTTGATATTGTTCATATTTTTGCTTCATTTCCTCCTTTGTTTGTTTCTACTTGACATTGTAATTTGCATGCATTTGTAATTATCTATTGTTTCTCTCTATATAATTATAGTAATCGTATTTCTGTTATTTTTTTAATAAATAATAATACCCTATATAGAAACTATTATAACAACCTATATGTTGTTATTCTAAAGGGACATGTCCCAGAATAAATAAAGACTTTATTATTAACCCTGAGTTATTCTATTTGGATTTTCTAAATTGAATTGATTATTTATCTAAGATTCAGAATTAGTTGAAATGTTCTAATTTTATGAACCCATTTTCTAGGAAGGTTTATTGCGATTTTCATCATTTTAGGTAACACTCATTACCGGTGACATTCCTGAAACCTTGAGATTACTCGGTTAATAGCTGAAAATGTAGTTTGAACTCGTATATACCATTATACGGTATGAGCGCACTAGGAAAGTAAATTGAATTTATGTTTAAAACGTAACATTAAATTTGCATTATTAGGTCAACGACTAACGAATTAAAATACTGTCCAGGCTATTCTAATTGTAGAACATTATATTGCCTACAATTAATATAGAAAATTCGAACCTAATTTTGCTATCTTTAAACAGAACAAAAATTACCATTAATCCGTTTCAAATTTAAAGGACCGACTTTTAGAACGTAAGTAAATCTTTGAGTGGAAAATAGTGGACTGGATAATTCTAATGATGCTAGAACTGGTCAGGGGGTGCAGTCAGAGATAACACAAAATAAGCAGAACTATTTAATTATGCCAACGTTTCCGCAAACCTCTTTTCTTTGAGATAACTCATTACTATTTTGGAATTTAGATCTTTGACCAAAATGAAAATAAACTTCTTAGAAAATTCAGAATCTTTAACTATGGATTCACTCAAAACGATGAAGGTTGGTTCCTTTTGGCACTTATCAGGAGAACTTATTTTTTAATTGTGCCAAAGTTTCGGGCATCAACCAATTGACAAGTGTTAGTTTGACAAGCCTCTACACCCGCTGTTTGCCCTGAAGATGGCCGAAACGTTGGCACACTTAAAAAAGTTCTGCCTATTTTGCGTTATCTTTGACTGAACACCCGGACCAATTCTATCCACCATCGTAAGTAAATCTTGATTAAATGCAACGATAAATTGATTTTCAAGGCATATCTTGCATTACCCATATATTAATGTATAGCGGAGGACCAAGTATCAATGTAATTTTTGCTTATTTAAATATTTCAAAAGAAATTTATATTTAGATACATCAACGATGGTGTTGTCGAACATCCAATTCCTATGGTATCATCTTATCCCAAATTTCAACCTCTAATAGTTTCTCTAACCTCGCACCCATAAACCCTACTTCATACATACATCGCTTAAAAAAAGTCCAGATATTCTTGATATATTTGTTTCCTCACAGATTTCCTGCAATCAAACATCTATAAAATCCTTGGATGACCTTTCCTCTGATCACAGTCCTGTTCTACTTCAAGTACATTCAATTCCCATTCCTAAGCCCTCTCATCCGAGACTGATTACCGGACGTTCAGATTGCAATAAATTTTGATCGAAATCTCGATGTAGAGCAGGCTTTTGATCTAGTCTGGCATTCGGGTCTGCTGTACAAACTCCGTAAATTCTTACCTTCTACTTACTTCCTTATTATCAGTTCTTACCTCAGAAATAGAACCTTTAAAGTAAACCATAATTTTTCCTACTCTTCCCTCTTAACTCAGTCTGCCGGTGTTCCTCAAGGTAGTATCCCGTGTCCCATCCTATACACGATATATAAAGCCGACATCCCAACCCATCCAAGCACTGTCCTCACTACGTACGCTGACGACATGATCCTTATCAGTAAATAAGGATCCATTTGTTGCATCCCAATCTCTTCAATCCCATATCTCAAATCTTCAAGAATGGTGTCAAAATTGGAGAGTTAAACAAATCCTAACAAATCCCACCAAATTACCTTCAACCTTCGTCATAAATATACGAATTCCTGCCCAACTGCATCCTTTAATAATATTCCACTGATCCCTGTCGAACAGATACGTTACCTAGGGTTCCATCGGGACAAACGCCTCACTTGGAATCCTCATACAAGACTGAAAAAGACATAGAAACTGCTCGACGTTTTCGCCTACTTCAACATTTACTGGACGAACGCTCTAAGCTCTCAATTAATTACAAAAGCCTCATTTACATGACAGTTATCAGACCTATTTGGGCATATTGAGCTTTGGGGCTCTTCTAAACCCTCCAATTCATCTCGTATCCAATCCTTATAATCCAAAATCCTTAGTATAAATCCTTAATGCTCTTTATTATGTCACGAACAAACTCATCCATCATGATCTTAATATCCCACATGTTGCTGATTTGGCCCAAACTAGATACCTTTCCTTCTATGACAAGCTCCATAAAAACTTAAATCCGCTAGTCTCTCAACTTGCTTCCCATAATTACTATTCCTGATAACTCTTTAATAGAAGATGGCCTCGAAACCTTCTATTCTATTTATTGGAGTGCTACCGATGGGTAGTTTCTCCACAAGTGGTTTTTTTTTCATGTCATTTGTTCATATTTGCAGATTTACTTGTTTTAATATTATTATAGTTGTAAATATCAATAAATTAATCTAAAAAATATATTTAGAAATGTTAACTATGATTTTCTTTAAACCATTTATTGTTGTTTATTAATTAAAAGCTACTATGGTACTATAGCTAAACGGACAATGCTGCAGTAGAAGAGCTAAATTTTGCCTATCCAGGTATAATTATGATAAGAATCTTTAATGAGGTCTTGTTAACCCTATCTTTTTTTATAATATTTTGCTGTCACTAGAATTGAACAAACATTCTTTAGTATGCCATCAAATACGATCGTAATACGATCAAACATTACCACCACCGCATTAAGGGAATGGAAAATATCGGCGAAAGACCAGGACACGTGTCAAAACCAAATTTGTATGAAAAAAAAATTGTTGGTTTTTTTTTGGTGGTCAGTGGCAGGAATAGATCCTGGAGTAATTCATTTCTCCTTTCTACCCAGAGATGAAACCATCACAAATCCACCGTACTGCAGAGATATTGACATACTGCTACAATAACTTATAAAAAAACAACCTGCTCTGGTTAAAAGGAAGGATCTATTATATTCATACACGAAACGGCAGACCTAATTTTTCACGACAGAAACTGAAGAAAGTAAACGCGCTGGGTTACGATGTCCTCCCAACCCACCACTCGCTAGACCTATCCTCAACAGATTTCCGTCTGCTCAGAAATTTTGACTTCCTTAAGGGTAAAATTTTTGAAAATGATCCTCAAGTCATGAATGCATTTTAAGATTTTGTTTCATCACAATACAGAATTTTGCAGTTCTGGGGTGTAAATTTAATTGGGGGGAAAATGTATAGAAAATAAGGGTAAATATATTGAAAATGGGTGTTTAGACTTCATAAAGTTGTTTTGCTAAATAACCTATCCTAAGAAAATGAACATTTCATTTGAGACAACCTAATTTGATCTAAGTTATAAAACTGCAATAATATAAGAGAGAGAGAGAGGAAAATAGTTGACTGGAAGATCTAATGTGGGATATCCCAGATATTGGCTCCGGCTTCTAACAGCGCTAAAGATGGCCTACAAGGTAGGTCGAAACGTCGGCACTCATAATAAATAAGTTTTTCTATGTCCCACATTACAATAATGTAAATGGATTTAATAGAAAATACATAAATATTTCATTTCATTATACAGGTCTAGAGAAGAATATCAAATCAACTCATATTTTATATATACATATAGCCGTGTTATTGATGAAACCATTATATAATAAAAATACATATGTACATATTTTTGTTATATACGAGTATAAGATGTAAACAAATTATTAGAGATAAAAATATATATTTCAATTATTAGCAAAAGGAGTTGAATATCACTTTGAGAAGAGATCTCCTGTTAAGAGGCTTGGGGGAGGAGACAGAAAATAATGAGATAAACAAAGATTTATATTTCGCTCATTAATTACACTCCCTTACAGTCATCTATAAAACTTTAGGTCTTCATATAACCTTCACCTTTTGTATATAAATATAATATAAAACTTTAGGATAAATAATCTTATTTTTCTGTTACATGTACGAGTACCTCTCGTACATTTACCCTTCGTACCCCTAATATGGATGTAGAATTTAGTCTTAACTCATATTTATATTACAGTTTATTATTAGCCTACTTAACTTTTCAATAATGTAGGTTTATTTGCGAATAACATAAGTATTTAAATTTCAAAAGAGTGTTAAGATAAGTTTGAGATAAACATAATTTGTATTTTTATAAAACAAATTCCAATGAAATAAACATAAACAAAATATTTTTTATATAAAATATATTAAAAAGACAAAAATGAATAATATAAGAATGAAATAAATATAAAAATATTCAATCTTTTTATTTTACCTGAAAGGTCTTGCCTCTTTGATAAGTATATTTGATTCTCTACATTCAGGTTATTTATTTCTTAGTCATTTATATTCAGCTTATAGTTACAGACAGACGATTATTCTTCTTCTACCATTCCTAATGAGATAGATTATATATTTCAGAAATCTTATGAATTACATTTCTAATTATTTAGTAAAATAGTTCACCTGATGGGATTCTCCATTATCGGAACTTGATTAAATTACATTAAGATGCAATATTAAGTTAAGTTTCAGGATACTTCAACACTTGCTAGACAAACACCCTAAACTCCTAATTAATGACAAAAGCCTCATATGCATATAATTATAAAACCTATTTGGACTTTTGGAGTAGAGCTCTGGGGCTCCACTAAGCCATCGAATCCATCTCGTACCCATTCCTTACGATCCAAAATCCTTCGTAAAACCACCAATGCTCCTTTCTTCGTTACGAATAAAGATATCCATAATGACCTTAATGTCCAATTGGTTGCAGATTTGGCATTAGCTGAAATTGGATCAGATATCAAACCTTTCATGACAAATTTTATTCCTATTCAAACTCACTAGTTTACACCTAGCAACCTCTTCTATTCCTGATAACCCTTCGAAAAATATTTGTTTACCTGTCGTACCTATTATTCGTTCATTGTAGCATTATTACAGTACAGTTATAATTAATATTAATACATATTTATTGAGAGAAATTATACAAATTTCACTTACAAATGCATTATGTGTGTATTTGTGGTTCGAAAACCTCTCCTGAGGGATTTACGTGGATTTGTGGATGAAGAAAGAAGCAAGTCTAGAGCTTTTCCTCTCTCTGTAGTAGATTCCTGCTCCACAGACGTTTTTGCCATCTTGTTGGATTCTGTGGAAATGTGTCTATCAGTAACGTTTGTACCAGTAAGTTTGGGCGACTAGCAAGTGAGTTATGAATTTTTTAAAATGTCAGTAAATATATTTTTTTAAATAGTTAATGAAATCCATGACGAAATAGATGGAAGGCTATAGAGATTTGTCTTCATACTAGGTTCCATATTGGATCATTTAGCGTGATAAATTGGGCTTGTGTGAAATATTGCTTCTTGAGCGCTTGGAACTTAAAAAGCATTCAATACCTTATCTTTCGCTATTGAGGATAAGAGATATTGACGAAGAAGAACGGCATACACTGGATAAATTAGCCTAGTCGCACAGTTGCATCGGTTGACTCAGTTAGTGCCACAGGTGCTATCTCCAAGGGATATATGGCTAATAGTTCTCGCCCACATAGTCCAGGAACATATTTATGTGGAATGGAAGTGTTACTGGAGCTAGTGTTAGCCTCAAGTTCTTTCTGGAGATATATGCCCGGCTACTCGAGTTGTATAAATGGAAGTCCTGTACTGAAAGTGTTGGACCTGAGATAAAACGATTGTTTAATTATTTATAGAGAATTCACTAAAAAATTAATGTTATATTATTTTGTTTTCCTAATCAAGCATGGTATTTCGACAAATACCATATTGCACAAAATAGTAATATTATCAACTAATATTGAGAGGGTTGTTGAAAAATTACAAAAGCAAGAATTGATGAACTTCGTTTCAGCTGGCCAAGGTTATTATAGAACACAAAATTAAATGAACACACGAAAAGCTCACAATAGTGTTATTGTCGAGTTTATAAGACTGTTTTTAAACTCTGTTTTTTTGAAAAATTAATTATAAGGTAATATTGGGACAGTTTTGCAATGATTTAAAACTTCCTGATCCTGTTATTATTGTTTTCTTGATACATTATTACATTTAATTACTATTAACTCAATATTTAAAAGTTTCATTACATATCTAAATGAAAGGATTTTAAAGTCGGATAAGATAAATTTCAGAATTTCTGGTATGTGTAATTTCAAAGGAAAACAGATTTAAGGGTACTTTATATTATAGTATTGGTATCCTAGATTTTCCATCATGTCCTCACTTATATGATGATGATACTTACAGATAACTCCTAAGCAGGTTCAGTCTTTGCTTAATAGATTAGTGATAAATAAAGGCTTTCATTGTTTAATACTTTTTTCTTGTAACTTAAATCTCTACATTACATAAAAATGTTATTGCTTCGTAGCTTAAGATTTTATTTCCTGCTATCTATGTTTTTATTTTCTTTAGTCCCTTAGTATTTTTTCAAGAAACTTTTTGCTTTTATTCAATTTTGGCACTTTTGTTAATACTTTATGGTTTGTAACATATTGCCTTCTGGCCAGAGGTAGGTATAATATTTTTATTTTTCTGACCATGTCTGTTATTGAAAAGCGATCTAGTCCTAGAATAAAGTCACTTTTCTATTCTATTCTATGCTATAATTGGGAAAGCTTGTAAAAAAAAAAAAGTAATCTACGGCCAATTAAATCTATTTTGAAAGGGATCCTCAAAGGCAGACAAACACGGATACAGAATTGATACAAAACACTAACTCATACGCTGCTATTAAACAACGACGCGGTCTGTACGTAATTGATTCCACCAAATCTTCTTCACACGTGGCCATCCCGAATAAATGAAAGCGGCGGAGTACAGCACGTGTCGTATTGCTCACGAATCTTTTTATCCAGGAAGAAAAAAAAACAAGTTCCTTAATCTAGATATCAGGAATATAAAAAATAAAAACCTGTGCCACTACAACCCACGGAGGGTATTGGGTTCAGATAGAGCTTAAACAACCTCTTAGTTAAAAAAAGAAAGAAAAAAATATGCCCCTTTACAGCCCATGAAGTATGTAGTAGAGACTCTACTGGTTCTCGGACAACGGTTGTGCAGGGAGGTGATTTATCCGTTATCTGTCAGATTTGAACCTCTACAACAAAAATAAATGTACCTATACAACCCATGAAGGATGATGGGCTATGTACGTGATAGAGAATGTACTGTTTCTTAGACAACGCCTGTGCAGAGAGGTGATTTGTCTTAGATCACGCTCAACCCCCAGACTTCTCTCTTTTGGTACCTACTTTATAGAGGCTGGGTGAGCCACAGGAGGGTCCTGGATCCCATAGGATTATTCTCCGATTAAATAAATGATCTGCCACTGCGGGGTTTGATCTCAAGATCGGAGGTACAGCAACTTTGATCACCCCGCTCCTCCCAAAAAAAAGATACTCATTTATCATTTATCACGGGCTGTAATGGTATAGTTTTTTTTTAATGATTAAAATTATTTTATTTGAGGATCAGAAGATATGACAGAACTTATACAGTATTTGATCTTTTGGATTGATATTCGTTCCATAAAATGATCCGTAATTTATGAGAGGTAAAAGCACATTTTTTCATGTATCGAGATATTCCATTATAAGATTTTCATTAAAAAATATAGCCAAGCGTATGTTTTTAACACTTAGCACTTAACATGCAGTGATCTTTTTAACACTATACACCTTTTAAATTTTTTAATAAAATATTTTTAAATTTGATAAAATAAATTACTGAAATGCTGTTGGAATTTATATAATAATAATGTGACATAATAGCATTATTTGAAAATAAATTAAAGAAGAGCTATAAGAGACGGGATTGAATTATTGAATAACACAGAGGTACCCCAACCTTGGGCATAGGTTTTAAGCACTACACCACAGTGACCCTAAATATTTGTTTGATTTATTGGCTAATATTTCATTATTATTTTCTTAATATACAATGTAAATATTATCTTCCTATTTTTTTAATCTATTACTTGGTCTAAAATGAATTTTTTTCAACTGTCAAATTATTAATATTCATAATTATTCTGTTTTAAAATATTTTCACAAGTAAATGCATTTATTAAAAAAAAAAAAACATCAACACAAAATAATTAAATATATTGGCATCTACTTTATTTTGCGGAACTTATTGAACGAAGTTCGTTCATAACTTTAACTTAGAAATGCCTATTTAATAATAAAAAAAAAAAATAATGCTTAGAAAATAATAGAATATTGAATGGACAACTTGGTTGTTTTGTTTTTGTTTCTAAAATTGTTTATGTATTTGATTGTGGAAAGACAAATAGTCGAGACATACTGACTACCGTATGATATATATGTAATATGTCTTGAGGTCATTGAACTTACATAGACGTTGAGACGATACCCCAAACAACGAACTAGACATATTTCTGAGAACATAATTCAGGGACCTGGCGCCCCCCGAACCGAGCAATAGATGAGTGTATCAGAGACCACCTCCTAATATACCCATATATCTCTATCTAAAAAAAATTTGTATGGAGTTAGGAACATGGTGTGTCCATTGTCTTACAGTTAGACAAAGCAAAAAAAAGTTATTACTTTTTGGGTGAAGTGGGAATTTATTTTGCAAAAGAAGCTTGTCTGTGAAAAAATGCGGCAAATTCCAGTTACAGTTCTGTTATGTCAACTGCCCAGTGTATATGACTTAATGTAGAACTGTCGCACCGTCTAATTAATTAACCTTAATTAATTAGTCTTAATTAATTGACTAATCTATTTATGTGCCACCGACATCAATGGATCGATGTACTAAGACCGAATCCTGCACGTGCTGGGGCTTTCAACTTTATGAACTTATTAAGTTGCCCCCACATGAGGTCAAGGCCTACTCCAGGCCTGGCTTCTGGCTGCTTCCAGTTAATAGGGATTATATAATACAGCACATGACTTCCTCGTTCGCTCATTGAAATGAAAATCTGCGGCTCATAAAGTGAACCTGAATCAAGTTAAAATAGGCACGTCACTTATTACCAATTAAATAATGCAGCTAAATAAATGCTGTAGAACTACAATCTGGAAAGGGTCTGGGGTTCAGTTCACGATAGAGAATATACTTTTTCTAAAACAACGTTTGAGGAAGGAGGTTATTTGTCCGAGACCACCAGATTCTCCCCCCCCCCCCTGGGTAGTCATTTTATATATCGATGAATCCCAGAACGGTCTACAGGTGCAACAGGGTCCATCCGTTGCTGTTATCAGATAAATAATTTATCTGCTACAGCTGGATTTAAACCCGGAACTCTACACATTGAGTTAACCCTTAAAAAAATACTTCGTTTATCAACTTTATATGAATTGTTTCTTTTTTTTTTAATTTTTTTAAGTTTACTCTATTCTTAAATTGAGACATTTAAGGGACTCAATTCAAAATAGACTTGCATTACATTAATTAATCATGCTGCTTGAGTGTATCTAAAGGGGTTAAATTTATAGTTTCTACTAAAATAATGGTAATTATCAAAGAAAATTATGCGATTACTTACCAATAATGGAGTTAAACCACTTTTAAAATTCAAATCTTGACTGGTTATAAAATTTGAAGGAACCTAATCTGAATAATACATTCAACCTAATCTAAATAAGCTTTTTACTTTGAAGAGAAAAGATTTGCTCTGGCCGGGATTCGAACCCAGGTCGTCCGCCTCTCTGTGGTATTAGGATTTTTTTTAAGGGAGTAAAAAATCCTTAGTTTTTTTATTCCATTTAAAATTGTTTACTCCCTTTAAAAAATCCTTAGTTATGCCATACTTCGGAAGGGACGTTAAACAAAAAAAATTAATGAATTCTCCTTTTTATTTCAAAAACCTATGATTATCAAAATGATTGATCAAGATTTTAGAACTGCTAGAGAAAAGATATAATTTATTTTTTAATTGATTTTTACAGCATGTGCCATTTTGCGAAACCAATATGCAATTTTTCTCCATCCAATTGTTTTACAAATATTAAAAATTTTAGTTGTTCGGATGTTTGTTTAAGGATATTATAAGATAATACGAGTTCATTTCATGAAAAACACAATTGCTTCGTTATTGTTATTGAATTTCCTAAATAAAAAAAAATGGATTTTCCAGGCGAGAGTTGAGGAAAATCCTGAGGAGAAGCAAGACGGAGGGAGGTAGATAAGATCAAATCGGATTCATGACATATCGTATTGATGTTTCCGGGTACGGAAACGTGATTGGACTCGAATCGGTAGTAAGAAATTCTGTATCAAGAATTACTGATTCCAACTCTTCCGCAGTTTGCTTGGCATCTTGCAACAAATTTCATCGGATTGAATCACTAGAAATTATCATAGAGGCAATAAAAATAGTTAAAACTTTTGATGCTGATAATAACTGCAGATCGTTCCTCTTTTTCATGACTCACTGAACCAGTAAAAAACCCTAAACATGTGATCTATCTTGATTACCTGAATTGTTACCGTCTTTTTACTTCATTCTTACTCTTTTTACTTCATTCTTGGATATCTTTCACAAAAGTTGAATTAAATTGTTTTTTGAAAAAAATAAATCAACCTGATACTATTTAACTTAATACTACGGCCCCATTCCGTTTTGAATTGTATTGAGACATCGGCTTTGTGTCGGTTTTGCTGAAACCGCCTTCAGCGGACTCAGATAATGTATTGCCTTGACATACCTACGGGTACTAGAAGGCTGTAGATTATGCATGTACATATTATATGGATATATGTTGCAATTACAATTTAATAAAATAATGGAGTAAATATTTAATATTTATTTATTTAATATATATATATATAAATATTTATTAAATAAACATTTAATAAAATATATTTTTTTCAGAAAAAAAAACTTAATAGTAATGCTTACTAAAACACATAAGCAAAATGTAACATACATATCTGTGGAATGAGAGATTTTCATTAATGACCTTACAGTTATTTTATGACTTCGATTATAATTTATTTTATCACTTGTGATTATTTTCACGAGTTTTATGTTCGTAGGTAATTAAAAATTATAAGCATTTTTTTTATCGTTCGTTGTTGTTTGTCTTTTTTTTTATTTAACGTCACTTTATGCAGCTATGGCTAATAGGACGATACTGCAATGAAGGTTCTAAATGTTGCCTATCCAGGTCTAAATAGTGCCTATTAGTCCAGGTTTAATAGCGATTTTCAAAAAGTATCTGGCATCGTACAAGCTCAGGCTCCCCGTTAAACGTCCCTCCCGAAAGGCGGCATAACCAAGAATTTCTTATTCCCTTTAAAAAGACCCTAGGGCCACACGATATTTGGCTCAGTAGGTAGTAATTGTAGTATAAGAATTTGAGCAGTAATTAATATAGATGAAAATATAATATAGCAAAAATACAAATATTTACAAGCCAATATTAATTTCTTGGGACCGTCAAGAGATTATTATTAACAGGTTCAGACAGGAATCGAAGCCGCAACATTCCGAACCGGACACTCCGGAATAATCGCCCCAACATGCCTTAACGTGTAAAGTAAAAGTTTAAAGGAACTTTATAAAGACAATTTTAGTAATAAATTTTATATGATTTGTCTTTCTAAACTATTATGTGAAATAGAAAATTATATATTTTTTTATTTTATTTTTTATCTAATGTCAGCACGTGGCATTTCTGTCATACTCCGACGAAATTAAATACTGAAACTCAAAACAATTTTTATTTCAGAATAAATATTTAAAATGAAAGCTTGAGCAATTTGAGGAAAAATGAAACCGATGATATGACATTGCAGCAAAACGAATGACTAATATGTTGTGCAGTGCAGTATGATCTTATTTTCCATGTTTACATTTGTAGGCATTTCCTATTAAATATTTACGAAATTTAAAATAAACTTTGTTAAATTTATTACATAGTTATCAGTATCAATTCAAGCTATTATTTTATTAAAATAATTTTTACTTCTTGGTATGTTTTCAAAGATTCTGTAGCAAATATTATGAATCAGGACATAAATAGTAAGGAAAACAAGCCATTTTGTTATTGGCGACTCAGGAAACCAATATTTCATCTGGAAACTCGAGAATACAAACCTGCAGAATGGGTTTCGTTAAAACATCAGACTGATATATGGCCCTACTCCAGCAGTTAAGCATCTCCAGGTTTTCCAAGAATACCTTTCCAGCCGGGAAAGAATTTCAAGAACTCGAAGAAGCTCCCCCGGGAGAGGAAGGCTGCCAAGACGCGCGGCTGTAGATCAGAAGCCCATCCGAACGATAACGAGTTGACAGGGCCCTATGGGATCTGGATGTCCGGCGATGTACCTTTGGCTCATGGCCAGGCACGGTGATACACGATACGCCGGTCAGTGGGCAAATCGATCTCCTCACGACCTGTGACCGGAAGTTATGCAAACCACCAACGTTGGACTGTTGTGCGTTCTTTGCCTACTAACTGCGCCCGGCTCAAACATCAAGTATAATATGAAATGTTATTTTTGAAAGTGGTATAAGTCTATAGGTTTCCATTGGAATTACTTTAAAAATATGGGCAAACGGCAAATGCTTGTATCACTTAGCACTTAGCAAAGAGTGACGTTTAAAGCCTATACACCTTAAAAATTTTCCAATGAAATAATAATTGATTATTAAAAGAATAAACGATTTTTTAAAATCTTAATGGACTATACCACAAATACTAATAATACTTTCCAAAATAATAGCTCATATTATTCAACAACTTAATTTTTTCTACGATATTTTTGCAGCCCGAGTGAATAGGTGGTTAACTAGTATTTTTTCCAGAGAGAGTTTATTATATTGAGGGAAGAGGAATCGTACCATCGTAGTTTTCGGCTAGAAATGGAGTTATAAGCAATAATACCATTTCAAGACGATGCTTGACTTAATCCCTTATAAATCTACAAGATTATCACGATTCTTCTTAGAAATCATTTGGGACAAAATTCGACTTAAGCACATATCATTCACTACGCAGAGTTTTTATTTAAACTTTGTTTATTAATAAACAACTGTACAATATCTAGTTAGTCTGGTCTAATATTCTAGATAATAACAAACGTTATGCCAGAGGTAAAAGTTTAACAACCAGACACTCAAAAGCCAAAATAAAACATTTAATTTTCTACAAATCCAATGAAAAATTAGTTATTGTGTCGTACAAAAACCAGATTATTTATAATCATATTATTAATTGTATCGTTAGAAATTAGATATTAGTTGATTTTTACTTCGACATATCTTGTTTATTAAAACAAGAAGATAATAATAAAAATACTACTACTCTATGGCTACAACTGGGTGACGAGTCCTGGCCTCCTCAACCAACTTTCTTCAGTCGTCTCTGTTTTGCGCAGCCGTCATAAAGCTCTAAAATTAATTAATTAATATAATTAAAATACATTAATTATATTGTTATTATATATTAATTATACTAGATTAACATATTTATTTACTTTAGATGTTGATAAAGATTTCTTTAACAAATTTAGATATGTGGCGGATTTCATTCTCCATTAAAGACAGTTGGAATAAAGGCTGAAAATCGATTCTGTGTTTTATGTTCAGAGTAAGTGTTTATTTATTTCAATCCCTATCAAAATCCTTCATTCAAATCAATGTTCTTTTTCAGAGAATGAGAAGGCAATGGCCCCGAGACCTGGTGTAAGCACGAACAGCGGGGCCTTTGCAATCACAAGCAATGAACTGATTTATATTCTGAGCCTCTGCGGTGTAGTAACTTCAATCAACATTCCCTCACTGTCAATAAAGTGTGAAGAGGCTGAGGTAATCGCTGCTGGGATCTTCTCAAGTCTTCTTTTCCTTGTCTCATTTCGGCCGAGTTCATGGCAAAAGAATACAGTTAGTCACCCCTTCTTCGTTATTTTTCATGTGTTTTATTTTATTTTTTTATGGAAAGCGGGGTAGTTGATCGGGAAGGGTGTTCCCATATTATGAATCCCGCTTTCAAGATAGATATAATCAGATATTTTTATCAGTTAATTTGAATCGGGGGGTCATCTGAGGTTTCGTATTTTTATATTTCTTATTTGAATCGTTCAGAATCAAAAGCTTACGATAATTTACTTTAATTAATACTATTAGTTAAGTACGTACAGTTAATTTCTGTACCCCAGAGGTAAAGATAAACTGTCACATTTTTTTAATTTTAGCCAATTTTCCTTAAATTTGGAACTTTTAAAATGGGTTTCTTCATTACTTATGGAAACAGCTTAAAACAAATTATTCATATTTTTATCAGCATCGGTAAGTAATCAGAGATATTGATCTATTTATTATATATTTATAATAATAAATATCTAGAGATATTTATTTATGACAATTTTCCTAAAATATTCCCTATTCTGTGGATATGGTGCCCTTTACCTCCGGACCCAGATTTGTCCCATCTGTCTTGTGTTACGATCATTTACCTAAGTTTCTTGGACATTTGTGTGGACATTATTCCTGTATATGCACAGAGCCTTCTATGATGCTGCGGGTGATCGATGCTGTTATGAAGGGTCGACTCAGGTATTAGCCTAATCTAGAGCTGATCCCCTGACCTCCCGTTGACGTTATTTTGGAAGGCTCTCATGGCGTCATCAGAAGGAATCTAGTTTCTAGATAAGTTGCCACATACCTTGTCCCACCAAATGCGATCTCTACAAAACACAATTAATCATGTTGTCTCTGATAATCCTCGCCACAGGGGCTGTATATTTATCTTTCTTAGTTCTAGATGAATTGTCGTGGGCGTAAAATTATTTTTGAGGGTGCTCAAGGGTGGTCAACAGTAGTGTAAGTGATTAACTATATTTTTTCGGTAGAGCATATTCAAAATATTTTATCAGTTAGTACTTTCTTCATTAAGATAACTTTGTATGATAGTCTTTAGATAATCATTATAAGAATTTAAGAAAAATATTATTTCTTTTAAAAATTATACTTAAAAAGGAAGACAGAGGAATGACAAAAAAAGCTGACTAAGAATCTCTTAGATTAACCAAGCTGAGAAGATATGACACGAAATGGTATATATTATAAAGTTGTTCCTGACAGGAAGACCTCGAAAAAACTATTTTCCTAAAATTTGGTTGGAGAAAGCCCGAAATTTGGGAAAACTTTTAGTAATATAATATATTATATACACACAAAAAAAAAGCTACACACAAATAATTTAAATCAATCTTCTCGTAGCCTTCTTCTGACTACACCAAAAAAAACTTCTTTTTTAAAATAAATTTATTGATATTTACAACTATAATAATATTAAAACAAGTAAATCTGCTAATATGAACAAATGCCATGAAAAAAAAAACCACTTGTGGAGAAACTACTCATCGGTAGCACTCCAATAAATAGAACAGAAGGTTTCGAAGCCATCTTCTATTATAGAGTTATCAGGAATAGTAATTATGGGAAGCAAGTTGAGAGACTAGCGGATTTAAGTGTTTATGGAGCTTGTCATGGAAGGACAGGTATCTAGTTTGGGCCAAATCAGCAGCATATGGGATATTAAGATCATGATGGATGAGTTTGTTTGTGACACAATGAGGAGCATTGGGGATTTTACGAAGGATCTTGGATTGTAAGGATTAGATACGAGATGAATTGGATGGTTGAGTAGAGCCTCAAAGCTCAATATGTCCATAAAGGCCTGATAACTATCATGTAAATGAGTCTTTTGTAATTAATTGGGAGCTTAGAGCGTTTTCTAGTAAATGTTGAAGTAGGCGAAAACGTCGAGCAGTTTCTTGTCTCTTCTGTCTTGTATGAGGATTCCAAGTGAGACGTTTGTCCGGATGGAGTCCTGGGAAACGTATCTGTTCGACAGGTATCAATGGAATATTATTAAAGGAAACAGTACGGCAGGAATTCGTAGGTTTACGACGAAGGGTGAAGGTAATTTGATGGTGAAATATTTCGTTTTTGTTATCTATGGTTCCAAAGAGTATAATCTAAATTATTTTTTATTTGTTAATTAGAAGAATCCAAATAAAGTTTAAACAAATTTAATAAAGCAAATAACGATTAAATGAAAAGGTGATAAGCCTAAAAATATTTTTTTTATTAATTTCTATGAGTATTTGTAATCCTTCTGCTGTGTAATACAATACTTGATAAAGCTTAACTAAAATGATTATTGATGATGGATTAGAGTTCTGTAGTGTCTGAGTAAAAGGGGTATAAGTGATAATGCCTTTTTATAACAGATTTAACTATGTCCTGCTATATCATTTGAATGGAGAGTCTGAGTTGCAATGCTAAATATTCCGGGTTCGTATACGGCTGTGACAGATACATTGTTTAATCTGTTAACAGCTTCGGACGGACCCTGTTTGATCTACAGACCCTCCTAAGGGTCTAGATTCCCTTCATAAATATTGCTCACCCTGACAAATCTCTTCCCCGTTGGCCTAGAAACAGTGTAGTACACACCTTTACTGAACCCAAGGCTCTTAATGGGTTGTAGTGGAACTGGTTTGGTTTTGTACACCATTTTGATAAAATCTACCATTGAGAAAAACATCGGATTATAAAACAATTCCAACATTATTTGTAACCAATGTTTGAGTGATTAATATTTTTTTTCTTAAAGATAGAGTTCATTAATATAACTTAAATCTATTGCTATAGATTTAACACCTCTTTCAGATATTTTATTTATGCTACTCATTCACAAACTGAACTTAACTACTGGAATCAACCATTGCTATAACCAATTAATAGAAACCGGTCGATTTCTTAGTTCTGTAAGAAACAAACTGTCATTACCATTGGCTAGATATAAAAAAACTGACATACTATTTCCCTTAAAACTAATTACTTGACTTTGCACTTATCTGTAAGGACCACTTTAAGTTCTAAGTGATTCTAAATGGATTTAATTGCATGTGTTACTGGTCTTATTGGATCAACTCACCTCTTTTATCTTTATTTTGTTGAAAGGGCATTAAAATCTTAAATTAAAGTAATATCTCATGCTTCATTTATTTTTTGTTATTTCTTTTATATAAGTTCGGAGTGCGGTGATTCCTACGTTTCAATACAATTGCTTTTGACGTTTTATTTCTGGTAAACTAAGGGACATTTTATAAAAATAAAAACACGAGTTCGTTGGGGAATCAGTAGTAACTGAAGTGGAAGAATAGATGGAATAAAGAAAACATTGAAAGTGGCCCAATTCTTCTGCTCTGAAATGTTACGTCATCTTTGGAACCTATCCAAATACCTCGGCTACATCGTCTTCGCTTCGAGATATGTTTTTATTAATTCAAAGTAATTTGATTCAAATTAAAACACATTACTGATAACAATTTTTTAATAGGTAAAATAACAAGAAGCTAGATGAGAAATTATTTATACATATTGGATCAGAAAGTGACAAGACTTTATCCAATAAATAAATATGTTAAAATATGATCTTCATACACACATACGGTTTTGTTATTTTTAAGGAATGAATGGTCGATATGAAAGAAAACAATAATGTTTTGTAATTTACTGAGCCTACTTTTCGTATTAAATCGTGGTTCATTTTTAGAGCTAATCAAATACAGGCATACTCATTTATGGACTAAATTGTAATATGGGCCAGCATTATAATATTTACATTTAAATATATCATTGTAACCGCATTATACAATCAGAGATACTCAATCAAAAGATTCATTTGTTATCAGCCAGTTAAATAGAAAAAACAATCTTATTTTATTTTATATTTTAATCTTCAATATGGTTGATTCACAAAATCATACTGCATCTCTAATACGGACATGATACAAGTCAGTAGTTTTTTCTTTAAATAGAAAAAAATTAATTCAGGAATATTCAACGATCATTCATCCAGCCTTAATAGATCAAAAATTATATAATTATAAATAATTATGTATGCATTCAATATCAGAGGAAAAATAAGAGACATTCGTAAGCTAAATAAAATTCAAAGTAGTCATCTGAAAAATGAAGTATTCCCTTAATATACATAAAGTATCATTTTAGTTTCTTTTATTTATTTATAGTAATTAGAGTAATTATTTCGTTTTGAAAATAAAGTCGCGAAAATGGATGGGCGCTACTCACCACCCCCGTACTGTCAAGCCTTGAACATTTTCCTCAATTAGTTTTTTCAGGACTCCTAACTGTCGCACTCACATAAATGAAATAATTTTTCTAACGTTAGAGTTACTAAAATTAAAATATTAATCGTCTAGGGTACTGGACTATAAAATTATATTTTTTCTTTGGGTGTATAAAAATACAAAAACTTTTAGTCCAAATTCATTTGTTTCATCTATTTTTTATAAACGTTTCGACCCAAAATGGTCATTTTCAATATATAACTTCAAAAATAGTATAAAACTCTGTCTGAAATAAAAATCAAAAAGAAAATTCAAAAATCAGAAAATTTAACATTATAAATTTTTTTTATAAAACAACTTATTTCTTAACACCGTAAATTAGTTACACAAATATACATGGTATCGTCAAAATTCTTTCTATAATTGTTCTATTTCTACATTATTATTGTCCTTACAAGAGTACACAAAAGATACCTTATTCTGTAGATTAATAGATTGAATATTTGAAATAAGCTGGGTGTTAAAATTATATTTTTCTTTGGGTGTGTAAAAATACAAAAACCTTTAGTCCAAATTCATTTATTTCATCTATTTTTTGAATTTCTGAAGTATCTATTAGCTGTTTTTATCTAACCTTATCCAGCCGGGGTCGAGTAACCTTCCTTATGATTCATTAATTGCATTTGAGCCTTCGAGGTGGTGGGATGTTTCATGGGTGCATTATTCCTGTTTTGTTTTGCTGTTATTCTCGTTCTACCCTGAGGATGCCTGAATGGGCGAAATATTGGATATTGGAAATATTTCTATTTCTGTTTTAGTTTCTATTAGACTTAAGGGCTTTTCGTTGGGATTTTTCCACGGTCTTAATAAATTTATTTATATTAATTAATATATTTTTAGCATAACATTTAGAACTAAAAATTTTAGCGTGCCCGTTATTTTACAATTAAATTAAATGTGTTTTAATAGAATTCTTGAAAATCGGGTATTATTGAAAGGACTTAAAGAGGAAAAACAAAATTCATGAGACAAAATGTTTTGTTTTATTGCAACTGCAATGATTTTTGAATTATTTTTTATAATAAAAGTTTTTTTTTCAGGTCTTATTTTGTTCAAAAGTTAAAGCACTACGAGTCAGATCTTTGAATAATGAATTGTAGCAAACACCTTTAACTTTAACCCACGATTGTAAACAATATTATTAAAAATATTATCGATAATTTTTAACAGGAAAGTTATATATTAAAGTTCATTAACTATCGCAAGTAATTATAAAGATTGTATTCATAATAAAAGTACGATACTTTTCTTAAAGTGAATAATGTTCGATTTTTAGATGCTTTCTTTATTATTTGTATTTATTAATCTACATAATTTGTTGTAAAACATTTTATCTTGCAATCACATGAATCAAATAAATGAAATAAACAATGAACCTATTTCCCCTTCCATTTAATTTGATTAATTGGCTAATATAAACGGAAGTAGTGTCCTTAAGAGACCAGTAAACAAGTAGTTACAATGTAATAGTACGGACTGGCTTTCAAGAGGGTCTTCTGCTTTCAAATCATTAAGTAAGTATAAAACGGTTTTGTAGTTTGTTTAACGTAATATTTGCCATATGTCTTAAAATAATTAAAATATTAATCGTCTGGACTTAAAAATTATATTTTTCTTTGGGTGTATAAAAATACAAAAACCTTTAGTCCAAATTCATTTGTTGCATCGATTTTTTATAAACGTTTCGACCCAAAATTGTCATTTTCAATATATAGCTTTCATGATCACTCAAAAATAGTACCTATAAAACTCTGTCTGAAATAAAAAAAAGAAAATTCAAAAATCACAAAGTTTAACATTATAAAATTTTTTTAAAGCTGGGTACAAAAAATAGATAAAAAATAGATGAAACAAATGAATTCGGACTAAAGGTTTTTGTATTTTTACACACCCAAAGAAATTTTAACACCCAGCTTATTTCAAATATTAATCTACTTATTTTAATCTTATTAATCTTAGCTTATTTTGCTTATTCTTAGCTTATTTCAATCTATTAATCTACAAAAAAAGTTATCTTTTGTGTACTATTGTAAGGACAATAATAATGTAGAAATTATAACAATTATAGAAAGAATTTTGACGAAACCATGTGTAGTTGTTAACTAATTTAAGGTGTTAAGAAATTTGTTGTTTTATAAAAAAAATTTATAATGTTAAACTTTGTGATTTTTGAATTTTCTTTTTTTAATTTCAGACAGAGTTATATAGGTACTATTTTTGAGTGATCATGAATACTATATATTGAAAATGACCATTTTGGGTCGAAACGTTCATAAAAATTTATACACCCAAAGAAAAAGAAAATTATAACTAAATGAGATGTCCGAAGAATATTATTTAAGAGTATTAATCAATTATATCAATGATTAAAACTTTATATTAACTATATTAATTTACAACATAATTAGCTGTGATTTTTAATATTATTTAAACTTTTTTCTAAAGGGATAGCTGAGATTTCCAATAAATTTCCTTTTTACTACTAAAAATACCAGCGAAATAACTATTACTACTTTCATAAAAATAAGTTTAAAAAATCTTTTAAATTTAAACTGTACCTGTTTCTTGCTTAAATATTTCCAACAAAATAATGCCTATATTTTTCTATGGTAGCACTTACTAATTTTAAGCTTTATATGCAACTTTTTAATACACCTAGATAGTGTTATGCAAATAAAATATTCAGTTTATAAATGTGAGCTACCCAAGACATATGGCAAATATTACGTTAAACAAACTACACAACCGTTTTATACTTACTTAATGATTTGAAAGCAGAAGACCCTCATGAAAGCCAGTCCGTACTATTGCATTCTAACTATTTGTTTACTGGTCTCTTAGGACACTACTTGCGTTTATACTAGCCAATTAATCAAATTAAATGGGGGAATAAGTTCATTGTTTATTCCATTTATTTGATTCATGTGATTGCAAGATAAACAGTTCTACAAAAATCATGTAGATTAATAAATAATAAAAAAGAAAGAATCAAAAAAAGAGAACATTATTCACTTTAAGAAAAGTATCGTACTTTTATTATGAATACAATCTTTATAATTACTTGCGATAGTTAATGAACATTAATATATAACTTTCCTGTTAAAAAATATAAATTATATTTTTAATGATATTGGTTGCAATCGTGGGTTAAAGGTGTTTGCTACAATTCATTATTCAAAGATCTGACTCGTACTGCTTTAACTTTTGAACAAAATATAACATGAAAAAAATATGTTTACTATAAAAAATAAATAAACAATTATTGCAGTTGCAAAAAAACAAAACATTTTGCCTCATGAATTTTTTTTTCGCCTTAAAGTCTTGCCAATAGTACTCGATTTTCAAGAATTCTATTAAAAAAATATAATTTAATTGTAAAATGACGGGCACGCTAAAAATTTTAGTTTTAAATGTTATGTTAAAAGTATATTAATTAATATAAATAAATTTAGTTATATTTATAAAACAAAATACTTTTAAATTTGATCCATATTACAATATATTGTATTGAACATGAATGAGAGTTATTAGTTAAATAGCCTCCAATACTAATTTATTTATTTAGTCATAATTAAATAAAAATGATAACTTTAACAAAATAAAAAAATAACAAAGAAATAATTTTGAATGTAATTATCATTATTCACTATAATGTAGCATCATTTATTCAAACCCACCAAAGATATATAATGATACTCATATGATTATTTATTCATAAAATTAACAAAAAGTCTAAATGAAAATAATAGAATGCTATTGGAAAACATTAAAAAAAAAAAAAAAGACAGGAGCCTTTAAAATACAAGTCAATTACTTCATAACGAAAACATTCAATGTTTCGCCAATTCAGGTATCTTTGCGATATATACCAACAAATTTACGGAACTTTCCCTTTAATGTATTATAAAAGTTAATTTAAGAAAATCGGCTTGAAAAGCTATATAAAAAAATGACCTTTTAATCATTAAGGTCTAAGGCCTAGCAGAATTTTGGCAAAAAATAAGTATTTATAAGTCGGTCAGGGGCAGTGAATTCCTTAGTTATTTTTACTGTAATTTAAAAATATTTATAGATGGACAATTTATAGCATGCTTTTTAAATATATTAGCTTTCACCAGTAACTCGACAGAATAACATTTAAGATCACCAAACTTTTAATTATTTCATATCTATTGAACACTTCCTCATCATTGATGGAAATTTCTTACTATTGATAAAAATATTAATAACAATTATCATAAATACAGAAATAGATAATACATTTTCTAAGACTTTTCCTTATAGCTGCAATATATTGTTGTCGCACTTTTAGTTAGATCAAACGATAGACATAAATAAAAATATCTGACAATGCAGCGCCTGCACAGAAATGAAAAAAAATGTAATAATGCTATATTGCATGGTGACAATAGCATTTTTCTCTTAAAAGGAAATATTTAATCAAAGAAATAAAAATAAAGAGGATAAGTTTCAAATGAATATTTTGAGAATTTATCAATTAAGTATTGTTACAATTCAGAATTTGAAAAGAATTTTGATATCTTTGATGAAGAATTTTTTATGGAGTTCGAAAACTGTCAATGGTTGATTGGGTCTTTGTACTGTTTGTTTGAAGTGTGCCATCTTCTGTCTGTATACAGTATCAAACAGTTTGGAAATGTTCTAGTTGAGTCAAAATTTTAGTGTGCAGTTTTAAATGTATGTGGTTCAGAATCTCATTATTGATACTTCGTTTAAAATTATCTTTAGAAATATCTTTTTTAAATACACATGCATATTTTTTTAGGGTTTTGGTTCGTTTTTATCCCAGCTTACTACTTGTAATAGTTGAAAAAGTTGTTTATTTTATTTTATGGATTGTAATATTAATTGATAGATAAAGTATTATCATTGAAAGCCTTTAAATTAATACAAATAACATTAAACAATAGTATGAGTAATATAGAATGCCACTCGGATCACTTTTTACTTATCGAGGATGGCTATTAAGAGACCGCGTTAAGAGGCAGGTAGAAAACTTAAAATATCGTAACACAAATATGCAAAAACTTTGATAAAAGTCTCTATAACATATTTGAATAAACAAAAAGTAGGCCTAAAAGTTAAATAGAATTGCAAAGTAGTCGAACTTATGAACAAGCGAATTTCTAAAAAGTTAATAAGCATTGAGTCGACTGGTAAACGTTCGAGGGATAGACCAAGGCGTCTTCGGGAGAATTGCGTTAATCTAGCGGATTTGAGTTTGGATGGGGGTCCGTGGACGGAGGTTAGCAGAGATTGGTGGTATCGGCATCGAGTTCCCAAAGCCATATTATAATTCCTAAGTTAAAACACTTTTTTTATCGAGAGGACCAGAAAATGTCACTGCTTAGTATATCTCTTAACTCTATCTACTCAGTAATATAAGTAAATTCTTACAAATAATGGTCGTAAATGGATATTACAGATTATTTATAAATGATCTGGGCTGAATATAATTAGCACATAAAGGTAAAATTATTTTTCTACTGGAAATGTAGAAGACAGTGGATAATAATATTTAAAAAGAAATTAAAAGAGAAAATGAAAATGGGAGCGACCCCGTTATCAGACTTTCTTCTTTGTGCTTGTCCTAAATTAAGAGTTGAAGCGAAATAATTGGAAATGTCCATCACAGTTAATTATGAATGATGTGTGAAGACGGTGGCATTATTTGTGTAATATGAATATGTTTGAATGAAGTAATCATGTCAAAATATTTTTAGCTACGTCGAAACATTGGCCGCTTAAATAA
Source organism: Arma custos (assembly GCA_037127475.1). NCBI lineage: Eukaryota > Metazoa > Arthropoda > Insecta > Hemiptera > Pentatomidae > Arma > Arma custos. The sequence continues at coordinate 71,802,935 of CM073764.1, forward strand.
AAAATTGAGTCTTGTTAATTCATCTGGAGGAAAGTTCATGTAATTATATTCAGTTGATTAAATTATATTATTTATGATATAAATTATATAATAACTGGAAAGAGTATACATATTCTGCCCATGAATGAAAATCAAACCAAACAATATTAGGCTTTGGATAATTCATAGAATTTATTACAATTATCTGTATTAGGTAGGCACAACTTTCATTTCTTAGTGCGAAAAATACTTAACGTCGTAACGAGTCCTTAAAGGAAGTAATACTTGAATGCCCAACATGTATAAAGCAAAAAGAAATAATGATTAGGGTTTTAAATATGAACCAAAATATTATTTTTTATAATGTATTAAAATGAACAGACTGTGGATAAATAAGTAATATTCATAGATATTCGAAAGCTATAACCAAAAACGTATAACATACATGATCAATATGATATTTATCATATCGTTTCATAGCATTAGCAACAAAGGGATATGGCGTACTAAGCAATAAAAAAAAAAACTATACCACTACAACCTGTGAAGGGTCTGGGGTTCAGTTCATGGTTCTGTTTCATAGACAACGGTTGTGCAGGGAGGTGATTTGTCCTAGATCACGCTCAACCGCCAGATTATCCCCCTTTTTTCGGTACCTATTTAAGAGGCTGGGTGAGCCCCAAGAGGGTCCTAGACCTACCTCCGGCTACTAACAGACTAAATAAAAGTCTTGCCAGCAGCGGGATTTGAACCAGAATTTTCGTCATGGCAACTCACTGAGCCACTCCGCTCCCCTAAGCATAAAATTTAAACAATTTACATACCAACTATCATCCTTTCTTCTTCTTAACCTATACCAAAACAACCCATGAAAGGCCATGTGCAAAGAACAGCGTCTTCCACTGTATTTCTGTATGGAATAAACTACTGCCACCAATTTAGAGGGAAAAAATCGAATCATCATTATTTGCCATTGCACTAAACACTTTAAAAACATTATTATGAATTAATAATATTATGAAACATTAAAAAAAAATTACAATCAATAATTTGTCTAGATAAGCAGTTACGATTGCTCTTCACCTATAAATTGTAACTATTCTGTTAAGCTGTATCATTAATTTTTTCGTGGTATTCGTCTCGTTTTCACATTATGTTAGACACACTGCCGAAAGAAGAAAGAAAATTGTTTTCCTGATTTTCTTGTCCAATCACTACCTTTCTATTTCTTCAGTTAAATCTCTTTCGAAAGGTAAAAAAATATTCAATATTCTCTAATAATAGATATATCTGCTAATAAAAATGTAAATGACATCCCGCTGCAACAAACATAAGAACATGTTTATGCATAAACATGGTAATAGATACAGACGCGACAAAGAATAAAAGTGTTGGCAGTTGATTCTGATTCTCCTTTCACGCTCCAAATCCTATAATTCCCTTAACCCAGTTGGAACTGCGGTGGTTAAAATTAAGCCACAACTTTTTCAAATTTGCAAATTTGTCAAAGCAATTTATCGGTAACTGATTTACAGCAGGGCTTTAATCAAGGACAATTAGTAGTACCATTTGTTCTGGGCTCAGTTATTTTTTTTCGTTTTGGCAAGATTGTTCTGGGTCATAAATTTTACTGAGGTTATTGGGACTCATGGCGAGGTCAAACTAATAATAGAATCTCTTGAAGACTGATCGTTTCGTGGCAACTGGTCACTTTGTTCACTTTCGAATACGAAATACACCAAGATCAAATAAAGTCATACTTAATTAGTGGAAAAAATAAAAATATACAAAGAATATACAGCAATTATAGTGTGGATCCCAATAAGGGAACAGTTCATTAAGCTAAAACAGTATGCTGTGCGTAGCGTGCTCTTCCCAACAACCGATCATATTATTTTCTTTCACTTATAACTGAAGTAAAAATACATTAAAAAATATAGTTAAATGGGAGAGTTATAGGTCGTGTACCGGGCCGGATTTGAGCCTAGAACCTTTAGCTTATCATCTCAGCACTCTACACACTGAGCTCAATATCAAATTGTGCCTTACTTTAGAAGTTAAAAAAATAAAAATAAACGAAGAAAGAAAGAAACCATATGGATTCTATTAAGGGAAAAGTAAATTTACACTGTATGCAGTTTTTAGCGAGCGGCTGGGAGAGCCTCAGGATGGTCTCCAAATCCTTTGGAATCAATTCACGGCTGTCAGCAGAATTTAAACACAACCACGGCCAAATCTCCATCATCTATTAGCTAGCTAACTAAATTGTCTTTACCAAGTAATGAAACCAACTTGGCTAATTGTCCAGCATTTTATATTACTCTTAGGGCTATTTCAACAAGGATTCAGGAGTTTTCAGAGATAAAGATTTCCAAGTATCCTTGAATGGATTTATTTGACGGGGCACGTGTTTAGTTTGGGCTAGTGCCAATGGATTTAAAAATTAGGAAAAGAGTTCGAATCGTAAGATTGAAAGAAATATTTATTATGGGAACTATTCAGAGCTTGCTAACTTAGGAGGGAATATAGAAATGTTTGCCCAGCATTTATTCCAATAAAGTAACTTCTAATTATCTTAAATATTATCCTACTTACAGAAACCTTATTCCTTAATTCTTAATTTCTTATGTATTCCTGAGTTCTTAATTCTTGGAATGGCATGCTCCCTCTACAAATTTAGACTAACATGGGAAGTAGGATTGAGTAGAAAAATGTGTATGTCGGGGAAACCCCCTATTTAGGGACTTAAAACCACCCCCCAGACCTGGGAGATGGCAGGGCAGTGTTCCCTTGATCGATATGCTTACATTTGATCTAGGGATGGGGTAAGTACTCCCTTGTCCTTATCCTTCCTCTCTTTTCCTTCTTCCTTCCTCCACTTTCTTCTTTCTACAACTATTCTTGATCCCGCTAAACGGTTTCCTTCCTGTTCTGTATTGTATAAAGTCAGGGGCTGTGAGCCGGTTCGAGTAAAAACCGCCTTCAGCGGACTCAGCCCATTGCAACGCCTTAAAATACCGAAAGGTAACAGAAGGCTTTTGGTTTATATAGAAGCATTTTCAGGAATTTCTTTAAATTTGTATTATATTGTAAATTCAATTTTTGGAGGATGAGAAAAAAAAATCTAAATTAATCAACGATTAAACTGCAATAATGTTTTTACCGCATTACAGTTATGATATAAAAAAAAAACGCCAGTTAAGGGCCTTTGGCTCAGTATATAGTAGGTACTTTACTGTCTCTAGGACAACGGTTGTTTAGGGTGGTGATATGTTCGAGTCCACGCTCAACTTTTCCAGATTTTCCCAAAATTAAGGATAACCACTTGTTAGAGGGTGGTTTGGCTTCAGGAAGACCTATATATCCATGGCTATTTACAGGTTAATTTATCTGCTGGATTTAAACCCGGAATCTTCAGTATTGCAACTCATCTCTTACACACTGAGCTTACTCCGTTTCCTATTTATAGTAGATGAATACATTATGTTACTCTAAGATACAGCTTATATTGAAATACCAAATTTTAGGAATTTTCTTATTGCATGTATTATTTTATCCTCTTACTTATTATTCATTATCATTTACACTAATATATTATTTAAAATCTAGTATCCTGAATTCTAACTTATTTTAGTTTTGGTACTAAATATGCTTGGGCGTAGCAGCTTGCGCTATTTTTTAATAAAACAAGAAGCAAAAAAAGGATGAAGCTAATGTTTATTATTGAGTTCAAGCTATTCATATTGTAATTTTGACCCCAGTTCTAGTCTAATTTGGAATAAAATATGGATAAAGTAATTTCGTCCAAATATAAAATAAAAATAAAAATAGCAGGCAAAATAAAATAATTAAATATCCACATATTGAAACGACAAGAATTTACTTTTCTATCACGTGGTTTAATTGAATTCGCATGCAGACTATGCCATCTGTCTAAAAACAAAATGGTATTCCTCGATTTAATCAATTAAAAATAAATAATTCTTGTACAAAAAAAAAAAAGGTTAGGTATTATCACACACATTCTTTTTTTTTTTTTAAGGACTCCGATATAAAGCAACAAGCATTTCAGACTCTTAGTTCATTTTTTTGGGAGGGTAGGGGGTGACGCAATGTATAGATCACTCACTTGCTAAGCTATCAACCCGATTCGTTTGAAAGTTCGAATCCGGATGTGACAGATCAGTTATTAACAGCCATATCTGCAGATCCTCTTGGGACTTATGTATGCAGTCTCTATAAAGTGGGTACTCCTAGTAGAGTTAGAAACCTGGAGGTCGAGTGAATGAATTCCCGTTCAAATTTCCTCCCTGCACAGCCTTTGAATAAAAATAGTGCAAACTCCATCATTTACTGAGCCTTATAGCCTAAATAAGCTTTAATGGTACAGTGTTTTTCCCCAGTTCTATTATACTTACTTCTTCTTCAATTTTATTTATTTTTCAGTTTGCTCACACCTAATTAATATATTTGTATGTATTTTTATGCCTATGATGATGGTACTATCCTGCAGTATTATCAAACACTCTTCTTCAAACTGTGAAATTTCTTGCCAAATAATTTTTGTCCTTATCCTCCAAGATTTTATTTTTAAATAACTACACATTTCAATATTTTATGAACTGTATATACAATTACAACATGTTTTATTCGAGAGTATTTTAAGAAAAAACTTTAACTGCATCGTTAGCAGATTAGGCAGTGTGAAAATCACATAATATATAAGAAAAAAAAATTCTCGTCCTCTAAAATGTAATTACTAAATCATTAAAATATACAAGCTTTATTATTTTTTTTCAACTCTCCAAGATTTTATTAACACATTATCTATCTATACATATTATAAAACAAAGTCCTCGGCCGCTTTTGTTCGCGGTAAACTCAATAACTACTGTACGGATTTTCATGCGGTTTTCACCAATAGATAGAGTGATTCACCAGAAAGGTTTAGGTATATAATTTGTCGAGGTTTTGTGTAAAAGGGTTGGAATATCGATGGGTTTCACCAAAGACGCTGCTTGTCTAATACCGTGCAATTATCTAACGTGCAAGATAATAAATTCGTATATAAAGGAATAATTTTTTTTTTCACATCCTCCAAACTTTTATTCACAATATAATACAAATTCACAATGAATACATGCAAATACTTATATATAAAAAAGCCTTCTGTTACCTTTCGGTATTTTAAGGCGTCGCAATGGGCTGAGTCCGCTGAAGGCGGTTTTTACTCGAACCGGCTCAAAGCCGCTGACTTTATACAATACAGAACAGGAAGGAAACCGTTTAGCGGGATCAATAATAGTGGCAGAAAGAAGAAAGTGAAGGAAGGAAGAAGGAAAGCGAAGGAAGGATAAGGACAAGGCAGTACTTATCACATCCCTAGATCAAATGTAAGGACATCGACCAAGGGAACATTGCCCTGCCATCTCCCAGGTCTGGAGGGTGGTTTTAAGTCCATAAATAGGGTGTTCGCACAGGTTCGCAATTTGCTGTGCCTCCGACCTATGTATTCGGGCACCGAGGAAAGCCGAAGTTCCTCCCGGATGGTGCTGTTAAGTGCTCCCTCGAGCCTCAAGAACCTCAAGTGTTTTTATTTTTATAATTTATATGTTATAAAGTACATTATCTGAGATGGGAAGAAATAAAATCAAGACGCCCAAAGAAGCCTAACCAATGATATTGGTTATAATGATATTGGCGTGGCCCTTAGTGGCCGTTACGTGATAAAAAAAAATACATTACACAGACAAATTATGTAGGCATAAATATGCCTTATTACCCGAGTAAAGCTGGGGTGGGTACGGTCAACTGGTCTAGTGGTTAGCGTAACCAACTACTAAGCCCAAGATCGCTGGTTCGTAGCAAGGCAGCCTATCTAATTAAACCTGGATAGGAAAAATTTAGAGCTCCCACTGAAGCATCGTCCGATTAGTCATAGCAGCATAAAGTGGCATTAAATAAACAAACAAATAAGTTGGGGTGGGTGGCTAGTAAATATATATATATACTAAAATATAATAACTCTGTTATGTGGGTCTTTAATCATCCGAGAGTAAAAAGAATATTCTCTTGTATTGAATAATTACAATATACAAGTATTATTATTTTATTCTCTCTAAGATTTTATTTGAATAAGCAATAACAAATTCATACAAACTAAATTATATAATCCGTGTTACAAAGACCTTTTATAACTCGACGGTATATTAAGGTTTCTATTCCCTTACCGCTGTGTGCAGGTGTTTATATAAAATATTCTGAAAATAATAGCAGGGGAGTGGAGTAACGCAATGCTGGAGCACTGAGTTGCCATGCTGAAAATCCTGATTCAAATTCTGCTGCTGGCTGGCTTTTATTTATATAGTCTGTCAGCGGCCGGAAATTCACGGAGTGTAGTGGTACAGGTCTATACCCTTACCGCTGTGTGCAGGTGCTTATAGAAAGTATTCTGAACAAATAGCATTTAAATAAATCGTTTGATAAATAAATAAATGAGCTCAAGGAGAAGCAATGTCCGAATTCATACGAAACAAAGAATTTGTTGGACACTCTCAAGATATTTAAAAATAGAACAATAGAATGAAATGGGTTGAGATGAGTCAGATGAGACCAGCATAATCTCGTGGGCGAGCGCTGAGTGGGCAGTGATATCTGCAATACCACAGATGGAGTCTAGCAATACCACAGTTGGCAGTCATCGCGTCTCTACAACTTTCCCGATAGTCAAGGGCGATTGTGGAGTTCGTGTACGTTTTGGATAGCTGCGAAAAGAATAGTCGCCGCTGATAATTTAAATAATTTCAATCGAATCAATAAAGGTGAACAAAAGCTCAAGAAGGTAGATAATGATAATAATAAAAATATTTATTTAAGAAATACAAATGCCATTTGGCACATATTATATATGCCATCTTCTTTTGAAAACTTCCCCTTAGGGGCTCTCGGAGAAGCATAAATGGAGAAACCTTCCATTGAAGGCACTCCTAACGTGGTCCATCTCTCTGTAATAGATTCTTGCTCCAGAGGCCTTTCAGACTCCTTGTCGGATTCTCTGACAATGTGCATGTCAGTAATGATTATAACAGGGTGTCCAGCAAGTGAGTCATGAAATGTTTGTAAAGAAGATAGATAAATTATGAATAGGGAGCTATATCAAAATAACCAAAACTAAGCCTTAAAACTGTTTGTTTACCTGTTTGTAAGGCATCTGGTTGTTATTTTCAGTATTTTAGAGACTTATGGCTTTGTTCTGGTGATTTTTTTATGAAAGTTATTTTCAATAGAAGAAAATCCAAAAGCAGTTTGGAAATATCATCTATTATCCGGCTGATATCAATGTATATTTTATTGAGTATATTAAGACCACCTCTGGGAAATCATGTCAAACCCAAATATATTTTATCACTACGAAAAAAAAACCCGTAAAGAGTCTTGGGTTCAGTACATGGTAGAGACTGTACTGTTTCTTGGACAACGCTTGTGCAGGGAGGTGATTTGTCCTAGATCACACTCAACTACAAAATGTTTCCCTTTATTTTGAGTACCCACTGTTCAAAGTTAGGGGGATCCCTTTGAGATGGGGATATTACCAATAATTCTGTTAGCTGGTTGTGTTTTCAAATGATGATAAATGGACTGTATGAAATTGAACATTGTTCTTTTTATTGAGGTAATTATGACTAGGGTAACAAAAAAATGAGAATTAAAATGGCATTACATATTTAAGGTAGGTCGGTATTGTTCATAGTTTTCTTCTTTATCCGGCCTTCTTCTCCTCTGCTCTCCATTCTCCGGTCTGGGTAGCCCTGGGCTTACTCACAATTCATCATCATAACTTGTGTGTCGAACAACTCAGGGCCTCTACTTGGGGTGCCATGTTCTCGACCAGAAATTTCCTGATCCCCGCCTTCTAGATACATTTTACGGCGTGCCGTAAACAATCCACATGAAGAACATAACTTAGCTTAGGTAAATTTATACAAAGAAAAAAAAGGAACTATCTTAAATTAAATAACATTTTAAATTAAATAAACCTTTTAAAACACCCACTTTAGTGGCTGGGTCATCCTCGGAGGGTCCTAGATTCTATAGAGTCCAACTGACCACTAACAGACTAAATAAAAGTTTGTCAGCTAGCTGGATTTGAACTCAGGAACTCCGGCATTGAAACTCGGTGCCTGATCACTGAGCAATTCCGCTCCCTCAAAAAAAAAAAAACTTAAAAAAGGTAACACTTGAAGCGAACGCTTAGACTTGATTAGTTTAGATAAAATGAGCACTAGACATTTTTTGAATAATGATTGGTATTCGAGTAACTGTAATTTAAAAAAAATATTATTTATTTCAAAAATTGAATTCATAATTTTCACCCGAACTGGTTCAGATTCGTGCATCAACTCGATTTCGTGTTTTTCCTGTAATTTACGCGGAGAAGTTAAATTTTTAATAGAAAATATGTTTTACATAATATAAAATTTAAATAATTTACACATGCTCATAACTTGTTTAATTGAAGAAAATCCAAAACCTGATTGAAATATCATTATCTGGCTAATCTAATATATAAAATTGTCGTGTCACAGTGTTTGTAACAGAACTCCTCCGAAACGATTTGACCGATTCTTATGAAATTTTATGTCCATATTCAGCAGGTCTGAAAATAGGACGTAAACTATTTTTCATACCCCTAAATGATATGTGTTGGCTATTATTATTGATAATGTATAAGTTAAATCCTCCAATTATCGAATCATACACGTTTGGTCATCAAAAATATCACCGGAAATGTTATTGAAGCAGGTATGTTGACTAGAAACTTTAAACGAGAGGTCGTCCAGTAGCCACGTATTCCAATGATACCATCAGAACCCATAATACCGATCAAAATACTTCAATTTTATATAAGCTTGGTTTTCGCCATGACCATCAACAAGTCTCAAGATCAGACAATGTCCATTTGCGGTTTGGACCTTGAACATTCATGTTTCTCCCATGGGCAATTATATGTTGCATACTCATGTGTTAGTAAACCATCTAATCTATTTGTATTAGCAAAGGACAGATTAAAAAAAATATTGTGTATCGATTTGCGTTCAATTAAATTGAAATAAATAGTTATAATTAAAAAAAATATTATTAGCCATAATTAAAAATCAACCATGATATACTTCATTCATTAATCTAATGTTTATATTTTATCAGTCAGGAATTTTGTTTATTATTTATTTATTATATGCTGTACTTAGATATAAGATGAATAAAATGTAAAATAAAAAATCTATTTAATTCATTTTTTTCTTTCATTCATTGTTTCTTTAAAATTAAAATTTTAACGTAATATATTTTTAAAATTATTACAACAGCCACAGCAACGCGTGGCCGGGTCAGCTAGTATTATATAATGCTGAGAATATTGAGACCACCATTTGAAAATCATGTGAAACTCAAATATATTTTAAATAATTAAAAAAACAAACATAATAAAAAGAAACAGTTGAAGCGAACGATTAGATTTAGATTAGGTTAGAAAAAATTAGCACTTGACATTTCTGAAACAATAATTTAAATACCTTAAAATTATTAGGGATTTCAAAATTTCAATTAATTATTTCACCCATACTGGTTCAGATTTAGTATTTCGTGCATTATCTCGATTTAGTATTTTTCTGATCTTAGAAGTGAAACGCGTAATCGTAAATATTTTTATATAAACTATGGTTTTCACAATAAAATGTAAATAATGTACACGTAAATACTAGACAAGAGAGATTGGGAACCGGGCCAGGACAACAAAAGACCATTGGCGAATTTAGAAGGGAGTCCACAACCTTGGGAAGAAAATTTTCAATAAAACGAGGAAAGTCTGTTTCGTAAAAAAACTGTGATAAATATAAGGTGTGGGTTATCATAAAATTACAAGGTTCTTTGTATCCACAATTAGCTTTGACTTTACGGATAATTTAACTTTAAAGAATCATATTGGAAAAAGAGTGGTGGATTGGGATTGACTCCTGTGCAGTAATAGTTCATGCCCAAAAAGATTGAGAGTAATATTAAAAATCTCTTCTTTATTTTGTAAGCAAAGAAGCTAACAAAAAATATTAGTTTGAAAAACAAAAATACGCTTTAAGAGGAAACACAACTAAAAAAGTAGAAAATAATGTTCAGCAAGTTTGAAATAAGAATATAATAATGGGAAGTAATGCGTTTTGTCGTAAAAAACCGTAGGGTGCTTGACATTAATTGCTGTAAGTACTTTATTGGTTATTGTTTGTTCATTTAAAGTCACTTTATGCTCCTATGGCTAATCGGAATAGTGGGAGCTCTAAATTTTGCCTATCCTGTAGACTTCAAATACTCCCGAATTTGCCACCGACATGCTCCAAAGACATCCATTTTCCACTTCATAGCAAACTCTGTCCTATATGCGTCACTAAGCTATTGACACCTGGGAACTGATAAATCCTATAACACAATGCTTCCTCAGTTGAATGGGAGTCTCCTGTAGGCTTCATAGAACATATTGCCACATATCACTGTTTTATGCAGCGTAATAAAATAATTATTATTCACGAAAATTTCTAATAAAATAATTTGAGGCTAAATGCTAATTATCCTAATCAATGGATTGACCGTGCAGGACCAGTGGCTTGGCCGGCTCGCTCTCCAGACCTAATACCACTGGATTTTTTTGTTTGGGGTGACATTAAACAAAAAGTCTATCCAAGGCCAGTGAATGACATTTATTCTTTACGAAGAAGGATAATTGAGTCTTCTGAAACAATAACACATATCCAGTGCCGTTCTTCTACTGCTGCTGTTAAAGAAAGATGCCGAGCCTGTCCGAATGCTCAAGGAAATCACTTTGAACATTTGATATGAATGTTAATGGTTTACATTTAATAAAGTCTTCGGCTAGTTTTCTTAAATATTTGTAATTGAAGGAAAAAGTGTGCCAGAGAAGACCCACCTTGTGTTTTAATCCAAGGCAATTGTCTGCAACGAGTTTCTTATCGCTTATAAGAAAAAAGGGAAAACCAATTAACAGGGTATGAAAATTAATAAGAAAGTAAATATTAAAGTTTTTAAAATGAGTGAATTAAATATAAAGAATAATATGGAAGAACAAGGTATATTATTTAGAAAAAAGACAGCAGGCGTAAATATAAATAATATAAAATAAATGTAGAAATAAGATAGAAGTGTTTTTTATTTTTTCTAGAACCTTTGTAGTTCTTTAGACCTCTCAGTTTCTCCCCCTTTTTCCATAGTTCAATTCCTCTCTTAATTCAGTACATTTCTAGTTCACTTGAACTATTTCATTGAACTAGTTCATTAGAATGAACTATCTCAAAAGGAACGATTCAGTAAAAGGAGCCACTTTAAAAGATCCAAAGGCTTCTTGACGGGATGCGAACCCACGATCTTGGGTTTAGTAAGTTGTCAATAAGCCTCTCTGCATAAAGTTTATAAAAGTAACTTTTGTGCGAATGGATGTATTGGCGGTTTTTCCAACACTAATCATATTATAACGGGTCTAAACCATATATCGGGTATTATCTGATAAGATAATGATACACAAGGCACAATATCTCATCATTATTTTATAATCTAAATTAAAACAAAATATTTTAAATAAAAAATATCTTTGTTCCACCCTTGATTATAAAATATGAAACTGAAAAAGTATCCATTAATGCAGATTACACAATACTCTTGCAGTATCTATAGATAAATATTATATTATATTATTATGGTTTTCATAATAATATAATATAATCCATTTCAAGTGGCTCAAATGTTTTTAACTTTTAAACAAACCAAAATTCAGAAAAACGATTCAGGTAAAAGTAGTAGTTATTCAGGCCTAGTTTGAAGAAATAAAAAAAACATTTTTTGTTTTTTCACTTTAAGTGGTCAATATTGACCTTCGAAAAATGTAGTTTTCTCTTGACCCCATTTATTTTTATTTTTCTGAAATGTACAATCAGACATTTTTTTTTCCATGTTTCATAGGTCAAGTAGAAGAAGTATCTGAAGCTCACTACTTCAGTATGCTGTCTTCACAGAAGGTTTTTAAATGTTCAGACATTTTCTGAAAGATTAAAAATACCTTGATGAGTAAGTTATTTCGACTAAAAACTCTTAAATAAAATAACTTTATGCTAAATTACGTTTCCTCGTAAAGGAGGAATACTAAAGTAGTAAACTTTGAATGATTTTTCTACTTAAACTATGGAAGATAGAAATGTTACATACATTTTTTCCATGTTTTGGATTGTACATTTCAGAAAAATAAAAATAAATGGGGGTCAAGAGGAAACTACATCTTTTGAAGGTCGATATTGACCATTTAAAGTGAAAAAACAAAAAAATGTTTTTTCTATTTCTTCAAACTAGGCCTGAATAACTACAACTTTTACCTGAATCGTTTTTCTGAATTTTGTTTCGTTTAAAATTTAAAAACATTTGATCCACTTGAAATGTGACACCCCGTAAATAGATAAATATTTATTTAAATTTGTTCATCTCTGTTATTCTAAAGGGACCTGGTCTCTGATTAGAATCACATATTATTTTTCTATTCTATTCTATAGTAATGAAGCAATAGGAGTAACATTAGAAGTCAATATACCTATCACATATTAGAAAAAGTGTTTATAAGTAAGCGTGCCTTCTTAGTAATCAGTTACACACTGATTTTCTAATATCCTTATTTTTACAGACTTTATCCTTGTATTTTTGCTCTTTAGTTTTTATATTGGTGGCTATCAATTACAAAATTATCAATAAATGACAAAATAATTGCTTAATAACTCAAGATAAATAAATAAATAAAAACAACAAAGAAAAGCAGTACCCAGCAATATTCCTTCCAATGATTTAATTTACTTATGTCTCTATTTGGATAGATTTCTTATCAGGTCTTCAGAGAGTCTTCTTTAGACATTCTTAGGCAAGTTAGTTGAGGATATTTCTTATATTAATTGGTTGAAGTATCCATTCAGCTTGTTGTTTAATTGTTTATAGTACGTACGTATATTTTTGTTGGAGAGTCTAAATCGATGTGTAAAGCATTGTCATTTAAGTACTGCATGATGATGAAGAGGACAAGTATAATGACAGTAGTCTTAATATCATAAATTAAAAATCTGAAATCACTTCATAAAGAAAACGGAATTTAGCAATTTAATTTTCATTTCAAATTTAACGATGTAGATTTTTTGCAATGTGTGAAATGTTATTCTCCTATTGAAAGTAAAGCCTCCAAAGAAAAATATTTTCCAATAATTATAATATATAAAAACTCTTATAATTTACTGGATGTAATAATTTACAAAGCAAAATCTTATATAAATCAGAATTTCTAGAAGACATCTTACATTAGCCCTTCTTACTTAGTATTGAGGAGAACGGAAATTCATTCCTATATCAGGGAAAGACAAAATAGGTATAGTTATAAACCATAGGAATGGAATGTGACATAAGCCAATTCCATATTAATATTAAAAGACTATAGTAGGAATAAAGGATAGCTCAGTAATGAAGGCTGCTTAAGGGATAAGGGAGCGAGTAGCTTAGTGTGCAGGCCGTTGAGTTGCTATGCTGAAGGTTCTGAGTTAAAATAACTCTAGCTGTTGCTAATAAAATAAGCCACTGATGCACACAATGGTATCTTCCCTTAATGGAGAGAAAAACCCTGAATGTTATTTCGGATAAAACACCTTCCTACACACCCGTTCTCCTGGAAACAGTCCAGTCTCTAAGATGTAATGACCCAAGACCCTTCATGGGTTGTTTGTTGAGTTGTTTCAGGTATAGCAGGAATCACCTGATGCTCAAAACCCAATCCCTCCTCTCTCATAATCCCTCTATGATATAAGGTAGATTACATCTTATTCTTATAAAATGATACCCATGATATGAAATGTTATATTAATATTTTATGGCATATATATTATTATAATTTGCTATAGCATGTTATATTGTATGTTTAACATATCCTATAATATGTTATAAGAACTACGCAGAACCTAGGATAAGATAAAACTAATTATTGCCAGAAGACTCCTGGTTCCAAGGACTCCACTAACAGCTACTCGATCCAAAATGAACTCGACCAAATGTAAACACCGTCTGCTTAATTTCATTTTCACTTTCCTTTTATTTCCCTCTTCTGAAATGAAAAACAGGTGGCTATTAGTTTTTGAAATTGTGATGAATTGCGGCCTCAAGGACACTTATTTTCGAAAGGAAGAAAATGAAACCTAAAAGCTTTTTTTTTCTTTTCTAATCGTTCCATCTTCGATATTTATTAACACTTGTCAGAAGTGAAGTTATATATCTATCCATAAACTATATATGTGTTTACTAACACTGTTTTCCATTCAAACAAACCTGTACCACTACAACCCATGAAGGGTCTGAGGTTCAGTACATGGTAGAAACTGTACTGTTTCATGGACAACGGTTCTGCAAAGAGGTGACTTGTCCTAGGTCACGCTCAACCGGCGGATTTACCCCCTTATTTTGGGTACCCTATTTTTATAATATTTTATAGAGGCTGGGTGGGCCCCAGAAGGGTCCTAGATCCTATATGATCCATCTCCCAATGCAAACAGACTATATAAAAATCATGGCCTGCAACGGGATTTGAACCAGGATTTCCGGCATGGCAACTCAATGCTCTACCATTGAGCCACTCCGCTTCCAAGTTTTCCATATCAGAACTATTGTTTTTTTGTTTTTTTTAATGAATTGCGTTAAATTAAACCTGCTTGAGGTGTTACAAGGTGATAGAGAAGATGTTTCTTAACGCATCTGGCCCTTAATAAAATGAAATAGATAACTTTTCTTCCTAACAAAGGTGGATATAAACTTTCAACATCAGTTTAAATTTATTATTTTATTTATTTTCAACTCATGTGCTTCCCTTCCTTAGTGACTGGACCGCATTTTATTCCCTTCCCCCTAACCTTGATACCCAACTGCCTATATGAATATATTTCACCGTAGAAAGGATTCACACATTACATTACTTAAATAATACGAGTTATAAAAAAAAAAAAAAGAGTGCAAATTAAATTTTTTTTTACTTGTATGCTTTAAAAGTGAAAATGTTTTACCGGAAAAATTGGAGGGAACCACGGTACTCTACGGAACATAAATAAGGTATAAAACTTTGGGATATGACATACGAGATCATTTTCTGTTCCATATTATATAACATTCCACTATACCAACAGTCCTATAGTTAACGAATAGAAGTGGCAGTATGTTATTTAGTACGTAATGTGGTCTAAAAGCCAGATTCACAAGATTATAAAATGCTTTATAATATGAGATATCTGATTTGCAGGATGCGATCCAGAAAGGCCTACTGAAGAATCAATTTATAACTGGCAAGGTAAGTAATTTTACTTATAAAAAGTCATTATTCCCCGATTTTTTTTTATTGAATCAAAATTGACTAAAAAAATTGAATTAACAATAAACACCTTAACTTAAGACACTACTCAGAACAGTTCCATGCTCACATACAAGAAGCTTTTTATTGGCACCTACCGATATAAGGGGCCTAGCGTATAGAAGACATCCGATCGGTACACCAAAAGTAAAAATTTATGGTAGACCCAATTATTCAAAAACACTCTATATGCGGTAAGAGAATTATCACTATCACTGATATTTTTGTATTATTTATTAATAACATGTAATAACTGATAAATTATAGCAAAGGAAAGAGCTTCGAATACTGGAACCATGAATATGATTAAAATATAGAACAGTTTCCGAATGACATGTCGTTGGGAATTGAAAAAGATTCCGCTTGAACAGAACGAATGTAAATGCCCTTATGTAAATAGACCCTTAAAAAAGCAAGAGGATGTTTAAACATTCTTTGGTGGTTAGCGAACATGTAGAAGTCATTGACATTTAACGACCCCGTATATTGATAAAAGAAAATATACTGATCTATGACAATGCTTTTGAGGAAACTGCATGATGGTAGTATCAAAATAATTTCAGCTTTTTGTCAGATGCATTAAAAATTATTGGGAATAGCTTAGGAAGAAATGCCATTATTACTGTATTACACAATTAACATTGAAGGGAAAAGGCTGAAAAGTAATATAACATAATTATAATTTATATTATTTTTATGTGATATAATTTTTTAAATATTTTATTTGAAAAGAAAAGATATGGTCAGGACCGGGACACGAACCCAGGACCTTCCGTGGTGACGCCTCAACCATCTCGGCCATCCTGGCTTCGCTTCACGGCCAGCTATATCCCCTCTTTTCACTTGATCCTATATCCGTGTTCTCGCAATTTGTGATGTATACACGGGGAGAATGTTTATTGAACATTACTTTATTTTGGATCTAGTTGACTTTAAGTCGTTAATATTATTATAATTTATTTTATTTTTATATGATATAATTTTTTAAATATTGTACTTGAAAAGGAAAGGTATGGCCTGGACCGGGACTCTTATATATTTTCAAATAAAATATTTAAGAAATATAACATACTTTGTTAGACATTTAGGAGAAAATTCAAAACAAAAAGTGACAAAAATAGTAACAGGAAACAAAAACATTATAAGTCGATACTTCGCCTCTTCAGGGATCTTCAAGACAGAAAGAGAATAATAGCAAAGAAAAAACAAAACGAATTATGCACATTCTAATCTCAAAATGCTGCAAGACACCAGAGGAAACATTCTACAACCTCCAAGGCCCAAATGGAACCACTATCTCTGTCATATATTCTCTGTCCTGGAGATTCCTGAATAGGCGAAACATCGACTGATATTATCATTTTGAGTTTTTTAGGCACTTTTAGTTTATGATTTTCCCATACATGTATTACCTAATAAACCTGTACCACGACAATCCATGAAGTGCCTGGGGTTCAGTACATGGTAGAGACTGTACTGTTTCATGGACAACGGTTTTGCAAAGAGGTGACTTGTCCTAGGTCACGCTCAACCGGCGGATTTTCCCCCTTATTTTGGGTACCCTATTTTTATAATATTTTCTAGAGGCTGGGTGGGCCCCAGGAGAGTTCTAGATCCTATATAATCCATCCCCCGCTGCAAACAAACTAAATAAAAGTCATTGCCCGCAGCGGGATTTGAACCAGGATTTCCGGCATGGCAGCTCAGCGCTCTACCACTGAGCTCTTACCTAATAACTAAACGTAATTAAATATTACCGTCATAGGTTGATCGACAATAAATCAGTACACTAGCAACAGCCCTTGGTTCCAAATTTGTTTCATAATCACCAACTGTTTTCATATTGTATAGGCGAAATAATGTTTATCTGGACTCAGAACAGAAGCGCAATCTGAAATTACCTTGGGACAGATATCATTGGAACAGATAGAAGGTAAACCGTAGATCGTTAACTACATAAATACAAAGTTCATCAGAGATTTTTTATTAGTTTTTACACGGTGAGATTGTAGTTCAAGTCAGAGTTTATTTAAAGTCAGAAGGTTGTTCAGGATAAAATTTAACTTTAATATCAAATACTACTAATTGGCTGTCATGTACTATAGTCAAGTTAGGGTCGAGTCATATATGATATGGACCAGCTTTCTATGATTTAGGTGCAAACGTCTAAATGTCGAAATAAAAAAAAAGTCCATAGAAGCAAAGTTGTATTACTTCATCTACGCGCAAAACTTTAGTTGTTAAGATCAGTGTAACATAACTTAGTATAGTACCAATTCTGACCGCAAATAAACAAATTGTTACTATAAGGAAGATTTTGGCTACTCCATGGCCAAATATAAAATAAATTGAGGAAACATAACCATCCGAACGTAACGATAGTGCACCAGAAAAATGAATTAAAGATGATGAAGGGCTTCAAATCCCTTCGGTCTGCTCCGATGGATCCTTCGTTACAATATACACATACATATTGCAACGAAGAAAGATATATATATTCGTAGTCGAGATTCGCGATCCTTATTCATAATGTATCTTCCGCCACGGTGAGTTAATAGTTAATTTTCTTGTATTTGTAGTGAGTTTCTAGAGAAAACGGAATCTTATCATTTTCGTAGTGCAGAAATGGCCATTGGCTTGAAATGGAGTTATCGCTTATATTAATACGTCATTTCAAGCCAAAATAGTCTGTCTGGACTCATGGACAAATTTCGACTTAATAACTTATTCGCCGATGCTCCAGGTATTAAAAATATACGATATAAGGTAAATAATATGTTATAAATTTATATTGGGGGGCGTTAGTCTTCGTAAGTTGGAAGCGTAGGTTACGGAAGGGAAGTGTATTACTTCTATTACTCAAGGGAGGAGAGAAAAGGTTAAGCTAATATTTCAGAAAAGACAGAAACAAAATATATTTTTTATTTCTGGCGTAGAATCCACTACCCACCATACAATGGCCTAAACGAGCAGTAATAATTCATCTTTATAAGATGTAAGAAACTATTCAACAGAAGACAAAAAATATCTCTCTCTCTCTCTCTCTCTCTCTCTCTCTCTCTCTATATATATATATATATATATATATATAAGTTAAGATAAGACATACACCAGTATAGGCACTAATCCTAAACAGTGAATGTCAACAATGTAAATACGATAAACGGAGCATTGTAACTTGAATAAAGCAGTGTTTAACTAGACTTCAGGCGTGTTATTATTCTCCTAAACTTCTCTTTTTTTTTATGTTTTATGTGCCGAAGCTTTTAAGTGGTGCCGAAACCCGCGAATTCGTTAACAGTTCCTAGTGAAGATTTTTTTTTTTTACGTAAAAACAGTTCGTAAAATTTTTTATTTCCCTTTTTTCGAATTATTCTTGGTTTATTTATTTATTATTAATTCATATGTCAACAAGTGCCAGCATGAATGAACACGGTCAAAGTATTCTCCGGCCGGCAACGCTAACTATAGACCCGCAACAGCCGGAACAAGAGAACCCGGAGTTCCCGCCGTATCCATCGACTACTCTAGCCATGGCGCGGGCGGACTTAGCCGCGCAAGAAGCTAATCGGATAGCGCAAGAGACAAATGCGCTGGAGAAAATGAAATTGAGGAAGGCTAACGCGCAAGACATTAGGAGGGAGATCTCTGATCTAGAGAAATTCAACGGAGATGTGGGTGAGCTCAACCACTTCATCAAAGGCGGAGACGGCATCATGGGCAGCATACAGTCACAGGAGGCGGCTGATCTTTTGGAGGAAACAGACGCGAGAAGATTGCGAGTGGCATTAGCACGTCGGGTCAAGAGGAGTGTCCTAAATTTAATCCAAGCCGATGAGGATACTCCATGGATGGTGATTAAGGAGAGGTTGAAAAAAGCCTACGGAGGAGGGCGATGGGCCCCAGAGGAGGACATGTTACAGATGTTTAGAGAGATGAAGAGGACAGGGCAGTCGAATGGCCAATACGCAGCAGGACTTCTCGCCAAACTAAATAAAATAAATGAAAAATTGCGTGAAGTGATGGAAACCAGCGCAGTGGAAGCTTGGATGTTGTTCATGACAACAGTCCTCAAAGTACAACTGGCTCGGGATACCGGAAAGAAGGACGGTCTGCCCAGGGATAAGTCATTCGTAGAATGCGCTCAGGATATGGTGGATGCGAGTGCCCGGGACGAGGAGGAAAAAGAAGTGCTTGAACCAGGGTGGAGTAAAGTGTCCTATCGCAGAAACGAGGTAGGTAGAAATCGAGCAAGGATAGAACCGCAGAGAAGAAGAGAGGGAGAGTTTGTTAGAAAGAAGCCGATGATCAGAGAGAAGCGGCAATTTGGTGACAGAAAGAACTCGAGAAGAGACGACAGGAGGTGCCACGAATGTGGTAAGACAGGGCACTTGATGGCCCAGTGCCCACGCACGCGCTGCTTCGAATGCCATAGCGAGGGGCACATGGCTAGGCAATGCCCGTACTTAAGAAGGAGAGATCACGATCGAGGAGAACCGATGGAAATAAACGCTCAGCGAATGTGGAGGAGGAGTAGAGTTCCATCTGTTTCATCGAGATCTTCCGGGACTTCGGGATCCGAGACGGAGGGCAGCGAACCTGGTGGCAGGAGAAGCAGTGAATCCGGTAGCAGAGGGGCTCCTGGAGGAAGGCGCAAACAGCGGAGTGCAGGGAGGAGACACGAGGAGGTAAGCAGGGAATGAGGATGGTGTAAATGGAGGGGCAACCTTTTGTGTGTTAATACTATTGGGAAAAAGTGTGAGCGGTTGCCTATAATTGAATTTTGTAAGGGGTGGAAATGCTTAGTGGATACGGGGAGTTCCTGTAGTTTAGTGAGTAAGGAGAGTTTAAGTATAATATTTAAAAGAAAGTGTATACCAGAATTCAGGAAGTGCCTGTGTAAGTTGGTCACTTTGAGTGGTCCCTGTACCGTCGAGGGTGAAATCGAGTTAACACTGGATAAATGGGGACGTGAGGGTGAAGTGGCGACATTACACGTGGTAGAGAACATGCCGCGGGAGTACGGGGGAATTCTGGGTTGCGACCTACTCCGAAAACTGGGTGTGAAATTGCGGAATTCAGGGGGTGCATGGGGTATAAAAATCGGGAAAAAGATGTATAAAACGATTGAGGAAGGGAAGAGGAGCGCGGGGTAAGTGGGAGCGATCACACAGGACAGGGAATGGCGGACAAGGGTGATAGACGAATATGCGGACATTTTTTTTCGCGAAGGGGAACCGCTAAGCGTGACAGGGGAAACTCTCCATGAAATTAACCTTAAGTCGGAGAAAGTTACCTACGTTAAGGAACGTAGATACCCACAGGCCTTGAGAAATCACATCCGGGACGAACTAGAGGAGCTGAAGCGGCAGGGGATCATCGTCGATAGTAAGTCGCCGTTTAATAGCCCCTTATGGGCAGTAAAGAAAAAGTCCATTGAGGGTGAGACTCAGGACCGCTATAGGGTGGTGATCGACTATAGGCAGTTGAATGAAAACACGTTAGACGAGAAGTACCCCATCCCGAGATTGGATGATATCTTGGACAGGTTAGGCGGGGTTAGGCGGTGATTTTTACCACATTAGATCTGAAATCCGGGTATCATCAAATACGTATGCACCCCAGGGACCAGAGCAAGACAGCCTTTACATTCGAAAGGGGGCATTACGAATTTACGCGCATGCCCTTTGGTCTGAAGAACGCGCCCATAACATTCCAAAAGCTAATGGACGAGTTCCTGCGTGGTCTAGACGAGAATATGTGCCAAGTGTACATGGACGATCTTCTCGTTTTTAGTAGATCGGAGGCGCAGCATATTGCGGATTTGAGACAGGTCTTTCAGCGCATTAGGCAGTTTGGGCTGAAACTTTCCAGGGAAAAGTCTATGATAGGGCGGAAACAGATTAATTTCCTGGGTCACACGATATCGGAGGAAGGGGTGCGTCCGGACGGAAAGAAGGTCGAGGCGATTGCCAAGATGGCTGTTCCCACTGACGTGAAAGGAATTCGGCGACTGTTAGGAACCCTTAACTATTACCGCCGTTTCGTCCCAGAGATGGCTGAAAATCTCGTTTCGCTGAACGAGCTCCTACGAAAGGGGCGTACGATTCGGATTACTCCGGAAATGGAGGCGAAAGTTAGGAAGTGCATGGAGCAGCTGCAGACCCAACCGGTTCTGGCGTTCCCAGACTTCAATAAACCATTCTCCATTACGACGGATGCTAGTGAGTATGCGTTGGGGAGCGTGCTGTCCAGGAGAGGAGTGATCGACCGATTGCGTATGCGAGTAGGAGGCTCACGGACGCGGAGTCTAGGTATAGTGCCCTGGAGCGCGAGCTACTAGGCATCGTTTGGGCGGTCCAACACTTCCGGCCCTACGTGTTCGGGAAACGGTTCAAGGTCCACACAGACCATCGTCCCCTTCTGTGGGTGGGAAATTTAAAAGAGTCGTCGGCGAGAGTCACGCGGTGGAAAGAGATCCTCAGCCAGTATAACATGGAGGTGGTCTATAAGCCGGGTAAGGACAACGTGGTGGCGGACTGGTTATCTCGCGCTCTTCAAATTAACGCCATAGAACCGGAGGTTGGTGAACCGTCAGGAGAGCTGCAGAGATTTATCCGGGAATGGACGCCAGATGGAGAAGGAGAACTTGGGACGGACAATCGTGACAATGCAGTTTGCACCGACCAGGACGGATCAGGGGAGGAGAGGTCAACGGAGATGGAAGAGCTGGACGAGCCAGTCAACGATAAAAATCGACAGATCATATGGAAAACCAGGACGACAGGACTTCTGAAAATGGAATGTTCCAAGTATGAGAAGCACAGTATCGTTACTATCTGGTCCCAGCCGGGAGTCAAAGAGGAGCAGATATGCAGGGCCTTGAAAGATGCGTCCAAAGTTGGTGCGACCCACTACCTCTACGTCGGGAACGGGACAGTATGGGAAAAAATTCGAGGTCTATGGAGAAAAGAAAAGATAGGCATGGACCGAGCGTTTATTCGGTGTCGTCTGATGGTAGAAACATTACGGGATGCTGAGCATCAGAAGGAAGTGACATTGGCGTACCATCAGGGTAAAACGAATCATCGCGGAATTAATGAGACCATTGCAGCCCTAAAACGTAGATATTATTGGGTAGGGATGAGGAGAACGGTGGAAGATATGGTGCGGGAATGTACCGTCTGTCATACTGCGAAGTATGATCGTCATCCTCCGATTGGACTACAAACAGAGACGACTACCCCCACGGCACCGGTGACGGACCTCCAGATTGACACATTCACTTGGAGAGGTTTCAAATGGGTGACGATAGTGGATGTCTTCAGTAAGACAGCTATGGCCCATCCGGTGAAGGAGAAGTCGGCAGCGGCGGTCAGTGAGGCCCTTCGAATCTGGTTCCAATTCTACGGAGTACCCGATAGAATTTCCTCGGACTGGGGAAGGGAATTTGATAATGCCCAATTGCGGAGGGAGATGCAGGAACTTGAGGTTGAATGGCATTGGAACACGCCTGGGCATCCGAAGAGTAGAGGGGGGATCGAACGTCTACATAGCACCCTAGGTGAGCATTTGCGGGTTTTTCATGCCGACAAGGGTCTGGAGGCAGATGTGGCTATGCCCCGCGCTGTAGCGGCGTACAATCATTCGATCCACATGGCCACCGGGTTTTCCCCATTTGAAGCCCTGTTCGGTCTTCGGCCTCGAAGGAGAGATGTGCGGGATACGGTCGTAGACGACACCGTGGCGGAACGCCTCGTCGCGAACAGATTAAAACTCGACCGAGTATGGGGAAAAGCGCACGCACGAATGGTCTCGGAAAAGAGTAAGAGAGTAGCCAAGGATAATTTCGGTGTCAAGGATATCATGGGGACCCTTAGGATAGGCGATATTGTGTACAGAAAGATCGTGTCAAATCGCGCAAAGGAGGTACTCAGGTACGAGGGGCCATTCAAAGTGATCGCGATTAGGGAGCACAATCTGGTCACCGTTCAGAGTCTGGCAGAGCCCAGAAAACGTAGAACGGTGCATATTGAGCAGCTGAAAATTCCAGCTGGAGACAGGAGACTGTAAATATGTACGATTACTGTTCTATGTAATTTTTTTTTTCTTCTCTCTTTTTCTTCTTAGTGTTATTATTACTTTGTATTTGTAGGTGTATGTTATAGTGGGTCAGAAGAAGATGATGACGTTAAGTTAAAGTGCTAATTGAGCTCTTGTACATAGTGTAAGATTTCTTTTCTGTTGTGTTTTGTAAGTGGTAGATTTCTTGATTGGAAGATATTGTATTTAATTTTCTTTTTATTACTTTTGGTACTCTTATGTTTTGTTTCTGTTTTTCGAGTTTACGAGAATGTTCGTAAACTGGCAGGGGGGAGTTAAGATAAGACATATACCAGTATAGGCACTAATCCTAAACAGTGAATGTCAACAATGTAAATACGATAAACGGAGCATTGTAACTTGAATAAAGCAGTGTTTAACTAGACTTCAGGCGTGTTATTATTCTCCTAAACTTCTCTTTTTTTTAATGTTTTATGTGCCGAAGCTTTTAAGTTATATATATATATATATATATATATATATATATATATATATATATATATCATTAAAAATGTCTCTCTCCAGAAAATAAAATATGAAGTTTCCGGCATGTAATAAATTTATTAAAGTCGTGCGTTATTGTTTAGTGGAGTGGAGTGGCTCAGTGATAGAGCGCTAATTTACCATGCCAAAGGTCCTGGTTTTAAAACCTGCTCACTGGCAGATTTGAAAATTCTGCTTGACCGGAGGTGGATCCAATGGACTCTAGAACCCTGAGTATATCTATATATCTCACCTAGCCTAAATAAAGTGGGTATCCAACTAATACACTAAATAAAGTAGTAAATAAAAGGGGAATTAGGTGATTGCTCATGATTTAGGACAAATCATCTCCCTGCACAACCGTTGTCCAGAAAACAAAGTCTATTCCAGACCATTCTTGTGTTGAAGTGGTACAGACGTGGTCTGAAAGCCCCGTGTAATCTTTAATGTAGAATCACCTGAAAAATAAACTCAGGCCTGTTTTTTATACGACCTTTATTTTATATGGTGATATTTTAATGCTGGAAAACGTAATTATTGTCAGTAATTTTAAGTTAACATAATTGAACTACTTACGTACATTGGTACACTGTCTTTTTTGTTGTTTCTTTCCTTCTGGATATAATATTATAGTATCTTTTCTTTATATACTATAGTCGGATATAGAGCACACATATGGAGTTGTATTATTTGTTCATACTGTGAAAAGTTTAAACTATTTATTGAGTTTTTAATCTTTTTAGATGCCTCTTGAAATGTGTTGGCTTTAGTATAAATATTCAAATTTAAACCTATTCTTGCTTTTTTAAGTGGTTTGGATAGATATATATTCATCAAGTTTTATCATTTTAACCTATTCTGCCATATTTCGGCAGGTTTTCGTTTAATTTAATTTTTATCCTTATCCCCCCACCTCTTTTAATTTGAACAACTAGCACCCTTAGTTTCTTGTTCTCCCGCTGTTTGGCGGTTGTAAGTTTTTAAACGACGTAGTCTAATTTGAACCGGGATGATGGTAGGAGCTCTTCAGTTATACCTATTTCTACAGTGGTAACCACATGCCTACATTAATGCATTTTGTGTCTATGAAGATTTGCTCAGGTATTTTTTACTCCTTTCTTTACCTTTTACACCTTTGCCTCCTTTCCTATATTATTATTGAAAGCCTGCGATTTTTCATTACACTTGTTAACTTGTTAAAATGTACGCATTCGGTTTTTTGTCATCTACCATTAAGATTATAGAAGATGCAGATATTCAGGTGAGCTGATTTTTTTTCTTACCCTTTTTTAGCCTAAATTTATCTCTTTTTTTTACAATATTACTATGGTCCTCCGTTCTATGCGACGAAACGCCAATTAAGTATATTGAGTTCGATTGGCTACGTGAACTCGAAAGAGAAAATTTAAATGATCTCATTCTTAAATTCTTTTTTTTCTCTTACACTACCAGAGGGATTAATCACTTTTTGCATTTTTTCAGATTTCCCCTACGAGCACAGACCCCTGCCAATATTTGCAATTTTCATATTTAAATTTGTAGTTTTAATTTCATGAATAATACAGACTATCGTTGTTTACAGTCACCATTTACGTATTTCATTGCACAGCGTATTACACAGGTTCAGAGCCCTATCACTAAAGTATTAACTACTCTTTATGTATCAAATTTTAGAGAAGCTATCTTTTACTTTAACTTTGTTCTTGAACTTAAAAGTTTTGAACTTTTAATTTTTAAATTTACATTAATTTAAATTTAATTCTAAATTAATTTAATTTTTCCCTTTTTTTTCTCTTAAAATTAATTTTTTTTTTTTTGTAATTCTGTAAAAATGACCAAACCAGAGGAGGTCAAAGCCAAATTAAACAAACTTGTTGATCTTAGATCAACGATTTTTGCTAATGTAACGTCTATTATTGATGCCATTAAACCACTTAAAGTGGATAATATAGCAAAGGTCCAAGCCTATTTCAATCGACTTCCTTATTATGAGGAAGAGTACCGTAAGGTACAGTCCGATTTACAAGAGTATAACCAGTTACTCCCCACGGAAGACCGTGTCGATGCTTTATCAGCAGAGTCATCCTTCTTGGGCTTGGTGGTTGAAGTAGAATCATTTTATAAAAGGCTTGAGGCACAACTAGAGCAAGCTGCGCCTCCTCCAGCAACTACTTCTCTAACACCGTCTTCATACATGCTTCCAAAAATACCTTTACCGAGTTTCTCGGGTAAAATTGAAGATTGGCCAGATTTCATATCCCTTTATGACTCCTTGGTTCACCAAAATACCTCTTTAGATAATATACATAAATTTCAATACCTCCGGTCAGCAGTTAAGGGCGAAGCTCTATCATTAATTTCAGGTTTTCAAGTTTCAGAGGCTAATTATTTGTTAGCTTATCAAACACTTGTTAACCGTTACCAAAATAATAGAAGAATTGCTTCGATGTACCTAAATAAAATTTTATCTTTTAAATCTTCAAACCCACCTAACTCTTTAGATAATTTGAGACAATTACTAAATGTACATCAAACTTCTGTAAATGCAATAAATGCACTTCAAATTCCTAATTTAGCAGATTTTCTACTTTTTTCTTTAACTTTAAAAAATCTTGATCCTGTACTTCGAAAAAAGTTTGAAGACCAGAACACTTCTACTAATATTCCGTCTTATGAACAATTAATTGAGTTTATCACCAAACAGGTGAGAACATTAGAACTAAATGAAGGTTCAGAGAAACCTAGCACTAATTTCAGTAAACCTAAATCAACCACCCAGGCTTTAACAGCCGCTATTAATTCGTCTAAACCTCAGTCTTCTTCTAATTCTTCTTCTTCAATATGTGGCTTTTGTAATGATAAATCCCATACTATATATGCATGTGACCAGTTTGGTCGTAAATCTCCTGGAGAAAAATATAATTGGATTAAGACAGAAACTATGTGTAAATTGCCTTAACTTCAACACAGTTTAAAACTACAACAATTTTATTGGCCACATGTTTAGTAAAATTACAGGTATCACCTCATAATTCTGTTATTGTTAGAGCTCTCCTGGATTCAGGTGCAGGAGCTTCTTTTATTTCTGAAAGATGTGCTCAATTATTACAATGTGCTCGTTCTCGAACTCCTATACCCGTTAGCGGAATAGGTCATTCTCAAACTAAAACTAAAGGTTCATGTTTTCTTTCTACTTTTACATTAGAAGGCAAAATTGTTTCTTAAAATCACCCCTTTTTTATTATGAACTCCCTTACAAATAATACACCACAGTTTCAAATATCCTCAGCAGTTCGTACTGCAACTACTCAACTTCGTTTAGCGGATCCTTCTTTCGATTCGCCGTCTCCTATTGACTGCATCTTAGGTGCAGACATAACTGCTATCGCCTTGGAAGGTAGTTCTCCAGTCGTTTTAGGGCCAAACTTTCCTACTGCCGTTCCATCTGTGTTCGGTTACATTTTAATGGGCTCCGTCCCCAGGAACC
Source organism: Arma custos (assembly GCA_037127475.1). Lineage (NCBI taxonomy): Eukaryota > Metazoa > Arthropoda > Insecta > Hemiptera > Pentatomidae > Arma > Arma custos. Next base: position 71,830,456 of record CM073764.1, read on the forward strand.
CTGATTCGGCCTTAATTGCAACCCCTCTTGGGTTTTCTACTACTCCTCCTTCCGTTAGTAGCTTTTATGCCTATCCTTCATCGGACTTACATTTATATCTTGAACGCTTTTGGAGTGTTGAAGAACCTCCTAAGGCTATTTCTACACCTTCTCATGAGGATGAATTCTGTGAAACCTTTTTCAATGAAACTACCGCTCGAACTCCATCAGGTCGTTACCAAGTTAGACTACCTTTTCTACCTTCAACTACTCACACCCTTGGTGACTCTTATAAAACCGCTTACGCGCGATTTACTGCTCTAGAGCGTAAATTCGCTTCTAATACAGAATTTAAAACCCAATATTGTTCCTTTATGGACGATTATTTACAACAAGGTCATATGACTCTTGCTAATGGTCCCAAGCATTATTTTATACCACACCATGGTGTGTTTAAATCACATGGTGACGCTTCTAAAATTAGAGTTGTTTTTAATGCAACTTCTAAAACAACTACTGGTCTTTCTTTGAATGATCTTCTGTATGTTGGGCCAAAATTACAACCTTTACTTTCTGATGTTATATCTTTATTTCGTCAGGTTTTATATGTTTTTGTCTGTGACATACGTCAAATGTTTCGGCAGATTGCCATACATCCTGAAGATTATCCTTTTCAATGTATACTTTGGCGAAATGACCCTTCTAAACCAATTCAAACTTATTATTTAACTACCGTCACGTATGGTACTAGGTGTGCACCTTATTTAGCTTTGCGTACAATTTCTCAACTAGTGGAAGATGAAGGAATTAATTTTCCTTTAGCTGCTTCTTCATTAAAATCCAACATTTTTGTTGATGATATAGCTGTAGGGGCTATATCAGACCAACCGTTACCTTGAAGAAATGAAATTATTTCTCTTTTGGCCAAAGGAAATTTTCTTTTAAGAAAATGGATTTCAAATCACCCTTCTTTATTAAAGGATATTCCTGAAGATCACTTACTTGAACCATCCACTTTAGTAGTTCAGCAATCTATACCTCTGTTAGGTACCTTATGGGATCCTTGCGAGGATACTCTTTCAATTCCTGTTGATATTTCTATCCCTAATAATAAAACCATAACTAAGCGTATTGCATTATCTTACATCTCACAAATTTTTGACCCTTGTGGTTGGTTAACACCTTTTATTTTGAGAGCTAAACACTTTATGCAGCGCCTTTGGTGCGTACCTCTTGACTGGGATACCCCTCTCAGTTCAGAATTACATAACGATTTTTTAACTCTTTTTGAGGATTGTTCTACTCTCTCTAAATGTACAGTTCCGCGATTTACTGACCCTTTTCTACTAATTCAAATAATTTATATATTTTACACGGTTTCTGTGACGCCTCTCAAACTGGGTACGCCGCAGTTCTATATTTACAGTCAGTATCATGTAAAAATAAACCCGTTTTGCTTATGGAAAAAAGTAGGGTAGCTCCTGTAAAGCGAATGTCGATCCCACGTTTAGAGCTATGTGCAGCTCATTTGTTAGCTTCTCTGGTACAACATTTTCTTGAACTTTATGGCCCTAGTAGTATAATTTTAGCTTCACATTTGTGGACCGATTCTCAAATTGTTTTGAGCTGGTTAAAAATAGAAATTTATAAATTAAAAACTTTTGTTGCAAACCGTGTTTCTCAAATTTCTCAGTGGACGTCTCATTCTACCTGGCATCATGTTCTTAGTAAAAATAATCCGGCCGATTCGGCTTCTAGGGAAGCTTCTCCCGACATATTAGCTAGGCATGAACTATGGTGGCATGGACATCCATGGATTTCAGATGAAACTTCTTGGCCTCAATCATCTCCTAAATTAATTTCCGATCCTACAGATTTAGAACTAACGCCTGTTTTACTTACTCAACCAGTTCCAAATAATTCTGATTTATTTAAAAACTCCAAATATATTTCTACTTGGACACGCCTTATTGGTGTAACCAAAGCTATTCTTTCTTGGCGTTGTTGTCTTAAGAAGCGTAAACCTGTAACATTTTCTGAAGCTAGCATTCGAGTTTGTTATTACATTCAACATTGCACATTTTCTGATGAAATTGAAGCCTTAACAAAAAATAAAACACCAAGTTTACGAATTAAAAGATTAAACCCCTTTATAGATTCATGTGGTGTAATTAGAGTCGGAGGTCGACTATCGCATTCTAACGTTGTAAAATCGAAACATCAAATTTTACTACCTAAATCACATCCTTTTGTTCACGTTTTAATTGATCATTACCACATTACTTATTTTCATGCAGGTTTAACTTTTACACAGTACCATCTTTCTTTAAATTTTTGGATTTTATCTGCTCGCCAAATTATACGATCTCTAATTTTTAAATGTATTAAATGTTTTAGAGCCACTCCTGTACATAAAGTTCCACTAATGGGTGAACTACCTCCACCACGGGTGAATCCTTCACCTCCTTTTTTTCACACCGGCATTTTGCTGGGCCCTTTAGTGTGAAGTCTTCTCACTTGCGCAAGGCACCTATTATTAAGGCATATCTCTGTACTTTTATTTGTATGGCATCTAAAGCAGTACATTTAGAGCTTTCGCTTGATCTTTCTACTGCTTCCTTCATTGACGTTTTACACCGTTTTATAAGTAGGCGTGGCTGTCCCTCACAGCTGTATTTCGACTGTGGCACTAATTTTATAGGTTCCTCTTTACTCCTTACTAGAAAGATAAAATCGTTTTTCAATAATCCTGCTGTTTCAACCTTAGTTAAATCTTTTTGTGATGAAAAGGGTATCAACTTTAACTTTAATCCACCCTCAGTTCCTCACCAAGGAGGACTGTGGGAACGTACCGTCCGTTCTGTTAGACACCATCTTACTCGAATGTTAAATAATCAAGTACCCACTTGGGTCAATTTAAACTCCTTATTAATCCGAATAGAAGGAATTCTAAATTCCAGACCTATAACTCCTATGTCTAGCAACCCTACTGACTTTGAGGCCCTGACTCCTGGTCATCTTTTAATTGGTCGTCCTCTTAATTCTCTACCTGAGCCTGAGGTTCATCCATCTCATTGTACTCCTGTTAACTTTAAATGGGTGCAATCGATGCACCAGTCTTTTTGGAAGAGATGGAGAGTTGAATACTTACTTTTATCATAACCAAGGCAGAAATGGACCACTTCTTGTCTCAATTTAGTTGTTGGCGACTTAGTTATTATCGATGAAGCCAATTCACCTCCTTCTACGTGGCCTTTAGGTAGGATATCTTCTGTGCGCGCTGGGGAGGATGGTGTGGTTCGGCAGGCCGAGGTTTTAACTCCGACAGGCAAGTATTTGCGACCAGCAGTGAAGCTTTATAAGCTTCCTATTTACAATTAAAACTTTATTTAATTTTTACTTTTTTTTTTTGAAAAGAATACCTTTTTTGTTTTTTGTTTTTTCACTTATTTTTTCTAGGTTTCTAGATGTGCGGAGTCTGTGCTCGGCGAGGTTCGCTGCGGCACCTTTATTTTGTCTTTTCCAGGTACCTCTCCTGAACAGTTGTTCAGGGGGGCCGGTGTGCCGTATTTCGGCAGGTTTTCGTTTAATTTAATTTTTATCCTTATCCCCCACCTTTTTAATTTGAACAACTAGCGCCCTTAGTTTCTTGTTCTCCTGCTGTTTGGCGGTTGTAAGTTTTTAAACGACGTAGTCTAATTTGAACCGGGATGATGGTAGGAGCTCTTCAGTTACACCTATTTCTGCAGTGGTAACCACATGCCTACATTAATGCATTTTGTGTCTATGAAGATTTGCTCAGGTATTTTTTACTCCTTTCTTTACCTTTTACACCTTTGCCTCCTTTCCTATATTATTATTGAAAGCCTGCGATTTTTCATTATACTTGTTAACTTGTTAAAATGTACGCATTCGGTTTTTTGTCATCTACCATTAAGATTATAGAAGATGCAGATATTCAGGTGAGCTGATTTTTTTTCTTACCCTTTTTTAGCCTAAATTTATCTCTTTTTTTACAATATTACTATGGTCCTCCGTTCTATGCGACGAAACGGCAATTAAGTATATTGAATTCGATTGGCTACGTGAACTCGAAAGAGAAAATTTAAATGATCTCATTCTTAAATTCTTTTTTTTCTCTTACACCTATACATTTATTAGTTATTTAGTTTTATATCTTACCTTATGTATATGTTTTTAACCTATTTATTTCTTTCTAATTTAATTGTGTATTCTAATGTTTTTAACTTATTTATTTGTGTTCTTTAGAATCTATGATTGATGAATCTATGAACTTAGTCTTAAATTAATTTTATATTTTTAGCCTTTTATCCGTGTAAGTAATATATATATATATATATATATATATATTTAAACTATTTATTTGTTTAAATTTTATTTATTTTTATCATAGAGTGGGAAATTTCGTTATGTGGTTGAAATGAACTTAAACCACTATAAATTACAAATAGGACAAAGAGTATGGGTTCTGAGAACTGGAGGCCCCGTTCAAGAAGCAACAGTTACTTCTTTCATGTCCGTGGCTGCTGCAGCAGGCGGCGAAAAACTTTTGTTAAGATAGAGGGTCAAAATGAGGAAGGACAAATATTGGGCAAAACAGTATCCATAGATGATGTTTTCCCAGGCATACCAAAATTCCCAAAGACATCTGGGGATTCCAATAAAGAGGTAAAACGAAATAAAGAGGATCATCTATCGAGGGCCGACAGTAAAATGTGTCTCATATGTGGCCTGAGCTTCGTGGAAGTCGATGGAGGTCTCAGAACCCATATAGCAAAGAAACACCCCAGGGAGGCTAATTCAAACAAATCAAGGGGCATAATAAATAGTGGCTCGAATAATGTGAATGGAGAGGATGAGGCCAATAGCATCAGGACACGTATCACCGAGTGGTCGTCTACCTTCCAGGAATTCTTGCAGGACTATAATTTCATTGCTGCTGACTTCGATCTATCTGTGGGAAATTTTTTGAATTTCCTAAAAGACATTAATACTGTGCTACCAGGCCCACAGCACCCAGCCGTCAAATTTTATAAAATGAGAAATAAAAATAAAAGGGAGATGTCTGGAAAGGTATCAAACCGACAGGGATCGAACAAGGCGGACAGGAGTCGTCGGCATGAACAGTACCAATATGAAGTGGCGCAATATAATTATTATAATAGGAGAAAAAAGGTGGTACAAAATATAATGAACGCCGACGCTCCTAAACAATGCCCTGTGAAGGTGGCCGATATTTAAAGTCATTATAAGAGCTTCTTTGAAAACAAAAATCTTTGCAAACGTGCGGATTAAGTTCAATTAAAAAATTTGCTTCGGTTCAAACATATTCTCCATTGATGTCCCATCAGTTTGAAAAACAATAAAATCGACATCATTGGATACATCACCGGGGCCCTAAAGGGTTTTGATCCGCACCATAAAATGCGTCGATGTTTCGCACATAATAAAATTAATTGATGAGATCATGCTGAAGGTGGGATACCATATGTCCAGAGCCTCTTCGACAAGAGCGAACCTTATTGGTTTATAAAGGAAAAGCCTCATCATGGAGACCAATAACAATTAACTCCATTGTGCGCCACATCATAGAGAAGGTTCTGGACAAAGAATTAAGGAAACAGATCACCTTCGGCAAAAATCAAAGAGGCTTTATTACTACGGGCCTACCGGGAACACACGTCAGCGCTAGGATCATAGACGCTATCGTAAAAGACGCCAAAAAAAAAAAAAAAAATGATTGCGCGGTTGTTTTCCTGGACGTGTTTGGCGCCATTAACAGCGTTGGTCATGATCACATCGTCAGCTCATTACAGGTAAGAGGGGAGACACCGGACCTCAAGAACGTGATAGTGGCTCTCCTTGGAACAAACAGGATTAAGATATGCGTAGGAGCCCACTCGACAAGCCAAATCAATGTCCTCCGAGGAGTGCCCCAAGAAGACTCTTGTCGCCATCGGTTTTCAACCTTTCCATTGACCACTTATACAACGACGTGTGTGACGAAAATATGCCCAAGATGTTTGGTTACAAACTTAGGGGTGACCAAGAATCTGTGGTCCTCACAGCATTTGCGGACGACCAGGCTGTTTCGGCACTCGATAAGGGTGCCACAGAAATAGTCATCAACAGCGTCCAAAGGATGCTTGTGGAGATTGGTTTGGCTGTCAACCCAAGCAAGAGTGTTGGTATCTTTATTGAAAATGGAGAGCTGCGGACGACTATGCTCTCCCTAGAGAATGGAGATGTCATCCACACATGTAAGGCTAATGTGCGAATAAAATATTTAGGATGTACGTTCTCGGGAGAGCTTGCATCAAAGGCGGTGACTAAATTAAGTGATAATTTAGACAAATTAGTGAGCTCTTGTCTACACAAACCGGAACAAAAGATCAACGTTGTCAATCAATATCTTTTCCCGGGACTTATCTATCCTCTCCAAACCGCGCCCCTAACAAAGATACGTCCTGCGGTGTTAGAAGGCATTGATGTAAATATCCGCAGAAGTATCAAGGCCATTATCAGGCTCCCTGCGAACACCTCTACGGCCATGATGTACGCACCGTGGAGGTATCCTAATGTTCCGGATGCCCTATTCCAGTCTATATTTAAATATGAAACTGAAACAGCCCAATATCTTAAAAAGCTGGGAGTTGATTAGGGCTTCCGAAGCGTGAGAGCTCTACGACAGTAGCTGCGGGAGAATTCTTACGAAGAATGGGCTAATTGCAGAAGCCAGGACGTTTGGATCCGTCATTTCAAGGAGATCCCGAAAGCCAACAGGTATATATGCGAGAAACACGTACTTTCGGGGTCGGAGTGGACCAGCGCCCTAAAACTGAACATCAATTATGTGCCTCTGCGTGGAGTCCCAGGTGTCAGCGGACAGGAGAGAGAAGTTGGGTCCCTCTGTCGCAAATGCTTTGTCATATTATGAAACAATGCATGACGGTATATTCCTCTTTTATAGATCTACAAAAAAGTCCGGGATAGCATCTATCTTTTAAGGACAGCTTACAATACATTTTATTTTCTAAAAAATTGATAATGTACAGTGCGGTATTTTGAGGGAGTTCAGTATTGATCCTTATCAACTTTTATGCTTTAGTGACCTTAAGCATTTCATGCGTATTATTAGAATATTTTATACCACATAATTTATATGAGTATCTTATTGGTTATCGCAAAAACTTATAAAGTAATCAAAAACTTATCTAATAAAATACATTAGACAGACAAAACATGTAGGCATAATATGTCTCACTGCCCATTCAAAGCCAGGGGTCGCTAGTGTTGTATAAAAGCGTAGTTTTCGAATATAATTATAAATAATAAAAGATTAATAGGAAAAATAACATATAATTTTATTTGGGACTTTTTCTAATGTAATTAGAATGTTATGTAATGTAGAAGAAATACGTATTAAAATTATTTAATATTAAATTAATTACTAATGAATATTTATGTAGGAGTTACACCAAAAGAACATTCCCTGAATCGGGTCGATAAAACGTAAAACAAGTGGAATTTGTGTTTAACAAAATAGCCTTAATAGAGATATTAATCAAATATTGTAATTAAGAATTACTTTTCTCCTTTTTCCTCCAGATGAGCAAGTGCCGGTAATTACACCGATTATTTTTTCTTCTATATGCTTGTAAATTATCGTTATTGTATCTTAGGGAGATGACAAGTCAAATGATTTACAATGATAATTACAAGGTATATAAGGCATTGATCGTCTTTCTTTGTTTTTCTTTTAAATTTCGAGAAAATTCAGGTTTCGCCGATGTCTACTAATTATCATGTCATCGATAACTAATATACAGGTTTAAGATTTCTCTAAGCACGGTCATCAATCGCTCCATGGGAATTGATACCAAGGACAAAGCACAAGGTGAACGGCAGCTTGTCTATTGTTTTCAGCCTTCTAATCACTGGCTTATTAGAATATGCAAAGCTTAAAATTACAAGTGGAAGAAAAATAAGAACTAATCAGTGGGAAAAACTGTAATAAATCATTACAAATCTACTCAAATTTAATCGAAATTGTTTATTTTTTTATTTAAAGAAATATATTATTATGATTCTTTACATTTTTCTTTATCTGTTGATTTTCATGACATTTTTTTGTTGATAATTTTATGATATTATAATTGCGCTGAGTTTCCGTGCCACGAAGGTTGTGGTTTAGAATCCCGCTGTTTGCCAGACTTTTATTTAATCTGTTTGTAGCCGAAGAAGGGTCCTATGGGATCTAGGACCGTTCTCGGGCTTACCCAGCCTCAATAAAGTGGGTACTCGAAGTAGGCGGGAAATCTGGCGGTTGAGAGTGATCCAGGACTTCCCTCCACAGTCGTTATCCCAGAAACAGTACAGTCTCTACCACGTATGCCCAAGACCTTGTGACCAATTTGTAGGGTTTTCGTCCAAAGTCCAAACTGTTTTAATAAAAAAGTCCAAAAAGTAGGTTATATTCTTAATAAAGTTCGTAAAACAATCATTACATCAAGGGGTAACACCAACTACGTTACCATAACACTATACCAACGCTATAACCATAACACCAACGCTGAGCCGCAAAGAAAATATAAGGTAAACAGTAAAATTTGGCAATTACTTGGCCATATAAACCACTGATATGCTTTCGCACGTAACGACAGCCCCCAGTAGAGTGAGCTCACAAATGTAGAGACACATGACGGACGAACTTAGCGACAAAAAAAAAAGAAACTCGTTACAACCTTCAAAGGCTGTAGTAATACAGGTTTTTTACTTTCTATAATTATTTCACTGAGTTGGCTGGAGGATTTTCATTTTTCCACAAGAATTTAGTTAATAAATATTCGCTTGGTAATTTTTTGCACCACTATGCACAAAACACCAGCATTTTTTGACACAGTATACAAGCGCCGAATACGGGCTCAAAATATGCTGTCATAATTTGTTGCCAGTCACACCGGTTATGAGCATTTACTATACAATTGAGTAAAGATATTTGTCTAAGTTAATCCAAACCTGTTTGTCTTTATTGGGTACGTACCTGTGTCTTTTTTGGCTCATGAAAATCTTCGTTAAAAGAAATGTACTTAATGCACTATAAAATATCCTAAAACGGCAATATATATGTAACTTTTGAATTATATCCTTTAATCCATATTAGGGAGGCAAAACTTAATAAAGTTGTTTGCTCTAGTTATAAAGTTGTTGATACCCTGTTTACTTTTAAAGTGAATTCTTAAATCGCCTTAAAAAGGGGAAATGTTCCCTATTTTATTAGGGGAAGTTGGCCGCACTTTTCCCATATATAGGGCATAACCCTTTCGCCCTAACAAACAGCAGGGATTATCTAACAAATAAAAGGAGCGCTGGTTCGGACCTTATTGCCTAAGACAGCTCACAATAAAACGCTCTTCCATCTGAGGATACTCGGATCGATGATCGTAAACCGGATCCCTAGGAGGGAAATTTGAAATAAAATAAAAATTGGCCATGATTATAGCCGATCGCTAGGATATATAAAGGGTTCTTTCACCCTTAGCCCAGTTAAACCCGAGCTGGTAGACATCGTTAGACACTAGAATACTGTTATAGGGTCACTGGGCCTACCTCCATCTTTCCGGGTACCCGACCTCCTCGAACATCCTCGTTTTTTGTAGGTTGTCTGGTTTCTTCTAGATCCTTTGACCGAGCAGTCATAAGATTTGGCATCGGATAGTGCTTATCAGGCAATACGAGTATATCCGGATTCTACATTCGGATTGGGAATAAATCGGCATTAATATTATAAGGGAAATACATTTATTTTTGAATACAGTACCAATAATGAAATTCTTACCATTTATATTCCCCTCCTACTTCGGAATTCAATGTTGATGATTATAGAGCAAGTGCTTTGCTATCTGTCAGCGTTGGTGGTCATAGTTCAAATAATATCAGTCTTGTTTGATTTCTCATCCAAAACTAGGATTATACTCCATAAAACAATTTCGAAAACACGTAACATCTAAAGATTTTAACTAGTATTTGTAAATAGAGGCTTATGCAGCATATTGTTTTATATATATATATATATATATATATATATATATATATATATATATATATATTTTGTGTTTTAGTTCTCGAGTTTCAGTCTTTTTTTTAACTTTAACATTAACTGAAACTCGAGAACTAAAACACAATATAATTTCCATAACAGTCAAGATAAGTAGAAACTTAAGTATATATATACATATATTATATATATATATATATATATATATATATATATATATATATATATATATACATATATATATACACCCACATATGACAGAGGATTCTATACAGCAGACGGTGTAGACCCTCATTTGTATGGGCAAACAGTACTGTAACCTCAGCGATCTATGTTATGTCCACCAATCGATATTCCTTAATCCAGGTTCTCCCAAGCAGTCCGGAACAGGTATTCCTTGTAAGTATTAAATACCTAGTATAGAAGATCACTTTGTATTCTTACAACGCTAAATTATTGGATATTTTTGATGGCTTAATATTATTTTAACTATTATAATATATATATCTTATATATAATATAATTGTTAGCTAATTCCACTTTGCAATAGAAACATTTTGATACTGAATTCATATTTTCTATGATTAGAAACATCTTTTTTACGTTACCCCACTCTCATAAGTCAAATGACTTAGTATTGCACTTTTTTTTTTTTGTACTCACTAGTCGTTTAGAACTATTTGATGAAATATAAATAAAAATAATAACTGTTCCGGTAGTTTTTTTTATCACCAGTGAGCTAATTCAAATGCTTAAATTGAATGAAACAATATATGTATTTAATATGCAACTTTTAATGAGTAGTTCTCACGATTTTGAAAAAATATTATAGATTTTATTATTATATATTAATTATATTTAATTACGTTACGAATGGAATCACAATGACAAATTAAATTTCAGTAACCGTACAGTGGGTTACCTGAAAATAGGTGTTTGCTAGAATTATAGTTTTTTGTAGAAAATGAACGGGTTTTTTATGTTTTGGTTTTCGTGTTCTTCTTCTGTAGATCGTCTGGTTTCTTCTAAACCCTTTGGCTAAACCATCATAAGATTTGGTATAGGTTAGTGATAATCCGGCAATATATCCAGATTGTACATTTGGATTGGGAATAAATCGGCAAATAATAACAGTTTGATAAGAGTAATAATCGAATAATTTTAAAGAAAATTTGTATGTACATATTTTCATTTTATACTATATTTATTAATTTTCTTCCATTCTAGCTAAATTAATCATTTGTAACTCTAAAGAAACGTTCAGGAAAGAACGAAATCGCATTATGATTTATTTGGGGTTGTAGTGCATAATTAGAAGTAAAGGCAACGAATACCAATGAAAAATATATCAATCATGGCTAAATATAAAAGAATTAATCATTAATTAAATAAACTGTTTTATATTAGTTAGTTTCACGATTTATTGGTCGAGCCCACACAAAACCAATATCACAAGATAACAGTGATAAAAAAAATGAGGTTGAAAAATATGTTTTCTTTGAACCCAGTCTGTTATATCTGACTCCTATATTGCTATGGCACTTCAAACCCATGGAGCTCGGCTAATCTTGTCATTTATTAATAACTTATCCATCACGAAACTCTTCTAATAAATGCCTTCATAACTTCCAACATAAACGAACCCACAGTTATTATAAAACTAATACTTTTTGCTAATACCGAAATTCTCAAAATAAGAAGATAAACAACATTAATCTATAACAGCAGAGAGAGGGATTTTATGTCTCGACCACAATGGGTCTCTTTAGGCCGAAGAGCATGGTTGTAGAAGAGTCATTCATAATAATATAATCAATGTTTATTAGTATATTGAATGTTATGGTTTGTTATGATAATATAGAAAAAATTGACTTCTCACTCGATGTCCTTGAAATATGAAACGCTTACCGCAGTATTTGTAATTGGGTGGAGTTTTCCTTAGTAGAAGAACAAGCATCAGGTTTCCACGTACCATTACGGCTTTTGTAGCACCTTCACTGTCATCATGAAAGATTCTGATAACAACAAGGATGATACGGCATTAGGCACATTGACACAGTATAAACTGATAAGATTTCTTTTTCGTTATTGAATATCATACAAGTATTCGTAGAAACTTAAAACTGGCAGTATTGGCGCAATCACATATGGATTAGGTATTAAAAACAATACAGTAAATAATATTGCAGCGCTGGTTAACGAGTAATTTAAAAAAATGTATTTATTGAAAATTAGAACTATATTATACTAATAAAACGATTAAATAGTTCAAATGATACATAATGGCATAAGATGAAGACAAGGAGAGAAACTACCCACTTTAGTGAGCTAATTGTAACGAGGGAAGCGGAATCGTGACTTTCTCGTAGTTTTTGGCTAGAAATCGAGTAATAATATAAGCAATAACCCAATTTCAAAACAATGCATGTCCATAATACATATACACTACAGGACATAACAAGATTCCACTTCCCTAAGAATAAGGAACTCTTCGGTTGTAATATAAGAAAATTACTCCATTTCAATCTGATTCCTGAGTTGCTAACTACCCCCTAATCCACTACGAAAATGAAACAATTAGTTAAATAATAAAAAGTAATAAAAAATAAGTAATAAGCATAAAGGAGAACAAGTACAAGAAAAGTACTCTTAACTACTTATCCATCGAGGATGTAGATTTATTGTTTTAAGGTTTTGGAAATTTCAGCATATTTTGCTCTTTTTAAATATTTTTATTTTATAATAATGTTTTTTTATAAATAATAATAATATATATAATATATGAATAAATGTAATAATAATATTCTGTATAATAATAATAATAATATGTATAAATATAATAATAATATTCTGTATAATGATAATAATAATACGTATAAATATAATAATAAATATAAAATAAATTATAATATAAAGTTGACGTAAGTCAACGAGATCCTAATTAAATTAATGTTCAATGAACATTCTTCTTCTTGTATACATTGAAAAAATTGCGAGAACACGGGGATATAGGATCGGGGAAGAAAATGGATATGTCTGCCAGTGTTACAAATCGAGTATACATGGTATGACACTTCAGTTTAGCTAATAAATGCCATTAGTGTGGCAGCTTGTGTTATTGTTTAATAGATAAAAACAATAAGACTGGGTGAGCCTCAGGAGTGTATTTAGGTATTTTCATAAATTCTTGGGTTTAATTCAAGGTGTGACTGTACTGTTTCTAGGACAACCGTTGTGGGGGCGTTTGCATTTGTCCAAAATCACGCACAACCGCCACCTTTTAAGGGTTGCTACTTTACAGAGGCTGGTTGAGGATCTTCAAATACTACATGATCCATCCCCAGCTGTTAGAAGATTAAGTAAATTATCTGTCAAAGCTGGATTTGAGCCCGAGACCTTCAGGTTAGCAATTTAGCACTCTACCATTGAGCCACTCTGGCATCTGCCTTAAATAGAAATTATAAAAGCCCACGTTACTTACATAATGAATAAATGAACAGTTTACATTTATACAATATAAATAATACTACGAACTTACATCAAATACACCATATAATATAATGGGAGCTTAGGTAGGTCGCCAGCTGGCGAAGATGCGGGTAATGTCAGAGCTTGAGCGACTAATAGCGACTGACAGGAGATTACCCTGACCACTCAGCCGTAGGGTGTTTGTCCACTTCTGTAGTCCAAGGAATTTCCCCAAACTTCTTCAGTGGCCTGATGGAGCATCTCCGCATAAACAACTGCATTATGCACCGTAAACAAATAATTTAGGCCACGCCGAACTATCCAAAACGCAATAATAAGGATAATAAAGAGACCCCAAGACGTATATTTTATGCAATAATCTTTTTAGCATAGGTTTAAAATCATTTTAATCTTATCAATTAATTCAAGAGAAGATTATTATTTATTGAATGGAGATGAGAAGTGGAGGAGCTGAGATTGAGCAGCCAATCAAAGCCAGGATTTACTCGTGTAACCTGTCATAAATCCTCTATAAAATCAATAAATAAAATCGTCAACGTGTCACGTAGCAATAAATTAAAAAAAAAAATAAGAGTAAAAAAGTTTCACTCTACCTTCCAAGTCTTCTTCAGGGATGCGTAGGGATCAGGGACAAAGCGTAATAATGATGAAAATAGTCAACATTTACGTAATTTATAATTTATTATATTAATCTATAAAAGAAATGGGCTTGAAGAGCTTGAAGGATACTCGCTTATTTAGTAGAGGTAGGTTGCGGAAAATCTCATTTCTTCATGATATTCTGTTTTTTTCCAAAAGATAATTTAAAATATTTTGTTAATTTAATCGGGAATATTTTCATTATTACGCTTGTACTAAGCCTTTTAAACCGGATGACGGTATAATATTTGCTTTACTAAGAGAAGCAATTATTTCTGACATTATTAGTGTAGCCAGCATAATTTTGTATCAAGGTGCAATCTTACTTTGCAACTAACGAAACCTATACCAGGATAATGACTGAAAAAATGATTACCGTATACTTCATGTCAATAATAATATTCTGAATAATTAATAATATGGTTAATAGGAATCGAAGACTCGATGCCGATACTACCAATCTCTTCTTACAAACTTCCGTCCATGGACTACTAGCCGAACCCACATCATATCACAATTAACGCAAACTCCCCAACTACGCATCAGACGTTTACCAGCCGGCACTTCCAAATAGTTATAAAAGAAAAAAAGCTTGTAAGTGTTTTCCGAATGCAGGCGTCTGTAAGTTTAAAATACTTGAAGTCCGTACATTTGTATCCAAGTTCCTCTGGTAAGTTTTATCTACTTCAAACCTTGATCCAAATCGAAATAATGACCAAATCCATATAACTCCATCTTCCTTTTTTCCTTCCTACTGTGTCATTCTTTGCATCGAGGAGCCTCGATTAAATGCAGCCATTTATCTCGGTCCCGGCATAGCTGCTCTGATGGAGGGTTTATCGAGTTACCTTATTCCTCAAAAATCGTGATGGTATTTCAGAGTACACCTGAATTATGCATTCAATGAGACTACTAAATTTTAGACAATAAATGTGAATAAATTTTTTTTATTTATTATTTAAACATTTATTGAAATAAGCACCTTCAAGAAATAAGGATCCTTTCTTTCGTTTCACTAATGGATACCCCTCTGTGTAAGAAATGAACCAAGCGAGGTTGGAGAGCTTGACATTATTATCAAATAAGTTATTACGTAATGATCTTAAATGTCATAGATACCCTCTTGGACAAAACTCCATCTGGTGATAGCTACAAGGACTTATCAGCGTGTCATCTGCCGCGTACCCGAGACGAGAGAACACGACGCGGGTGAAACGGCGATCCGGGACAACCTGTAGCCACCATTAGTCCAACTTCGTGACTTACTCCACGGGCAGATAAATGGAGGAAGACAGTCCTTCCCATCTGGGTCATCCTCCACCAAAATATTGGGCTATTGACCCACTTCTCCAACAACGATATCTATCATTGGAAAAAACTAATCATTGTCTTATCACAGGAGGATTTGATTGGAATCCATTTAATCAAATAATATCTTAAGTCAATACAGGTGGTCTAGTGGTTAGCATGACCATCTACTATATCAAAAATCGGGGATTCGAGTTCCTTATCCTTATCCTTAGGTCCCTTCCTTAATTATTCAGAGCTTCGGAAGGGACATAAAATGGAAGTCCCTAGCATGTGGAGGGGGGGGGGGGAGTCCCGAGCCTGTGGGACAGGGTCCAACTGCAGCTGTTAACGGATTCAATAATTTATCTGTCACAGCGGATAAATAGCGTTCACACACACTGAGCTACACCGCTCCTTATGTTAATAACAGCATTACTTTATTTATGACCGATTTCGTTAATTTTTCTATACCAGTTTTTTACAAAATAAAATATTGTCTGCATACAAATATTTTAATAAAAAGTTAATTTATGTAACTCAGGTGATTTTATCATCCGGTTTTTAATTACAAAGATATGATTACACCCTTGTCATTCATGGGAATTCTCACTTCATCACCTTGACTATTGAATAATAAAACTTCAAATATTCCAATTAGTCATGGAGAAGAGAATTAAGCAGTAGGATGAACTTGCTTGTCAATGTCCTTATTGAAGGGTGAGTTCTATCAGGTTAGGAATCATGCAAAAAAGTTTCACCATAGCACGGGGACATTCCCTTGTTCCATTAACCCTTTGGACAATGTGCTTTTCCTTGAAATGTAATTGAAATGGACCTAGTTTACTACACAAAGTTACTTCACTAGAGGAAGCCTTCCCTTTGGAGTTTTCCATTTTCCAGAACTAAATTAACAACATAGTAACAACAGTTTAAATTGCATTTACGGTAGTTATGTAGCCATGTGAAATAATCTAATAACGCTTGAGTCTAGACCAATTACAGTGTTAGTTGTTTTATCCTTAACAATAATAAAAAATATTTAAATAAAAAGAAGGGAAACTCAAAAAGAAGTAGTAATTAATTATTAGAAATCTAGCAATCGGAAAAATCTAAAAAGAGCAAATCCTTAAGTCTCTAAAATACTGGAGGAATTAACCGAACTGGAGTATTCTAATCAAATATTTTAATTAAAACATTAAGGAACAGTAAAGTCATTTAATAATTGTATAAACAATTAAATTGCCTTGTAGGACCTTTTCGGTTAAAAAATGCTACGCTTTCAACTAGATGCTCCATGTCTTCTAAAGTTCGGGAAGATTTGATAATTGATTAAAATGTCAAATTTTTTTTAACCGTTAACGCAATAGAAACATTTCGTTTTCTTTTTCAACTCTAAGTTATATCATATTTAGAAATTAGTTTATATTCTCGTCAGGTGCTGCAGTTGGCGATTATTAGAGCTATTTAGTTTATGATATTTAACTCCCCTAGATAATTTTTAAAAAAATCAACAAGAAGTCAACAATATGTTGAAGCATTATTTATTTATAAGGTTTATTATTTATTTATACATTATTTATTTATAGTTCTTTAATTATAAGGTATTAATTAGTAGGCTAACGTCTGATTAGTTACTTAATCACATAAATATGTCAAAGACGTCTTTTCTTCTTTTTGTGATCTTTTTTGATAACCGAAATGTTAAGTTGATTATTTTTAAGGATATTATGAAAATTATGAAATTTATTTATGGAAATCCAATGAATTACTTTATCGTTCTAGGAAAAGAAAGAATTAAATATTTAGCATAATGTCCTCTGTTTGATTACATTTTAGGCGAATCATTCGGAGTTAATAATCCTTATTTTGCCCATTTAGGGGGCTTAAAAACATTGTTTATTCGGGCCAAAAAAAATCTCTTGTTCGAGAAGGAAAATGAGAATTGAACGCACGTGTAGTGTAATGTAAAAAATTATAATTTTTTAAATAATTAACTAAACGGGTTATTAATCAATCCTGGGAGATTTGAGCTGCACCGATTTTCCCTGTTCAATTCATTACACTACTCATGCAAATTAAAATTTTGTTTAATATTTAACTAACCTTCTTGGCGTTTGATAAATTCTGTTGCAGGTTATTTTCACCAAATATTTTTTAACAAAATATGTTTGAAAATTATGACTGTAAATCATTACAGTTAAAGCGCAAAATTTTTTTTACGACGAGAAAAGGACTCAATTGACGTATGTATAACATTTAAGTTGTGAAATAAATTAGATTTTAGAAATTAACAGCAAATTTGGACTGGTTATATCTATTAAGTTTGAGTAGCGCTTGATAGATAAAGAAAAAAATTAAAACTTCATCATCATTCTATAATCTGTTATGATGAAAAAAAAAAATTCCAAGGGAAAATACATATTTTTTAATATTTCGAAATACTGATATAACAACAGGAATTAATTGATAAGGTCGATGTATAATATATTAATTAATATCGATAGTAAATATTAGAAGTCAATATTAATACACAAATTAGCAATATTATTTGTTATTATTATTATTTTTATAGCACTACGATCTTGCAAGAAAGCTGGCCTCCATCTCAGCGTTTCTGCTATATTTTTCTCAATAATCGTTCAGCTAGATCCTATTCCACAAATTAACAAAAAAAAAAGTAAAAAATCTACAAAAACGGTGGATTCGACAACCAAAGAACCAAAACAACTTTCATGAAACAACTTGACTAGTGAGTATAATAAATGGAATTTTTTTTAAACACCTTACTTGAGAAATACTTTTTTATACTTGAAGTTGAAATAAGAATTGTCGGAGCTGACGGTTATTAAAACAGGGTCACATAGGCAGGTAGAAATGGAGCTTATAAAGTGTTGATATACCTGTCCGAAAAGGGTTTTATTACTCAATGAGAGAGACCTAAAGGGAGATTGCTTGAAGAGAAGTATTTCTTGAAAAAGTAGTATATAGTTCGGAATACACTTCCGGAAGGAAGAACGGCAATGGAAGCCGAAAGATGGTGAAGCTGGAGCAGGACAAAGAAAATGGTCACTGCACCCGTAGAGGATTTATCTCACCAAGAACTTCATATGCACCCTTGCGATATCAGAATACTTTAATTTGTGTACTATTTTATGGAAATCTGAATCATTATTGCTCATGCCTTAATGTAAATATTAAATGATATATGCAAGGAAGAAATAGTTGGGGGTGCAGTCAATGAAAACATCAAAATAAGGAAAACTTATTTATTATGTGCCGACGTTTCGGCCTACAATGTAGGCCTTATTAATGTTTTTATATACAGTTTATCTCTATGTTCTGCTGTTGTCTGTCTTCTTTGTTTGTAGTGCTCAAAAAAGTCTTCCTCTGTTCCTGAATACCTCGATGCCATCAGTATAAAGCAGAGTAGTATACATTGGTATATATAGCATACAGCGGTCTTAGTTCCAAGTCTATTAGGTCTCAGTTTCTTTTTCGCCTTAGGGCAATGTTGAGCACCATTATAATCAATGATGTCCTAAGAGTACTGCCTTACCCCTCCGAAGTGTAGTTATTGGTTCAAGCAAATGCCATTGATCATATAATGATTTATTTTTAGTCATGAATGTTCGTTTTATATAAGTTTGATAAATAAATTGTTGACAGATTGTTATTTCTAATAATACTTCACCCCTTATGTATCGGAAGAACTTTTTATTACCTAATATAAGAAAAGTTGAGTTACGCTTCTAGCAGATCGTTATGGAGACAATAACAATGCTTAATATACTTGGTTGTGCAATAGATATCTTCTTTATGATTTTTTACTTAAACAATACTTGGAAACATTGGCTGCTTGCCTCCTTATTATGTAACTCAGAATCTATTCTTGTTTATGCCCCCGATTTTTAATTATATTCGTTTTCAGAGACATTAAGTCATTATATCACCTAAGTGTCCTACTTTCCAAGTGTTTAGTATTTTTGTAATTAAATTTAATGAAGTTAAATAATAAAAATAAAATGATTTCCTTCGATAATATAAATTCAAAATGAGAAGCTATTTTACATTCATTCCTTCATTATGGCATGTGATAAGAAAATAAAAATGGTATATTAATTGTTTTGATTTTGGGATGACATGAGTAATTATTATTAATACAATGATAATTATTTATTTCAGTGCCCTAACTGTATTTTAAATGGGATTATTTTCCAGAGGTTGGTTGTGAGTTTACCGATTTATTAATCAGTCTTACTACCTCAATTAACCACCAATATCGTATTCGTAAATATATAGTGCATCTGGGTTAAGCCAGCACCTAAATAATTACAATGAAGATCCTGTATTAAAACAATTTTTAATTTTGATTATCAATTAATATCTGGGCTTATTAACGAACGCATTCCTGAGATTTTAATAAGCGCTGTACCGACTGGGAAGCGTCTGAGGGATAGACCGAAGCATAGGTGGGAGGGTTGCGGTTAGATTGATCTGGCGGATTTAGGTTTGGGTTGTGGTCCGTGGACAGAAGTTTGTAAGCAGAGAGTGGTGGTATCGGCATCGAGCCTTCGGGTTCGCTAAGACTTATTATTATCATATATCATTTATGTTAGAGAAGAGTTGGTCGACTGTATCTTCTAATTCAAGGAAGAAATAGTTGGGGGTGCAGTCAATGAAAACATCAAAATAAGGAAAACTTATTTATTATGTGCCGACGTTTCGGCCTACAATGTAGGCCATCTTCAGGGCTAAGAGAAACAGAACAGAAATATATAAAAACGTAGCAGCAACAAGAATATATAAAGTGGTACAGGAGTGGAAATAAATTAGATTATTGAAATAAAATTAGATATGATGAAATAGTGAATAGAAGATATAAGATAAATAAGAATGCATATAAGACAGGTTACAGAATAATAAACTTAAAAAGTGATGGATAAAAATAGAAAGTAGATGATGAACAGAAATTCTAATAGTGACAGATAAAATAATACAATAATAAGAATATAAAATAGGAAAAATACATGTCAAAAAGGGGATAAAATGTAAACAATAATATAAAGGGAAAGAAAAATGAGGAGGTAAACGGAAAGATACAAAATAAGAAGATAAAATATAGAAAAAGGGGGGAATAAAGTGTAATAATACAAGCATAAATAGAAAGAAAGGCTTGATAAATTTCAAAAATTAAACATTGAAAAAAAGGGGTATATATCTATGAACTATGAAGAATGAAAAGAAAAGGAAAAAAAGTGAGGAAAGTTAATATGTAACTGTATACAATTAGAAAGAAGTGGCATAAATGCAAAATAAGATGAGAATTTAATATAAACATATAGAAAGTAGGTGAAGAAATACAGTAGATGAAAAATATGAGGCTAAATAAGAATGAACTCTATACTATTAACATATGATGGATGCCAAAAGTAGGTGTGAGAACAGGTGCGAAGAAAGGTGAATGTGAAAAGGAAGGAGATAAGATAAAAGTGTACTAACCGAATAAAAAAACTTGCAGGTTAGGCCGCTCAGACACAAGTAAGCAAGAAAACCGTGAAGAAATATGTGGACGACCTCCTCCTGATCCTAAATCCTAACATCATTCCAGGTTTATTATCATCCTTCAATGCATACCATCCCCGCCTACATTTCACTGTTGAACTTGAACATAACAAATCCCTACCTTTCCTTGACCTCCGTATCATTAGAAATCCCGATCACACCTTATCCACTGATTGGTATACGAAACCCACCTATTCTGGCAGACTCCTCAATTATTACTCCCAACATCCGCACCACCAAATAATCAATGTCGCCAAAAATATCATCCACCGTGGCCTATCCCTCTCCGACGCTTGCTTCCATAACACCAACACCCAACGCATCAAAGCAATCCTATTAAAAAACAATTTTCCTCCCCATGTTATCAATAAACTCATCCATCACCATTATAACCCACCCACCCGCACCCGTTCTCCACATCCGCCTTCTATCCCTATATACAGATCCTTGCCATATATACCCTCCCTCTCTAATAACATTCAAAAATCCCTAAGTTCCGCTATCCCCAATTTACGCATCGCCTTTAAATCCCACAACAAACTCTCCAATATTTATACCCGTGTTAAAGATCCCATTCCACTAAAACATCGTTCTCAGGTCGTCTATCGCATTCCTTGTTCTACTCCCAACTGCAACTCTTCCTACATCGGCGAAACCAAAAACCTACTTAAAGACCGCATTACCCAACACAAATACTCCATTTCCTCCCACAACCCAACCGCTTCTAAACTCTCTGAACACGCCCTATCCTTTAACCACATTTTTGACTTCGAAAACACGTCTATCCTAGCCTCCGTTCCTAATTATAATAAACGCATCCTCTCAGAAACCATTCACATCAATTTAGATTTCTCTACCGTTAATGCCAAGACCGACTCCCATCACCTATCCCTAACCTACGCCCATATTTTTAATTTACTAAAATAACCTTACATTCTTAATTTATTATGCCTTTTTTTAATTACATTTTGACCATTTGACTTTTACTTTTTATTTTTCTCGAGATCGCCTATATTATATTAGATCGCCTATATTATATTCTCATCTTATTTTGGCATTTATGCCACTTCTTTCTAATTGTATACAGTTACATATTAACTTTCCTCACTTATTTTCTTTTTCTTTTCATTCTTCATAGTTCATAGATATAATACCACTTTTAATTTTTAATTTTCTCTCAATTTACATTTTTTACGGTCACTTATATCCACTGCATCTGCAATTTTCCTTTCTAATTTTATTTAATTTTTAATTTTTAATTTTTCACGCCTTTTACATTATTTACGGTCTCTTACATCCACCGATTCTACCTTTCTCCTTCCCCCTCCTGTGTCATTATTTTTTGGCCGTCAGAGTTCGCCTTTATCGCCTCCGCCTGCCCGGTGTAACGGTTTTCTTGCTTACTTGTCTCTGAGCGGCCTAACCTGCAAGTTGTTTTATTCGGTTAGTACACTTTTATCTTATCTCCTTCCTTTTCACATTCACCTTTCTTCGCACCTGTTCTCACACCTACTTTTGGCATCCATCATATGTTAATAGTATAGAGTTCATTCTTATTTAGCCTCATATTTTTCATCTACTGTATTTCTTCACCTACTTTCTATATGTTTATATTAAATTCTCATCTTATTTTGCATTTATGCCACTTCTTTCTAATTGTATACAGTTACATATTAACTTTCCTCACTTTTTTTCCTTTTCTTTTCATTCTTCATAGTTCATAGATATATACCCCTTTTTTTCAATGTTTAATTTTTGAAATTTATCAAGCCTTTCTTTCTATTTATGCTTGTATTATTACACTTTATTCCCCCCTTTTTCTATATTTTATCTTCTTATTTTGTATCTTTCCGTTTACCTCCTCATTTTTCTTTCCCTTTATATTATTGTTTACATTTTATCCCCTTTTTGACATGTATTTTTCCTATTTTATATTCTTATTATTGTATTATTTTATCTGTCACTATTAGAATTTCTGTTCATCATCTACTTTCTATTTTTATCCATCACTTTTTAAGTTTATTATTCTGTAACCTGTCTTATATGCATTCTTATTTATCTTATATCTTCTATTCACTATTTCATCATATCTAATTTTATTTCAATAATCTAATTTATTTCCACTCCTGTACCACTTTATATATTCTTGTTGCTGCTACGTTTTTATATATTTCTGTTCTGTTTCTCTTAGCCCTGAAGATGGCCTACATTGTAGGCCGAAACGTCGGCACATAATAAATAAGTTTTCCTTATTTTGATGTTTTCATTGACTGCACCCCCAACTATTTCTTCCTTGAATTAGAAGATACAGTCGACCAACTCTTCTCTAACATAAATGATATATGATAATAATAAGTCTTAGCGAACCCGAAGGCTCGATGCCGATACCACCACTCTCTGCTTACAAACTTCTGTCCACGGACCACAACCCAAACCTAAATCCGCCAGATCAATCTAACCGCAACCCTCCCACCTATGCTTCGGTCTATCCCTCAGACGCTTCCCAGTCGGTACAGCGCTTATTAAAATCTCAGGAATGCGTTCGTTAATAAGCCCAGATATTAATTGATAATCAAAATTAAAAATTGTTTTAATACAGGATCTTCATTGTAATTATTTAGGTGCTGGCTTAACCCAGATGCACTATATATTTACGAATACGATATTGGTGGTTAATTGAGGTAGTAAGACTGATTAATAAATCGGTAAACTCACAACCAACCTCTGGAAAATAATCCCA
The DNA here is from genome assembly GCA_037127475.1 of Arma custos. NCBI lineage: Eukaryota > Metazoa > Arthropoda > Insecta > Hemiptera > Pentatomidae > Arma > Arma custos. Next base: position 71,854,233 of record CM073764.1, read on the forward strand.
TTTAAAATACAGTTAGGGCACTGAAATAAATAATTATCATTGTATTAATAATAATTACTCATGTCATCCCAAAATCAAAACAATTAATATACCATTTTTATTTTCTTATCACATGCCATAATGAAGGAATGAATGTAAAATAGCTTCTCATTTTGAATTTATATTATCGAAGGAAATCATTTTATTTTTATTATTTAACTTCATTAAATTTAATTACAAAAATACTAAACACTTGGAAAGTAGGACACTTAGGTGATATAATGACTTAATGTCTCTGAAAACGAATATAATTAAAAATCGGGGGCATAAACAAGAATAGATTCTGAGTTACATAATAAGGAGGCAAGCAGCCAATGTTTCCAAGTATTGTTTAAGTAAAAAATCATAAAGAAGATATCTATTGCACAACCAAGTATATTAAGCATTGTTATTGTCTCCATAACGATCTGCTAGAAGCGTAACTCAACTTTTCTTATATTAGGTAATAAAAAGTTCTTCCGATACATAAGGGGTGAAGTATTATTAGAAATAACAATCTGTCAACAATTTATTTATCAAACTTATATAAAACGAACATTCATGACTAAAAATAAATCATTATATGATCAATGGCATTTGCTTGAACCAATAACTACACTTCGGAGGGGTAAGGCAGTACTCTTAGGACATCATTGATTATAATGGTGCTCAACATTGCCCTAAGGCGAAAAAGAAACTGAGACCTAATAGACTTGGAACTAAGACCGCTGTATGCTATATATACCAATGTATACTACTCTGCTTTATACTGATGGCATCGAGGTATTCAGGAACAGAGGAAGACTTTTTTGAGCACTACAAACAAAGAAGACAGACAACAGCAGAACATAGAGATAAACTGTATATAAAAACATTAATAAGGATAGGAAGAGGAGAAGGGAGAGAATGCTGAGTACTTGGTTTGAGAGGAGAAGAAATGAAACATGTCAGTGACTTCAAGTATTTGGTGGTCCATCAGAACGAGAATGGTTGGATGGACGGAGAAACCAGTCAGAGAACAAGACTTGTCTGCATGAGCTTCCTCCAACACAGGCTACAATACAGGCTTCCTGGTAAAGGGAGAAGTGTAAACAAGTAAACAAAGTTGAGTTTAAAAGTGACGTGTCTATAAATTGTTATTAAGAACATATCATTTTGTATACGTATATGTGATTCAGTCTTTAATAAACATTAGAAATTTTAACATGTTTATTTATTTAATATACAATATTGGTGACGAGGACAAAAATTAAATTAAAGTATGGAACCAGAAATCGTAGAGCAGTTAAGGCAAATGAAGGTAACAAGAGGAACAGTAAAAGCTAAATTAACGCATTTGAAAAAATGTTTAGCGATCGGTCTTCCAGAGTCTGTAGAAGTCAACGAAAGAATAAATCTTTTAGAAGCGGATGGGATAAAATTTGAAAGAATTCAAGAAGATGGAAAGTTTAGTTCAAGAGAAGCATTTGGAAAATCAAATTGACTAGCACCTACAACTGGAAGATAGCTTCGTAGAATTGAAGGTTAAACTTTCTGCTCACAGCAAATCTCTGAACCAGCCAGACCACAGGGATAACCATTCGGACAGTAAAACACCTAAAAAATTGTATGTAAATACGACATATAATCTTCAATTTATACCATATGACGAACAAGAATCTTTTTCTAACATTATTCATGGATTAAATACTTTTAAAGAGGAAAATAGTTGACTGGATGATATAATGGAGAATGGAGATAGTTGGGGGGTGCAGACAAAAAAACACCAAATAACTCAAGACTTATTTTTATTTGTGCCGACCTATATATTATTATAAATTACATATTATTATTATAATACAGGGTGTTTCAGGGTAAAATGGCGAAACTGAACATTTGAACTAAGGACCTCAAACCAAGAAAAAAATTTCCTATGAAGATATGTCCGCAAACGTTTTGTTTAGGAGATATACACATCTAAAGATTTCAATGTTACGAATTATTTAGGCATAGTAAATGAATAAAACTTATTTTATTTGTTCCAACTACTTTATTTATTAAATGTAAACCATTAACATTCATATTAAATGTTCAAAGTGATTTCCTTGAGCATTCAGACAGGCTCGGCATCTTTCTTCAACAGCAGCAATAGCAGAACGGCACTGGATATGTGTTATTGTTTCAGAAGACTCAATTATCCTTCTTCGTAAAGAATTAAGGTCATTCACTGGCCTTGCATAGACTTTTTGGTCAATGTCACTCCAAACAAAAACAACAGTGGTGCCAGGTCTGGAGAGCGAGCAGGCCAAGCCACTGGTCCTGCACGGCCAATCCATTGATTAGGATATTTAGCATTTAGCCATTGTCGTATAACTCATCCGTAATATGTAGGACAATTATCTAATTGAAACCACATGTTCCTTCTCAGTTGTAGTGGAATATCTTCAACTAAATCGTGGTAATCATTATTAAGAAATTCCAAAAATGTATCCGCTTTTAGTCGAGGTGGTAAGAAATGCGGGCCTATTAAAATATTGACTATTATCCCGAACCACACATTGCACTGAAACTCGTGCTGAAAATGATGCTGACGAATTGCATGGGGATTTTCATATAACCAGAGATGATTATTTTTCTGATTGAAGATACCTCTTCTTGTGAAGGTAGCTTCGCCTATCCATAAAATTTCTCCTGTAAAGTGTGGATTGTGATCAGCTTGATTTAAATACCAATCTGAAAAATTTCTTCTTTGCCGTAAATCTTGCGGTAATAAATTTTGTACCCGTTGATAATGATATGGGTGACGTCCATCTGAAATGAGAGTTCTCCATACTGTAGTTGGCGTAACATTTAATTCTGCTCCAGCTTTTCGTATACTGGCAGATGGATTATCATCAAAATATTTTGATATTACGTCAAACCGTATACGGTCGCGCTCCTTTCCTCATTTCGTAAAGGGACTAAAATACCATCAGCATGTGGTACGACAGTAAATGTACCAGTTTCTCTATTTGGAAATCGCATGGAATATTAACGACAGGCAGCATTTTGGCATTAACATTGCAAAAACGGTACACAAACACCATATCGGCATATTCAGCATTAGTATAAATAGAAGGCATAATGAGTACTCTGCAGAGCCTCAAACAAACTGATAAATGTTATTGATAGTTCTATTCTTATTATTATTTGTTATTGATGTTCTATTCCAAACAGTACTAATCCTAAAGTCCATAGTTTTATGTACAGTTAGGGAGGCAAGGTCATATTAGAAGTCTATTTAAATTTATCTCCTAAACAAAGCGTTTGCAAACATACCTTCCTACGAAATGTATTTTTCTTGTTTTAAGGTCCTTAGTTTATGTTTTCGGTTTGGTCACTGCTGCTGTTGAAGAAAGATGCCGAGCTTGTCTGAATCCTCAAAGAAATCACATTTAATATTGACATTGAACATTTAATATGAATGTTAATGGTTTACATTTAATAATAAAGTAGTCAGAACAAATAAAATAAGTTTTATTTATTTACTATACCTAAATAATTCGTAACAATGAAATCTTTAGATGTGAATATCTCGTAAACAAAGCGTTTACGGACATACCTTCATAGGAAATTTTTTTCTTGTTTTTAGGTCCTTAGTTCAAATTTTTAGTTTAGCCATTTAATCCTGAAACACCCTGTATATAATCCATTAGTATTATAAACTATTATTATATTATTTATAATAATACAAATAAAACATTTATATTACATCCCATACTGATATTTTCAAATATCCCTGTCATTCAACGAGATATCTATTCATTACTTTCTACATTTCTCCTGTATTTATTCTTTGGCAACATATTTTGTATCATTTTTTGTACATTTTACTGATGTACTTATGTTACTTATGAGTCTATTATCATACATTTTATATTTTATCTGTAATTAAACTATATTTTCCATAACTTTATATCTCACCTTTTTAAATTTTAATCTTTCATCTTTTTCATTTTGTATCTTTCCGTTTACCTTCTCATTTTTCTGTCTCTTTACTATGTTTACATTATCACCCTTCTATACTTTTATTCGGTAATTTTATATTCTTTATCCAAGTGAGTAAAAAACCTTTTTCCAGTCAAAAATTTATTTCTTTATTTAAAAATACGTTTCGACTTATTCAGTCATTTTCAAGTTTCTTTTCTTATCAGTCTATTTTTATTTAATTTAAATATTTTTACTTATAATTTTGCACATTATCAACCTAAATAAAAAGAAAGTAGTAACATCAACAAGAGAATTAAAATTCTTTATCCTTAATTATATATCTGTCACTATTTTTATTTTTCTTCACTCTATATGTTATGGAAAGGGTGAAAATTGATGAATAAAGACTCCAGCAAAAGCTCAAAGAAACACCTTTTATTTTTTAATAAACGAGTACAACAATAAAATATGTTTTAGTTTTTTACAGACACAAGATGGCGTAAAATTGTTCACACCATATGTTACTCCGCTAGTAGGTATAAAGCCTACTACTCGATACTAATTTCTTTGTTAGGCAATCGATCTTTGACATCCTCCCACCTTGAGGAGTTTTATGACTCAATTTTTATACCCATAGGCAAGAAAAAAACAAAAATTATAAATTTAGGTACAATGTTTCCAAAAAACAAACAAATAAAATAAACAATTAATTTCAATCTTCACGATATTTTACCGGTATCTTCACTATTCGGCCACATCGAGTTTGGATTTTCCTGCGGACCAACCTCTCCTTTCCATTCTTCTTCTTCTTCCTCTTCTTCTTGTACCGATCAGCTGAATTAATTTTCTAAGTATCATTTTGTTCATTCCAAATTAAACCAAGAACTGCTGTGTCTGTGTGTTCTCCTATAGACTTATAATTCAATAAATGAACTAATTTATTTGTTATATATGATCTTTGAGATCCTGTGTCAATTAGCGCCCTTGCAGTACAATTAATGACCCAATTTCTCACCTTAACGTATAAAGTTTGTAGTAATAATGCTCCTGTACAAGTATTATTGGTTAGGCTTGCCCCTATATTTGCCGGTTCTGGTGATTCCGTTTTCTTTACGTTCAGGACATGTAAGAATTGTGTGTTTGCCGTCTACCTCTTTGTGTACTATGTCCTTTTCTGAAACACAAATAGCAACAACCTTTTTCTTTTAAAATTTTGTTAATTTCTTCCAACGTCATATCTCGAGCTTTAAAACATAATTCTGATAAATGTTTACGATTACAAAATATACATTGAGGCTGCTCGCCCCTTTTAACATTAATGAGATCTGTGGGAGTGGGTATTTTCTCTCTTTTTTCAAAAGCTCCTTTTTTTGTCCTTTCCTGTCTATCTTCGAATCCAAAATTATCTTTCTTGAGATTTATCCATTCTTCACTTTCAACTTCGCTTTTAAGGAAACATAACAATTCCTCCATTTGCTTAGCATAATCTGTGCAATTATCAACTATATTTAATTTATGGAATACCCTATGTCTCTCCCAATCTTTTAAAACAGACTCAGGAAGAGCTGATTCTACTAGAGGTATTAACATGACTGCAAATTGGTCAATATTATAACCTAACGATTCAAGAGCTCTAATTTGTGTTTCTAATTTGTCATGTAACTCACATAACCTTAATTTACGTTCACTTGAATTATGAGCCAAAACGAGTTTAAGCAATTCTCTAATGTATAACTCTAATAATAATTCTTTTCTACCGAACCTATTTTTTAATTGCTCTATATAAAATATAAAATATAAATATAAATATGAAATTATTAATATCCTACCAAAGTTACTTTAAATCACTTCTGGTCCCATATGACCCTTAAATTTTAAATTGAAAAAAATAGATATCATTTTTATTATCAGCATCATATTTTTAATAGCTCACATCTGGAGCTCAGAGAACTGATAGAGCTCTGCGATAGAAAATATATTCATGGCATTAATTTTTAATTTAATAATAATTGACCATAGAATTTATTTTTATTATTTTTGTCTATACGAGAAGAAGTTACATTTAGCATTCTTTACTTAAACTTGATGATGATGATATTGTTATATTGTGATGTAGAAAATAAGGTTGGGTTCTTGAGTGGGTTAAAGTCCAGTTATAACAGATAATTTATTTACTATCCTGTCATACCAGCGGTGTATCGCTTCCGGGGATCAGAAGGTCCCCATGGGGGTCACTGTGCCTCTATAAAGTGCGTACTCTTTACTGATGTGGTAGATAAAGCTGAAGGTTGAGGGTAAGTGCTGGTCTCATCGGTCATGAAACAGTAATGCACTGCATAGTATTGAAACCTATAGAGGGAATTCAGTCTTTTATATGTAGCTTTTTGATTACGTTTAAAACAACAACGAATAAGTGACTTAAATAGAATGCAATTTAAATATAAATACCAAGCCCAAGATCGCGGGTTCATAGCTCTGCAGCATTATTAGGATTTCTGGATTTTTTAAAGGGAGTAAAAAATCCTTAGTTACGCCGTCCTTCGAAAGGGACGATGAAGTACGATGTTAGGTACTCGTTAAAAATCCCTATCCTAATTAAACCGGAATAGGCAAAATTTAGAGCTCCCAATTTAGCATCATTCGGTTAGCAATAGCAGCATAAAGTGACGTTAAATGAACAAACAAATAAAAATACATTGTTTTTATATTTCACACATCAAAAATACTCATTTAATGCAATGGATGTAAGGATTTTTTATAGGAAATTAAATCTTTTTTTTATTAATTTTTGAAGAATCTTGACAGTTTTGAAACAATCTAATATATCTTTTCTGGCATTAAAAACTTATTAAAAAAGAAAAAAATTGGACCCGATTTTAAACCAAACGCCTCAAATGATAACCATTATCAGTTTTTCTTAATCTAAAACAATAACAAATAATACTGAAACTACCACTATTTGTCTTTGTATTGTTAACTGACCCACGAAGAATAACTTATGAGTCATTTATTTCTTTTTTTTATTAGTATTATAAATGGAGATTAAAATCATTACTATAAGGCTTCCTTTTAGATTTAATCGAGCTACAATGACTGTATACTTAAGTTATATAATTATTTACTATGGCATAGCGACTGAAAGCCTACTAAATGCTCACCCTGAGACGCCAACAGGAAATAGGCGTCGAATTTCTTCAATACCTGCCAACGTGAGTGCAGGGATCGAATTGCAACTAAAGTTATGGGCTGATATTCACATTCTTGCGTATTAATATTCTTCAATAATATCATTATATTATGTTAGGTGTTAGTAAATGTAAATTTTACTTAGAAATCATAATTCACATTTGAGACCATATATGTATGTATGTAACTATCTTTACAAGTTTTACGTGATTCATGTGGACTTTTTCTTCTACATTCAAGTTTACCTACGTCCGTCGACTACGTTGAACTTCCTCTATTAATTAAACATAATATTATTTGTTTAGCAAAAGGAAAGAAGACGTCTGTAAGTGACATTTTTAGGAGATCTAGACCAATGAGCTGGAAAGAGAAAGGCTTCAACTGCAGAATAAGCCTGCGGGTGAAGGACTGGCGTCATTGGTTATCGAATCTATTGTATACTTTGTTAATAATAATCAGTTATAATATGAGCATATTAAACTAGTATGTTTATAATATACGTATATGTAAATAATATAATAGATATCACTTACTCTGAAACAAATGAACAACTTACATAAACTCTTTATTAAACAAATTTTTAATTTCTCAGTATGGATAAAGATTAGACTGATATATTGTCATATTCCTAAACTATAATAGTCCACATTGTAAGTATCTATGACAACCACTGAAAACAACTGGCCAGAAGTTTCCAGCAATTGATAGGTTTTCTTCTTATTATAGTTTAGAAATACGACATATTTCACTACGGTTTATACTCGTGTATTATAATTGTTAATAAATAAAAAATCCTGTAACACTACGACCCATGAAGGGCGTTGGGTTCATTGTGTGGATAATGTGAGTTAATTGTCAATAAAATCAAATAAAATAACAGTATTGTATTATAACAGTTATCTGACTTAATTAAATTATCAATTTAATCTAGTAGTACTGTTCCTGCATTCTAACAGTTTTTTTTTCTTTTTACTGCGGGTTTCCCATTTTCATTAACACGGATTAGACTTCAGCCCCCTAAAAGCTTTTCCGGGGTATATCTCCCCTTTAGTCCTCTTCCTGGTACTCCAGTACACAATGAGTTCCGCTTACAATTAATATTGGAGGACATGATGATCTATAGAAGCTTTCCCTTTCGTGGGAGGTAAGCTAATTTGGTGGTTATGTTTAAAAGAGAAATAATAATAATTTTTAAAATTAAAAACAGCAATACTATACAATAGGAATTTAACTTGAAAGCAAGGCCAGTAATGAATACTTATAACCAGACTCAATAACCTACCAATATATTTCTTATATTTTTGACTTTTTTCCATATGATATTTTGTAAATTTCATATTGTTATTAAACTGTATAAATAAAAAAATAAATTAATTTAAAAATTATGTTATTTAATTTTTTTTGTTGTTTTAAAATAAAAATATTTTAATACATAAAGATTTTAAACAGCAGTAAGGTATAAATAATATAATCATATTAAACTCACATTACCTTACAGATCAAAGTCTAAGCCATTAGTAGACAATTGACCATGGGAGGACAGTGAATCCCCAGGAAAATGAGAAAAATAATAATTTTTTAATATATTACTATATATTTTTTATGAGGTATCTATTCATGGTTTTGCTAACTGTTAAGGGACAAGTTTTTTTGTTTTTGTTTTTGGATTGTATAACTCATTTATGATTGTTTTTTTACAGAATTTGACTTATAACTTTTTAAAAGTTATATTTTAGGAAGTTGATGTACATTTAAAATTGAAAATGGCATTTGAATGCCGAAACGTCTTGTCTTTGAAAGAATAAAAGAATTTTTGACTGGAAGCTGTTTTTTTTCAAAGATAGAAGAGAAATAAGCACAAAAATAATTACATTATATCTTAACTTTTTTAAGAAATATTATTTAGCTCATTGATATAATGAATAAGTTCATAAAATGAACTCCAATAATTAATTAAAACTAGTATATAAAATCTTATTTTTCAGTTATAGCAATTTTATTAAATAATCATATTAAAAAATACATATTAGAGAGGAAAATAGGTAGTTGACTGGATGATATAATGGAGAATGGAGATAGTTGGGGGTGCAGTCAAAAAAACACTAAACAAGTCAAGACTTATTTTTATTTGTGCCGACGTTTCGACCTATTTATTATTATAAATTATATATTATTATTATAATACAGGGTGTTTCAGGGTTAAATGGCCAAACTGAACATTTGAACTAAGGACCTCAAAAAAAGAAAAAAATTTCCTATGAGAAAAAACAAACAAAACAAAAAATATAAAAAGTACCAAGAATATAATAACATATACAGTAAAGAAAAGTAAAATAGTGACAGATATATAATTTTTTATACATAGAGAAAACAACATTAAAGTACCAAGAATATAATAACATATAGTGTCAAAGATCGATTATCTAACAAAGAAATTAGTACCGAGTAGTAGACGTTATACCTACTAGCGGAGTAACATATAGTGTGAACAATTTTTACGCCATCTTGTGTCTGTAAAAAACTAAAAAATATATTATTGTTGTACTCGTTTATTAAAAAATAAAAGGTGTTTCTTTGTGCTTTTGCTGGAGTCTTCATCAATTTTCACCCTTTCCACAACATCTGGCATCCCTTGTGGGGAAAGGAAAATAAAATAAAATCATGGATGGAGAAGATCTCAAAAAGTTAAAGGCTGAAAGAACACAATAAAGGCGAGTATTTTCAATATCTATAAATAAGTTAAAACCTTTGCTATCAGATCATAATTCTGAATTCAAGTGATATTAATGTGGAATTCGCAAAGACATCAGATAGAGCTGACAGGATGTTCAGGTTAGACGAACAAATTAATGATATCATGTGTTTGCATGCTTCTGATGATATTATCACTGAAGAATTTGATAAAGTGGAAGAATATAGAGAGCAGTGGTTAGAGACAGTGGTTTTAAAAGATAATTTTGTTAGTATGGAAGATGAAAATGTCTGTTCTAAGGCATCATGTAAAGCATCTCCTGTATCAGGTAAAACTCACAAACAGAATAAAAATCTTAAATTGGTGAAATTAGAGCCACAGAAATTTGATGGAGATTTAAAGAATTGGATCTCTTTTTGGTCAATTTTTAGTCAAATACATGAGGATGAAGATATGGAAGAAGATGTTAAATTCCAATATCTTCTACAGTATACTTTAGAAAAAACACTAGCGAGAGCTTTATTAGAAAGTTTTCCACCAACAAATCGAATCGTGAAACGTCATGTTGAAAAAATAGTATGATATAACAAGAAACAAAGATACAAATAAGGTAAAAAGGAATAAGAATACAACTTAAAACACAGTAAAAAATTTATATTAATGATATAAACCATTATATTGTGTTGTATTAAACTATTACTTAATTTATTTCGTTATATTATAAATAATAAAATAAATAAGGAAACAGATAATGTTTTTATCTCATCTAACTTGATATTACTATTTTAATTTCATTCTGTTTTTTGTATGTAAAAATTTGTATTAAGTTATATATTCATCATTTAAAAGTTTCTTAAAATTTAAATAAGCAAGTTAAGGGACTTTTAATATATATATATATGTATTAATATTGTAATATATATTATTATTACTTTTCCTGCAAGAATCCGGGCCTCCACCACCACAGCCGACCAATCTCCGCGTTCCTGCGCTCTCCTCCTCCAGATGTACACCCAGCAGTTTCAAGTCTTCGACATCCTCCAGCCATCCGATCCGAGGGCGTCGTTTGCCTCTGCCTCGTTAGCCGCCTGGTTTCTCTTTGGTACCCTTTGGTCTGACATTCTCTCCACATGTCCCATCCATTCTGGCTTTCTTTACTAACGCCACCATGCCCGGCTCCACATATAGCTCCATCAGCTCCTCATTCTTTCTTCTTCTCCATACCCCATTTTCGGCCACACTACCCCATTGTAATATATATTGTGCATATATCTGTTTACAGTCTGCTTCTGGGAAAAATGTCCACGTGAGGCTTCTGACCTCGAGTAGCCATAAAACTTAGATTTAGACCGATTTGTCCATGTCCCTGAACTCTATTGTTATGTATAGGCTGCTTGTCACGTCGTTAGCTGAAAAAGAACCTATAATTATGTCAGTATAATTTAGATTTTTTTGTATAATATAAAAAATAATTTGAAAACCAACATTTGGTGTATATATTAATATATATATATATATTTTTAAACCAATTTTAACTAATTATTTTTAACAAATAATTATTCACATGGTTATGGTTATGTATTATTGTAATAAGTAATGAGACCAGTGTTATTGTATTATGACAAAAATTATTATTTACCTTTTTATTCTAATATGTGCGCTTCGAATCAATAAATAAAATATTTGTTAATACATATCATCGGCCAAAAAACGAAGCCATAAAAACCTTCTCTCTTGAAGTTGTCCACTTCGGTTTCAGTTTTTTGTTACAGGAAAACACGCGCGTTAATAGAAAAATTGAATTAATTTCAATGAATTTAACACAATTAAATCCTGGAGCGTTAAATTATGAAAGTAATTTTGTTTTATATATCGAATATGGATTGAGTTTAATTATGTCTGTAGCCGAACTTAATAATAAAATTGACTAATTGCAAATGAAATTACTAATAATGAATATTCTGGAGGGAATAATTCCAATGGTAGCAGAGAAATTTACCTTGAAATGGCAGAAAGGATAAAAGTTAGTTACTCTACATTAGACAACAGTGAAATTTTCTTTATATATGTGTAATGTGTGTGTGTATGTTTGTACATATATGTTGTTTTTTTTACTTGCAACGTCTTCATACTTACTTTTAACAGAAAATTTCTCTTAGCTTAAAGAGAAACTTTTGGCATAGGTGGGAGGGTGGGTAAAATATATTTCATAAGCTTTCCAAATAAAAATAGTCAGTATATTTTTTTAATAACAAATATTTTTTCAACTGGTCCCAGTGATCCTTCAGTTTAGAAAATGCTTTAAACTACTAGAAATATCAAGAACTAAAAAAAAAAAAAAATTGTCTATTTTCGCTTTCAATGTTTGTCTTATTTTAATTTCATATTTCTCAATGTCTTAGTCATTTATTGAATTAGTAATTGATTTTAAAGTTAGAATTTAAGAATGATTTAAAACGTTTCTAAAACAAAGACTCTCTTTTTTACATATGCCAACAGCGGGCTTCTGGCATTCGATTCATAACATTAAATTAAAAAATTAAATGTAAACATATATACACCTGCATTTGTTTTTATTAGAGATAATTATTGTTAATGGTGAGATTTTAGGTATCGTATAAAAAAATAAAATGAAACCTATAAACCCAACCCCTATAACTCTAAGAGCACAGCCTGTGCATCTCAATGCTTGTTTTGAAAACGGGAGTGCAGTACTTGTCCCAAATCAGGAATACTATGTTAGAATACAACGTTGTAACACAGTAGAGTACATGGATGTTCACAACATCCTCAACGTTGGCCAATTCGTGTGAGCACTACGGAAATGACCGAAGAAATGGACAATGGGACGAACGGATCTGTTCAGTTAAACCGATCTTACTTTTAAATCTTGTAATCAGCAGAAAAATGTTTATTAATCATTCGATGAATGATTGCTCTCGAAGCAAAGAGATTCGATTATAGAGGTTTTTCCTTTCAAGAATTAGTTTGGCTCGCAAATTCGACATTTCGAAAAGTGATAAAGACAGACGTTTGTCTTTGTATGCTCAATTAGCTGTTTCATTTTCCCCCATGTCAGCATGCGCCATAACGATATGGAATTAACTAAGCACTTGCCCACTGTAAGGTAAAATACGATCAAATATTACATTTAAATATTGTGCTGGTTCAGAGAAGGACTAAATATTTTCATAAATAAGAGTAGCTAACAAATATTGAATAAAAAAAAAAAAAAAACTTCCACCCACATCAATAACATCAGTGAATTAGTGATTAAGTGTTTTTTCAAAATGATTTTTTTGTAATTAAAGACGTGGAATCTTGTTATTTCCGAAACGAATTAAGGTTTTGAGTCAGACATTGAATTGAAAACGAATTATTGTTTACTGTTTCAGTTATGATCAAATAAAATTTTTAGCTCTTCATAAATTTTTTCTGTAAGATTTTTTGGATATGATACACGAAAGAGAAAAATGTCTTCTAAATCGTAACAGCGCTTTTCCATACAATTGTTTGTAAAAAGCATTTAAAATCTTAGAAAAAATTGGCGCTTCACACACACATACAAAAATTGGGGTCGTTTAGCGAGATGAGTTCTGGGAAACTTAAAACAGATAATTCTCTACTGATAAACGCTTGATTACACTACTCTGTACACCGTCTATAAACGGACTGAGTATTATTATAAAAAAAAAAGTGTTCAACTGTGAGAAACGTGTATTTTGCGGTAATCATTTCATGAAATGAACGCCTCAACTAACATTTCGAAGTATAGGTGATGGAAGATTAATAGGTACCTTTAAGAATACTACCGACCCGCCACTGTTTTGCACTGGTAGTAAAAAATATTGTCTACATGTTTTGTCTGTCTAATGTATTTTGCAGATATTATAAACATAAAAGCAAAACAAATTATTTCTTTACTTTTTTTTTCATGCATGTTAAGATTTTGCGATAACACATAAGATACTCATTTAAATTATATGGTATAAAATATTATGTGCATGAAATGCTAAAGGTAACTAAAGTTTGTAAGTTGATAAGGACTAACACACTACTCGTCTAAATAGATTCCAAATACCGCATTGTACATTATCATATTTTTCAAATCTTCAAATTTAAAAGATAAAATAGGTATAGTAAACTGTCCTTAAAAGATAGACATATGCTATCATGGATTTTTTGTAGATCTATAAAAAAGGAATTTTTCTTTTTCTTTTTTTTTCAAGTGGGTTTTTTTCTACATTTTTCCTGCTATTGTAAAACTTATTTATAAAAGACTTTAAAACTTTAACTTTAATTAATTAAAAGCACTGTTCTTTAAACATGTAAAGGAAGTCCGGGACATTTATTTACATACTTATTGCTGCTTGTGTATGTAAAATTGTAAATAAAGGTGTTTTTGTTTTTTTTAAGGAATATACCGCCATGCATTGATTCTTTATATGAAATAGGCATTGGACAGTATCATCAATGAAACCTGCCCGGAGGCTATACTTTTTCCTACACTTCCAACAATGATAGTTATATTCCAACCAATTTACACAACACCATGACGAATTCCTTTCTCGTGAATCACTCTATTAAATTGAATAAAACCGCATGAAAATCCGTGAAGTAGTTACTGATTTTACCGCGACCAGACAAACAGACTCTGCCAGGGCTTTATTTTGTATTATGTATATATATGTTGTTATAATGAGAGATATTAGGCAGCGTCTTCAGTGAAACCACCCACGCGGCTATATTTTTCCAACATTTCCGACAATTTTTGTTATAATCCCACCCATTTACAAAAAACTCAAGAAATTATATTCCTAAACCTTTCTGATGAACCACTCTATCTATTGGTGAAAACCGCATGAAAATCCGTGCAGTAGTTATTGAGTTTACCGCGAACAGACAGGCAAAGGACTTTGTTTTATAATACGTATAGATGTAGCAGTAACAGTTACTGTAAACATTCAGTAATAAAACCATTTTTATTTTCGAGATTATTAATAAGGGACCCAATGCAAAGATAAAAGAAGTTGAGACTTAACTCGAAGCGACAATCAGTGGATGTTATAGAGCGTTGATCTGTCGTGTACAAGGTCCCGGGTACAAATCCAGCTATGGCAAATATTACTTTAACTGATAATAACCGGGAATGGATCCGGTTGGATCTGATGAGCCTGTCTTATAGAAACAAACAGTTAATTACTTTACCCAAAATCTTTAATGGGTTGTAGTGGTCCAAGTTTTTTTTCTTATTAGATTTTATTTTAGGGTTTATACAGCAGAAGTTTCATTCTGAATATTTAGATCCTCTTCATTACCTTATCGATATTGTTGACCAGCTTCTATATAGTGGGTACTCAAAATAGATGGAAAAATCATGTGGTTGAGCGTGTTCCAGGACAAACCATCTCCCCGCACAACCGTTGGCCAAGAAACATTACAGTCATTATCACGTACTGAATCCAAAAGCTCTAATGGGTCTTAGTACTACGGCCCATTTTATCTTTACGAATGATACAAACTGTGTAATATAACTTTTATAAGCATTTTACGTATTCTAAGTACCTTTCTATCTAAATTCTAGAAGTTAGACTTTTCTCAAAACTATTCTGATCAAAATTTTGGATTGTATTATTTTAAACGCAATATTATTTTATAAATCTACAAGTATTAATGTTTTATAGAGCAATATTTTCTAATTTAAATTGAAGTTACAATTACTACCGCACAGTACAGTCCCTAACACCTGAACCCTACTTGTAGGCAATGTATGTATTAACATTGCATGTATGTTATTCCAACAAAGTATCTCAACAAATACTAATGATTCTGTGATAGTTTTCTTTCTACATATGTTGAACTACCTTTAGGCGATATGTTATTTTTTAATTTTAATTGGTTAGTTATCTACAAGCATCCTATTGTGGCTCTGTTTTAAACACATCCAATAACACCCTATCGAACTGGGACGCATTTCTTAGACTGTCCTTTAGAATGATGGATGACCAGGACTAGAATATTTCCTCTGAGGGAATAGATGGAGCTGAGATAAATGATGGTTGTCAAAGCGGGAGATATCCGAGCCTAGCCCGGAAGGAGACTCGGATGAGAAGACCCTGGACTTGGGAGGCTGCAGCCTTCGCTCTTCGCTATCCACTCAGTCAGCTTTAAACCCTTTATGTCAGTGTCTCTCGTCTTTGACCCAGTTCCGTTACGTAACCTCGCCTCTAGCTCTTTAATCTCCAGTATCCACCAACTTATATGTGGTCGTAACCACTTAGCATGAACAATAATGGTGGATGTAGCATGTTATTACTCCACTTGGTAGAGGATAGCACTCGTCTTATCGGGGATGTACGGCCATGGAAATGTAACTGCCATATTTTATAGTTAAATATAACTTTTATCGTAAATGCTAGTGTAAAAATATTGGTCTGTAAGTCCATCCAGCACTATATTTTACCTGGAGTATTTTTAAGTTAAAATTTCTTTAGCCGCGTTTGGGAACTTTTGGTAGCGGGCTAACCATTAAGTTCAGACCAGCGACATGCCAATAATAGCGACACCTTCCTGCCTTTGCATGAGCTTTACCATTTCTCTTTGTCAACTTGAGTTTAAAGGCTAGAATTCGGTTTATAGACTAATTATAGTTAACTAATAGTTTAATGGTTGTGCAATTGATACTTCGTAATAACTTTGAACATCAAAATCTATCTAAACTTTTGGTTTCCCCTAGAAGACTATATAAATTGTGTTTTACATAAACGTTGTTTGAATTGTTGTATCATCACTATAATTAATACGTAGTTAATAAGTGATTAAGGTGAGTAATTAATATGTTTATATTAATAACAAGAACAAAGTATGACGAAACTTTCCAACATTATTACCTATATTCGAGTTGAAAACTTTGTTAGTATTTATTTTTCTGATATTTAATATCTGCAATACATCATGCAATGAAACACGTGACCTTTGCACTCCACCGGGGAACATGTCCTTCTGTCCAATTCAATGATACCGTCCTACCTATTTCCGATGCAGTACAATACACTGGCTTCTCCCGAGACAAAAGACTTACATGGAATCCTCATACCAGACTCAAAAGACAAGAACTTAATAGACGATTCAGCCAACTAAACAGATTACTATGTAGGACCTCCCATATTTCAATAGACAATAAACTACTAATATACAAGACCATCATCAAACCTTTTTGGACCTATGGACTGGAACTGTGGGGGAAATAAAAAAATCGAATATCAGACGCATTCAATCCTTTCAATCCAAAGTCCTGAGAACTATTGTCAACGCTCCTTATTATGTATCCAATAAAACCCTCCATAATGATCTCATTCCTTTCGTCCTCGATCTCATCCCTACTAAATTTTCAAACTTTTATCAAAACCTTGCCTGTCATCCCAATCCCCCGGCTCAGTCATTATCCAGTTTTACTCATCAATATAACCCACCATGGCGTCTAATAATGCTAATAACGCCCCGGTGTTGTAATAATGCTCTTTGGAGTAACAGAACACAGAGCACTGGCCAGATTCTGTGTGTGTGGAGCGCCCTTAACCAGCTTAGTGGTTGTTAGTTCATTGTCGTTTAAGCCAGTGACGCGGCTGGGAAAGTGCGCAGGGGCGGGGGAGTATTGCTTTGCCCCAATTCCTGGGGAAGAAGCTTAAGGACACCAGGCAAATTGTACTTATTGTAATTATAGTATGAACGTGAGAAATGATTGTATTTATATTATCATTTATTTTGTTTTTATGATCAGCATTTTTATTTATTTTTTTATTGAATGATTGTTTAGCTATTTAGCACTATTACTTATTTCCTAAAAGTGGCAGATTGTAATATCTCAATAAAGTATATATATATATATATATATATATATATATATATAGAGCAATGAATATTTCATAGTGGATAGCGGTTATCTTATTTGCCTGGTAAAAATGAATTCTAGTAGCTCGGTTGAATTTTTTACGCTGATTTCAAAATTGAAAATTTTAGGTACATGTGTCATGTAGCCGATAGTGCTGAACTCTTATCAGTCATTGTTTTTTTGTTCTCAATATTGTCTACTGCAGCTGATAATGCAGGGAAAGATTGATAGAATGAGAGAACGAAAAAGGGGCGCACTCCTGGCTGCATAATTAAAGAAAATGGTCTCACAACTGTCCAATTGTTTAGAATTACTACGAACAAAATTCAGATCGCCATTTTTGTAGCCAATGTCTAAAATGAATAAGGCATAGGATTAAGAAGGAGAGTTATTTTATAGGAGAGTTATTCTATTAAAAAATAAAATCTGTCATTATGCCTAGGCTAAAATCATCCAAAACCCTCATTTTTCTGAAAAAAAAAGTTGTGATTTTTACAAAAGCCTGTAAGTGATAAAGAATTTTAGAAATCAGATTTGTGTTCAGCACACCAAAAACCATAAGGAAACACTATTATTTTTCCAGGACAGATTTTGGTGCAGAACAGTGTTATTGAAATTGTGTGCCTGCTTGAATTTAGATGACTTTGTTTAAAATATTGATCCATGGTATTGTTTCTGCAGCTCTGATTTATAAAGAGTATTTATTTTATAATTCAATTGTGGTTTTAATTTTTAACTGAGTTCTAATTATCATATTTTCATTTTACTGATGTATCAGGAGGAATTTTCTTGTGACGCTTTTTTGTTCATAGAACATCTAATTGCTTTTACAGTTAGTATGCCAACAAAGGATAATTCCCATGTTTGCGTTTTAAGTACCTTCAAATACGTACTTCTTGGCTACAAGATGAAAAACATCTACTTAATAATAAGTCTTATTAATATAGTATATTATCTTTTTAACTTATTACAATCTTAAACATAATTCAAATGGCATATCTAACAACCATCCTTCTTCTCTAAAGCAAGAGGTATTGTCGGATTTACAAAAAAAAAAGGGATTAACGGAGCTAGTGAACCACATCCTTGCATGTATCCTCCAACTTAGATGAGTTCCACCCTGCAAATGATAGCTTTTAAACTTGTATTTGTAAGATAATTCAGATTTGCTCGAAACCTTCATGATTCTGACGCAAACACCTCTGTAACCTGATTGACAAACACACCCAGCGGTCAACGCACAACATAAACCCCTGAACATCATGAAATTTTCAGATAGGTTCTTTGTACAGTACAAATGTGCACTAAGAAAGGAAGTCTTATTAATATAGTATATTCTCTTCTTAACTTATAACAAAGTTATATAACTCGATTTAAATAAATGATTTTATGAAAATATATACAGGAAAATCTTTGTTGTGACTGCAAAAAGTGGTGACACGCGATTTCAATACAAAATGGGCTCTTTCCGCAAGTTGTCGCTTTTGAGTTGAGTCACAACAAGTTTTAACTTCTCATTCCTTTCCCTTTTAATATATTCCAAAAGTACAAGTTTGAGCTTTAATATGGAAAAGAGAAAGTAATTATGGGAAATGTGTATACTTCAGCAAACATTTCATTCATAAATGAATGTTTCAACAGACACCTCTACAGCCCCGGTGAATAAGTGGTTAAGTCCAAAATGAGTTTCTTGTACTTAAGTATGCGGAATCGAGTTATTTTCGTAGTGAATATGTAAGGCATTAGTTTGACAAGGATTTATTGCTTATATTATAACTCCATTTCAAGCCAAAAACTACGAGAATGATGCGATTCTGGATGTCTGAATGCAGATAACTCTCTGGACAAAATCCGACTTAACCACTCATTCACCGCGGCCGTAGATATATCATGTTTAATTCGAAATGTTGGTTGAAACTTTCATTTCTTGATGAAATGATTACCGAAATCTACTCGTTGCCCATAATTACATACTCTTTTCCATACTAAAGGTCACGATGACTTGTAATTTTGGAAAATATTATGAATGAAACGAATATACAGTTACATCTTGATGTGACTCAACTAGAAACGACAACTGCGGGATAGATGCGAAAATAAGGCCAATATGCTAAAAACACTTATTTCATAGGCCGTAACAAAGTCTATTAGTCTAACTAACTGAAATTCCCCTATTCTTCACACCGTTTTCAAATGTATTTAAACTTATTTATTTAACATTAAATTTTTTTTAGATTAATTAATTGATATTTACAAATGTAATAATATTATAAATAATTTTGCTAATATGAACAAATGACATGAAAAAAACAACAACCCATCGGTAGCACTCCAATAAAGTTGTATAGTAGAAGGTCTCGAGGCCATTTCTTTTCAGACACCTTGGAAGGTTATCAGGAAAAGTATGGGAAGCAAGACTAGGAGAGACTAGCGGATTCAAGTGTATATGGAGCTTGTCATGGAAAGATAGGTATATAGTTTGGGCCAAATCATCAAAAAAAAGGGATATATAACAATAAATAAATTGCATACAATATTACATTATTTATAGTAACTAATAAATGGGAACCGTCCCCATTTCTTCCTGTTTAATCCGCTCGCAGTTTTACGGATTAGTTCAATCTTTTCAATGTTAAAAAGAGTGCTGCAGATTTCACATCAACATCCATCAAATGGAGACAGCAACCTTGCACTATTTGATGAATCATGTGAACAATTTATGAGCACTATTTGAGGTGTGTATCACTTTGTCTTCTTTGGTATGATTTTTCTTCAGGTTTTCCTAGCATTTTAAAGACTTAGGCACTTTTTGGGATGTTTCGTTCTAATTTATACTTTGTCTCTTTTTAGTTTTTTGCCATTCTTATTGTTTTTATAATATTTTATTTTTACCAGATCGGCCTGATGGGCCTTTACATGGTTGTTATAATATTAATTATTTATTCTTATTGTAATAATTTATAATTAGAAGAGTTATTAAAATAATTTCATTATATGGATAGCGCCAGTTTATCATAGTTTAATTTGGACTCCCACGAGTTTTACATTAATATTAATATATGGATTGAAAGGTATCTATGGAATGTTTGCTATGCTAGAATGGTAAAGGGTAGAGAGTAGCTTAGCTCTGTTTATAGATAACAGCAGATGTGTATTTTCCCGCCATAGTGTATTTAAATGTGTTGGTATCTTGTCTGAGATTTTCGCTTCGTCTCGCCTTCTGCCTAACGTGAACCTAGTACATAGTACAGAATATAGATATACTCTTATATCATTGCTTTAAACAATGAAGGGTTCTATAAGTTCATATCAAAGCGAACCTGTGCACTCAAAACGTAAACCATATGCTGGTATAATAATCTACAAACATATTAAACACTAGCTTTTGCCCACGGCTTTTGTGGAATTTGGTCTGCCACATAAAGTTTCGTGGCAGATCATTTTAAATAAATAATTTAATTTTTTTTAACTATAAGTTACTCGTATATCCGAAATTTCAGATGTCAAACTTCAAAACTGACGGATTTCGTACAATCTTTGAATCCACATTATATTAAGAAAGAAACACTTGGGTGTGGAATTGTCCAAATTCCTTTCTTAGAGCACATTTGGGAAAGAAAGAACCTAAACCTAAAGAACCTATCTGAAAATTTCAAGATGTTCAGTGGTTTCTGCTGTGCGTTGACCGCTGGGTGTGTTAGTCAATCAGGTTATAGAGGTGTTTGCGTCGGAATCATGAACGTTTCGAGCAAATCTGAATTATCTTACAAATACAAGTTTGAAAGCTATCATTCGCAGGGTGAAACTCGTCTAAGTTGGAGGATAAAAGCAAGGATGTGGTTCACTAGCTCCTTAATCCCGTTTTTGTTTTGTAAATCCGACTATACCCCTTGCTTTATAGAAGAAGGATGGTTGTTAGCTATGCCATTTGAATTATATTTAAGATTGTAATAAGTTAAAAAGAGAATATACTATATTACTAAGACTTTTCTAAAATTCTTTAACACTTACAGTTTTTTGTAAAAATCACAGGGTTTTTTTCAGTAAAATGAGGATTTTGGATGATTTTAGCCTAGGCATAATGACAGATTTTATTTTTTAATAGAAACCCATGTATTAAGTTAGATAGAAGCATGTATGGTATGACAGTCTACATATTTTATGTTGCTCCTATAGTAATCTAATCCCATTTAAATGTAACTGCCTACTTCTCTGACCAGGAAGGCTTGACAAAACTACCTGCTGGGCCCTTCATGACTTCCCTTTGAGAGGTAGAGGGATACAATTGGCTGGGAGGGGGCCCTTGACTGGCTAGTTGTAAGCACCAGAGAGAGAAGACCTAATTATATTCTGAATATGCCTCGCGAGTGCCTCGGGTGAGGTGATATTGAAAAATCAAAGCAAGCTATTGTCTCCTCTAGTGAAGAAAGCCTACCATCTTTATTTTGATATACTTGGTTTGTTTGAGAAACGTCGGTTACCACAATATAGTTCAGAATGGAGGTTGTTTATCGACAGCTCTAATTTCAGCTTAAAAGGTGAATTAAAATCCTTCTTATTGGAAGCAAGTACCCCTCAATCCCAGCTGCTTATGCGGTAGAAATGAAAGAAACTTATGAGAATATTAAAATACTGATAATAATAAAATATAGTAATTTTTGTGGAACTGTGCTGATCTGAAGGTCATGCTTACTGGTCTTCAAGCAGGTTACATAAAGTACTGTTGTTTTCTATGTGAATGGGACAGCAGAGCAAGACGAAATCATTACACAGTGAAAGAGCGGCCTTCTCAAAAAACAAATATGCCCGGCCAGAAAAAATTGCTTATCCTGCTTTAATTGACAAATCAAGAAAAAATTTACCACCGCTTCATATCAAACTGGGCCTAAAAAATTTTGTTAAAGCAATGGGCAAAGACGGGGAAGGATTTGCTCACCTTAAAATTAATTTTCCTAAACTTAGTGATGCAAAAATTAAAGAGGGAATTTTTGTTGGACCACAGATACGATCACTAGTAAAAGACCAGGAGTTCTTAGAAAAATTGACCACTCCAGAAAGAAGAGCGTGGGTTTCGTTTAAAGAAGTATGCAGCAACTTTTTGGAAATTTGAGTACAATTTATGTACAACTTGTGACTGATATGTTACAAGTCTACCAATTACTTGGGTGTAACATACCCTTAAAAGTCCATTTTCTCCATTTCCACTTAAACTTTTCCCCCAAAATCTTGGAGCTGTATCTGATGAACACGGGGAACGGTTCCATCAGGATATTGCCAAAATGGAATGAAAAAATGTTCGCGGACTACTGCTGGAGTCTACAGCGAGAAACACTTCAAGAGGACTACAAAAGGAAGAACTGCACGTTAGGTAAAAATTCTAATTTTACGGTTTATGTATTTAGCATATTGTATTACTAGAACGCCTTAATTTGTATTTTATACTATATATACAATAGTGAATAAATAATGTTAATAAGTTAAGCGCCTTCTTTTTATGAAAACCTTATTTCTTTGTGAATACATTGATTTCTCTGGAAAACTGTACTTGTTAGAATTTTTCTGATCTAGATTTGGATTGAGCATCATTGAAAACAAAGAATGTAGGAATAATTTTTCAAGGGGCAATTTTTTTTTTTTTTGCAAAACAGTGTAATAAGACAACAAAAGAATATTCAAGTTCTATAAATATCAATTTAACGAATAAAAAACCAAAAAAAACTATAGACACTTTAATTTAAGAAGTAAACATAGTTTCATATGTTTTTACATTATTGGAAAGTAGAATAAATGATATTGGTGATGTGATGGAATGCCAATCGCTCTTAAATTATTCGATACATAACATCTAATTTAAATACAAAACGTTTATACAAACGAGATCTTCTACGTCCTCGCAATAAGACCTTCGCGAAAGAGATTGGCAATTGAATCCGCCGTTGCGTTAATGCTTTTATATGTATAACCTCCACTAGTGAGCATTACTATTGGGATCTGTTTTTCCCTGGCCTTCCGGAAAACGAACTCGTCGCGCTGCACAACAGCTGAAGGGGAAAGGTACAGCATCCCTAGGCAGTCTCCTTCTAAAACATCGGTACCAGCGTTATAGATGAGAATATCAGGATGAAACTCTCTCAGAGACGTCTCCAATCCCTTTCTCATCCTCGGCAGGTAATCTCTGTCTTTAATGAAGAAGCTGACTTCAACTTTACAGTGAATAGCTCTTCTAGCATTGTAATCCCACGGGTATATATGCTCGTTGTAAACGTCCATGATATACACATGAGGATGCCCTAAGAAGTCTAACTGGTAACCGTTTCCTTGGTGGGCGTCGACATCGACAATCATGACTTTCTTGACGACCTGCGGGAAGGAGTTGAACAGGTGACGGATGGCTATGCTGATGTCGGCGTAGAGGCAGAAGCCACCCCCTCGGCTGGCACTGCAGTGGTGGAAGCCGCCACCCAGGTTGATGGCCCACCCCCGCCTCAGCGCCAACTCGCAGGCCAGGATGGTGCCTTGGGTTTGGTACCTCATCGGCTTCAGGTAGTACCTCTCGACGATGACATTGGGCAGTAATGTCAGAAACGGTGCTTCGAGTATCTTCGCCACGTTCCAACTCCACTTCAAACTCCGAAGATAGTCCTTGGTGTGAACAAGACGCAGTTCCTGTTTTTTTACAGGATTGGGCTCAAATGTTCCATTCTCATCAATGTCGATCAACTGACACAAACGTTTGAAAGTTTTTTTCCACTTCTTAGGATTAAAATTATGGAATCTCTCTAAGCCTAAGAATCGGACGTTATAATTCTTTGAATAAACAATAGGGTATTTGTTGTTTTCAAGTGTTTCTGGAATTTTTTTTTGTACCATAATAAGTGTGAAAAATTTAACCCTAAATTTAGATTGAGTGATGCTATTTGTGTTGTGAAATTTATTTTAGTAATCATATGTTTCTTAATATATACTGCTTTTAACATACCTGGCATATTTATTACATATCTGTTGATCTTAAGCAATCTATAATAGTTATTTTTTGTTACAGATACCTGGTTCCTTTAAAATATCGTTTTTCATCAATGCCATCTTCTTCTGGAATAAGTTGACTCCCCACGATTTATAAAACCTTCTGCTAACATCAAATTGCAACAACTATTGTAAATAGCAATAATACAAGTTAATCAGTGCAAATACGTGTGTGTCTGTTATTCAAACAAGATAATTACTGAAATTTTACATTTGTCCTACTGTTATGAGACATTTACATTGGGCGGAATGGGGTTTGGACTTAAGCATATACTCAACAAATTATGACGGTGATGTGAAATTTAAAGGCACGAGTGTAGGTAAGATCTAAAAGTGTCGGGCGCATGAAATGGCGCATCCATAGATACGTCATTTTTTGGAAAGATCTAAAGAAGTAATGGACTTACTTGTGAAGGAATCAGGTGCGTATATTATTTTTTAAAATTACGCCTTCCGACCCTGTATAATCAAGATCCAGTCTTACTTTTCTTTGAACGTTTGTCACAAAAACATATCAGCATTATAAAATAGTATTATAATAATTATTATAAATTATAATTATATATCATATTATAAAATAGTAATTGTAAAATGGATAACTTAGTTACTGCAATTTATTTATAGTTTGCTAATTCATATATTATAATAATAACTTTTTAAGAACTTTATTTCATTATTGTCCTTATTAATAAGAAAACAAAGTGTTTTCAACTAACAATCTTAATGTTCGAATGTTAAAAACTAATTTTGCCTCGGAAAGAATATCCTGTAATACTCCAACTCATGATGGATAGTGCGTTCAGTGTACAGTAGGGGCGTATTCCAAGCCGACGGTTGTGTAAAGAGGGGATTTGTCAAGGAAGATCTTTGGATCCAACAGGGCTAATTACTTACAAAGACCCAGCTAAAATTAATTCTTAATTAATACCTTAATAATCATGTTGTTAAAGTCAACGATATAGGAGTAAATTAAGTCACTCTTAATAATATGTTTATTATATTAATAATAATGTGTTTGTGCGTGAGTACAATGTACGATATACCGATTGTTTCAATCATTATATGAGGCGTTCATGATCTAAAGTAATGAAGGATTACTCCTAAATTTAAAATATTGACTTTTTCACATTTTCGCTCGTTTAGTCCAGCAATGCTTTACGTTCTTGAAACTTCGGGTTTAGAACTGGACTAAACCATGGGAAATAAGACGGTAAAGCATCGTGTTGGACCAAATTGGCTGCTAAATGGAAAAAGTCTATTTTTGAAATTTTTTATTCACCCGAATTTGATCCTGAATGTCTCATATGATGTAGTGAATAATTAATATAAATATACTACTATTAATGAATCTGTATCTAGTACTTTAACTGACAAAAGTTAAATATGTTTAAAGTTCTGATCATTTTATTGCACCCAATGTCTTAAACATTTTATAAAAAAAAATTACAAACCGTAAGATAATTTATAATAAATAATGTTATTTCCTGAATCGTGATACAAAGGATTCCTGCTCTACCTATGCCGCAACTTTTATACTCAGGAACCCTAGCTACCATAATAATAACTCACATTATTAAAAAAACAAAATAAAAAATATAATAGAAAGAAGTGAAAGTATAGAAGTTACATTGTTGGCACGAACTCATTCCTAACTCGGGATATAATTGTCTGATACTCCCTGATTGTTACTAGCGAGATAATGTGAAATTATAACCTTTAGTTTTACGACATCAAATTGCTTATGAAATACGAATGGAGAAATTCCAATATAAGATTCAGCGGCTATCAGGTCCCAAATCGTAAATAATAACAAATATTTCAAGGAGCTCATATGTTACAGTAAGTAGTTGAGTATTCTACTTATTAAAAAAGAAGATATAGCAGAGCTTCAATTATCCAAAATATTGTTGTCGGGTATTGTAGAACCCAATAAACTGTTTTGATCTCATGCTCCACGAAGGACTCTCGTAAAAAAAAAAAAAAAAAAGAAAAGTTTATACCAAGTTCAATATTTTTCTGAAGAAAGGATATTTATTATTATTATTTATTTAAAAAAAAAAATGTTATGAAGAGAATATATTAGTGGAAGAGACCAAAATCAATTTGTAATAAGTCTACATCAATCCCAAACACCTAAGTGGTAGGTTGGAAACCATAAATATGAATGGAGCCATGCTTACCCAGGTTTAGCCAGGCTTATCCAGTCTCTATAAGGTGTGTACCCTCAATTGAGAGAAAACCGGGCAGTTGAGCGTGATCGCGGACACATCACATCCATGAACAACCGTAAAGACTCTACTACGAGTATGTGCTAAATTCAGGCCTGTACTGATACAGTTTTTTTTTATTATTATCTATTTTTTACATGACAAAACAGATTTCGGAAGACTTTTTCTAGGTCATAATAATTGTGTGAAATGGGAATAGGCAAGAGAATAATTCAGGCGGGGGGGGAGGAAAGAAGAAAGAAGATGAAGAAATGTAATATCGAAATATTTTGTATTGCTGTTACAAATTTTCACAATGTTTTCTTAGATATAGTTTTGTTGCGTAAAGCACTCTTAACGAGGAGAGTAGCTAAAGTCCTAGCAAGATATCAACATGAAAAATTGTGATCAGACAAAGCGCATTTGTGTATTCCCTTAATTTTCTCAAATCTCAGTTTAATAATGACTGAGCACGGGACACCATCTCAACTTCTGGTCAAGATTAGCAAGCATATAATCAATTAGAAGTATATTAAATCACACCTAAGGAATGTGCCGGCAGTTCATCGTTTTAAAAAAAAGTCAAGAGGATTGCGAACTGTACTTAGGGTTTCTAGTCGTAGAATACTGAGCTCATCTTGAGCAATATATCTTATCTCATCTATTTTTTTATATTTTTTTTTAGTTTACCCATAGTTGTAGTTTTCTAACAAAATTTTACGACAGTTTTCTTTTTAAGAGCAACTTCTTCATCAAAGCTATATCCAGCTATAGTCCATCTTACTGAACTTGGTTAAATTTCTGAAATTGGTTAGAGTCCTGGTCGAACTTTTTCTATTTTTCTATCTTCTATACTCAGTAGGTATAGGTTACTTTTTTTTAGGAATGGTATAATGAATACCTTTAATCACTCAAACTATATTGGGTATCCTGTCAGGTCTATATATTGCGGCTACATTCTCCTAAAGTTCATCTCACTCATTCTTATCAGCGACAAGTAGTTTTTCTTAGCTCACCATTCCCAATTTTTATGTTTCATAGGAATATAACAATATACGTTAAAATAACATGGAATATAATTTTTTGCATGACTTTTAGGATGGTATTAGTCCACAGTACAAAATAGAAAATGCCTAAATCTTCCCTTTCCTCTCTGGTTTTCGTTCTAAATCGTCTTCGGATATGTAACATATCCGATTATCTTATTTGTACTTTCATAAACTGTCTTGATAAGTACTATATATGTAGGTACCCTTTCAATTAAAACGGATAATATTCTTTCCAGTAGCTGATACAGTTTATTTACCAAATCTTGCCGATGGCTATTAAGAAGGAGGTCCATAATTCTGGATCCTGAGGAGAAAAGCAATCTACTTTCCGTCAGGATGCAGACCTCTTGTCGCTGACCAGCCGACCGGAAATAAACACTGTAACCTTCACCTTCAAATCAGCTGTCGAATTATGGTGTTTTCATCGCTGTCATCATGATCTTCGTTCAATATTTCCCAGATTAAAATAAGCAAAGCAAGTCTTCATAATAATGCATCATAAGCTGATTGGAAAATCTAAATGGGGATACATTGGGAAAACAATCAAGGAACATTGTATTTTTTAACACACTTTAATTAATTTTGGCTGTGTTTACGTATAAATGTAACGATATATGAACTATATTTTCGGCTCCTTCAAAACATCTAATTAAATTGAAACTTCTCCAAAACTTGTTTGTCTCATTACCCCGAACAGAATCTTCAGGATTAACAATTTTTCATATCCGAAAACAAGATGTCTTGTGCCAAGTACTAAAGCGTGTTTTAAAACACACAAACATTTTATCATTACCTATAAATGAACTATGTTTTTCACACTTTTTTACGACGAAATTAGTTTTTGTTCATTACTCTAACTTAATGAAAATTAGTTTCTATGTTTTAATTTTGTTTGCTATTCGAAAAGCGGCTTTCAGTTTTTTAAACAACTATATATTTTCGTGTTATCAGTAAATAATTGTGGAAAATATGAAAATAGACTTATTAATAATATTATTGGTTTATAAATCACTATGTTTTTTGTAATTTAGATTGCTTGATGCATCTAGGTCAATTCCTATTGATAACAATAATTTTAACAATAGATAATTATTGAATAACATGCGCGATTGAATAATATGCTTTCCATTAAATATTGTGATAGAATGTTACATATGCCGAATCTTAATTCCCGAACAAGACAATAGAAGACGAATCGGACACACATCACTAAAGTACATATGTCAGGTCCTATTTTTATCTGTAATCTTCTTGCGGAGGAGTACGACGCGCCAGACTTCCTGGAAGGATGATTTATTGACATTTTATCGTCATATCGAACGGCAGAGAAAACGCAATACGAATCAGAATAAGAGACTTGCAAATCTCGTGGCATTTAATTGGTAACATCGGCGCATTATATAAGGCTTTGTCATATGGGACCGGGAAGATGATGGCATCTTTTGTCCAGGGGCAGTAACACGTCCGTTTGTCTTGCTGAATGGCGTAGCTGGCATTTAAGTCCCTCCTGGCTATTCCGATGTTAAGCCCGAATTATGGTAATGTCCTGACTGGAAAGACTTAGTGAAGTACCTCCAAGCCTCTTATCGTTTCAGTTCCTTGCTTAATAGAAGGCTGATGTCTCTTTTTGTATATTTGTATATGGTTGGAGGAAGCCATAGATGCAAATAATGGAGCTTCGATACTTAGCCATAGAGTTAACTGACTAAAAATTAGATATATCTCAATGATTCTGCCTCTGACGGCACTAAGGGCCATGTAGGCGCTATGGCTTCCTCAACAATTGTCCTCCACTTAGAGGCATCTTCTGCAGCCTTCTCTATCTTCTTACTCCAAAGAAGCTGTAGAAAAGCTTCGACATCCGGGTGTCCCAATAATTATTCATTTAATTACAGACAATATGGCCAAGGTTACAAGCGCACTAGATGTTAGCAAGTTGAAATGTAAACATTATTTTTCAACCTTTTTTTCAATGATTATATTGGTATACTGCAGTTAAACATAGACAAAAATAAGTCCAATTTTTGTAGTACTTTGTGCGCATTTACCCTGAGAGGTTTCCGGGAAATATTACTAAGCAGTATCGTCACTGGGAGCGAGGTATCTTTGTGGTTAAGCGTTGAGTTTGCTATCCTGAAGACCCTAGCATCGAACCCGGCTGTAAAAAAATGTTTTTTTTTTGTTAATAGCCATAAGAGTATATGGACCTAGAGGGTTCTGCAGATCCTCCTAGGGCTCACCCATCCTCTATAATGTGGGTGTTCTTAATTGGGCTAAAACCTGGCGATTTTACAATATTATATATTTTTATATTAAAACCGCGATTATATTTATATAACAGTATAACGAAATTACATAAGAATTTATAAAAGAAATATTAAATGTCAATATAATATGTTACACTAC
The DNA here is from genome assembly GCA_037127475.1 of Arma custos. Lineage (NCBI taxonomy): Eukaryota > Metazoa > Arthropoda > Insecta > Hemiptera > Pentatomidae > Arma > Arma custos. The sequence goes on from CM073764.1 coordinate 71,884,653, forward strand.
GATTTAATCTTAAATCCTTATTACTTTTAAAAGTATGGGTTTTCTAATGAACACGAGTACGCCTGCAGTGGGTTGGCTAAGGAGGGCCATCACTCCTCAGTTTCAGTACTAGAAAGATTTAACTGTAAAATGGAAGCTCAAATATAGAAAAAAAAGTTAATATAATAAAAAATGATGATAAGATTTTGGTTAGAAGGGAGATGACTATTTTTCATTAGGTTCGTCCTCAATATACGGCAATCATATGAAACTGCATACATACAAGTCACGAGAAATTCGAGCTATTTCGGGGTTTAAATGAATATGTAGGAAACTCAGTCGATATCTAAAATCTAAGCGGAAAGAATTTACCTCGTTACACATTTCATGAAATTTCAAAACGGACTTAAGATCGCGGAGGTCGGAATCGTGCGGGATTTGGGATAGTTGTGAAAGCGGTACCGAACATTTTAAGAAGGTAATTGCACCTATTTTGCAAAATCATAGAGCTCATTCCATCTCGATTCGATATGCAACGATCCATTAGTGATGTTAACTATGAGAAGAGCCTCATCACCCAGTAATAACACCTGGTCCATTAACATTGGACAGGTGGTTCCTTTCAACATCGTAATTGTTCGACTAAGAGATAATATAGCGGAGCGGTGAAGATACAACATTTCGGTTTCAGTCGATGTTTCGCATGATTCAGATCCGCAAAGAGTCGTGTTCGGGGATGTGAAAGCGATGTTGAGCCTGTTATGGTAGAGATGGTTTATAATCGAAGATTTAAGCACAAGAGGATTGCTATTTTCAATTTAGTCCTGACATATTTGGGAACGGGCTTGTGAAATAAAGGTGCAAACGACTGTTTTTTTTTTTTGTCCTAGAACTGAGAAAATATCACAACATGCTTTGGTAAATGCAACGTTTTTCTGTAGCCAATTTATTAATGCTGCGGTTCATATATAATATAGGAATGGGTGTCATTTTATACCTTTTAGCTCGTATGTCGTTGACACTTTCTGATTGCTGTATTTTTGCGGCATGCTGCAGTATAAAATTTATAGGCGTGAATTATTGCCTTAATATATGTTACTATTACCAATATATAAATATATATTGTAGGAAAAAACAATAATAATATTGAAATTACTTACTTTTTTCGGATTTAATGAATGTTATAGCGGCGTATCGAGTAACTAAAGGGTCCAATGATATTCGAAAAAATTTCCAATAATAAATAAATATTAATACATCAGTAAAACCATGAAGCAATGGAGTCTTTTAAAAATCATTTGAGATTTATTTTAAGTAATGAAGTGGGTAGGAAATGGGAAAAAATGAAGTCTAGAATCTACAGCAACATACAGAGCAGAAATCCCTCAGAAATTCTACCCTACCCAACTATTTGTTATGTATCTGGGAATTCTTCGTAAACATGTTCTTTAAACTGGCAGTTTCTTAACAATTAGAGATAGAAGATAATCTCCTAGACGAAGCAATTCTGGAATAGTTTAAATTAGGAAATAGTCTTTAATCCAAGGAATTTTTGCATTGGAATGCTTTACAATTCCTAACTAGTCTTAAGAGTTAAGACCTTGACGTTGGTTGAGCGCCTATATCTTCACATAATTACTGTTGTAGCTTCTCTTCTTGTTACTGTTACCCCGATAAACTTATTTTAGTATTTTCCCGATTTTCTCGAACATTGACACCAATTAAACACTTGGACGTTCCTCAGAACCCATCATTACCATTTTATTGATATTTTACTTCTTTAAAGCGGGTAAATGATTTAAAGAAATCTTTAAATATGATTTTCAATGCCTTTACTACAATAATAACAATATATTTTATAATTAATAACAAAAATCAAATGGAAGAAGATTCTGCCCGTCTTTATAAATTTTATCCCGTGGCGTCCTATTCGAGCACAGATGGCCTAATTCCCTGAGACCGATTCCAAACAAACAGGATATAATTGTGTTTACTCGGATGGAGTGATCTTGACAGATCGGAATTGTAGGTCAGCTCGCAAGAGTGCAGTCACTAGACAACTCGGATCGCTATAAATATAACTGGAACGGCTACTGAACCTAGTTACATCGTGATTTATAATGGGCGTTCGGTAGAAATAACTGTAAGCTATAGTAAATATCTTTATTACTAATTTATATAAATGTCCAGTGTATGCACTATTTTTAAAGAAAAGTTATTTTTACTTTATTTGTTTATTTATGCATCGTCACTTCAAGCTGCTAAGGCTTATCCGACGATGCTACAGAAGTTTTGTCTTATCAAGGATAATTAAGGATTTTGATGTGTAACAAGTATCTAACACTGCATCGGCTTGGAACTCCCATTTTAAACCTGCACTGAAGCCCAGCACAACAAAGATTTTTTTTTTATGGTGCGACCTGTGGTCTTATGGTCAGCATAACAAACTACTAAGCCCAAGATCGCGGGTTCGTAGTCAGGAGGTGGTCATAGGATTTTTTAAAGGGAGTAAAAAATCCATAGTTTGCCGTCCTTCAGAAGAGACGTTAAATAGGGGTTTCAGGCCTGTTCGATGTCAGGTACTAGTTAAAAATCTCTATCCTAAACCTGGATAGGCAAAATTTAAAGTTCCCACTGTAGCATCAATCCGATTAGCTGTATCAGCATGAAAGTGAGTTAAATAAGCAAACAAACAAGGGGTTTTCATTCCCTTTAAAAAATCCTAGTGCCAACTACCGGATTTTGAGCCCACTACCTTAGGCTTAGTATGTTGTTAGCTAACCACTACACCACAAGTGATCCATAAAATAGTATTTTATATTTATCCACAATGTATAATTTACCCACTATTTTATATTTCTTATTTAATTGTTTGACTTTAATTTTGACTTCTACTCATATCATTGTACTAATATATTTTTAAGAAACCAGAAAAAAAACCTGTAACCACGACGACCCGTGAACGAGTCTGGGTCTCAGTACATGGTAGAGACTGTACTGTTTCATGGAACAACGGTTCTGCAAGGAGGTGACTTGTCCTAGGCCACGCTCAACCGTTTTCCCCCTTATTTTGTGTTCCTTATTTTTATAATATTTTATAGAGGCTGAGTGAGCCCCAAGAGGGTCCTAGATCCCATATGATCCATCTCCCGCCGCAAATATACTAAATAAAAGTAACTGCCTGCATCGGGATTTGAACCAGGATTTCCGGCATGGCCATTCCTAGTTAAGTCAAGCAATAAATATTTCATCCTCCAAAAACTTCAGATTATGACTAAAAACCATAAGAAATATGGGGCCAAAGTGTGGTTTTAGACCAAATTACTTGATTTAAATTAATTAAACTAACCACTCACTTCATGTGATTCCCAAAATAGTATTGTATTTCAAATATTAATAAATTCTTGACATCAAAATACAACTACCTTTTACAGTACTTATTAATTCAAAAACTACTTTTTACATTAGTTCTTTCTATAACAATTACGTTTTAGAGTGGTTATTACCTCTACCTACATTCGTTTAAAATTTATAAACTTATTATCTATCAATTTGGCATTATTTATTGAATTTTAAATATAGTTGATAAAATGGAAGAATGAGTCACATGTGGTGTAGGAGTAAGCACAACAAGCTATTTTTACAAGGAAAAATTCAAGAAAGTTTTTTAAAGGGAGAAAAAAATTCATAATTAGATGGTAGAATGGTATTCCCAAGACTGCCCGATGTGAGGTAAACATTAAAGATCCCCAACCGGATTATACATGAATAGGAAAATTTGGGGCCTCCGCTGTATTACAGCCTGATTAGCCATAGTTGCCTTAAGTGATGTTAAATTAAAAACACAAAATAGAAATAATACTTTACTCGAAACCGTAAGATGTCAACCACATGGTTCGTGAACAGCGTTGACATCATATATAAGAATGTTGTAATCCTAGCTATTATTTTGTTTTTGTTTCGCTTCTATTTCGTTCTATCATAATGATAATTTAGTAAGAACTGATAGTGTAAATTTAATTAATTAATTAATTCGATGCAAGATATCTTTCTGATCCTCCCGTTTAAAGTTATATAGGCGAAAATGGTAGTCATGGGTCAGATATTTTAAATAAGTCACAAAGATGAATGCTCTTACACGTGTAAACATCTTTCCCAGTTTATCCTATAATAACACGTGCCTGATACATCGAGGGAAAGAGATCAGGTGGTCCTTCGACTATTCTGCGTAATTCTTTAGATTTCCTTGTAGCAACTCTATCCCCTTTTATATGTAAATATATTTGTTGCACCTGAATCTAACATATAATGTTTATGAGAAGAATATAGTCTCTGTAAATAAGGATTCTTTATATTTTATTTAGCTATAAAATCATCGTTCACTTAACCAATTGTCACTAAGTATTAAGTTTATAAAATTTTCATTTATCTCATGAGGGTTAAATCTTGTATGTCTTTGTAATAACCGTCTGGAATTTGCAAAATATAAACAAATTTGAGAATTAAGTCCTCCTTGATAGATTCAACAGAAGAAGAAACAGGTTCTATTTTTTGTTTCTTCATTTATTCATTTAACGTAACTTCATGATGATATGGCGAGTCGAACGAAGCTATAGCTGGAGCCCTAAATGTTGCCTATCCTGATATAATTAGGGATGTTTAGGAGCACCTAACGCCGCACAAGCTCAGGACAACCACTTTACCTCCCTTCCGAAGGATGACAAAGCCAAGGATTTTTTATTATATTTAAAAAAATATTAATAGGCTGTTAACCCATAGAATAATGCCTATAATGCCAGCCATTACCCCATAAACTGTTGTTTTAGATTATCCACGTGTTTTAATTCAAAAGTTTAAACAGTTCAACAGTTCTGCCGTTTTAATAACATTTTAATCTTGATTATATTATTATTTATACCATTATCAGTAAGTTATCTTCAATTTACTTTCAATATTTATCAGTTATCTTTAGTTTATGTCAACTAGTCCAACATAATCGTATGAACAATGGAAGAATACTTTCTTCTGTTTATTTTGACAACAGCTACAAGACTAAATGGTCGTAAAGTGCGAGGTAGAAGAATACAAAGTATTTAATTTAATTCCCAAGTATTTAAGAAATATTATAATTGAAACATAAAAATTAAAAGTTGTTTCACATTAACTTGTTAGAAGTTAAAACTTTTTGTCATAGGAAGGTCTATAAATAAAAAATAATAACAAATGAAAATTGATGGATATACCACGTCCTTTACAGTTTAAAATGTCTGTAAATCTGATATAAACCATTTATTTTATGTTACTTTTATATACGTGGGTGAATCAAATATAAACGAGACTTTTTGTCCTGGAAGCCCAGCGAAGGTGCGGGAACGTTCCCGCGTTTAGGGGTGTTGGGTAGGGATGCCAGGAGTGGGGGAAGCAGGCGGGCGGATGCGCTCGAACTCACCAGTTACCGTCGTGACGATGTCTGAGCAGGATGTATCCCCCTCGATTGCGCAACGTATTATCATCAAATTTCTTGCTACTGAAGGTGTAAAACCGGCTGAAATCTTGAGAAGGTTGACTGTTCAGTTTGGGGAAGAGACACTTTCTCGTGCCAGAGTGTTTGCATGGCATAAACAGTTTGTGGAGGGTCGTGATCGTGTTCAGAATGAAAGCCATGACCGCAGACCCCGCTCCAGCATCACAGCAGACAACATCAGCCGTGGTCGACAGCTTATTGAAGGTGACAGACGTCTAACCACCAGGGCCATTGCAAGTGAGGTTGGGATAAGCTACGGAAGCACTTTTTCCATACTCACAGAGGAGCTAGGGTTTCGTAAGGTGTGTGCCAGGTGGGTTCCTCGACTTCTCTGATACTGCGGCCCTGACGAGAGAAAAAATGGAGCAACTGGACTGGGAGACGCTAGAACACCCTCCCTACAGTCCAGACTTATCACCATGTGACTTTCACCTGTTCCTTTCACCTGTTTGGCCCACTCAAGGAAGCTTTGGGAGGTCAGAGATTCGTCAGTGGCAATGAGGTTGAAGCCTACGTGCTCAATTGGCTGAAGACACAACCTACTTCATTCTATGAGGACGGGATTGGAAAATTACCTATGCGCTGGGAAAAATGTATTTTCAAATCAGGAGACTATGTAGAAAAATGAGGTGTACTTTTCTTTGTGTTCAAAGTAAAAATAAAAAAAATTAAAAAATAAGTCTCGTTTATATTTGATTCACCCACGTATAGGTATATTTTAAGTATTATTTTAATAATAATATGTTTTCCTGTATGTATTTTATTATTTTTGAATTGTTTACTGTAGAAAGGCAACTAACTAATCCAATTTTATAAATTTTACGGGAAAGACAAAAAAATGGATCCTGTCCTGGACTAGTTCCCTATCTGCAGTGAACAAAACATTGAAAGCGTTGACAGGACTGTGCTATCTTGCAGACAAGTGTCCTTTAACGATGTCATACACGATGACTTCTGTGTGGGAAAAAATAAAAGTTTTAAAAACAAAAATATCAAAAGTTGGAATAGTTGCCTTTTTGCAGTTAAGATATCCCCATACCTCTATTTCCTTAGGCCTGATTAAGACCTACATAATGTGCTGAAATGTATGACATAATCATTATAATTTATGTTGTAACTGAACTGATGATTCCGACATATTAGCTCCACCGAGTAGGAGGATACAAAACACAAAAAAGCCCACATGGATATGTCAGATAAAGCCAGCATGTCCATCAATGAGATTACCCGTTCTGTCTTTGTAATCTCCTCCTTGGCTTATACCAACATTAAAAATATAATCCACTCTCATATATATTTTGAAGATGCATTATTATGGCTCGTTCAGGAAGTCGTGGAGGCGGTCATTGTTATCAATTTATAAAGCAGACTTTATGAGCACTTTATGAGAGAATGGAGAGAGCAGAAAAGGAAGATTCGATAGATGCCCTACTAGAACTACCTGATGAAGAACCGTACCAGTAGATACAATTTTAATTAAAAAAAGTATAATACCATATGAATATATAAACTATCTGTGTTTAAATATAAGTTATATATATAATTATTTATTTAGTATTTATCTTTCTGGTATATGTCTGTTTAATATTTTATTCACTATGCAAGCATTAATTAGAATAAATGAGTATATATATATATATATATATATATATTAGCTAGGTATATGTATAAGTCTTTTCCGCCAAGGAGGGACCATTTATTAAGATTAAGACATGGAACATGCTTAAATAAGCATATTACCTGTTATTACATATAATTTTTTTTTTTATATCATTTATATTTACAGATCAATTTTAGAATTACACAAAAATTCAACAATACAACAAAACTAAAAATTTACAAGTGAACTAATTAATAATGTATATGCTCAAGTAAAATTAGAATTAAATTTAATCATAACTTAACCATATTTAACAAACATAAAAATAAATAAAATTAATATTTTAAGCACAGCAAGAAGCTTTTTTTTTTTTACAATATTTTCAATTACTAAAAAAATAATGAATACTTAATAAACATAGAGAATGAAGCTTAAAGGTAGTAAATAACAACATTTTATACACAAATAAAAGTTACAATTTTTAACCTGAAAATTTATGAACCAAGTCATTTGGCCTTCTTTGGCTAACAGTTAATAGAAGTTATATTATATGTATAAGTTCTAAGTGTGTATATCGTATTAGGGGTATTTATTGTGTGTACATTGTACCAAGTGTATATATACTATTTTCTGGTAGTGGGAGCAACCATAACCATTAGTAGTTTTTTGCCCTCAAAATCAAAAACCATAACCATAGCATTATACATATGTATACCCTCTTTTACAGATTAATTACAAGTTTTAATTTAATTATATATATTACGGCAATGTTCTATTAATCTGAATCAGGAATAGTCATTTCACATTTTAAACATTAATTATATTCAAAATAAATTTGTTGTAAATGTTTTATATGTGTACTTCTTCCTGATCCTACTTTTATATTAATTATTAGATTCTTGCTAGTTATATTGAGGTATTAATTTTGACTGATCAGTAAATCGGTAAACACGAAACCACCTCAGAAAAAGCATTCAATCAATAACGTTAATGGAAACTAAAATAAATAATAAGTTTGAGTAATTATATTCAATAATTACTCAAAAATAATAATAAAATAAAATAATAAGATAAATAGCCTCTTAAAGGACAGAAAATAGCATTTATAAAATCTCAAATATTTATTTAGTACACGAAAGAATTTATTTATCAATTAGAGAACTTATTATGAAATATAGCAACAGTCTTATAAGAACTTAAGAGCTATTGAGGCTATTATTATCATTGTTATTATGAAAACATTTTCTCCCTTCCATTGGAAATATTTAAATATCTCGTTACTGTTTCACAAAAAAAAAAATTCAGTTTCGATTTAACATCTTCACTTTAATTTTTCCAATTTCTCCTTTGGCTCCTTAACTAATTGATAGTTGTTTTTTTTGAACTAGTAAGAAAATCCACTTTGTTTGGAATCCATATATAATCCAATTAAAATGATATATTGAGTGTTTTCTTGAATAATAAATCACAATAAATCTTGTTAATTTATCAACATTCTATATTTATTGTTTTTTTCTGTTTATTCAAGGTTTCTGAATGATCTCCTTTCTTTTTAAATGTTTATTACTACATTAACCGAACACTTTATTTATACACTAGAATAAGAAAAATGAAAAATGAATATGTTACCCAGTAAAAAATAATTGTAAAAACAAATCGTAAAAAAAAAAAAGTCCTTTTCTTTTGAAGGAGCTTAATAGAATAAAAAACACCAATATAACCAGAACGCCACTGAGTGTATGTATGAAAACAATAGTATAATGTTTATTATTTAAGACAACCATTGTTATTTTTCTGTTCAATTTGTCACGTGTATTTTTCTTCTATACTTTAAACTAAAAAAATTACTAGTTAAAAATATTTATCATAGTTAAAATTTTGCAGTTAGTTTTTAAAGTTTTGTTGTAGTTTTTAAGTATTTATTTAAGACAAACAAATTGTAATGTACAGTATGTCCGATATGGATTGATCAGTACGCTTTGTATTATGGCAATCCAATATAGTTGGACATCACTACTGAAATAATAAAGCATTTCTCTCTCACAGTTAAAATTTTGCAGTTAATGTATCATAGTTTAAAGTTTGCATTTAACCAAAATAAATAAAAGTGTAATTGACAACAAAAAAATATAAAAAATTTATATTTAAGGAGTGTTGTTCGTCGAATTTCCGCCGGTCCCATGGTGTAATGGTTAGCACTCTGGACTTTGAATCCAGCGATCCGAGTTCAAATCTCGGTGGGACCTACTTCTTTTAATTTGTTTAAAAATAAATTATAGTAACGTTTTAATATTTTTTATAGAAACTAAATTCATAAAAGTTTGTTTTCATATAGTGAAAAGTACCTTGCTTACCCAGCATTCTTTTTCGTAAAATCAACAGATTAAAAAATATTTGCAAAAAAAAAAGGAAAAGTATTTTTGTGATTTTTATTCACAATAGCTGATCACATCACTCTGCAGTAGTTCAGAACTTAGTATATATTATTATTGAGAAAAATAAATGTTTGACCAAATATCAAATGGATGCATTTAATTGATATAATGATGTACATGTGAAATTAATTAATCATAATATTTATATAAATGATAAATTGTACGTTATAAATAATGATTTGTATGAATAATAAATAAATTATTATGATTAAATTCCTTTTAATTATAATTTTAGTAGGAGGGTCAGTATAAACAGAATTTAAAAGCTGTTAATTATGAATTATGTAAAATGTTAAATTTTATTTGTATTTTGTGTATTTATGAATAAAATTTAAAACATGGTTTTCAATTATAAGTTAATTACGATCTAAATTCAGCATTCACCTTTTTATATTCAACCTAAAAAGTGCCGATTTACAATGATATTCGTTTCACGTTAAATAAAAGAATACTCTGAATATAATAATAATCATAATAATAATAAAGTATTTATTTATTCTGGGACCGTCAGATTAACAATACAGATTTCTATACAGGATATTATTATGTCTTGGTGTATAATGTGATTATATTTTATTAATTAATACAATTACACTAACAAATGAGAAAGAATTGAATGATACAAAAAATATCAACTAAGATATTTAAAACAATATAGATATAATTTAAAAACAATATATTTTAAAAACATTTTAAAATATATTTTCCTATATAGTGTGTGATAATATATTGGAAAATCTTATCATATAACATTATATTCACTAAGAATAGAATGTTATATAACAGCATTATTACTCAGTATGCCTTTAATATTTTATATAGCTTATATACAATTCAGAAGTCGGGATAACGCTGCTTATATAGAGTATTTTAAGCATGACATTTGTATTCAAGATTCCTATTCATAAAAAAATATAAATAGGTTTACGAAATGCCATTCAATAGACAAATTAATATATTTATAGTATGAAACAGTTAATTTGCTTAGTAAGCAATGTATGAATAAAATAAGATCTTTATTAAATATAAAGTTCGCAAGTTCAAAATAATAAGTTCTGCTTTTGGTTTTGTTTTGTTCGCTATTATTAAATTCAAGAATAACAGCAGCAATATCTCTGGAAATAAAATATAAAAATATTTTTTTACAAATTTCAAGAAATGCTTTAACATGAAAATTGTTTGTTGTTAATTTCCAATCACAGCATCAATGTTAAGATACTGGATAAATCTCAACCTGATACCTTCAAGTTTTCTCTTCACGGGGTACTTTCGACTTCATGCAGATTATTTCCAGTAATTGCAGGTCGTATTTATTCATTTTATAATTGATACTTAAAGTAGTTTTTTTAAAAATTGTTTTTCTTCTTGTAAAGAATTAAAAAGATGATTTTACAACTTTTTCTTTCTTATTAGGAAACACCGGCTTACAATTATTCTAGATAAAATTGTATAAAAAAATGGAATTTTTTATTACAAAAATATTGTGTAATTGGATATTCAAAATAAACAGGAACTTTGTTATTCACACCTTTCGTGTTGTTTTTGTTTATCAGTCGTTATAGACTGTAATTATCAGGTCATATTTTGTTATTTTCTGATAAACTGATTGGTGATCAAGGACTCCTGGTGACGATGCAGGTCACTGGGTAAACTGGTGTTATTTTTTTCGGGATATCGTTTAGGGCGCACCTAAACTAGGCAAAAAAACAAAATAAGATTTTTCATAAAATTATAAAATTTTACGGAAATGTAGATAATCACTTCGACATTAAATGCACATAAAGTGTAAAGTTGAATACTATGAATATGTTAAAACAAAATTAGCAAAACATTACTAAACTAAAAAAACAAATATTATATTAATTTCTAGATTCCTTTTGTAAAATCAGATTAAGTTATATTTGATTTTTTTTTTTTGTTTTTTTACAGATGAAGTCTGGAATCAACTTTTTAAATATTTTCCATCAAACAGAAGCAAATGTTCAATAACTCGTTTTTCTTTTGATTTCTTGAAAAATCTTTAATCAGAGAATAACAAAAGGAAAACTGTAGAAGTTTAAATTTAACTGTCACATTGTTGGTTCCTTAAATTAGACGATGTAAAAGATGATTCAAGGTGTTAAAATTGTAGAAACTATAATATAATTTTTTGTTAAATTTATTTTGTTTAATTTAATTTAAAAATATTATAAAAAATTATTATTATATATATATATATATATACATGATATATTGTTTATAATACAATATTTATAACACATTAGAGCATTACTCATACCAGTAAAGAACTATACCATCATTCGTAGAAAGGAGATATTTGGGGGGTGCAGCAAAAAAAAACACTGAATAAGTACTAGACTTATATTTATGTGCCGACGTTTCGACCTACAGTGTAGGTCATCTTCAGGGCGATTTGGAGAGAGAAGCCGTTGGGTCAGCCGGTGCACACTGTAGGTCGAAACGTCGGCACATAAATATAAGTCTAGTACTTATTCAGTGTTTTTTTTTACTGCACCCCCCAAATATCTCCTTTCTACATTTGATCATCCAGTCAACTATTTTCCTCTCATATATACCATCATTCGCTCTTCCCCAACATATCTCATCCCGCAAAAGCCATTATAATTACAGTAAAAAAGTTTCAATGCTGGATATGAAGTAGCGGTTTCGTTGGGATGTCACGATCGAAATGAAAACTGTACCTGAATTACGGAATAATGGAATAATTTAATGGTTTTTATAGTTAATAAAATTTAGGTAGAGGATAATTTGATTTAATACTGTAATAAAAATTATATTCCCCCATATCCAAGAAAAAATATTAACGATCCGTTATTTTCCCCATGAAAAATGCTATTAATATTCTTAAAAATGATTGCATAATATTTTTACCTAAACTAATACAAATATTTTTCCATTAGTTCAAACATGGCGGGATACCTGATTAAATGTCTGATATAATGTTTGATAATGAGAAATATTGAAGGATTTCATTTATTTTTGTATTATTTTAGAAGTAATAAAAGTAGTGTGTAAGGTGCTGAGTTGCTATGGTGAAGACCCCGGATTCAAATCTGGCTGTGGCAGACAGATCATGTAATCACTATTGAGTCTGCGGAATCTGCTAGAGCTCACTCCTAAAATTGGGTAACCTAAATTGGGGAGAGTATTCTGACAGTTGAGCATGCTCTCAGACAAATTAACTACTGCACAATCGTTGTCCTAGGAACTGTATAGTTTCTATAATGTACTGAACCCAAGACCCTTCATGGAATATAATTGTACAGCTTTTTTTTTTTTAAATAATGTGTCTTCATAATAAAAGACTTTTCTTGGGATAAAATTCAATCAATTCCTGTGCTTCATGCCATCTTAATGGATTTTTAACAATAATAATTTATAATCAAGTCCTAAAGTCCAATAAGAATAATCTTAGAAGCAAAGCCTTAAGTCTCCAAAATACCTGGTAATACTATCCAGTCTGCCTAAAATTTTATCGAACGAATTGAGGTTGTTGTCTCTATTTGATGGGCCTATTTAGACTGAGATGTACTGTACTTTGTCTTCTTGAGTGATTTTTCTTTTGGTGTATGTCCTGATGTTTCATGAATTATCGAACGTTGACCGGTTGCTTTTTCCTGTATTTTAGAGACTGTTGTTTGTTCGTTTAACGCCACTTCCTGTTACAATGGCTAATTGGACGATGCTACAGTGGGAGCTCTAAATTTTGCCCATCTAGATTTAATGAGGATAGGGATTTTTAAAGAGTACCTAACATCGTAAAGGATTGGGGCCCCCGTTTAACGTCCCTTCCGAAGGATGGCATAACCAAGCTTTTAAATAATCCTAGGGCCAACTGTCAGGATACTAACCCGCAATCTTGGGCTTAGTAGGTTGTAGTGCTAACTGCTAGACCACAGGTCACCTCGAGTATTTTAGAGACATTAGACTTTGCTTCTTTGCATTTTTTCCATTGCATTCTAATTTATAATACCTCTTTTTTGAATTTTTGCATTTTTTTATGGATTAAAGACCAAGTTCACCGCATATTAACATAACCTTCAGTTGATTTTATTGATGTTTATTACCCAATCAATATAGTCATGTTTAACACATTATCAACCTCAACATTAGTATTTGCCACTGATTCAGAGACCTCCCCAGCATTGGGAAATCGTTGACAAATATAATTAAAAACATATTTCTTCTTGAATGCCGTTGTAAAAGCGACGTGGACGAAATCCGCAATGCCAAGGAACACTCAAACTCAACTCTAGTGCCAACTAAAGGAGAGTTCTATAAAAAATAATCAACGGTTGTAAACAAAAGTGTCTAAAAATAGCTTTACCCACCTTTATGTGATACATTCAACGGAAATAATACTTAGCCAATTTTGGAAGTTTGTTTGAACCGAGCAAACGTACTATTAGCGAAACATCTTGGTCCCACAAGTTTTCGGACCTTTATTTTAGAATTTGAACAGTGAACCGGTAATTTTTGAAGTGAAAACTTCTTGAGCCCCGTTTAGCGTCCCCGACTTTCGGTAACTTATGGTTTCGCGTCAGCAACATGCTCGAGACTGGGGACGCGTCGCCTGACTGAGACGTCGCGACGCCTAGCGGCCTGTGCTATACTATTTCTTTTAAACAACTTTATTTTAAAGGTTAGAATTCTATTGATATAACAATAATTATATTTATAAAAAAAAAAGTTGTTTAATAGTTGTACAATTGATTCTAATAAGAATTTAAAACATCGAGAATTGGTTTTTCATTTCGTTTCCTCTGAAAGTAATAGTCATAAATGTCTTGTTTTATGAAATTATTGAATGTACAAATGCTGAAAGGGGAAATAAAAACTCTGTAAATACAAATAAAAGGTATAAATAATATAACTATAAACTAATTATTATTTCAATTAAATTATCGATCTTTTGTATTGAGATTGGACAGCTCATATGCTTTGATTAATAAATAAACTACTAGCTAATGTATATAATGATTTTTTGGAGTGTCATTATATGTAAAAACCACACTAACGTCAAAAATTTAAATTAACAATTTCGAAATCTAAATAATTCAGACTATAATGTAAAGGTGATAGTTGGGGGGTGCTGTCAGAAAGAACACTGAATAAGTAATAAACTTATAATTATGTGCCGACGTTTCGACCTACAGTGTAGGTCATCTTCAGGGCTATGAGAAAGAAACAAACAGAACAAAAATTATAAAAATGTACAGTAACAATAATATGGTGACAAGTAATGTAGAAATTTAAAATAGTGGCAGATATGAAGATGGAAGATAACGAATATTAAAAAGTGACAAGTGATAAAATTAAGATATTGATAGATTTAAAAAAAATAATGATAATGAGGAGAAGTTAAAATAGTGACTGATATAATAAAATTAAGATAAAGACAGATATAACAAAAATACTGATAATGACAAGAAAATGAAAATAATGACAGATATAATAAAGTAAGACAGATTTAATAAAATAAAGAGAATGAGCAGAAATGACAAATTATAAATAACGTATATAAAATAAAATACAGAAAATAAATGTACATTAATTTAATAAAATTAAAGAGAATGAGCAGCAATGACAAATTATAAATAACGAATATAAAATAAAATACAGAAAATGAATGTACAGAAAGGGTAGTAAAATGACTCTGTACAATGACTGTTTGAAAAATAGTAGATAGGATTAATGAATTTTGAAAAATTAAAATTAGTGAAAAACTATTGTACAGTAACAATAGTGTACAATGGCTGTTTGAAAAAAGGTAGATAGGATTAATGAGTATGAAAAAATAAAACTAGTGCTTAAAAATATGAACTCTTGATTACCAACATATGATGGATGCCAAAATGACAAGGGGGAAATAATAGTGTGAAGAATGGAGAAAGGATAAAGAGAAAAGGATATAATAAATAAAGTATAAAGAAAGGACGTACCTATTTTGGAGAGAGAAGCCTGCTGACTACCATAATGCTCAAAAGACCGTTAAGGGCGAAGGGGAAGGGGTAGAAGCGATCTCTAGCGGCCAAAAAGTTAACTATAGAAGGTATCTATACTGGAGTATAGGAAAAAAGGGGGAAAGTGAATAGATGGATAAAATTAATATAAATAAAATTAAAACTAAAAATTATACGAATTAACAGATTCGTATATTAATATAAATAAAATAAAATAATTAAAATTAGAACAAAAAAAAATTATAAATGTCAATCGTGTGATAACAAAAGAAACATCAGTGACGAAGTAACAGAATTTAAGGATTTTTGAGTAAGTTAAAAATTTGGGAGTAGGTAGAGGAAAGGTGATCTGAGTCAGTCTTAAGATTGATAGTGGAGGAATCTAAATTTATGTGGATAGTTTCAGAGAGGAAGCGTTTTTCATGGTTAGGAACCGTAGCTAGGATAGACGTATTATCAAAATCAAAAGTGTGGTTTAAAGAAAGGGCATGTTCGGAAAGTTTAGAGGAGGTATGGTTACGGGAGGAAATGGCATATTTGTGTTGGGTAATACGGTCCTTAAGGAAGTTTTTGGTTTCACCTATATAGGAAGAGTTACAATTAGTAGTAGAGCAGGGGACACGATAAACGACATGGGAACGTAGTTTGAAGGGAATAGGATCTTTGATACGGTTATAAATATGGGAAAGTTTGTTATGAGATTTAAAGGCAATACGTAAATTGGGGATAAAGGGACGTAAGTATTTTTGAATGTTATTAGAGAGGGAGGGTATATATGGCAAGGATCTGTATATAGGGATAGATGGTGGATGCGGCGATCGGGTGGGGGTGAGGGGGTTATAGTAGTCATGGATGAGTTTATTAACAATATAGGGAGGAAAATTGTTCTTAAAAAGGATTTCTTTGATACGGTGGGTGTTGGTTGTATGGAAGCAAGCGTCAGAGAGGGATAGGCCACGGTGAATGATATTTTTCGCGACGTTAATTTTAAGGTGATGTGGATGTTGGGAGTAATAATTAAGAAGTCTGCCAGAGTAAGTGGGTTTAGTATACCAATCTGTGGATAAGGTATGGTCAGGATTTTTAATGATAAGGAGGCCAAGAAAAGGTAGTGAGTTATTGGATTCGACTTCAACGGTGAAATGGAGGCGGGGATGGTATGAATTGAAGGCAGATAATAAATCAGTAATAATGTTGGGATTGATGATAAGGAGGAGGTCGTCTACATATTTTTTGATGAAACAAATGTCGTCAAGGAACGGAGGTAGAGTGGAGTCTAGAAGGTCATTAAGAACAATATTAGAGAGGTCAGGAGCTAGGGGATTTTCCATGGCAAGTCCAGAAATTTGGGAAAAGAACTGTCCATGGAAGGTAAGGTAGCCGGATTCACAGAAGGTTTACAGAAACCTCATTTCCTATATTTCCTTAGCCCCCCACTTTTATGGTCTTCCCAAAATCCACAAACCCAACAACCCCCTCCGTCCTATTACAGCTAACGTCAATTCACCATCTACAAAACTTAGCAAATTCTTACTTTTAAATTTTTTTTGTTCTAATTTTAATTATTTTATTTTATTTATATTAATATACGAATCTGTTAATTCGTATAATTTTTAGTTTTAATTTTATTTATATTAATTTTATCCATCTATTCACTTTCCCCCTTTTTTCCTATACTCCAGTATAGATACCTTCTATGGTTAACTTTTTGGCCGCTAGAGATCGCTTCTACCCCTTCCCCTTCGCCCTTAACGGTCTTTTGAGCATTAGCAATAAGTCTGGCATTTGCGGATGACATTGTGGTTTACTCAAAGAATGACAGAAACCTTCAGCACAATGTTAGCAGATTAAAAGAAGAATTGCTGGCTAAAAATATGACCATAAACCCTAAGAAAACAAAAGTGATGAGGGTAGGAAAGAAGCCAAGGAGAATAATGAGGGTCATTAGAGTTGAAGATACTAAGATACTATTGAAGTACTGGAACAGGTGGAGGACGTCAAATACCTGGGCGCGCATCGAAACGAGAACGGATACATCGATTTGGAAATGGTCTAGAGAATAGGTACCGCGGGCAGAATGTTTGAAGTGGTTAAGAGTGGATAACCGAAGAGAACTAGAAAAGTAAACGGAAGTGATTGTATTTAAATCAACATTACTCCCTATCCTCACGTACTCTTCAGAATCATGGACGCTGACAAAGAAACACCAATCCAGAATACAGGCAGCAAAAATATGATTTATTAGGAAGATAGAGGAGATAGAAAAAAAAAACCTAGTCCGGAACACCACCATAAGGTCGAAACTGAATGTTAAACCAGCCAACGTGCTAATAGAGGAAAACAGACTTAGATGGCTTGGACACCTCCTGCGGATGGATCCTAGCATAATAATAGAATTGTTACCGAGCCAGTGGAGGGAAAACGAGGAAAAGGACGACCTAGGAAGAAGTGGAAAGAAGTGGTAAGGAAGGACTTTGAGAAGAGGCGACTCCATTGGAGCAGAAGAGCACAGTTGGTGGAAGACCGGCAGAGCTGGAGAAGGCTGTACAGAATTCCTCCTCACGCTGCTTAGGCGGTTATCAGGATTGATTATGATGATGATGATATTTTATTTCTTAGACTTAATAAACTTTCGAACGTTAAAATACCCTTAAGGCCGTTAATACTAGTACGAATCATAAGGTGATCCTTTAACGTTCGGTTGACGATAGTACTGTGAAATACTTCTTTTAAGTTATGCTCAATTGGTTTTATTTGGTTGCTCACCAACTTCAGTGAGTTGTTTAGCAAAACCAGATACAAATACATACGTTTTCATGTCAACAACAACAAATGTTTGGAAGATGCCGGTTACTTAATCTTACTTTTCTTTTTATTTCTATCTACTATCGTTGTAAGAAAATATTAATTTAATTTTCCTTTTTACATTTCTTTTCCATAAACATTTTCAAAATGTTGTATTCTCATGGATTCTCTAAAAGCCCTTTTCAATTCTTTCTTTACCCCTCTGATTCATGTAAGAGGGTCAGAGTATTAACTTTTGCTCATAATAATAATAGAAAAAAATCGGTGAACCACAACACTATATAAAAAAATCAGATGTAAAGAACATATCAGTCCTTCTGAAGAACAATATCATGACTTAAAAAACCTAATTTTTCAATAGAGATACCTATTTGAAAGATCTATTTGATTTAACAAATTAAATAAAAATTTGGGTATTGGTAAAGTAAAGCATTCCTATCGTAATAATGGTATTGAAATTCTTTTACTAACCAATAGAAAATTTTTAAAATTTGAAACTTTTTCGATTTTATCATGTATAAAACATCAAGTACAAACATGATACAACTCAAAATATGACTTGATAAAAAAAAAATGTGTTGGAAATGGAATTAGAGATGTATCGTGCTTAAATTAAAAGCTTAAACCAATTTTATTGCTACTGAAGGCTTAATTCAAAAATACCAATATTTGGGTTATGTTGTTGTTCTTTTGAAGGAGCGATATTTCGTTGCTACAATCCGATCTTAAAATGCAACATACTTAAAGAACAAGCTAAGAGTATGCTCCATAATGAATACTACTAAATAATAAGTATTATTATAAATAATTATACTATCAAACATGTTTTTTATATTAATTACATGATATATAATCTTCAAAATATGTTAATTATTTACCAGGGAATATTTTTTAAAATGTGTAAAATACATAATATTAGTAAACGTTATTTGGCCAAGTTCCAATACTCATAAGAAAGGATATTTATAAATATAATAATCTATATTGTTTGAACAAATGTTTTCAATTATGCATTTTTAGATTGAATAATACAGAAGTAGTGCATCATGAAAAGGGTAACGACTCTTGTACTAAATTTAAACTGTTTTCAGTTTGATTATGAGAACGAAAATATGATTGTTGATATTTTCAAGTCAGACCTATAACAAAGAAGAAAATATTTCATAATATGAATTTTTGTTTATCCTTTCCTTTTAACAGTTCATGTTTATAGTGAAATATGTTCTTGCAAATCCCTTTTGTCAAATATAATTCCGCTTCAAAGCTATATAAGACACAATGACCCGGTTTAAGTTATACTTGACTTTAGTCTAGTATAGATTGCTATTTATAAACTTATAAACTATGATCAAAAGTAAAAAAAAATATATTTATAATTTTTTATTAATTCTTTTAATTTTTAAATATTTTACTTTCGAAGAGAAAAGATTTGCTCTGGCCGGGATTTGAACCCTGGGCAAATCTTTTCTCTTCAAAAAAAAAAATTATGTGAAATACAAATGTATAAGATTTTATTATAACAACATTGTTAATAATTAATTGAAATCATTATTTTCTTTTGAATATAATAAGAATTAAATCAGAATAATCTAATAAAACTGCAGATTTTTTTAAAAAATTTATTTATAGAAATTTACAACTGTATTATAACAACACTACAAGTGAACATAATGGTGGCATACATAGAGGCATGGATAAAGGCAAGCAGAGAAACTACCCAGTATTAATACTCAAATAACAAATCCAACTAAGAATCCCACCATGTTCTTATCAAACAGAGGATCATCAGGAATTGAAGAGGATGCTAGATTTTAAACTAGTAGGTTTGAGTGGCAACGAAGTTTGTCATTAAGGCTTGATAACAAGTTCGGACCAAATCAGCAACAAAAGGAACATAAAGGTCATTATGGATGGCTTTATTCGTAACAGAGTAAGGAGCATTAATTGGGATTTTACAGGATTTTTGGTGCATTAGGATTGGATACTTGAGGAAGATTAGTGAAATCCCAAAGCATTACTCTGTAACTCCAAATAGGTCTTACAATAGTCATATGAGTCTTTTGTAATTAATTGGGAGCTTAGAGACTATGTCTACTAAGTATTGCAGTAGCCAGAAACGGCACAGCAAAAATTAAGAGGACAAAAATCCAATAATCAATGCAGTATAATATAAAAAAAAAACACATAAGTTTGTTTAATATTGTTTATTAATGACAAAAAGATAAAATTGATTTTTCGCAGTAAAGTTATGTCTTATTACTATGTAAATTCTGTGGCACCTGTGCATAGTGGGCTAAGTCGAATTTTGTGAATTTCAAGCTATCTACTTAGAATCGTAATTTTTTTCTCTTTCCTTGTGTCTAACACGCGAAGCTTTCTGCATTCTGTCCATTGCAATGAAGGATATTCCTTTGTGAATCGTGGGCTGATACTCCAATCTTGAACTTATAATAAGTTGAGAAAAATTACGATTCTAAGTAAATAGCTTAAAAGTCACAAAATTCGACTTAGCCCACTATGCACAGGTGCCACAGAATTAAAAAACGTGAAACCATATACATTCTGGTAACTTTGTTTTATTTGGATAAGACAGTGTAGGTACAACAAACTTTAGATTAATTTCGAGAGAACTCAAATAAAAATAAATATGTTTTTGTATGTAATGACCAACTTGGGTTCATGGACCTCGAAATGACTAGTAAGCTGGACTTAAGACGTTCAATGATCTCAGAGTGCTGTTCAGAAACTTTTAAATGGTTGTCGTCTATAATAAGGCGAACTTTCAACAGAAATAAAGTTTTACTTACAAAATATCTCCTTTTTTTATTGGTATATTTTCTGGGTCCTATGGACCTACATTTTTTTCTGTTGACATATCATATTCTTAGGGAGCGGAGTGGCTCAGTGGTAGAGCGCTATCCTGGGTTCAAATCCCGCTCGCTTGCAGACTTTTATTTAATCTGTTAGAGGCCAGAGAAGGATCCTTTGGGATCTAGGACCCTCCTAGCATTCATCCAGCATCTATAGAGGTGGATACCCTAAATTGAGGGAAAAACCTGACAGTTAAGTGATCTCAGACTAATAACTGCCCTGTACAACCATTGTCCTGGAAAAAGTACAGCCTCTACCATATACTGATCCCAAGACAATTGATGTGATCTAGGGTTCAATACATGACACTACATTAAGTTGGGAATACGAATTTTCTATTCAGAAAAACTATTTTAAGCTATACTTTTAACTTAACTTTTTAAGATTACTAAATTACCTTTTTTTTAATAACTTTTTATGATCTCAGGCTGATAACTTCCTTGCACAATCATTGAGTTGCAGAGCTACAGCTTTTTTTTTTTTTTTTTGCTATTGTATCATTACATTAGGTAACAAAGATATAGCTGTACTCTGAAAAAACAAAAAAAATATTTTAAGCTATACTTTTAGTTAGCAAGATCAGGGTCAAGACTTGGTTGCTTACCTTCTACGGACTTCACATAGTAACGTGAACGTTTTATTTTTTTTATTTATTTTTTTTAAATTTTCATAAGTTTAGTTAAATATGTTAAATTCAATTAATATACTTAAATTATCAATAGCTTACAACTAATAATTTAAAAATTTATTTTATTTGTTTTTATTATAATGAATAATTTCAATATGAGTGTGGACAATCCGGGTAGTGAAATGTCGGAGGAAGAGACTCCGTTTTCTGAAATAAGTGAAACTGACTCACAATACCTTAAAAGGAGAATATTACAAAAAAATCAGAGAAAATCTGCCCCTGGCTCAGCGGGTAACTCACCAAACAAAAAAAAGTATAGTTCAAAAACATCAGTCACTAACAACAATCTGTCAAAAGAACCACCAAAAACCCGCACTAAATCTACTGCAGTCAAACAACCTGTAGCCTCAACCAGCAGCACCTCTGGCCCTAAAGTTAAATCTCCTAAGGAGAATCAAGAAAGTCAAAAATTCGATGAACCGGTACCTCCTCCTATATTTATAACAAAAATAAGCGATTTTTATAATTTTGGAAGAGAAGTAGCAGAGTTGATCGGGCAGCCAAATTTTAAATGCTACTCTCGTGTCAATGATATAAAGATTAATACAGTTAATAAAGAATCGTACAAAAAATTAATAAATCATCTATATAGCCACAATTATGATTTCCATTGCTATCAGCTCAAGCAAGAAAAATCATATAGAGTAGTTTTAAGAGGGCTTCACTCGACCACGCCTAAGGACGCTATCAAAAGAGATCTAGAAGAGATACGCCATAACATCAGGAACATATCGTCAGTATTGCATCCAACTGAAAAATATCCCCTTCCTCTGTTTTTTGTCGAACTAGAGCCAGCCAAAAATAATGTTGAAATATTTCAAGTTACTAGACTTGTTTATTCAACTGTTAAATTCGAGGAGCCAAGGCACAAAAACTCCATAGTACAGTGTTCTAGATGTCAAAACTTAGGTCACACGAAGACCTATTGTCACCATCAATCCAGATGCGTCAAGTGTGCTGGCTCACATCCAACTGAAGTATGCCAGAAGTCCAGAGATGAGCCTGCAAAATGTGCTCTTTGTGGTGAGGACCACCCGGCGAATTATAAAGGTTGCCCGGTACATAAAAGCTTCCAGCGACAGAGAACAAATAAATTACAAAGGAAAAGCATAGAGAATGTTCCTCAACCACCTGAAGTCAAAAACTTAACTACATTCCCGGAATCGCCAAAAACAGCTAGCATTTCAGATCAACATATCACCAGAGTTCAACCTCCGGAAAACATAATCCTGACCTCAACGAACCAGCAGCAGCCTCAACGTCAGGCACCTCTAACCTCCCAACACAAACCCCAGATTTCCTATAACAAGCCCCAATCCTCCCAACCCAAATCCCGAGATCCTAGATCCAACCCTCAGAAATTCAATACTAAAATCCAAACTCCACGGCAACATATACCTCTCCATCCTGAAACATCAATAGTCAATCTACCACCACAGCAACCAAATCCTATGTCTTCCAATCACAACAATCAAATGAATCCTTCAGTTCATCAAACAATGAATGCAAATCCAGCACCTCGGGTACAACCCCCAACCAACCTTCCTTTACCCGTTCATTATCAATATCAAATTCCAGACCCATATCCAGTCCAAATTCAAAACCCAATCGACATAAATTGTATCCTCTCATCCTTCCTGACAGAACTCCAAGAGATTATCAAGCCCCTCATCAACCTGCTCACGAGAATCCTTACCGAAGTCCCTCTTAATTACCCACGATGAGCATAAAGCCCCTAATTATTGTCCTATGGAATGCTAATGGACTGCTTAACCATCGAGACGAACTTGACTTATTTCTTCATGACAATCACATAGACATCGCCCTATTGACTGAAACACACTTCACAAAACGATCATATTTTTACATACGTGACTACATCACTTATAGATCAGATCATCCTGACAATACAGCACATGCCGGTTCTTGTATCCTTATCCATAAATCCATACCTCATTCTCTTATACCTTCTACTCCAACTGACGTCATCCAATCAACTTCAGTAACCATTTCAACTAATCCTTTCCATATAACATTCTCAGCTGTATACTGTCCTCCTGGTAACTCCCTTTCTTATAACCTCCTCGAATCCTTATTCCGATCTCTCGGACCGCGTTTTATTGCTGGAGGAGACTACAACGCCAAACATCAACGATGGGGTTGTCGAACATCCAATTCCCGTGGTAGCATTTTATCCTGAATTTCAACCTCTAATAGTTTCTCTATCCTCGTACCCATAAACCCTACTTATTGGCCTACATCGCTCAAAAAACGTCCAGATATTCTTGATATATTTGTTTCCTCACAGATTTCATGCAATCAAACAACTATAAAATCCCTGGATGACCTTTCCTCTGATCACAGTCCAGTTTTACTTCAAGTACATTCAGTTCCCATTCCTAAGCCCTCTCATCCTGATTACCGGACAAGTAGACTGGGATAAATTTCGATCTAATCTGGAAAATAATTTAAACCTCAAAATTCCGCTTAAAACAAAAGGAGACATCAATTCTGCAATAGACAAACTTACAGAATCAATACAAACCAATATAATTGATAGCTCCTTACCAAGGAAAAACCATTATCAACAGAATAACTGGCCACTTCATATTCTCGAGTTATTAAAAGAAAAACGACGGGCAAGAGCGAAGTGGCACCGCACCAGATATCCATCGGACAAGAGTCATTATACCAAACTGACAAACAAATTAAAATCAGAGATCAGAACATTCAAAATTCAAAATTTGTGTTACCGTACAGAAAATCTCAGTACTACTGACAAATCCTTATGGAATACCACTAGAAAACTCCTAAAATATAAAAATTTCAACCATCCACTTTTAACCGAATCCCAAACCTGGTCAAGATCTGATGAAGAAAAATCACAAATTTTCGGCCAGCACCTATTCAACACATCTAATCCTCAGCCAGATATCCTTAATCCTACCCAGTCTGAATGCATTGAAGCAGAGTTAACTATTCCTCTTCAGTTGTCTCCTCCTCCTAAAGCATTCCATCCTTCAGAAATATCAAACATTATTCACAGATTACCCGCCAACAAAGCCCCGGGGTACGACCTAATCACATCCTATATTCTAAAACGCCTTCCTCGGAAAGCGATCCTACTCCTTACATATATATACAATGCCGTATTGCGTACCACATACTTTCCTGATTCCTGGAAATTATCCATAGTTAAGATGATACCAAAACCTAAAAAACCACCAGAACTTCCATCTTCTTACCGTCCTATATCTCTCCTGCCCATAATGGGTAAAATGCTTGAAAAACTCATTCTGAAACGTCTACATCCTATAATAGAATCCAACCAAATAATCCCAGATCACCAATTTGGTTTCAGAACATCGCACTCCACAATCCAGCAATGCCATCGAGTGGTGGACGTTGTCTCATCCGCATTAGAGCGCGGAATGTACTGCACGGGAGCTTTTCTCGATGTAGAGCAGGCTTTTGATCGAGTCTGGTATCCGGAACTGTTGTACAAACTCCGTAAATTCTTACCTTCTTCTTACTTCCTTATTATCAGTTCCTACCTCAGTAATAGAACCTACCTCAGAAAGTAAACCATAATTTTTCCTACTCTTGCCTCTTTACCCAGTTAGCTGGTGTTCCTCAAGGTAGTATCCTGGGTCCCATCCTATACACAATATATACAGCTGACATCCCAACCCATCCAAGCACTGTCCTCACTACGTACGCTGATGACACATGTGTGTTATCAGTAAATAACGATCCATTTGTTGCATCCCAATATCTTCAATCCCATATCTCAAACCTTCAAGAATGGTGTCAAAATTGGAGAATTAAAATAAATCCTAACAAATCCCACCAAATTACCTTCACTCTTCGTCGTAAACCTACGAATTCCTGCCCTACTTATCCTTTAATAATATTCCACTGATCCCTGTCGAACAGATACGTTACCTAGGACTCCATCTGGAAAAACGTCTCACTTGGAATCCTCATACAAGACTGAAAAGACAAGAAACTGCTCGACGATTTCGCCTACTTCAACATTTACTGGACAAACGTTCAAAGCTACCAATTAATTACAAAAGACTCATTTACATGACAGTTATCAGACCTATTTGGACATACGGAGTTGAGCTTTGGGGCTCTACTAAACCATCCAATTCATCTCGCATCCAATCCTTACAATCCAAAATCCTTCGTAAAATCCTCAATGCTCCTTATTATGTCACAAACAAACTCATCCATCATGATCTTAATATCCCATATGTTGCTGATGTGGCCCAAACTAGATACCTATCCTTCCATGAAAAGCTCCATACACACTTGAATCCGCTAGTCTCTCGACTTGCTTCCGATAATATTCCTGATAACCCCCCGAGGCGTCTGAAAAGAAGATGGCCTCGAGACCTTCTACTATAAAACTTCATTGGAGTGCTATCAATGGATAGTTTCTCCACAAGTGATTTTTTTGTTCATGTCCTTTGTTCATACAGCCAATTTACTTGATGTAATGTTATTACAGTTGTAAATATCAATAAAAAAAAAAAAAAAAAAAAAAAAGCTATACTTTTATCTTCTCTATTGTGATTTTATTTCTACTGGAAACTTATCATCTTGAAATTGGAATAGATCGTACACAGTCGTAACTTAGACCTGATGAGAACGATATAATTGCCTTATAAACAATCTTGTATAATGAATAATAACAAACCAAGATATTATATAGGGCGTGCTATATACACCCAAAGGATAGGGTACATTATGAAGCACCTTGAAGGGACGATGGGTTTGGAGGCTAAGTCTCCAATAAAAGCTGATTGACAGGGCCCGAGGAAGCTAGAGTGAAGGATGTGAAACCCAACACTGCTCGACCAATTTGGAACAATAACACTAACTAACTATATCTCCCCCAGCCTCCTCTGCCTTCCTGCTACCTCTAGCTCTAATGCATCCATCATATTTTTATCTAGCCTTTTCCCTCTCGTCGTAGAAATAGAACCTTGGATTGTGGGCTCGAAGCTGAGATCGGTATTGAAGCAGACCTTCCTCCGCCCCAAATAAGTAAAAATTCATTTTATTATTTCAAGTTACATCTAGGTACTGCAAATATAATTGACAGACAATGCGTTTTCTGTTTTTTTCTGAGAGAACGGAGGGACTAAGTGATAGGGCGCTGAATTGCCGTGCCAAAGGTCCTGAGTTAAAATTCCGCTGCATAGCAGACTTTTATTTAATCTTACAGTTGGCGAAGGTGGATCATAAGGGATCTAGGACCCTCCTGGGGCTCACCCGGCCTGTATAAAAGTGGGTATCCCAAACAGAGGAAAAAATTTGGCTTGATCTAGGACAAACACCTCCCAGCATAAATGTAGTAAAAGACGCGTTCACGTTTTTTTTTCTGATTTCCAATCCATTTATGATATAAATACAGTGTTATCACTAGCCTCATTTTTACAACAAAAGCTGCGTGATTTTCGTTTTATCTTTTCAGAAAATATTAGGAATAATTAAAATACCTATAAAAAAATATAATGTATTCTTATAAAATTATAAGAAAATGATAAAATTGTAGGGAAATATTTTAATGTAATTTATTTGTATTAACTAATTTTGGAAATAAAAAACGAGAAAACAAAATTGACAACGAATTCAGCCGTTTTATTAGGCTGACTATCATTAGATAAATGCAGTAAATTAATGACAATGTGATTAAATAATTTTTTTAATATTTAATTTGAATGCTAAATTAATATTACTTTACTTAATAGACTTCAGCCTAAGTCATTATAACTTAGACTTCACACCAACAACCAACGTGTTTCATATCGGACATCTTTCTTCCTTTGCCATAGAATTAATGAATCTGTTTTGGCTGTTGATGTAAGATGAGTTGCATTTGATCTTCGTTAATTTGCATTTTTTTATTAAATGTTCATATGATGTCTAAGTTGGCTAAGCCTTGATTGGTTAGTTATTCTCAAGTATTTTGGAGACTAAAAGCTTTTATATTTTTATTTTTACATGATTTATACTTTTCGCGTATTATCCGCTCTCAATTTTGTCTAACAAGACACTTTGATGCCTTATTCATCACGGCTTTAGTCCAGTTCTGAATCAGGTGTTTCGGGATCATGAAACATCTTGTCCCGAAAAAAAAACGCCCGAACAAGTGAAAACTATGAAGGACACGCCGTAGTACTTGCCACAAGATAATAACATTTCTTCTGATAAGAAAAATCGTTAATCCTTAAGTTTCTGGGGAGGATAATAAGACAATCTTATTAAATCATCGTATTGCTATCGATTCTTGAGAAGTGTACAGTTTCAATTCAATTCGATATATTGATGTGGACGAAATATCGATTTCAAATATTCCTTTACGTACATTCGTGCTTAGATCATGTTAAAAGGGTATCTCATATACAGATCTCTGATAATCGATGCGACTGTTAATACAGACTACTTCCCTTGGAAAGAGCCATGCGCGAGTTGGAGGTGATTCACTTGGACAGAGTTTGGCGCCGGGTGTTGCTGCGCTGGCAACTAACTGCTGAGCAAGTCCTTTCGTCTTCACATCGCTCCAGGTCAATGTTCACCCGGATCCGTGATCGCTACGAAAATATTGTCGATCCATTGAATAACTGAAATATTTCTTCAATATGCCTGTTATGATTCGGAAGCAATACGATGCAAAGGTGCTTTCAGATCCAAAAGTAATAAAAACACGGATAATATGGGCATTTATGTTTAAAAATTAGGTATGAAGGAATAAATTCAAATATTTTTTTTAATCGAAATCATAAAGGTCCATAAAAATTTTAAGTGAATTTTTCATTACAACGATCGAAACGGATAATTTTTAGATATATACAAGAAAGAATAAATAATAATATACAAGACAGAAGAAAATAGAAAAAGGAACTAACAGAGATTTTTAGTTGACTACGATAGTTGATCAGAAAGAAACGGCAATGTCTTCACATTGAAAAAAATATACTTCTTGAAGTTAAGTTTTTTTTTTTTTAATTTGGGTTATAACTTGCTTTATTAGTATTTCTTATTTCGAAAACTTAGTTAGACCTTAAAGCTTCTAAGAAAACAAATCTGTATCACTACAACCCATGAAGGGTCTTGGGTTCAGTACATGGTGGAGATTGTAATGAGTTCATTACTATAATAATATAATCATCTATTCCATCAGTTGAATTCGAGAGAGAACTCATATAGAAAAGCTGAAACGACCATTTATTTTTACTTCATTGAATGGGCATATTTTCTTTCTGTGTATGTTTTTTTAATAATAAATAAAATACTAGATACTTTAATTTATCTTCTTTAAAAAAACAAAAATGACAACCAAATAGCGATCAGTATTTTTTCAACCGTTTACGTTAACAATTCAATACTTCGCCGGATTTTAAACAAGCCGTGTGGATTTACTTTAACATATGTTCTGCTAATATGCTGAAAATCCAGCTGTGTCAGGCTCTGCTGGACTCACCCAGCCTCTATAATCTGGATAGTCTAATTAGAGAAAAATCTGATCTCGGGTAAATAACTTCCCTGCATAACCTAGAAACATTACAATCTCTGGCATGTAATGAACGCTCATGGGACGCAGTCGTACTGTTTCTTTTCAAGTTGTTACAGGAAAGAAATTGCATAACATATTCCACATTTAATAAATAAAATGAAACATGTAACACAATAGAAGCTATAATAAAACAGATTCAATTTTATTGGCACTTTATTAAAAGTGTCGAGTAGTTGGAATAAGCGCGAAAGTGAGTAGAGATGAATTGAAACTACTTTCTAGTAAGTGAATCGTTTAATAAACATTTTCGTTTTCTACAATAAAGAACCTTTTACATGGTCGTAGGTGTCAAGAAGTTATCATCAAGATAGCAAGAGAAGGGATATGGAATACCAAGGAGTGGAAAATGCTGGAAAGCTGGTAAAATCAATTTACAAGAGTTGGAACGAGGAGAAGAAACTTTTATTCGAGAAAGCAAGATCCGCGTTACATGGCTTCGAGTCCCCTTTCACCTTTAGCGCGAATAAAAGCTTAAAATTGGCGAGATACATCGGACGATTTAGAACCGACAAGATCCATCGGAAAAGGATCCAGTTGAACGAAGTTACGCAACACCGCCGGGAGGAGTTTCTCCGAGTCGAACCGAGCTCATAAGACAAAAGCTCAGGGGAAGAGAAAGGACGGAATGGATTGGACTGGAGAAGTGAGAGATTTAGTCCCGACTGGAAAGACATTTTATCGCCCGATGTATGGAATCGCCTTGCGTGCATGGAACTCGAGCCGAAGAGTAAGACGTACGTGGAGTCGCCTCGCGGGATCATATTACACGATGATCCAATCCTAGGAGTAAGAATACGGTTATGAGGTTGTGGCTAGGACTTGTCTTCGTATAAAGTTGCAGTAGTAGCTCGTATATAACGGCACGTGATAATTGTATATTTCGCAATGCCAGATCCTTATCAGCTGTTGTTGCGGGCGGGCGATGCTAGATCAAGCACAAAGATATGATTATTATTTACATTGAAAAACAAATCAATGTTCCTCAAAGTAAGTAATAATAGGAGAATAAATTCGTCTATAAACCTAGTATGAAGATTTTCGTACATGTATTTTTTTAATTAGATAATAAAAAAATATTATTCTGGGACAATGATCCAGGTTTCTAAAAAAAGAGTTTCTAAACTGAGATATGCATATTAAAGTAAAAAATAACATGAGAATGGAAAAAAAATCTTGTGTAACAATATAACAGAATTAATAATAAAAAGAACATGGGGTATACAAAATAACATCCACACTGAAAAGCATCGGTAGAAAGGATAAGATGAAGAAGAGGTTGAAAATTACCTAAGTTCACAATCCAAACAGTGGCCAAAGGATTTTTTAAACATGAGAAAAAATCCTAGGTTATGCTCGTCTTTCGGAAGGGACTTAAAATGGGTCCTCGGTACTTGTTTTAGTCCCCTATCATAGTTCTACCTTGACAGGCAAAATGTTGGAATCCCATTGTAGCATCGTCCAATTAGACATTTCAGCATAACATGTTGTTAAATTAATAAACGAAAAAATAGTTATTACAATAAATATATTCATCTTTATAACAAAAATTATTAAAAACTTTAGCCCTAGAAAAGAAAGTTTTATAACATGGAATGAGTTAATGATAAATAAAATGAAATAAAGAGAATATCGAATTTTATTGCAACAATAAAATTAAAGAATAAAATAATCCGTTTATCTATATTTACGATATATTTTTAACTACACTGGCTTACATAAATAAAAGTGAAAAAACAAAACAAAATGCTCCCTTTAGAAACTACTTTAGCGTCCATAGATATAGTTATAACAGGAAGCTCATTTAGATAAATTTAATTATCTTTTTACTAGGCTAATGGAGAAATAATTACTTAATTAGACAATTAAGAATTAACGAAACTGTTGTATTAATGATTTTAAATCATAGAGGCTTCTTTGAATTAACAACAACAACTAAGACATAAATGGAAAAATTCCATACAAAAAGAAATAAGCCTTTAAATAAAAATAATTAACAAGTATTTTATATATCTTTTGAGCTTTTGCTCTTCTGTATTAATATATATTTTGTTGATTAGCCATATGCCCACTGGGTTCTTGATGCTGTCCGTTTTGTCTTAAACTTTAACCTTCCTTTTTTTTTATTGTTTCTGTTTATTTTTTATTTTCCTTTGAGACTTTTCGAAGTTGGACGGGTTTAATATCTATTCTTTATTTATTTTTTAATTTATCAGCTATTTGAATTTTTCCAGTTGTTTTAATTTAATTTGTTGTCTTGTAACCTTCCTTATTCAGTAGTTGCATATGGGCCTTGGTGGTGGTGTGATGTCTTCTCAGGTGGCTCTCCTGCTGCATTTCGAGGTAATGATGTATTATCATTTATTTATTTGTTTAATATTCTCTCTCTGTTCTGAAGATGCCTGAATGGGCGAAATATTTACAGGTATTTTTGTTTCATCTTTTACTTTGAAACTTAGGGCTGTTTGTTTGGAATTTTTCCATACACGTCTTAACAAGTATTTTATGGCTTTTTTGAGCTTTTGTTCTTCTACATTAACAACACCTATGTTCAAAAATTAACAGTATTTCATCCTAAGAAGGAGGATCGAATTCATTGATATTTTAGTAATCTACATAGCGCATAATGATATATGATACCTTAAAAATCAATGAAGTAACGAAATTAATAATTAACATAATGATATGAACTTAGAACGTACAAAATCTTTAGTCTCTTAAATACTATATCACTATTTTAGAGACTTTAGTTTGCAATTTGGAATTTTTCCTATTGCATTCTAATTTGATAACACAGAGGTTTTGCTATGAAAATAATAATTGTTAATAATGAAATTACCGGTACACGATTGATGGATAAACCGAAATGCATGTAGCAGAGTGGCGTTAAGTATGAATTCCGACGACATAGAATCTCCACTAACTCTATTATTAACAATATTATTAATAATAGTAGTAAAAAAGCATAAAGCTAAGTATTGACAATTTGGTTGAGCAAAATTATAACCTCAAAAAAAATTAACTAAAATTGCTGCAAAGAAAAGAAATAGGAAGCACGTGATTGTCATGAATATGTATGAGTGAATATGCATAACCCAAATAACTATGGACGGGTAAATACACAAAACGTGTTTTGTACTAATGCTCATGAATGAAGAGAGAATATTTTTCTTTCATTCATTTTTTTTTCTGCTAATGGATTCCGAGAGTTGCAACGAAAATGGATTCTGGAAATTATTTTAATTTATCCCATTTACCTTTGATGTTTAACTACAGTCGTTTTCAAAGAAATATGAAATTTTTTATTTTAAATATCTTGTTTTTGTAACTGGAGTGCATCTTTATTAGTCAATCATTCACATGAGTAAATTAAAAACCTTTTCCAGTCATTATTATTTTTCTTTATTCTAAAAAACGTTTCGACAAATCCATGTCATTTTCAATTTACATCATTTTTTTTTTTTTATATAAATCTTTCAACACTATTTAATTTTAAAAATATTTTCTAAAAAATTTTTTAATTTAATTTTGTACATTTTCAACCTAAAAATTAAAAGACAAATCAAATAAATACATTATTTTATATACAAAAAACATGTCCCAAAATACTGAATAAGATATAGATACCTTTTTGGTTAATTGTCATATAATTTAAAAATAAAGCTTAGAGTTATAGTGTACTCCATGGTCAATTACTAATTTTTGTAATTTGTACTTTGGACTGTTTTTTATTATTATTGTTATTAAAATAGTATTTTAATTTATTTAGTTCTTCAATATATAGTCATTATGAATGGTTAATTAATATAATTAGTAATTTATTTTTATCTATATTGATCTATTTTATATTTTTTATTTATTTTAAAAAGTTAGTTTTATGAATTAAGAA
Organism: Arma custos; assembly: GCA_037127475.1. Classification (NCBI taxonomy): domain Eukaryota; kingdom Metazoa; phylum Arthropoda; class Insecta; order Hemiptera; family Pentatomidae; genus Arma; species Arma custos. Next base: position 71,918,013 of record CM073764.1, read on the forward strand.
TTGGAAAATGAAAAACAATGCTGAGGTTACTGAGAAGGTTATGTTATCTGTGTTATCTAATAAGTGTAGACTTCTATATTTCTTTATTTAATTTTTTAACTTTAAAATCACTGATGAGTATAGTTTGCTTATTTCATTAGATTCTTTCCTATCATTTACTACCTTATCTATTTTATCATTTATGTATAGTGCTTCTAAAAATCTCCTTTTTATCTTATTTCCCTCTCTGTGCAAAATTCGTGGCTTTTCGAAATCAAATGTGTGGGATTCTTTTTTGCAATGGGCTGATAATGCAGTGCTTGTCTTTGAATTTGGTTTTAGATTATTTTTGTGATGATAGAATCTATTTTTTAGATGTGTACTGGTATGTCCTATATATTGTTTGTCACAATTTTTGCAATCAATGTTATATACCACATTTATATTATCCAAGATTGGTATTTTATCTTTTTTGCTGTTTATTATGTTTTTTATAGGGTTTATGGTTTTATGTGCTAATTTTATATCTGGGATGTCATAATTTTTAAATGTTGGTTCAATTTTTTTTTTTCTGACAAGTTTTTGAAAAAAAAAAAAAAAAAAAAAAAAAATTGAACCAACATTTAAAAATTATGACATCCCAGATATAAAATTAGCACATAAAACCATAAACCCTATAAAAAACATAATAAACAGCAAAAAAGATAAAATACCAATCTTGGATAATATAAATGTGGTATATAACATTGATTGCAAAAATTGTGACAAACAATATATAGGACATACCAGTACACATCTAAAAAATAGATTCTATCATCACAAAAATAATCTAAAACCAAATTCAAAGACAAGCACTGCATTATCAGCCCATTGCAAAAAAGAATCCCACACATTTGATTTCGAAAAGCCACGAATTTTGCACAGAGAGGGAAATAAGATAAAAAGGAGATTTTTAGAAGCACTATACATAAATGATAAAATAGATAAGGTAGTAAATGATAGGAAAGAATCTAATGAAATAAGCAAACTATACTCATCAGTGATTTTAAAGTTAAAAAATTAAATAAAGAAATATAGAAGTCTACACTTATTAGATAACACAGATAACATAGCCTTCTCAGTAACCTCAGCATTGTTTTTCATTTTCCAATTCTTAATTCATAAAACTAACTTTTTAAAATAAATAAAAAATATAAAATAGATCAATATAGATAAAAATAAATTACTAATTATATTAATTAACCATTCATAATGACTATATATTGAAGAACTAAATAAATTAAAATACTATTTTAATAACAATAATAATAAAAAACAGTCCAAAGTACAAATTACAAAAATTAGTAATTGACCATGGAGTACACTATAACTCTAAGCTTTATTTTTAAATTATATGACAATTAACCAAAAAGGTGTCTATATCTTATTCAGTATTTTGGGACATGTTTTTTGTATATAAAATAATGTATTTATTTGATTTGTCTTTTAATTTTTAGGTTGAAAATGTACAAAATTAAATTAAAAAATTTTTTAGAAAATATTTTTAAAATTAAATAGTGTTGAAAGATTTATATAAAAAAAAAAAAAAAAATGATGTAAATTGAAAATGACATGGATTTGTCGAAACGTTTTTTAGAATAAAGAAAAATAATAATGACTGGAAAAGGTTTTTAATTTACTCATGTGAATGATTGACTAAGAAATATGAAATTAATCATCTTTGAACAAAAAAAAATGTAATTTATTATTTGCCATTTGGATCAGCTCCTAAAAATGTTTAGATTAACTTTGATAGTTTTTGAGGAATAAATATCAAAGATTGGTGAAAGAACCAATTCAAGTATAATCGATTGCGTTATAATTTTAATGAACAAAAAAGAAGCTAAGTATGCAGTGTTGTCAAGGATATATAATAATTTTTGGTGTTTTGTATCATTTCACGCCAAATTATTATTCAAAATATTTTTATTATACCACGATGATCATGATCGATTTCCCGGAACTCCTGTCTTAGTTTCTAGGAACATCGGATATTGGGGTAGTTATATTGACAAGGCAATTAGCAGTAGTTAGATAATAATTTTTGGCATTCCATAAGACATATTTTTTCTTTTGGAGATTCCTATTTTAGGTTCCTGTGACTAGCGTGCATTAGCTTCCGACTTTCTATCTTGGGCGTGAAATGACTGCTGTGTTCATATTTAATTTTCATTTCGTGATATATTTAAGATATAACCCAATTTAAACTGATCAAGTATAATTTGAGTTAACTATCTGTCTTCAACCTATTAAAATAATGATAAACGAATGTACGTGATCTGCATGATTTTATTGAATTGCTTTTTAATTAAAAGCAATTATTATCTCTAAATTCTCGAGGAAAATTTCAATGATTTGCTCTGACAAAAAAAAAAGTTGTTATTAATTATTATGTTTTTTAATAGTGTCTGTACTTGATTATAATTAGGTATCGAGGTCTAAATAAAGACTGGAACCTTTTTATTTATTTATAATTTTTTTGTAAACAAAATGATATATTTTTATGCCATTTTCTTAAATTTATCTAATTATAGAATTTGTATAAGAATTTTTTAATATTTAGAGACAAGTGAATAGTTTGTTTTTGTTAGTGCATTATTTTTTCAAAATGTAAAACTTGTTTCTCATATTACTTAATTATAATATATTGATTTATGAGTTCCTTGAAACCTAAACTTATTTAAACTCGAGCATTTAACTAATGAAAAACTCTTTGGTACACTCACGGACCTTCCTTAACTCACCATAAACAGAATTCAGTATCATTCCCTAATTGTTAATTTACTACAGTTTCATTAAATGGCTAAGCCAGGAATAGACCTATAAATTTATTCCTAAGTCAAAATGGCGCATATGCAAAATATGCTATTGTAGAATTGTTTTCATTTTTAACACACCAGTTATCTATTCCTATTGCAATTGAAAAATATCTGACTAAATAAGCAACTTAATTATTTTAGACCTACACTTACCCAGTTCCTTATTTTAATTATATGATTAGGGATATGTAATACTTTTATAAATTAATAAGTAATGGTTTAATTAATTAGTGAGCAGGGTAGCTCAGTGTGAATGTGTACAGTTGTTACGTTGAATGTTCGTGATTCAAATCTGGCTGTGGAAGATAAACTATTAAATTTTCTAACTGAACAGAGAGTAGCAGACCCTCCTGAGGCTCACCCAGTCTCTTTACCCTTAATTAGGGAAAATCCTGACGGTCGAGCATTATCTCGGATAAATTACCTCTCTGCACAGCCCTTGTCTAAGTAACAGTTCAATCTCTACCATCTCTACCGTATACTGAATCCAAGACCGTTCATGGATTGTAGTGGTACAGTGTTTTATTAGTAATTTACTGATTATAGCTGAAATTAAAAATGTGCAAAAAAAAAGTTGAACGCTATTAAATTGAAATAAATAAGGAAAACTGTTTCCAACGAATGATCTTTTGACCTTTAGTTGAGGAAGTGGGATCGTAGCCCAAGCTTATATTTTTATTTTTTTTAATTTAATTTATAGGCATAATATCAAAATAAAGAATAAATATGTGGCTTCACTAATTAGGCCCTACACTTTATTTTATATATATATATATATATATATATATATATATATATATATATATATATTTATTATTATTATTATATTATTATTATTATTATTATTATTATATATATATATATATATATATATATATATATTGGTTTCTACTTATATCTTATCTTGACTGTTATGGAAAATAAATTGTGTTTCAGTTCTCGAGCTTCAGTCCTTCTTGAACTTCTTAGGCGACGTTTCGAGACTAGGTTAGTCTCATACTCATGCCCTGACAGTGAAAAAATGAGCTTTTAGTAAAAACATTAAATAGCACACTAAAATAAATATAAAATAGCACGTGTAAGTTGTAATAGATAGGGTGTACTTAAAAGTTCCAAAGAATAGATCAGTCTTTTATTAATCAGTTACCTCGCAATATAGCATAAAATGTTTATATTGCAATAGCTGTGATCAATGAGTAAGTAATCCATTTTTAGGAACAGCAGTTTATTTAATAATATAATTTATAAATAATAATTTTATTTAATAAAACTGCTGTTCCTAAAAATGGATTACTTACTCATTGATCACAGCTATTGCAATATAAACATTTTATGCTGTATTGCTAGGTAACTGATTAATGATAAACTGATCTATTCTTTGGAACTTAAAGACTTGAAACTAAACTAAAAGCTCATTTTTTCACTATCAGGGCATGAGTATGAGACTAACCTAGTATCGAAACGTCGCCTAAGATGTTCAAGAAAGACTCGAGAACTAAAACAGAATATATTTTCCATAACAGTCAAGATAAGTAGAAACCTTATTATATATATATAATAATATATATATGCATGGCCAGAAATGTATAATGCTTGCATGATTCGAGCTGTTATTTTTTAAGTTAGAGAAGAATTGGTCGACTGTATCTTATATCTATCTTATATCTATCTATCTATCTTTATTTCTTCCTTATTTTTTAAAGTGTTACAAGTCCATTTTTTCATATATCGAGATATTTAAGGGCTTCTCATTTGAATTTAATTGAAAACATAGGTAAACGTTATAAATACTTGGCACTTAGCAAAAGAGTTATGCTTTCAACACTTACGTATACAACACTTACACATACCTTTTTAATTTAATAATGAAATAATAATCATTAAAATTATTTAAAGGAGGAAACGACTTTGCTTAAATCCGTACGGGTTTTTACCTATACTTCTCAAGGTTTACTTATGTTGATGTTGATAAAAATGCTATGTGAATTTAGAGCTTAAAAAATAACATTAATTTTTATTATACATATTATTAAATTATATAAAAACAATATTAAATTACTTTTTTTTTTACTGTAGCAACACAACCCCTTTAGGGTGTTGGGTTCAGTAGTTGGTGGAGACTGTATTGTTTTGGACTTGGACAATGGTTGTGCAGGGAAGTGATTGCCCTAGATCACACTCAACCACTGATTTTTCCTCTTTGTTTTGTGAGTCCACTTTATAGAGGCTGGGTGTGCCCCATAGTATCGATCTCGAGCCGCTAACAGATTAAATAAAAGTCTGCCAGTGAGCGGGATTAGAACCCCACTTAGGCACTCCACTCCAAATTACATTTAATAGGGTAAAATTAAATTTTAGTATCTAACTTTGTTACATTCTAAATTTTTAATATTTATGACTTCCTAAGATATAGTCAGTGAATTTTCTTCATTATTATACTATTTCTTATTTCTGAACTGAATTTCAGATAAATTTGCTCAATTATTAGCAATGTTTTAATGTATTAGGAATTTGCTATTTATATCTGAAATTGAAAAAAAGGTAAAAAAGAAAGTTGAACACTAATATAAAAAATAAAATAAGAAAAATATTGAAGTGATTGATCTTTCGACCTTTAGTCGAGGAAGTAGGAACTTAACCAAGGCAGATATATGTTTATCATTTTATTCTATATGAAATTTATAGATATAAATTCGAAATATCCCCGAAATTATTGCCGAATGATATTTCTCCTACTCGTTACGCGGAGGCGACATTATAAACGATCCCACTAAAGACCCTCCAGGCTGCCTATTATGTAAGTAAATAAGATATTTGCGTGATATTAAAGTTAAAGAATGAAGACAGATGGGATCTAGCTCTGCGCGGTGGTTTATGTCTTGCACGACCCGAAGTCTCTCCATGCTACCTACCACTTCCTCATTCCTCCGGTGACAATATTTTAAACTGCGAAGGGAATTATAATGAGAGGCGAAATCTGTTGATGAAGACATAACGGCGAAGTGCTAAAAGCGTTCAGGCCCAAGGAGAACTATAAACATAAATTTTGTTGTGATAGATCATGGCTTGCACGTGACATAAATATGTTCAGTTACGTAAGGATCTTAAGTGCAAAGTAAGGACATAAATAATATGCAAAAAAAAAAAATAAGACGTTCATTATTTGTTTAAAAAAACAACGACTTATGCCTTTGGTTCATTGATTCATATTCTTCTTAAGGTTTCCTTAGGGCTATACAAAAGCCAATTGAAATTAGAAGTTATGGGTTTTAAATCATTATTTACAGAGGTAAGACTTTTTTTTGTATTTTTTTCAAGCCATTTTTGTCAAATATAAACAATAATAGATTATAAGTTGTATGAGAGTAGAGCAATGAGCTGCCATGCCGAAAATCCTGGTTCAAATCCCGCTGCAGGCAAAACTTTTATTTAGTCTGTTAGCAACCGGAGATGGACCATATCTAGGCCCTTCCTGGGGGCACACCTCAGCACAACCTCTATTAAGTGGGTACCCAAGATAACGGGGAATCTGGTTGTTGAGCGTGATCTAGAACAAATCACCCTGCACAACCGTTGTCCTTAAAACAGCATAGGCTCTATAATGTACTGAACCCAGACCCGTTCATGGTAATATTATATCTAATTCTGTAATGTTTTTATGTTTTAAGTATTTAATAGTAATTATTTAGTGAAAAAGATACTTGCCTCTGAGATGGACTATTTGAGGAGAGCTGCAAGGTAAAAAGTAACGTTTTTCGTGAAACAATAATCATTCAATATTTGTAAAGTCAACAACGTTGAAGTGCAAAATATAACATTACCTCATTCAACTTTTAATAGATGTCAGGGTGTCCAGACTAGAAATAATAATAGCCCTCCATTGTTGAAATCAGAGAGGGAGTAAACCCAACAAAGCGCCCTACATAATATGTAGAAAAAGGGAAATTGGAATGACACTTTCGTCTCAGAAGAATGAAGGTGGAGAGTTTGTTCGACGAAATGATGAAGGGAGAAAAAGTAAAGAAAGACCACGGAAAAAGTGGATGGAAGGAGATAAAGTTAAAAGAACTGAAAGAAACTTTTGGTTGACTAAGATAGTTGTTTGAAGGAAACCTCAATGTGAGAAAACCATTGGAAAAAAAGGGATTACTTCTAAAAAATCAGATTATTTAAGAAGTAAATATCCTTTCTTACTATTTAATATTTCTGAAATTAGGTTGGTCCAACAGTATATATAGTAGGTCCTATAGGCTTCGTAGAAAAAAACCTGCACCACTGCAATCCATGAAAGGACTTGGACTCAATACCTGGTAGAGGCTATATTGGTTTTTGGGCAAACCTTGTGCAGGTAGGTGTTTTGTCCAAGATCACACTGAACTGTCAGATTAAATAGGAATGAAATAATGTAATTTAAATTGACAATACAAAATTTAGATACTGAGCAAATATCTCATGCATTGGTTCAAAAATTAAAAGGGAGCAATATGGTGTAACACATAATAAATAATTTAAATTATGATGTGGATTAAGTAAAGGCATTACTGAAAGTATTTTGGTATTACAAAAGTATTTGTTTTATCACATACTATAATTATATAATAACATTAAAATCACGTTAATGAGGGTGGGTAAGGCTATAAAAAATGACAGACCAATTTTAAGTGGAAAATATATTATTTATTAACAAAAAAAATTCACGTAATTACAAATTTGTTGTTATTCACAGAAAAAAGACCTACAGTAATCCTAACTATACTTATTTACGAATTATAATCGTAAGTATATTAACTTATGATTATTATTTAGATCGAGAAAGAGTTCGTAAAATGATGCAATTTTATTTCTTCACAAGCTACCATATTTTATGCATTGTCGAGTCGTCACTTTGATTCGTGTGAAAGTTTGTTGACAGTGACTGGTAGCTTCTGTCTACTTCACTTGTAGGTGTAACATTTGTCTGAAAGTGTATACATACAAACAAACGTAACCGAACAGTGGCATAACATCATACAGAAGGTAATTTGAATTTTTCTTGTACTAATTAATTATGGATGAAATCTAATATTCAGTATTGGAAAAATATCTCTCACAATATTATGATATTATATATTAATATCACAATAAAAGTGACCCTTCGGGTTCGGCGGTTTTCCGAAAACGGAAGTTTGTAAATATTGAATGATTTGTGTTGACTTCCGTTTTCGGAAAACCGCCCATACGTACTTAACGATTACCCTTGATACAACCCTCCCGCCTACGCTTACCCTTATACATTTCTTAGGGGTTAGTACATTATTAAACCCTATATTACAAGCCCATCGCTTCATTCACCTCCCTAACCCGTTATATTAGACAGCATACTCCGCAATAAGGGAGTGGGGTGGCTCAGTGGTAGAACGCTGATTTGCTGTGCAGAAGGTCTTGCAATGTTAAATCCTGATTTTATAGATAAACTGTATAATCTGTTAAGAGCCAGGGAAGGAACCTTTCGGGTTTGCAGATCCTCCTGGGGCTTACCCAGTCTCTATGAAGTATATTAACTTCCCCATCTATCGTATATTAATTTCCCATCTATCATAAATTAGATGGGAAACCCGGCGTGATTAAGCGTGAACTCCTTCTGGTCCAGTACAACTATTGTCTTAGAAATAGTAAATTAGGTGCAAGGCTCTTTCTTATAAATAACGGAACCTTACATGTTTAAATATGTATTACTATTTCGCTTAGATAAGAGTCAACTAGTTGTACACTAAGTCCAGTTCAAAATTAGAACTTATCATACTCTAATAATTGTCACAAAACTAAGCTGCACCCAGCCAGAAATACAAGCTGGGGATCAGTAACCAATGGATTTGCTGCTGAAATATAAATAATAAGAACTATTAATAAATAAGAAATCTAAAATAATGAACAAAAAAATAAATGTTAATTTGTGAATTTGGAATAAATATGGAAAATAGCGGGCGAATTGTGATCTCATGGTTATGATAGCAAATCACTATGCCCTAGACCTAGATTTTAGGAAAAATCCTTAGTTCTGCCGGGAGGGACGTTAAACGGGGGTTCCGAGCTTCACCTGCTACTGTTTAAAAATCCGTATCCTAATTAAACCTGGATGGCAAAATTTAGAGCTCCCACTGTAGCATCGTCCGAATAGCCATATCACCATAAAGTGACGTTAAATACAAACAAACAATATTGAAGATCAATAAAATAAAATAAGCGCCACCCAGCTGTTTGTAATCTTACAGTCCCCTCATAGTTTCTTCCATGTACTGTACTTTCTGTCTTGTACAAGATCTTTCATGGCTATAGTGTTATTAGGACTTTTTTTTAAGTAAGTTAACAAATAAATATTATCGATATGTATCACAGATCTTAGTTAGTAATCAAGACTCACATTACGGAATGATTTTAAGATATTCCTCACTTATTTGGAGGAAGACGATTATTTTCGATATGACGCGTATATTGAAGATTATTCAGACGCCGTGCCAAAGAAGGATGAAAGAAGAACCAGAGATTAGTTTTGAGAGCCAGAAGCGTGGACCTCGGCAACACGTGCCTTGGGATGTTTGCTCGGTCAACGGGCCCCAATCAGCGGCAATCAACTCACGGCACACGAGCACTGTTTTCGTCGTAACTCATTAGCCATGGGCGGCTTATCCACTTATGGTATTAATATTCACATGCCGAATTTCTGTTTTAATTAATTATTAACCCTCAAGTACTGACAAGATACCCGGGACCATTTGGTACCTATTTTCTGGAATTTTCCACCCAATTGTTTTGGGAAATTCTCGTATGGCTCAGTACCTTCCCATCTTGCTAGTACCTTATTGAATGCGAAAGTGGATGGATGGTTCTAGAGTTTGTTCACAAAATATAAGCTACGCCTGTTCCCGTGATTATACTTCAGTACTCGTTTATACATTATTTTATTTTATTTTTTGTAGTTCTAGGTTCTTCTCATACTAGACTGAAAAGACAAGAAACAGCTCAATGTTTTCGCCTACTTCAACATTTACTGGGCAAACGCTCTAAGCTCCCAATTAATTACAAAAGACTCATTTACACGACAGTTATCAGACCTATTTGGACATACGGAGTTGAGCTTCGGTGCTTTACTAAACCATCCAATTCATCTCGTATCCAAACCTTACAATCCTAAATCCTTCGGAAAATCCTCAATGCTCCTTATTATGTCACAAACAAAATCATCCATCATGATCTTAATATCCCATATGTTGCTGATTAGGCCTCTTCTCTCTCCTGCGCCAAGGTCTTTCAAGCTCTGGACCCAATTATGCTGCCTGCATCACTCTCAACTTCATCTGACCATCTAAGTATATATCCTACTGTATATCTAAGTATATGTCCTACTGTATTCTTTAATAGTACTCCACTTATCCCTGTTGAACAGATTCGCTACCTGGGACTCAACTTAGACAAACGTTTTACTAGGACCCCTTACACAAGACTGAAAAGACAAGAAACCGCTAGACGCTTCCGACTACTTCTACAGATACTAGACAAAGGCTCAAAGCTTCAGATCAATTACAAAAGACTTATTTATGGGACAGTTATCAGACCTATTTGGACACACAGAGTTGAGCTTTGGTGCTATACTAAACCATCCAATTCATCTCGTATCCAATCCTTAATCCTTCGTAAAATTCTCAATTCTCCTTATTATGCCACAAACAAACTCATCCATCATGATCTTAATATCCCATATGTTGCTGATTAGGCCCAAACTAGATACCTATCCTTCTATGACAAGTTCCATACACACTTGAATCCGCTAGTCTCTCATCTTGCTTACCATACTATTACTAATTACCCTCCGAGGCGTCTGAAAAGAAGATGGCCTCGAGACCATCTACTATAGAACTTTATTGGAGTGCTACCGATGGGTAGTTTCTCCACGAGTGTTTTTAATGTCATATTCTACATAGTAGCAGACTTATTGTAATATTATTATAGTTATAGATATCAATAAATTAAATTAAAAAATAAAGTATTTATTAGGGAGCAGGTTCCAGTCCTAGCGTTAGGAAAACCTATGTCAACACTTGAGGGTTAAGTATTTTTACGTCCTATCCTTCCTTATAAATCATATAACTCTAAGAACTTTTAACTTGGAGTCTTCAAACTAGACTGAAAAGACAAGAAACTGTTCGTCGTTTCAGGCTACTTCAACACTTACTTGACAAACGCTCTAAGCTCCCAATTAACTACGAATGACTCATATAAATTACTATTATAAGACCTGTTTAGACTTCAGAAATCTTTGGATACTCGCTGTCACCGAATTCATCTCAAATCCAATCCTTACAATCCAAAATCGTTTATGCTCCTTATCTTGTTACGAATAAAGTCATCCATAATGGCCTCAATTTTCCATTTATTGCTGATTTTGGCCCGAACCCGATACCAGTCTTTTCATAAATAACATTATTCCCACTCAAACCCACTACTTTCAAAACTAGCTACTTCTTTAATTCCCGATAATTCTCCGAGGTTTCTGAAAAAAAGATGGCCTCGTGATGTAATAAGATGAATAAATACTAAGAACTGATGAACATTTATGGAACAGGAGATAGAATTATCGATATTTTGTCCCATATGCATGGAAAATAAATTTGAATAAGTACTAAAGTTTGATCTGTTAGCGGTAATGGTTTTTACGAATGTTATGTTTGTGAGATATGTCGGTAAGACCTAGGCTGAATTGTGAAGAATGTAATTAATAACGCATTATTAAAAGAAAAATAGTCCTTGGATTAAACAATAAAACATTTCTAAATAATTCCTATACTTATTATCATGAACACTTTAAACAATACAAAACCTAGTAGATGCTCTCACATGGTGAGGAGGCACTAAAGCAGAGTTCTCAAACTTTATTGTAGTACGCCCCCTCCTGATGAAATAAAGCCTCCAATACTCTCTTACACAATAAATTGTATGAGCATATGACAAAGGTATTGCTTACAAAACATTTAATTTTACTGTCACGAGATTCATTATAAGTATCAATTTAAGATAAACGAGTACTGTTAAATGAAAAATAACTAAAACTAAACGAGAGTTATTTATTTTCAACTGTTCTCGCGCCCCCCCCCCAGACTTGTCTTAAAACTCCTGTACTAATGGGCGCTAGCCTTTTGCCTCTTCTACATATTATTTTCTTATACATATTATTTTCCTCTTCTACTGCTGAGCAGTATGAGGATCCTGCTTGTAGAGGCTCGGCCAAGTTATTAAAATGTATATATTTATTCAGTTAGTCGATTACAATTATTGCAGTTAATTTTAAAACCAAATCTTATAAGGATAAGAGAAAAAAATGTTTGTCATGAAAGGATTTGAAAGGATCGTGTTCGGACTAAATCAGAAAACAAATGGGACATTAAGGTCATTAGGCCGTTTTATCTGTAACAAAGTAAGGAGCATTGAGGATTGTTGAAGGATTTTGGATTGGGGTGCTAGAGGAATTCGATTGCTTAGTGGAGCCCCAAAGCTCTACTCCGTCAATCCAAATAGGTCTTATAATAGTAATGCATATGAGTAATTAGTTGGAACCTTAGACCGTTTGTCTAGCAAGTGCTGAAGAAGCCAGAAACGTTGGGCTGTTTAGTCGTTACAGACTAGTTTGAGAATTCCAAGTTAAACGTTTGTCCAGATGCATTCCTAACCGTTGGATTTGTTCTTCAGGAATCACTGGGATATTATTAAAGGATACTGGAGGACTGCAAGTCATGGAATTTGTGGGAGTTTAAGCCTACAAATTTAAAAATTTTAATTTTAACTTATACTTGTCAGTTTTTTTTTATTATTTCGTAATAAAATATTAATATTATTAATTTTTTTTTAAAATTTATTTATTGATATTTACAACTGTATTACAATTATACAACAAGTAAATAGAATGCGTGTTACATAATGACATGAGAATGACAAGTAGAGAAACTACCCACTGGTAGTACTCAAATCAAAGTTCAATAAAAAGGTCACGTGGCCATCTTCCTTTCAGACGCCTCGGAGGATTATCGAGAATTGAAGAGGAAGCTAGGTTTGAAACTAGAGGGTTTGAGTGGGAATGAAGTTTGCTATGAAAGGATAGATACTGGGTTCGGGCCAAATCAGCAACAAAAGGGACATTGAGGTCGTTATGGATGACTTTATGCTTAACAAAATAAGGAGCATTGAGGATTTTACGAAGGATTTTGGATTGTAGGGATTGGATACGAGAGGAATTCGATGGCTTAGTGGAGCCCCATAGCTCTACTACGTAAGTCCAAATAGGTCGTACGATGGTCATGTAGATGAGTCTTTTGTAGTTAAGTGGGAGCTTAGAGCGTTTGTCTAGTAAGTATTGAAGTAGCCTGAAACGTCGAGCGGTTTCCTGTCTTTTCAGTCTTGTATGAGGATTCCAGGTTAATCGTTTGTCGAGGTGCAACCCTAAGTATCGGATCTGTTCTACAGGCACCAGTGGGATATTATTAAAGGATACTGTAGGGCAGGAAGTCATTGGTTTACGACGTAAGGTAAAAGTGATTTGATGCGATTTTTTAGAATTTATTTTAATTCTCCAGTTTTGAAACCATTCTTCAAGATCAGTGATATGGGATTGGAGGCTTTGGGATGCAATAACTGGATTGGTGTTGACTGATAATACACATGTATCATCAGCATATGTGGTAAGGATAGTATTAGGATGAGTTGGGATGTCAGCTGTATAAACTGTATAAAGGATTGGGCCAAGGATACTACCTTGAGGAACACCAGCAGATTGGGAAAAGAGGGATGAATAGAAATTATTATGGTTTACTTGGAAAGTTCTATTTGTAAGATAGGATTGAAGGATGAGAAAGTATGTTGGGGGTAGGAATTTACGGAGTTTGTAGAGCAAGCCCGTATGCCAGACTCGGTCAAAAGCCTGTTCCACGTCAAGAAAGACGCCCGAACAATATGATCCACCTTCTAATGCAGAGGAGACCACATCCACACGATGATGATCAACACGATGACATTGCTGAATGGTGGAGTGTGATGCTCGGAATCCAAACTGGTGATCTGGTATTATGTGATTTGCATCAAGGATAGGGTACAATCGTTTAAGGATGAATTTTTCTAGGATTTTACCCATGCACGGTAAAAGAGAGATAGGACGGTACGAGGATAGGTATTCTGGTTTTTTTTTTAGGTTTGGGTATCATTTTTACAATGGAGAATTTCCAGAGGTCAGGAAAATATGTGGAGCGGAGTACAGCATTATATATATATATATATATGTAAGGGATAGAATGGCTTTTCTAGGAGAGGTGTTTTAAGATATGAATTGTGTTGAGGTCGTGCCCAGGAGCTTTGCGGGAAGGTAATCTGTGAATAATGTTGGATATTTCTGAAGGATGGAATGCTTTGGGTGGAAGGGACATTTGGAGGGGAACATCTAACGCTTCTTTTATATATTCAATTTGAGTTGGGTTAATGATATCATGGATGTGGATGAAAGATTTTGGAAAGGTATTGGCCAAATAACTGTGATTTTTATTAAAAAATAAAATAAAACAAGTAAATTTGAATGGGAGGCGCCCCATTGCATTACTCTGCCTCTGGCCTAAGATAACCGACAGTGGCTCAGACAAGAAACAATTTTTAGAACATAACTAACGGATGATTGAGCATAGTCATTTTATTACCAATAATATAAGAAAAAATAATTTTAAAATACACCGTTTTTCATCAGAGTAAATTTATTGATCCCGATAATGAAGAAGTGAGCTGGCGGGGTAGCATAGTGTTGTTCCGGGTTCGAATCAGACTGTTGTAAATAGATTATTTAATCGGATAGGCAGGGATGGACTCTGTGGGACCTTATGTCCAGCTGGGGTTCACCCTGCACAGGAAGTGGATATCCTTCCATTCCATCCCGGGTAAATACCTGACTGTTTAGCGTGATTTCGGATTAATTACTTCTAGAATCAGTGCACTCTCTACCATGCGAACGTTTCTCAACCAAGTTCACAAAAAAAAAATTTCTTCTTAAAATTGGTTTTATTTTTATGTTTATAGTTAGAATCCTTGTTGGCGTGGTAACTCAGTTTTTAGAACCCAAATTTGACGTGCTGAAGGTCTCGGGTTTAAATCTGTAAACAGCACCTTCGGAATCCTATTGCGACCTGAAGAACCTGCTGGGGCTAACCCGGTCTCTATAAAGTGGGTACCCTAAATTGGGGGAGAACCTGATAGTTCAGTATGATCCCGAACAAATCATCTCCTTGCACATCAGATGTCCAAGAAACAGTATATTCTATATTATTAGAATATTAGATGTTATCCATAATTAATTAGGTACTAAAACTTCAAAAATAATTATTCATAATTAATTAGGTAAAAAAACTTCAAATTACCTTCTGTTTGATGTTATGACTCTGTTCGGTTACGTTTGTTTGTTTACACTTTCAGACAAATGTTGCACCTACAAGTGAAGTAGGCAGAAGCTGCCAGTCACTGTAAACAAACTTTCACACGATTCAAAGTGACGACTCGACAATACATAAAATATGCTATCTTGTGAAGAAATAAAATTGCCGCATTTTACGAACTCTTTCTAGATCTATATAATAATCATAAGTTAATAAACTTATGATTGTTATACGGATATAATAATCGTAAATAATTATACTTAGGATTATTGTAGGTCTTTTTTCTGTGAATAACAACTAATTTGTAATTACGTCAAATTTTTTGTGTTAATAAATAATATATATTCCCCTTAAAATTAGTCCGTGTCTTATTTTTTTATAGCCTTATCCAGCCTCGATAACATGATTTAAATGTTATTATATAATTATAGTAATAATAATAATAATAATAATGTCTTTATTTATTCTTTAAAAAGTCCCTATAGAATAACCATACGGCTTTTGTAAGCTATTAGTTCTTAGAGTGTAAAATAATTACATTTAATTAATCATTACAAGTAATTTAGTAAGTGAGGAAGAATAAAAAATAATGAACAAAAAAAAATGCGAATTGCCTCAAAATATGTGATAAAACAAATACTTTTGTAATACCAAAATACTTTCAGTAATGCCTTTACTTAATCCACATCATAATTTAAATTATTTATTGTGTGTTACACCATATTGCTCCCTATTAATTTTAGAACCAATGCAGTTGCTCAGTATCTACATTTTGTATTATGAAATTAAAATTACATTATTTCATACTTATTTAATCCGACAGTTCAGCGTGGTCTAGGGCAAAACACCTCGCTGCACAACGGTTGCCCAAAAACCAATATAGTCTCTACCATGTACTGAGTCCAAGACCTTTCATGGATTGTAGTGGTACAGGTTTTTTTTCTTAGAAGTCTTAACTTAGTTTCAAAAATAAGAAATAATAAAGAAAATTCACTTCCTAAATAACATAAATTAGGAATAATTATTAAGTATTTAAAATGTAACAAAATTAACAACTAATATATTATATTACCTCATTCAACTTATATTTGCTTTATTAGCCTTGTGGGATTCAGAGATCTACTTGCCTAATCAACTCCTTGTACAGCCGTCGGTTTAGAAACAAACTCTTTCATAAATGAACTCATGATCTTCATATTTTATTATTGCTATATCTTTTTTAAAGGAGCGCAGTTCAATAAATCAATCAGTATTTAACAACCGAATCATAAACGCATTAATAGTTGCATATTTTTTTCAAAAAGGAACTGATTAAAAATTATTTATTAATAATAAATACTACACTGAGTTTTATTTCGTAACATCACTTTTGGAAGAGGAGAGTGTTTTTTAGAGAGGCAATACCTGGCTGGCTTAACGATCCTAGGACGTCCCCTAGAGAGGCATTAAGTGAGATATCCTTTAGTGAAGATTACTTCACGCACTAAATTAGTATGTTTATCTGCCCTAGGCTCGCTGGCTCACTAAGTGGATTCACGCCTCTAAACTTTAAATATATCCATCTACTGTCCATTATCATACTTCGAGGGACTCTCACTTGTGGAAAGGTTCTCCAGGTGACCCAGTCTGCTCCACTTTGAAATTACGGGTTGATGAAACTGGTGCATGAAAGATAGCGTACTGATTACTCGATTCGGGTACAGTTAAGGACGGAGACTGGGTTTTTAGAAAGTAATTCTCGCTAGGATAGGAAGAGGAGGAAAGGCTTTAGCAACGTTTTTGTAAATTACAACTTGCTCTATGAGTAATCACGTTAAAAAATAACACTATTTAGAAGTAACGACTTACTCGATATAATGGGATGATAGAAGGCCAGTTAACAAACTAGATCGCTCAACGATAACCGTTTTTTGTACGCTCATATTTCGCATGGCCTTTCTATTATTTATTTAGGGTAAGAGAAAATAAAAACCATTTTCCAGTTGTTGTTTGTTCAGTTATTTTCACTCCTTAGAGACGTTTCGACACTATGGTGTCATTCTCAATCCTTTCTTCTCCTGCATTTTTTAACTTTAAATAAATATATTAACGATAATTACAATACTATAAATAATTCAACATAAATGTCCAAAGATAACACACTATAAGTATAAGTACCTGGAAAGTCATACCTACTTTTAAAAATTCTTAGGAGATCATTAGTCCTCCATGGTCAATAAATAATATTGCATTACAAAACCAAACTTTGATCTTTGAACCATCAGATCCTTTTTCTCATTTCTATGAATCATTGGACTTTAGTATAAAATAAAAAATTATGTTCTAACAGCACATCAACAAAAATAATACAAAGTAAAAAATATTTTTTTAAAATTTAATTTATTATAAATGAAGAATAAATTCAGTTTAAAAAAAAATAAAAAAATATAAGAATGAATTATTTATTTATTGCTGCTGTTGCTGATCAGACAATGAGGAATAGGTGTTAAGGTACAATTAGGATCTTTAAATCGAGTACCTAACAGCGTTAAAAGGTAGTACATCCTTGTTTATTACTTCCTTCAGAAGGGACGTAAAGTGGAATTTCAGAGCCCGTACAGTGTCAGATACGCGTTAAAGATCCCTATCCTCATTATATCTATACACCACCTGCCGCATTAGAAACCTTTTTTT
Source organism: Arma custos (assembly GCA_037127475.1). Taxonomy (NCBI): domain Eukaryota; kingdom Metazoa; phylum Arthropoda; class Insecta; order Hemiptera; family Pentatomidae; genus Arma; species Arma custos. The sequence goes on from CM073764.1 coordinate 71,935,957, forward strand.
CTACACGATTTTTCTTTAAAATAGGCTATGCACCGAATAAAAGAAAAATAGATATTGTTGGAGATCAGCTTTTTTTCATAACATGTTGAAAAAATCTATGTAAATTCATATTAAATGTTCAAAGTGATTTCCTGCTTCATTAATTAAATGATCAGTATGATTTAGTTAATGGCATTCCCCTACAAATGAGAAAGTACGTTTACTTTCAATTAAATGCGTGTACTGCACATTATGGAAGAGGTCCACGACAGCTGCTAATCATCCCAATCAATGGAATGGCCGTGCAGGACCAGTGGCTTGGCCTGACACCACTGGATTTTTTTTTGTTTGGAGTGACACTAAACAAAAAGTCTATGCAAGGCCGGTAAATTGCCTTAATTCTTTACTAAGAAGGATAATTAAGTCTTGTGAAACAATTACACATATCCAGTGCCGCTCTCTCACTGCTGCTGCTGGAGAAAGATGCTGAGCCTGTCTCAAGGAAATTACCTTGAGTAACTCTTAATATGAATTTTAATGTTTAAATTTGATGAATAAAATATGCTTTATTTATCTACTATGCCTAGTAATTCATATCATTAAAAATCTTTAGGCGTGAATATCTCCTTAACAATGCGTTTGCGGACATACCTCCATAAGAAATTTTTTTCTTGTTTTTTGGTGTACAGTTTAATTTTGGCTACTTAATTTCGAAACACCTTGTATGGGATGGGAGAGGGCGTTATTTGAAGAATTTCTTAGGGAAAACTATTCGAAACTGGAAGATGTAATATATACAAAATTGGCAATGAGAGGATAGGTACGGAAAATATTTTAATTGAGAAGCTGAAATAATTTCATGGATTTAATTAGTAACAAGCAGATCCACCATTTACGGGAACGAAAGGTATCTTGAGTAGGAGCATCTTAAAGGGACGAGAAAAGAGATATTTATGGTAGACTCTATTGTTCGAGTCAAGAGAGGAATTATTATTAATGTCGGAAATGTTTAATTATGACAGCCATATTTGTAAAGGATTGGTTAGAGGGATGAAATAGAAGGAATAAGTGGACGAAAATATGCCACTTAACAATAGTGATGACATTAATTGTAGTAAATTTCAACAAATAGAATTCGATGCGAGAGTAATCTAATGCGATGAAGTATTTAGGATTCGGGTTTCTGGCTATAACTGTTATAGCCCTCAGCCAATCACAGTCCGGTTTGAGGATAATGGAATAATCTGGTAATGATAACAAATATTAAGGAAAGTAAGGTTTTAGACATCTATCAATTAATATAAAAATATTGCAGTAACCTAGTAACAACTGCGGAAAAAATATTGAAGTAATTCTCATAATGGTGAGGATTTGAGATAATGATGACGAGAGGTCCCCTAAACTAATTAGAGAAGAGGTGGGAAGTATTTGGAGGAAAGAAGCTCAGCTATGAATAATAATATGATAAAGTCAATATAAAAGAAAAAAGTAAATTATGTAAAATAGAAACTATTAAAATAATACCGATTAAATAATCATAAAACGCCGAATTGTTATTAAAATAAATACAAAACCCAGTAATCCAGGAAACATAGCTCCAACATAAAGAATTGGAGTTATTTAATGTATTCCGATTACACAGGTTTGCAAAAAAACTTTTCTAAAAATTGTTTTGATTTAGTCAACTGATCTTTATGTAGTTTTTTGCACTAATTTCAAAAATGAAAACATTGTTTTGTTTTCTATCGCGTAAAGCTTGGTATCTGTGCTACATTTCTTATATATGTTGTTGGAAACGTTCTCCTTGTTCCTCACTTACACCCCCAAGATTTTCTGGAAAGTATTTCAACTAGTAGGATTGTTCGGGATTGGAATTGGATGCAAGGATGGAAACTATTGGGTTTGGATGAGCCTGGAGTTTATTATGGAATGATAGGTATCTGGAATGGACTAAATCGGTAGCATATGGAACGTTAAGGTCATTATAGATGGTTTTATTTGTAAAAAAAATAAGGAACGTTAAGGATTTTGCGAAGGATTTTGGATTGCAAGGATTGGATACGAGAGGAATTCGAGGGTTTGGTGGAGCCCCATAGTTTAATTTCGTAAGTCCATATAGATCTTATAACAGTCACATAAATAAGTCTATTGTAATTGAGCTGAAGCTTTGAGCGTTTGTCTAGTATGTGTTGAAGTAGTCGGAAGCTTCTAGCTGTTTCTTGTCAATTCAGTATTGTGTGAGGGTTCTAAGTAAGACGTTTGTCTAAGTTGAGTCCCTGGTAGTGAATCTGTTCAACAGGGGTAGTGGAGTACTATTAAAGGATACAGTAGGACAGGAAGTCATGGGTTTTCGGCGAAGAGTAAAGGTAATTTGAAGGGACTTGCTGGAATTGATTTTAATTCTCCAATTCCGACACAGTTCAAATGTGAGTGAAGGAATGAACTTTGACACTCATGTTACAGCTCGACATTTTGTAGTTTTGTAACAGTTCAGCATACAAAGTTTTTGTAGATTGGGTCTTTTTTGCTACCAAAAAAGCCTATTACAACAAGTTTAAATGAATTCCAGGCATTTTCTTCTTCTATTTCCATTATAGTGACAAAGCTGTCATCTTTTAAAAATTTTCTGATGTCAGGCACAAAGAATCCCTCTTTCATCTTAGCATCGGATATACCAGAAAATTGTTCACAAAGATACTTGAAACACTCTCCTTCTTTGGGTAATGCTTTCACAAATTGTTTCATTAGCCCCAATTTGATATGAAGTGGTGAAAGTAAGATCTTTTTAGGATTCACTAAACTTCGTCTTTCAACATTTTTAACTCCAGGAATAAGAGTCTTTCTGATTGGCCACGTCTGTTTGACATATTGTTGTTTCCTGTCACGGAAATTCCCTTCTCAGAGAAAACATGGAAACATTGTATAACCACTTTGTTGACCTAGTAGCATGGAAATAACTTTCAAATCCTCACAAATGGTCCATTTATGGTGATAGTAGCTGTATTAAGAACCAGCACAAGATTTTCGTTGCATTCTTTCAAATGGACTAGAGTCTAACAGGCACAGAAGCATATCGGTTACCATCGTGAAGACGTACAGCTTTCAAACTACTTCTTGATGAACCAAATAAGAAATTTTCAGGTGAACTTTGTGACTTATGTAGGGGTAATGGAATTTTTTCATTATTTTTTCCGTAATCAGGACAAAAAATACTGTTAAACCCACCAGTTAAATATGCTACAATTTTTCATCCCAGACCTCTGTTATTAACTGCAATAACAGGGCTTCGCGTGCTCCAGTCCTCAGCAGGAGACGTCTGTACATAATGAGACTAGTCAATAAGCATTGGATAGTCGCCATCCCTCGTGGAGCACATATTACCTGTGGCAAACCAAATATATTTTATTTTTCCATCAGATTTTAGTCCAGAGAGTCAGTACAAGTGTCTGTTTTCTGGAAATATTTCTTCGCCAAAACACACATATTGGAGCCATCGAACATCCCGTATGGATATTTCTCTTTTTTTACCTTTCTTCTTTGTACCAGCACCAATTTCGTAATGATCTTTTCTCTCTTCAAGATCTCTTTCCTTGGCTTGCATTGCTCCTTCGCGTCGAAGGTATTCATTGCAGACCTGAATTATGAGGCCAGCTCCTAAACTGGTCAACTGGACCGCTGGGGTTTCAACCTCACGAACTGGGATACCCCGAATTCCCATTGACCTGCACAGGTTATGCTCACGCTTATTTATACGGACCTCCAGTATACCCATTTCCGATTTTAAGGATTTAATTTCGATTTTGAGATATTCAGAAAGCTTCGCTCCCCCCTCGAGGTGTCATTCGATTTAGAAAAGCTTGTAATTTAGTAACGAAACTAAGATTTACCTATTTTCCGTTTACTGAGAGTCGGTTTACTGCTGGTAAATCGGCTTCTGAACAAACTTCTATTAACTTTTTCAATCTTATTTTATTGCAAGTAACCTTGTTGTTACAAAAAAAAAAGTTCTATTTCAACACATAGGATTGGGCTCAGTTCATGGAAGAGAATGTACTGATATATTTTCTAAACCAACGTATCTGAAGCAATTGAAGACGAATATCACAACAGAAATGACAGCTATCTCACGATAAATGTGTCAACGCGTTCTTAGAAATCTGCGTTTGAGATTAGTGGAGTGCCAGCAGCGTGATGGTCGACACCTAGACAATATTGTTTTTTCCAAATAATTTTCTAGTTCAATGTGTGTAAATGAAAAAAAAGAATTTACTTGATTTATTATATTTTTTATTTTATTCAACTATCAAACCCCCATACTCTTTCTGGACTCCCTATACAATAACTATGGTAAATATACCTATTCTATATATATTCTATAATATAAATACTTGTATTATAAGGCCTTTAAGAGGGCCATGGGTTGTTTCTCAGAGCCTTTATGTCTCCAAGAGGCCTTGAGAATATTTAGATAAAAATGTCGGCCAGCTCTGGACGGGTGCCATGTGTTTGATATAAACCAGAAATCTTCGGCCGATATTTTGCATCGAGAAATTGTTTGCTCTAAAAGTATTTTTCCACTCTGCCGTTCACATTCCGACAAATGAATGTCAGTTGTAAAATGTAACATACGTGGTAAACACATGAGCCAGAATCGGTTTCTTTGTGAAATAAACAAAATACCAACATAGCTACTCTGTGTTTAATAAACGAGACTAGGTCACTTTCAACGTTAAGGGATTTGAAAATTATTTATTACAATAAAAATATAATAATTTTGTTAATTTCCTTTTGATGGAACGATTGCAGGAGAATTTTCGTGAAAAAGGGAACAAGCAAGACTAAATTATTTCATAATTTACAAGAAATGAGTTATTAATAAGATAACCAAATTTGAGGAAGAAAATGGTCTGGGTAGAGTTAAAAAAATTGGTTCTAGCTGTTCATTAGAGAGCCAACGTTTTGACCCACACTGCAGGTCTTCAGGGCTGCCGAGAGGGGAGGGTGAAGAGGCACCCCTTGTGATTGGTAGGCTATCACTTAACAACCAATAAATAAATTTTAATTAATACTAAAAAGGGATAGGTAAAAAGAGGCCTTAGATAAACGTTAAAATTCCAAAAAAAAGCCCTTAAGTCTCCAAACTAAAACAGAAATTGAAAATATCAGTCCAATATTTCGCCTGTTCAGGCGTTCTCAGGGTAGAAAGAGAATAACAGCAAACCAAAACATAAATAATGCACCCAAGAAACATCCCACCACCTCCAAGGTTCAAATGCAACTAATGAACCATAAGGAAGGTCATAAGACTATTAATTAGCTATTTAATAACTATTAAACTTAATTTTAACTTAATATTAATAACTTAATTTAGATTACTAAATTTTATTCTCTTAAAAAATCTTAAAGAAACGTCTTAATCTTGCTTTCAGGAAGATACTGTCATTTAAGTATATTTCTCACAAAAAAGAAAGTCTGTAAAAAGAAGTTTGTAAGGAAAAACACAAAAATAAAGTGAAAATTAAAATTAATTACCTTGAAGTTGAGGAAATTGTTAATTGAGAACAACACACGCACAAAAAAAACTGACCCAATTTTTTTAATATTAGTTTCATAATATCTAGGGGTGCGTAGTGGCCTATTGGTAGAGTTGCCGAAAATCCTGGTTCAAATCCTGCTGCTGGCAAGACTTTTATTTAGTCTGTTAGCGGCCGGAGATGGAACATATGGGATCTAGGACCCTCCTGGGGCTCATCCAGACTCTATAATGTGGATACCCAAAATAAGGGGGGAAAATCTGGCAGTTTGGCGTGATCTAGGACAGATCACCTCCCTGCACAACCGTTGTCCATGTAACAGTAAAGTCTCATCATGTATTGAACCCCAGACCCGTTACTACCATTGTAGTGGTACAGTTTTTTAATTCATTTTTTTATAATACCTTCACAGAAATACTCAGTAATTGATACCAATCAATAATAAGCTTGCAGGTGATTCATTCCGGTAATAACTTCATTTGCTAAAATGTCGATGACAACTTATTACTTAACTTTTACCTGTAGTAATCAACGTCGTAAATTTAATTAATATTAATCATTAAAGTCATAATAAAAAAATCCTTTGACAGATCAGCATTTAATTTATGATTAACAAACTTAGGTTTTCGACTACGTCAGACAATTAACCGATTGGATTGGGCTGGTCTTAAAGTGACAAGTTAATTCCTTTCGATAATTATGAATTATTCATATTCAATATGAATAATCAATCAATAGCGTGAATAAGATTGTTGAATGAAAGTCAATAAATTACAAAACTTTTACAACCGTTCGGCAATCGCATCAATAACGACTACTTTTACATACATTAATATTCCTTAAGGGTATTTTATTCCTTTTTTTTTTTTCTTTCAAAAGAAATTTCGCGTAGCTTTCATACGAGAGGTGAAACATTCTTAAGTAGCTCGCAGGTGAGGCCAAGGCATCGCTGCAGCCTCTGTTTATTAATGTTAAGCTATGAGTTCCTGAACAGAAACATCTCCAGTAACTAGAAAAACTCTATCAGCTCCCTATTTATTACAAAAGAATCATATACATCTAAAATCTTTTTGAAACGTGATTTATTCAGTAAAAGTAATTAATTAAATTACACGTAAATAAATCACTTACATTCAACACTAAGTTAAGGCTAACATTTGTACATAACCAATGATGAAAGTTTTTTATGATAAATAATAACACACAGATGATTTAAACATAAATAACACAAAGATAAACACAGATGATTGAAGGTGGCTCAACTTCTTAACGTAACTTTACATACATAACTATTATAAGACCTATATGGACTTATGGAATAGAGCTTTGGGGCTTCACTGTCCCATCGAAATCTCTTAACCAATCCTTACAATCCAGAATCCTTCGTAAAATCCTCAATTATTACTTTTTTATGAATAAATTCATAAAATAAATTTCTGCTTTAAGGCTCCTGTCATATTTTAAATGACATTTTCTCCCTAATAACTTTAATACCTGCCATTTTCAATCTCTTGAAAGACAATTAGCTTACATCTGAAAGAATGTTCTTGAACTTAAGACGTGGATTCTTTTGGATTATGCTTCGGAATCTTCTACTTTTTGATCTGTCCTAATTTTTACGGCATTTCAACCTGAAATATAAAGTTCAATACTTCAAAACTTGCTAGACATATAGAACACAAAAGACTCATTTCAATGACAATCCAAAATCCTCAATGCTCCTTACTTTGTTACGAATAAAGTCAACCATAATGACCTCAATGCCTCATTTGTTACTGATTTTCCCCAAACTGGATATCAATAATGTTTAAATAAACTTTATTCCTACTCAAACCCACTAGTTTTAAACCTCGTGATCTTCTAAGCTGAATTAGTTATTTGAGTACAACTAGTGGTTAGTTTCTCTACTAGTGGTTAGTATTTTTGTCATGACATTAAGTATAATTCATACTATTTATTTATGTAATTATAATACAGTTGTAAATTTCAATGAATAAATTTAAAAACAAATTGATGGGATATATTTCGAATTACATATATGTAAATATGATCAGTGGAGTTAGAGACACGTGGCATATCCAGCTCAATGTCCTTTTGGTTGTTTACTAAATATCTGTTCTGTTTGGCTATGCTTTGTCCAGTGCTATAATTTTGTTTAGTCTGTCCAGTGTACGTTATCAACCAACTCATTTGCAATTTTCTCATCTTTAGTAAAACTATATTTCGTTTTATTGTTGATTTAAAATTGTTTATTTTTCAAGTTAAGCACAGTATTTTTGATGAGTTGAATACTTGGAGGTAGTTGGAGTTGGCAACGGTAGTACTTAATATATTAATGATATCACTATTAATTATTATAAAAAATAATATTACAGACTACATTAAAATTAATGCTAATTCTAGTAGCAGATTTTTAGTCAGCTACAAATCTGTTTTGAACTACAAAAAGGATTTGTGAGAAAATTGCAAGACATATTATTAACGATATTTTTAGTTTTACTAAATTAAGTTATTAATTTTTTTGAGAAATTATTTTTAGTATTTATTTTCCTGGAATATAATATGGAATAATTTCAATGGACTATGGAATAATATTTTATAGTTTTAATTCGCTTTCAACGTCCCATATCTGAATTTAAATATACTTTTTTGATTTGCGTCATTTGGTTAGGTTATATGCACTTCAGAGAAATAATTTAATTCGAATTTCGCCCAAAATTTTTGAAGGTACATGGTAATAACATACATGTCAACGTAAATCATTTCACATAATCGCAATCATGATGATCATTATTGTAATATAAATGATGAAAATGAGATAACTCATAAATTTGTCGAGTGGTATTACTCAAGGCCATTTTATAGTTTCTACCTCTTTGTTTGAATACCTTTGGGCAATGTTTCCTATTACTATTAAAAAGTTCACCAAAGATATAGGAGTACAATAATAAACAGAAGGTGAGGCATAGTATAAATGGGGTGAAGTAATTTTTTTTTTTTTTTAATTTTTGTTTATATGGATAATCCTAATTAGAATATTTCATGTGCAATAGAATATTTTTATTATGGTAAAATTCTCCTGCTCCTCAAAGAATCCAGCCAAAAACGAGAAGCTAGTATTGTCTAAGGTTTTTGTCTAGGGTTACGCAAGTAGGTTCATCAAAAAAAGTACCAAAATAACCTGTAGTTGGGTACTTTTTCTAGGACAACGCTTATGATGCGAGTTGGTATGGGATCATGCTCAACTGTCATGCTCAACAGCAAGTTTTTCCTCAATTTTGGGTGCCCAATTGATAGATGCAGGGTGAGCCCCCAGGAGGGTGTGCAAATCCCATAGGATCCATCCGTAAACAGATTAAATATTTATTATAATATAGGAAAAGTAATAATAATAACAAATTGTATATGTCTGTAAGTGAAAGTAACAAAGCATAATCGGGGTGTTTTTATTACTCCTGTTGGCTCATCAATGGCCACTATAAAGCCATAAACCGATTCGGATTTCGCTATACCCGAACCATCCTTATTCGGCACAAGTCCCTGCAAACATAATCACGTAATAAACATAAAAGTGACTTCCCAGTGCCCTCGATAACGAAAGCCTGTGATGTTACTTGTTAGCGCGTCGCAGTTTTATGACAGGCGCTTCGGGAGTCGTAGAAATTAGGCCTCGTTAGGAAGTGATGCAGGTGAACGGCCACCTGCGGCGATGGACCTTGAACCTAAGGCGTGACATGTCCTCCGGGGCGGCTTTATGAGGCCATTCCGATTCAGTCAGAGTGCAAGTCGATATCGTCCTTTCTTCGGGAGGACAATATCCCCATCAATAATCCTTCGGTTCGAACTTATTTCTCTCTTAGTAGGGATAACAAACGTTACGTCAAAGGTCAGTAAACGGAAAAATAAGTAATTACAAATATAAGAATTAAAACAATTTTTATGGATTTATTTGGCATAAATTAAAAAAATGTATTGCAAAACAAAAATCATAAATTTAATGTACTTTTATTTCTTTAAATAAATTACAAAAACATAATATTCATCAAATTGGTAGACAATTTAAATTCTATGTTAGCAATGAGAATAATATTTCAGCTCAGGTGAATAAGTGGTTAAGGCGAAATTCGTCCAGAGAGAATTATTGGTATTGTTTGAAGCGGAATGGTGTCATTCTCTTAGTAGTTTTTTTCTTAAATGGAGTTATTGCATAAATTATAACGCTATTTCATGCCAAAAGGTATGGTTCAAACCACGATTCCGAATCCTCAAGTACAAGAAACTCATTTCGGACGAAATTTGCCATGACCATTTATTCACTGGGGCTGCAAAATAAAACTGTTACTGATTGATGCATCGCAGAACTTAAATTTCAAATTAATAATTTATTTATTGTTTGTCGACAATAAACTATCTGTTACATTAGGACAATAGATCTTAGGCATTCATTACATGTTAAAAAAATGGATGATAACATAAATTATTTGCGAAAACTATAAAAAAAAATGATGATGGAGGGACACCATGGGGGAAAGAGGAGCAGAGGAGACCTAGACTTTGTTGGCAGCAGGATGTGGAGCAGGACCTTCGGACGTTGGGCGTCGGCAGATGGAGAAGGGCAGCCGAAGACATGACTGAATGGAGGAGGTTCACTGAGGAGGCCATGGTCCTGCAAAGACCATAGCGCCCATAGATAGAAAGATAGATCAAAAATATGCAAAATTGATACTGAATAAAAAAATAGTTTAAATCAATACTTTGGAATTTAAGTAAAAAAAATAATTAAATAAAACGAATAGATGCAATATAGTTTTAGTAGAACAATAAGCGAGTTGAATACTGATTTTTAATTATTTATTTTGTGTGGTGGAGGGTGAGGTAACTCAATATGTAGCTTGTTGAGTTACTGAACTCTAGATCTCGAGTTCGAGATCTATAAATTATGCCTCGAGAGTTCGTGACAGATAAATTATTTATTATTTCAACAGCCGTGAATTGTCATTGGTGGCTCCCGTATCTGTACTTACAGGTTAAGAAGATGTATTGGTTCTGAAAATGATCATCGTTAAAGGTTTATGAACATTTTGGAGTCCAAGAGCCACAATAGCACAATGTAGGAAGTGGTGATCGCCCAGGAATAAAGGGAATTTAAACGGTAATAATTATACGGGAAAAGTTGGCAATTCCCAATGCACCACAATGTCCTCTTTGCATACAATGAAGTAATTACACAAGTTCCTTACACTTAAAGGTCCTCTTCCTCTTGGTGGTCTTGGCTTCATCGGCAACTTCCCCAGTTGTAGTCCGCTAACGGTACGTACTTGTAGGGATTCAGCCTTATGTAAATATAATTCAATAAGCAAGGTCTCAATACCTGTACTTCAAATAAAACAAAGGGATCTTACCTTTTATATATTTACCATTACTAATCATTTCGCGAAGGCTATGCTAACGAAAAGATAACATATTTACTGGCCTTGACCAACTGCCAATTATAAAATGTCTATCCCTAAGGATGGCATAGACATTGTTTTCGTATTGACCTTTCAAGCCGTCACTGATGCTTTTTTGGTATATTCTGCAGGCAGGCTAGGATTAGAAGTCAATGAGTCCAAAACCAAGTGCATGGTTACAGGAAAAATTACCAAGCAAGTTGTAATATTTACTATCGGGGTCTATAAATTTGAAAAATTTAAAGAGCTTGGTATCCGTGCTCACCCAGGACAATAACCCCGATATAGAGATAAGGAGAAGAATCAAACATACTTCTATACGGTTATTAATGCTGGACAACATCAAAAGCTGATGAAAAGGAAATATTAATTTTTGAAAGAAAAGTTCTCCGTCGTATTCTTGGAGGTGTAAAGGTTGCTAAGGGGTGAAAGCGACGCTCGAAACTAGAACTATATAATGCTTACAGAGATACTGATGAATAAATAATGAAGTTGATATGCTTAAGATATGCAAAGCATATTGGCAGGATGGCGGATGAGTGGAGACATTCCAAAAATACTCCTGACTATCCATATTCATGGAAAAAGAAGAAGAGGGAGACTTAAGCTTGGTGTTCTGATGTGTAGTAGGTGATGCTCCTAACATCCTCGGAGTTGGGAACATGATGGCGTCGGAGGACCGTAACGTTTATATAAGCGTTTGCGTGAGGTCGATAACTGTTAACCGGGTTGTAGAGCCGTAATAATGTAACAAAAATAAAATCGTAAAAATGATCGATTATAACAAATTCAAAAATGCAGTTTTCTTGTGAATTTCATAATATTGAAATTCCTTGAATTATTTTATTAAAATAATCAGGCCAGGATCTGAATCCTTGTACTTATATACATACTCCAGCGAACTAAGGCGCTCTCAAGAGGTAGTCTAGTTATGCGATGTCGGGCACGGAAAGGAAGATAGATGACCATTTGATTAACCATCCGCCGGTAAAAATCAAGAAGCGATTCTGCAAATGATTGTCTCCCCCCGGATATGTAAAACCCGTCATCCTGTTGGAGGCAGCTCAGAAATGTTAAACCTAATGCACTTTTATCGGTAAACACAATAGGACTAAATATTACTGGATCTAGAAGTATTCGCACTATTCATTGACTTAAAAGTAGGCTAGGACTCGAACTACCATTGGAAAATTATGAAAGAACCGGGATTTCCAGACAAGTTAGTATAATGGACGTAACAACAGTAGGCTGTAAAATAGAATATATACTGGTGTAGGTGCGTTTAGTGATCGAAATGGTGGAAGATAATGGTTTACATGTAAACCAATGTAAAACAAAACAAAGTACGTGATTTTAAGTCGAAATACATATATACAAGAAGAAAACATAAGTGTTTGAAGACAAACTTGTTTGAAACACTAACCTCTCCTCTTTAATCTCCATTAAAGCTTCCTAGTGAAGTTGGCCAATGAATTCTAGCAAAAAAAAGATCCCAGGAAAGGTTATAAAGTTAGAATAAGAGCCACGATTATAAAATAAAATTAAGTCCTTAAGAGTTGTTCTATCTTTATTGTTATTAACATTCGCCAAAATACTATATTATAAACATCTATACTTAGGCATGCAATGGAGTAATAATTTAAAAATATTACTATCGCAGATTTATGGACGATGTTGATACAATACTTTCTCCCGTTGTTCCGAAGAAGAGAAAGTACAATAAAAAAGAAAAAAGAAAAAGAAAACGAGCCGCCATAATCCCCGGAGAATGCACGTAAATTACACGAATGTGCAAAAGAGAATAACACTGCCCATGGGTTCACTTTAAAACCCAAATGTAGGTTAATTTTAATGAATTAAAACCTTGGAAGAGGTAGAGAATTTCACTGGAATATTTTCACGACTTATGCTCATTGGAATCTCTTTTATGTTCATATTCTCTTTCTAATTGAAATGAGAAATTCAAGGCCGAAGCTTGTTCCATCCCTGACCTAATTCAATTTAAAACAAAACTAATCTAATCATAACCCTAAAATAGGTTTAATGCTTGTACTTCTGAATTTATGAATGGACCTATGAATTTACTAGGAATCTCTGATGCTTAAAGTTAAAATGAGAGATTTCACATTAGAAGGCAAAATTACAAAATCATCATAACATCACCATTCCAGGAATTGGCCAATCACAGTCTGATTTATTTATAATAATTATTGGTGTTTATATACGTAGTAAAACCACGTTTATCCAAAACAATTACAATTAACAAAGTATGTAGTATATATGTCGGTAAATAAAAACATATCTTTAGATTGTTAAATATCGTTCTTTCAAAAGATCAACGAAAAAACTAAAAAAAACGGGATTTTTGAGTTGTATCTTCAATAGCAATTGTATTGGATTAAGCTTTTTAATTCAGGAATGACATATCTGATAGTCCATTTCCAATATGATTTTTTTTTAATAATGTAGTATTTTCAATTGTATGATGTTTGAATTTAATGTTTTATGAGTTTTAATAAAAAAAGTTTCAAGATTTTAAAATTTGTCTGAGGGTTAATAAATAATTTCAATACCATCATTACGATAGGAACGCTTTGCTTTACCAATATTCAAATTTTAATTTTTTAATTAACATTCAACATTCAAATGCCTCTCAAATACCATGAGTTATTATTGAAGATAATTACTCAACTTATTATTTATTTTAAAATCCATAAAAGTTTTATGGATTAAACCACCAATATCGTATTCATAAATTTATAGTAATAATTTATCAGGATTAAATAAGCATCTATATAATTACAAGGAATATATGTATATACTACTAAGACTTCTGTTTTCAGACTATATTGACTCATTTTGGAATACACAAAGATTACATAACTAAGACTAGCATTGATACACTCGGAAATCGAATGGACTTCCCACAATGCCTCAGTCTCTCTCTCCAATGCCTAAGCCTTATTGATCATTACCAATATACAACATATATATATATATATATATATATATATATATATATATATATATATATATATATATATACAGGGTCACTGGTAATTAGTGGGGGAGCCGTTAAGGGGTGATAGTATGTGGCAATTCCAGTCGATATTACTGTGAGATCTACTGTCCTAAAGTTAACCCTTTCCAAGATATTTCTACTTTAAGTATTTTACAAAAAAAATCCTATTTAAAATCTAGTCCAATATAGTCTAATTGTATTTATTATATTTATTTATTTTATTTTTTTATTTATTTTTTTTATTTCACTTTACTACTTACTTTATTTAAAACATACTGTATTTCTTTTAAGTATTATTAAACTTTACATTTATGCAAGATCTCTTTTTACATATCAATACTAACACTGTATTTTCTATAAGGGAATTTTTCTGGATTTTTTATAATTTATAATTTTCATTTCTTACTGTGTTTCTTATCATTTTCTTTTTACCCATATCATTTTTATCATCTTTTTTTTTTATTTTCCCATTTGTATTCGTTTTTTTATCATTATTACCTTATATTTTTTGTTTTTCAACACTTTCTGTTTTATATTTACCTTGCTGTGCAATATTTGTCAATTTTTTTTTCAATTACCTGGATTCACCATACTTTTGATTACTTGTATTTCTATGTTTTAATATATTTGTGTCATTTCTTGATTGTCTGTATTTTGAATGTAGCCCTGAAGAAGACCTGCAAGGTAGGTCGAAACGTTGGCTACTCAATAAAGTTTTCTCCTATTATATGAGAAATTTTTTTACCTCTACCCGGACCACTTTTTTCCACATAATTAAATTTAATTTTACTCCCTCTGAAAGGGGGGGTACTCCTTGGTTTCTTCGACAGGTAGGCCTGTAGGGCTTCTTTTGGATCTAGCATCTTTTGGTTTACACAGTGTCGGTGAATTTTCTGCCAACTTTTCGCCAGACATGCTGCTGACTAACTCAAGGCTTAATTGAGACTGAATTAAGAGAATTCATAAGTTCTTTGAATCCACAACATTATTTTGTTTTTCTTTAAAAATCAGAATTATTTTGTTTCATCTCAAATGAATAAGAACTTGTATTAGTTACAAAACCACAGCAGTTGCTGATTTTATGCCTTTATCTTCGTTATACAATATCTTCTCTATAGATATATAAACAAAAATGCATTAGTCAGTATTTATGTAAAATGTATTTCTATATGTAAACATGTATTAAGAAAGTATGTATTTAACGTTGTGTACAAATAAAAAGAAACAGTTGGCACAGTTCTGTCCAGAAGTCTGTTGGTAGTACCTAATACGGACAAACCGTTGGTGAATCATCAAGAACCCACCAAATAGATTACAATCAGTATATTTCCGGCAAAATCATAAATTTGCTGCACATCTAAACAGCTATTTGTTACCTCTTGAAAACTCCTGAAACCTTTTGATGGTACCGTTGTATCAACTAGTTCCCTATGGTCGGTAATCTTCTTTTGTGAGCGTGGAAACTGTTTATTTATCAATTAAAAAAACATAAATTTCCTCGGGACCAAGAATAGGACTTTACAGCACTTTGCCACGTCTCTAGGAATAAAAATAGAAAACTTTGTTTACATTTAAAAATAAAAAGAACTAATTTGTAAAGAACCTATTTGTAAAACTTAATTTTCCGTTGAATTTAAATTGATGTATTTTTAGGTTTAGTATAACCATTGTGATGTAATGTTTTTAATCCCATTAAAAAATAAACTAACAGCCATTAAGTACACTAAACTTCAAAAATTAAAAAAATTAATTTTGTATTAAAAAAAAAAAAAACTTGTACCTTTTTGTTTCAACAATATCATTACTCCTCTCTTAAAAACAAGGGTGAACAAAAAATTAAATAAAATGACTATTTCCATTTTATTTAATTCTTTCTTCACCCTTCCTTGCCTTATGGCTACTTAACTTAAGTAACATAAATTACTAACTATTCAGGTTATGACATCATAAATGTAAAATATAAAAATGAGTACTTGTCTTTAATTATCTTTAACCTTCATGGTGCCTCATATCTCTGTGGCATTTTCTTCGGTCTTTTATCAGTCTCGTCTTCCATGATTGAAATAAATTGATATGCTACTTCCACCTAATATCCCGTAAACATCAAACTTACTAGAACTGTTTTAGACAGTTGATGAGACATAAGCATATATGTTTTTCAGCTCTGATAGTCCCTAGCCATAGTCTATTTTTCAATATTTCTTTCAGCATAAGTTAGTGAGTATTTCATAAAATTTCCTTTCCATTTAAGTAACCATTTCCGTTTCTTATTTCTTGCAACGATCATAAAGTAGGGGATAGGTGTCGATTTATTTAACTTTCATTGTTCAGCAATAATCCAACCGAGTCCTCACCTCACCTTCGAGACGATATCTCCATCACATGGCTGCTTCCAGGAGATGTCGCATGTTTAGTACCAAGTTGGCAGAGGACCGTTAAGCCATTATATCTTTGATAGATGCATATCAGCCACCCGTTAGCCGTGTTTGTAAATACGAGGCTATCCCCGTAGTCTTATGAGCTCACGAAGGCAGTAAAGTCGCGCCCAACACATGCGTCTATTTCATGCCTCAGGATCGCTTATGACCTCAAAGTGCCTTATTGAGATGTAGCACCGTGCGTTGGGCACTGGGGAGAAAGAGCCATGGACCTTTCCTTTCGAACCCACCAGTATTAACGACTCAATTATAATATTTTAGCATAATTATATGCGTACAATAAATGTAAACTATCAATAGTTATAGCTAATAAATGCCAATATTTGATGATAATAGAAGGTGTATATGCTGTTGTATATGCTGTCGAACACCTGTTACAGAGATAAACAACCAATACGCATAACTATATTTAAAACCAAGAATAGAAAAGCCTGTACCACTAAAACCCATGAAGGGTCTTGTGTTCAGTACATCGTAGAGACTGTGATATTTTATTTTTATTAGATGTTTATTATTGCATGGCCATGTGCTAAACAAGGAGGGTTCGGTTTTAGCGAAATCCGAATCGATTTATTGTTTTACAGTGGCCAACAATTAACCAAGAACAGTGTGATTATGTTTTATTTCTCTTACAGAACATGGCTGAACATATGCAATTCTTTTTTCTACCAATTCTTTATAGACCCCGCTTTATAGAAATAAATTTAGTAAATAGCGCGATAGGGAATGCCTATGAAGGACATGGGTATAAAACTTTAAGTATTCTGAAATAAACCTGAAACTACTATTACAATCCATGTAGTGGTAAGTTTGGGTTCAGTTAATGGTAGACTGTACAGTTTCTAGGACAACGGCTGAACAGAGAGATGATTTGTCACCGACAAGCCATGGTTTATCCAGTGGTTTGAGGTGGTTATGAGAGTTAATTAACATCTATATTAACACTTTATTGAAATATTACAATCTGCCACTTATGGGCAATAAGTAATAGTGCTGTGTAACTTACAGTCATTCCATAACAAAACAATAATATAAACAAAATAAAATAAATAAATATATACATGCGGTAACAGAAAGAAATTAATGCGTTAATAATAATAATAAAGTAAAATAAATAATAAAGTAAAGTAAATAATAATAATAATAGTAATAATAAAATAAAATAAAATTTACACATTCATACCATATTTACAATTTGCCTGGGGTCCCCGAACTGAGCTTCATCCCCAGGAATGACGGCAAAGCAGGAGTCCGGGAAGCCCCAGCCCCCTTTCCCAGCCGCGTCACTGGCATTAAACGACAATGGAAGCTGGTTAAGGGCGCTTCACAGACACACAGGTCGTGAGTGAAGAATCTGGCCAGTGCCAGTACTCCAAATAACATTATTACAACAGATCTCGGGGCCATTGCCGGTTTAGACGGCGGGGTGGGTTATATGGATGTGTGGAACTGGATAATGACTGAGCCAGGGGGTTGGGATGACAGGCAAGGTTTTGATGAAAGTTTGAAAATTTAGTAGGGATGAGGTCGAGGACGAAAGGAATGTTGAGATCTTTATGGAGGGTTTTGTTGGAAAGATAATGAGGAGCATTGACAATAGTTCTCAGGATTGATGATTTTGGATTGAAAGGATTGAATGCGTCTGATATTCGATTGTTTTGCTGTCCCCCACAGTTCCAGTCCATAGGTCCAAATAGGTTTGATGATGGTCTTGTATATTAGTAATTTATTGTCTATTGAAAGATCGGAGGTCCGACATAGTAATCTGTATAGTTGGTAAATCGTCTGTTAAGTTCTTGTCTTTTGAGTCTGGTATGAGGATTCCATGTAAGTCTTTTGTCTAGGAGGAAGCCAAGGTATCGTACTGGGTCGGAAATATGTAG
This sequence comes from Arma custos, assembly GCA_037127475.1. NCBI lineage: Eukaryota > Metazoa > Arthropoda > Insecta > Hemiptera > Pentatomidae > Arma > Arma custos. Next base: position 71,954,263 of record CM073764.1, read on the forward strand.
GATGGTTTCATTGAATTGGACAGAAGGACATGTTCCCCGGTGAAGGGTAAAAGTGACGTGTTTGCATTTTTCCTCGTTGACTTTGATCCGCCATTGGTTACACCAAATTTCAATGAGTGAAAGGTGGCTTTGTAGGTTCGAGGAAGCTATTTCGGGATCTGGATGAGATGATAGGATAGCTGTGTCGTCTGCGAACGTTGCAAGGAAGATTTCAGGAGTAGTTGGGATATCAGCGGTGTACAATATGTATAGGATAGGACCGAAGACGCTGCCTTGGGGAACTCCAGCTTGAATTGGGTAAAGATTGGAGTATTCGTTACCACAGCATACTTGGAAGAGAGGTAGGATCGAAGAACTAGGAAAAAGGATTGAGGTAACTGGGTTTTGAGCTTGAACAGCAAACCGGCATGCCATATCCGGTCGAAAGCTTGTGCTACGTCCAGAAATGCGCCTGTGCAGTATTGTTTGCTTTCAAGAGCAGAGGATATGTGATCGATAACTCGGAGTCCCTGCTGGACCGTCAAGTGCCTGGGACGGAATCCAAACTGATGTGAAGGAATATTATTGGATTCGATGATGGGTAGGATTCGTTTCAGGAGGATTTTTTCAAAAAAATTGGAAAGAATAGGGAGCAGGCTGATGGGTCGGTATGATGAAGTGACATTGGGTGGTTTGCCAGGTTTAGGAAATAGGATGATGACGGAGTGTTTCCACAGCAAAGGGAAGTGAGTTGTACGAAGGATTCGGTTGTATAGATACGTAAGGAAAATAATCGCTTTTTGAGGAAGACGTAGAAGGATCTGGGTGGTAAGAAGGTCATGTCCAGGAGATTTGCGGACTTTTAACTTTTGTAAGAGAAATTTGACCTCAGAGGGATTTACAGCTTTAGGAGGTAAGGATAGAGGAATGTGTGAAGAAAGGAATTCATTAATATTGGAAACGTGGTTAGGGTGGATTTCAGGATGTGGGATAAATGTATTTGAAAGGTGTTTGGCAAATTCCTCTGCTTTGTCCTCATCTGATGCAGGCCAAGAACCGTCTTCACGTCGGAGAGGATGGGAAATAGAGTGGTATTTGAGTATTTTTTTGGTGGCATTCCAAAGGGAATTATCTGAATCAGATAGTGTGGAAAGGTAGGATTTGTAGGATTCGGATCTATAGGTTGTCAGGTTCTTTTTGACTAATTTGGTGAAGTGGTTATACAGTCTCCGATCGTGAGGATGCCTGGTTCTTTGCCAAAGGGATCGGTAACGGCGTTTGGTAAGGATAAGATCCCTAAGATCTTGCGGTAATGGATTTTTCTTGCGGACTTTGAAGGAAGGACGGGGTGAAGATGCTGTCCAAACTGCTAGCTGGATCATATTGGTAAAGGATTTGACGGCATCATCTAACTCCTGAGGTATTTTTAGGGAAACTCTGAGGTCAATGGTGTCGGATACAAGCTGGTGAAATAGGTTCCAGTCAATTGGTCCCCTAATAAATGATGGCGGAGGAAGTTTGGATATTGGGACTATAGAAAGGGTAAGGATCAAAGGACTGTGATCTGAGGACAGTCCATCAAGGCGTTCTATGGAATAGTTTAAGGGACCTAAGCCAGCATGGATGAAGAAGTCAAGGAGATCAGGATTTCGGTTTGGGTCAGTGGGCCAATATGTAGGGGTGCCTGGAGAAATAAAACTGGAATTATGGGAGTTAAGTGCAGAGAGGAGGATGCGACCTCGGGTGTTAGTAGTTCTTGAGCCCCATTGTTGATGTTTCGCATTAAAGTCTGCACCTAAAAGGAAATGAATCCCTAAGGAGTTCAGGAGAGAGCTGAATTCGGAATGGGAAATGAATTTATTAGGAGGGCAGTACACCGATGCTAATGTGATGGGAAAGGAAAAGGTTTTGATTGTAACAGCTGTAGCCTGAAGGAGATCGTTTGATGAGAGTGGAAATGAGTGATGGGAGAGGGATTGATGGACTATGACAGCAGTACCACCGTGAGCTTTTCCATCAGGATGGTCGGTCCGGTAGTTTTGGTACTGTGTTATGTTGAGCTTCCGTTTACTGGTCAGTCGAGTTTTTGTAATTAAGGCTACATCAATTTTTTTATCATAAAGTAAAGATGTTAGTTCGCCAGTGTGGTTTCGAATACCATTCACATTCCAAAGGAGAATGGATAAGCTAGATGTCAAAAAAGGATTTTGTTGGACAGGAAAGAGATGGAAACAAGATTTGTTAGGAGAGATATTAGTGGTGTGACCATGGATTTGAACTCGGAGAGGAATGATGTGAGCAGTGTTGTGAGATCAGTAGCATTTGAAGGAAGGGGGATATGAGGGATTTGGTGCGGGATATTTGGATATTGATTCATGAAATGTATTGGTTGTTGGGGCTGGTTTTGTGGTTGTAAAGGATTGATTTGTGGTTTAGAGAGGTGTTTTGGGGGTTCGGGTTGTAGTGTAGCCCCGAGATTATTTGTTTGTAGACCACCTGACATTTCGGCGTAGGAGACAGCTTCATCTACAATTTTAGAAGGCTGTTTCTTGAGGTCCTCACTTCTTCGCTAGGCCGACATGCTGCCAGAACATGAGATTTTATATTTTTGTAGGTTTGGCAACCTTTATAATTGGCTGGATGGCCTTGGAGACATAGTGCGCAGACAGCTGGTGTTTCTCTCGGCTTGGCACTTTCTTCAGTTTTATGCGGTTCTCCGCATTTGACGCACCTTGGAGTATGATGGCAGTAGTGCCTAGTGTGCCCGTATGCTGGCAGTTATGACATTGCACAATGTCTTTTTTTGGGTAAGGTTTTTCTATTTGAACCTGGGTATAGTAAAGTCTATTAACATCATAGATTTTTTCTACTCCGGGTGCTGGTTCTAAATCTATGAAGAAGAGAGGTAATGGAGTTTTGTTGCCTGTCCCGGGGTGTACAGTATTCTTCTTGTAGACATTTGTAATTTGTCTAACCTTGAAGGCCATGGCGGTCAGTTCTTCTTCTATGACGTCAGCAGGGGTGGTTGGGTGCAATTTCCTGACTACAACTCTGATGGATCTCTCCTTCTTTAATTGATACGTATGGTAATCAGCTTTAGTCTCCGTTAGGTACTTGACTATTCGTCGGTATGTCTCGGGCGTGTCTGACTGAATCTTTGTATCATTGGTTCCACTAGTGCAGTAGTATTTTCCGGTGCCTACTGCCTTATTCAGTTGTGTGCAAAGAAGTCTAAAGTTTTTTATACTCCGTACAAAGATTGGTGGTGGCCTGTGCACTTTAGGGGACGATGTGGACTCCATTGCTTCACTGGGTAGATTTGTTAGGGGCTGAAATCTGTTGGGTGAGTAGAAGGGAGAATCTTCAGTTAACTCAGTAGATGACCCTGGTTGGGTATTTTCATTCGACGGTCCTGCCTTGGGTTCCTTATTATCAATTGGAGTAGTAGGAGGTGTATCGACTTTACGCCTTCTATTAGGTTTAGGTTTAGTAGGGCTATTTCTTGTAGTTGATTCTAAGGATTGACTTCTCTTTGCGTTTCCTTTTTTTTCTGTTTTACTAGATAATACCTGATGGTAAAATTTCATTTTGAAGTGTTATATTGCTGGAGTAAAAGAAAAAAGAAAAATAAAAAAAAGTTAGTTCAGAGAAAGACAACTAAATAAAAATAAAAAGTTCGTATTAGGTTTGATCTGAAAACGGCACAGATCAACCTCACTCGCTGCCAGAGGCCGCATTGGTGGCTGATAAGTCAGTCTTAGTACTGTGAGTGGGGATGGACCTGCTGCTACCAGCAGTAAGATAACTAACTCCTGTCTCTTAAATCACTCTATTTTATAATTATTATAGTCAAGTTATAAGTAATTGATTTACATCGAAATTTCACATTTTATCTCACTGAATCACTAACTATAACTATGTAAAATGCCATGAAGGTACGTTGAATGTTAAAGATAGAATTAAGAAATATCACAGAGACGATGTTGATCATTCCAGCACGCGCTGTGAACTATGAGAGTCTATTACGCTCAACCGCCAGGTTATTCCCCGAATTGAGAGTACCCAAATTATAGATTTTGGGTGAGCCCCAGGAGCTTCTGTAGATCCCACGGGGGCCATCCATGGCTTTTTCGAAATCGAACGAAATTGATAAAACTATCGGTGAATAATGTTGGATTCTTGAATAAAGCAACTGAATAAAAGGGACAAGAAAGAGTTATATTAAGGCTTTTCTACGCCAATAAATCTACTGAAAAGAAAGAGAGAAATGCTTTATTTTCAGCAGTGCTGTCCAATTACATTGGATTGCCTTAATACCCTTAATATGCCTGATCAATCCAATCGGACATAATGTACATTAAAATTTGTTTGTTTAAAATGCATACTTAAAAACTACAGTACAATTCTTAATTGTTTTCTACTTTTTTTCTTTTCTTCTTTTTCATATACAAGAAAATAAAGAAAATACAAACCAGATAAACGTACAATTTATAAAGATAAACAAATCTTAAAAGAAAATGTTGATAGATAAAATATCACTTTGTATATAGTGTGCAAATTGGGCGTTTAATGGACTGGTGATGTTCAAATACAATGCTGTGAAAGATTTAGTGTCTTGCACTTTTAAGATGAATTAACTTTTCACATTTAATTGTGACATTAAATGGTACGCTTACAAATATTTATTACCGAAATAAATTTTTTTTTTACTACATTTCACAATACGAAGTAAATACCAAATATGCATCGATTGCTTGATTAATCTATTTTCTGGGAATCTTGGATTAAAAGTCGTATTAAGTTCACTCACTCCTCCTTTTATTTTTCAGATAATAAATGCTCCGCTCGTGGTTCAGAAAATATGTTCAGTCGCGAATCAATCAAGTAAGTTCAACTTTAAATCCCGCGGGCTGCTTCACAATTGTTACCTTGGCAACAGATAAAGGGGACTTTGTTTCTCCAATCCGTCATCCAGCACTGCACTTTCCTTTAATTCAGACTGCAAGCTATCAACATCTCTCCGCTTTCATCGAATGAAGCTAACCTCGCCGTACACCGCATGTAGTCAGTACATTGGTGATATTCGCCAAAAGCCCTAGATCGCCTAGCGCCGAAGACCAGATGCAATCAGAATTGAGTTGACAAAATTAATTCCACCGCTGTAAGTCCGCCTTTGCTCATGCAATTATCTAACCTCAAAGACAATATATTTCATTCACTGTTTGAGATAAAAAACTCTATAATCAATCATCATGTGGCTCAGATCGCCCAGTGTTAGTGGTTTGCTCCTATGACTTATGTACATAGATATAAGTAATCTTGTTTGTTTAATTCTTTCTTTACTTAATTGTAAACTAATTCCTTTCATGTTTGTATTTAGATTTAATAAACCACATGTTTCAGTATCTGACCTAATTTATTTAAACCACCGAATCTATTCTACTCACATTTAGATTATTAATTTTTCAATTCAGTCTAATCACGATCCAACAAAATAAATGCATTGAATTGTTTTTGTTATATTTTTGGTATGAGTCCCGCAGATTGTCGATTATTTATTTAAACCCTGCCGTGCCTGTTCTAGGCAATACGGGTGTAGCGAGGTGTTAGGTCAGCCTCATAACTGCATGTTAGGCTTGATCTTCGATGATCTTCATCTAGTACTCTTCCTCTTCATTCAATAATTCTCCCATTGGCTGCCGGTCTTCTCAGCATATTGAAATGGGTCAGACCCACTGCCGTTTTCCACCCATATACAAAATTCTTATAATGAGGATAATTTTCTGCTGTGACCAGCTGGGGGAAATCGGATTCTGTAAGGACAAAGAGGCCGGTTTTCATCAGCAGTGTAGCCCTCAATCCTTCATAGGCGGTGCAGTCGACGATGATGTGCTCAGCAGTTTCCGGAACATTACAGCTAGGGCACAAGGGGTCAATGTCCATTCCATGGCTGTGGAGCTTAGCCCGGAACCCCCCATGCCCAGTGAAGAATTGCGAAAGCCAATAGTCCGGGAGGACCCACTTTGCCGCTAAGCGCGACCGGACGGTGGGAAAGTACTTCCTCAAGGTCGATCCCTTCGGGGTGTTCAACCACCGCCGGTTCCACTCTTCTATTGTATCCTCCCGAATGATGTTTTTCCACTTGTTGGGATTCTCAGCAATCCTCGCTCTCAAATTTTCCGGTAAACCTGCTGAGCCTTCTGCTTTGAACAAATATCTCAACTTGTCTTCTCTTAGGAGGAGGTCGAGAGGTGCCCCTCCCCCTAAGACTTGCACCGCCTCATGGGAAGTACTTCGATAGGCCCTGGTGACCCGCAGCAGAGCCGTTCGCTGGATCGTCGCCAACTTCCTCTTTTGACGGTGCGAGAGATTCTTGCTCCAGGCAGGGGACGCATACCTCAGGATACCTACGATCACTCCTTTATATATAGTCATATTAGCTGGGTACCTGAGGCCCCAGAAAGCGCCCCCAATACGACTCAGGCCGTTCAAAGACTGGGCCACCCTGTTTCTCAAGTAGTCCAAGTGAGGGGTAACATTGAATCCTCTCCCAAATCTCACTCCGAGGTAGGTGACCACCTCACTTGGACGAATTCTTGCTCCTTCTATTACCAGGTTTATTGGGTAGGCCCCATCCATTCTTCCCTTTAATAGAACGGCTTGGGTCTTTGAAGCGGCCATCATCAACTTCTTCCTCCCGCACCATACCTTCACTATGTTGGCGCATATTTCCGCTTCTAACTTTAAGCCGGCTCTGCTGTTAGAGGACACCACTACTGCCAAATCATCTACATAGCCTGTGGCAGGGAACCGCTCTTCCTCAAGTACCCCAACAACTCATCAAATATTAGCTTCCATAGAGCTGGACCAAGTACTGAACCTTGGGGACATCCTCGCTCTATGGAAGCTTCTACCTCATAGGAACTACCACTGACTTTAACAATCCTATCCTGTAGGTAGCTCCTTACCAATGAGTATAAATTGCTGGGGGCCTCATATTTCTGCAGCTGCTGGAGCACGAGAGGCCACCAGACGCTGTCGAAGGCAGAAGATATGTCAAAAAGTAGTAGCATGACATACCGTTCTACCTTCTGTTCGACGTCCGCTCCCACTCTCAGCAGGGCATCAGCAGTTCCCTTGCCCTTCGTCGAGCCGTATTGCCGTGGGTGACTTACTCTCGTGAAAACTGGTGCCAAACTGGTCATAATGAGTTTCTCCAGGACCTTGCTCATCAGAGGGAGGAGGCAAATGGGTCTGTACGATTTCGGGAGCTGCTTATCCCTGCCCCCTCCCTTGTAGAGAAGTCTCAGGTCGGCGATCTTCCAAAACTTAGGGAAGTATCCCCTATCCAGACAATCATTATATATTGTCAAAAGTTTTTCTTCTGCATAGGGAATACTATTGCTTAGAATCGCCGCGTCAATAGCATCGAGTCCTGGAGCGCGACCAGTTTTCTGCTTGCCCACGGCAATACGGAGATCATATATGTCCCATGGTGGGCACAAGTCCGTACCAGGCGGGTATACCGTGGTTCGTCTCACAAAGCTATCCTCTTCACTGTCCTGGGATGGATCATCTCTGGGGTACGTCGCCTGAACGTAGATACCTACTGCTTCTTCAAAGTTAGCCGCGTGGACATCTGGAGAGCAGCAAATGGTTGTTGCGAACTAAACTTGTTCATAGCTACCTTATAGCATATACCCCAGGGGTTCCTCGCGGACTCCTCGACTATAAAATCATCCCAGGACTTCCGCTTCTGTGAGCGCACCGCGTTTCGATATACTCTGGCCTTAGACTTGTACGCATCACGAAGTGTAGCGCACCTCTCTTCACAACTACACCTCTGGTACAACCGCCGGGCTTTGTAGAGGTCTCTCTTCAATGTCGTTAAGGCCGGCGTCCACCATGGGACAGGTCGAGCTCTCACCTTCCGGTGGTGGAGGGATTCTTCGGCAGCGTCGCGGATTATATCAGTGATCCTGGATACCCTATAATCCAGGTCATCCATTTGATCTATCTCCGCTGCATCCCATTCATCATTTACTAATCCATCCACCAATGCAGACCGGAAGGCATTCCAATCGCCTCTACGGGTTAAATAACCCTTCGAAATGCCGTGGGAATATTCTGAATTTTCCACCAACCTAAAGGCTATTGTTTGGTGGTCGGAACTCGTCTCAGTCGGAGGGTCCAATCGACGATACGGTTCGCAAGCATCTCCACCGTCCAGTCGAGGTTGTCTGCGACATGGGTCCTCCCGGACTACTGGGTCTCGCAGATGCTGACGGGACACGGTGGGTTCCGGGGAAAGCTCAGTGAGCATAGACGAGAGATCAATCCCCGGTGCCCCACCTGTGGAGTCCCAGAAACGGCGGAGCATGTGTTGCTCTCCTGCTCCGCGATGGAAGGACATCGTGCCAGGATGTCGAGGAAAACCGGGATCTTCGTCCTCGCCGAGGAAGACTTCCTCCGCCTCATGGAGGAGGACAATTACCCCTATTTCAGGGAGTTTGTCTACGGGTGGAAGGAGGTGGTCGGTCCTGCACACTTCACCATCAGCAGGGTACGTCCACCCGGCGAGCCACCAGACCAGGAGACACCAATGCATTCGGAGGAGGACGAGCCCCCAGGAGGAGAGGACTGAGGGAGTGGACTGGCCGGATGCGGACCGGACGGATGCGGCGGACCAGGAGGGCTGGACGGCAACCGGACGGATGCAGACCGGCCAGGAGGCCTTTAAGGTGCTGCCCCATCAGTAAGGTGCACATCCGTGCACCGGGCAGCACCACAGATTTTTATTTTGTTTTATTTTTGTACCCCAGAAATTAAATTTTTGTACCCCATTTCTTTGTATAATAAGAGGTTTTTTTTTAAAATAAAGAGTTGTTTTTGGCAGTGGTGGGCGTGCGTAAACCCAACGTATCAACCCACCACTGCCGAACCCCGTATGCCAGCGATGGCAGGTAGGGAAAAAAAAAAAAAAAAAAAAAAAGGTTCGCAAGCATCGGTGACGCCAGCGTTACATCGATCCAGCTCTGACCCCATGGAAAATGTAGGGGTAGCGGAGGGTTCGTTCAGAACCAAAAGCTGGTTTCTAGCAACGAACTCGCCGAGCTTAGCGCCTCTTCTATTCGTTCGATTAGATCCCCAGACCGTGTTCCAGGAGTTGGTATCTGAGCATATGATCACGTTCCTTGTGCTAGCCGTGATCATTTCCAAGGCGGATATATCATCTTCAATGTCGTTTCCATCAGGTAGGTATGATGAGACCAGCGTGAAGACAACATTATCCCACCTGATATAGCATACGACGCAATCCGCCGTGGAATACTGTCTCAGATCCATCACATCGAGGTTCGGGTTATTAACCACTATGGCTGCCCTGGGCCTCCTCTCTCCACTGTCCAGAGCTATTACTCTCGATGTGAGGCCAAACCCCGTTACCTTGTTCCCACAGCAGGTCGGTTCCTGGACCGCCATTACATCATAGCGCAGTGAGAGAGCTCGGAGCTCACTGGCCACTACCTGTCGGCGGCCCATGTTGAGCTGAAGGATGGTGAGCTTATTCATAGAAAGTCCTCTTCGCTACCTCTTTTGCCCACTTCAAATGCACTGGACACTCCCGACTGCCCGCCTTGTGCTTTCTTTGGCTTACTGGAGCATTTGCCCGTTCGCAATTTATGCATGTCGGGGCAGCTCGTTCCTGTTTCTGTGGGCAGTCTTTAACTATATGGCCACTGGATGCACACCAAATGCAGGTTACGGCATTTGATGTGCATGTGGCTTTAGAGTGCCCATAACCTTGACATTTACTGCATCGGGGCGCGTGGAGGTAATCCCTGAAGCCGATGTTCCACCATCCTCCTTCTAAATTTCCCATTTCCAAAAGAAGAAACCTGACTACCGGGTGCACTTCTATCACCCAATTCCTTGTGAGCCCGTTTCTGGCCGTTGAAGAAAATAGGACCCTAATGTCATCAATGACCAGCGGAGTGGGGACCGACTTCTCGGATATTCTTCCCCAGAGAAATCTCACCATCCCGCAGAATCCCATGAGATGGGGACCTCCCTGACCTCGAATTTGGGTTTCTTTCTTAAAGCCAGCTTAGCTTGAAGGCCACTATCTCTCAATGCCTTACTTCCTATCACTTTTGCGGCGTCCTCCATCCTCTATACGGACCAAGAAGGAGCCTGCCTTGGTCGTACGGACAATAGAAGCCTTGACACCGATATCAGTTGGTGACGGCAGCCCATTTACAATGTCCGCAGGTCTTTTACCCTCACCACTTATATTAATATAAGTCGGCCGAGTTGGTTCGGACGGTTTCTTGGGCAGGGATTTCACAATATCCGCAATGGTTAACCTTTTTTCTTTCTGACCCGCTTGAGTCTCTCTAGGGATCTCTTGGTTCATGGGCGGATTACCTAATTTGTAGCCTGCTTTTGCCTTCTTTTTTCGCCTTTTGCTTTTAACCAGCTGAAAGGCCTCATTTACCTCGAGCGATTGCTCTACGTCTCGTTGAGGAATTTGATCTTTATCAGACTGTCCTGGCTTGGGTTTTGGGATGGAAACAGGACCCTGTACTGTCGTTGCTTCTGCAACCTTGGAAACTCTGGCGTCAACAACTATTTTCCTAATACTTTCTTGGATCTGGTTGGATGTCAATGCTTCTATTAGAGCCTTATGTACGAGGGATGAGACACAACGAAGGTTTTCCTCGTTACTGTTTCCTATAGATTCAACTATATCAACCAAAGATTTCACACTATTGTTAATATGTTCACGCACTGTGCTGACATGTTTTTTGTCCTGCTTGGTTAGGAACAGGTGTACATTCTGCTGTATTCTCCTAGCTTCTAAAAGGAGAGTCGAATCCTGCTCTGATTTAGAACTAGCTACCGGAGAGATATTTCTTGGTCTTTTAACAGTACCTTTTTAATCCCAGTTCGTTCATTCATGATTTCATTACCAAGAACCATTATCACTAGTGGTAAAGAAAGGGACAACTTACCCAATAGTCTTATGCACTCCAAAACACAATAGTTTTAAATGTTCACTTCACTTCAAAGTCTATAAAGTCAAAAACTTAACCTAAAAAAAAACTCAAACAAATATACACTAATAAAACGGGAAAAAAAACTATAAACACTAAGAGAACATAACGATAACAGAAATATTAGAACATAAAGGCACAAAAGGACCAAGAAAAACTCTTTCAAAATCAGAAAATATCGCGATCAAAATTTATGCAGATTGTCGATTTATGTCACAACCAGTTTTAAATTTCTGTTTGTTGTTTGTTTGTTCATTTCACGTCACTTTATGCTGCTATGGCTAATCGGACGATGCTACAATGGGAGCTCTAGATTTTGCCTATCCAGATTTAATTAGGATAGGGATTTTTAACGAGTACCTGACATAGTACAGGCTCGAGACCCCCGTTTAACGTGCCTTCCGAAGGGCGGCGTAACTAAGGATTTTTTACTCCCTTAAAAAATCCTAGGGCCACCTGCCGGGAGTTTTAAATTTCTATTCGTTTCCTTTTTAATAATATTCTCTAGAAAATTTATTTTATTACTGACTATATATATATATATATATATATATATATATTAAAGAACCGACTTGCATATACTTTTTACGCTATCTCATCATATGGGCTTCTAAATGTTTGTTGAAACTTTCGAAACATCCACATTTCTCATAATTATCATTTTTTCTATACTAAAACTCAGTATTATTTTTATTTTCGGAAATATTAAAAAGGAAAACACATGATAAATTAAAACATGTTGTGAGTTATGTTATTTTTCAAATGCTGCTTAGTTTTAATTATATTTCATCTTTTTCATTATTGAAATTACAAATTCATTTTGTCAAAACTAAAACTTTGTTAATCAGTTGCTAATATTAAAACATAAACTAAAGGTAACTTCATTCAATCGCAGGGCCTTTCTTTCTATTTCGGAATGCATCAATGACTTATCGAAACTGAGGATCTCCTATCTCAAACCCGAAATAGAATCGGTTGCGTTAATTGTACTTTGTGTTCCAATGGTCATAAAAACCTTGTTCTTGACATACATACTTTCATTAACTTTTGAAACCATACATGTAATATAGTTAATCCGAGAATGTCACTGTGATTCAGCTTCATAACTACCAATGAGTTGAGCAGGTATATTCGCTCGTCTAACACACTAAATTAGGAACACATGTCTCAGGTATTCTGTTTCGGGAGTCTAGACATGCTCATGATCACGCAACTATCCGATTTCAGCCCAGTATCATTTTCAATGACATGTTTTTTGCCACTAGCCGGAAGTTCGCGTTTACGTATCTTGAACCTAGCGTTCAAGTTTTAGTTCATATTCAGACCATCGTCCCTGAGAAGCCTCTCTTAAATTGCGCTAGAACTTGAAAATTACTTGTTCGCGATGTGTTGGATATTACGTTTTTTTAACCCTTTAACCACTGCGAGTGAAGAGCTTTAAGTCTATACTCGACTATAGTCGTCTATACTTTTGCAAACAGAAAAGCAGTGCGACAGCATATATCTATATATCAGTCTTTAGCACTGAGGGCGTGTGTGATTTAGGACGACATATATCGTCTTTGCCAAAGGAGACACATTACCTTGCACCAGTATATATCGCCTGTAGCAGTTAAAGGGTTAAAAATACCCAGTGATCGTTACCCTAACTACGTTGCCCTTTGGATTAGACTTTGTTGGTTGATTGTTTTAAATTAGTTGCGTAAAACCTATTGTTCATAAACGCCTAAATTTAATTTTTTATACATAGATACAGACACACACACACACACACACACACATTTATAGAGTTGTATGCTAAAGTCAAATGAACAGTAGGTAGCGGTGAGAAAATTCGCCATAGGGGTCTTCAAAAGACTGAGAGAGGAGGAAAGGATAAGGAGAGAGAATCAGTAAAGACTTGTGCCTTCTAGAAGAAAAAGAAGCTACAAGTTGGAAAGGGCCAAGAGGCGGCACACAGCCATTCCCCTCCACGAAGTAATTCCTAACGGCGGTCCCGTAGAGTGTGGAAAACAAGTGTAGGGAGGTGGTTTTAGGGGGTAATCCCACCCACGGATAGGTAAGGGCCTATCCGGGCCTACGATGACTAGATAAAAGGACTTTGTTGTTGCATGTTAAATAAAACGCACTATAGATTCGTGCTACATGAGTCCATGTAAGGCTAACATAGTGATTCCACCTGAAGGAAGAGAACGACTACTCTCACTGACGACAATGGGCGAGGCCACAATAAAGTAAGATACTTGGAGATGATTTCTCCACAACTGTCGCACAGCGGGGCCTCCTCAGCTGCCGCGACAGAACAGTTTTATAACTGCCGCTATTACTGACAATAAAATGGAGAGCCGACTCTAGAGGTTTATTGCCTCACATCAAAGCAATAGAACTTACCCACGGCCTTCTCTGCCACGCCCTTTCTCACTCCAAAATTAATTTTCGAAAAGTCCACCCAGTGCTGTAAATTAGCCTCCATCCTACGCGCTTTGTCGCTGTTAACATGTCAAACAACAGGATCCTTAAAAAAGTGAAACCGAGAAATGGATTACTATCCTAATTTCTGTGAGTAATTTACGATGCCGCTTCCATATGTTTATGGTCCATCTGGATGCTTTCCCATTCACCAGAGTCGGCTTTAAAAGAAGGAACGATTCCAGAATTATAATGTATTTTCACATGTCTGTCCGTTTTGGTTCAGCGCGCAGGAGCCTTAATCTTATTTGAGCAAACTCTACGCTGTCACCGCTTAATCTACACCATGTTTCGGAATACAGACTGAGTAAGAAATATTCATGAAGTAACCCCTTTCAACTATTAAGGTTATTAAATCTGAAATAATAATAGAACGAAATATGAGATTAGCCGATTAACTATGCACTACTAGCTAGAAGAGAGTACACGGTTATGAAGCCTTTAACGGTCATCTGTGTGGTTAGCATAACAGCATAACTGTGGCGAGTATCTTGGGTTTGCTCTGTAAGTGGCCTTAAGATTTTTTTTGTAGGAGTAAAGCATCCTTAGTTATGCAGTCCAAGGGACGCAAAATGAGGACCCCGAGTCTGTGTGGTGTCAGGTACTCGTTAAAAATCCCTATCCTAAAATACCTCGATAGGAAACATTTAGGACTCCCGCTATATAACTGCCAATGCATCAATAAAGTTGCATTAAATGAATAAACAAACAACAAAACGGTCACCTGTGGTCTAGTGGTTAGCGTAACAAACTACTAAACCCAAGATCGCGGGTTCGTAGCCCGGCAGGTGGCCCTAGGATTTTTTTAAGGGAGTAAAAAATCCTTAGTTACGCCGTCCTTCGGAAGGGACGTTAAACGGGGGTCCCGAGCATGTACAATGTCAGGTACTCGTTAAAAATCCCTATCCTAATTAAACCGGGATAGGCAAAATTTAGAGCTCCCACTGTAGCATCGTCCGATTAGCCATAGCAGCATAAAGGGACGTTAAATGAAGAAACGACACGAAACAAACAAACAACAACGTGTCTTACAATAATTGTTTACAGAATAATGGCCGGAAACTCGGCACGAGGCTAATTTTTAGTATAGGTCACCTACAGTGTAATGGTTAGCATAACAACCTAATATGCTCAAGATGGAGGGTTTGTGTTCGAGGAAGTTGTCTGAAGATTTTTTAAAGGAGGTAAAACATCCTTAGTTATGGCGTCCTTTTGAGATGACGTAAAATAACGGTCCCAATCCTGTGCAGTACCAAGTACTCGAAAACATGCCTTTCCTATTAATACCTGGACAGGCAAAATGTATCCACTGCAGCATTATCCGAATAGCCATGAAAGCAAAAAGTTACTTAATTTTTTTAAAAACGACTAATTTTTAGTAATTAGTTAAATTTTAACTGTATTTGGTCATTATAATTAATGTCTAAGCAATTCATTTTTAGTTACGTCACAGATCACGCTCAACCGCCTGATTTTTCCTTATTTAAGGGTACCCGCTTTGTAGAGGCTAGGTGAGCCCCATGAGATTCTCCATCCCCGGCTGTTGACACGTTAAATACATTATTTTATTACTTTAAAGTACCCATATTTTCACAAGGTCCCAAATTCCAAATTTCTACTCCTGCTTCGAGAATACTGAGATTCAGTATCTCCCAATTACGCCTGGCAATCAATGCGTGTGTACATATCATTAGCCTCCTATTTACTTGGCACTATATAACCGAATTCCTTCGAAAGTCTTTCTTGACCAATATCTACCGCACAAATATCTGCTTCAGACTTGGGGAATCCTACTAATAATCAGAGTTGGGTACACTTAAAATTACAAACAGCTAAATCAAAAGGCATACATAAATTCCGTATGTTTATTAATCCGTGTCAGTTTATTTATTATGTTTTATTTCATGCTAAACTATAGTAGATCCTCATAATCCTTGAAAGAAGGCCAACGGAGCCGACTGGAATAGATAAATTTCATCAGACGTTAAAATAATGACAGGCATTCCGTTCCGAACAGAAATCATAGCTGGAAAACTAATAAAAAAATATTTGTTTTCGTTTAGAATTCCAATCAATCACTTATACCAAAATATTTCATATACCATCCATGGAACAGAATTATTTCTTTCTTATAATTTATTTATGATTAACGGTAAGAACCAGTGAAGCAATACCCCGATTACAAGAGTAATATAATAATTTATGCATCACTTTCTAACTATAAAGAGTGTAAAATGGTCGGATGTGCAGACAATAAATTACACAAAATGAGTTTTACTTATTTTATTTGTGCCTACATTTCGAACTATTTTTTGGACTATCTTCAGGGCATGTTTTTAAAGGATAGTCCTAGGACTCAAATCCAAGAATCTGCAAGTGAATATAAATAACGTTTTTCATTTAAAGACAATTTATTCATTTATTTTTTTTTAGTATAAATTTTTATTGCAAATTTATTGATATTCACAACTGTAATTATATTGCATCAAGTAAAGTTGAGAGACTAGCGGATTCAAGTGTGTATGGAGCTTTTCATGAAAGTATAGGTGTCTAGTTTGGGCCAAATCATTAAGATCATTATGGATGAGTTTGTTTGTGACATAATAAGGAGCATTAAGGATTTTACGAAGGATTTTGGATTGTAAGGATTGGATACGAGATGAAGTAAAGCCCCAAAGCTCAACTCCGTATGTCCAAATAGGTCTTATATCTGTCATGTAAATGAGTCTTTTGTAATTAATTGGGAGTTTTGAATGTTTGTCCAGTAAATGTTGAAGTAGGCGAAAACGTCGAGCAGTATCTTTTCTTTCCAGTCTTGTCTGAGGATTCCAAGTGAGACGTTTGTCGAGATGGAGTCCTAGGTAACGTATCTGTTCGACAGGGATCAGTGTAATGTTATGAAAGGATACAGTAGGGCTGGAATTCGTAGGTTTACGACGAAGAGTGAAGGTAAGTTGATGGGATTTGTTAGGATTTATTTTAATTCTCCAATTTTGACACCATTCTTGAAGGTTTGAGATATTGGATTGAAGGGATTGGGATGCAACAAATGGATCCTTATTTACTGATAACACACATGTGTCATCAGTGTACGTAGTGAGGGCAGTGCTTGGATGGGTTGGGATGTCATCTGTTTTATTGTATTGTAATCTTAATTCAAGAACCGAAGAATCATTGAATAATTCATTATTGAAATTACAAATAATTATAATTTAATACAAATATAATAATAACAACTGATAAGGGAGTATTCCTGATAAGGAATGCATATTTGATATGGATGAATTCCAAAGTAGGAGAGTAAAGGAAACTGGCCTGAAGTGGTCAGAAGAAAGGAATTAGAAACAAAGTAGAGAGACAAAAAAGTACTGAAAGAAAAGAAAAGAACAATGAATAAGGAATTGAAATTGTAACAAGGTATTTTGGCCCTTTCGTACTTAGGCCAGTAATGAATACTTGTAACCTGACCCAATAACCTACCAATAGTTTTCTCATATCTGTTATTGTTTCCATATAATATTTTGTAAATATCATATTATGATTAAACTGATTAAATAAAATATAAAATAATTTAATAATTATTTATTGAATCATTCATTAAAGTGAGAAAAAAACTTTTTTCCAGCCAAATTTTTTTTTCTTTATTTAAAAATACGTTTCGACTTATTTAGTCATTTTCAATTTTCTTGACAAAATAGATAATGTGGTAAATGACAGATAGGAATCTAACGAAATAAGTAAATTGTACTCATCAGTGATTTTAAAGTTAAAAATGAAATAAATAAATATAGAAGTCTACACTTGTTAGATAACACAGATAACATAACCTGTCTCAAGAACCTCAGAACATTGTTTTGTTTTTTCCAGTTTTAACATTCATACTATTAACAGTTTAAAATAAATATAAAATAAAATAAAAGAGGGAAACTAGATCAATATAGACTACAAATTACTAATTTGTAGTTTGACCTTTCATGATGCTTATATATTTTAAGGAGAAAATAAATTAAAATAATATTGAAATATAAATTATTATAACAGTCCAAAGTTCAATTCATAAATGTTAAAATGACCATGGAGAACATTACAAACTCCAAGTATATTATAAACATTTTTTTTAATTAATTGACAACTATTAGAAGGTATCTATTTTCAGTATTTTAGGACATATTTTTATAACTTATGTATTTATTGGATTATTCTTTTTATTTAGGTTAATAATGTACAAATTTATGAGTAAAAATATTTAAATTAAATAAAAATAGACTTATTTATTAGAAAGAAAATTGAAAAAGACTAAATAAGTCGAAACGTATTTTTAAATAAAGAAAAAAAAATGTTTGACTGGAAAAAGGTTTTTTACTCACTTGAATGAATGATTCAAAAATATGTACTCCAGTAACATCCACAAGAGAATTAAAATGAAATAATTATTTATTTTAATTTTTTTTTGTTTTTATATTTTTTTAAAATAATTTAATACATAAAGAGCAGTAAAATACATTATGTTTTTACATAATCATATAAAACTCACTTTACCTTAGAGATCAAAGTTTAAGCCATTTGTAGGAAATTATTACTATGCATTTTTATGAGGTATCTATGCTTGGTTTTTGCTGTTTAGGAAAAGTTTTTTTTGTTTTGTTTTCGGATTGTGTAACTGATTTACGATTGTTGTTTTTTTTTTTGTAGAGTTTTGACTTGTAACTTTTTTAAAGTTATATTAGGATGTTGATTTTTTTAAACATTGAAAATGACACTTAAGTGTCGAAACGTCATTGTTTGAAAGAATAAATGAATTGACTGGAAGCTGATTTTTTCAAAGATAATAATTACATAGTAATCCAGTCCAGCGTATTAGATAAGAATCAAATTGAAAATAGATTTTTTTGGTACGTAAGCATCATCTGTAATACGTAAAATATAAAGTAAGATTAAAAGACAAATATTTTTCAGCCAATCATATCAAAATTTCACTCGATAGCCTGCTCATAAAGTAGTAACGTTGAGTTAATCCAGATCATGGGATAGAACACATGAGTGGCGTGTACAAGCCGTGTAAAATAAATTATATCCAGGTGATAGACCAGTCTTGAAGGATCACTCTCTTCTGATTGCTTGTAAT
The DNA here is from genome assembly GCA_037127475.1 of Arma custos. Taxonomy (NCBI): domain Eukaryota; kingdom Metazoa; phylum Arthropoda; class Insecta; order Hemiptera; family Pentatomidae; genus Arma; species Arma custos. Next base: position 71,972,890 of record CM073764.1, read on the forward strand.
GTCAATCGGGGATGGTAATCCGGACAATAACAAGGTAAAGGTGAGATGCATCAAGAAGACATAAAGAAAGGAAGAAGAAGAAGGGATCGAGGAGTAGAGTAGGGGCTCGTTACCCGGCCGTCGTGCTCCGATAGAACGTGAAAAGCCATCGGAGATTCAATTAAAATGATTTAACGGGCGCTCTCACCGGCGACAATGGTAATTGTATAGTAATCTGGGTTATCACAACCTGCATCCTCCGTGGTCGCCTGTAATAAGTCGGCGTACTCCCATTGTCGGCCTGTAATCCGGGCGAGCGTTTTTGTCCAAGGGAGAGGTGTCCGAAGGGCAAATCATAGGTCCAGGGCTGTTCTCACGCCGTAAAATGAATTCCATAATGTCCGTCCATCGATATAGAAAGTGGCGTAAGGAGATTCGATGTTCTCGCCTTTCCTATGATGAAATGCAATCAATAATCAAAACAACAATTTTCATTAATAAAGACATATGTCCTTTATTTTGTCATACTTATTTTGTCAAAGTAATGAAAAACTAAGAAATTCAATCGAAACAATAAAACCTTACAACTTATTTGATCACTATTTCTTCTTGGAAAAAAAACCCTCTGCAGGCTGAGTATTACTCTGTATTATAATTAGTAGACTAAAAATTAACGATAAGTTGCAAAATATATAACAATAATAAAAAATATTATAATAAACCAACAAATCATATCGTAAAAATCCCTCAAGGGATAAACTTTCTCATTTTTATTCCAGCGAGATAGGAGACCCATCAGGACAAATGGTCATAAGGAACACCGAATCTAGATTTGGCAGGACTCCTTGGAGTGGGGCAAGGGGTCCTCGACCTCTCTGTTTACTCTCGCACTAGGCGTCTCAGCTCCGGGTTGACTCATCCTTGAGAATATGTGTCAACAGGTATATAGAGTAAAGCTTTCGTAATCTAAATAGGGATTGGAAATTTTAGACTTACTTAAAAAAAACAATGGGTTTAATTGTTTAGTTTAGTCATAATGAGATAAAGAAGGTCTAATGAATGTTTTGTTCTTGAAAATTTTAGTAAACCCAATTTTTCAGGTAAAAAACATAAATATGAGATTCACTGACAGATGCTCTGAACCTTTTATCTACTTTACTTTATTCTAATCCGTACAGCTGAAAGTAGAAATAATTTCAATAAAGTTTAAATAAATAGAAAAAAGTCTGTGCCATTACAACCCGTGAAGGTGTTCAGTACATGGGAGGCTGTACTGTTTCACAAACAGCGGTGACGTCTTAGAGATAACGAACTTTATCCCCTTATTTTGAGTACCAACTTTATAGAGGCTGGGTGAGCCCGAGGAAGGTCCTGGATCGTATAGAATCCATCTCCGACCACTTACAGACTAAATAAAAGTCTGCCAACGAGCGGTATTTGAACCCAGGACTTTCGGCATGGCAACTCAGTGCTCTACCACTGAGCCACTCACTCTTTTTAAAAAGCTACAGCGCCTTGAAAATAAAGGAAATTCCAAAAAAGTCGTTAGAACATCATTAATAACTATTTTCGCCCACTTCAATAAACAATATTTATATTAAGCAACCGTTTAATATTAATATTAATGATTCATGAAACATATCATGGAAGTATAGAAAGTGTACATTTTTATTCGGTGTATGATAAGCATGACAGAATATTACGGGGTCATGAATGCAGAAGAGCTAAGTTTTATCTCTACCTTTACTTTGGAAAAGAACAATATCGTACTTGAAATTACATTATTTTAATGTATCATCAAAATACTGAGATAAAAAACATAATTGAGGCGTGTGGATCCTTAGCTACGAAATTTCAAAAAATTTAAATTTACTGGTTTTTCGCTAATTTAGTCAAGCAATTTTATGCTCTCAAAACTTCAGGTTCAGAACTTGAATGAAGCCTTGAGGGGAAAGGTGGCAAAGTGTTGCGTTGGACAAAATTGGTTGACTAACTAGTCGAAAAATGTGGAAAATTGAATGTTTTATAATTTTGGATAACAAACAAAGAACATAAAATAAAGAACGAAGTCATACATTAATTGATATGATTAAATTTTTTACTCATTTGTTATTATAAGTATGAGTCTGTACTCAAAGGTGCAGGCTGTTGAGATGTATTTCAGGAGGAGGTGTCTCCGTGTCACTAGGCTGGATAAAGTAAGAAACCAAGAAATTCGACAGAAGATGGATGTAGTTATATCTACAAGTGAAAGGATCGGTTCACGCCGCCTAAGATGGTACGGTCATGTGAAGGGAATGGCGTTTGAATGTTGGCCAAACCGAGTTCTGGATTGGGTTCCACCTGGGAGCAGACGACGCGAACGGCCCAGAAGCAGATGGATGGAGGGAGTCCAGGAGGAGATGGCTGGTCGAGGACTCCAAAAGGATGATTGGATGAATCGGGAGATATGGAACTCTGCTCTGACCAGTTGAGCCAACCCTTGTCGGAACGCCTTTAAAATGAATGAAATGAATGTTGTTATAAGTAATTTTATTTTGTTCAGTAAAATGAAATGGTTGACAAGGTGTATAAAATGCATGGATTTTAGAATTTTTGAACATATTACTACTTTAATATTTTACCATTACTATTTGGCAATGGATTTAGACAGAATTCCAATTTAAACAATATTTCAAAATAAATTGTTCACGTACATACTTGTTAAGTTTAAAAAATTAAAAAGGAAATTCATCAAGTTCAATTCCTTTTATAGGCAAATTAAGTTTTATATCTTTTATGAAAATCGTACGTAAAGGGTCATAAATTGCATTTTTACCAATTTTAGAAATATGTTTCTACTTTAGATTTAGCCTACATTCGGAAATTGCGGTTCAGACATGTCCAGTTTCTTCCTCTCCGATCTTCCTCCTGATTTTTTTTTTTCTAGCTCAAATGGCTTAGTGGCTACTCTTAAAAAATATTTTATATCTGTTACAGATAGAGAAAATAGCACACTTAATTTAGTTCTCACGACGGAGCAGCATAGACCGAATATTGGAAAAATCAATCTGATTTAGGGCAATTTAAACTGACATATAAAAATACTTGGGTGTAAGTTTGAAATATAAGATTAAATTTTTGAAGTTTTTGGTGTTTGGTGCACGATTTAAAATCTCACAACAGCTATTTCAATATACCTCGGAGCACGATAGTTTTTTCGAATCAGCTAGATATTTTGACCGTCACTCCGACCCATGAAAGGTCTTGGGCTCAAAACAGCTAGGAGGATTGAGCAGGATTGCGTAGGGAGGAGGATATTTCCGAGATCACTCTCGACCGCAAGGTTTTCACCCAATTAAGAGCATCAACTTTATAGAGGATGGGTGAGCCTCAAGAGATTCTGCAGATCCTGTTTTGTTTGTTAAATGAATGTGCACAACTCACTTAATAACTTTATAAGCATGTTTTATTTTCTATAAAAATAACACACATGATCAGATACAATACCAACTGATAATCACGAACATGAGGGAGGTTACAGCAGTGTAGCTACCTTACAATGTAATTACATAATATCCAAACAGATCCCACAGGCTGGTTCCAGATCAAAACTACGATCGATATGCGGTTAGTAAAAGTAGGAGATGCTATTGCTTGGAAATTGTTCGTCTGCCAAAACTCAGAGCTTTAAAGTGAAAATGATCCTCTAATGGCTTTTCACTTAGAGACACTTTTGTTAATGTCGCTTTTAGGTTGCGAATTACAGGATTTAATTATGAAATGGGGTCAACACTCAACTCCAAGCAAAGTCTGAAGTTTCTTACAATCTTGGAAAACTAGATCAATATTTTATTTTCATCACGAATTTATTCTCAGCTCATCAAGTCCAAGGATGAATGTATCAAGTTGTTGATGGTTATTTCAAAATACCTTAAATTGTGAGTGAAATTTTAATGAGAATGAAAAAAATGGTAAGTTAACAACCATTGAAGATAGATACTACACTATTTCATTTTTTTTATTAAATTCTAATAAAGTTTAAAATGAATAAATCGGTTAATAACTTTTTATAAATCAGGAATTATATTACGAGTACGATAATGGGGTTTTATGGTCTAATGTTAATAGTTTATTTAAAAAATATTTAAATCGCTAAAATGATCACCAGTTTGGATTCCGGCCATCCCACTCCACCATTCAGCAATGTCATCGTGTGGTGGATGTGGTCTCCTCTGCATTAGAACGTGGATCATATTGTTCGGGTGTCTTTCATGACGTGGAACTGGCTCTTGACAGAGTCTGGCATCCGGGCTTGCTCTACAAACTCCGTAAATTCCTACCCCATACACACTTTCTCATCCTTCAATCCTGTCTCACAAATAGAACTTTCCAAGTAAACCATAATAATGTCTATTCATCCCTTTTTTCCCAATCTGCTGGTGTTCCTCAAGATAGTATCCTTGGCACAATCCTTTATACAGTTTATACAGCTGATATCCCAACTCATCCTAATACTAATCCTTACCACGTATGCTGATGATACATGTGTATTATCAGTCAACACCAATCCAGTTATTTCATCCCAAAGCCTCCAATCCCATATCACTGATCTTGAAGAATGGTGTCAAAACTGGAGAATTACAATAAATTCTCAAAAATCGCATCAAATCACTTTTACCTTACGTCGTATGACTTCCTGCCCTTCAGTATCCTTTAATAATATCCCACTGGTGCCTGTAGAACAGATCCGATACTTAGGATTGCACCTCGACAAACGATTTACCTGACTACAAGACTGAAAAGACAAGAAACCGCTCGACGTTTCAGGCTACTTCAACACTTACTAGACAAACGCTCTAAGCTCCCAATTAATTACAAAAGACTCATCTACATGACCATCATACTACCTATTTGTACTTAAGGAGTGGAGCTTTGTGGCTCCACCAAGCCATCGAATTCCTCTCGTATCCAATCCTTATAATCCAAAATCCTTCGTAAAATTCTCAATGCTCCTTATTTTGTTAAGAATAAAGTCATTCATAACGACATTAATGTCCCTTTTGTTGCTGAATTGGCCCGAACCCGGTATCTATCCTTTTATAACAAACTTCATTCAAAGTCAAACCCTCTAGTTTCAAATCTAGCTTCCTCTTCAATTCTAGATAATCCTCCGAGGCGTCTGAAAAGAAGATGGCCACGTGACCTTCTTAGTTGAACATTGATTTGAGCACTACCAGTGGGTAGTTTTTCTACTTGTCATTCTCATGTCATTATGTATCACGTATTTCTATTTACTTGTTGTATTATTGTTATACAGTTGTAAATATCAATAAATAAATTTTTTAAAAAAATCGTTAAAATGTGATCAGTAGGCCCAAAAAAAAAGAGCACAAACGGAAACTAAATTCACAGGATCTTTACCTAAACAGATTTTTAAATTGATTTTTTATTTTTAAATGACGATTTTTACTTACTTCTAAAAAATGAAATAGAAATCAGAACATTTTTAATATTTTATTATATTAGCGCTTGTGAGTCCTGGCCTTTCTCTAACACAAATCGCCATGCTCTTCTATCGCTGACTCTTGTCATATTTTATGTACTTTTAAAAATTATAATGACAATATTTTATAGGTTAAATATTGTAGGGTTTTTCTCAGATCTCTAAGTTTTAAAATAATTCTTCACAAACAAAGTCATAAAACAAGATATCAACAACTTTATAATGCATTTTATCATGAATGAATGAATGAATGAATAAAGCCTTTATTATAAAGAGAATTATAAAACAAGTGGTTTACAATAAACTACTAATATTTACAAAAATATATACATACATAATAACTCTTTATAGGCCTTCCCTTATGGAAGTATGGTCTAACTTCCCGGAGTGACCAGCTCTACTGGGAAGTGGAGTTCGGTATTAATTTCTGCCACTTAACTTTATTTTGAGCAATTCTTGTCCTATTTTATCTTCTTCTGTCGAATCGGCAGTTGGCGTGTGGACTTGAACAATGGTTAGGAATTTCTTCTTAAAATTAGTCTGACTAGAGTTATTCTGTGGTTAATTTCTTTAAATTCTAAAATATTTCCTTTTAGTGTTATTTGTATCAAAAAATCCCACAAATTATCAGCTCCCTAATATGCTTTAAAATATTAATAAGTTTAAGTAAAAGTCTTTTAACCTTTTAACACACCATACACTTCTCCTTAAATCTATCTATTAAATACAATAATGTTAAACAAACAATTTTGTTTTGCTTCGGATATATATAAAATAGAACTAATAGATAATCCTCAATATTTATAATAAAAAGAATTTTTTATAAAAAATACCTCTATTGTTTTAGTTTACTTAAAGGTAAGAATTAATACGTAATACATAAAATATAATAATCCATTATTATCATCTACTAATCCGGACTGGACAAAGTACCAGCTCCACTCATTTAGTATAGCAACTGACTATGGGATACAACTTATGTACTATTGTAAGAACAATAACAATGTAGAAATTATAATAATTGTGGAATACATATTAACGATACTATGTATAGTTATGTAACTAATTTAAAGCAATAAAAAAATTGTTGTTCACCATTTCATACACCGATTTAAATATATATCTATATTTTGAAAATACTCGTGCTCGTGAAAATAATCATCGTGCTTTAGAAAATATAAATTCCTTAATATATGTAATAGCTATGAGAAATTTCCATATAAATACATATAAAAAATATACTGCTGGTGACCGTGTCTTGTAAATAAAACCACAATCTTAATCACGGTTGTATCCTAAAATGTTAATCGATAACTCGACATTATTTTATAATAATTTAGTTTTTTTTTGTTTGTTTATTTAACGTCACTTTATGCTGCCATGGCTAATCAATCGGACGATGCTACATTGGGAGCTCTAAATTTTACCTATCCAGGTTTAATTAGGATAGAGATTTTTAACGAGTACCTGACATCGTACAGGCTCGGGATGCCCGTTTAACGTCCCTTCCGAAGGACGGCGTAACTAAGGATTTTTTACTCCCTTAAACCAATTTCGGACCACCTGCCGTGCTACGAACCCGCGATCTTGGGCTTAGTAGTTTAATTTAGTTTTTGTCTTTTATGATATCTATTTTTTTAAATAACCAATACAATAAAAACAACTCTAGAACAGGGTCCTGTTCCATTTGAGGACCTGAACAGGTATTACTTAGTGGTATGGTAAAATGTTTACTAATTTAATAATATATTACATATTTTTATAAATGTCTACTTTTGCTTTGTACACTCGCAAAAAAAATGGTAAAGACTTAAATAATTCCTCTAAATGCAAATTATACCCTTCAATACTAAACAGTAAATCAACGAGAGTTCCGCTTGGTTGCACTATAATATGGCTTAGCGAACCCGAAGGCTCGATGCCGATACCACCAATCTCCGCTTACAAAACCTCCGTCCACGGACCATCACCCAAACCCAAATCCGCCTGATCACACATAACGCAATCCTCCCACCTCCGCATCGGTTTATATTCCATTTTTGAATACTGATAGTTTTTCATATCATATATATTAAACACTGATTATTGGCACCCCTAGTGGGGGGAAATAAATTACCGTTAGAAACTGTTCATATAAACTTTTCAATATCGAAGCCCAAATTAGGCTTCCGTAAAAAACTTCGTCTAAAGAATGTTATAGAAGAAGTAAGAACTTTACTAACGACTCAGAGGATCCATTCAGAATTCAGACGCCTCGGAGGATTATCAGTAATTGAAGTAGCTAGTTTTGAACCAAGTGGGTTTGGATGGTAATAAAGTTTTCGATGAAAAGACTGGTATTGGGTCAATCAGCAACAAATAGGACGTTGAGGTCATTATGGATGACTTTATTCGTAACAAAGGTAAGTTATGTGCATTGGATTGTAAGGATTGGATACGAGAGGAATTCGTTGGCTAAGTGAAGTACCATAGCTCTACTCCGTAAATCCAAATAGGTATTATAATAGTCATGTATATGAGTCTTTTGTAATTAATTGAGAACTTAGAGCGTCTGTGTAGTAAGTGATGAAGTAGCCGGAAACGGTGAACAGTCTAGAATAAGGATTCTAATTCAAACGTTTATCGAAATGTAATCCTATGAACCGGATTTGTTCTAGTTGTTCGTTGTCAGTGGGATATTATTAAAGTATACTGGAGGACAGGAAGCCATTGGTTTTCGACGATGGGTAAAGGTTATTTGATACGTCCATCAGCATACGTGTTAAGGATAGTGTTAGGAAGAGCTGAGATGCCATCTGTATAAACTGTGTATGGCACGATGATACTGCCAGGAGGAACACCAATTTACACCACACACAATTACCAGTTAGTGAACACCAGGAACACAAGTTAGTGAGATAGGATTGAATAATGAAAAAATGTGTAGGGAGTAGGAATTGGCGGAGTTTGTAAAGCAATCCCGTGTGCCAAACTCGTTCAAAAGCCTGTTCCACTTGAGGAAATACCCCCGAGCAATATGATGTACATTCAATTATGATTCAAAAGAAGAGGAAACAACATCCACCACGCGATGAAATTGCTGGATAGTGGAGTGGGATTTTCGGTATCCAAATCGGTTATCTTGTATAATAAAACGTACAAGATGAATGAGAAAAGCATGCTTACCATTTCGATATTTCAAGCACTAAACAAACTAAATCTCCAAATGAGTTTTATTTTTAAATATCTACTGGCCCGGTGAATAAATGGTTAAGTATAATTTTCTCCAAAATGAGTTCCTTGAACTTAAGTAAGCGGAATCGATTTATTTTCGTATTGAATAAGGGGCTAAGTAAATCATTGCCTCGAAAACGAGTTATTACTAATATTAAAGCTCCATTTCAAGTCAGAAACTACGAGAATGATTTCCGGTTGTCTGAAAGCAGTTAACTCTCTCTGGACACTATCCGACTTAATCACTAATTCACAAGGGCTGTAGATATATATGTTATATGTACATACCAATTGAAATTTTACGAAATAAAATTTAGATATAAACTGCCAGTAACTAAACTAATATTTCCGGTTCTAGTTGCAAGCTGGATGCTTGATAGATATAAAGGATCTCATATTTTGTCTTAATGATAATTAATGCGAAATGGCCGGACATTAGTCTCTCGGTTGGAAAGTCACCCACACCTGGTCCTGTAATATTTCCATATTCAAATATGCATATTATACAAGTACATTATAAAATTCGATTCGGCCGGGGAGGGAAAAACCATAATATAAATTCCCTCGACCGGTTACCCGATCGATATGTAAATTTTAAATGCGAATGGCAGCTAATGTTTTAATCTGACTAAGGAGACGGGATATTCTAAATTGACTGTAGGCATCGAAATTGATGAAGGAAGTTAAGGGATACGCTTCCGCAAAGTGAAGCTTCCTGAAGTATGTAGTACGCGGCAGCTTATTTAAGTTGAGAAGATGTGTCCATAACACTAGCTAGCTCTATTGCCATCGTTAAAATGTTACATAAGAGTTAACCTGATTGTACGAAACATCAAACTTATATTTATCAGGCAGAAATAAAAAAAAAAAACAATCTTTAATAGCGGTATTTTTCTTTAATTTCTTGACGCCTTCATCTTTATGTAACGATAAGTTTTCTTGTGGAAGTTATGCTTAATTATAAGACCCTCACTAATTAATTTAAATTTTATACAATCAGACTGGATTAAAGTTCATTAAAATGTATAATCATAATTTAACGAAACCAAATAAGATATTGAAATATATAACGAAATTATGTTGTTCTGGTTCCTGAGCTAATATGCAAAATACACCGGGCTCAAATTATTGATGTGTCGGATATCCGTATCAGTATCTGGATACCTTATTAATTTTCAATACATAGATGAAATTTTGTATAGGGTTATTTTATATTCACTGAATAATCTCTTAGGTACGTGTTTGTAACCCTATAAACAGCAAAGTCGAACAGCAGTTCTGGCAAACGTCGAAATGAAAAGAATTCAGTCCTCCATTCAAATAATCAATCATCTGATCTTAGTTTGTATGGAAAAACGAAATTTTTACTTAGTTTTTGATGTTTGTCCGGAGCATCTCTTGCTTATTGCTTTTTATAGTGTTACTAGGTAGGTTAAGGTTATTAGGTAGCAATGAAAATCTATTGACATTTAACATTTGACTCAGGGAATCCTTTCAAGGTTTGAATAATAACGTCTTTGTTGACAATTTTATAACTCACTATCAAACACAAACTATATCTATGCCGCTCAATGCAAGTCGAAAACTCGAAACATGTACCTAACCTACTGTCCGCATCCGTATCCGCGGACCTTTACACCAAATATCCGTATTCGGATCCGTATCCTCGGATATAGTTTATTAAAGATCCGGCACATCACTAGCTCAAATACGGCTGCGGCAGATAAATTATTTCATCTGCTAACAGCCACACATGGACCCTATGGGTTCTACAGACCATCCATACCAGGCCTATACAAAGTGGGTACCCTTAGCTGGGTGAATAACCTGATTGTAGAGCGTAATCTAGGCCAAAGCACCACCCTGCAGAACAGTACAGACTCTACCACGTACTTGACCCAAAATCTTTCATGGGTTGTAGCGGTGTAGGTTTCAGGTTTAATATATAGACAAATAAACCCGATTTTGTACCAGATTTTTATACATAGTTCATTAGTATATTTGTACATAATCATTTCATAAGACAAGAGATTTAACTATTACAAATAAAATCGTTTAGGGCAAACGGAAAGTTCAACCAGTTATTGATTTTTTAAGATATTATTAGTAACAATTGAAAAACTATTAAACGACTTTTTCACATGTTTCCCCTATCAATGTCTCTTAACGTGGTTAAAGAATTTTCCACTTATAAAAAAGGATATATGTGATTTAATCGGCCTCCATAGAACCTTCCTGATAATCATATAGACCCGTGTAACTTACTGATATCATTCGTCTCATTTGAGTGGTTTGTGTGTGCGTAAATTGTTTTCAGTATTGTTTTTTAGTAATTTTGTATTGTGTTTTTGTGTAATTAATTTTGTTTTTGATGATTTAAATGAATAGTATAACACTTTTCAAATGGCCATCTATTTTAAAAAATTACGAAATAGGATGTATTTATTTGACGCGAAACATCCCTGAAGGACTAGGCGACAATTGCAGTTTTTTCTCGGCCCATGTTTACTTCACTGACGGTTTTCTCTTCTTTCTTCTGTACAGGTCTTGGACGGAAATTTTTTTCTGTCTGCCTATAATACCGCATTTTTGAAGAATTTTTGACATTCCATTCTGTTTTCTAATAAAGCTTGTGAGATCCCGTGTTTCTGTGTTTTTTGTTTTATTTGTTATGTGTATCCTTGTTTGAATTGGTAGGATCCTATAATTTTGGTGAAAATTCTTTGTCTCTCTCCTCTTTTATCGTCATCATGTGACCATAAAATCTGAGTCTTCTACCCTCATTTCTGTTTTCCAAGTCACGTAATTCACAGTAAATTTCATTGTTAGTTTTAAGCCGGTATCCTTCTGGTGTTACTTTGGGCCCACGGATTCTCCGTGAGCATCCTTCTCTCTATGTTAAGAACTTTTTCTAAACTGGAAAAGCACATAGTCTCGGTCCTGGACAATATTACTGGTTTTACCACTGTATTTTACTACCTGATTTTCCCCTTTTTCCGAACCAGGTTCAAAATTTTTGTGGCGGCTGGTGCAAAGAAAAGACGACCGCTTCCTCTCTAGTTTAAGCAGCATTAAGCTATTTTGTCCTTAAAAAAATCAAAAAAAAATCTATGAGGTACAAGTTTTTGTTACTATAAATTTCCATTAATATGAGTAACAAGTTAGCTGTTATCAGTAATAGAATTATCAGTGTTCAGGTTATAAACAATGTTGATTAGTTTATGGAGACCGTTTAAATCACAAGAAAGAAAAATAAGTGTAATGTGTAATATGGAAAATATTATTTTTTTTATAACTGATTCCAGATTATATTTGTATAAGGGATATTCCCCTAAAAGCAATAAAAAAATATTGAATTTACTCGTATTTGAAAACATTCTCTTTTATCGTCGCACTTAGTTTTAATTAAAGTCTTCATATAGTAGAGAAAGAACGTGGTCCGGATGGAGGTAAAAAAAATTTCCTTTCCACTACGTCCCATTACTACTATTTTTTTTTCCTTGATTCTATAATTGTTTCATTTGTCATTCTATAATTGTAACCACCCTTCTCTTGTACACTTCAATACTTTAGCTTTAAATAATATCGATATGTCATGTTATTCCATGTGGAAGAAGATGGTCCGGGTGGAGGGCACAAAAGTTCTCTGAAATAGGGAGGGATAAATGTTTATTAAAGAGCCACTCCTCCCGGACCAATTCCTTCAGCATACATGTACATGGTCAACTATTGTTATTCAACATGTTATTCTATATTTTCCAAAAAAATTGTTGCTACCTATTTTATTTATGTACCCTTAACAATATTTTATCAACAAATTCGTCTATATTAATTTTCCCATTATATCTTTATGTGAGGAAGAAAATAATCCGTGTGGCGACCAAAAAGGTGGAGGTCTTCTTCATATATATATATATATATATATATATATATGAATCATATATATTGATTGATATATATATATATATATATATATATATATATATATATATATATATATATATATATATATATATATATATATATATTACCTTCTTCATTATTTATTTTATAATAGACTACAATTATTCCCTTAGTTTTTATCCTACTATTATTTTAAGCGAAAGTCTGTCTGTTTGTCTCTCTTTCACGCAGAAACTACTGAACAGTTTTGGATGAAACTTTCAGTAATATAGGTTATATAGTACATCAGAATAACACATAGGCTACAGCAAGGGCGGATTTATGGGACAGTTTTTTACTTACTGTGGAGAATCGTACATAATTAAAGCCAAATCACATGAAAATAGTTGTTAAAATAACTAAAAGAACATGAGTGAAACTATTGTTTTTATATCCTACTAATCCTACTAATATTATAAATGCGAAAGTTTGTGTGTATGTTTCTTACTCATTCACGCAAAAACTACTGAAAGAATGTGGATGAAACTTTACCGAAACATAGGCTACAGCAAGGACAGATTTAGAGGGGGCACAGGGTCACGTGCCCACCCAGACAGTTTTTTGTGTTCTGTGGAGAATCCATTATAGTACATTAAAGGCAAATCAGGAACTTAGCATCTCGAAATTTGGAGATAGGTTCTTAGCATAATTTAAGAAAGAAATTTGGATAGTTCCACCCCCAAGGGTTTTCCCATTAATATTAAGTTCAACGATTGTATGGAATCCGTCAATTTTGAAGTTAAACATCTGAAATTTTGGATGTACGAGTAATTTGTAGTTTAAAAAAATTAAATTATTTATTTAAAATGATATGTCACGAAACTTTATGTGGTAGACTAAATTCCACGCGAGCGAAGCCGCGGGCAAAAGCTAGTATTTATATAAGGGTCCCTCCATGTCTATGTATTATCACTCATTTACCTTGACGTCTGTATATATTTTTAATATTCACTAAGCCTAATTTTAATTTGTCCGTATTTTTTATATTTAGCCCTTAAGAAGATCTGCAATTTAGTCGAAACGCTTTTCAATAAACAGTTATACTTACTAAGAAATATTTTTTTTTTTACCTCCACCCGGACAATTTTCTTCTTCACATATATAAGGTTGCAACACATAGATTACTTTTATAAAACCAATCATAACAAAGAAAAAACCCCTGTGTTAGTAAAATTTAATTCAATGCTAACTAAAAATCTAATAATAAAAACAAAAAAATTACTAAAGCCATCTGAACATCTCCACAATATAACAATGAAAAAAGATTTTCCGCCAGCAATCAGAAAAATAAGAGAACAACTATTCACCTACTTATTAGAAGCAACGAAAAAGAATCAAAAAGCCAATAAAGGCACGATAAATTAATTATAAATAGTCAGACCTTGAGCTTAGAAGAATACCAATCACAAGAAATTCTTCCGGGAAAAAGGTTCAGAAGAGAAGAAAAATCACCGAATGTTATTAGAAAAGATAAGAAAGGAAAACTCCAAGAAACAAGATAAAACCCAAAACAGATCTGAAAAACACCAAAAATAGATCGATGAGTTTGGAAAAGTATGTACAAAGTTCAAGAACGAATTCTCGCAATAATGAAAAAAGCGACGTATCAGAAGACGAATATCAGGATATGAAAACAGCAATAGAAGCATAAAAATAGACTGATTATCGGCACTTTAAATACCCGGACACTCCTAGGACATGAAAGATTATGGGAATTGGAAGAAGCTCTGGGATCAATCAGACAAGCTGGCGAGATGAGATCGTGCAAAGAGTAGGAGACTGTTGGGCTACTGTGGCAAGGAACAGGGACATATGGACCAAAGTTATAAAGAACGTCCAATAAATCAAATGCGCATAACATTTTATTTAAATATTGGCAAAAATTTTCTTACTTTTTAGTAACCTTATTTAAATATTGTATTCATTGAAGAAGGAAATTTTGTAAATTTTTGTTGACTCTACTGACTCATAGCTCCCAAGGCTTTTGTGTTCTGTAAATGATGTATCAATAAAAGCTGTTGTTATTATTATATATAAGGTCAACTAATAACATTCATCAAAAAAAGAACGATTCTTCATGTATTAGGTAAACACTTTTATTAAATCTTATTTAGGACGATAAAGATTTTCTTTAACTTTAAGACGAGCACGAATGTTTAACTAAACAAATAAATTAATAAAAATAGTAATAATAATTTAATTATAGTTTCACATAATTTAATTACTACCCTACTTTGTAATCTACATTTTGTAACTAACTTCAATTAACTTATGAACTCATGACCACGGAGTCCTCGGCTAACGAAACTAAGCCCTCAAAGGGAAGATTAAAATGGTTACTACAAGGGCCTTCTAACTCTGAACTGGGACGCGACCTAGATACTGGGACGACCCGACACAGGTCTCAGGATCATCCTGGAATAGGAAACTTACACGTTCGTCCTCTAGTGTTTTCCATCTCCCTCCTTCAGGCATCGTGTCGAAGGCCGGACGATAAGGGCATCGTGATATTTTCGAGAACACCTGGTGATAAAAAATGATCCGAGTGCAATACCCACCGCCGTAGGAGCTATATTTAGAATTAGATTAACATTTATATCCCATGGCTTATCGAGAATCCACCTTAACTTTGTCTGCACCTCTTCAACCTCCGATAAGGAAACAACGATAGCTTTGATATTTCGTAACGCCACTGTAATTATATCTACAGGAAAAATATGAAGGAGAAATATTAAACATGATCATTTCTATAATGATAACGATACAATTTAAAATGTTTTATAAGTCAATGATAACTATTAAATAACAATCATTTTTCCGGAACAAAAAAAATATCAATATTCAATTATACAGTAGCTGACATCCTAAATGATATACCAAGATATTTATAGGAGTCTTTAAATAAATAAATAGTTAAGTAAATGTTATATTTAAAAACAATTATTGTAATCGCTAAACATCTTAGTATAGCTGTTATATTTGAAAGTAGTGTAATCCCATTTGGACCTAAAAAAAATCTTTTATTCTTTTAAATGGTTTTAATGTTTATTATTTCATAATAAAATTCAAAAGTTGTATAAATATAAAGTGCTTAAATCATTACTCTTTTCGAAGTGCTAAGTTATGAAAACATTTGCTCGCCCATATTTTTAAAGTATTTCAAATATAAACCTTAAGATATCGCGAATGTGAAAAAATGGTCCTATACCACTTTCAAATATAATAGTTCAATTAATAAAAATAAAACACACCAAATTATTATTATTAACCTTATAGTGAGAATAATACACTTTTGTTTTTCCTCAATAATTGTTTACCTTTAACTATTTTCCTTAACTTTTACTCTTCTGTCGAAAGTGTTGGATTCTTTTCCAAGTTCCACAAAATCCACCGCATATTTGAACTCATTGCAGTAATGATATTATCCACAACGTTTTAAGAACATGAGTTGGTCATTAAACATTTTGATGATGGGAAATCTCTGTATCAAATGCTCGAAATTATTTATTATAAACAGTTGATTTGTCAAGCATATAGTGGAAATATTCAAAAAGAAAACTCTCATTAGCAGAAAAAAAAATTAAAGAAAGAAGCTTTATTGAATGAAGCCTAGGCCTCACTCAGGCGTATGCACTAAGAGAATGACATTCTTCACTCAACGCAACTAACCCCCTCCAAATTTAAATAAAAATTCTTAATTCACATTACAATTGGTTAATTAGGGGTTCACCTATGGTGTAGTTGTTTGCATAATAACCTTATATACCCATGGTTGTGGGTTGGTAGCCTTAGAGTTTTCCAAGGGAGTAAAAAATGTTGGCTATGCCTACTGTTACATAAATAAACAATTAAGAAACTATTTGGAAATAATTAATCGGAGTGTATTAAAATTCAGCACTCTATCATATAAAATAATCAGACCATGCAAGCAATTCTCTATTAAATAATTTTTCAGTATTTTGAATATTTTTTTCAGTTTCAAAAATCTAACGATTTATTGTCAAGGACTTCTTGTTCCGGAGTGAGGGCTTATTATGAGGAATATCGGCTCCCGTCATATTTTAAATGAAATTTTCTACCTTATACCTTTAATACCTGCCATTTTCAATCCCTTTAAAACAATTAACCTACATCTGAAGGAATGCCCTTGAGTATTAAGACGTGGATTCCTTTGGATCATAATTCGGAATTTTCTACTTTTATGTCCTAAATTTTACGAATTTTCAGCCTGAAAGATAAAGTATAAGCTGCAAGTAACTTTAATTAGCAGTTAAATAATTATTTAATAATTACATAATCATATAAGGCTACTTTAACACTAAATAGATAAACGTGGGATATACAGTCCCTAGCCATATTAATGTGACCACTGGATGGATTCGTTCTTGTTACATGTTTGCATTATCTTTTTGTATGCGTAATGATGTAAATCGAGTTTAAATATTAGTTTTATGGTTAAGTTAGTTATCTGATAATAATATGAAATTGAAAAAAATAGTTTCGAACATAAATCTTTATTTTTTAAAAATATTTTGTAGTGTCACCATAGGGTGTAAATAGACCCGATTTTACATATTGATGAAAAAAAAAAACTATCAAAATAGTTAAAATATATGATACAAATAATCAATCAATAATAAACTTACCGAATCCGACTTTTATTTAATGAAAACTAAAGAAACAATAAATCCACAAAAATTTAAAACACAAATTATGCACGCCGACACTCGTAAAACAAAATGGCTGTACTAAAATCAATACTGCCATTACTAAAAAAAAATACTTTAAAAAAACTTATATTAGTGTTGCCATTACTTAAAACAGCAATTTATTAAGACACGCGAAAGTATATAAAAAAAAATTATGAAAAAACAAAAATAAAATAATTTTTCTTGGTGGTCACATTAATATGACCAGTGACTGTAGATAGTCCGGGGTGCAGTCAATATAACACAAATCTTCATTATCAAAATAACCCAAATAATATTGGCTCTGGCTTCTATCAGCCCTGAAGATGGCCTACAACGTAGGTCGAAACGTCGGCTCTCATAATAAATAAGTTTTTCTTATTTAGTGTTATATTGACTCCACCCCCAGACTATCTATGTCCCACATTAGATCTTTTAGTCAACTATTTTCCTCTCTAACTATATAAACGATCTAGGCTCCTAATTAATTACAAAAGACGCATTTAAATGGGTATTATAAGACATATATGGACTTGACTTATAGACAGAGTTTTAGAAGTCTAATAAGCCATCGGTTTCATCTCGTTTTCAATCCTTAAAATACTAAATCCTTCGTAAAATCATCAATGCTCCTTATTATCAGGACCGTAGTTCAACCAGAAATAACTTATGGAAGTGAAACTCAATGTAAATTAAATCAAAAGAACGAAATTGACAAAAGGCTAAAAGTAGAAAGAAGTAGGTTAAGAACGTGCATTAATAAAAAGTACCGTAAAGAAAAAATAATTCATACCGAATGCGTAGCATATCAAGAGACGGGATCAAAAACCGATAACATTAGGAAGAATATAATTTTATGGCCACTTAATGAAAATTTCTTAAGATAAAATAATACCAAGAATTCAGAACGAACTCTATAAACAAAAGTAACAACCTGACTGGATGAAATATTAAAGAATTACAGATAAATTTGGAAGATTTAAAAAAAAGACATCAAATAAAGTAAATAAATTGAAAAATATGTTTCTTAGAATCTCGCCAAGGATTCATAAAGGAGAAAAAACTAAAAGGGTATTTTCATAAGAAGAGTGAATTATAAATATAATACAGATTGAGGAAATACTGGAAGAACGGAAGGGAAAAACAACGAGAAACCTTAGAAGAGGGGAAATAAATTGACCGGAGTGGTCAAATGAGAGAGCAATAAAAATAATAATTATTTGATTCGTAAACATATTACATTGTTTACATCGTTTTAGTGGTTAATAAAATTGCTGCTGATATTTAACAGATTAACATTAACAGTTTTATGTTTTTCCATGGGAAACTATATTGTTAAATAAAGTGTTTTTCATATTCGCAGATGTATCGATGATATGACTCAAAATGTTTTTTTGTTTTTCGCTGTATCAGTCGGTTGTTCTTTTGCAATGAGAAAATTAATTCATTATTAAATGGTTCCAATAATTAAATATATACTAATATGACATTATAAATATAAATATAATGATGATATAAAATTATATTTTAGTTCCATATAACACGGTTTCTTTGGATCCAAATACTTTTGTAAAACCTTTGTTAAAAATACCAGTCATGCAGACTAGTGATGTAAGTACCTACTTACATAAACCCAAAACCATAACGAAGGGGAGATATTCAATTAAGTGTTGGTGAAGGTTCCTAACGAGCCGAAGATCCTAAGGCGTCTCTTGTAAATATTCATCGATCTCGACGAATGGAAGACGTGTGCGTGAGGATCAGCGTTTACAAGGAGGCACGAAGTGTCTAAGCTTGCTTTATTCAAATGGGCAAAGCCCCGAGGCTTACTTGTTAAGTTCCTTGGGATTAAGCTCTCTTTGCGAAAAGATCGCTTCAGAAAAGCCAAAACAGTGCAACAATAATCGTGATTAGCAGGTTCGGCAAATAAATAATTTGTTGGTTTCTGACATAACAGCAATCCTAGAAGTCATTGAAAAGTTACGAACAAGTTACAGCTCTAGGGGTTTGTTAGATGTCTGTCAGGTTTGCTTTCCCTAAATAAACAGTTCTCAAAGTTGTCCAATAGCATATTGCATTTATTTATTATATTTAGAACTGAATTGTAAGAATATTCCTTCTCCCATCCTCATCTCACCTTGGACTTTTTTTCCCGCTTTTCTGCCTAAGAATCGTTTAATTTTTTTTCCGAAATGCTCCACAGTGATTTATTTATTCTGTTTTTATGTTGTTTCTCGATAAATATTATTTCACTCCGTTAGCCCAGCTTATCGTTGTCTTCTTATTCCAAAAAATATTTGAAAATCATATTGGCCAATTGGAAATCATTGATGACTCAGGGTTACTCCGCACCTCCACAATTCTGTACAGCTCTGGATAGCCAGCAGAACAAAGCCCTACGTCTTATCTTGAGTGCACCGCGCTCAACCCCCGTTGCAACTATGCAATTGCAGACCACAATAGAATCACTTTCTAAATGGCGTGAGCGAGCTGCAATGTGCCTTCACGAACGAATGCGAAGAACGGACCCAGAGTTTTGGAAAACTACAAAATCCCAACTCAACGGCTCAAGACACAGGAATCTTTTATGATGAAAGCCAAGGCTTTACTTGAGGTAAGAGGGCTTGACTGCGAAGAGAGTTGGTTACCTCTTTATTTATACAGACACAATTTCCAATCCACCATTACGCAAGCAAGGCAAGCAAGTGGCTCCTCCACAAGGTTGATAAGAAAACAACATCTGGCTATGAGGTAAAAACAATAGCCCTAGTAACGATAGCTCAAAAGTACCCGCCTCGGGATTGGCTTCACATCTATTCCGATGGATCAGCTGAATCAGCTGTTTAAAATGCTTGAGCAGAGGTTTACTCAAGGGATTTCAAATTCAGCGCTGTAGAAGGGAAGGAAGGTACAAACTTCGATGGTGAAACAGCAGCTATCCTCATCGCTTAAGAGCATTGTCTAGAAGGCAAGATCGAAATGTTGTTCTCTTCGTCGATTTATTCATAGCTTGAATGACTCTCTATCAAGTGCTGTTTTGGAATGCAAATCGCTCCTCTACGACCTGACTTCGAGGCACTAATGTAGTCCTACAGTTGATATCAAACTGTTGCGGGATTTCAGGAAATGAAGAAGCTGATAATCTTGGCAAGCGAGGAGCAGAATTGCCACGGCCGATTCATCCAAGATCCTACGACTCAATATGGTGAATGATAAGAATCGTAGTTAAGGAGGAAACGATAAAAACACACATAGACAATGTGGATGCGAAAAGATACAAATGTCTAATAGAAAACCCGATCCCAGCAGACCTCCCAAGAAGAGATGCAGTAGCCTGCTTCCGCCTGACAACTAGCCACGGTTATCTGCAGAGTTAGCTCCACAAGATAGGTTTGGCTCAGGATCCTACATGTCTACTATGCAACCAAGGGAGAATGGATGGAGACCACCTAGACACATGTCCTGCTCTGGCAGACATAAGAAATAAGTCATTTGCCATGGAGCATTTGAAAAAATCTAACTTATATTGGGCAGCAAGATATCGGATGGGTCAACGGATGTCAACATCCCTGACATAAGAAAAAGAAAAAAAAATATCGGCCAATTAACTATAGTCCACATAGATGCTCGAAAAATACAAGTCTTCCTTTTCTTGATATATTTCAACTTCTTATTTCTTTTGCATTTCTTTTGTTTTGATAAATAAATCAAAAGAGTAGATACTAATCACATTTTCATAATAATTACTGTATAACACGTTATATAAGCATTCGGTTTAAATCTAATAATGAATATTGAACAGTAATTACACTTTCAGTGGTTTGACCTTAGGATATCCTATAAATAAAGAATCGAAAACAAAATTACCGTAAATCAATTTATGTTGAAAGCATTCTATTTTCTATTCTTTTTCCAAGGAAACAGATGAAAAACAAATTTAAACGGATGTTGATTAAAAAAAACACTGAGGAAAATAAAGGATACTTAGCTGTCGAAGGAAAATCTTAATCTTCAGTCGAAGAAAGAAAAAGAAAAAAATCAGGAGGAAAGAAGGCAGAAGAACGGAAAGTGTAATACTGTTTTTTTAAACATTGACAAAGATGTGGTTTATTAAGAATAACAAATCATTATACCGTATCCACTTTTATACAGTGTAAATATTGTTCAGGAAAACTTTTCGTTTCAATAAAATAAACAGAGTGAAGATTTTTTTAAAATTTCCTTGGGCTCTGTGATGTCGGTTCTACACGTGTTCAAAGCTCAGCCAAAGATCTATAACGAACTTAATATTCCAATTTACAATTTAACCTACCTTAATTTAAAATAATTTGGAATTATGGAAGAATTGATAAAAATTATGTCGTTCCTTCTATAGATCCCGTAAGAAGTTATTTTTTCAAATAAATATTTATGCACGTGCATTTCACATTTTATAATTTGACGAATGGTAGGATACTAAACTAAGTCTAATATCTTCAACAGATCTTAACAATTAGTGACTGAATTTCGAGGAACAGAAGGGAACAAAAATATTGTCAGTCAAGAAAACTAGATTCCAATGCTCACATCTAAAAAAGATGTTGAAAACGTTTCTTTACTATATTAGATCTGAGACCATTATTTATTGATCAATGATACAGTACAAAGAGGAAAATGATACATGTTCACCAAATGGATCTTGCAGAATATTTACAGTTGAAAGGATTTAAAGAATTTTTGGAAATATCCTCGAACTATAGGAAAAAATAATTAGGTCGAGTTATAAGTATACAGACAATTATATGTGAATTTAGTTTTTAGAGAAATTTAAACAGAGAAGTACACAAAGGTAGCAGTTTCTATATATCAAAGTATCTGTCCATCTATCTATCTATTGATCTACATACTTCTCTCTCTCTCTCTCTCTCTCTCTCTCTCTCTCTCTCTCTATATATATATATATATATATATATATATATATATATATATATATATAAAGAATAAAAATGTTGAAATGAAACACACAGTTAGATTTCTGAAAGCATACCAGTTTATTCTTTCCTTTAATCCTGCTTTTATACCTTTTACAATGTTTATGTTTACATTCATGGTATTAGAAGTAATGCGTCCTAGATCACACTCAACCTTTGAGTACCCACTTTACAGAGGTTGGGTGAGCCCCAGGAGAGTCCTAATCTCCGGCCGCTAGCAGAATAAATTATGAAAATAATAAAAATAATAGTAAGGGATGCCTTCCTATCGCTATCAGCGGGAAAATCTGGCATATAGCAGTCCCACGTGACACAAACGTAATGAACACCAGAGCCGAAACAAATAGGAAATACCAAGAGATGTCTATCGAGTTAAAATCAGTTTATCATTTGGAAAAAGTGCTAATAACTTCAATTGTCATTTGGTTGAATGGTCTCCTTTTGAAAATCACAAGGGAGGCTACAGAAGACCTTGGCCTCCATTTAGAAAAATTAAATATGTACAGTATGTAAAATAAAATTCGATATGTACAGAGCTACACATAGAACTACTAAGTAGTTCGATATGTACAGGGCTACAGTATTTTAATTTTGTTTAAAACCTTAATTCAAAGGTCTGTAGGAATTTTGGAAGAGTATGCCAATACCTTTGTAAGATTTAAGATTTTGGGGAAAAATAACTAATTTGATTTGAATTTTCTTTGTGTGTGTGTATATATATTATTATTGTTTTATTTTTCTCTCAAATTTCTATGGCGTCAAATTCGCATCCCGGAAATCAAAAATGAAGGGAAGTGTAAATGTTTTACTGATTCAAGACTTTTTTAACAATTCTTCAGGTGTCCAACAGAACTGCCTCTTATTTATAAAATAAGTAACAATTTTTATAGAAAAAAAAAAAAAAAATCATGGGTAAATGATCTGGACCATGTGATCTAAGACTCTTGAGGAAAATTTCAAGAACGAATTTCAGAAACTGCAATAAGTGTTGATAGTCCTCTGTATTGATAACCGATAATTCAGAGAGCCGAGGTGATCGGAGGCAATTTTCTTGTCCCATTAGAGACATAATGAGGCGGAACGGGTGTCCCATGGGACGTTTAGGCAAAATAACTGTTGAATTATATTAGCCAATTATTTAACCCTGTCATCAAGGTTACATTAACAATTACCTATTACATTATAATTATTCTTTTCTCTCTTGGCTACCTGGCTTTTAGACCAACTTAATCAATGTATCCTTTGCTTGTTCAAAGTCCTAATGGTAATAATAATAATCCCTAGTAGATTACCTTCCATAAAATTACCATTCATTATGACATAGAAACACACGAGTTAGTCCGAAGCCTGAATATTTTCAGTCATTAGCAGAGCTAATTATGCAACAAGCAATAATTACACTTCAATTTTTTTCTCAATTTATTTCATGAATGTTCGCTATAATTATTGGGCATTTTATAAACTATTTTAACAGTATTTGAATTTTCAGAAATATTCATTCATCGTCGGGTTATATATGAAACATATTACGTCATAAACGCGATCTTGAGAAAACGCTGATGAAAAGACTAGTGTCCTTAGAGTGATTACGAAATATTGAAAAAAAAAATAATTAAAAATATGACTCGAGGGATTTCATCTGTATAAACTTAAAAAAAAAATTCTCAAAACTATGTTTTAAACTTTTAACATTTAACTATGTTTTCACGATATAACATTTAAGTGGAAAATAGTTGACTGGATGGTTCTAATAATTGTATGAAGTGGGCATGGGGAGCAGTCAATGATTACATAAATTAAGAATGACTTATTCTATTGTTTCTACGTTTCGATTTAAGATAAAAGCCATCTTCAGGGCTAGGAAAAAGAACATATAATAGTTCTTAAACTATTACTTTTGTCAAATTTTGTAGAATCAGCAATAATAAATAATTCCTTATCGTTCTCGGTTTATTAGTAATCTTATTTGTTGCCTGGACACATTGTCTATCCCTACCCTAAAGAAGAATAAACACTGGCTCTACAACTCAGCACGAGTCCTGGTCGTATCAAGGCAGTGCCTCCACTCTTCTCTATCCTTCGCCAAGATCCTTCAAGCTCTGGAGCCAATGATGCTGCTTGCATCACTCTCGACTTCAACTGACCATCTAAGCCGTGGACGCCTAAGTTTTACTTTTCCGTCAACGAACCCAAACAGCAGTCTTTTCAGGGTAGCGTCGTCCTCCATTCTGACCACATGTCCAGCTGATCTCAGTCTTGCTATTCTTATGTGCTTCACCACGCCAGGCTCCTGATACATCAGATGCAGCTCTACATTTTGTCTGAGGCTAAATTGATCGCCAATTCTTACAGCTCAAAACATCCTTCTTAATTTTTTTCTTTCGAAGAGCAATAAACTGTTGGAATCTGCCCCTGGACAGAGGCCAGGTTTCCAGTCCATAAGTTAAAACAGGCCTGATAATTGTATCGTACAGCATAATCTTAGTTTTTCTTGATAGCAGACGACTTCTTCAAATTCTTCTTTGAACTTCTGGGCTGGTTTAGCTATCTGCTTCGACCAGAGAACTGAGGTAGATAAAACTTTCGACACTTTCTTATGTTAGGCAGCAAACGTGATGGTGGGATCCGATTGTCTTGGAGGGTTAGCCTCCATATACTTAGTCTTTACTTGGTTTACCAGAAGACCTATACGCCGTCCAGCATTCTCCAAAGCTAGAAAATCCTGTTGTAGATCCCTCTGTGTTTTCCCACTATGCCCAGGTCATCTGCATAGGCCAGTATTTGGATGGACTTACTCAGAATCGTACCAGTGACTTGTAACCCTGAGTCTCTTATGACCTATTCTAGTGCAAAATTAAATAACAGGCACAAGAATCCATCCCCTTGTCTCAGATCTTTAGTTGTCTTGAATTCTTCAGACAAGTCATTCTGGATCTTGACCTTCTCGACTCCCTCTTCAGCAATTTCACAAGACATCAATTCTCTGGAGGCATTCATTTCTCCCATACTTTGATACAGTTTTCTCCAGATGATACAGTCATAGGCATTGCTGAAATCCACGAAAAGGTGGTGGGTCGTTATATTGTACTCTCTAGTCCTTTCCATAAGAGTTCTCAGGAAGAATATTCGATCAATAATAGATCTATCGTTCATAAATCTGGTACAGTATATTAGCAATGGTACATTTCTATCTCTCTCTGGGCATGGGAAGTAGTCTTTGGTATGCCACATTCGAAAGTACTTTGTAGGCAGAGCATAGGAGTGTTATACCACGGTAGCTATCACAAAGCATTTGATCTCCTTTCTTGTGAAGAGGGAGGTTAAGGCAAAACACCAGTCATGCGGGAGAGTTTTGCTTATCCAAACACTGTGTCGTAGATCTCGAATCACCTTTATCATTTCATTTCCACCAGCTTTAGAAGTTCAGCTGGTATGCCATCACATCCTGGTGCTCGTTCTTATAAATAACTCTAAATAATCTGGTTGGTATTGAGATAACCATACACAGACAGAGATTGGAGTCTGCATGGACCAAGTAGTTGCCTCAGCTGTAACTAATGAGTAAACAATAGTGAAATAGAACACTCAACAGTTCACATCCCATTTGGCCTTCTCGATACGTTCTGCTATTTTAAAGTAATATACTGCTTGGTCGATACGGAGTATATAATTTATTAAAAAATATTATACTGAAGTAATAAAAATAATACGATTTATTAATATTAGAATAATATAGGAAATAAACAAAGGCTGCGATTCTTGTGCAGATAACGCGCTATAAACCAGATCTATTAATATTGTCTGGAAAACCCCGCCGCAAATCACAGGACAACTTCCTGGCGCGGTTTGTTTCTAATTCTTTCGTTCGCGATTTCTCAAGGCACAGTAATTAGTTTTATTTTTAGAATTAATGATAAGGTTATCACTGGACGGCTTCTGGCCGGCAAATCATCATTTATATAGGCGTGCATTTCGCAAGGTCTTAATTGATTCCCGAAACTGACCTCTCAGATTGTACCAAGAATCGTTACGTTAGTCCTTTAGAAAAATATTTCATACGTAACCAAGCCATAGGAATAATTGTCTGCTGAATTGACTTTTCCAATGGCTACTTGTCCAGTAATGTGTATTAAAAAAACACAGCGTTTCTACTTCATAACCACCTCCAGTTAAACAACGATTCCATTAACTTCAAACGAGTAGTGGCCTCTGGTAATCTAATTATTTTGCCTCTTTTAGTAATATTTATCCATCTTCAATTTTCAGAAAAATGTACATTAATATAAATATAAATTTTGCATATAATCGATACAATGCAAATGAATTAATGATTAGTAAAATAATACAAAAAAATAAGGTTGGTAGCATTGAAACTTTTTTTTCTAAACATATTTGAAACAAATTCACCAATTTCATACTTTTTTTTAAATTCTATTATACGCAGAGCTTTACATAATTTCTTTCTTTCTTATTCATACATCTCTTCTGCTTTGCAGTGTAGAGATTTTGCATAAGGAGCGCCACCTCTCTCTGTTAAGGGTTGCTCTCCTGGCTTCCGCCCATCTAATTCCTTTTTCTTTAAGGATATTTTGGAGGTCATTCGTCCAGATCACTCTCGGCCTTCCCCTGGGGCTTTTTCTTGTTGGTTTAATCTCCATAGCTTTCTTCGTTGTCCGGCAGTGATCCATCCTCATTATATGTCCGAACCATCGAAGCTGTCCTTTCTCGAGAATCTGATTAAGGGGTTCAATTTTGAGTGCAGTCCTTATCGACTTGTATTGTATCCGGTCGTCCTCGGTCTTCCCCTCTATTTTCATCAGGTTCTGTATTCCCATGGTTTGGAGTCTTCTCCGATCACAGTGCTTTAGGGCCCGCTTTACATAATTAAATTATTTAATACTTTTATAAACACTACAGGGAACCATAAAATAGTTGGTGATTTGTTCATTAACTTGTTCGAATGACATAAGAAGTTTAGTACTCTTGAGTATTGGTCACTGGTAAAAGGAGCTAAACGACTAGAAGTGTATAGAGGGAATACGTTATAATATAATATTATATTCACATAAATTTTTAAAATTTAAATCAAAAGTAAATGAGAAATAAACTAGAAATAAGCAATAAAAAAATACTGATAAGATATATAAATAATACATTTATAAAACAAGAAAATTAAGAATGAGTCACTTGTTACTTCTAATGGATAAGAGCTAATATGTTAGTCTAGTTAGATAAATGCATACAAAAAAGAAAAATAAATTACTCGATTGTTTTATTGAGTAAACTTTACCGCTATATGGACGCTCATTGAAAAAGTTTTATATTCTAGCTTTTGTAAGCTGGGACAGAGGTTTTTAAATAACCAAATGGTATTTAGTCAGTACATTCACCTTGCATTTACTAATCGATATCTGTTTGTACGTACACCTCTCCAACAAGATTATACAAACAAGCCTTGTTTTATGATGTAACAAGACGTAGTGCACCAGACATTTCACTTGTCTTGGCAATTCTTGTTAACCGCGTTAGTATGCATAACTAATAATGTTTGATCAATGTATTTATGGAAGGTATAGATAACGCTCATGTACAGGACATGGTCCCTGAGACTTTTAATACCTATTTTCTAGAATTTCTCACCCTTACGATTATGGGAAAATACCAAATGACTCAGTGCCTTCCCATCTTGCTAGTAACTTATTGAATGTGAAAGTGGAATTTTGGTTCTAGAGTTTGTTCACAAAATATAAGCAACTACAGGTCCCAAAGACCATACCTCAGTACTTGCGTGACTTCTTTGATTTTATCAAGTTAAGATTTTGTATAATATTAATCAGTGATAATTTTAAATTTATAAATGTTATCAAAATATTAACTGTTTTCCTTATCATTTTTGAATTTATTTTATCATATTTTTTAGTTCTGTTACAATTATGGAATCCCAATCTTGCAAATCAGAAATGGTTGTCAGGACTGATGACCCGATGTTTTTTGACAAAATACGTTTCAAGAAGATGCTGATATTTTCGAATCAGATATTGATGATGGGGCCTACATTGAATGTGATCATCGTCGCAATTTCAACTGCTTGGAATACTAATAATTTTAATTTTGAAAAGTATTTTTATTTTCATTAATAGGTTTTTAATTGTTTAAAATAAAAAATATATATATTTTAATTAATGTGTTATGTATAGGCAAGTTCTTGATTTTCACTATTTTCTTCATTGATCGCATTTGTTTTTTTTTTACTGAAATTTGAAAAAATATCATATAGTCGTTGATTGTAGGAAAGGCAAGAAGGTTCATATAAGTAATAACAAGCAATAAAATGTTTAAATATTAGATATTATATTCATTAATGTATTTTTAAATCAGATGGTCCGTGGGGCCAGGTGTCAGTACTAGCGCAAGGAAAAACTAAGTCAGTACTTGAGGGTTAAGTATTTTGAATCCCCCCGAAATGCAAGGGTATTCTAATTATGCAACATATTATTCCATTTTGCACTATTAAAGCCCATAAAAGTTCTCTGGTTCAGTTATGGCAGAGTCTGGACTGCTTCTAGGGCGACGGTTGTGATGCGCCCAACCGCCAGGTTTTTGCTCTTAATTAAGGGAATCAAGTTTATAGAGGTTGGGTTAATCCAATCAAGATCCTACAGGGTTAATCCAAGGCTATTATCATGTTGAATAATTTACAAGTCACAGCCGAATTTGAACCAGGGACCTGCTGCTATACATATCAGCGCTCAATGTGCTGAGCTATTCCGCTCCTCCCTAAAAAAATAAATATTTTTATTGCATAGTTGTAAAAGAATGTTACAGAAACATTCTTATAACAATATTTGTAAATAATTGGTTCGAAATGGAACAGATTTAATTAGAGAATGAAACCATACTTATAATTTTTTTTTTTTAAGATCTATTAATTTGAGTACAACCCACTGGTAGTGTAGCACTCTATTTTATCTCATGCCATTATGTATCATTCATTCTATTTACTTGTTGTGATATTACAATGGAGTAGTAAATTTTAATATATAAAGAAAAAAAAGATTTATTAAGTTATTACATTAAATTATTCAGAAGGCGCCTGAGTTACCCAAATAAATTAAAATGCTAATAAATTTCTCTGACTTATTCCCTATATATTTTTTTTTTTATTTTTAATAAATATTCTTGAATTTGATTGAAAGTATATCCGGAACGACTGGAGAATAAATCTCTTCCAGGAACAAAATATGATAATAATCTAAACATTTTGACTCAAAGGATTAACAACAAATTAGTACCAGTGTTGCTAATCTGCAAAAAAAAAATGTCAATGTTCAGCAACAACTTATTGGCAAGAGAAAGCTAGTAGAAAGCTGATTAAATTAAAAAAAATCCCAATAAAGTATTAAGCCACCAACAGGTTGATTGACATCTAAGCTGTGATATCAGCATAGGTTATGGTGTAATTAATTTTATTTATTGATGTAATTTATGCAATACATACAATTAAAAAATATTAACCTAAACCCTACATTATTAATTTAAAGCCACTTTTTTGTCTCTCAAAATATTGATATTATTTTTTTTTTTTTTTTACTTTACAGGGTTTTGTTCATCCCTAACTTCAACTTTACAACACCTTCTCAATCTCCGTGATATCACATAAATTATATTAATAGGAAGCATTTTTCACATTTTAGGGCAATTTGAATTTTCAAGTATCACAGTGTATCAACAACATATGACTTTCTTAAAAACTTATTAAACGATAAATCCATTGCTCGAAAAGTTATCCTCGATCAAAAAGAACTTAGTCTCTACAGCTTTAAACGTTACCAAATTGTTGATTATTACGGAATACTAATAATAAAGACTTAGCAAAAGCGAAAGTTGGATACCTATACCACAATCCGAAGTTACTACGAACTACTACCCTAACCCAAATCTCTGAGATTACCTTCAAAGCATGGATCCCACAATTCTACAATGGACCCGAACTTTTTTATTGCAATCCAATACATCAAGCTTTGTTGCTCCTTTTTCTTCTCTACAATCCTTCATATTTTGTTTTTGTATTCACTCAGCAGTAGGAAATCATCTCCGAATCTAAGCAACGATATTTAGCAGCCCAGATTCAGATCTCAATCGTGGTAGGAGTGAGATTTCGAAGTAGTTATCACTATATCCTACCTCGACCATTTTTTTTTTTGGACAGGAATAAGTATAGATATGTTTAGTGCATTTCCCAATTTTTTTTTACATTCTGGTAGATCTGAGAAACTTGTTTTACGAAACGGTTTTTTTTTTTTTAGTTTACTAGTAATGTCGATTTCCTATGCTTCATGTGATTTCCATTTTCTTATGGCTTTTTCGACTTCTTCCTTACTCGGTGCTATTATAAACGGAAGATCACCTCATAGATATTCAGAAGGAGGGGTTTTTATACTTATTTCATGTATTCAAAATGAGTTGAAATAATTTTTTTAAATTATTCAAAATTTATACCTGATTGCCAAAGATATTGTTACTTTGGTCCTTAATTCTATTCATTGTGGTTTAAACCGTTAAAGCGCTTTAAACCACAATGAATAGATTTACATACGCATGTATGTAATAACATGTACACATCTACATTCCATTTCTGTTAGTTTCTTTTGTATTACTTCATTATCTTTTATTATTGATAAATTTAGATGTATGGTTCAGATGTTGGCAAAGTTGTCATCACTGGAATTACTTAGAGCAGGGGGTTCCCAAACTTTTTTGTACCACGCCCGCCTTTTGTTGAAATGAAAGCTTCTCGCGCCCCCCCCCTTAACAATAAATTGTGTGGGCCTAGGAACAAAACAAAAACAAATAAGTATTACATTGAAAACAAAACATTTATTTATACTGCCATAAGGTACAACGATATCAGTTTTCATAAAATACAAAAATTATTAATAAGAGAAAAATAGATTAGGTCGGTTAGTAAGGTTATTGCGATGGATGGGCTTCCATTTTTCTTACTAGTATGCCTATCCGTGGCTGAGTTTTAGTAAGTGCACAACGCAAGTCACTAGCAACATCAAGTTTATTCCGATACTTTGTTTTAATTGCCACAAGTGTTGAAAATGATTTTTCGCACAAATAGCTGCTTGAAAAAGGCAAATATAAACGAAGAGCTTCTCGTGATACACTAGGATACACTTCGAAATATTTTAACCAAAATGAAGGTTTGTCCATTATATCAAACTGGTCTATTTTCTAAATATCATTGTTAATTTAGAATTTTAGAAAGACTACTTAAACTTAATTAAATGTTCAACTTGTCCCGCGCCTCCCCCCTGACATGTCCTCATGCCCCCCAGGGGGGCGCGCAACCCAGTTTGGGAACCGCTGACTTAGAGCTTTTAATTTCACGGGTTTCGGGTATTATATGCATGTCTAGACAGTCATTCTCAAATCTGTTTTTGTTCTTAATTCTCTCTCTTTTCTCAACACATAAGGTACTTGCCTTTTTTATGCCGTTCACGATGTCAACAGATACATTTGAATATCCATATATTTAAACGTAGTAATTTTTGATTATTAAATTTTGCTGAATATTTAACTTAAGCGAATGGAACTAGCGAACTTTATGAATGAAAGATAAAAAGACTTTCATCATTGTATAGATTGTCA
The DNA here is from genome assembly GCA_037127475.1 of Arma custos. NCBI lineage: Eukaryota > Metazoa > Arthropoda > Insecta > Hemiptera > Pentatomidae > Arma > Arma custos. The sequence goes on from CM073764.1 coordinate 72,004,824, forward strand.
TTGTCATTGGATAGATTATGTAGCCGTACCAATCAGAATAAAGATGAAGGGTATTTCTTGATGAAATGTTCTATATTAAAATATAGAACATCGGTTTCTCAGTTTGAAAATTGCTCTTTAGTTGTTCACAACATAATCGAGTGATAAGAATAATATCATGTAATAAATTTGATAGGAGGATTGAGATTTTCATAGTAAAAAGTATTAATAGGCGTTAGGAGGAAGATGGAGAAGAAATATTTCGAACAGATATTGAAAAAGTATTTCCAAAGAGGGGATGAATGGGTCAGAAAAAGTTATTTGGGGCGTACGAAGATTGCTTGGCTGGTTTCACAACTTGAAGTAGAGTATGGAGGAAATAACAGATTTGTAAAAACATTTTTTTTTTTGTTTTAGAGATAGGTTCTACAGAACAACTTAAATATTTCAATTGAAAGGACTGAAATATTTGCTCGGATAGTCAGAAGTACATATTTTAAGATGGAGCGGAGTGGCTCAGTGGTAGATCAATGAGTTGCCATGCCTGAAATCCTGGTTCAAATCCCGCTGTAGGCCAAGACTTTTATTTAGTCTGTTTGCAGCCGAAGATGGATCATATAGGATATAGGACCCTGCTGGGGCTCACCCAGCCTCTATAAAATATTATAGAAATAGGGTACACAAAATAAGGGGGAAAATCTGGCGGTTGAACGTAACCTAGGACAAGTCACCTCCTTGCTGAACTGTTGTCCATGAAACAGTACAGTATCTACCATGCACTGAACCCTAGACCCGTTCACGGGTTGTAGTTGTAAAGATTTTTTTATTTGATAGCAAACTAATAATCTGCCAAATAAAGGGCAGTAACAGAGATCATGGTTTTCATTCGTACATCAGGAGATGGAAGACAAAAACGATTACATGTATAAACAAACTGATTAAAATAAGAATTAGTATTATAGTAAGGTAAGGTAAAGCTTTGTGATTAGTGCACTTAGATTTTTTAAAAGTAATCAATTCATGTTTTACCTTGAAAAATTGATTCATATTCCATGTTTTACATAACCAAACTAAAAATATCCGATCAAATTTGGCAATGTAAAACACTGTATCTCCGAAGTAGGAAGATTAACTGAACGAGAATTCCCTACGAGTATAAGGTAGCTGCCAAGGTGAAGCTCATATTAATAAGGTGTCGCGCTCAATTGCGATGGTGAAGAACCCAGGCTCAGTTCGTTAAATACCTTATTTAATAGCCAGTTAAATACATTATTTAATCTTTTAGCAGCCATTATGGTCCCTGTGAAATCTGCATACTGTATATTGAATATTCTGAAAACATCTGAATTTTTAGAAAACCCAATGATTATAGTGAACATTTTGGAAATAAGTTGAGAAAAGCAATTTAAGTATAATTATAGCTTGTTACATAATTAGCTCTGCTAATGATTGAAAATATTTATGGGCTCAGGCTTCGGACTGTGTGTTTATAAGTTGAATAATATAATACCATAATGAATGGTAATTTTATGTAAGGCGATCTATTAAAGATTATTATTATTACCATTAGGACTTTGGACAAGCGAAGGATACATTGATTAAGTTGGTCTAAAAGCCAGGTAGCCAAGAGTGAAAAGAATAATTATAATGTAATAGGTAATTTTTAATGTAACCTTGATGACAGGATTAAATAATTGGCTAATATAATTCAACAGTTATTTTGCCTAAACCTCCCGTGGGACACCCGTTCCGCCTCATTAAGTCCCTAATGGGACAAGAAAATTGCCTCTGAGCACCTCGGCTCTCTAAATTATCGGTCATCGATAAGGAGTTTATGAAATTATCAACAATTCTTCCAGTTTCTGAAATGTGTTGATAAAATTACGCTCAAGAGTTTGAGAGCTTATTTGGTCCAGATCATTACTCCATAAACATTGTTATTTATTTTATAGATATTAGTTATATATAGAGCCTCAGTAACTTTAATTCTATGTAACCCCTTTCTTTAGGAAGTAATGGCTCAACGGTAGAGCACTGAGTTGCCATTCCGAATATCCTGGTTCAAATCCCGCTGTGGGCAAGACTTTTATTTAGTCGGTTAGCAGCCGGAGATGTATCATACAGGATCTAGAACCCTCCTGGGGCTCACCCAGCCTCTATGAACTGTGTATCCTTAATTGGGGGAAAATCTGACGGTTGAGCGTGATCGAACAATCCACCTCACGGCACAATCGTTGTCTTGGCACGGCACCGTCTCAACCATTCATTAAACCCAAGATCCTTCATAGGCTGTAGTGATAAAGGTTTTTTTCAATATAATTGTATTAAATTTCAATTAAGTAAAAAATTAATTTTGGAAGGAAATTATAATAACTTGTTCATAATAACTTGTTTTTAATCTTTTAATATATTTTCCCAGATTTAAGCATGTCAAAGCATACACCAGTATCATCAGAAAGGATTTAATTTTTCCGGCTAAAAAATGAGGATAACAAATACCCCACGGGTTTTCCCACAATTTCTAAGCCTAACCAATCAAAAAGTACATTATGAACTGGACTATCACGAGAAAACTGTCTGAGCGGTTGAGTGTTTGTGCTCTCAGGTGCTCTGTTTATGGTGATCCGCTATCTGGGTTATCAGCTGTTTGTGCGTAGCCAGGGATTGTTTGGCCCCTGTTGGAGATAACGTTCTTCCCAAGCAGCTCAAGGGTAGCTGTCGCATTTAGCATCTGATGCTAGTCAGCAAAAAAATAAAATCATGGACGCCAGTAATCGAACCCGTGTAGGTGCGGATGGTACACTATCCAGATGGACTTGCCAAATTTTAGGTTAATGCCTGGGAAATAAATTAAATTCTAGACTCTGAATCATCAATCCCAATCTGTCTAGTTATTCAAAACTGGATACTACTTTCAAGAATAACTCTAATAGAAACTAATATAAGGGAGAAAATCTTACGGGTGGAAGTCAGAAATAATGCCTCTTTGTCATATTATTACTTATTTTAATTAAATAATACTCAAAAAAATGGGAAAATGGTAAATTGTAGAACTTATTTGTAAATGTATAATTTTATGACCTATGTTTTTATTATTATCTACTTTAAAACTAATACTATATAAAACTCATATTACTATTTCTAATTTTTTATAATTATTGGTCAATTTTTTTATTTTTAAATCTTTTTATTTTTAAAGAGAAAAGACAGTCTCTCGGCCGGGATTCGAACCCGGAACCTCTGTCTCTCCGTGACAGTGCCCTACCATTTGAGCCACCAAGGCCGCCTGCCGGCAGAGGACAAATCTTTTCTCTTATCCGATCCCATATCCTCGTGTTCTCGCAATTTTTGCTATGAATACACCAGAATTCTTGGTGGCTCAAATGGTAGGGCACTGTCACGGAGAGACAGAGGTTTCGGGTTCGAATCCCGGCCGAGGGTCCAGCTTTTCTCTTTAAAAATAAAAAGATTTAAAAATCAAAAAACTGAACAATAATTATAAAAAGTTATAAATAGTAATATGACGTAAGTCAATAAGATCCTAAAATTAAATTAATGTTCAAAGAACTTTCGTTCTAGTGTATTCATCGCAAAAATTGTGAGGACTCGAGGACATGGGATCGGATAAGAGAAAAGATTTGTCCTCTGCCGGCAGGCGGCTTTGGTGGCTCAAATGGTAGGGCATTGTCACGGAGAGACAGAGGTTCTGGGTTCGAATCCCGGCCGAGGGCCTATCTTTTCTCTTTAAAAATAAAAACATTTAAAAATCAAAAAAATTACCAATAATTATAAAAAATTATAATACTAAAATCGTATGAATTGTTTTAATATGTATTTATAATGTGTGTATATACAATAAAAAAAACCTGTACCACTACAACCCGTGAAGGGTCTGGTGTTCAGTACAAGGTAGAGGCTGTACGGTTTCATGGACAACGGTTCTGCAAGGAGGTGACTTGTCCTAGGTTACGTTCAACCCCCAGATTTTCCCCCTTATTTTGCGTACCCTATTTCTACAATATTTTATAGAGACTGGGTGAACCCCAGGAGGGTCCTAGATCCTTTAGGATCCATCTCCGCCTGCAAACAGACTAAATAAAAGTACTGCCTTGCTGCGGGATTCGAACCAAGATTTCCGGCATGGCAACTCAGTGGTGTGTATAATATATAGTATATATATATTATATATAGATATACTATAGTGTATACATAATATATATATATATATATATATATATATATATTATAGTATTATTGATTACCATATAGCATTATATTACATATTATAACAAACTATTTTGTTTTTTTAAAGAATCTATATTCAGAAGAATATCCAAAATATCAACAATTCAGAGGAGTATCCAACAATTTTTGCCATTTTTTTCTTTATCAAAAAATATGCAAGTGGTTTATTTAGTTTTATTTGTTGTTTTAATATTCAACGATATTTTAAAACAACATGGACAAACGACATGGACTCCTTACAGCATTTACTCTGAGCCACTATTCCTCATTGTCCATTCCACACGCGTGGTTTTATTTCGCGTGCCTGTCCAAACTCTGCAGGGGGTATCAAGAGAAGAGAGCGCTGATGGAGGATAGGAACGGTCCAAGAAGTAAGTAGGCCACTTAGCTTCGATTATTTCACGTGAGGGAAGCAGACTTCCGCAGTTGTCTCCGTTTCGACCAATACTTTTTTTTCTTTTCATTTCACTTTTTGGTGATGTTTGGTTCCATTTGTGATATTCTGCACACATTTAAACATCTATAAATGGTAAAATACATCAACCCTATCTATAAAAAATGAATAAGAACATATAAGTAGTCTGAAAATATATGTAGAATTGTCCTTAATGTTACTAAATTATATGTCATTGGGCGCCCTGTGGTCTATTGGTTAGCATAACAAACTACTAAGTCCAAGATCGCAGGTTCTTGAGTAAGGGAGTATAATCCTTGGTTACGTCGCCCACCGGATGTGATGTTAAGCGGGGGTCTTGAGCCTGTACGATGTCGGGTACTCGTTAAAAATCCCTGTCCTAATTAAACCTGGAGAGAAAAAATGTAGAGCTCACACTGTAGCATTGTCCGATTAGCCTCAGCACCATATATTAGCAAGTGACGAAATATGTATAAACCTTTGTTTGTTTAAGTTCAAATTTGAGAAGAAATAAAATGAATCATTTTATAAAGTTTTTCTAATTATTTTTGTATCCTTTTTACCCATCCGAAAAATAGTCTGTCACTATTTAAGGAGTTAATATCTTTCACCCCCATCAAGACCGTTTTCTTCCCCATATTTTATGGGATTAGTATAAACGATCACCATATAATTATTCAATATTTCTTGAGTGATTGAAAATTCATCGATTTACACAATGCTAATTTTTATATAAAGTATCGTTAATTGCTGATTAATTTTAATAATTAATTTTACCATCTAGTTCCATTTTTATCATGACTGGATGCTGTAAGTCTAAATTAGCTCTAAAACAGAAATTATTTGTATTAATTACACAGTATTTGATCAAACAGTTATTTAAACTAAAAACTAACAGCGCAATAGTAGGCACCATGCTAAAACACACAATTCTTCCTACACAATGATGTTTGTGATTATAAGCTTATGTTGAAATCATTTTACCCACAAGGTTTGCTCTAAGGTGTAGGTTCTATATAATTATTATTGAATTAATAATTACATGCACTTAACCATTCAGTGTACGAATATTACTTAAGTCATTGAAGTCATGAAAAAGTAATTAAAACCCCTAATGTGTAAAATGAGATTCAAATAACTAGTTTTTATGATATTATTATTAAATTATAATTAAAAATCGAATCGGCTTATTAATGCAACTTTCACAAACTTCTTCTAAAGCTATCATTAAAATTATATTATTCATAACCATTATCAATGGTTCAGGAGATATTTAAAAAACATAATAATTATGTATTGCCAACTAGAACTAACTTAATTAACATGACGAAATTACTTTAATTTTTATTTAATAAATAAAGTGTTACTCAGATATTTTCCTTAAGAAAATGTTTAAACGATGAGTTATTTTGAATAATATTTAGATAATCTGTATGGATTTATATTGAGGAGGTTTATATTTATACTGTCTTTTATCAAGTCTAAAAATAATCGGATCAAAGTAAGGTCTTCATCAGTGTAACTAAAGTTGGAAAGCAATGAAAAGTATTTTTACACACTTACTCAACTGCATTTACTTAAAAACTAACAACAACAAAAATCAAATTTAATTATTTTGTTTTGGCTATATCAAGACACTTCGCATAAAGTTAGGTTTTCTTAAAGGGAAAAAATGCAGAAGCTAAGATAAGACGAAGATAAATGAGACTACACCATTCCGCATAACACTTGTTGATACATAATATCCTGACCGCTCCATGTGTGATTACTATTTACAAAGATTTCAGCTCCCCGGGAAGATAAAACGTATTTCTGGCTATAATCAGACGGAGAAAAGACAGTATTAATAAAAATAATTTCATTAAGTTACATTTGATTAATCAGCTAATTAGGAATTCTTTATGAATCAGCTGCTAGCGCCTGATGTTTCTGGAGTTCAGTACATGGTAGAGACTGTACGTTTTCTTGGATAACAGTTGTGCAGGGAGGTGATTTGTCCTGGCCGCCAGATTTCCTCCCATTATTTTGGGTACCCATTTTATAAAGACTGCTCACCCAGCGGGATTTGAACCTAGGACCTTCGGCATGGAAACTCATATTGCTAATGTAGTATGTATATTAATAATTAATATAACTAATTTCGACTAATATTTTTAACTGAAACTTGAAACATTGAAAATGCAAATAAATAATTTTGGCACTATTATGCTTATCGTTTTGATTAGCTTCGTGTACACTTAATACCTTACCCACAGATAGTGTTCAGCCTTGGTATTAGACTTTTTATAAATAAAGGGTTCATTAATTAATTTCTAAAATAAAACAAAAATAAATTTCTATTTCAAGATTTATTAAAGTTAGAAAGGGGGTGGAAAATTTGATGCAAAATGTTCTTCATTATCTAATTTATAGCTAATCTTATCATTTGCGTATCAATAACGACTTCGTCTATTGCAATCTGCTAATTATGGCTATTTAAGGACTCTGGATGATATCTTTCTTTAAGTTGTTATGTTCAAAAATGGTCGAATATTTAATTGGTCAATCTATGCTTGTTAATCCTGAAGAATTGTTTATCTGTTTATTTAACACGTAAAATTATTGTAAATGGATGTTTCTTTTAGTAAAAATATATCTATTTAAAAATTTATTATTTGTTTCTCATTTACAAATATGTTTTTAATAAATTTTTATCGGCTTCTACTTTATTATTTATTACTTCCGTATGTAATATGTTTATACCGATATAAATCATAAAAATCTAATGGTAAATCCAAACGTCAAAGTACCCAATATTGTACATGAAAAAAAAACTTCTATTTATAAATTTCTAGAATAAATTATTCGATAATTGATTAATTGTTGACATTAATTTACTAAATATATAGAAAAAACCTGCACCAGTACAGTTGGTCATATTATTCTGTTCTCTTGTTGAATTGATTGAAGAAATAACATTTAAGATTAATTCATGTATGAGATGAAAATAGTTGACTGGATGATCTAATGTAACGGAGATAGTTGGGGGGTGCAGTCAGAAAGAACACTGCATAAGTAATACACTTATAATTATGTGCCGACGTTTCGACCTACAGTGTAGGTCATCTTCAGGGCTATGAGAAAGAAACAAACAGAACAAAAATTATAAAAATGTACAGTAACAATAATATGGTGACAAGTAATGTAGAAATTTAAAATAGTGGCAGATATGAAGATGGAAGATAACGAATATTAAAAAGTGACACAAGTGATAAAATTAAGATATAGATAGATTTTAAAAAATAATGATAATGAGGAGAAATTAAAATAGTGACAGATATAATAAAATTAAGATAGAGACAGATATAACAAAATTAATGATAATGACAAGAAAATGAAAATAATGACATATATAATAAAGTAAGACAGATTTAATAAAATAAAGAGAATGAGCAGAAATGACAAATTATAAATAACGTATATAAAATAAAATACAGAAAATAAATGTACATTAATTTAATAAAATTAAAGAGAATGAGCAGAAATGACAAATTATAAATAACGTATATAAAAGAAAATACAGAAAATAGATGTACAGAAAGGGTAGTAAAGTAAAAATAATATAAAGGAAAATCAGAAAGGAGGAGGTAAACAAAAGAAACAAAATGAGAATATTTACATATACAAAAAACGGTTGGAACATGAAGAATAAAGAAAAACTAGTAAAATAATTTTACTTTAATTTTATTAAATTAATGTACATTTATTTTCTGTATTTTATTTTATATACGTTATTTATAATTTGTAATTTCTGCTCATTCTCTTTATTTTATTAAATCTGTCTTACTTTATTATATATGTCATTATTTTCATTTTCTTGTCATTATCATTAATTTTGTTATATCTGTCTTTATCTTAATTTTATTATATCTGTCACTATTTTAATTTCTCCTCATTATCATTATTTTTTTAAATCTATCTATATCTTAATTTTATCACTTGTGTCACTTTTTAATATTCGTTATCTTCCATCTTCATATCTGCCACTATTTTAAATTTCTACATTACTTGTCACCATATTATTGTTACTGTACATTTTTATAATTTTTGTTCTGTTTGTTTCTTTCTCATAGCCCTGAAGATGACCTACACTGTAGGTCGAAACGTCGACACATAATTATAAGTGTATTACTTATTCAGTGTTCTTTCTGAATGCACCCCCCAACTATCTCCTTTACATTAAGATTAATTAATTAAAGAGCTAAATCATGAATATTTGGTAAACATTTCGGACCATTGTAAATCAATAAATGGTATAAACTTAAAAGGTATTTTTACATAACAGTCGGTGCAGTAAAATTTTTTTCATGAAATTTTATAGCCCATTTATCACTGTTTGGCTTTTTTATGTTATTCTAAGCCACTTAAATTCACATTTTATTTTCAATAATATTAATCTAAAATTATTTGTCCCGGAATAAATAAATAATTTATTATTACTGTTATTACTGATCATTGAGTTCCCTCGCCCATTGCAAGTTTAAAAGAAAGAACACCGCGCAGGTATTCCGCATCTACACTGAATGGATTCCGAGGAAAAACCTTGGCATGCATTACGATGAAACACTATCTCCTAGCTCTTCATTAATTTCGCTTATCTAGGCCTTAGTGAAGGCATGTCCGATAATCCAGATGAAGGGTAAATTTGTCTTCTAAGAACTCACCTTTTCATCTCCTCCGTGCTATCGGATTGTGAGGAACAAGGACAAAAATATTTTCCTTATACATGAAAAATCAGTTTCAATGATCGAACTATATAAATCATAAATATATTATAGTAATGCCAACCGAAAAGTATCGTAAACAAATATTAAACTTAAATCTCCAATTGATTAATTTCTAGAAGAAATTCATCGAGGATAGATTAGTGTTAACACTAATTTTATTAATACTATAACCCATGAAGGATCTATGGTTCAGTATGTGATAGATCTGTACTGTTTCAAGGACAACGGTTGTGCAGGAAGGTTACCAGTCCTATATCACGCTCAAACGCCGGGTTTTTTTCTCCAACAGAGAAAGGTCAGGAGGGTCTCCAGATCTCATAGGGTCCATCCCCGACTGGTAAGAGGTTAAATAAATTACCAGATTTTAAACCGAGAACTTCGAAAGAGCAAATCAGCGTACAACCAATGAGCTTGCCCGTTACCAATTGAATATAAAGTAAATATATTAATTATATTTTCTGTAAATCGTATAAACCTCTAATACAGTAAAGGCTTGCTTTATCCATTTATTAAATCAATACTCACTCTAATATTGAATGCCATACTTTTTTTTTTTAGAATAATTTATTGATATTTACAACTTTGATCATATTACATCAAGTAAATCTGCTGTATGAACAAAGGTCATGAAAAAAAAAAACACTTGTGGAGAAACTACCGATTGATAACACTCCAATAAAGTTCTATAGAAGAAGGTCTCGAGGCCATCTTTTTTTCAGACGCCTCGGAGGGTTATCAGGAATATTACGGGAAGCAAGCTGAGAGACCAGCGGATTCAAGTGTGTATGGAGCTTTTCATGGAAGGATAGGTATCTAGTTTGTACCAAATCAGTGATATTAAGATCATGATGGATGAGTTTGTTTGTGACATAATATGGAGCATTGAGTATTTTACGAAGGATTTTGGATTGAAAGGATTGGATACGAGATGATTGGATGGTTTAAGAGCCCCCAAGCTCAACTCCGTATGCCCAAATAGGTCTGATAACTGTCATGTAAATCAGTCTTTTGTAATTAATTGGGAGCTTTGAACGTTTGTCCAGAAAATGTTGAAGAAGGCGAAAAAGTCGAGCTGTATTGCCATTATAATATTAATGAATTTCCGCTCTGGAAGTTATCAATATTTTAAATTATTTTGACAAAAGAGTACGTTAAAGAGTCAAATAAATTAAAAATCAGGATTGATTTATGTAAGCCAAGAAACAGTTGAGATTTAAAAAAAAACAAACAAAAAAAAGCACTTTAAATAAATATACCCTTGCCATATACTCTTGTTTTTCTCTACTTAAACCGGAATTGTTATAAATAACATAGCTTCCTTTGGATATAAGTAGTACAAATAGGCGGGTTGAGCCGGAGCCGTGACCTTGAGGTCATTGTCTGCTGTAGCAGGGTCGTGGTCGTGACCTTGAGATGACCTTGAGGGTGGGAGGGGTGTAAGGCAGGACGAGGGGGTGTTGACCTTGAGGTAGGTCGAGGTGTGCAAATTAAGATTTGGCAACGTCGCAGATGAGATGTGGCAACAGCGCAGTAGAAACTAGGTCATGGTTTTTTCTGAATGGATGTTGGTCGTTTTATGAATGGAATAGTTGAATGGGCGTGTGACGTCATCTTATGAATGGGAGCGTGACGTAATTTGTCTTTGTGAATGGGATAAGAGTTATGAATGAACCACAGTAGTACAAATAGGCGGGTTGAGCCGGAGCCGTGACCTTGAGGTCATTGTCTGCTGTAGCAGGGTCGTGGTCGTGACCTTGAGATGACCTTGAGGGTGGGAGGGGTGTAAGGCAGGACGAGGGGGTGTTGACCTTGAGGTAGGTCCAGGTGTGCAAATTAAGATTTGGCAACGTCGCAGATGAGATGTGGCAACAGCGCAGTAGAAACTAGGTCATGGTTTGTTCTGAATGGATGACGCATGTGACATCATTTTATGAATGGAAGTGTTGAATGGGCGTGTGACGTCATCTTATGAATGGGAGCGTGACGTAATTTGTCTTTGTGAATGGGATAAGAGTTATGAATGAACCACAGTAGTACAAATAGGCGGGTTGAGCCGGAGCCGTGACCTTGAGGTCATTGTCTGCTGTAGCAGGGTCGTGGGCGTGACCTTGAGATGACCTTGAGGGTGGGAGGGGTGTAAGGCAGGACGAGGGGGTGTTGACCTTGAGGTAGGTCCAGGTGTGCAAATTAAGATTTGGCAACGTCGCAGATGAGATGTGGCAACAGCGCAGTAGAAACTAGGTCATGGTTTGTTCTGAATGGATGACGCATGTGACATCATTTTATGAATGGAAGTGTTGAATGGGCGTGTGACGTCATCTTATGAATGGGAGCGTGACGTAATTTGTCTTTGTGAATGGGATAAGAGTTATGAATGAACCACAGTAGTACAAATAGGCGGGTTGAGCCGGAGCCGTGACCTTGAGGTCATTGTCTGCTGTAGCAGGGTCGTGGTCGTGACCTTCAGATGACCTTGAGGGTGGGAGGGGTGTAAGGCAGGACGAGGGGGTGTTGACCTTGAGGTAGGTCCAGGTGTGCAAATTAAGATTTGGCAACGTCGCAGATGAGATGTGGCAACAGCGCAGTAGAAACTAGGTCATGGTTTGTTCTGAATGGATGACGCATGTGACGTCATTTTTTTATGAATGGAAGTGTGACGTCATCTTATGAATGGAAGAGAAACTAGGTCACGGTTTGTTCTGAATGGATGTTGGTCATGTGACGTCATTTTATGAATGGAATAGTTGAATGGGCGTGTGACGTCATCTTATGAATGAGAGCGTGATGTAATTTGTCTTTGTGAATGGGATAAGAGTTATGAATGAACCACAGTAGTACAAATAGGCGGGTTGAGCCGGAGCCGTGACCTTGAGGTCATTGTCTGCTGTAGCAGGGTCGTGGTCGTGACCTTGAGATGACCTTGAGGGTGGGAGGGGTGTAAGGCAGGACGAGGGGGTGTTGACCTTGAGGTAGGTCCAGGTGTGCAAATTAAGATTTGGCAACGTCGCAGATGAGATGTGGCAACACCGAAACTAGGTCACAGCATAATGAGAGAGAGTATATTGTTTTCCGAATGGGAGAGTGTCATCATTTTGTCTTATGAATGAAGCACGTTGTTGCTTCCTTTATCAGTTAGTTTAGTATGGGTCGGCTAAGGAGCAAGAACCTGAGGTACGAAGACGGAAGGTTGTCGACATTCGTCGGCTGGTCGTCACCGGTGAGTCCATTGAAACTAGCGGCTGCTGGGTTGTATTACTTGAAAGTGTCTGATAGGACAAGATGTCCATTTTGCGGAGTAATCTTGCATGAATGGAAGGAGTATGACGACCCTTTTGCCGACCACAAAAAATGGTCTAAAAACTGTTCGTTTATCGAGTATTGTGAACAATTGAATGAGCTGCAAATCATAGTGTCTGACGAGAATGATAGCGAAGAGACGGTATGTTGTTAAAAGGCTTCACAATTTTCTACATCGACTCAAAGATTTGCAATTATGCATTTCCTTGTATGAACTAAAAAGAAGGGAAATAAATGATGTGATAAAAAAACTAGAACAGCTGCAGCTTTCTCCCCTCCACTCCGTTATACCACACAGTCTTGTCGTTGATGATACGCGAGATGGATCGTCGAATGGACCTTGTGACCGAGTACCCACTCACCAACAGTAAATGTTTTCGAATCGGTTTGTGTAACTTTGTGCCGACTATCGCCATTAGCGAAAAGAAGAAAACTGTCGTTTACATGAATGTTGAGGAATGGACATATATTACCACCCGAGCTCCGAAAATTTTGTTATTGCTGCAGAAACGAAAAAAATCCTATGAAAAAGACCGATCAAGATGTCAAAACGTGATTTGTGAACTTACTACAAGAGGACGCACTAGGGTGATGCGGATAGAGCAGGTAACGCAATGGTTTGCAATGTTTAATCATGAGACCCTTCCACCATCGTCTGCATCTGCATGTTTCAACAGGAACGAGACGGTCAAACTTTGCGCAAATATAGAAAAAATCAACGATTCACTAGCATTGATAACAAAGATGGTTGAACTTTATAATAAGAATGAAGCAAGTGTAGTTAGCGAACCAATTGATTTTAGCATAAATACAAATACACTGTTTTACAACTTAAATGAATTGAATTGCGATGATAATCAATAAAATAAGTTTCCTTTAATATGTTGTATTTTTTATTTGTCCCTTGAAAAATAAAATAGGAAGAAGGAAAAAAAAAAAAAAACAAATACAAATTTACTGAAATCAAATATTTTTATTTTATGTAAATATAAAATTTAATTAAAAAAAAAAATTTAATAAATCTGAATCAAATACTGATAAGGTAAATATAAAAATTTTAACAATTAACAATCTTGTAATGTTTCTGATAAACAGCTGATCTGTGGGTTGATTCCAGGATAGGACTCAGTATCTTGGAAATATGTTGAATCCTGTTTTCGAATCTTACTCTGTCCCTCGCATATGTTTCCCATGGACTGATACGTGCTGCACGATGAGCATAATTCCATGTTACAAGAGTACGAGTTTCAACAAGGTCCTCATCAGGCTTGAAAGATACCTAAATAAAAGATATTATTACTCGATATTTTGTATTTTCCGAATCGAGTTCTAATTCGTTTATTTTTTTTGGTTGTACGTTCATTTTACATATACTTGTAAAATAAAAAGAAATTAGTATACTCCTCTTCTAACAACCACAAAAAAACAAACAGAGAGTCAGTACAATTTACGGACCAAACCCGTTCCCATTTCATATTCTATTATTTTATCATGTAAAATGAGACAGTAAGCTTTAGTATTGGCTGGAAAGTTTTCTTTCGCCTCTAATAGTACTCTGATATCGATAGTCGCACTTTTGATTGCTTCAGATTGCTTAGAACAATCTATAATCACTAGAGGCGCTAGTTTCTCGAAATCGGATCTTGAAAGCAGGGGCTGAGAATGTCTAACGCCATAATAACTCGTTTGAAATTCGTTATACATTTCATACAACAATGCTACTTTTCCTTGCTCAAAATCTAAATTTAAGTCATCGTACGGATATTGTTCACTATTCAAATAAAGTTTCAAATTTTTTAATTTGCAACTATCGAACAGACTGCTATCTTTGTTAGAGGTTCTATTTCGATCACTTTGAAATGCAAAAATGAGATAGCGCGGTTTTTCTAAATTTGTTGAAGTTTTGACCGACCAATTTTCCTGCTGCGTCGCAGGTACATTGGGATATTCGTAAAGATCCCATGATCTGAATGGAATAGAAACGACCTTGTTCTTGTCTACTAGTTTTAATAACCTCAGACGTTCATAATCTGAAACACGAACATGAGGCATTCTCCACACCAATTTGTCAAGTTTTATTTGTACATCATCGTCACCTAGCACGCAGTTTAGGTCAGTACTTGATCTGATCAAAACGAGCTCTTGCTTCAGATTGATTAAAATTTTACGATAGTCCTCGCAAATCCCAAAAAGAATATCAAGTGGTAGGCATACGCTAAAAACGCCGTTTTTATCCAAAGAAAGAGTTTTACCGGGCATTGTCCACCCCGCATTTTCTAATCCCATTACTCGATTAGGCGAAAATGATGCATGCCCTTTAAGAGTAGTAGTTATCCCCGGATTTCGTACTCGATCGACTTCTATACCGTTTAGTTCATATCTAATTTCGTCAAACAAAAACGCGAATGCGTTATTAGTCAACTTTGGAGTGGCACCGATAGTGCCATCACTTTTTAAGATCCTCCCTTCGAGATAAATAAAACTTTGAGAAGGAAAGGTATAAATATCTTGTTGATGAATAGGAATTCTAATCTCGTCGGATTTGTTAAAGGTATTTCCCGTATAAGGCTGGTGCGAGTGATATTCAAATTGTGTAAGAGAATCGACGAATTTTATATCCGTCGTAACGTCTAGTATGTCATTCATAATGTTTGTTTAACCGAAAACCACACTGTTTTAAAAATATAGCGTTCGCAGTTGTTAGCGCTCTTGTTGATTTAGGTTTACTGGTTTTAACCGTTGTTTGACATCTCCTTTTATAATAATCGATGCAAATATCTCTAGAACAAAAATCAATCCCCATTCTTTTTTAAATGTAATCTCAATGTAACCGTTTCTCCTCTAAAGTCGATAAGCTCTCCGTTCTGATCTACTAATCGAACGATGATATTGTCTACAGTCCTCACGTTGGTTGGAAAGTAAATGACCGGATTCGTGATTTCTATTATTTTATATCCTGGGTCTACACGCGGAAAGAATTGATGAATATTATGATCCGGTTCTCCGTTCACATAAGACCCCGATGCGATGTTACGTTGAATTGAAATAATGTTTACGCTGAGAATTTTAACAATGTCATTTGATTCAGTATAGGAGCGATTCGGAGGAATGACATGATCGGATCGTGTAAAACCCAAAAGAGGACCAATAGAGTGAGGCTTCTCGGAATAGTTAAAGTATACTGCATGAGTTGTTTTAATTTCCGTTTTTAGCGTGTTGGAATTTCCTCTTATTATCACTACAGCGGTAGGGTCAAGATGAGAAATTTTTTCACGTAAAAAGGAGGCTATAGCATCGATATCGTACGATCCTTCAGGTATTTGGATCGAAAAATCACCAAAATAAAACATATCATTAGCGCCCTTTTTTATATTCGGAATAGTATTATATGTCTCAAATGATAACAACCCAACAGTATATATTGACCCCAATTCTAACGGTGGTAAAAAGTTTGCGGAAAGTACGCTAGAGTTGCCCGTAAGCGTTACTGTATAGCTCATGATTAACAATGATCAAACGCTTTGAGAAGCATCGACTAAATACTGTAAGCAGAGATGTCCACAAACCGACGTATTCCACTCCTGATAACGCTCTCTATTATAAGTTATTTTTAGCCCCTTAAAGTACTCGAGCAACTGTGGTGGTGGTTTTAAGTTTCCAAAGGAATCAAAGTATTTCACAAAATTATTTTGTTTTACATAACAGACCCAATGTGAACCAAGTTCTGAGCTCGGCTCTAAATTTACAATAGCAGACTCGTGTTTGTTTGGATATCTAGGAAGTTTATCAATCATAAACACTCCTCGAAAATGTTGGATATTTAAAACTTTGACCAAATAATTTAATTCTAAATCCGTCAATGGCTTATTCGGTAGTCAGATCTTTCCAGATTTGTTTTTTTGTCGAGTTATAAACAGGCCGTAGCCTTTCCGATATGGTTTCAAATAAAGTCCATTTCCGATTTTCTGACTTTCCATCGCTAAATTATGCCTCTTTTGCTCATCTAATTTATGTTTAGCTTCTTTCGCCTCGTAGATAGCTTTAGCCACACTCGACGCTCCTCCCGCTAAAGATCCCACTGCAGAAAGCCCCGCCATTAACGGCACAAGAAATGGAAGAAATCCTCCCTCTTTTGGCAAAGGAAGAACTCTGGGAGGCAAAGGTTTTGTCTTACCACGTAAATGCATTTTAGCCTTTTTGTATGCCATTTTTGAAGCTTCGAGGATCGATGATACGTTAGCAACCTTTAGCGATTTAACTAATTTTTTGAAACTAATCTTTTTATTTTTCTTCTTCTTCTTAATACCGGCACCAATTTTACCTTTCGCTTTCATAGTATTTGTAACTAACCAAGCCGCAGCTTTTTCTCCCAATGATGAATCCGAAGCTTTAACTCGTTTCCAAGCGTTTTCAACCAAAATCTTGTCCGCTTTTCTACGACTTTGCATATCCTTATCTTTGCTATAAGCAATATCGTGTTCTTTACAAGCTTTATCAAGCTGGTTTATTCCACTATCTCCTCTATTTAGTCGTTTTTCAAGGTTTGTACCGGGGCCACAATACTGGTATCCTGGCAGGTGTAATTCAAACGGTAACTTATTTATGAGACTGTTTATCAAGCCTCTTCCTTTGTGAGTCTTACGAATCATACTGTAGTGAAAAATGACAATCGGCGATATATATATATACAGGAAATGAATGATTTTGTCTACATTCAAAATGAAATTAGTCCAACAAGAACAACGTTTTTCTACTTTGAAGTGTTTGCCTGACGAATCTACTGAGGTGAAACATAGCACATTATTACCAAACACCATACGAGCGTCGATATGCGGATCAAGCGGATGTGGAAAGACGAATATTATGATTGGACTTTTATTAAATCCAAATGGTTTAAAATTTAAAAATGTATATCTATTCGGAAAAACTTTACACCAGCTCAAATACCAGTATTTAAAAAATGTTTTAAATATGGTTCCTGAAATAGGATTTTACGATTTTGAAGATGCAAAAGATATGCCTCACCAAGTTGAATCTAATTCAGTCTGTATATTCGATGATGTTACGATGGAGGATCAAGATATAATTAAACGATATTTCAGTTATGGAAGACATATGAATCTAGATTGTTTTTACTTAACACAAAGTTATGTTTGCATTCCTAGACATCTGATCAGGTGTAATTTTAACTTTTTAATAATATTTCCTCAGGACGAATTGAGTTTAAAACATATTTACGATGAACATGTGAGCACTCCTGCTATCGGTTTCCAACTTTTTAAAGACATGTGTTCATTATGTTGGAAAGAGCCTTTCGGTTATCTCGTTATTGACAAAAGTAGGGATTTAAACAATGGTCGTTTTAGGAAAGGAATCGATACATTTATTGTAGATATATAAAGGGTTTCCAGTCGTTGACGGAGCTCAGTCATGGACCCTAAAGTCACCCGTGAGATTATAAAAACTAGCGAAATTTTAAAAAATAAATTTCGGACATTGAAACGCGGTCTTCAGGATGTTGATGAGGTTCGTCAAGCATTCTTTACACCTGTATCACAACCTTTAGAAGATATTAAAGAGTCGTTAAAGTTGCAAAAAGAAACCAAATCGGAGCCGTCAAGTAAAAAGATTAGAAACAAAAATGATGAGATTGAGTTTACAAAAGATATTTACAAAAGAGCAACATTGACACCAGAGTTAGCCCATTCGACTCATCCGACAACTCCAATACTTTCATCATCTAGATTGGCGTTTCCTGAAATTAAAGTAGAAAATGAACATCATGAAACTGAAGATTCACTAGTAGAAACAATTAAACAGTTTGGAAACCAACAAAGAAAATATTTGGAGAAATTGTTGAGAGGCGATAATAAAACCTTCGATTCACGTTATGGCATTAGAGTCATGCCCGATGGAGGATTCGCAATAGGTGACTCTACTGATATTCAACTACATACAAACAGCGATGACATAACAATTAACGGGGTAACTTATGAAGGCACAGAGGGATTGTTGCAGTTACTTTACTTGAAAAAGCCCGAAAAGTATGAAAAAAAAGACTTGGAAATGTATAAAAACATTTTAATCTCGACCAATGCTCACAAAAAAGGCTATAGTGAAGAACGAGGGAGACAAGGAATCAGATCAGAAAAATATAGAAAAGTAATAGCGATGCTTTTCACACCTCGTCATACCACACCCCCTCCTAGTAAAATAGCCACACTTCGTTCGCACAAAGGCACTGGTCTCATGAGAGCCGATAAACCCATTTATGAGTATTGGGATGATCCTAATGAGCTAGTTGATCGGCTGAGGTTGCTAATATCTTCGGCGAATGCAGGTCACGAAGGACATGAAAACGAAATAGGATCGATAATTGAAGAGCTACGAGAAATAAATATATTATATTAAGTGAATATCTTTTCACTGTGTGTGTGTATCTCGGTGATGCTAATAACGCTCGGTTATCTTAAAAGATGAATGCATCGTTGTTAAAAAGTGCTGTCGTAAATGAATTGCACAAACCAGCTCGAAGAAAATATCCACGTCGGAAAACTGTTTTGAAAGGAATTAACGATTTATGGCAAATAGACCTTGTGGAAATGATACCTTATTCTGGAGAAAATAAAGGAAATAAATATTTGTTAACGGTCATAGACTGCTTTTCGAAATTTGCTTGGGCTGTGCCATTAAAACAGAAAACAGCGGACAACGTGAGCAAAGCAATGGAGAGTGTGTTTTTATCGAGTAAATCAACTCCAAAACATATTCAAAGTAATCAAGGAAAAGAATTTTACAATTCAAAGTTTAATTCTCTAATGAAACAATACAATGTTAATCATTATTCAACTTTTTCTAATATAAAAGCTTCCATTGTAGAGAGGTTCAATAGAACATTAAAAGAAAAAATTTGGAGAGCATTCAGCCTGCGAGGAAATTATAAATTTTTAGATATATTACCCCAAATTCTACAAGAGTATAATTCATCATTTCATAGGACTATAGGTATGAAACCAATCGATGCTCGGCATAAAAAGATGGAGAGATACTTGCTAAAAAATGTGTATTCTACAGTGACTAAATCGAAAGTACGAAAGCAGAAATTTATAGAAGACGATTTTGTAAGAATATCTAAACAAAAAACAAGTTTTTCAAAAGGCTATAAGCCTAATTGGTCAAGTGAAATTTTTAAGGTAGTCAAGATTCAGAAGACATATCCGTACACATATTTGCTAGAAGATCTAAAAGGGCAACCGATCAGTGGTGCATTTTATGAAGAAGAGCTACAACAGGCTAAATATCCAAATATATACCTGGTAGAAAAGGTTTTAAAAAGGAAAGGCAATCAATTATATGTCAAGTGGTTCGGTGTTAATGAACGCAGCTGGGTTAATAAAAAGGATATCGTATAATGTTGAAGAAGAAGAAAAAAAAACTTATACTAGACATTTATTTTATACGTACATCATATACTTAAAATTTTTTGTTAATTATTGTTACTTTTCTTGAAAAAATAAAATCTAATAATCTGTTCACTGGTCTAATTTTCTAACCTATTTATTAATTTAAGTAAGTGCGACGTATTTTATTTGTCGTTGAAAAAAAAAAGAGGAATAAGAAAAAAAACAAATTAACTGAAAACATTTATTTTTTTTTATAAATGAAAAATTTAATTAAAAATCATCTACATCAATATGTAGCAATTATAAGAAAAACATATTACAAAATAAATCTAAATGAAATACTGATTTAGTAAATACAATATTTAACATATTTTAATTAAAAAGACTCCTCCTCAAACCATAAACAATGTGGGCTACACGCTCTATGGTAATTGAGAGGGTTTATTAATGAATCGGTGTCATACAACAGTCCACAGTATACACATTTAACACTATTTTCGATTCCACGTATAAAACCAGCAAATGACAGCATATGATGAGGAGAAGAAGAATTGTCTCTATACGTTCGTTTACGAACGTCTCTTTTAGTGAAATCTACAGCTTCACTATTTTTATTTACCCATGCAGCCAGACGATGAGCTTGATTTAAAGAGCAAACGAATGAAGTGTCTAAATGATAATGACATGCTATCTTATCATATTCCAACTGTTTCAGATTGGGACATCCAAAGTCGTGCAAATCATAAACAGGTTTATCAATAAGGTCTTCTATAAACTTACACTTTTCTATTCCTTTTCCCCATAATACGTCATAGTTTTCTGCAACGGATAGTAAAACATTTTTCAAAGATTCATAATTTACATCACCATAGTCCCATTCCAGACCATGAAGATGTTTTTTTACCCAGAGATTTGTCTTTAGCCGATCAGCATTTTCGGCTTCTTGAGGCGGTTTAAAAATCCAATGACTAGAGTGCTCGTAATTTAAGCTAACTACTGACAGTTCTTTCACTATCAGCTTTTTCGTCTCCAAACGATAACCCTGGAAATCAAGAACTGCTGACGACATGTCTGGAATAACTCTACTGAAAGCGGGCCCAAATACCGACTGACCTGATCAGCATCTGACGCAGCACCTTATTCTACATATAAGCACTCGCCTTTTCTATCTTCTCATCAGTTAGCCACTATGCTAGTATAAGTTCGTAGTCTCAACGTCTTCAGTTTCCATTACAACTGCAGTAAAGTAAGTTTTTTTTTTTAATTTTACTCGAATATCTGTTTACTAACTAAGTATATGATTTTAATTTTTTTTTTTTTAGATGTCACTCCTGAAAAAATTAAATGAAATTAAACCCGCATATAAAAATATTGGAGAATTAATTATAGGACGGACGTATCAAATTCTACAACTTTCGAAGAAGGAGACGGAGTATGGCCCATCAATTGAAGCAATATTATTAGATGAAGGAGAAAAAGAAAAAATAAGAATCTTTCTACCTAAAAGATATGTCTACGCATTTACAGAAGAAGAAATATTCAACTATGAAGGTACATTCTTACATTTTAAACATATAAAGAAAAAAAGTTATATATTTTTTTTTTTTTTTACTTAGCCAAGTGATTATTTTCTGTTTTAGGACAGCTAAAAATTCAATATATGGGAAAGAAGAAAAATGCTTATGACATAAAGTTTATGTAAACAAAAAAAAAAAAAAGGTTGAATCAGGTTAGGCTACAATTGTTTTTGTTTTTTTAATATTACTTTTAGGGGGTAGTGTATATATATTTTAGTATTTGTTTGACCAAGTATGTTTTTAGATTAAAAATGAATAATAAAAGTAACGGAAATAATTATTTATGTGCTCATTGTGGATTATTGCTTACAAACTGGCGACATAGATGTCAATCGTTGTTTTACTATTGTCGAGGCTGTAGGAAAGAATTTAGCAAAAAGTTTAACTTTGAACGGCATAAATTAACTTGTCAATTTGGGGTTAGTAGTAATAATACACCCGACGTGAACACAATGGAGATACCAATGAAAAAAAGAAAATATAGCATTTTTAGTAGACAGATGCGAGGGAATACGGTAGCTCAAGAAAATGGGATTATTAAAGCTTCCTTAGGAAATGCGGTTGAAGATGTTTACATTCCTAACGATAATAAAAAATTATTAGCTTCAGAATTTTTTAATAAGAAAAAAGAGGTTTTAGTAAAGTTACTAAATAGTTATGTAGATGAATGGAAAAATCTAAAATTAAACATAATGTTAGAATGTACATATATGAAGAAAAACGAAAATACTATTAGTGAAAGAACAGATTTTAATTTTAAATCGAAAGTTAGTACGATAGATGTTTCTATAAACCTCGAAAATTACATTGAAACAATTTTTGATAAAATTTTAGAGGAACAGGATGAGTTTGAAAAAAAAGGTTCCGGTTGGATGTATACCTCTGCAAACTATATCTGCCTACATTTAACTAAATTTAAGCCTTTCGGAGGGTCTCAATATATTGAATTACCTAAAAAAATACGAGACAAACGTTGTGTTATAAATGTAAAAAATAATACTAACGATTGCTTTCGTTTAGCTTTACTTAGTGATAATATTAGATCAAATGACTTTAACGCGTACAAAAATATTCATACTCCATATTCTTTTGATTCTATATCGTTCCCGACTCCAATTAGCGATATCAATCGATTCGAAAATTTAAATAACCTGTCTATTAATGTTTATGGCTTAGATGATAAAAATAATGTTTATCCAATTAGAATCAGTAAAAAGGATAATTATGATAAAACGTTTGATCTGTTGTATTTACAAAATGGAGAAAATTTTCACTATTGTTTGATCACAAATCTTTCACGATTAGTAAGTTCTCAAATATCTTTGTCAAAACGCGCTTATTCAATCTGTCGTAGATGTCTGACCGTATTTCCAAGGACGTACGTAAACAAGTATGGGAAAAAAGGCGATGAGCGAAAAGACGAACACGAATTATTTTGCCGTGATCACAAACCAATTCGATCTGACTTTCCGAAAGAAGAAAAAATTGAATTTAAACATGTGGAATATACACAATCCATTCCAATCGTAGTTTATGCAGATATTGAATCTCTTTTGATACCAATTTCGGGGCCTATTCCTAATCCGTCAACATCTTGGAACAAAGCTGTTCATGAGCATCGTGCTTTTTCAGTTTCACTTCTGGTCAAGTCAAAAATGTTTGAATGTAAACCGTTTGTTTATACGGGAGAAAACTGTATGCTAGCGTTTTTAGAAAAACTCGAATCTATAGTTGTTGAAGCGGATAAAATATACGGTAATACTATGCGAATGGAAGAAATGAGCAAAGGGGAAAATAAAATATTTTATTCTGCTAAAGATTGCATCTTATGTCAATACCCTTTAGACGAACACGATCGAGTACGACATCACTGTCACTTATCAGGAAAATTTGTTGGAGCAGCACATAATGCTTGTAATTTAAGAGCAAAAAAGCCCGATTTTATACCTGTTTTTATGCACAACTTACAGGGTTACGATTCTCATTTTATAATCCCTTTCTTGGGCCGTTGTGAAAATATCAGCGTAATTCCTAGTAATTCTGAAAAATATATAAGTTTCAGCATAAAATTTAAAGGATGTAGTACAAAAATACGATTTGTTGACTCGTTTAAATTTCTATCATCAAGTTTGGAAACATTAGTGAACAATTTGCAAAATAAATCTAAATCAATTACTGATATATTTCCACATACGGCAAATATTATTAATGATGAAAACAAAATTAAATTATTGACAAGGAAAGGCATATTTCCGTACAATTATTTTAATTCTTTTGATCGTCTAAACGAAACTCGACTACCTTCCAAAAATTCATTTTTTAATGATTTAACAAAAACATCAATTAGCGACGTGGACTATGAGCACGCGAAAAGTGTCTGGAAAGTCTTCAACATCCAAACACTAAAAGATTATGCGGAATTGTATATACAAACAGATGTAATTTTGTTGTGCGAAGTTTTTGAAGCCTTTCGACTTCTCTGTCAACAAATTTATCGACTAGATCCTGCATGGTTTTTTACTTTGCCACAGTTATCTTGGAATGCAATGTTGAAATACACGAAAATAAAATTAGATGTAATAAAAGATATTGATATGGTTCAGTTTTTTGAAAAGGGAATAAGGGGAGGCATTTGCCAAGTTGTTTCTCGGTATGCGAAAGCTAACAATAAATATCTAAATGAATATGACTCGACTAAACCCAGTAATTAGTTACTTTACGTAGATGTCAACAATCTTTACGGTTATGCCATGAACCTTCCCTTGCCGTATACAGATTTTGAGTGGGTTGATGAAAAATTAAATGTATTAGATGTTGAAAATGAATCAGAAACCGGTTATGTGCTAGACGTTGATGTTGAATACCCCAAAGAAATTCATGATAATCTTTCTCAATTACCTTTTTTACCCGAAAAAAATAATCCACCTAATACTAAAACAGTTAAACTATTGACGACTTTGATGCCCAAAACACGTTACATAGTACATTATGTGAATTTAAAACAAGCCCTACAACTCGGGGTAAAGATTTCAAAAATTCATAGAGTGTTGAAGTTTAAACAAAAAAAATGGTTGGCTCCATACATAGAAATTAATTCAATGATGAGAGCATCAGCAAAAAATACATTCGAGTCAGATTTTTACAAATTGATGAATAACAGCTGCTTCGGCAAATTTATGGAAAACGTGCGCAACAGAATCGATTTAAAAATAGTAACAAATGAAAAATCATTATTTCGTCAAGTCAATAAACCAAATTTTAAAGGCAGGATTATATTTGCAGATAATGTTACAGCGGTTCAGCTGGAAAAAGAAAGCATTATTTTTGATAAACCCTTGTACGTGGGATTTGCAGTGTTGGACTTGAGCAAAGTTTTGATGTATCAGTACCACTACAATGTGTTTTTGAAAATGTTACTTTATGTTATACCGACACCGATTCATTTTTATACAATATTAGGACTGAAGATATTTATTCCGATATTTCTGGAGAGTTAAATAAATATTTTGATACAAGCAATTTTCCCACTTCTCATTTCTGTTATTCTGAAAAAAATAAAAAAGTCGTAGGTTTGTTGAAAGATGAAACTTTTGGAGATCCTATAGTAGAGTTTGTCGGATTGAGGCCCAAAATGTATTCGTACATAACAAAGAATGATATAACGGTTAAAAAGTCAAAGGGAATAAAAAAATCGGCAGTTAACGATTTTAGTTTTAGCGATTACCTAAACACATTTAAAGACAGCAAAAGTCTATATTCTTCATTTTATACAATTCAATCTAAAAAGCATAACGTTCAAAACACACTGATAAATAAAAAGTCATTATGCTCATTTGATAATAAAAGATATACATTACACGATGAAACCACTCTCCCTTATGGCCACTATAGCCTCAATGAAACAACGAATCTAACATTGTAAATGTATAAGAACCAATTAATAATTGTATACTAGTATTATTATTGTTTACTTAAATTTATATTTAGTTAGAAAAAACCTGTAATTAGAGTACTACATTTATTTCAAGAATGTCTACTTGTAGTATTATTATTGTTTACTTAAATGAGAAAATTAGAGTACATGAAAAGTAACAAAAAATATGTTTAAGAATATGATGTATAAAATAAATGTTTTGTACAACTGTATTTTTTTTTTCTTTCACATATCCTTTTTCCAGCTCCTTCAATAAAATGTCCTATAAATTACTAAAGTTCAGGAGGAACACATACGTCATCAAAGCTCATAAAAGCTAAATAATCTAAATCAATGAAACGTCATCCAATAGCCTATCTCTAAAGCAAGCCTAATCCCATTCATAAAAGCAACTCCCGTCTCAGTCATAATCTCAAAAGCATCCCATTCATAACTCATTCATAAAGACAAATTACGTCACACTACCATTCATAAGATGACGTCACACGCCCATTCAACTATTCCATTCATAAAATGACCAACATCCATTCAGAACAAACCATGACCTAGTTTCTACTGCGCTGTTGCCACATCTCATCTGCGACGTTGCCAAATCTTAATTTGCACACCTGGACCTACCTCAAGGTCAACACCCCCTCGTCCTGCCTTACACCCCTCCCACCCTCAAGGTCATCTCAAGGTCACGACCACGACCCTGCTACAGCAGACAATGACCTCAAGGTCACGGCTCCGGCTCAACCCGCCTATTTGTACTACTGATATAAGTTTTTTATTTAGCCCTGATTTAGATTGTGGTTTTTTAAACAAAATTCTTGTACAATAATGTTCTTTGAATACAACTTGAACAGTAAATAAACAATGTTAATTTTTATATATTGTATATTTAAAATCATAAACAAGTAGCTTTAATTGCTGATTAATTTTAACCATTTAGTAACATTCTTATTTTACTATAGCTCCTAATGTCAGGAGGCCTTGACTCTTTTACAGGAGTTGCAGCGCCATAGATAGTAATGATAAATCCTAATGTAGATCTCTAACGGCAATAATTTGTGCAAATTATGTATTATTTTTTTAAACAGTGACAGAAACAAAGAATACTATGCTACTAGTAAGTACTGTAGGCTCTAGAACTTTTTTTGTTGTTATAAAAAATAAAAAAATCAATTCCTTCTAATCCATAATACTCTCATAGTAATCGTGGTTATATTTATTATTTATTCATTTTTTTCTTTGAGAAAAAGAATATATAAACAGTGCAATGCTGTTCAGGAAGTGTTAAGATAATGAATCGTACAAAGAAAAATCAGGATTGGTTTATTTAATACATAATACAGTTGGGAAGTAAACAAAAAAAAACACTTGTTTTTTATGAAATTTTATTATAATTTTTTTTGCAGTTGAACAACAAATGTTCTGTAACCCATTTTTACTATATTTTTGTCATTCATAATTTCGTTTTTACTTTACAAATAAGTCTCATAAAGGGTCTTGATAGTCATGGTAACGGTCGTGCACGGAGATTTTTGTCCTAAATCACGATTAACCACAAGCCCCCCCCCCCTCAATGAATTGTACTTACTTTATTGAGGCTAGGTTCATCCATGACCTAATATTAACAGATTAAATGATTATTCTGCTACTGCTGGAATCGAACCTGGGACTCTCAGCTTGGCATTTCAGCACTCTACACACTGAGCTTGCTCCCCATACATATTCAAAAATGATTGTATATATACTATATGTTATATAGGTTTATATATGTAGTATAATTATATAACTATAACTGTATAATATATAGATATTTTGCTTCAGTTTTCAATATCAGTTTTCTTTAAATCATTGGAGGTGGCGTAAAAATTTGTCATGAATCGATCTGACATATCCCAAATCGATAAATAGTATGGCTCTTTTCTGATTTAACAATTTTTTTTTTAGTGGTTTTCCTTTGTATTTAGGTTATTACAAATTATATCTCAAATTAATAGATGGCATTGCACTGTGTTAGCAGACAACGATAAAAATTGCTGGCGGTTGAGATGGATTTCTGGAGGAGGTGTCGCCGTGTCACCAGGCTTGATGAAGTAAGAAAGGAAGAAATTCGACAGAGGATGGATGTTATTATATCTACAAATGAAAGGATCGGGATAGTATGGTCATGTGAAGATGGCGTTAGAATGTTGGCCAAATCCTGGATCTGGTTCCACCAGGGAAGAGATGGCTGGTCGAGGACTCCAGGAAGAGGATTGGATGGATCGGGAGGCATGGAATTCTGCTCTGACTAGTTCAGGTAACCCTAGTCGGAACGTCTATAAAGCAAAAAGTAAGATAAAAATTCTATTGAGGAAAAACGAAAATAGTATTGGAGTTGTAGTAAAATGAATCAGTTGTTAAAACCATTTTTGCGAGAAAAAAATTTCTAACCGTGCAATAAATAACGCAAACTTGTAGAAACAAAATGTATCTGCCTTAGCTGGATTTTCCATAGTGTGCGACGCTGCTCCCACTTATTCCATTTCATTTCATTTTATTAATTCATATTATTTCATTTTTACTGTAATAAAAAAAGTTGGCTATAATAATAATATTATGATCCGATTATTTGAATAACAGAGTTTTTATTATGGAAAGGTTTTCAATGCTTTATATCTTTTATTTTTATTATTAGTGAATATAGTGTTGAATTATTATGAATTTTGTTTGGTCGCGTTATTAGTTGCTTTCGCCGCATTATTATTAACTATTTAGCATAATTCGTGATAATTGGAAGAATTAAAATTAACCCTGATTGAATAAGAAAATATTTAAAATTATTGTTAGTACTCACTAACTGTTATTCACTCTCGTTTAAAAAATAAACTGAACTCTCCATTGCTAAGACTATTGCCGCTTTGATTATAACGTGGTATCATCCAAATGATTCTATTAACTTGGTGTTATAGTATTCGTGTGTATTTTAATTATTATTCCAATTATGAAATCATCTCTAACTCTTGACACATGATCTTTCATAAAAGACTTCTTAAACCATTTATAGGATCTCTAACCGGGTTACTAAACGATGATCAGGCTAAATTCGTCAAACGGAAGTGAACATCATTGTACTGAATATCCCAGGAAAATGCCAGGACAGAGAATATCAGGACAAGGAAACTGAGCTTTCCTCTCTTGGCTTCCAACAAAGGATAATTAAGAGAAACTAGGTCTCTGTTCTAATTTGAAACTAGGAGGTTACAACCATGATCAGGAAATTTACTTGGAAATTTGTGACTGTATCCTGTTGCTTAGATGTACAGAATAGTTCAAATTTACAGAAATTAAAGAAAATACTGCATTAATGAGGGAATGGTTCACTGGATGTATCTTGAAATGTTTGGGAGGTGCAGACAATGAATTTTAAATATTACAACTTATTTTATTTGTGCCAGCCTTTCAATTTAATTTTTAAGCCACGTTCGGTGCAGTAGGATTTACTCGTAGACGCTATATTTACAGAATTCATTTTTATTAACAATAATTATATAAATGACACCCAATCAATCTCCAGGAATCGGGTTCATTCAGCTCAAAAATAATAAATAACATTTTCGTCGTGTTAATAGATGGATGGTCGTAATTAATAATTAGGAAATGATACCTGATAATATTAATAATAATTAATTATCACAATAATAATGAGGTTTGAAGATCTGATGGAGACCTTTATCCCGGATGGGAAATTGATAGAATAGTAAATATTTACTACTTTATATTGTTTAAAAAATAAAAAAAACTGTACCATTACAATTCATGGAGAGTCTAGGGTTCAATACATGGTAGACCCTGTACTGTTTCTAGCACCAAAGCTTTTGCAGAAGATGCTCAACCGCCCGATTTTTCATCCAACTAAGGGTGACCACTTTACAGAGGCCACCCGTGAATGTTAACAGATTAAAGAATTTATTTGTCTTAGCCAGATTCGAACCCTCCCTCATCAGCTTCCCATATTTATTAAAAAATAAGTTATCTTGTCTTACTTTTCTAATCAGTCATAATAAAACCTATAGAGGTAGCGTAATGATTTGTAATGAATTAATCCTGCATTTCTCAAATCGATAGATAGTACTGCTGTGTGTTAGTAGACAACAATTTATTCTCTTGAGGAAAAACGAAAATCGTACAGGAATTCTGTTAAAATAAATTAAGTGTTAACATTCCACAAAAAATGAAATTCTATCATTCCCAAGGATATAGAATTCTTTAAATAGACTAGTAAGAAATTCTGACTGATTGAAATTCATCATAGACTTCGATATTCAAGTAGTTAGTATATATGTTCAATTACAGTAGGGCATTTGGATTAATATCTGATTATATCTATACGCAGAATTATCATAAGAAGGAAAGTTTATTATTAATAAACGCAGACTTATCAAAGATGTTTATTAACCCATAATCGATATTGTGATTGTTTTGTTATTCCGATTTATCAGGTACAATATTGACCCTCACTTCAGCGTCCGTACCATGAAAACCTAGTACTCGATTTCAATGTAAACGGTTTTTTGGGGAATTGGTGAAGTATCATAAGTCGAGAACTATTATCTAATTATCTGCATTAATAATCATAATAATAAAATACTTACCCGTAATTGGAATCATCAATTAAGCTTGATCTCGACTAAATCACTTCCTTTCACTACCATTGGCAAAAAAATAAGTACATTCTCAAGCATGCCCTGTAGCCAAGACCCTTTCTGGGTTGTAGCGGTACATATTTATTTTGAGGATTATTATATTATACTAAAATGTTTAGTCTTAAAATGTTATGAGGATAGCTTTTAATTCAATTTTTTTTCAGTTTAATTTTCTTAATATCTAATTATTTTTATTTTTTGTAAGCTATCACTATTCATTCTTCTTCTTTCTGTTAACTGGATCCAACTAATTTATTTTCACAAAAATATATTTACATTTAGTTAATTAAATAAAATCTAATAGTAATTTACTCTCACAAGATTGCTCATATTTTATTATTATTTTAAAAGGAACTGTTCCGTAATAAAAAAGACTTTATTATTAGTATTATTAATATTACAAAAAATAAATTAATTATTGCTTATTTTGGAAGAGAAATGGATGATAAAAAATAAACAATTTTTCGATGAATTAAAAGGAGAAAATTTTTTCAGAATTTTATTAAATATCTTAGATTTACTTCGTAAACTTTTCCTTGATATTTTTTAGTGTTTTCGATTTCGGGGAATTTATAAATACATTTCTTAATTCTTATAAGCTAGAAAAAACGTATAAGCGTGCAGTTTCTTGTAAATTAATATGCTACAAAGACCAATCGGATGATTGAATTCATGTAAATAATCGTTTTTTAAAAAATTTGTAATAAAATACATTTTTAAAATATATATTGTTGGGAACACTTTAAGACTCTGTGGACTGGTCAGTGATTTGTTTTTGGCAGCCCTGTGCGTAGATGGCCAAAGAGGAGGAAGAACTTTTTCCAAAGTATGAACGTTTATTGAAATTAAACACTTTCCATCGACATGGAGGCCTTGAGATGCCTCCCCGCTATCAAGATCCAACTGCCTCGTCCAAAAAAGGAGACGTGAGTTGGTGAGTAGATAGGGCAGGTCCTAGGAGTTCGTAGGGTTTATAAATATCTCCACCGCTCAGGGGGAACGCCGTAGGTCAGCAGAAAAGATCACGCACTTATGTTTATCAATAACATTCCTCCGCAATAACATAACTGTTCGTCTAGATAATCGTTCAGAAAATTATATCACTTTCTAATTCGTAATATTACATAATGTTTAATTGTGGTCGGATATTACAATATTTTTATTTATTTTAAAAATTCAATATGGCATTAAGTTGTATGAAGTTTTTCTTCAACGAAAAATAATATTGGTATAATTTTGTGAATATTTATAATTAAATTCTTTCATGAATCTTATATTTTATTTTCTACAATTCATAATGTTTGTGTTTAAAGCCGCAAAACTTTCTGGTCATCGACGCCTTTGGTTTGATTTATAGAATATTTTTATTTATCGTGGAAAATAATACACACGCAGAAATTCATTCACACTCATTTAAACTGAGCGATAGAAAAACATCAGATACAATTTGAGTAATATTTATAATTTAGACAGTAGGAGCTTTCAAAAAGGCGATGGTAGCTGCGTTGTCACTAAGTGCCTTAGATAAATTTGGGACCAGTCCTGTTTTATTCCTTAGTGATAGTTCATATTGTTTTTATTGTATACTGTAGTTATTCATAAATAAAATCATGTAGAATGGGAAAAAACCCTGCTCAGTGGACCATTTTCCAATTTTAGTACATGTTCCGCTGAAGCTTGTAAGTATTGTATTCTTTATTGTATGTATTTTATATTTGTATTATTTATCAATAAGAACCTTTGAGGACGACAAAAATAACACTGCTTACTTCAGTATAGTGATTTGGGGAAAGTACGTATTATTCACACACTTTTCCGTGCATCTCGATATGCTGTATAGTTTTTTTTTTTTTCGAACCACGGTGAATAAATGGTTAAGTCGGATTTGTCCAAAATGAGTTAATTTTACTAAGGAAGCGGATTCGTGTAATTTCGTATTGAATAAGAGGTGAAGTCAGCCCTGGAATTTAGGACTCCCACAGTAGGGCATTGTCCGATCAGCTGTATCAGCATAAAGTGGCGTTAAATGAAACAATTTCGAGACTAAGAACTAATAAGTTGATTTAATTAAAGTACGCGTTAAAGTACTCCAGCTCTTCTAGGATATTCGGATCAATTTATGATTATTTCTATACGCAGACTTATCAAAAGAAGGCAGATTATCATCTGTTATCACAAATGTTTATTAACCCATAATCGATATTGTGATAATTTGTTATTCCGATTTATCAGGTATTCACTCCTGACCCTTAAAAGGAAAAGACGAGTTCTGGATTTCAGTAGGTATATAGTTGTTTTTGGTGAAGTCTCACAAATCGAAAGCTATTATCTTATCATCTTCTTTAATAACCATAATAATTTACACGTAATACTTAACTGTCATTGGAACCATCAAAGGAGCGTTGAATCGACTAAATCACGCCCTTTCACAACCGTTGGCTAAAAAACAAGATCATTCTCTATCATTTACTGAAAACAAGACCATTCCTGGGTCTTAGTGGTACGTTTTTTCATAATTATTATATTATACTAGAACGTTTGAACTGAATAAATCTATTAGCATAGTTTCCAATTTTTTCAATAAATCTTATATGTTATTAACACAGTAACAATAATTATAATAAAAGAGCATTAAGCAGAATTTACTAAAAAAAAAAATCTGAAGATTGGAACAAGATGTTTTTTTTTATGGTGATAAAAAATATATTAAGCGTTAAATTTATTCAAACTTTAAGATTGATGTAATGAAACTACGGGTATATTGTTATTTAACAAATAAACTAATGATATATAATTCATAAAAAAAAAGGGACTTGTGATTTAGCAGATCACCATGAAACCTACCTCCTTACCTTGTGGGAAGAATATTTTCGTCACATTAATTTTGTTTATTGCCTATATAAATTTCGTTATTTTCTATTAAATATAATATGTTTTTTATCGTTATTAATTATGTTATTGTCTATTTAAAATGAACAGAATAACACAATGGGAATAGGATTCGGAAGAAAAAGCTGTGAAATACTCCCAGAAGTTCAGAATACATATTTCAAAAGATTAAAATATGAGTGATGGCTTCAAATGGATTTTGAAAATAAAATGGAATAGAGTTTTTTGGTCGGTAAATTGTTGGTAAAACATTACTATAAGAAAATAAATATGGCAAAAGGGGTCTAGAATTAGCATTTTACGATTAAATTTTGCATATTTCCATTAATATAAACAATAAGGTAATGATTATCAGTATCAGAATTATCAGTGTCCAGGTTGCAAACAATAGTGAATAACAGTCCATGGAAATCTGCTGAATCACAAGTACTATAAAATTTTATAAGCTAATAAAATTATTTTTTATATAAACAAATTTCTTGAATACAATACTTACAATATTATTATTTCTGAAAGAAACATTATTTCATTTACCCCTACGGAGGGTTCCCTTATCATAAGTAAACTTTGTGAAACTTTTTTTTTTGCAAATTTATTTATTGAAATTCGCAACAGTATTCTAATCATAAAACAAGCAAATATAATGAATGGCATGAGATAAAGACAAGTGGAGAAACTATCTACTGGTAGTACGCTAATTTAAAAAGTGACTAATTAATCTACCAGTTAAAGCAGTTACCTTAAAGTAACCGCTCTTGGAGAGGAACTGACCTTGTCCCACCCTTTAGCACCCTCAGGAAGGGCTCCCCGAGTTGCTATTCTATCCTAGAGCCAAGGCTAGGATGCAAATAACACAACATGATCTGACCCATATATCTCGCCGCCCCCACTGACTCAGCCTTTCTGCTCTGTCTCTCACTCTGTTTGTTTATAACAGTTGTAGCCAAACCGTTCGTCCAGATAACAATCGCAAAACATAAATATTAAAATCGTTCAATAAGTGAATCAGGAGAGGTAAAACTGCTCGATGCATAATATTATCTATAGTGAACAGATGTAAGCGTAACATAAACATATCATTATTCCACTTAGTCCAATTCGTTGGATACATTAGTAGTTAGAGGATGCCTCAAGAAAAGACAATATAAACCATGCTCATTATAGCTATTAAAGCTAGGCCAAACCACCGATATAGCTGATATAGTAAAATATGATTCCTAGGCTTAGGTGGAAAATAAATAAACTTTTCTTTTTTTTTAATTTATAAATTTTTTTCAGTACTGTAGAATAATATCATTATTCTGGAAGTCTTAATGAAGAAGTTGCTCTTGACAGGAAGACCTGGAAAAAATATAAAAAAATCAATAAAAAAATTATTGAAATTTACAACTGTATTATAATAATACAAATAATAAAATCAAATCAATCAAGCATAAGATAAAGGCAAGTAGAGGCACTACCTACTGTTAGCACTCAACTAACAAATTCTACTTACAAGGTGTCGAGGCCATCTTTTCAGGAGCCTCAAAGGAATATAGGCAATGGAAGAGGAAGCTAGTTTTGAAATCAGTTTGTTTGAGTATACATAAAGATTTTCATGAAAAGATACCGGGTTGGGGACAAATCAGCAACAAATTAGGCATTAAGGTCATTATGGATTATGGACTTCGTTCGTAACAATGCAAGGAGCATTGAGGGTTTTACGAATGTTTTGGATTGTAAGGTTGGCTTAGTGGAGCATCGAATTCATCTCGTAATCAAAGTTCCTTACATCGCTATGAATGAAGTCATTCATAATGACCTTCATGTCTCATTTGTTGCTGAGTTTTCCCCAAAGCTCTACTCCGTAAGTCCAAATAGGTCTTATAATAGTAATTTATATGTGTCATTTGTAGTTAATTGGTAGCTTAGAGCAATGTCCAGTAAGTGTCGAAGTAGCCAGAAGAGAGTTTTTTGATTGATTCTGTCCTTATTATACCTAGATAGGACAAATTTAGGATTCCCCTATAGCATAGCATCATCCGACTAGCCACAGTAGAGTAAAGTTACGTTAAATAATTAAACAAATATACAGACGAAATCTATGGTACTATTATAAAAGCAAACGTATAATAATGACAAAAATATGTCACAAATACGACAAAGACCAAGTAATTGCTTAATATCGGGGACCCAAAACTTTCACTGAGCATTAAAAAGTGAACTAAAAACGGTTTAACGGTTTAATTGCCTATTTGCCGTTTTTCGTTAAAGACTCAGCTTATTCATAGAAGAAATTAGAGACTTACTGATTTACACACAAAGGGTTAAACGCTGCATTGTAGAAGAGCACATGG
The DNA here is from genome assembly GCA_037127475.1 of Arma custos. Taxonomy (NCBI): domain Eukaryota; kingdom Metazoa; phylum Arthropoda; class Insecta; order Hemiptera; family Pentatomidae; genus Arma; species Arma custos. Next base: position 72,040,341 of record CM073764.1, read on the forward strand.
CATAATGATGCGTGGCGAAATGTAAGAGCAGACAAATAGGCCTCAAGTCGGATGTGGGCTACGTTGTTTGCAAGTGGGCAATAAATATTAACAAAATTATTCTGTAAAAATTAAGTACTGAATTGAATTATGGCATTTGGCTAATTGAAAAGAAACTGATTGAGCAAACGGTGACCTAAATATTTAAATCTTTTAGACTCAAATCCTGTTAATTGATTACATATCAGTGAGTTGCTCTAAAATTCTACATCCCTCTGCCTAAACATCAGGCCGAAACTTTGTTACAAATAAAATAAGTTTTATTAATTTGTGTAAAATTTATAGATTGCAACCTTTTCAATATTTCGCAAGAGGCATCTTGTCCACTATTTTCTTATCAAAACCTATTTATTCCGTTACTAGGTGGATAATAAATTATACATATATAATATACAGGGTGTTTCAGGGTTAAATGGCCAAACTGAAAATTTGAACTAAGGTCTTCATAACAAGAACAAAATTTCCTATGAAGGTATGTCCGCAAACGCTTTGTTTAGGAGATATTCACATCTATAGATATTTTACGATAATAATTTAATTTTACGAATTATTAAGGCATTGTAAATAAATAAAACCTATTTTATTTGTTCCAACTATATACTTTAATTATTAAATGTAATCCATTAACATTCATATTAAATGCTCCAAGTGATTTCCTTGAGCATTCAGACAGCCTCGGCATCTTTCTTCAACAGCAAAATAAGCAGAACGGCACTGGATATGTGTTATTGTTTCAGAAGACTCAATTATCCTTCTTCGAAAAGAATTAAGGTCGTTCACTGGCCTTGCATAGACTTTTTGTTTAATGTCACTTCGAACAAAAAATCCAGTGGTGTCAGTTCTGGAGAGCAAGCAGGCCAAGCCACTGGTCCTGCACGGTTAATCCATGGAGTAGGATAATTAGCATTAAGCTATTGTCATATAACTCTTCCGTAATGTGCAGGACAATCATCTAATTGAAACCACATGTTCCTTCTCAGTTATAGTGGAATATCTTCAACTAAATCGTGGTAATCATTATTAAGAAATTCCAAAAATGTGTCCGCACTGAGTCAAGGTGGTAAGAAATGCAGGCCTGTTAAGATATTGTCTATTATTCCGAACCACACATTGCACTGAAACTCGTTCTGAAAATGATGTTGACGAATTCCATGGGGATTTTCATGCAACCAGAGATGATTATTTTTCTGATTGAAGATACCTCTTCTTGTGAAGGTCCATCTGTCCATAAAATTTCTCCTGAACAGTGTGAATTGTGATCAGTTTGATTTAAATACCAATCTGAAAAATTTCTTCTTTGCCGTAAATATTGCGGTAGTAAATTTTGTATCCGTTGATAATGATATGGGTGATGGCCATCTGCAATGAGAGTTCTCCATACTGTAGTTGGCGTAACATTAAATTCTGCTCTTCGTACACTGGAAGATAGATTAACATCAAAATATAGTAATACGGTCGCACTTCTTTCTTCATTTCATAAAAGGGCTAACGAGAACAAAACAAGAACACATAAATGTAAATAAACTACCGAAAATCTTTTATGTAAAAAATGTACACTTCACTGAGCCCGAATTAATATTAAAATTAATATTTTAAATTAAAATGGAAATTTTTATTGTATAAAACAATAGTTGATAATTGAATATTTTTAAAAAGATTTTTTCTATTACTTTTACAAACATGGGTTTAAGTATTTTTTTCTTTCTAAAAAAATAGGCCCCAAACACTATTTTTAATATTATACAGGTCGAATTTCAATGGCTAAAAAAAAATTACTTTTTATATTTTTGCCTTCCCAAATTTAAAATAGTGGCGTTAATCCGTTTGAAGTTTATTCGCAAGTGCGTCACAAGCTACACTCCACGTTGAGGTATAACTTAATTCGTTCTTAAAATAAAACAAAAAACAAAAATAATACTAGGCGGCTTATGTTTATAAATTATTACATAGTATTAACCTTGTTCAAAAACAAGCCAATAAACATGACAACAAACACGATAAGTATCACATTGCATATGAATTTTTTTTTAATCATAGTTTTTTAGCATAATATGAACGATATATTTTTAAACAATTTCCCACAAAAATTAAATTTAAGTTAAGAGAAACATTTATATATATATATTTTTTAATTTATTATGTTTTTCATATCAAAGACATGCTTTGGTTCAAAAAACATTCAAAGGGAAAAAAACTTTATTCTTAATTTTTAATTAATTGTATTTATTGTAAAAAAGTCAAAAATTATTTTTTAAATTGCCGAAAATATATTTCGTACATAAATTATTTTATCGCTGATGTTATAGACATTCAGGGACTGATATTCTGAATATTTGTTTTAAGAAAATGTGAAATTTCTTTATCGAAATCCAACGTTTCGATCTCTATTACTGACCTTCTTTATCAGGGAGTTCAGCGGAGAGTTGAGCATAATGCGAATTTAGTTCTCGTGTCTACATCAAACTCAGTGCAGTGTGAAAGTCGAAACTCTGTCTTTCAATCAGTAATTTCTACTATTAACATTAACTTTATAAAATATTTAACTTGAGGATCAGCAACATCAACAATTAAGTATTTACTGAGCAAGTAAAATCCAGATTCTCCTTTGTTGGGTTAAACCGAGGACCGAAACGTGAGTCGAAAAGATGGTTTACATACATAATTATCTTGTATTATAATAATTAGATTTCCCATCATTTATTGCAAATATCAATTTATATATCACGAATTATTACATGTTTCATTATTTCATTACTGATTGTTTATTGCGTATTTTTTTCGTATTCCTTTACATAGTGTTTTTCACGAAAAACACGAATTAGCATAACAATCAAATAAATAGAGAGAAAAATATGTGTTGTGTATTAAATACCTACTTTAATGCTCCATTTGTAGGTGATTTGGCCAAAACCCGAAATCAATCCTTTCATGATAAATTTTAATCCCATTCAACAAGTCCGATAATTCTCGAGGCGTCTGAAAAGAAGATGCCTTCGTGACCTTTTATCTTAAATCTATTAATAGAGTACTACTGCATTTTCTCTACTTGTCTTAATGCTGGGAATCAATATTATTGATAATGTTTACTTGTCGTATTATTATATTATAATAAAAAAAGGGTTCCAGACCAATGAAGAGTCTCGCATCCGGTAGAGACTGTTATGTTTCTTGCACAACGGATGTGCTGGGGGGTGATTTGCCTTAGATCACGCTCAACCGTCAGATTTCCCACTTATTTTGGATATCCACTTAATAGACGCTGGGTGAGTCCCAGGGAGGGTCATAAATCCCATAGGATCCATCTTCTGCCGCTAACAGATTAATAAAAATTCTGCCAGCGAGCCGGATTTGAACCCTGGATTTTCAGCAGGGCAACACAACGCTCTACCACTGTGCAACTCACCTCTCTATTATATTATAATACCGTTGTAAATATTAATAAATTAAAAAAAATTGTTATTTTTATTAAGTGAAAATATAATGGTATTCATCAGCAATTCAAACATGTTTTCTACATGTTATTACACAATGAAATTTCACAAGAGAAACTAGCTCGCAATATTTTTCTAGGAAAACTAATCGCTTGTTATCAAGAACGTCGTGTTTAATATATGATTTCTATATCACAATGCATTCGTATGTAAATAAACTGATCGCGATTATTATAATGATAACGAGAATTCCACTAGAGCATTTTAATGCGGTTGCAGTGGATACATAACAAATAAATCAATTGATAATTACAGCTCAATATATAAAGCGTATCAATAAATTAATTTCGCAGTCGCTAAGGGCCAGTATAAACGGATATCAGAGCTTTGCCCCGTGCAAAGTTTTTAGCTGAGCCCAGGTCCAACAGATTACACCGACTTGCAAAATTTACGAGTGCATTCTTCAGTCTTGATAGCGTATACAGATTTCACAAAATAACTATTTACCAACAGCATTCCTTTAGAAATATCACATTAAAAAAAATAAAATGATTATTATCCCGATTTTCTTTCCAAAATAGAGAACATTTTCTAGGAAATACATCATAATTCGTATGGAAAATATTATATGTATCTGTCATGCCGTTTCCTGATTCGGTGAAACGTAAGGTTGTTTTTCTTTTTTTAGTTCTTATTATTTAATATATAAATTGAATCTGCTGTCTGCTAAATACATATCTATTCTATGAACTGCATTTACATAAAAGTCCATATATAAGCTTGTCTTATTTTATGTACGCTATATAAAAAAAAGGGTTCATATAAAAAGAACTGTACCACTACAGCATTTGAAGAGTTGTTGAGGTCAGTGCAGGGTAAAGACAGTGCTATCTTTTGAACAATGGTTGCGCAGGGAGGTACTTTGCCCTAGATCACGCTCAACTCCCAGGTTTTTCCTCCTATGTATATCTTATATATATATATATAGGATACCAGGAGGATACCAGATCCCTAAGGCTATTAACAGGCTTAATAAAATTGAGTCATTCATTCAAGTAAGTAAATAAACCTTATTCCAATCAAACATTTTTTCTTTATTTAAAAATACGTTTCGACTTCTTCAGTTATTTTCAATTTTCATCTCTTATAAGTCCATTTATTATTTAATTTAAATATTTTTTTTATACTTATAAATATGCACATTATTAACCTAAATAAATAGAATAATCCAATAAATACATAATTATATAAAAACATAAGCTTAATAAAATTTTAAAACGAGACCTTCGGCAACTCGAAGCTCTACCAATGAGCCACTCCGCTCCATATATATATATATATATATATATATATATATATATATATATATATATATATATATATATAATATAATATTTAGATCTTTAGTTTCAGTCTTTTATTTCTTTATTAATTTCTCAAGCGACGTTTCGAGACTAGGTTAGTCTCATATTCATGCCCTGACAGTGAACAAATGAGCTTTTTAGTAAAAAACATCAAACAGCACACTAAAATAGATGTAAAATGACCTGTATAAGATGGAGTGTACTTACATGTTCTAAAGAATGAATCAGTTTTTCATTAATCTGTTGCCTCATAAAACAGCATAAATTGTTTGTATTGTAATTGCTGTGATCAATGAACAAGTAATCCATTTTTTAGGAACAGCAGTTTATTTAATTGTTGAATCATATTAGATTATTGTTATTTTTATATATTATGAATTGATTAAATTTGCATAACACGAGCTAAGACCCTGAACATCCGATTTTTTGTTTACAGCGCGATTTCTATATTTCTCTATAGTTATCATCTCCTTTATATTCCGTTTGAAACTATTTTTCTCTTGGAGTATTATTTTAGGTTTATCAAATTTAAAGGTATGTTGTATATTTCTAAAATGTGTAGTGAGAGCTGTTTGATCTGGTTTATTTGGGTTTTTTTATTATTGAATCACAACTATATTTGTGTTGGTACACTCTACGTTTTACGTATTGTTCCAATGTTCCGAAATAGGATTTACCGCATTTATCTTCTCATTGTATTTCGTTCACGACATTTGATTTTAGCTCTAATTTATCCAAATCTTTGGTTTTTGTAAATAGTCTTGACACAGTGGCTGTGTTTTTGAAAGTAATTGCGGAGTCTTTTTTACTTTTATTACCGGTGAGTGTTTTTGCTAGTCTTTCTGAAAGTGTTGGTATATAAGGTAATGTATAGTATTTTTTAGGATTTGTTTCATTTAGGTTGTTTTGGTTAGAAAGTGTTTTTGTTGTTTTTAATAAACTGCGAAGGAGGCTGTGAGGATAACCATTCTTTAATAAGAGGTCCACTACGTTGTTTTCGGCTGTTTTTTGGTGTAGTGGTGTATTAAGAGGCAACAGATTAATGAAAAACTGATTCATTCTTTAGAACATGTAAGTACACCCCATCTTACACAGGTCATTTTACATCTATTTTAGTGTGCTGTTTGATGTTTTTTACTCATAAAAAGCTCATTTGTTCACTGTCAGGGCATGAATATGAGACTAACCTAGTCTCGAAACGTCGCCTGAGAAATTAATAAAGAAATAAAAGACTGAAACTCAAGATCTAAATATTATATTATTTCCATAACAGTCAAGAAAAGTAAAAAACCAATATATATATATATATATATATATATATATATATATAAAAACATATATAGACATGCAAATTTGTTTATAACCATTTCATTTTTGTAACGTTTTTCTTCCTTGATGTGTTTTCCAATGTGATTGTTTATGTATAATAACGGACCTAGTCTATTCGTCATAAGGAAACGAATTCCCTGTCATAACGCTTATACGAAAAGTATATAAACGTTTTCTTAGTATTGTGCTGTGATTGATTATTAATTACCAGTTGTTGGGAGTAGAGGTGGGTAATTTTCACATTATTTTCTAAAAGGAAAGAAATATAAAATACGTAATAATAAAATATAATTTTTAGAAAGTTTAAATTTTAAATTCTTTCCAAGTTGTTCTTGAACGTTTCCCGGAAGAGAATAGGTAAAAAAATACCGAAAGATGTTTCCGTAAAAAATATGTTTACAAATTCAAACACAAAAAGGATGCTCAGACTAAACGAAGTTTACAACTAAAACTTTGGCGTATTATTTGTTGCGTTCTTGCCAAAGCAGAGGTGCGACGTCTCTATTAAACGCTGAAACGTAAACAAAACAATTAAAAATATTCTGTACTTTATTTAATACGACATTCCTTACTCTAACAACCCACGGTCTTCTTTGGTTAAACTTTACCAATTACCTATTTCATTTTTTTTTCAAACTTTTTATCAAAAGAGGCACAGTTTTCCAAACATAGTTGTGAAAAACATAAATATTACATAAATCGCAAAAAAGAAAACATACCATTTTGGTTCAATGACGTTAGTTAGCTGAACTGCCAAGGTACCTTTTTGAGTGGAAGTTCTTATCTCCCGAAATAACTCCCCGAAACAAATATTTATACAATCTAGGAACATAAACGAGGATGGATGACCGAATGTTAAATTTATACTTAGGTCAAGGTTATTGGATGAGAAATCCTCGCAAAATAAGAAATATTATGATTTAGGTATCATGAAGCTTAGCTGTTCGAAATGAACTTACTGTCCAGGAAATCTATGCACAACGTATTTATTCAGTAATGTAAACTTAGGCTGGGGAAAGAACTGGAAAAACTAAAAAAAAAAAACACAAAAGAAACATTTGTTTCCACTTTAAAAGGTGTGGGCTTGTAACAATGGATGCTCCAATATTGACACTCGCAGTAACTCACAAAAGGTCATAAAACTAATTGGCCGTCGCCCTCCCACACTCACAATTAACAGACCACTTCAGAATAGAATGACTCTAACACCTCTTATATATACCCGTATATATATAGACACATATATATATATATATATTATTATTATTATTATTATTTTCAGTCGTAAAGCTCCCAAAGTGGAAGCCGCTAAGTAAAGATAGTTCTCATTTGGAGCTTCTTGTTCTTCTTATTTTCCCACAAGGTTTTCATTCTTTGCGAGAATTCTGCTTCTCTTTCTTCGCTACATTTGGTTCCAGTTCTCGGCGCTTTTGTCTCTGGCTTATTCTCCCATTTTTCAACTTTAAGTTTAAAATCGTTTCTTATTTTTAAATCTTCATCAGCAATTTTGGCTAGTTCTATGTCTTTCTTAATATTTAGTATCTATTCCCCTCCATTAAAAAGGGATGCTACTTATTTTACTATTTAATTTGTAGTTCTGTAGTTCGGGAAGCCTCATTATGTAGTCATAGAATTTAAGACGTCTTTTGCTCATGTATATCGCTATGTTAGAGTATTCTTCAATTTTACAAGTTTTCTGTGAAAACCTTCTTCGGTTCATCTTGGTCCCAGAATTTTCCTAATTATATATATATATATATATATATATATATATATATATATATATATATATATATATATATATATATATATATATATATATATATATATCTGAATCTAATTTTCTTTAAATTTTATTTTTATTATGAATTATCATCCTCAAAGAACCAAAAAAAACAGCCGAAAATAACGTAGTCAACTTCTTATTAAACAATGGTTACCCACACCCTTTTTTGCAATTTACTAAAAACAGTACAAACACTTTCTAAAAAAAAAAAAACTATATCAAACTAATAATAAATAATACAATACAGTACCCTGCTTACCAACACTTTCCGAAAGCTAAAATCACACAATCAGAACAATATTTAAAACGTTGAGTGTACCAACACAAATAAAGTTGTTATTCGATAATACAAAACCCAGATAAACAAGATCATATGTGTAGCTCTAACTACACATTTCAAAAGAATAAAACATACATTTAAATTTGATAAACCTAATGATTTGATAATACACTGAGAGAAAAATAATTTAAACGGAATATACAAGAAACGATAACAACATATATATAAAAATCGAAATATTTAAAAATAATCACCATCAAAAGAATAACAAATTATATATATATATATATATATATATATATATATATATATATATATATATTTATATAATTTATTTTATTTCCTTTTTTTATTAATTATTACAATTTTTAAATATTTAATTTTGAAGAAATTTTTTTTTTTTTTATTTTGAAGAGAGAAAAGGCCCTAGACAAATCTTTTCTCTTCAAAATAATATATGTACATATATTTGTTTGATTGATGCATTAATAACCATTCGTCATAAATTTGTAAGTACCCCTTATGTATTAGCATTTTACATGTGTCAATTTTATATTTGGACAAGTGTGTTACATAACAAGGGAGCTATATACTAGTAATTTAATATTAAGGGAGGATATACTATTAATTTAATATTTAATAAATATTAAATAACTTTAAAAAATAAATTTATAAATTAAGGAATAAATTCTAAAAAAAAATAAGTTTCACCGAATGAGGAAACGACAGGACTCACAAAATATCATCATCAATGTACCAATCAATCATCAACTTATAAAAATTATGATTCATTTACAGAATTCAAACTTGAAAAAAATAGGAAAAACAGTCCAGTTTCTATAATTTGTTATTTGGGACTGGTTGGGACTGAGCCGTGCCGTTAGAACCGAGTTCTGTGGCTGTGGTAGACAGTTTATTTAATTGGTTAACAGGCGGGGATCGATCATATGGAACATACAGACCCTCCAAAGGCTTACCCAACCTCTATACATCGATTAACCTTAATAGGGAGAAAACCTGGAGGTCGAGTGTGATTCCGGACGAATCACTTCTCAGCAAAACCACTGTCATTGAAACTGTGACAATGAAACAGTCTCTACCCCGTACTGATACCATGACCCTTCATTTTAAAAATAAGTTTTTTCATTAAAAAACACATGTAAAAAACTGAAATATAAATCTTCAATTTTTCATAAAAAATGGAGAAAAAACATTATCCAGTCTGTATATTCTTAATTTATTAAAATGACGTTTCGACAATTTGATGTAATTTTCAAATCATTTTAACAATTTTCCGCATCAAATTAATAAAACGTATATAACTTTAAAGAAGTTATAAGTCATAAAATCTCATTAATGCATTTTTTATATAAAATTTTTTTTAATATATATATTTTATATGGGATCATCTATCCTCATGGTCAAATGCTAATATTAACGATTAATGCATTAATAACTAAGAGCTCTATTTGTTATTGCCGATCTGATTTCTTTGCGCACTAGTTGCAGGAAGTTCATAGTTCTCAATTAGTTCTGTCATCAGCATTTCTTTGCTTGCTATTTTTAGACCCGCCGTTACGAGGAAGCAATGGTTCTGATATTGATTAGTTGATATTGAATCCTATTAATTTCAAATAATCAATGAAGCTTTATATATCAATTTAATTTGCTGCAAATAAAAACTACAGTTTTTTCTCAGTGAGCCCAACTTCTGAAAAATTTAAAAAAGTTCATTCTCCTCGTTGCTTTGTTGCCTTAACCCAACTTGTATGTTTTATTAAGTTATTTTTTATATGAGTATATCAACTCGTATATCTCTCTTCGGGAGAAGGTCCAGTAAAATTGGTAACAAAGGTCCAGTAAAAGTGGTAGCCCTAAAATTTCGCTTATTCAATATAAAGATAGGGGATCTTTATTAAACCTGGTAGCGAGTACCTGGTAGCGTTCAGCCTCAGGACTGTCATTTTACGTCTCCTCCGAAGGAAGGAATAACCAAAGATTTTCTACAATCTAAGGCCAACTCCCGTGCTGCGAACCCGCGACAATGAGCATAGAATAGAAACTTATTCTAACCACTACATCACAGGTTGTTCCCATGATAAATTGCTTATCACTTGTTAAACCCTAAATCCTAATCCTCAGCTGAATATAAAACCAATAATGAGATACCAGACCATTTTCTGCAATGGGAATTTAAGTTGAGATAATTTAAAGTGGGGATTCTTGTGCAGTCCCCTAGGAATTCTGTTTCAATCTCCCAGGCTATCCAGTAAATCTTTCCCCTTGAAAGTATACACTGAAGTAATAGGACATTTTAGATGTTTTAAAATAATTTTATTTAAAAAATAACTGTCTAACAATTACACCCACCAGAAGCCCAAAAGTTAGTATTCTTATCTTTACCTTTTTTGTTTATCATTAAGTTATTTTCTCTATAAATTTAATTTGGTTGCTGAGTGTTAGTATAAAACGCAAAAAAAAAAAAAGATTTGTTAGAAAGGGAGAAAAAAATAATAGGAACATTTTATTTAATGAAATTCCAAAGTTTACAATAAATTTTTCAGTTTTATACAGTATTACATCGCTCCTTCAAAAGACAAGACATAAAAAAAAAAATCGGCATCTTTTACTGAAGCCTACAGTAGCTATTGCATAGGTTGAAGCTTTTCAATGCAGGAACCACATATCTCAAATTCCACTTCCATGATATTACATGATGATTTTTTTTAATGTCATATTTTGTGATGTATCATGTTATTGAATAAATTGAAATAAGTTTCAAACTTTTAAATAATTTCTAATGGGTAATAGAATAATTTCAATACCCTTATTCCAATAGGAATACTTTGCTTTACCAATACTCTAATTTTTATATATTTTTTTCAATTGATTTAATTTGGATCAGACTTGTAACTTTCGAATACCCACATTGAAAACTTAGGTTTTTTATTTATGACTTTGTTGTTTTGAAGGAGCGATATAGTATATATATCTAGTATATAGTTCTATAGTATTTAGTTTTTGTAGGTAGTTTTATATTTTGGTGGATTTAGAAAATTTATGAATGAAAAGCAACTAGGATCCACTTTGGAAAGAAACAACTGAATTTATTGAATGTATCTAAAAACATATGTAATCATCATTGAAAATACAATACATTATCGTTCTCTGTATTTGTAATGAGTATAAAATAATCATATTTTGTAAAGATTAGATCTAATAGTCAATTCAATATTAAATCAATATGCAATAAATCATGAAAAAGTATTTAAAAGTTGTATCCAGTAAATACTTGAACGATGGCATTTCTCTTTTGTTTTCTTCGCTTTTAAATATTTTACAATCAATTGGCGATTAAGATTTCATTTTGCTTTATTATTCTAAATCATTAGAGGACGAATAAAAGGGAATCACAACACTAAGAGAAATTTTTATACAATTTTTCAAAATTAAGTGAGACCTTCAAATACATCTATTGAAAAAATAGGTTTTTGACATTTTGACTTTTAAAGGATCGATATATTTATTTATATAGGTACGCATCATAACTCTGCAAGCCTATTCGAATTCTTCAATTCTTACTAAGCAACAAATCAGTATTGTCCGATTCAGAAACAGAGAAGAGTTTTCTTCCGTTCTCTTGGAGATGGAGTTTCTCTTTTTCGTCGTAAATTTGGCGGGAACTGAAAAACATGACCGTTTTGTAAACGGTTATCTCATAATGGAAGTAAAACGGATATTTGTCTTTTCTTATCGGCGAAGAACGAAGACCATCCTTCATGGCAAGACAAATGGTGTATATGGCTGCTTCACTGAGGCTGTGCAGTTCGTTGTCGGTAATGTCCGGATCGAGGTAAGATTTAGGAATGCACTTCGAAAGATGAAATCGTTGCACTAATAATAACGTATAAAACATCAAGCCCATGACCAACAATTTCAAATACTAGGAACATGACATTAGGAACATATTTCAGAAAATATTGTCTTAATTTCTATGAGAAGTGTACAGAGGATGGGCTAGGATTTTTCACATGCTCTAAAAAAAATCCTTGATTGTGCCTTCCTTGAGGAAAGACATAAAATGGCGTCTAGTTTAAGGAGAAGACAATGGTCTGGATGGACGTTAAAGAAAGAATTTCTAAAATAGTGTTGAACTATTTTTTTTAAACCAACGATTGGACCCACATTACAGGTTTTGTTGATGGCTGGATATACAAGGACTTAAAATAGTACATAAAAATTGTAAAGAATAAAAATAGATAAAGTAAAATGTTCTTTTTATTTTTAATTTATTAATATGGTTTCTCATGATTATTGTTAGTAGAAATATTCCATTATTTGAATAATAATAATAAAGGCTTTACTAACTCAGGGACAAGTCCCTTTAGAATAACAATACAAGTAATAGTATATAAGCTATTATCTATTAGAATTTAATTATATTGGATTAATTATTACCATTAAATTAATAAGTGAGGAAGAAATGAAAAATTAAATGAAAACAGAATTTTTTTAATGGCCTCGAATAACATTATTTAAAAAAAATTAAAAGAAAAGAAAAATATAGATAAGATAACAGTAATTATATAGAGTGAAAACAATTGAAAGTTGAAATTTTGACCGATTCATCTATTTTAAAGAATACCTTCATTTTATAATTTAAATCATACCCATTTTTTACATGTTGTTTACTCCAATAGCATTATTTCTATATTTTATTTTAAATATTGTTATTCTTTACAGTTGTTAATATATTGTTTTCATTTATTTGTTTCTTTTTTATCCAGAAGACCTGCGTATACGTGGAAACCTTGGTTTCAATTAAATATTTCAGTCCTATTTAAGAAATTTTTTCTTTGACCTCCATCTGAACTAATTTCTTCTCCATACTATTACCATATTAATTAATATTAATTAAACATATGAAAGTTTAAATTGAAATTGTTTAGATGGATATGCAAATAAAAAGTATGGATTAAAATTTATAGAAATTAATAAGCGAAAAACCTTTAATATAGTTAACTTTAGCACTTATTCATTGCCAAGAAGGAAAGTTTAAAAAGCATATTACTGAAACTTCAAACCTAGTTATACTTTAAAAGGTCAGAGAATAAATGTAAAGTTTTTTTCTGACGTAATCTACTTTTTAAAGAAATATTACGGAAAATCAGTGAAAAAACCCACACAGTTTCAAGAGATTCGTTCTACTAATGGAGCGAAGTAGGGCACTAGAGTTCTGAAACTTTAATAACTGCAATTTCTTGTGGGGTTGTACGTACGTGTTAGTCGCAAGCATTTATCGTTATGGAAAAACTTCACCTATCTTGCCCGGAAAGAACTTCCAGGCTTTGGAATAATGGAAGAATGTACTTCAACACGTTTTTAAGGACGAAGTCCGAACTCACAGTACCTTATTACATGCGACCTGAAGTCTTACTAGTCAATGTTCTGCTATATGTGACTATTTTTTTTTTGTTTAGAACGTTAGGAGTACCAAAATAAATAGGGTAACGGGCATTGAGTGAGTAGGTGCTTGAAAGTTCCTTATAGTGGAGGCGCTATAGGTAGTTGAGTATGCAAAATGTGAGGACCGGCAACTTTGGTCAGATTCTTATACAAGAGACCCCAAATAATAACAAAACACATCTTGCCACCAGCTGTGATGGTCCCTTCCCGCTCCCTACACATCCCCTATCCAAGCTAACTGTAAGCATAGCGCGCTTAGGTATTCAGTGTGTTTCGGCATCTATCGACGTAGAAACGTTTCGTTATTAAGTCGTGTTTGTTGTATGCGCATAAAATAATTTGATTTTCGCTATTTTTGAGTGTATGTTTAAAGTGTGCTGTATTGAAAAACTTTAAAAATGTCGTTGAAAGTGATTAATTTGAAAAGAAAAAGACCAAACGAACAGTTATGTTTATTTTGTGATAAACCAAATGATTTAGTGAAAGAACCAAGGTCAAGCACGTTGCTTAATATTAAAAAAGCAGCAGACAGAAGAAAAGACAAAATTAGTGAAAAGTTTTTAAAACTGTATAATCCGGACTCTACAAGACAAGAATTTTCATGGCACCAAGGCTGTTTAGCTACTTATTTAAGTGAGGAGAAAATACGGCGTCGAGAAATTGCGTTGAGTAAAGAAGAAGAAAAAGAAGAATCTGCTTCAACTTCCAAGCGAGGCAAGCGAGGGGTTACGTTCTCGAAAATCTCGTTTGTCATCAAGGACACCTGCAGAAGCAAATAAATCGTTGAAATACTTAATTTGTAGAAAATTAACGAGGAACAAAGACAAGCAGCTGTATTTGTGTTCCGAAAATTCAGCAGCGGAACAAATTTTAAATACTGCAACCAGTAAACAAGACCATGTTTTTATTCAACTCAGTACTTGTCAACGGCCTGAAGATGTATTTGCTATCGAAGTGAGGTATCACAAACATTGCTACCGTGATTATTTAAGAATGCCGAGAAATTCTACAAAACCTACAAAAGCAGGTCGACCTTCAAATCAGATCCCTCGAGAAATACTTCACAATGCATTTGAAAAACTCATAGATGAAATTAAATATCAGTTTTCAACTCATTCTTTTGAAGTGCACTTCTTAGCTCAGCGACTCGCTAAACTTACAAACATAAAAGATGCCGTGATCGAGAATCGTGTAGTAAAATCACTACTTATTGATAAATTTGGTGAAAACATATTATTTTCTTACCCAAGTGATAGATCAAAATCTTCATTAGTGTTTATGGGAAATATACCATTGTCGGAAATAATACGTACTTGAATAATTAATTGAATAACTAATTGGCGTACTTGAATTACAATCAAACCACTTAGAAGCTGATTCAAGAACGTTTTGCCATATGTTCCATGCAGTAAGGATTCAATCTGCTCATATTATTATAATCAGCGCTGATACAGATGTATTCATATTGGAAGTTTATTTCTGGAAAGTATAGCAAATATCAGGTGTCTTAGTCTATGGTTCAATGGTTCTCATATAAAGAAACATTTTCTAGGATGCTATTTAGCTGCTGAATCACTGGGTGAAAGGATAGGCGATATTTTGCCAGCATTACATGCTATAAGTGGTTGCGACACAACTAGCAGATTTGGCAGTAAACTGCAATATTTGAAAGCTGCGTCTGAAGATTTTGTACAAACAGCCCTTATATCTTTGGGAAACCTTAACCTAAATAATGAGCAATTTAAACAGTTAGAAATAGTTTGCACTTATTTCTTTAAAAAAAAAATTATTTGCTGATGAAATCTGCTGTAAACTGAATTCACAAAACATAGGTTTCTGTTTTAATTTGATGAAAGTGATATGCACATCAGATGCTTTGCATTTGCATTTATTAAGGGCTACAGTACAAACATTTATTTGGAAAAATTCTTATCAAACACAATTACACCCCATTGATTATTGTTTGTACGGTTATGAAAAGTTGAATGGTGACTTACGTCCACGACTAATGACTAAGCCGCCTTTAGCAGAGTTATTAATTCGACCTTGTAAATGTACTGCAAATTGTCGCACAATGTCTTGCAGTTGCAAAAAATCAAAATTATTTTGTATTTCTCTATGTAAATGTATTAATAACAATTGTCTAAATATAAACGAGTAATTGTTTGCCTACTTTATGTATACCTATTTAAATTTACTGTTTTTTTTAATATATAATCTTTTTTATTAATAAAAAAGATTTTATTACTTTTATTTTTTTCATTTAACAATCCATCCTCACTTTCACCATTAGAAAAAAGTATAAATTATTACTGAAATAATCATTAAAATGATTTTATAGATTCTACTCAATACATTTCCTTTACAAATAAGAGTAGAGGGGTAAAAAAAAATGGACCAAATATTTGAGCGGCAAGATCCGCATTATTAATTTTTTACCTTTTCTTAACCTGAATCCATTGGTTGAATTCGGTCCTCGCTTTTTGCATACTCACTTACCTCTAGCGCCCGGTCTATTATGATCGGTCCATCTTTGAATAATATGCTATAATTTTGTTTTATTATATTAATATTTTTGTGTGAAACTTTTATTTTAATGCCTGTTGAATTACATTTTATTTTTTGTTTGTTTGTTCATTTAACGTCACTTCATGCTGCTATGGCTATTCGGTCGATGCTACAGTGGGAGCTCTAAATTTTGCCTATCCAGGTTTAATTAGGATAGGGATTTTTAACGAGTACCTGACATCGTACAGGCTCGGGACCCCGTTTAACGTGCCTTCCGAAGGACGGAGTAACTAAGGATTTTTTTTACTCCCTTAAAAAATCCTAGGGCCACCTGTCGGGCTACGAACCCGCGATCTTGGGCTTAGTAGTTTGTTACGCTAACCAATAAACCACATGTGACCTTCCATTTTATTTTTTTCAATCAATTAACTAGCGTTGATGCCCTGCCAGTATCTCTTGATCCCGGTGTCATTTTCTGTTCTTCTGACAGAGATCCCCTTTGTCTTCTGAGTTCCTCTCCCTCTTAATTAAAACTTGTAATTTTTAACCATTTTTTGAAATTCACCCCTATTCATGGTTTTGGGCTCCGGGATAACAATTTCTGTTGATCCCTATCACATTTTTGGAATCAACCCAATCTTTTTGCCTTAAGTTTTATGTAATTTCATATTTCTTTGTCAGGCCATCATCGGACATTCTGCAGATGTGTCCTCTGAACAAAAGCCTTTTCAAAATATTCTATTTATTGCAATATACTGATACATGTGACACTGTCTGGAACATTAGGAATACCTATATAAATAGTGTAAGGGGCAATGAGCAGTTATCTTTAACGTTGCTTAGGATCGATGCATTTGCCTTTAAGATACAGGACAGCGGCAGTCGTAAGGAAGAAGCGGGCAACTCAACATGCAGACCGTCACATATAGCAAAAGAGTTCCCCTTTTCTTACTTTGAAGTAAATATATAAGTTGACTTGTAACTATGATCAGCACACAATAAGTGTAATAGAATTTAATCAAATGAAAAAGGATCTTTATTTACTAAACAACTCCTAGTCAATCAACCACGCCACCTTTGGAAAAGACAGGGTTTTGTATAAACTCATTAATGATACAATCTTTCTGTACCTCAGTAGTAACGATTTTCAAGGGGGGGCATCCCACTTTATTTCTTAAATTTGACTTAACTCAGAGATTATTGTTTGGGCAGTGAAGCCAATATAGCTGTTCCATTTCGTTATGTTGCAATATTAAATCAGCCAAATGTTTTTTAAAAAACAGTGGATCAAAAAAGAACAAATAAAATATACCAATCAAGCTTAATCATCGGTAGACTTTACGTCATGGTTTTAGGTATACAGTTGTCTAAATTTCTGATGTAATCAGTGTTGTAGATATCCAATCACTACCGAAGAATAAACAGAGATAACTGCCCTGGCGTGCCCATCTGCTCGAATCCAAACCCACTAATAATGTGTAGTTTCCCGGTGAGCGGGATTATTGTTCAATCAAAAAGAGACGAGTCCCAGGATGTAATTTCACGATATTTTTCTGATTAAAACAATACATTTTATATATATATATATATATATATATATACTGTAATTCTATCTATATATATATATATATATATATATATATATATATATATATATATATATAAAAGAGTTCGTCTTGACTGAGAAGACCATCGAAGAGCCCAAACGGCATAAGCTACAGACTTGAAATTCGGACAGTAGGTACACTTTATAAGGCCAACGCACACTAAGAAAGGATTTTTGAAAATCCTCCCCCCCCCTCTTGGAGTGTGAAAAGGGTGACAAACATTTGTAATAAAAAAAACAAGTTCTAGAGTGAGTACCATGAAATATTAAATTTAGCTTCTACATTAAAAATGAAGAAATTTGTGTTTTTTATTCTTTGAAAATTGACCGTTAACGAGTAAAATAAGGGAAATCGTAACATATTAAGTTAGAGATGTAAAAATAAGTAAGCAGCCTTAAAATTTAATATGATAATAATTTTATTCAAGATTTTGCAAAATCAACCCCCAGATATTACAGTTTTGGATATTACAAGGTGGATTTCAATAGAAAACTTATCGATAGTTCTTTAATTATGCCATTTAATATTTAATAGGTTATTTTCTTAAACCCTATGAACAAAGGGATGAGTATTGGTAGCCTGGCTAATTCACAAGTGCTTTAGGCCATTGTTTATTATATGGAGTTCATTTATGGAATTAAAAATTCGCTCTCCGTTTAAACTCAACATAAATTTCTATTTAAAATCAACGCGGACGCTTTTTCTATTGCAAGTCGCGAGCAAAAGCTAGTACAATATATGTATATAAGAGTGAATCTCAATTTCCACCTCCCAATGTCTGAAACTTTATTAAACCAGCCAATAAGTTCGTAACAAGTAAGATAAATGAATACTAAAGTACAAATAGAGTAAGTAAATAAATACACTGCATTGAAGATAATTTTTTATTTCTTTTTTTTACAATATTGCACTTAATTGCGACATAATGATGTATACATTAAAATCAAGGACTATTAAACAACTGTTACATGTTTTTTAACTTAACTAGTAGGCATTAATTATCTTTCTTACAATAAAGAAGGTTATTATTCCACTCCTTGTAGCTTTTGATAGCGGCCATTTTAGTGACGTCATTGGTACGTCGACCCGATCTACAACACGGTTTTGTCATTTCCCCACCATTTCTCCTCCTTTCCCATAGTTTTTGTTGATCACTGTAATTATTGTGATCGTTAATATAAAAAAGAACATGGTGTTTGGAGGGATAGGCAGAGAGATTTCAAACTTTTTAATTTCTTAAAAAACAAATAATTATAAAGATTAAAGAATAAGTGCAATAAATATATATATATATATATATATATATATATATATATATATATATATGTGTATATAAAACGCATAATGTTGTTTTATGCATACTGATTTAATAAATTAAAATTGTTATATTTATTCATAATAATAATAATTAATTAATATTGACAAGTGAAAAGAGACCTTACATAAATGTTAAGATCGTTGAAAAATTCCAACGAAAAGCCCTTAAGTCTCCAAACTAAAACAGAAATTGAAATTATCTGTCCAATATTTCGCCCATCCTTAGGGTAGAAAGAGAATAACAGCAAAACAAAACGTGAATAATGCACCCAAAAAACATCCCACCACCTCCAAGGGTCAAATGTAACTGATGAATCATAAAGGTTACTCGACCCTGGCTGGATAAGGTTAGATAAAAACAGCTGATAAATTCTCCAAACTTTGAAAATTCAGAATGCAAGTATATTTTATCACTAAAATAGAGCCAAAAACTCAAAAAGAAACACTATTATTTATTATAATGCAATTGGGAAAAACCACAATGCAAAGCCTTATGTTTCAAAATACACCCACTTACCAGTCGACGTTTCGCCTATTCAGGCATTATCAAGACACCAAAAACAAAAAATTATGTGAATCATGTGTCAATTATGTGAAAAACCCCTTTTTGTTTTTGGTGTCTTGATAATGCCTGAATAGGCGAAATGTCGACTGGTAAGTGGGTGTATTTTTGAAACATAAGGCTTTGCATTGTGGTTTTTCCCAATTTCATTATAATAAGTATATTTTATGTAAGTTTATTTTTTCCTGTTGTGCTTCTTGAAATTTGGTGAGTGTATTGAATTTTCAGAGAATGGAGGTATCGGCATCGATCTTTCGAGTTCGCTAAGCCTTATTATTACCAAAATTAATGTATTGGTCAGGACTACACATTGCAAATAATATTTATTTATATCATAATTCACAGGACATGAATTTCAAAACAGTACTAGACGAACGGGAAATCATAATGATTATTATTTTCGCACCGAACGAAATTAAAAAGTATACTAAAACTTTAGAACACGAATTGATTGGCCTAGATTTCGAAAGTAACCCACTCGTTGGTTGCTACCAAGAAATAATTTCGAAACAGGCAATTTTTACCAAAGCCCGGCCGACATCTAACAATCAGTTCTGATTGGCTGGCTGAAAAACCCAATCACCTCCTCCAGTATCCACATGAGCAGATTTATGTGTCTTGTTCTGACCTTTCAGCTCATGAAGAATGGTCCCGAATGTAGATAAGCTAAAACAGATAAAACTAATTATTTTATATATAAATACCTTAAAACCATTAAAGGATATGTTGTAACGCTAACACTATAAATTTAAAGTAGAGTATGGCGAAATGATTTTGGTAAATATGATACTGAAATTACTAGCATGTATTGCAGTAATAGTTTAAAAAAAAGAAACAGAACTTTCTTCTAGGCTTGATAAATATAAACCTGAGGGTGAATCAAATAATGAATAAAATAAATTTAAAATTGAAAACATTGGTTACCTTATCAAGTATCATAAATTAACACTTATTGCAGAAAGCAATATTAAATAATTAAAAAAATAAATTGAGGGCCGCCGAAAGAAAAATGAAAACTAAAATCTTAGAAATAACTGTGTTCTTTTTTGAAATTCTGAATTAATTATAATCTGAATTATTTTAATTTTCATAATTTTTAAATTGAAATTATTAACATTAATCTGGTTTCACATCTATTAGCACTCTGAGCAGTTTATTTATACATACATGTAACGTAAAATTATTGGAAGGTATTTGATCAGATTAATTAATAACAATTCTTCATCAACTCATAAGTACGATTTATGTATTAACATGTATTATTTATATTTAGGCTAGTGTGTGTTGAATAAGTGGTCGAATTTTGTCCAGAGAGAGAGTTGGCTCTATCTAGAGAGGTTTTTTGAAATGGAGTTGTAAATGTAAACAATAACTCCTTTTCAAGCCAATACCTGACTTAGCCTTTTATTAACTGCGAAAATAACACGATTCTGTATCCCTAGGTGTAAGAAACTTATTTTGGAAAACAATTCGACTTAACCACTTGGTTGTAAATATATAGCCAAATTAATCGTGTCATTTTAAAACTTGTTGATGATCTTTGGAATTGTTGGAATTAGAATGGTCTTTATTTTTTTAATTTCTAGTTGAATTCTCATTAACAAACCCAATTAATGAATCTATAAATGTCAGTATAACTGATACATGAGTCTCTGGTTATTTAAAGATATTCTGTAGGACAGTTTATTGGCATGCTATGACAAATATGCTAAAAAAAAGTAAAGAAAAAGCAGAAATATTCATAAAGGACGTGTATTTATAACTGGGATAGATTCCTGAGAGATTAGTTGAGCTCCCGGTAGCCTATATATGTTTAAATATGTTTATATATAGACGGTATAAACATTTGTACGCGCCGCTCTGAGGAGGCGGAAGGAGACACAGCCTTATGTGCCTAGAATCTTAGAAGAGTATGAGCAGCTGCAGTTCTTTATACATCTCCTTCTTCTTTTATCTATGTTCCGTCAACCTTTTACTGAAGTGTATATGTGACGCCGATGCTAGGTTATGTAAGGATGTAAATTCATATTGTGTCATTATAAATAAAAGATTTCCTACTATAAAAAATAAGAGTCGCATAAAAGCTCGAACATTATAGTATTTAATTACAGTCTGCAGTTCTATTATTAGCACAGCGCTAATAACCCATTGTACAAGTAAATATGTGTGTATATATATATATATATATATATATATATATATATATATTTTTTTTTTTTCTATTTCTTTTGTCTTTTTTCTCCTTGGTCCATTGATGGACCGTTTATTAGAATTAGGATATACACTATGCCAAAATAAGAATATTAATAACAATAATAATAAGGCTTAGCGAACCGAAGGTTCGATACCGATGCCTCCTCCAATCTCTGCTAACAAACTTCTGTCCACGGACCAACACCCAAACTCAAATCCGCCAGATCAGTCTTAATGCAATCCCACCTATACCTCGGTCTATCCCCCAGACACTTCCCAAATAAGCGTATTACATGTCATTATTATAATAGCATATCAATTTACATAATTACATTACAATACATTAATAAGTTAATAATATAAAAAAATTTAAATTTACATGTGGCCTAAATTAATAATCCTACTAATATTATAAATGCGAAAGTTGATAGTTTATCGAGTTCTGTGGAGAATCCATCATAGTACATAATTAAAGATAAATCAGGGACTTAGCATCTTGAAATTTACAGATAGGTTCTTTGTATAATTTAAGAAAGAAATTTGGATAATTCCATCCCTAAGGTTTTCCCCCTTAATATTATAGGGGTTCAAAGATTGTATGGAATCCGTCAGTTTTGAAGTTAGACATCTGAAATTTTGGATTTACTTATAGTTAAAATAATAATAAATTATTTATAAAATAATCTGTCACGAAACTTAATGTGGCAGACCAAATTCCACGCGAGAGAAGCCGCGGCAATAGCTAGTTTATATATAAGTGTAAAATGAAGATAAAAGAAACAAAAAAAAAGCCTTAAGTAGCTAAGATGCTTCAAAATAATTAACTCGTAAATTTCGTTGTTTTTTTTTTGCTTGTTGCTGTGTGATGTACTGCATTCGATTTTCATTGAATTGAATTTTTTTTAATATACGTTACATAGATGCTTGGATTGCAAAACGTGGTTGGTAAGTATTTAGGAACTTAAAAGTTTGTTTTTTTGAGCTCTTCCAATGGCATTGTATTTAACTGCACCACGATATCCCATGAAGGAGTCCAGGTTCACGACTCTGTGAGGACCGTGTTGTTTCTTGACCGGCGGTCATGTTTGTGGCTTGGCCAAGAACACTTTTAACCGCTTGGTTTTTCCCGCAATTAAGCGAGGCTGGGTGTCCCAGGAGGGCACGAGACCTCATCTGCTCGACCCACCAATAGCAAGATAACAACATTACAAGATTAATAAACATCTTAATTGTTTATGAAAGCCTTACTGTTAAAATATTTTATTAAACCAATCCTCTAGCGTTCATCATACATCTTTTAAAGTACATTTTTAAAAGTAACAATGCATAATAGTGGTGCCGAAAAATATTTATCCAAAAGGATTCGTTTTCAATAAAACATTGGTATCGGAATCGAACGAGAATAATAAACCAAAATATAAACTTCGACCACAGAATTCCTTTAATTCAATAAGCAAACGACATTAAAACAGGTAAACATCGATTTAAAAATAGAATATTGATGAAATTGATTAATCAGTGTAAATAGTTGTTCTCAACAAGCCAAATTATTCCGTATTTAATAACAAAGCAAGTTTGGCATTGAACATTTGTTATTAAATTAATGAGATCCACAAATTTAAATTAGCATTTAACGACAAAGTTATGTCACTCCTAGTTATGTAATATCTGTTTGACTATGAAATCCTATGAATACTAGTGAAAAAAAATAAAAAAAGGTAAAAAATATCATTAGATAATATTGTAGATACAGAGATTGATTTAGAGTTTATAATTGATATAAAATACATATATAGAGTCATCCTTGAGGCACTAAAACAGTGTATAAAGATATAGCTAAAAACGTTTGTCGATATTCAATGATTTGGAATAAACCAAAGAGTGGTATTTACTAGTTTCGACATTGCATTCGTATCGACGATACCTTAAGATATGAGAAACTATTGTTTTTAGTACCCTATAGTGCACAGCAGAATATATAGGATATCCATTTATACAGGTTGGGTGATCCCATAATGGTCTATAAGTAGCTGTTAACATATTAAATAATTTATCTATCACAGGAGGATTCGAATCCACAGCTCAAGCCCGGGAAAGTCATGACTCTACAAATTGAGATACCCCATTCCTATTAATTAAAAAAAAACCTTACAAATGGTAACAGAGAAAACAAATTATTGCACATTTGTTGTTCAGTTTGAAAAAACAAAAAATATATAAAGTTAAACGGCGATAAATACGGCCTGGAATGCCATGCACAAAATGATCTATCGCATCTCATTACTCAGTACTCTACTAACCTAACCTTAGTAACTTAGTAACCTCAGTAACGTTAAAGCTATACCTTACAAACTATTAGTGGTAATGGTTTATAAATACGAATAAGGTAAATGATCTATAATTTCGATAACTTAAAACCGCGATGATACTCCCACCAATACCACTTTTAGTACCATAGTACTGATATTGATATTGGTGGGTGGAGGGAACTAGACCTCAAAGTTGTGGTGGTGCAACACCTGAAAGCTAAGAACAGGTCATTGCCCTCTATTAACCGCATTAAGTTGGGGCTTTTAAATTAATTTCACGGAACCACCACTAAGTAAATATTAACTGGTGAAGGCAGGGGTTAAACCAATAGCGTTCCAGGCCGGTTGATCTAGGACAGTCGCATCAACGTACCCAACACCATTATTAAAGTGAACGTTTATTATACAAATTTCAACACAAACATTCATGATGGGTTTACAGAAAGTATCATAATAAACTCATACACACTTCTTAATAGTAGGCTTCTAAATCTCTCTGTAAAAATAACATGTGTAAAAGGTCCCTCTGTTATTGAGGGCCTTGAGAAAGCTGATAAATTAGAAAAAGAGGCAGCACAAAGTGTTTTATATCCAACTTTTCACAAAACACTTATATCGTTCATGAAATTCAATATTAGCGAAAGATAAATCTTGAGATGGTACGAACGGGGTAATTAAAATAAATATCCTAGATTAAATAGGTTTATTTCAAGACTGACAACCAATAACTTGCTATGTATCCTACCGGGTGGCATTACAATAACAAATATGTTCTTACACAAAAAACAATGTTTGGATTGAATAGAAATAGTTCGATCAGGTACAGAGGTGATGAGGTACAGGTACAGATCTCATGGTCTAGGTGGGTGAAGAGATAATAAAGAGGGGGTCGAGGACTCCAGTTTGAGAAGGGCTCTCTGAACAGATCCCGAAGAGGAAGGAGCGATGAAGACGCGGAAGACGGAAGCCGGCGGAGGATGTAGGGCATAGATGATAGAAGATTCTTCTTCTAGACCTAATCTACCTCTGTACGCAGGTTTCAACAGAACACGGACATACCACAACATCCATGCACAGATTTCACATTAAGGATAACAGAGATTTAAACGCATGATTTATGACTGCTAAATGTATGAAATTGGTGGAGTAGGGAATTGGCGACCCCATCGCCCGGTCATTGTACCGCAGTCAGCTACTGGCCCTCCAGGTTGGGGGAACAGTACGCTAACACACATGCAGTACGCAATCAACAGCAGATTCCACACAAGGTCACTTACAGTACACACCCTAGGACCACCTTCCCTACGTAGCCGCCCCGGATGGGGGGGTAGGTCAGGAGGCTCTGAGGAGGCAGCCCCTCCACCTGACTAGGAGGGCGAGGGCTGATATCCCTCCCATCAAAAAAAATTTAGAGAGGAGGCCAGGACCCACCCAAGGTTGTAGCGTCACGTAGATAGATAAATGTATGAAAGGCAAAGATCAAAATTAATTATTTTAATAATAGTTAAAGTGAAAAATTGGCCAGTGTATATTTATATATATGTATATAAATATATAAACCGACGGGCGTTGATGACCATAGCTGTTTTTCGCCCCTAAACAACATCAAACAAAACAAACAATATTTTGACCCGAATTCTTTAAATTCATAATTAGTATCGATTTTGAAAAACTGACGTCAAATTAAGAATATATATACATTGTAAAACATATATAATCATTTTTATAATTTCGTTATTTTAATTTTTTTTTAATTTTATCAGGATGTAAGCGATGTGTTTGTAAAAATTTTAATTATTGCATCTGGTATTAAATCGTATTTTAAATAAGCAATTAAAAGGCACATAGTAACTGTTGCGTAGAATGTGCCAATAAATAAACATTCCTTTCAAAGGGATAATTAGAAAGAAAAAAATAAATTAATGAAAGTTGGTTTCTTAATTAAAACGTTTGCTAAATAAAGGGTATTCTCATATCTCTCATTAACCATATTAATAGTGGACATAAATTGAGGTCCGGAAGCCTATGCGGTGTCAGGTACTCGTTAAAGATTCTTATGTTAATTACATCTGGGTAGGCCGAATTTAGGACTCCCACCGCATCATCGTCCTATCATCTATAGTAGCATTAAATTAATTTAAAATAAACAAGAATCCAATAATGTATTATTTTTTGAGTTTCGGCAATAGCTAACAATAGAAAATACAATGCGAGCCCAACCGACAGCTCAATGTAGAAGTTTAGATCCTATGGTATTGGCACTATCGACCTCATAAATAGCCACCATACTGTTTCGTCAAAATCCCAGATTTCAAAAAGTAATAGGTATTTCTTTAATTACTAAATTAATTTTAAAAGTTACTTTCAACGGACAAGGAGAGGAGTAGAACAAGATAGAAGGCAATGAAAGGAGCATTTCATAACAGTCCTCGATAAGCTCATCTTCAACTTCACTTTCACAATCTAGAAGTTCTAAGAAATATGCTTAACTTTCACATATTCTTCATTTTCTCAGGATCATGAGATTAAAATATTAGTAAAAAATGGATACAATGTATATTGGCTTCACTGACCAAGCGATAATCTCAGAAAAAAGTAAGATCTTTTGATATGAATATTATTTAACTAATAAAATGAGACGCCATCCTGAGATCGTTACCATTAAGGTACAGTCACAGAACATAGAACCAACTTCTAGTTAGTTCTATGTTCTGTGGGTACAGTAATACTTCTGAAGAAAGCGTTAACTCCACTTCACTTGAGATATTCAATAAAACGTAACATATACTTTTTCACACACTTTTTTCTGTAAAATTTACATTTAAAGGATCAAATAATTTGATATAAAAAATAAAAACCAGTTTTAGTTTAATAAAAAATCGATTTTGGCTTTTTTAGGTATAAAATGGGACTTAAGGTCTTTTTATCTCCAAACAGGAGTGCAAACCGTAACATAACTCCCATGTTGGCTCATAATATATTTTTGTTGATAGGCTAATTAATGAACTTATAAGACTGACAAATAATTACTTATTAAATACAGAATATAGAAAACCACCTACAAAACCGTAATTTGACCTTAACTCAATTTTCATTTTTTTGGACTTAAGGCCTTTTTTCCTAGAAGGGCAGAATACTGTATCATTAATGACTTACAGCATATCCGTCTCTTTTCCAAAGATTTACATGGTAGACTGAATAGGATTTGTTTAGTAAATAAAGATCATTATTCATCGGACTGAATAACATTATATTTATTGTGCGCTGATCGTAGTTACAAGTTAACTTATGTATCTATATTACTTACCAAGAAAGAAAAAGGGGATCCTTTCGCTAAATGTCAGTCTGCATGGTGAGTTGCTCCGTCCTGTCTCTTGAGGGTCAAGGTACCGATGCAAAGGTATCTGCTAAATGCCCTTTACCCTATTTATTTAGGTACTCCCTATGTTCCGAATAGTGTCACATATATCAGTACACTGCAATAAATAGAATAAAATTAAAAGATTGTTGTTTTAAAGGGTTTATGTTCAGAATGCCCGATGATCGCCTGACTAAGAAAATTTGGAATTTCATACCTTAAGCAACTTTAATCTTGGAATTTTAAACCTAAAGCAAACAAATTGGGGTTATCCCAAATTGTGACAGGGATTCTAGAGAAATTGTTTTTTTTAGAGAAAAAATTACAAGGATTTTAATTTGGGAGAGGAATTCATAAAACGATACTGGCAGGGCATCAAAGCTAGTAGGGGAACATGATTCAGGCATGAAAAATGAAAGTTATAGTGATATCACACGGGAATTTAAAAGAAACAAAAAAAAAAAAATTCCACACGTAAGCGACATCGAATGGACCCAGAACAAATAAATTTGTCATATACGGGATAAACCTCGAATATGACATAGAAGAAACCAACACTTCTCTAAAAACAAAATTATATGGTGTTTTACACGTGCACCGCATGAGGACAAGAGTAAAAACGGAACTTACGCTCGTCCTGGTAACCACTGCTGCCACAGTAAAGCTGGCCGACGTATAAGCTGTGCAAGGAGTCAATCGAGTTAGATTTAGACATGTCATCCAATGCCCTTTCCACTTAGTTTGGTGTACCACAAGGGTCTGTGCCATCACCGATACTATACTCAGTTTATAAGGCGGAAATCGTTGGTGCCAAATACAAAAAACTGTGGCGACGTATGCCGATGACATTACCATCTTCAGTCACTCATAGAATGCAGAGAGAGGTCTATGACAGGCGGAGGTGGCCTCTGAGATTATAACTAACAAATTGGATGGACTAATGGTTAATCCTAAAAACACCGACGGTATTATTTTCTCTTTCCAGGAATAAGCGCCCTCTACCTTAAACATATAGAGTAGCGGGCACAGAAAACAAACCTGTCACTATGATAACGTATCTGGGTGTCACCCTCGACCGGCACTAGACGCTATCCTAATATTGTAACAAAAATATCAAGTAGGTTAGAACCAAATCTTACAGACTTAATCACGTTTTAACCTCACCGAACTTAGCACTCCGCCTCAAACTAATGATCTATAAGGCAGTTATTCGAGCGGCACTCCTTTATGGCGCCGATGCTAAATAATATTTCGCCTAAAACGTCAGAAAGGCTCCAAAAATTTCAAAACCGTATACTGAGGCCTATAGTAAGGCGCACCTTCCCACCAAGAACGAAATCAGACATATTGCACGAGACCCTCGGACTACCGACGGTAACGGACTTCATCACACGGAGGCATATCGCATTCTTTGATAGCCTCCAACACTGCAGGAACCCACTATTCAACGCACTTACACCGACAGGCCGACCTCAGCGCTGGCAAACACATGTACAGACACTCAACATGGACTAAGTAAACTACTAACTCCTATCAGAAAGAGCTAGTGAGCCCCATCACTAGAACCCCACTCCTACCATCTAATTAATCAAGAAAATCCTGTTCACATTTCCTCTCTTAAAATGAACATGGAGAAAAAAAGAGATGTTTTCTATCCTTACTATTTTATTTTATTTGTTGTCTGTGATTTTTTTTTTTTTTTTGGTGTGTCTTGATGATGATGTGACTTAAAGATTTACTTTTAGGGATTTTTCCCATTGCATCCTAATTATAATTTCTGTTATTAGAACATTTATTGAAAAGAAACAATACATATGCATTGTTTAAATTTATTTTGGTCTATTGCAGTTTCCAAAAGTAACATTAAGAAGATAGGTATTATCAGTATCAGAATTATCAGTGTTGAGGTTATAAGCAATAGCGGATTGTAGTCCATGGCGATATAAATGACAAATATAGTGTTTTAAAAGAGACTAGAGTGGTTCAGCTGCTGTTTTAGAAATTAGCACCAGAAGAGTTGCGATTTTATCATGATCCACCCAATACAGAAATATAGATAGATAGATAGATAGATAGAAAGAAAACTTTATTCTGGGACTATGTCCCTTAAGAATAACATAAATGAACAGAGTTACATAAGTAATAATTTTTTCTCTGGCCAGAATTAAATTAAATGTCTAATTAAAGAGAAAACAAGAAGAAAATAAGATAATACATAATTAAATGAAATGAGTAAGTAAAAAGATACTATATAATTAGACGCAATAAGTAGATGAAAAGTATATAAGAATAAGAAGAGAATGACACAAAACAAAAAAAAAAAACACATTGCTAAGAAAAAATTAGAGTCCTCGTTAGCTATATAGGAAATATATCCTTTGGAAAATAATAGTTACAAACTACTTAAACCTGCTGCCAAATGAGATATTCTTAAAATTTATACATTATCTATATGTAACAGGAAGAGACCAAAATCATTTGATAAAACTGTTCTCAGAGTTTTATATATGAATTCAGGTAGCGTTATTATTATTATAAACAAAAATAGAATATTCTCTGGATAAAAAGTGAAAAAAGAAAAAAGGTAAATAAAATAAAATATGATAAGAACTTTTTGAATGATACAAAGTTAACTAGTGTCTGACTGTTTCGTGAGGAGGAGGTTAAATAGTAGAGTTTTAAATGAAGAGAGGGAAGGAGCATGACGGATATTGGGAGGCAGGGAATTCCAGAAAGTGGCTGAACGGGCAACAAAGGAGTTTTGGAATGAGGCAGTTCTATAAAAAGGGGTATAAAGGTCAGAAGGTCGAGATCTGGTGGTGAGGGAGTGTATGGAAGGCTTGAATAGGTGTAGGAAGGACGGTGACTATTGATTATTTGATACAGGAATGTTCCAAGGAAATATTGTCTTCGGAAGGAGGGGAAGAGCCACCCTAACTCGGCGTAGTGGTGGGAAACATGGGAACGCTTCGGTGTCCCATATACAAAACGAACGAAACAGTTCATTATTTTCTTTATCCTCTTATTGACATCGACCGAGAGGCCACCATACACCACACAGCCATAATCAAAGTGTGGAAGGATGAGGGAGGAAACTAGGAGTCTGCGTGTAGGCTTGGGTAGGAGATGGCGAAAGCGATGGAACAGTTTTAGGGTTGCAATTGATCTTCGGGAGATATGGGAAATATGGTCATTCCAGGACAGGGTTTGATCCATTATGAAGCCTAAGTTTTTAACTGAGGAGTAGAAAGTGATAGGGTGTTCATTTAGGTATAATGTGGGATATTGGGTATTAGAGTTGAGGAGGGATTTAGAGCCAAGGACAATGGCCTGAGTCTTAGCAGCATTTAACCTTAATCCATTGGAGTTAGCCCAGGCACAGATTCCATCTAGGTCTTCCTGGATCTTGGCAAATGCTAGCAATAACTCAGAGGGAGAGAAGGATAGATGGATCTGGGTATCGTCTGCATATAGATGGTGAGAACAATGATGGATTGATTGAAGGATGTCATTAATATAGGCACTGAAGAGGAGAGGAGATATGCTTGAGATTTGAGCGACTCCGGAGGACAGGGTGAGATATGATGACAGAGGTTGATTCGGAACGGAGACTGCTTGGGTACGATGGGAGAGGAAAGATTGAAACCAAGAGATTGAAGAGTTGGAAAAGGATAAGGATTTTAATTTGGAAAAAAGGATGTAATGATTAATGGAATCGAAGGCTTTGGAGAAGTCGAGGAGTATAAGGACAGTTAACTTTTTATTATCTATGGCTGTATGAATGTCAGAGATGATTTTAATTAGGGCAGATTGCGTGGAGTAGCCAGGGCGAAAACCAGATTGAAGGGGATCGATTTGGTTGGAATCTTCAAGGAAGCTGGAAATTTGGGATTGTACGAGTCTTTCTAGGGGTTTTGACAGATTGGAAAGGATAGAGATAGGGCGGAAATCTTTCGGTGAGGATGGATTGGATTTTTTATTCAAGGGAATGACGATGGCTTTTTTCCAAGAGGTAGGGAAGATAGAATTCTGGAGGGAGAAGTTATAAATGAAGAGGAGAACTGGGAGAATTTCAGGGAGGCATAATTTTAATAATTTGGCAGGAATTCCATCTGGCCCAATGGAGTTGGTGTGGGATTTCATTACTGCGGAAATAAGTTCTGTTGGGGAAATGTCAGGGAAGTAAAAGTTATTATCATTGAAGGATGCATTGGTGTGGTAGTTGAAAGAGGATGGGACGGGTGCACAGGAAGCAGAGATGAAATATGAATTTAATTCGTCGGGTGAGGCAGGAAAAACCGGTGAGGAAGAGGATCTGGAAGATTCACAGAGAGAAAGTTTGCGAAGGAATAGCCATTTGGATTTAGAGTCAGGAGCAGAGGAGAGGGCTTCGTGAAAGTAGGAAGATTTAGCACGTCGTATCCTTGCCTGTGTCAGGTTGCGTAGCACCCTAAACGCTTGATAGTCGTCGTCCAATCTGGTTCGTCGAAAGCGCCTGCGGGCAGCGTCACGCCTTTTCTGTAGGTCCTTGATGACCTGACACATCCAGGGAGCGGGACGGCGCCGAAAGGTAGTAGTTTTGAGAGGGGCATGGAGATCAAGGATGTAAAGGAGGTTAGAAGTAAGAATATCAACCATGGAATCGATGGAAGGAGAGGAATATATTTCATTTCAATCTAAGGTTTCGAGATCAGGCAGGATTTTTTCACGGATGAGGGTATCTAGTTGGCGAAAAGTTACGGATCTAGGTTGAATCATGGGAGTTTGGATATTATATGTTATTTGGATCAGGTCATGAGAGGATAGGAAGGAAACTGGCGATTGAGAGGCGGAAAGAAGGTTTTGCGAGGAGTCTATTATGTACAGATCTAACCAGGTGTCAGACCTGAGGGTATGATGAGTTGCTGAGAAAGGAACTATAAAGAGGTGAAGGGAGAAGATTTTCCAGATAGGATTTGTCAGTTGAGTCAGAAAGGAAATTGGTATTCAGGTCACCGGAAATGATTATTTTGGTATAGAGAGGGATAAAGTTGAATAGGCTTGATTCGAAACATGGATCAAAAGGAACTAGAGGAGGACGGTATATAACGACATATAGAAGATGGGAAATATTGGTGGAAATCTCGACGATAAGGAATTCTACTTGCGGATGATCGGAAGAGGGAGAGGAATCGAGGATTCGGGCTTTAAGACTATTGTGTACATACATAGCTACACCGCCGCCAGTACGGCCAACCCGGTCGTGACGGGGAAGGGCATGGCTAGGTAGGGAGACAGAGGAGGATGGGATGTAAGGTTTGAGCCAGGTTTCGGAAATGGCGATGATATGATAAAAATTTTGGGTGAAATATTGTAGGAATTCATCAAAGTGAGCTGGGAGGGATTGTGTGTTAACTTGACAAGTAGTTAGTACGCTAGACATGATGGAGATTTGGAGAGATTGGGTGAGACACTAGACAGTCGACTATGATCTGAAAAACACCGGAGAATATGATACATACAATGAGAAATATAAAACTAAAACATATAGAATAATGATATATGACGTAAAATAAAGTTAATGAAAAATATATTTTCTTTCAATTACCTGCATACTAGACATTTAGAACTCTTAAATTTAAAATTTTAGTGTACTAACTCTAAAGCAAAATGAGAGGGGAAGTTGAGTTGTAGAGCGGATAGTTGCCTGCCAGAGGTCCCGAGTTCAAATCTGTCTGTGGCAGATAATTTAATCTGTTAACAGGATGGATTCTAGGGCTTACTCGGTTTTTATAAAGTGGGCACCCTTGATTAGTGGAAAACATGGTGGTTGAGAGTCATCTCGGGCGTCATCCTTCTGTACAACCGTTTTCATAAAACCAGTATAGTATCCGCCATTTACTGAACCCTAGACCCTTCATGTGTGGCAGCGGTATACGTTTTTTGTCAAGTTTTTATTTTACTTTGATTCTCTCGTTCCGGTTACAATTGTTATTTTTTTAAGATTATAAACCAAAATGAATGAAAAGTGTACTTTTCTTAACAATCACTCAAACAAAAGCACAAAATAATTACATTTGTTTAAATATTTTATTTGAAAAGAAAAGATATGACCAGGACCGGGACTCGATCCCGGGATTTTCACCTCTCCGTGGTGACGCCTCCAATTAAATAAATTATAATAATTACATTTTTAATTGTGATTTTCACTTATGTGTATTTGTGGTGTGCAATTATTTTATAAAATATGCCAGTGACCTAGTGCTTACAATGGATAAAAAAAGAATTAAATAATTAGAATATTAGTATTTAGAATCTTTATATGTAAACAATATCCCATAATTTTCAGCAAATGTAGATTGAGAGTAGATTATTTTACTTTTATTCAACCGTTTCTAATTAATTATTATTTCTATATAGTTAATAATGTTTTATACAATTAAAGTATTGATTGTTGACGATCAACCAACTACAGGAATATATTTTTTTTAAATATTTCCTTCCAATTACCTGCATAATAAAATTTTAAAACCGACCTGTAAACCTGTGGTCTAGGTCGTTTGAATAACAACCTACTAATACCAAGATCGCGGGTTCGTATCCCGGCAGGTGGCCCTAGGATTTTTTAAAGGGAGTAAGAAATGCCGTCCTTCAGAAGGGACGTTTAACATGGGCCACAGCTTGTACAGTGTGAGGTGCTCGTTAAAAATCCCTATACTAATTAAACCTGGATAAATTAAGAACCCCCACTATAGTATCGCCCGGTTAGCCATTGCCATAAAGTGACGTAAAATGACAAAACAAAAGTTAAAACTCTTAAAATTGAAAATGTATTACCTCTATACCACTGATTAGGTTCATCTCCCTACAATGGCTGTATTGAAATAAATTTCTTATTCTACACACATCAATGTTCTAGAATTGGGGCTGAACTTGAAAGCAGCAGAAAAATAACCTGTTCAAAAACATTTAAAGCGAAGACTGCTCAAAATCGTGGCCATTAGCGAATGATGACGCATTAGTTGATTATATTGAAGTAAACGGCTCAATCTGAGAGTGCACTCGAAGCCATCGACCACTTTCTCCCACGACTCTCTCAATATCTCACTTTTCTATTGGTAATTGCCCGGTAAAGGCTTAACTCTTCCTAAGCCTCAATTAGCAAATAAAATCTTTACCCTGTTGCGTAATGTTCATGTGTATCTCGTATAAAATGGGTGAATACGACATTCCAACTTATGTTTGCTCTACAACGTCTACTGCGAAAAAATTATTAGGAATATTGCAAATTTTGTAGTATATACTTTACCTTGCATTTATATTATCATATATTTAATAACTACATCAACATTTAATGTAGAATAATTTCTAATAAAAATTTTAATGTTTTTTTATAACGGAAATAATATTAATATGCTAGGCAAAGTAAATACTACAAAATTAGTAGTCTCCCTATTCATTTTTGTGCAGTTTATATTTTACAAAAAATATCTGTCACTCCGAATGGCAACTGTAAAAACATTCTTATGCTGTGCATGCATCACTTCTATCGCTTTGGATATTGGTAAATATATTGGAAATTATCCAAATATATTATAATTAAAATTGGAATTTCAGATAAGTCATTCCTGATTCAACCAATATAATTCCGATCGTAGGCTTAATTAAAAAATTCCAATTTCGAGTTATGTCGCTGTTCTTTTGAAGTATATGTATTTGTTTTTGTTCTTAGCAGAGAATGTTCTTGTTGTTGGTTGAGAATATATTTTTAATAAACTTACTGACAACAGTAAGTTCATAACTGTTAAATAATTGATAGGAAAAGTAATTTATGTACCTTATATTTTATTTTATTTATAATTACTACCATTAGGATTAATGGATCCTGTACCATAAAATGTCCCTAGAACTTCTCATTGGTACTGAAAATTCTTTCTATTACTCCATCTAAAAAAGTTGAGTCTAATACTATTTAATTCAACTTAAATATAACAAAGTTAAACGGTCTTAGGCGTAAGATTTAATTTATTTTATATTTAGTTTATTTGATATCTAATTGGTAAAACTGAAAATCAACAAAACCAAATTTACTTCTTTTTTTATCAAATAAATAATAGTTGAATAATGAGCTAGGTAGTACAAAAATCATTTTTTTACTCTTTAACCTGAAATTTATTTCACAACGAGTTTAGAGAATTGCTAATTAAGTGAAATATTTACATTAAATGTCGCAATTAGATGTTAAACCAAAAGTCATACGAACCATCTGGAATTTTTGATTGGTTCATAAATTATACATTTTATACATAATATCAGGTAATTTGTAATAGAGTAATGCGAAATCTTATATTTCAGGAAATGTTACTTTCCTGTAAGAGTATTTTCCTCTAAACAAGTTTGCTGTTACAAAAATAAGTTGTGAGAGAAGAAAATACGGTTGTCTTCGTCAGTAAAAAGGGGTTTTAAAGGGTTATGCTTCTAGGCCAGAGTGTATAAAATTTTTACTTAGGCAGTTGTGCCCTATTGAGTGAAGTGTCCCTTAAGAGACACTTCACTCAATAGGACACTTTCGATATAAATTGAGTGAAACAAGTAATATTATATATAAAATTATAGTATAATAAAACAAGAATATTTTCCTTATAATTTGACTGCTTAACTATTTTATAAGATTCATGTATAAGGGCAATACTGCTGTTACTTCTAACCATAATAAATAATTTTAAAAACCACCTGTACTCTTACAACCTATGAAGCTCTTGGGTTCATACGTGTTAGAAAATGTACTATTGTAAATTATGGTTTTGTGCAGAGGTTCTGCGTCGAAGATCACGCTCAACCACCGGGCTTTCTCCCTATTAATAATACCCAATTTACAGAGGATGGGTGAGCCTCAGGAGGGACTGTAGATCCCACGGGGTCCGTCCGTGGCTGTTAACTTAATAAATAATACATCTGCCAAAGCCAGATTTGAACTCGTAACCTTCAGCATACCAATTCAGCACTCTCCACCGATTACTAATAAATGATTAAATTAATTTACTTTAATTTATAGGCGTTCCAACAAGGGTTGCCTCAACTCCTGATCCATCCAATCCTCCTCCTGGAGTCCTCGACCATCAATCTCCTCCTGGACTCCCTCCATCCACTTGCTTCTGGGCCGTCCGCGTCCTCTCCTCCCAGGTGGATCCCAATCCAGATCTCGGTTTGGCCAACATTGGAACGCCACTCTCCTCCCATCATAGGGGGCGTGCCCCGATCCTTTCATAACCACATCCAATCTCTGTCGAATTTCTTGGTTTCTTACATTATCAAGCCTAGTGACACGGAGACAGCTCCCCCAGAAATCCATCTCAATCGCCTGCACCTTTTAGTACAGACGGGGGCTCAAAGTCCAGGCTTCCGAGGAATATGTCAGGATGGTTTCCACCATGACTGTGAAAATACGCCGTATATTTTCGTTAGATATATCTGTATTCCAGAGGACCGGATGCAGCATTCTGCATGGTTTCACGACCTCGTGAAGGTATATCTTGAAGAGAGTTAGTGAAATGCTACAAACTAGCTTTAATCACTTAGTGCCATGAAAAGGGCCCGAAAGGTGGTTCCCGCATCTTATCTGATACATGTCGTCGCTGTATAGGTTTCTCACAGCCTTTATCAGAGCCCCACTAATGCCTGCTTCATTAAGTGCCAGGCACAGCCTTAATATTAATTAATAATTAAAAATTGATTGATTAAATAAAATTGCTATTGTTCTAGTCCTTCTTCGGTTTCAAAGGCAAGAGGCAAACCATTACACCTACTCTAAGAACGTCAGGATAAATCGGTTGAGGTTAAAACTCATCCGAGATGTTTGGAACGTTTCTAGAAAGAGTTCTGGAGAAAATAGTACGGCTGTGGATCAGTTACAGCTAATAACTTTATTTTGTCGTTCCGTATTCGTATCTAGTTCACTTAGCGACCAAACTAGCGTGAGAAAATAGAACGAGTACGTGTTTATGACAGAAGACTAATGGAAAAAGTTGGAGGAAGGAATATTTTTTTCAATTTTCTTTGGGTTATAAATAGTTAGGAGGAAAACAAGGACTTTATAGTTCATAAACTTGTTCCAATTAATAATGGACAAATAAAATTATTCAGATTTTTCCTTTAGTATTTCTCATTATTCAGACTCTTTAATTTTTTATACTTATAATATTATTTTTATACTTACTATAAATTAAAATAATTATTATTAAATATTTTATTAATGTGATAAAACCTTTTTCCAGTCAAATCTCCCTTACTTTAAAAAAACGTTTCGACTATCTATAGAGTTTTTTTCAATTTTTTTTCATAAGTATACTTCTACTACTTACAAATCAATTAATTTGAATTATCATTCTACCAAATCTGTAATTAATAACAAAAACAATATAAAATAACAAACAATACAATAAATACGTAAGTTATAAAAAATTAGTCCTGAAAGACTGAAATTAATTATAGACACCTCGAAATAGTTGACCATAAATATTTTAAAACTTTTCCTACTTGGAGTTTCAATATCCTCCATGGTCATTCTCTAATCTTATGAATTAGACTTTGGACTGTAATAATAAATTTTATTTATACCTCGATACTATTTTAAATTATATAAACCATTTTAAAATTTAAAAAACGTAAAGTTCTCAAGAGTTAACAATACTTATGAGAAAATTATTTTTAAATTACTTAATTTTTATTATATTTAAGTCTGTTTTAATTTTTTTTTATTTTATTTTAACTATTGCATATTGAATATTGAATGTGAATATTGAATATTAGAAAACAATGTTGTGAGGTTCTTGTGATAGGTTATGCTTTTTGTTATCTATAAGTGTAGGCTTCTTATTATTTATTTTTTAATTTTAATATAACGGATGAATATAATTTACTAATTTCATTTGATTCTTTTCTATAAAGTAAGGGAGATTTGACTGGAAAAAGGTTTTATCACATTAATAAAATATTTAATCCAGTGACATCAACGTCAAAAATAATTATTATTTAAAAAAATAATGATTAATAATTTCGTACAAAGTGAATGCTATTTCATCGTTTTTTTTTTTAATATACTTTAGACAAACACTGACAGACTATTCGATTTATCAAGTTTTATGAATACTTGAGTGCATGCACTAAATTCACACATTTTTTTTTTAGACTAGATACAGTAGTGAATTAGCTCAATCCCAGTTTTGAGTTTATTTAAACAAAAAAATTATCTAAATTTCCTTATTTATTGTTTTATTGCTTTTCACAGACATGTTAGTAAAATACTTGAATAAGGTGACAAGTCAAAACTCCCTATGTATGAGGAAATCTACTAAATCAAGTAGATTGAATGCTAAAAATAATAGTAAAGCTTAAAAAATAATTGTAGTTCCCGTATTCATCGTTAATCCTTAAGTATCTGAACTTATTTCACCGAATTTTATCAATTTCCATTTTTTTTAAATGGCACATTGTTTCCATTTTTTTTAATTTGTCGCATTGTTATCATGCCACCACCTGAACAATATTTAAATTGTAGCACTCTTCCGATATGTTTTGAAGAGTCAGAAAATTGTAAATATTGTCTAACTCGATGGAGGGACGATGAGGTGTAGAGAAAAAACGGGTTTGTAGGAAGTTCAATAATACATCTATAAATAAGACAAGAAAACCTTTACCACTACAGCCCATGAAGGTAGTGATCAGTGAGGTAGAGACTGTACTGTACTGTACTACTGTCTAGCACAACGGTTGTGCAGTGTGGTGATTTTTCCGAGATCACGCTCAACAGCCAGGTTTTTCCTCCTATTAACCAACTTTACAGAGACCTGATGAGTCCCAGGAAGATCTCTACATCCCACGGGAGTTATTTTCAACAGCCGGATTCGAACCCCTGACCTTCGGCACGGCAACTGAGTTCTTTACCGGTGGGCAACTCTCACAGTCAACAAACGGAGATAATTTAATTGATTGAACTTTATACATTATTAATACTAGAATACTCAACATCATTTCTTACTTATGTTAAACATTATATAAGTATTTTGGAATCAAAAGTGGATAACTGCGAATTTACTTAATAGTTAGCTTTCGTATTTTTATAATTAAATATAGTAATCCCTCGAAACTTCAGGTCTACAACCGGAATAAAATTAATAGAAATGAGGCGGCAAAGTGTCGTGTTTGGCAAAATCGCTTGACTGATCCAGCGAAAAATGTTTTTCCCTTTTTCCCTTTTTATCGCTAAAGCCTCATATTAATGTTCGAAAGTAATAATGAGTAACGACCATTATATTATGTAGTAATGAAAATCAATTAAAAACTGTGATCTAAGAAATCAATAGCACATCATTTAAAAATGGAGTTGCAATCCAGTTAGAATATGATCTTAGTGAAACAGTCTTATAAAAATTATCGATAAGGCAAATCATCAAATACAACCTTCTTCACAATTACTGAAGATCAGAACTGGAAT
The DNA here is from genome assembly GCA_037127475.1 of Arma custos. NCBI lineage: Eukaryota > Metazoa > Arthropoda > Insecta > Hemiptera > Pentatomidae > Arma > Arma custos. Next base: position 72,080,362 of record CM073764.1, read on the forward strand.
AAATCTAGATTTAGATGAAACGTCGACCCTGCTATGGTTTCTCGAAATAGAACTGGCAAAGTCACAAACACACCTCAGCTAAGGTGGGGCTGAGGTTTATGAATGAGATACGGCAATGAGAAATTTAAAAATCTCTATCTTTTCGTGAAAATCTGACGAGAAATCCTGCTGTGACACGTCCTAATGAAGAACCCACTAGAATGTTGTATCCAATTGCGAAAGCAGAGCAAGGACAAGAATATTTATTTTCTGTCCCCCCGAAACGGGACGGACCTTCCAGAACCGACTCAAACTGTTCTAAACAACAGTTCTGGTGTCGTTTCGTCCTCATTTCCAGAATGTTCTTTGATGTTTCGATAACCTGGTTGGAAACTGATCGTCAACAAATCTTCCTAATATAGTACAACGTCAAATTATCTAGCCTTGTCTTCCTTTGTCAGATATTCCTCGAGAATCCATTGCTTAATATCCAAGAAGACAACTGTACCCTGACACAAGTAGATTGGATAACGAACGGACTATGGAGAGGATCCCTAGGGTAATGGAGAGTTAGCGGATTATCAGAGGAATGTTTTGATGCTGACTAGGACGGTCGCTATGGCAACGCGCCAAAGCTAGCTTAAAACTATTTATTTCTCTAGTCTGTACCCTTCTTTCCTAGCTCTTAGGTTTAAATTTTAACAATTTAACTATCGGTGTTAGAAAGAAAATTTTATAAACAAAATATAAAGAACCTATACAAATTGTAAACATCGTTCGAGGCACTAAATTACATCTTACTAGTAACTAATTTCATAAGTATTTCATCGATATAAAATATTGGACGAAGAATATTTATTTATATCAATATTTACCAGAGCAATTGATTCACCAAGCAATTTATGTTGTTTTTTAATTTTTTGAAAACGTTTTTTCTTAGCCAAAATAAGAATACTGAAAAAAGGGTGGAGAAGATAAAAACAACAAATTTAATATCTGAAGCATGAGACATTTCTACTATCCTAGGCTTTGAAATATCATTGTTTAGAATTGCATTGTATTTAAAGAGGATATTAGTAAACCGGTGATCAGCAAAATATCAGACTCTTTCATTTTTTATACTTACTATATTTTTTTTTTAAATTTAATTAATTGATATTTACAACTATAATAATATTACAATAAGTAAATCTGCTAATATGTACAATATGACATGAAAAACACTTGTGGAGAAACTAAACATCGGTAGCACTCCAATAAAGTTCTATAGTAGATGATCTCGAGGCCATCTTCTTTTTAGACGCCTCGGAGGGAAAATTATAAATTAAAATAATTATTATTTAAAAGAATAATGATTAATAATTTCATACAAAGTGAATGTTATTTCATCGTTCTTTTTTTTTAATATTCTTTAGATAAACACGGACAGACTATTCTATTTATCAAGTTTTATAAATACTTGAGTGCATGCACTAAATTAACACGATTATTTTAGACTAGATACTGTAGTGAATTAGCTCAATCCCAGTTGTGAGTTTTATTTAAACAAAAAAATTATCTAAATTTCCTTATTTTTTGTTTTATTGCTTTAACATACGAATTGAAAGAAAACTATTTTTTTACGATAGTGCTGAAAATTGTCAATTATAATATCACGATGTAAATATATAGGATTGGTGAAACACGCAGAAAAACAATTATAAGATCACTGATTAGGAATGAATTCATTTATTATTAATTTTAAGCTGTACAAAATACGAAACAATATATGTATAATTAATTATATGTGATTTCTGTATACATGTAAATACATAGATCAAGTACGTCACATGTGGTTTAGTAGATAGCATAAAAGCGTACTATGCCCCAGATCGCGGATTCACAGCCCATATTTTTTTAAAGGGAGTAAAAAATCCTTAGATGTACGGTCCTTCGGAAGTAACGTAAAATGGGGATCCCGATTCTGAACGATGCCAGGTAATCGTTAAAGATCCCTATCCTAATTAAACCTGGATAGCCAAAATTTAAAGCTCCTACTGTAGCATCGTCCTATTAGCCATAGCAGTATAAATGTTTTACATAAACAAACTAACTAACTAAATCGACAAAATATTTATTTAGAACTAAAGGAACTATATCGTTTAATTTTACAGCTAAAGAAAACATTGTCATGTACAAGGATTCTGAAAAAAAACAGAACATACAAATTTAAAAAAAAATTCTCCTCTGCAACAGTCAGGGATTAGTCGATCAGATTATCACGATGTTAATAGATGGCATTGCAAATAAAAGTTTTACAAGAAATTATAACACTATTGATGAGGGAATTACTAAATAAAGCAAAAAAAATGAGAAAAATAGATAGGTGTATAATTATATTTGAATCCTGTTTATATGTAAATAAATAGATCAAGTAAGGAAAAAACCATAATATATTCTTCTTGCATTTCAGGAATAAGAGCACTAGCCATATTTAAAAATAATATTTACATGAATAAATCCTTTTTACAGTTATGGTCATGAAGTACTTTGCACGCATATTAGTTTAGAGATTATGAAGATGGTCACCCATTCACAATTTGCTCAGAACAAAAGTTTCCAGCATAGCATAAGAAGCTAATATTTCCATAACCAATCTCTTAAAGACCGAATCACCAGTTTCCTCCCCAGCGATGTACACTCGGGTTCAAGCGCAATGATTAATCAATTCAGATCCAAGAGTTATGGCAGTTCTGGGTCAGTAAGCGGCGAAGAACGTACTCGTATATTTCTATATGAAGACCATCCCTGGACACACTCCCGTGGGGCTACTGACATGTACAAAGAACTACACGACGATTCCCGATGGAAGTACACGGGATAGGGTCATCACTCCTACGCCCAGTCGTTGTTTAAGTTTAAACAAAACTACCGAGTTTCGCCTGCAGGGACGGTAAATCTTTGAGGAGTCTTGATACTGTCTTTGAGAGTGATTCGAACTCACAACTTTTGGGTTTCTAAGCTGCTGAATTTCTGCTAGGGCGTTACCCCGATTTGCCACCCCTTGTATATATTTAAAATAAATACGAGCAGCTGTTGTTGGTTTTTAATCCGTCAACAATTACTTACAATACAACTTCTTATTTCTTAGAGTGTTAATGATAGATAGATTATGAATAAAATTGATTATTAGTTCAATTAATAAGATACAATGAAGGAAGGAGACGGAATAAACAAACAAACATAAAACGAAATAAATAATAGATATTGGACAAAATCTAGCAGCAACAGAACAAGTTACTACGAACATAATCTAACATTTAGGAAAGTAGCATGCTATTTTTAAAACTATGGGGGACATAGTGTTTTATTTAAACGTATTTGCAGAGAAACGTTTTTAGACAAATTGAAAAAGAATAATATTTTTGAAGAATATCGAGGAGTTTAAATTCACCCAACAATCTTGGCGAAATACCAGCAATAACTGCTCTTTGTTTAATTTAAACAAAGGATAAAATGAAATAACTTAAACAGAGGATAAAATGAATTTTATATCTGCTTATTTGGCATTCTATTAATAATTTTCTTTTAATAAAAATTTTGGAAAAGTTAATAATCAATGTCATGAACGATGGTATTTATTTATTTAATTTTTACTATAGTCAATAAACAGAATCGATAATTTTTTATTTCTTTGAGATCACACTGAACCACCAGGTTTTCCTCCAATTAAGGATACCCACATTAGAGAGATTAGGTGAGCCTCCTGAGGGTCAGTAGATCCCTTTTTCTTCTTGTTTCCCTTCCTCCGTATACCATTCAGTGTGGAGGAGCCACTAGTACCATGCCAACATCATCGTCTGCTCCAGGGTTAATAGATACCACAGGGTCCAATTAATAGCTGTAATTAGATTTTATAATTTATATGTCACAGCCGGATTTCAATCCAGAACATTCAGACTGTACATACTGAGTTACCCACCTCCCCAATATTAGTTGTAAAAAGAAAAAAATCAAAAAACTTTTAACAACCATGCCATGTAATTAAGAAACTCATTATTAGTCTGATACGGCCAACAAGGAGGGTGTTAAGGGCTGCCAAAGAAAAGTCTTAGGATTATTTATACATCCTTTCTCAAGGTTTTCGAAAGCTGAGCGTCTTCAAAGCAGGGTGGATTCACATCTATAATAATGCTTTTGATGAGAAACTCACAAATCCACATTTATTCAAAGAAATATTAGTAATAGCTATTACCTTTAATTTTAATCTAAATTAATTATAATTTTAGACATTTTTATGTACACTTCAATTAATGCAGTTGTTTATATATCGATAATTACTGGCTCTGTGATGCCCACAGAACTCGTAGCACCAAAATTGGGCGAGCCGGATTGGGAACTGTCATTGATAAGTTTGTCAATATTTACCAGAGCAGCTGCATCACCTAGTAATTTTTTTTTTATTTGTTTTATTTTTGTGGTTTTTATCTCAGATCAGATATGATAACAAAAAAAAGTACCACTGCAACCCATGAAGGTTCTTGGGATCAGTACCTCGTAGAGAGACGGAACAGTTTCTAGGACAACGGTTGTGCAGGCAGCTGATTTGTCTGGGATCATGTTCAATCGCCAGATTTTCCCTCCAATTAAGAGTACCAAGATTTACAACCCCAAAAGGGTCAGTAAATACAAGGTCCATCCGAGGCTTTTAGCAGATTAAATAATTTATTTGTCACAGATAACACGCTCTACCGCCAGGTTTCCCTCTCCCCAATTGAGAGGACTCACTTTACAGAGGCTGAATTAACCCTAGAAGGGTCTATAGATACCGAAATAGCCCATCCGTGGGTGGCTGTTAACAGATTTAATAATTTATCTGTCACAGCCGGATATTTTAATATCCGTCTTATTAATGTCATCTTTTTATTGTATCTATTTTAATAGATACAATAAAAATACGACATATATAATAAAAATGCTGAAAAGGGTTGAGAAGATTAAAATCGTTCAAACACTTTTTGCAAATTATGAAATAAAACACATTTCGTTAAATATTTTGTAATTGGCCCAAGATCTTGTTCTGAGGTAAGGAAATTGCCACTGCTATTGCCAAGATCTGTAATGAAATGTCCTGAAACGGAAAATAAAATTCGTGTTTCTATTTTTTTTTATTTATTAATTTTACCAAATTTCGGGTACTCAGGATGAATTATTATTGCTTGTACCGTGACTCCCCCCCCCCCAGTATCTCTTCATCCTCTCTCACCTAATATTTTCCTCATACTTCGCTTTGTTCTCGCCTCAAACCTCTTCCTCTTGTCTCTGATTATCCACGTCTGCTTCGGCAGTTCAATCCCAAAGCATATTCTCCGTGATTCGAATTCTCTCATATCCCTCTCGGCCTGCTTAAATCAGTTCAGTCTGGTTCGTTTTTTTATCTAAAATAATAATTAAAGATTGTATCTGAGTCGTATTATAGTCTAATTATGTACTATATCATGCACTGTTTTTTTTTTTTTTTTTAAATAAAACTTATATTTTAAACCTTAATACATTTAGTTTATTATATTTCATACTTACTTAGTCTACAGCTCTGCATTCCGGGGTGGGCATGCTTGGCTTCTCTAACAACTTTGATTTGTATAAATCTTATAAAATATGATTTTTACCGATAAAATCCAGTTTTATTTTAGGCCTATACAATTCGTTTCTATTATTTCACTCCCGTCACTAGATTATCTAGTAGTCTAGATAACACTACTTAGTGATTGTAAACGCGGCTAGATTATTTTTCAAACATTTTCTGTGCAAACTGGTTTTATGAAAGCCTATACTTATCAGTACTAATGATAAGGCAGTTTAAATTACACAGAAGTTAATGTTATTACGAGCTAATTATGCACTTAAAAAATAGAACATAAAAGGTCACTTTGATAGTTTCCTTGAAATAATAATAAATAAAAGAGCAAAAAATAAAATAAAAACGTAATTGCCACTGATAAATTGCATGAAAATACCATGTCAGTGTATCTTTGCTCTGGAAGATCAAAAATCCAATCATATCAACTAGTTATCAAATCACGTAGACATTTTTGGGTATTGATAATATTCTCCATTTCATTAACACATAGCAATCGATCGTTTTCATTATTTTTGTTTTATTTATTATATTTTAAATTTATTCAATTTAACGCATACATTAATTTAATTTTCTAGTAAATATCCATGGAGCAGGTTAGCTCAGTGCTGAGTTGCTGTGCTACAGCTATATAAATTGTTTAATCTGTTCACAGCCGCTATGGACTCTGCGAGATATGCAGACCCTCCTAGGGCTCACCCAGCCTATATCAATAGGTATCCTCAATTCTAGGAAAAACTGGCGGTTAAGAGTGATCTCGGACAATTCACCTCACTGCACAATCTTTGTCTTAGAAACGTTATGCTCTCTACCACTTTAAGCACAAGAAAAGAAACACATATTATATAGTACAAAATAGGGTACTAATTAGTTTTAAACAACAGTTTCTGGTGGTGAACCTTAATTGGGGGACAACCTCGCTTTTGAGTGTGATTTCGGAGTAATTACAACCCTGTTTAACCAATATTTCTGAAATATTATAGTCTCTACTATGTACTGAATCCAAGGCTTTTCAAGAGCTGTAGTGGTACTGTCTTTAAATAGCTATTCGGTTTGATTTAATCTTAGAAACCTATGTTTTTTTTTATTAATGTTGATAATGCGGTTTATTTTCTTGTTTTGCGATTATTTATTACGTTTACCTTGTTAAATACATGTAAAAATAAAGAACTAAAAACTTCACCCAGATCGGGGGATACTAGATGAATAGTTGTTCACTGAATTGTGTTTTCCTGCCCAACCTGCAGTTTTTCATCCTTTTAGTTCTTTCCACGCCTTTTTCTCTTCCTCAGCAATTCTATAGTCGGTTGATCTTTATCCTGCCCTGGAAAATCTTTATTTTATATTTGGTGATCCACCTGCAAACATCTCTTTTGAGATTTGGGACTCTCGCATATCCTTTTTAGTCTCCTTATACCATTTTGGTTTGGTTTTCCTGTTTCTTTTAAATCCTTTTAGTTATACTTTTCGGGTACATTCTTAGGATGTGGATAAATGGGTCAGTTCTATATTGTGTTTATAATTATTTTTTTTACAAATGTTTACTACAATAGTAACCTTTTTCAAGCATTAATTTTTAAAATGATGATCTTAAAATTAAGAGTTGTTTTTTCAAGCTCGCGGGATTTTATTTCCTTTAATTATCCATCCAGTTTAAACGGGAGCGACAGGCTAATAAAGTTTAATAAAACGACAGTTTAACAAGTTGTTCTCATTTCGACGCAATATCCATTAAAAAGTACGATACAATCCTCAAAAAACCAAATATAAATACACAAGCTTCATTCACATTACATTAATATTGTCACTTACACAGTTTACACATAATGTTTATTCAAGCAATACAAAAATCGACTAGAATGTTAAAAAATGTCTTACTATTAGATTTTGGTAACAGATTGGCAGGAGATTTGCAAGTTTAAGTCCAACTATTTGACTCACTATAATTAAAAAATCGATTTCAGATTGTTTCATCTTAAGTTAAGTCTGGGAAGCGTATGAGGGGTAGGCCGAGACGTAGATAGGAAGATTGCGTTACGAGAGGGATCTGACTGATTTGGGATACGGTAGTGAGTGGTCGGTGGACAGAAGCTTAAGTCTGTATGGATAAACACCTTACAGACTTAAGTTTGTCCGATGTATGTCATAGTCAAAAATACCTACTTTATTGATTTAAAATTTTAAAGTTAAATTTATCTTGTCAATTTTAATTGAATCTTCGGTTATAAAATAATCACATTTTATTAATTTTTACCGAATATTCACCAAAAATAGTATTTTTGTGCTGGGAGAAGATTCCATTTTATATTGCATAGAAAAGGAGGGACAATTTCGTTCCGTATTTCCAAGGAAGATGGGTAACATTGTCTTGGATAGTTTTATCTTTATAGTTGTTCGCATATCAGTATTAAAATATTCACAAAAAGTCATCATTTTAATTATTATGAATCAAGCAGAATGATTTGTCTTAAAATGTTTTAGAAATCGACTTAAGGAATATTACACATGTATATCCACAGCTTTTCGAAATGTTTTTTAACAATATGATTTTGGAACAATCACTCGAGGCCCATATTTGGAACTTTTTGCCAAACAAAAAAGTGTTTATTACAACAGAATCAGGAAAACAACTTATGTTTATATTTTTGACAGATGTTGCTGATAGACCATCCCCGTGGCTGGGTGACACACGTACTCTCGATAACACAATCACGTCATAGAAAACTTGATAACAACTATTAATAAAACAGGTAGAGCTTCTGTTGAAATATTTCGGCAAATTATGCCAGAAAGAAGATTGTTTAGCCAATAATGATTCATTTATCTGTTAAATAGAGTATTTTAACTTTTCTTCTATCAACAAGAACAAAAAAATAAAAATTTGTATCACTGAAATTATGAAGGGTTTAAGATTCAGTACATGGTAGAGAATGTGCTGCTTCAATAAGAATGGTTTTGCAGGGTAGTGATTTTTCCAAAATTACTGTAAACCGCCAGGTTTTCCACCAATTGAGGGTACCCCCTTTATAGAGGCTACAGGAGCCCCAGATCCCTTAGGTCTCATCTGTGACTGTTAACAGGTTAAGTCATTTATTTTATTGATTATTTATTGATTATTATTTATTATGATCTTCCGCTGTATCATTTGAATCTAGGGCCTTCTCTACACCATCTCAGCTAGAACTACCCTTATACCTAAATAAAAATAAGATAATAATAAAAAATATTATAAGTATACTCATTTTATAATTATGTTTATGTTTAATCCTTTAATAAAATTTAATTAAATAATAAGTTACCTGTTTAAATTAATCTATAAAAAAATTGATATGCCACTGGGTAAAGTTATATTACCTTAATTTTAATTATTTATACACGATTACATTCTCTTAAATATTTAGTAAAAATATTTGCAAGAAACTAGAAGGTAGAAGACTGTGACAGCGACCCTGTATTTCTATTATTTTTTTAATAAAATTTAAATCAATAAGCAATGAAAAAATTAAAAATACTGTATTATTTTTGGATTTCTAAACAAGTGTCATATTGTCTAGTAATGAAAACAGTTCTGGGAGTAAATTATTCATTTTCATGAAATAATAAAAACAAAGTATAATGTCATCGGTATGATATTGGCTTGGAAATTACTAATTGTCATTTCGTATTTTTATTTATTGGGTTCAGGGAACGGTAGAGTCTGTATTATTTTTAGGACAATGGTTTTAGAGGGAGGTGATTTATTCTAGATCACGCTCAAGAAGTATTTTACCCAAATTCCAAAACAAGTGGGGAAAATCTGGCTAATCTAGAACTAATAACCATCCTAAACAACCATTGTCCAAGAAACAATACAGTCAAACAATACAGTTTCTACCACGTACTCAACCCCAGATCCTTCAAGGGTTTAATGGTACTTTTTTTTTTTTATAAAGGTTAGGTGAGCTCCCGAGGTTGTTAACAGGTCAAATAATTTACGTACTGTTGCCACTTGGGACCTTCATCATAGCAACTCAGAACTCTACACACTCAGCTACTCCTCTTATTATTCATAAACAGTATCGCAATTAATATAATAAAAAGCAATATCACAACTTTCAAGTGTAATGATCGGGGATGTCCATGTCAATGTGCTGTAAAAGAAACCCAAATAATAAACAGAATAATAATAAGGCTTAGCGAACCAGAAGGCTCGATGCCGATACTACCAATCTCTGCTTACGAACCTCCGTCTACGGACCACAACCCCAACCCCAATCTGTCAGATCATTCTTAACGCAATCCTCCCACCTACGCCTCGGTTTACCCCTCAGACGCCTTCCAGTGGGTACAGCGCTTATTAACATTTTAGGGATTCGTATAATCTCCTATATTCCCAAAAATATAAGATAAAGAAAGCCAAAAATAAATAACTATACACCGATCCTGTACATAGTGATACAAACATATAGGGAGAGCCAAACTGTTTCGCCGTGTCAATAACTAATATTAGCCAATGACAGATGACTAATCGCAATAAGAATGTTCTAAATCGGTCCATAATATCCACCGACACTCGCTTAATTATTCGTATTTATAGAATCCCCTTTGGCATGTGACGAGCCTGTCAAAATGCCTATGGTCTCTTCCTGGTTTTCTGGCTCCAAGCACGAAATTTCTTCCGAAAGTTCATTTTGTCACACGACACGTAACGTGTCAAGAATTCGAACTAAGTAAAGACTGGTGTAACAGAACCGTGGCGAGACTGGCCGTAAATAAGTTTAATTAAATCATTTAGTCGAGCGATCGTGGAGCTGAGACCGTCAAGGATGCTGAGGTCGCGTCTAGACGGTGGCCAGCGTGGGAGAGGGAGATCGGAATCGCTTAGAAGTCAGCCAGTCTGTCCCGTGTAAAAAGAGGTGTAACGTCGCAGTGTGAGAGGTTGGAGACAATTGGTGTTGGTTACTGCGGGAACCGATCAGATGGGAGGATCGCTACACGTTATACAAGGTACATGTGAACAATTTAATTTCTGGGGATAGACTCATTGATTACCGTGGAGTATCAGGCTATAATTTTTGTTATGAGACTTATAATATTCCCTTATTGTTTTTTTTATTTTCTTGTCCTAGCAAATAAGTGGGGAAACTGGTTGTACCAGTAGTGTAGTAATTACAGAATTTTTAACCATTTTTATATTTGTCAATAATTTGGTTTTATTATTAAATAAAAATAAATATAGTCATTTTATTTATATTGCTTAGTTCTTAGTAAGAGTACGTTCTCCTAATTTTCTTTATTTTTCTTATGTGTTACTATTCTTTCCTTCCTTTCACAACCCCATTCCCTTCCAAATAAGCCGGGGGTGTTACAGTGGTGTCAGGTGTGGGGTGGTTGCAAAAATACCACAAACTAAATTCACGTTTTTAAAATGACGGCTGAGAGTCAATTAAGGGCTAAATTGGATGAGGTGTTAAAACTAAACGAGGAGTTTCAAAAGCGGGAGGGGGAACTCAAGCAGCAGATTGTAGAGCTAGAGACAAATCAACCAGATGCTAAACTGGTTGTTAAACCACCTCGCAGAGATCTATCGTTACAGTCACTAGTGAAGCCATGGGGAGGGGAAGCGACTGCGCGGCCAGTGGAGGAGTTTTTGGACTACCTGGAGGAGGTAGCGGCTTGTGGGGCTTGGGATGACGGAGATAGAGTGAGGATATGTCGGTTAAAACTTCAGGGACAAGCGGCGACGTTCGTAAGGGGCGCTGAAGAGCTTAGGGGTGAGGTTACGTTCCAGCGACTTTCGGAGGTATTGAAGGAGCGGTTTGGCGATCCAAACACCTTCGAATATTACGGCAGAGTGCTGCAGGACATGAGCCAACAGTCTAAGGAGAAGATACAAGAGTTTGCCGACCGATGTATTACGGTGGGTGGAAAGATGGCCAGGCCAACCTTAGCCGGAGACGAGGGAACGTGGTGGGCGAGGGAGGTAGAAAGGAAGGTGTTAGAGGCGTTCACTAGGGGTTTGACTGGGGAGGTAGGTAAGCAAGTATTGTTCGGCCGCCCACAGACCTTAAGGGAAGCCCAGAAAATGGCGTTGGAGCTGGAACAGGCCCTACAGGAGCATCAACGGGGAAAAAACATATATGTAGTAAGAGAACCACAGGTAGAGCCGATGACGGGCGCACAAGAGGTGCAACCACCCGTATGTGTTTGCGCAAACTACCGGCAGCCCGGAAGGAACGAGGGGCGGGTAAACGCTCGGCCACCACTTTCGGAGGTCCAATGTTTTAACTGTGCTAAGAGGGGGCATTTGTCGAGAAATTGCCCTAACAGAGTTGGTCAGACCCCACAGCGAACCAGGAGACGACCAGACTACCCTGGAGCTTGTTTCAGATGTGGAAGAATAGGACACTTCGCTTCCCATTGTACCACCGCCGCTCAAAATGGGAGTGACCCAAAAGCCTAAGGCCGCCCTTTTGCCCCGAAGGGAGGCCCCAGGAGAACAAAAGGGGTAAGCTTGGTTTAATTCCCTGTATATCTGGCCAGGAGAACGACGGGTTAAGTCTTGAGGTTGTGATAGCCGGGCAAAAGAAAATTCTGCTGGTGGATACGGGGGCTCAGATCTCCTTGTTAAGGGAACCGGTCCAAGGTCATAAGGTGAGATGGTCAAACCTGAAGGCCAGGGGAGTAACGGAAGGGCCCTGCGTATAAGAGGGGAACAGGAGGTTGAATGCCAAATAAAAGGGAGAAAAGTAAGCCATCGGTTTACAGTCGCGGACATTGAAATGGCGTACGACGGGATATTGGGGCTGGACCTTATGAAGAAGGTCGATATAGAAATTCACGCTCGGTCTAACACTGTACTGGTTAGAGGGGTGACGGCTGAGGCAGTCAAGCGTCAGACAGGGAAGAAGTGTCATCGGGGGAAGCCAAGTCCTAGTGAGTCAGAACCGCTTCAGAAGCCACAGCAGGAATACACTGTACGGGCCGTTGCGAGGTCTATAATCCCAAGGTACGCTGAAGCCATAATAGCTGGGGAGCTGGCAATGATGGACGGCAAAGTGGTCATGGTAGAACCTGAAATCCAGCCACAGAAAGGGTTGAGAACGGGGAGGGGCGTTGGCAGAGTGGAAAAGGGGATGGTGAACGTCCGGGTGGTCAACTTGACCGGAGAACCGATCGTGGTTGACCGCAGACAAACCTTGGGGAGGGCGGTGGAGGCGGACGTCTGGGACGGGGAGGAGACCGTGATAGGAGTAGTGGGACTACACCAGTCTAAGGAGAAAGTGGACCAGCGGAATTGGGACGCTGAGCTTGGTCATTTATCACCGAACGATAGATCGACTATTGAAGAGGTGTTAGAGCGGTATGGGATGTTGTTCGACCCACCAGATGAGAGGGGTTGCACCCTAGGCGTCGAGCACTCCATTGAAACAGGCGGCGCGTCACCAGTAGCAAAACGACCGTATCCAGTACCCTTCCATCAGAGACCTATTGTTAAACAACACATCCAGGAAATGCTGGATAATGGGATCATCCAGCCATCATCGAGTCCCTGGTCGGCACCCATTGTATTGGTTAGAAAGAAGTCGTACCATGGGGAAACCAAGTTTCGGTTCTGTACTGATTTTCGTGGTCTCAATGCGGTTACAAAAGTGGATGTTTATCCACTGCCATTGATAAATGAAACGTTGGAGCAATTGGGGAGAAGCCGGTACTTTACGACGCTAGACCTGGCAAGCGGTTACCATCAAATATCCGTCGCGGAAAAAGATCGGGAAAAGACGGCGTTCACCACAGAAGGTGGCCACTACGAGTACCGTAGGATGGCTTTCGGGTTGGCTGGGGCTCCTGCAACATTCCAAAAATTGATGGATTGCCTATTAAGTAGGCTGAAAGGGGTAGAATGCTACGTGTACCTGGATGACGTCATTGTTTACAGTGCGACTATTGAGGAGCAAGCACGTAGATTAGGGAATGTATTCAGTAAGTTGCAAGAGGCTAACCTCAAGGTCAACAGGGAGAAGTGCCGCTTTGTGCGGAAGGAAGTTGCCTATCTTGGACATGTGGTAAGTGAGCATGGGGTAAGAACAGATCCCACAAAGATAGAGGCTGTGAGAGCCTACCCTCGGCCAAGGAGCGTGAGAGAAGTAAGGTCCTTCCTGGGGTTAGCAGGGTATTATCGCCGGTTTGTAGCGGGATTCGCGGGAATCGCTCAACCACTGACTGAGCTCACGAAAAAGAATGCCACTTTTAGATGGACGTCGGAGGCAGAGGATGCTTTCAATGAGCTAAAAAAGCATTTGGTGTCTGACCGGGTTCTAGTTTATCCCGATTTCCATGACCCGTTCATCTTAGCAACCGACGCCTCCTCGATGGCATTAGGAGCAGTGTTGTCTCAGGTGCGCGATGGGGAAGAAAGACCCATATGCTACGCCAGCCGGCAATTACGAGGCCCAGAAAAAAATTACTCGGCCACCGAATTGGAACTGCTAGCGGTCATCTGGGCAACCCGCCAGTTTAGGTGCTACTTACTTGGGAGGGAATTCAAGCTTGTTACTGATCATTCGGCTTTAAGATGGATGCTAAGCTTAAAGGAGCCTTCTTCTCGGTTAATGAGGTGGACACTAAGGCTCCAGGAGTTCAATTATGAAGTAGAGCACAAGGCGGGGAGGAGGCATACGAATGCTGATGCCTTGAGCAGGGCGGTGCGGGGAGTACAAGTGAAGACACCGGGGTTTAATGAGAGCGAGCTACGGATAGCCCAGCGGGATGATTCGTGGTGCCAAGATCTAGCACAACAATCAGGATCAGGAGGAAAGGATGCACGGGGCGTATTGTATTGGAAAAACGGTAGTGACAGCATGGGGGACTGGAAGTTGGCAGTACCAACAGTTTTAAGAGGGGCCATTTTACAGCAGTGCCATGAAGCCAAATGGGCTGGACACCCGGGTATAGAACGTACGACGTCGGTAGTACAGCAGGGGTATTACTGGCCCACACTGGGTCCAGACGTAAGGGAATACGTCGCGAGGTGTGATAGCTGTCAGAGAAGGAAATCCCCACCAGGTTTGAAGGCCCCTTTGGAAGCCCCTTTCTTCCCGACCAGACCGTTTGAGCAAATTTCAATGGACATCGTCGGTCCGCTTCCCAGAAGCGGGCGAGGTTATAAGTACCTGCTCACCATGATCGACAATTTCACGAGGTACGCCGAAGCAATACCCTTGAAGGAAATCACAGCGGACGAGACGGCAAGGGCCTTAGTAGAGGCAATAGTAACCCGGCACGGAGCCCCCGATCGATTGCTGACTGACCAGGGGAGAAATTTCGTTTCCTCCCTATTGAAAAATACATGTCGGCTGCTGGGGACACAGAAAATTCAGACAACCCCCTACCATCCAGAGGGCAATGGAATGGTGGAAAGATTACACCGAACTCTGGCTGAGTCG